>CM065783.1:12392249-13665749 GCA_033296515.1 Macrochelys suwanniensis
CACCCTGCACCTCAGCATGGTGGCAGCTCAGCATGGCCCCGTTCCCACTCCCCGGACCCATCTCTTATTCCCCTCCCTTCTGAGCTCCTCTTCCCTTGCTCAGGGACGTCCCTTTTTTATTTGTTTTTTTGAGCCTCAGAGGTGGCAACCCTACATAGATTCATTGTGCGACCTTGGATGCAATGCTTGATTTGTGACAGAAGAGGTAAGGGGACCCAAGCAATAATGATGGCATCCTCCACACAGAGTAACCTGGTACTCACCATATGTGGGAGGTCATGCCTTCCACGCCACTGACAGAAGAGGTACCAGGGCTCTGCCCCCAGAATAATAAGAGCCCCACCACAAATTCAGATCTGCTTGGATGATTAATTTAAACTCCGGGGCTCAGTTTTCCAGCCTCTAAAATAGGCAGCATCTGATTGGTCATTTTTTTCTCCTGCATCTATATTCATGGGTGGATAGTTAAGGGTGGGCACAGAAAGATAATATGCTGGCTGAGTTACTTGGAAGATGGGGGGAAGCGGGGAGTGATTCGGGTAATTTAGTTTTAAAAAGTAAATCACAAGACAAATTTAAAATGATTCTTTTATGTTGCGTGGCCATTATTTTCTGTCTTGCTTAATTGTCCTAATTATTAGCTCTTCATAGCAGGGACATCTTCCCTCTTCCCATGTATATGTACAGTGACTAGCACAATGGAGTCCTGAGCTCGCTTGGGGGCTTTGGGAACCACCACACACAACTATCAATAGTAGGAGTGTCCTGACCTTAATAAATCTTAATATTCTACATATATTTATTGACTTTCATAAGAGAATCTTGGGGCTTGTCTTCACTACTCGCCGGATCAGTGGGGAGCAATCGATCTATCGGGGATCGATTTATCACATCTCGTTTAGACACGCTTAATCGATCCTCGAACGCGCTCCTCGTCGACTCCGGAAATCCACCTCGGTGAAAGGCGGAAGCGGAGTCGACGGGGGAGCGGCAGCGATCGACTCGCTGCCGTTCTCACGGAGAGGTAAATCGATTACGATACGTCGACTTCAGCTACGTTATTCGCGTAGCTGAAGTTGCATATCATAGATCGACACCCCCCCACCCAGTGTAGCCCAGGGCTAGGTGTTTGACAACCTCAAATATTCAAAAATCATGAGTGACTCCAAAAGTCATGAGATTTAAACAAAAATAACAAATGTGGGTTCTTTTTATTTGCCTTTTGGTTTTTCAAACTGCACTTGCTTCACATTTTCAAGCTTTTGTCTGCATGAATGATGGTGAAGTTTGTTTGTTTTTTTAACTAAAAGCAGAGATTCTCATGCAATCACATGATTCCTGCAGCCAAGACTGTAAAAAAATCATGAAAAAATCATGAGATTCATGATAAAAATCAAGAGAGATGACAACACTGGAATCTGAATGTGTAAGCATTGCTTATACAATGAAGCATCACTAGACCTATTATTGCATCCATTTATAGATGGGGAAACTATGGCAGAAAAGAAGTGAAGTGACTTTCCCCAAGTTTATACAAGAAAAAACGAGGCTGAGGCAGGAACAAGACCCAATTTATTTGGCCTCCCAGACTTCTGCTTTACCCACAAGACCTTCTGGGGGTATGTGTTTTGGAAGGGAGAGGGGAGAAACTAGAGGAACATCTACTTAAAAAGTACAACTGGTAAAAATAATCAATTAAGCTTTGCCTACTTAGTCTATGGGGAAATGTGGTCTAGATGAAATTACTATGAGGGGATGCGCTGCTGGTTGAAAGACCGTATGCAAAGTGTAGTTATCAATGGTTCGCTGTCAAACTGGGAGGGTGAATCTAATGGTGTCCCGCAGGGATCAGTTCTGGGTCCTGTACTATTTGATATTTTTATTAAGGATTGCATAATGAAGTGGAGAGTATGCTTATAAAATTTACAGATGAGACCAAGCTGGGAGGGGTTGCAAGCACTTTGGAGGACAGGGTGAGACATCAAAACAACCTTGACAAATAGGAAAATTGGTCTGAATTCAACAAGATGAAATTCAATACAGACAAGTGCAAAGTACTTCATTTAGAAAGGAAATAAATCAAATGCACACCTACAATTAGGGAACAACAAGGTAGGTGGTAATACTGCTGAAAAGGGTGTGAGGGTTAGAGTGGATCACAAATTGAATAGGCGTCAACAATGGGATGCAGCTGCAAAAAAGGCCAATATCATTCTGGGGTGTATCAACAGTAGTGTTATGTAATACACAGAGATGACTGTCCTGCTCTACTTGGCACCAATGAGGCCTCAGCTGAAGTATTGTGTTCAATTCTAGGTGCCACACTTTAGGAAAGATGTGGACAAATTGGAAAGAGCCCAGAGGAGAGCAACAAAAATTATAAAAGGTTTAGAAAACCTGACATATGAGGAAAGGTTAAAACAATTATACATGTTTAGTTTTGAGAAAAAACAGAGGCAGGACCTGGAAACAGATTTCAAATATATGTTAAGGATTGTTATAAAGAGGATGGTGATCAATTGTTCTCCATGTCCACTGAAGTAGGATAGGATAAGTAATGGGCTTAATCTGCAGCAATGGAGATTTAGGTTAGATACTAGGAAAAACTTTGTAACTAAGGGTAGTTAAGCTCTGGAATAGGCTTCCAAGGGAGGTTGTAGAATCCCCATCATTGGATGTTTTTAAGAACAGGTTCGACAAACACCTGTCAGGGATGGTCTAGGTTTACTTGGACCTGCCACACTGCAGCAGGCTGGACTTGACTTCTCGAGGTCCTTTCTAGTCCTACGTTTCTATGTTAACAAGCTTCGGCAGTAACTAAATGTAGTTTTGGTGTACAGATTAAGAAACAGGAAATATATATATATATATATATATATATATATATATAATTGCTTAAACTTTTATTTATTTATTTTTAAAACAAAGGCTGTTAAATTACCCTTGGAACATTTTTATCAGCACTTATGGAGCAACATATGTATTATTTGTTCTTACAGTTTACATACTGAAAATCAGGGACAGATATATTTGTATACTTTTAACACTCCGTTCAACACAAGTTATCTGGCAGCTTGCATTTCAGGTCAGCAGAGGGCTCTCCGAGAGAAGAATACAGTGACTCTAAGGCTACAATAGATGAACTAGAGAATAATCATTCACAACAGATAGCAGTTTCTGAACAAGGGAAAGTATTCATCATAGTATGAAGTGTTATAAATATTAAATGCATTACTTCAAAAGGAAAACATTTCACCTAATATCAATTTATTCTCAGTTCAGGAAATATTGATCAGGAAGTAAATGAGTTAATGGACAAAAAAGTCTTTCTGTGTGTGTCTATACACACACACACACACACACACACACACACAACATTAAAATAACACTAAGGTTGCAAAGTCAAGCGCTCAGAAGTTAGGAAATGCTAGAATGAAGATTGCCTGTGCAACCTTAAGACACCCCTTGGTGTGTATGCATTATGATACAATCTTTAATTACATACTCACATACTATTTTTCCTACAGGATCCCTGCCTCATTCAATGCTTGTGATGGACAGTGCTCACTTAATAAGAAACTATACAATATTTTATTTTCTCCTTGTTGTTCTGTGTGTGGTCTCATGCCTTATTTACAACATTTTACTCACAACCTGCCTGAAGACAGAATTGTTTGTTTCCTTGTGGACTTTTCTATGGCATTTTTCACTATAGTGTGAGATAAGGGGGTATTATTATTCCCCATTTACCAGTGGGTAATTGAGGCACAGAGACTAAGGCAAACATATCCACTGATTTTGGGAGCCCAATTTGATGCCTAGCACCTGACTTTACAGAGTACTTTAGCATTATACATTTATTTATATGTTCAAAGCACAGCTCCTCTGATATCGGTTGCAGCTGCGAGTGCTCAGCACTTCTGCAAATCAGACCCAGGTCCTCAAGTCAGGCATCTAGAAAATAAGCAACCTTAATAATGTTCTTTAACACAGTTGTGTGTGTGTATTTTATATATATTTATGTAATTTAAATGTTCTCAATTCCTAATGGCAGACCATAGCTCAGCCTATAAGGCTACACAGGACAGGCATAAGGGTAAGACAGACTCTGTTTATCTTGCTCCAGGGGGAATTCTGTGCCACTACTCACATGCAGAATTCATGTCCCCCCACAGATTTGCCCCCCGCCCCCCACAGAAAATAGATTCTGATGGAGAGGTGCTGCAATTACACCTTTTGCCCACCAGGGGCTGCTGTGACACCATTTCAGCGCCAGAGCAGCCAGCTACAGAGAGGGAGGAGACAGTGGCTGCCTTCCTCACAGTGCCCTGCCCGCGGTACCAGGTGAGGAGACACAGGATATGAGGGGGATGGACAGAGCGGGGCACATGGGGCTCCTGAGGGGGTCACAGAGTGAGGTTCAGAAGGGCTAGTGGGGGGAGACAGCATTGAGCCAGGGGCTGAATGGGAGTGGGAGTGCAGGGACACATGGGGACAAGAGAGGCTAGGGGCCAGCCACGGTGTGTACGGGGGAGGCTCCCCAACACCCTAACAATCCCTCCCCCGCCAAAAAAACCCCCCAACAACCTGTTCCATATTTCTCCTACCCACACCCAACAACCCTCCAGGTTCATTTCCAGCCTCCTTCCCAGTAACTAGTTCCCTCTCCCTCAGCTCCTCCGCTACCCCTCCCTCCCCCAAGTCTTTGCACTGCTTCTTAGGGGTGCAGGAAATATGTTTCTGTATTGTGGTTTAAATTAATTATTATTCAAAGTTCTGTATTAATATGCCTTTATCATTTATCACTATAAACTGTGTGTTTTTCTACTATGTCTCAAGGAAAAGCTTTTATTTTTCGTAAGCATTTTAAGAGTTTGTATGTGTATTAATTTTATGTATCCCTTCAACTGTAAAGCCAGGTTGCCTGGGTTATCATGTGCAGGCCTGAATGAAAGGAATATAGAAGATTGTTTTTAAATCCCAACAATTTTGCATAATAACTTCCCCATAAATCAGGATGCCACAACTGTTGGATGACCTTGTAAATTTCTGAATTTCTTTGACCCACCTTTGGAACAGGGAAAAGAAGGGGGAGAAATTATGTTGGATCCTTTTTAAAATAAACAATGGTGACAGAAGCTGGATAGCAGAAGTCTCAAAGAAGGTAGATTAGCTGCATGGGGGTGCATGAGAGATGGGCAATGGTGCACAATATGTTTGCATATCTCAGACAGATATAGAGCCCATTAATTGTTTAAGCATAATTTGATGACAATCATACATCTACATAGCACCTTCCATCTTGAAGGATCATATAATGGGTGACTGTCAAAACTGATATATGAATTACAGACCAGTTTCTCGTTATCCACCACTGAAACAAAGTCACATTTGGGGTAAAATGCCGCAACTGTTTAACACACAGTGCACAGCCACACAACAGCACAGTTTAGGATAGGAAGTGAAGAACACCTTTTCCAGTTTAAATTATTAGGTAGGAAGAATACAATTACCAAGACGGAATTTCCCTAGGACAATGGAGTGACCTCCTATTATGTACGGTTATGAAAAACACCACAGGATGTTATAGATGGCATGTGATCAGAAGCTGGGATATCCAAAAATAACACCGCCAGAAGCACTGTGCCCTCCAATATTATCTGCTGCCTTGGTAAGTGAGTGCCACCTACTGAACAGTCAACATCATTTCCTGAAGTGCCTAAGTGTTTATTAGGGGACTCCTAACTGAGTCCTGATGCAGATCAGTCTTGCATAGTTATAAGAACTGGCAGGGTCACAGCACGAAGTGGCATGACTTCAGAAAGCTGAATTACACCAATGATCATTTTCTTTTTCTTTGGATCATTTTCTTAGTGGATATATGCCATTCTACACAGGCAACGGGAATCAAGCAATCATGATTCACACCCAAAACGAGTGGTTTAGCTTTAATTGCTTATGCTGTCATAGGGAGGTTCAGAAGTCCTGCAGCAGCAGCAGCAGCCCCAGCTTGACAAAAATCATTTGCACAGCAAATAATACTTTGCTTACGGCCCTGATTAGTCAAGGAACTGCTCACATGCTTAAAGTTACACATGTAAACTAAGTCTCTTGTTCAACTGGGGCCTACGCAGGAACTTCCATCCAAGGACAACAAAGTACTGATGAAATGACACTTTGGCAAGCAAAGACAATTCATATGCTGAATCTGTAAGATTTAATCAATCTGACTAAAACTTCTGGCATTGTAAAAGCTAGATGATAGTCACTAGAGGGTAGAAATAACAGAGAATTCAGTAATAAGACGCTTGAACCATAGCTTACAGTATAGGGCCTGATAACATCCCTCTAATCACCTGCCATTTACAGAAATGTATTTGATTTAATTGAACTTATAAAAAAAGAGCATCTCTAATCATACCTCATCAGCACACACTTATTATTCAAAAAGAGGCCATATGTATTACCAAGCACTCTTAATTAAAAGAATGCATATAATCTGCTTCGGTATCTCATAGTCTTTTTCCTTCTGATTATTCTATAGTAATTCTTTTCCTTCCATCATTTTTTTTAAAGTATTTGTTCTTTTTTCCCCTACTGTACACTGCTTCCTTTTATAGACTCTTCAGTGCTGATGATCATAATGTCAGCAACAGGAAATGCCTTTACTACTATGGCAGTGAGATGCATAACCATTCAAGCCTCAGTGCATAATTATGACCTTCAAAATATGCAGCTACATGGGGCTTGACTCAGCGTGACTGTTAGCAAGGAGGGGCCGAGGAAATGCTGTCCTGTTTTCTGCAGCCTTCCCCAATAGGCTGTCTGTGTCCTTCCTGGCTGTGATCCTCACTGACCTTTGACTTCTGATGAACATCCAGAGTCCCAGGAGAGCCTGGGTGACAGGTGACAGTCCTGGGACTAGAGGAATCCGAGTTGAAGAGAGTGAGAGGAAGTAGGAAATAATGGAAGAGTATGAATCTCTGGGATGGAGGAGTAGAGAAGCAGCTGCAGGGAAGATATAAGGTAGTGGGATTTTGGGGACTAGGGTCATGGAAATGTATCACAAATTCTGTCTACACTGCTTAGATTCAGTATGAAAAAAGTCAGTTGTCTTTTGTCTCTCCCTCCCAACACACCTTACTGTGCTTAAGGTTAGTAGTATTAGTCTGAAAAATATTCCCCATTTCCCAATGCACAGTTGTGTGCATTTTTCAACTTTGGTCATCCTAATCAGTGAGGACTGGCATATCGGCAGCTGACTAAAGACAACACATTAGCTCGGAGGGACAGAGACTAGCCTACTGCAGTATCAGGGAACCACAGGAAGCTGCAAGTATGTAGGATTGTAGTCACTAGAGATGGAAAAGACCGCTAAGATTATCAAGTCTATCCTTCTTCAGGGACAGCATAAGACAGCTCAGACACTAAACTGATACTTCATTAAATCGTAGTCAAAATGGAGGACTATACAAAACTGAGTTCATTTCCAGGAGACTTTACAAGGAGGCTCAGTTTGAATAGCCTATTAGACAACTCTTTTAATTAGGGCTAAATTCTGCTCTCGGATGCACACCTGCAATTGTCATCATTGTCATTTCTAGTTAGGTGTCACTGTCATTTCTAGCTAGGTGTGTACGCTTGTTGCTCATGGTCTAATTCAAATATCCAGTTTCTGTGCACTTGTTCCAGCTACATTGAATTGACATACTTCTTAAAAAATGTTGTGTAACTATAACTTTATTTATACAGAGCATGATACTTAGAATAAAAGGCACGTACTAGACCGATATCAAGACTGATTAATACCTTTGGGAAATGGAGAGGAGAAAACACCTCCAACTCATATCACTTTCCCCTAATTAAACCATGCAACTTACCAAATAAAGAAGAAAATGGTTTTTTGTTTTGTTTTTTAAAGAAAACATTAAAGATGCCTATGTTTGGGATTGAGTGAGCTCCCCTCAGGCTTTGTGACAATGACTGGGCTGACAAACTCCTTAAGCCTTAGGAAATCTCCGGCCAGTTTGATGTACCTGCTAAAGTATTTTATAATTAGTCTGCATGCTCCTGAGGCTACTGATTTACCTGAAAAAACAAAAACAAAAAACATTCCTCGTCTTTCAAATCCATCCCCGAATAACAAAGAAGAAAGAACTAAGCAGCAACATTTCTCATTTCAGACTATTTATATTACTAGCAAGAGAGGAGACTTGGAGAAATATATTGTGCTATAGATTGTTACAGTCCCATATGAATCCTGAGACCCAATAAAACTGCAAAAGGATCTGAAAGCAGAAGCAAGATTTATGCGTATGTTTGGCTTCCTAATAACTGATTTGTTATAAAAGTTATTCAAATTGTGATGGAGATTTCATTCCATTGTGCTATCGTCCCACATGTGGTTTATTCCTTACATAGTGATATACTAATGTAGACTCTGTGTTAAAACAATAAAGGCAGCAATACATTATAGCAAACTACTCCAGTCACATAGATTACATGGAGATATAACCTTAAACTACTGGAAAAAAAAAAAGATATTGCTCTGTCAAATGATGGCACTTAGTATAAAAAAGCCCAATATTTACCCACAGTTACCACACCATGGTAGCTCCATTTCCTGTTCTAAGTATCTTACTGTTGTTAATAATTATCATTAGTTTTCAAGTACCAAAGACACACTATGTGGCTCACAGAACAAGTAAAGACACGTTCCTGACCCCGAAGAGCATACAGACTATACCAAACAGGACAGAGAAACCTAATGTCAAACAGAGAAGTGGGGAGAAGGGAGATGATGAGAGACACAGGTGACAAGAAGGTCACAAAAAGTTACCCTAGAGGTCCTGTTGCACAGAGCACCTTGCAGGATCAGGGCTGAAGGCATATACTCATCTTGCTGTTAAGTCCCTTTTTTGGCCGGTGTTCCCTTCCTTTGTTTTTCGTTTAGTTGAATATCTATTTTCCCCCTGACTTCAGGTCAGCTTCATGGCAGAAGCGAGTTTTTAGGAGAGATTTCAATGTGGTGAGGGACAATGTTTAGTCGACAAGTTCAGCATAGGCATTCCAGGTGTAAGGGGCAGCATGGAGGAAAGCATGCGGACTTTAGTGAGAGATGATGGAAGAGATATTGAAGAAGATGTGGGAGAGGGAGAAACAGTAGAAGAGACCAGGTTTGAGATTGAGGCAGAAGATCAGTGATATAGAAGCGTGAAAGCGAGGACATGAAGTTTGAATCTGATGCAATAGGATGCTTGGGGACCATCTTGAAGTGGGGGTGACCTGGGTTAAAAGGACAGCTGAGGAAGATCATTTTGGCAATGGCATTATGGATAGACTGGTGGGAGGTGAGGTTAGCAGAAGATGCAGTAGTTAAAATGTGAAAAGATTAGGATTTGGATAAGTGATTTGGCCATTAGGACAGGGAGGAAGGGAAGGATATTAGAAATATAATTAAGTAAAAAATGTAAAAGTTATAATATAGTTACTACTATAAATATAGTTACTACAGAATCTCCTTGAACACTGTAGTAATGGGGTAACTGTCAACTTGTTAACTATGTCCAGTATAAGTAGTTTATTGTCAGTGCAATTTCCCTCAATCTCTGCATGATCATCAACTAAATTGTTTTTCGGTTCAGAAGACAATAAGTACTGCAGAGTGCAATATGATCATTGATAAACAGTGAACAAATTAATATGAGCGTCCACAGCAGCCATTCAAAGGGGCGTGCGTGCACAAATCAGGGAGCAGAATAGGTCTCTAAAACATACGGTGTGTACAAGACAGATGGCTGGTTACAGACTGAAATGTTCCTTCTTTCCTCTTATTTTCACAAGACTTTCTTTTAGGAGGCTGTAAGAATTCCCATTTTTTTTCTCTGTGGAAAGACAACCTGCAAACTCTGAGGCACTCTGAAAAGCTTTAGCCTCAGATGAATTAGTCTAGACTATCTTCAAAAGGCTTTCCATAACCGAGTTAAATTTCTCATCAATCGTTTTCACTTCTACAATACAAATCTGAGAAATACAAACCACTTAAAAAAGAAGAAGCTGCTCTTTTATAATCAAACTGAAAAGCTCTATAGGAGTTGTTCTGGTCTCTTTGGTATGCCACAATACTATATCTGTTTTAGAACATGCATGTGGCCAGGACAGCTACAATAATTAGCATATGGTTTATCTGTGATTTTGGCATAATTATGTATGTTACAAAAGTATTTACTAATGCTTATGACTAAAGGGATGATCAAAAGAACATTGAGTTAAAAACCTTTGAAAACCTGCTCCAAACACTGAGCACTGAACTCTTGAAAATTTGACCCTAACTGACAGGAAACATTCCCGCTCCCCATTTATACATTATGCTCGTGTGAATAAATACACTGCTTATTGCTTTTAGAGAATTTTAAGGCAGAATGTTTTAGTGGTTTAGAGTGAGGGAGTAATTCTGAAGGCCTGATTTTCCATTGTTTTGCACCTTGTGTACCCATGAACAGTAGATGTTTTAAATGCTACCAGATCCAAATGGTAGTGTTTTACACCTTCTTTAAGCAGATAGAAATGACTACACAAGGTGCAAGACATGGGAGAGTTAGGCACACAGTCTCTTGGCATCTCTCATTTTGAAGCTTACTGTTATAAGACTGTGTATTCTGACTTTAGAAAGGGCCAGGAGGTAAAAAATTTAAAAAGTATCTAAGCTAGTGATGACCTTAAATCACTTCTGAAAATGGGTTTTAAGCTCTAGGTAAATTTTTCAAAAGCATTTAATGGTTTGAGGATACAAGTGGGCACCAGGAATTCCTTAGGTCTAATCTCAGCTCTGGTACTATCACACGTCTTTGGGCTAAATTTCCTCCTCTGGAAAACAAAGATAACAGTAATTACCTACCTCACAAGAGTAGTATGAGAATCAATCAACAAAAGCCTGATCCAAATTGCACTGAGTTCTGTTAACCATGTGACAGAAGCGCAGCAAAAATGCTCCCCACATGACCTGCCAAAGCAGCAACATTTCTAGTTCTACATCCTTTTGAAAGCTAGGGATGTTGGAAAAAACAATACTTCGTATTTCCATTCCTAAGGTTTGTATTAAGTTTTCATAATTTAATCCTCTTTAAAATCGGACTAGGACGATAGTGTGAGAAGGAAAGTTTATTAAAAGTCAGGTACAGGGAAGTTTGATGGATGACATTAAGCAGAAACGCTTAACTATTTCTTGGACAGAAGAATCAGAGGGGTAGCCATGTTAGTCTGAATCTGTAGAAGCGACAAAGGGTCCTGTGGCACCTTATAGACTAACAGAGGTATTGGAGCATAATCTCTAGCCTGACTCTTCCCTGCACATTTATATCTGCCCCTGGACATTTCCACTGTTTGCATCCGATGAAGTGGGTATTCACCCACGAAAGCTTATGCTCCAATACCTCTGTTAGTCTATAAGGTGCCACAGGACCCTTTGTCGCTTGGACAGAAGAGGTGGTGGATATCTACCTTAGTCTGCGTTGCTCAGAACCTATGCTCTGTTCTGTTGCATGGAAAATATTGGTAGCTATTACAGTCCTGGCAGGAGTTCTGCATAAAAACAGTCTGCAAGATTGGGCACTCAAAAGTTAAAAACAATACGGATTTTACATTATATAGCTTGTATTATAAGCAGGGCTGGTAGAACCGCCTATTATTTAGATAGCCTGACATTTCTCATTATAAGATCATGTTTTCAGTTGCTTGCAAACTTCAACCATCCAGGCTGAAATTTTCCATGCCGGTGTCTGTCCCAGGTTGAATCTTTTTGGAAAAATTCAGCCAAAATGGTTCAGCAATTTCCAAAAACAAGGTTAGGGGGAAATATGTTGTTTTGTTCATGTTAAAAAAATCTAGTGACCTTTTCTTTGAACAGCTCCAGCATGAGCACGCTTTCGAGAAGGGATGTACCTTTTGCCATCCCCGTGAAAATCCACCCAAATTTGGCCAAGTAATAAGAATGTAAAAAGTCACAGTTCACACATGCTCACTAGAGATTTCTTTGATTGTAGCAGCTAAAATCTCTGAATATTCTATCCTCACTGATCATGCTCCAGCCTCTCGCAGTTCCTATATCTGACCAGACTCTGTGTCTGTCACCCCCACGAAGCAACTAAGTTCCACCTCAGGGCAACACAGGAGAAGCCAGACTCCCTGTAATGGCAACTCTGGGATGGAGTAGGGGCTGGCTCAGGAACTGAGAGCAAAGAGTCCATCTCTTCCGTGTTCTCAATGACTCCCTTCCACCACCCAGGCAGCCTGGAGGATGATATCATCTGATCTGAATGCAGCAGAGACAAAAGCTGGAGCAGGGTAAGTGAAAGAAGTAGATTGGGACAAGGAGTCTGGTGAGACTGGGACTGGAAAGGGAAGTGGAGAGAGAAACTTAAACAGGGAATTTCTGGGCAAGGAGACTGGGACTGGGAGCCACAGAGAGGGGAGGTTATACTGGGAATGGCAGCAAGGAAGGAGAGACAGGAAGCTGAATGACAGAAACAGGCAGATGACTGGGAGCCACTTGACTGCAGGGAGAACACTGAGATTGGATGAGGAGAAGGAGGGGACAGTGGGACTGGCTGGACAAGGAGACTGGGACTAGGAACCTGCCCCAGGCAAAATAGGTGGAAAGGAGGGAAGACAAATTGACAAGGAGCTGGAGTGCCAGGGAAAATCTGGGCCTGGCTTGGCAAAGAGACTGGGAGAGTGATTTGGAGCAGGACGGGGAGACTAGGACTGGCTGGGCAAGGAGGCCGAGGCTGGGATGAGAAGCCCGAGCAGTGGCAATTTGGATTAGGTAGGCAAGGAGAATGGGACTGGGACAAAGAGCCAGGGGTGGGGAAGAGACAGATCTGGGATAGGATGGGTTGGAGGCAATACAGCAGAAAGGGTAAAGCACAGGTGAAATGGGCAGAAGTGTCTGTGTGTCCACTAGAGTATCCTCCTCTCCAGAGCCTGGAATGGAACCCAAGCTTCCCAAGTCTCCCTATCAGCATCTCTCTGTGGAACCTACTGCAAACTGACTCTCATCTGCCTTTAGTGCTAGTGCACATACAGATTGAACACCTACTACTACACCGGTTACTCCATTAGTTCAAGTGGCAGAGGTCTGTTTGGTGGATCTAAAGTTCCAATTCTGGTGATGAACTATGTGAGTATTAATGTGATGCCACATGATTTAATTTATGTTTTTTTTTCCACTTAGCTTTTTACACATAAAAATGATATTAAAATAAAAATAAGGTTGCAAAGTCAATCACTCAAAATGTTTTGAAATGCCAGAATTAAGGTTGCCTGTGCAACTTAATTCAGCCCCATAGTGCATATGCATTATAACACAATCTTTAGTTACATGATCAGATACTACTTATTCCACAGATCCGTACCTCATACAGTGCACTGAAGGGACACTGCTCACTTAATATGCAACTATTCAATATTTTATTTTTTCCTCATTGCTCAGTTTCTGGCTCCAGGCTTTATTTACTGCTGTAGGGGAGAGACCTCAATATCAATGTAAACTTCATATTAATAACATTATTGTAATTTTTTATTCAGTTATAAACTTGTTTGCACCGTTACTGGATGTTAAGTTATAGCTACATGTGTGTTATAGCCAGGATGCTTAAAATATAACAATGCTATAGCCAATTATGTAACAAAATGTTATACCTAATCAAAGAAGCGACAAAGGGTCCTGTGGCACCTTATAGACTAACAGAGGTATTGAAGCATAAGCTTTCGTGGGTGAATACCCACTTCTTCAAAGAAATTCCAGAAGGCTTCTGCTTTTATCTTCCAAGGACAAGAAAACATCAGGATGACAAACCATGTAGAACATTCACGTTTTTAGCAAAAGGTCTGACTGTGAAAGGAATGCAGGGTGTTTTATCAGAGCAATAAAACTAGGTAAAGCAGGTGCACCAACTCTCACCCTTGTTCACGAAAACCTGCTTGTGTTTTAAACTTTAAAGGAAAACGTGTAGTTAGAAATGTTTTAAATTTAGTTTATTTCTTAAATGTTGAAATGGCAAAAACATTTGTGAAATGCATACTTGCAAATATATTAGCTAAATGCAAAGCTCCTAATATAGCTAAGTAAATGGTAAAATGCTTTATATACCAATATGGAATCTAATATTCTCACTCAAATTAGTGTAAGAAACCATTTAATGATATAATATTTATATTAATGGAGAATTAATTAATTACTGGCAGTGTGCAAACAAACCCTCACGCAGCTCGGAAAGCCAAGAAAAATCACGGTTCCAAAACCTGTCACGTACAGTCAACAACTTCAGCTAAAGACTTTCTAAAAGTTATTGAATGTTAAGAGAGATTGTTTTGAGAACTAAACTTTTATATAAAGAACAGGAGTTTTTGGACCTTTTGAAAAGAGAATTTCATTTCCTGTCAAATTCTAATAAAATGTAAATAATATGGAGTGAATAAAAAGAGAATTATAACGAGGTTTGAAAGTTATCTGATGCTTCCCTGCCACAGGAAGCACAAAAGCAATTAAAAAAATACTTCATATTCATTAATAGATGCCACATTCATAAGATTAAAAAGCTCCCAAGGACTACCCATGAAGGTGTGGAGCCACTGAATGAGTGACAGCAACCAACTTGCATCTAAAAAAGCTTGTAAGATGTGTTTTACTATAATTTCATGGAAATAGAAAGGGTATAAGAGACTCTGGAGTGAGCAGCCACTGCCCAACACACCCTGCTAAAGCAGCAAGCTCTCCACAACTCATCCAGTCCATCTCTATAAGCAAGCTGCCACAGACAGATAAGACAAACACAAAGAGACTTTGTGGGGGGGAAATCAGCAGAAGGGGAATGTAGTAATTGCTGACCGAAAAAAAGGGGAAAACGTAAGCTTCACCTTCCTGGCTGCCACCACTCCCACCATATCTTGAGACTGGGCCTTTGTCATCCTGATCCTGAGAGATGTTCTGACCAAACCATGCCAAAGAGAGCAACCCAGATGACATCGCCACGTCCATCGGCTCCAAATAAATCCCAAACACCCCCTGGGATATGAGACTTTGTCTCCTGCCTCCCACTCTCCCATATGTCCTTTTCCTTCCAGATGTTATTTGTTCTCTTTCCTATCCCTCTCTTTTCTCCTTCTGTCTTATAAAAGTCTGGCATAGCTGGCCAAGACTGAATATTCTGCAACCCTGCTATGAGCCTGTGACCAGAGAGGCAGATAAAAGCAATGCCCTAAACAAACTGATGCTGGTTTGCTAGATCTTAGAGTGGGTAATAAGACGATGTTCCTGTGTTTTTCCAGCAGTAAGACTGCGAGAGTCAGCACCAGAGACAGAAGCTGGATTTCCTATCTGCCATTCTTCTCTCTCACGGCTTGTGTGCGCTTTGTCTTGTTTTGTCTTTTCGGAAATGGAATCACCAGCTCCAGCCCATCCCAGCTAACCTCTTCTCTCTTTCCCCAAAATGAAACCTATTACTAATCTTGGCAGAATTCTATTTGTAGGTTTTTATCATTTCAAAGGATATAGATCAGGGATTGGCAACCTTTGGCACGCGGCCCATCAGGGAAATCCGCTGGCAGGCCGGGATGGTTTGTTTACCTGCAGCGTCCACAGGTTCGGCCAATCGCAGCTCCCACTGGCTGGGGTTCACCATTCCAAGCCAATGGGGGCTGCAGGAAGTGGTGCGGGCCGAGGGATGTGCTGGCCACCGCTTCCCGCAGCCCCCATTGGCCTGGAGCAGTGAACCACGGCCAGTGGGAGCTGCGATTGGCCAAACCTGAGGATGCTGCAGGTAAACAAACCACACCGGCCCGCCAGCAGCTTTCCCTGATGGGCTTCCTGTTGGGGCTGAAGTTCTTGGGCTTCGACTTTGCCTCCCCTCTGCCCAGGATGGTGGGACTTGGGCTTTGCCCCCTCTCCCCACCTGAGGCGGCGGGGTTCAAGTGGGCTCAGGCTTCAGTCCTTGCTCCTGGGTTTGCGGTGCAATGAAGTTTGAGAACCCCTGATCTAAGAGACTATCAAACAAGAGAGGTTTTCCTTCCTAAGACTCTATAGGTAAAGGGAAAGCAAACAAATACCATTACAATAAACGCCTTATTTAATACTTTACATTTCAAATAATTTAACTTTCTTTCTTTTCTGTATTTTTAATGAAAAAGGTTAAAAGATTTTTAATGGTGTGTTTTCCATAGTACTAAGCAGGATGAGGTCTCTGTATACCAAACCTTCATTAAAACTGTTTTAACGTAGGACCATTTCAGCGTCATATGAACACCTTTGACTCTTTGGGCTCATTTTATTCCATCTGAATTAATATAACCATTAATACCACAGGTCAATAGATCTGGACTATTTCAGACCAAGGAGGGGAAGTGAATGCAAAGTTGAGGGCCTTTCGGGGGCAACCTCATCCTATCAATTCCCTCTCTTTTAATCGAGTTGGGGACCCAGGTTGAGCGCCTCCAGGTTGAGCTACGTCTCTGAGATAGCCATACCCTAAGGCATGTTAGATTTTATATATGTCAAAACCGAATGCAAATTTAAACATATGGTATCCGATGCAATTAGCTAAGAAATGAGATCACTAAAACCGCCTATGTAACAGGTGCTGAAAAATACAGTTCCTGAGCTAGTTTCTCAACAGGAATATGAAAGTCAGGGTTCTGATGGGGGATATGTATGTTCAGAAGAGAAAGTTGCTATTTAAAATTACTGCACAGCAGTAATGTTCCACAGAAAGATTCCGACGATAAACATTGCAAATATAGTACATGCTAATGAAAAGAAACACACGATTATGCAAGACACTGTATATTTTAAGCTCCGTTTAAGAGTAATTCACACAATTCCAGCAGATCCCCCCAAAAGTAGGTGAGGATATGGAAATCACTTGTTAACAGCTTCTTGATTACAAGCGTGTTCAGCGTATAAAGCATCGCTAAGAGCTTCTAAAGAGCCTTACTTAAGCACTGTCATTAAAAATATGTTGTCACTGTCCTGGATGATTTATAATCAATGCTGCAAGCTTGTATGTAAATATATTAAAGGAATAAGTTCTTCATGTTTTTATAACCTGACTGTCAGTGTTGTTAGACATCTCAAGCATAATGTATCCCTGGAGACCTGGGTTCAAGCTTTACTTTGGTTACATGTAATGCCTGTAGTGATTTCAGTCTAGTCCATGCATAAACCACAACTGTCTTTCAAGTTCTTCAAGGGACTGTGTCCAGGGAACGACAAGTGCCTGGGATAACAGAGTGCTGGATCATAGTTGTGAGGAACGTGATAGTGTGTCTTTGGGCAATGCTATCCTTACTATCTTTCAAAAGCCACACACACACACACACACACACACACACACACACACACACACACACACAATAAGTCAACAACAACAGCATAATGATTGCTTAAAATGGGATGGCGGGAAGACATGACAAGTGAAAAGTGCATTTTAGGGGGCAAAGGGCTTTTATTTTTATTGTTACAACACTCTCAGAAGACCTGCTATTTTTCTGTGTTCCACATCAGTGATCCAATTCCAACTGTAAGCTAGTAAACTTGAAAGAGTTTTACTGAAATCCACCATACTTCAGTAGTCTAAATCATAAGTTTTCTTCATTCTGTACAGAGCTGCATATATACTTTGCATTAGAACAGGAGCAAGTTAATGAACAGCCTTAATTTAATCCATAGCTATCTCTCACGTCCATGAGAGACTTGCTCATCACTCAGATAAAGACTGTACAAGCAACCAACACAAATATATTAATTGTACCATGTTTAGTAGGGGTGACATTCTAGGTACAAAAGAGGGCTTTCCAATTAATGGAAACATGCCTTTTTGTACATCTTGTGCTAAATATTGTGTAGAAAAACATATACTGCTGCTATTAATGCTTCTTCAATGAATGCAAACAGCATCTGAAAACAAACCATCTCATAACATGGTTAATAGTTTTATCAACCAATATTTACTGTGTAGAAAGATTATCCCTAAACTTGAATTGAACTATTGGACAGAGAATTCCTGGTAAAATCAATATAATTTAATTCCCAATTAAATTTAAGAATATATGGAATGGAATGTCATTACTTTGATTATTTTTTTCATCCCCGCAAAATGAAAGTATAGAAACTGAATTGTGACTAGGAAAAGAATTTTTAAAATAAATTGACCATAAAATATATTTGTCCATTTTTGCATTTCTCACACATTCCTGAGATGTGCACATTTTCATGTCCTTTGTTTTCTCTTTTTAATCTAATTTTGGAATGTCTGAACTCTAGATGAATCATCAGATGTTAAGATGGAATAATTAAGGGAAAACCCACAAGTGTTGATAATCTTCATAAAATGCAGTACCAAGCAAAAATTATCATAGCTCCAAATTTGCTGCTGCAAACACCATGAACAATGAGCATTTATTTTATTTTCTCTGGAAATATTGCTACTGGAATAGCTGATGTTCTTAAAACAAGACAGACAACCAGTAGCCTGACTAATGATTTAATATCAACGAGGTTTTGTCCAGTTTCTTTCCAATGCTGCAAACATGTGAAGAACCTACACATCCAGCATCCAGTCGGGATAAGTAAAATCAAACAAATGCTATTCATTGTTACACGCTAGCAACACAGTCGTCTACAAGAGATCAGACCTTGACAGTGTTTCAAAATCTGAAGGTAGCTCTACATATTGGCAACTGGGACCCAGTTCTATTCTCAGACTCAAGGTTACAATCACCAGGGGAGTTGAACCCCTCTACCTGAGGTTAGAATTGGACCTGGTGTCTTTCAAAGGAGGGTAAATCTGGCTGAATGACATCTGCCACACACGTTATTAGGAATCTTACACTTTCCCACAATGTGAGGAGTGCGTGTGGGAGGAAGAAAAATTATACATATAATTAATCTACAAAGTATTTTAAATAGACATTGAGTCATTCTTTGACAGATAAAACAGATCAAAGGACAAAAGTGCTTGCTGTATTTTGGGACATTAACCCGCATATTTATGTGCTCTGATCTATTTTTTTTGCTTTCTTTCCTTTCACTGAAGCAAAAGGCTCTAGACTATCTTTCTTGTCCTTCCCCAACAAGCACAACCTCCCAGTTGAAAAGAATTTCTTGCCTGAACTAAAAGATGGCCAGATATTTTTAAGATCTAGCTAACTCTTTATTTTTAAAGGCAATTTCTCTGATCTGTTCATTACTAAAGGATTTGTGAGAAAACTTCCATCACTGCAAGCCAGGTTGTAATCAGATATATTGTAGGAAGGTACTTATTCCTGTGGACAGTGGCTAATATAACAATATACAGTTCTAAAATAAAACACTTGCAGGGACTCCAAAAGTTTACATTATTTTGCCTTCACGCTATTATTTTGTCTTCTTTTTTTCACTGCTGTGGCCACACAGCCCTCGAATGTGCTGGTAATGATTTGCACTTCATGGGATATATCTTGCTTTTTTAAGTCCTGTGGAGAAATGTCTATATTTGTGATGGACGTTTTGATATCAAAATTTTAACCTGGTAAATGTTATTGACCCATTTTGATTGTGAAAGGGTAATAAAGGGTAGTTTCAGAATAAAATGAAACTACAGCTCAGTGGGAAACCATACAATCTATATCATGGTAGCTTATTAGACACAGTGATGAAGCGTTGATGGTTAGACAGATTTTTTTTTTCTGGGATCAATTTAAAAGATTTAATAAACAACCTTACAATGTTCTTCTTTTCCTTCCAGTTGTCTCTGTCACTGTTCTTATAAAGCTGCTTATTTCTGATATGGTACAGTAAGCCCCCATCACATTTCTGCACGGCGCTATTCCTCTATGAATCTCTGGGTATTAACAATAGTGAACGGTGACCCTTAATTTTAACAGGAAAATCAGTCCAATGGAAGGCTTTCAAAGTCCTTCCTCATTCTCCTCCGATACTACTACTTAGTACTGATGTAGGGCTTCACCCAAAGCTCATTGAAATCAATAGGATACTACAATAGTGCTCTGAAAATATTAACTAATAGTCACACCATCACTGTGGCATAGGTTAAGTGATATAGCAAAGGCCATGCAGGCATCCTGTGTCCCTTGATATGAGATGAACTGAATATGCACAGCTGAAGTCAATGGTAGTTGTGTAGGGCTGCTCACCACCTCTTGAGGCTTATAGTCCTTAGTTCACTTAACCATTCTGCCTCATACTATTGAGTTGCCCTACCATAAGAGGGTACATTAGCTACTCAGTACAGGAACAAACAACTCAGCTGCAGGCAGTTAGCTGGCAAATGGAAGGGAATTTGTGGTGGATTTAATACCAGTTTAGGGGCTTCCTCTCTCCCATACACATTAATTAGTCTGGTCTCTACCTAATAAATAATATCACAATGACTAGCTCTGGCTTCCATTTCCCAACCTCTCTCTGAAACAAACAGTACCAGACATTTTCATTAAAATATAAAAATTAAGTTGAGATTATATTAGTCAAAACTCAGCAGGGACACAGCTGTGAACTTCTCACATCCAAAAGTCACCTCTACTAATGACCAGCCCTCCAGAAATACACCAAACCAGCTGTGCAATGCTGCACATATGCAGAAGTATTTCTTCCTGAGTCTTGTAATGATCATTGCATGCCCTGAATCATAACATTTAACTACCCCATCATCACAGTATAACTACCAGTGTTAGTCATAACACTATTTAAGTAGCCACTGTTTCAAATTAATCTTGGTATTTTATATCACATAATGGGCTCTCTCACACTATTTCAGGTGGCAGAGTAACCAAAAAAAAAACAACAACATCCCACACACCCAAAGAGCCAATATATTTTAAATCATATAGTGCACTCATGGGACAAATTTGTCCCTGATGGAACTCTGTGTTTGGAATAATATTTTCAAAGTTGATGATCTCCCCCAGCAACAGCAGAAGATAGAGTTTCTGACTGATCCTTCTAGATCCACCAACAGCTTTTGATATGGCTGATCATGGGATTTTGTTGACCCACAGACCCAATGAGGGTAAATGGAATAGCTTTTGAGTGATTCTGTTCATATCTGGGACAACTCAGAGGATAGTTGTGGGCATTTCTTCCTCTTTTCTGACAGGTCTCTCTTGAAGAGTATTACAGATTTCCCATGAAGACCTCCCTGAGGAGGTTCTATACTGTGTCCCCTCCTGTTCAATGTTTACATAAAGTTGCTGAAATTATGGCTATGATGTATTTTGTATGCTGATAACCTCAAGCTCTACATCACTACAGCTGATCTGACTGGAACAGTGGAATGAGTAACTCACTCCCTGCATGAATTTGAAGTTTGGACGAGGACTAGCTGGCACAAATTAATCCAGACAAGACTGAGATGTTGATGGGATGGGAGTAGCAGATGGGACAGATATCAGCACCCTTACTGAGGCTGTTTGACCACCGATTGTAATGCAAATATGCAAATTAGGTGTGTTTTTAAGCCCCAATCTGTTTCTTAATCTACCAGCCGTGGCCAAAAGTACTGTTTTAATCTGCTGTTTCTAAGAAGAATGAAATCATTTCTGTATGTGAGGCTACACCTTCAACCACACAGAAACTGAAGCTAGTGGAGAATGTGCGCTTTACATGCCGAGTGGTATTCCACACCAGATGTATATTGATTGCACCAGCGTTTCTGGATTCTGCTGTGGTTGCCAAACATTTTCCGGTATTAGTGTTAATCTATAAAAACATAAATTCTGTATCATACTCCACTGCAGAGAAGGAGGCTGGCCTTGTCATTAAGGTATTAAATTCGGACACACGAGAGCTGGGTTCAGTTCCTGGCGCTTATACAGATGAGTCATTGGAAGGACTCATTGACTTGAATGATCTTTGGATCAGAGTCTTAATTTTTTACCTTAGCTCCCACCTCACAGGGTGTTGTGAGGATAATCTTGTTAATGCTGGAGATACTATAGTGATGGGAACCTTTTTTATGCTATAGATTCGTATGCACCAGGATTTGATATTTATATGGAGCTCCAGACAGGTCTATTTTTAAAGGTATAAACAACTATGGAAATACTGTAACTGCTGAGTAAATATCACATGGTAATACAGGAATACAATACAACTGTTATTGCATAAAGTGCAGATTTCAGTTCTCATATTGCCAATGCAGAAGAGAAGGGGGAATTGAATTAAGAATTTCCAGTAGGCCCTATGTTATCATCGCTGACATTGACTTTTAAATAAACCTCTGTCAGAGAACAGCCCCATATATTTACATTGGCTACTGCTACACTGTAATTAGAATTCAATTACATAGTAGTTTGTAATCTGTGCAATAAAGCAATGCCCAAAGAGATTTGCAGGCCTTATATTTGACGGTTTCTTTTAATCAGTGAGCAAGTGGTAAAATTGTCTTGATTTTAGCTGCCCTGAGTTTCTTAATATATTTTATTTCTAATGTTTAGAAGTCTGTGACGTTTTACTCTTCTGTTTTTGGTTGTTAGAGGAATGCTAATTGGCTTAGTAAAGGAGAATTTACCAATACAGGGTTAAATTCTACTTTCATTTACAACAGTCTAAACCAGGGGTGGGCAAACTAGGGCCCGGGGGCCACATCCAGCCCTTCAGATGTTTTAATCCGGCCCTCGAGCTCCCACTGGGGAGTGAGGTCCGGGGCTTCCACCTCTCTGGCGTTCCAGCTGGGGAGTGGGGTCGGGGGCTTGCCCCGCTCCACGCGTGCCATGGCTCTGCATGGCTCCCGGAAGCAGCGGCATGTCCCCCCTTTCAGCTCCTACGCGAATGGGCAGCGAGGGGTTTCCACACACTGCCCGTGCCCCAGGCGCCACCCCCAGTGGCCAGGAACCATGGCCAATGGAAGCTGCAGGGGTAGTGCCTGCAGACCGAGCAGCACGCAGAGGCGCCTGGTCGCGCCTATGTAGAGGAGCTGGAGGGGAGACATGCTGCTCCTTCCAGGGCTGCTTGAGGTAAGTGCCACCTGGAGCCTGCACCCTGAGCCCCTCCTGTCCTCCAAACCCCTCTGTCCCAGCCTGGAGCACCCTCCTGCACAGTCAACCCCTCATCCCCAGCCTTACCCCAGAGCTCGCACCCCCAGCCTGAGTCCTTTCCCCACACCGTACCCCAACCCTCTGTAGCAGCCCAGAGCTCTGTTCCGCACCCTGAACTCCCCATTTCTGGCCCCAGCCCAGAGCCCGCACCCCCAGCTGCAGCTCTCCCCCCCTCCCCCACCCCAAACCCCAATTTCATGAGCAGTCATGTTCCACCATACAATTTCCATACCCAGATGTGGCCCTTGGGCCAAAAGGTTTGCCCACCCCTGGTCTAAACCCATGGTATTGTAATGACATGGACTTCAGAGGAGTTACACTGACTCCATACTGATGTAGCTGAGATCAGAATTTGGTCCCTTGAATTTTGAGCAGTGTTAGAAGAAAGGCTGAATAAATGCCTGTATGCATGTCATATTTTATATGGAAAGATTTTAGAATAAAGTTCCACATGAAAAGCTCCTGTTTACTTATGTCCTATGGGATTTCAGTTTGAGCACAGATTATCTGTTGTGATGGCAAAATAGAATGCAAATGAAAGATTTCAAACTAGAGGCGCATCAGAGGGGGGAACAAGATGAAGCATTAACTAAGATTCCCCACATGATCGGTATTCAGAGCTCTGCATTATGCAGGTATTGAGTGACCAACAGGTTAAGCTTTTATGGCTCAATTGTATTGTATGCCAGGATACTATAAGATGGTGGTTTCAGTACTTAAGCATTACAAAGGAATATGACCTTTTCTCATTGCCTCATTAGGATCTCATGTGACGCTCCTGTCATGCAGCAAGTTTTGTTTGGTTTATATTTAAAGAAAAAGGAACCAAGAAAGCTCAGGCGTGTACCACTCTGGCTGAAATGATCAAACTCAGAATGAATGAATTCATGTTGCTGGTAAGGAGAATCTCTCTGTCTCTCCTCTCCCTTCCCCACTTCTGTGCACATGGATTATTTATTTGAAGGCCCCGCCCTAACCTCCAAATTAGCTCCAGTCTATATTAAACTCTCTACAGATATTCAGGCCATGATTCCAATGTGCATTTTTCCTTATTTTCTATTTTAAAGGAAAATTAGTTAAAAATATTAATTAGCTGAGTGCAGTGAGCCCCTGCACTCAATTCAATGGCATTTCTCTGTTTGTGTGTCTGAACTGTCAAAGTTTACCTGTAACATGATACATTTTGAAGGCTGCATCCAATCAATTACAAAACATCAGAAAGTGTTCTCAGCATCTGTAGGCAGAACCCAGTTGATTTGGGTGATAATCAGAAAACCCTGATTTCCATTCAGATCTCCAAAGAGGATGTAGGGGTGAGCCAGTGACCTTGCAGAGGTTTGTGACAGGGAGCAGAGTCAGACCTCAGGGTTAAGGGTTAAGAAAGAGGGTGGCACGTGATCCAGTTGGGGGAACAGTTTGACTTATTAATTCTTATTATTATTATTAATTGTATTTGTATGACCACAGTGCCTAGGAGCCACAGTCATGGACCAGGACCCTGTTGTTCTAGGTACTATACAAACATAGAGCAGGAAGACAGTCCATGTCCCAGGGGGCTCGCATAAGCAACAAAATGTGCGATTCACTAGTACAATATCTCATACTTAACATTATCCTCTGGCTACTACAAATTCCATGGCTATTCCACCACCCCAGGCATTAGCTATTCTACTCCCTGTTCCTCACTTCCCTGTGCCTCATTTTACCCATCTGTAAAATAAGGATAATGATACTTATCCCTATTTGTGCACTCTGTAGATGAAAAATCAGTGCCAAGTAGTGCAATGGAAAATGTTAAAATTCCTCTGCTGGATCTAAGATTCTTTTCCCATGATAAACTCATTTATTTTTTAGTCTATTGCTTTCTTTTCCAATTGAGTAGCAAAGCTATAAAATAAAACCCAATTCTCCTTTCTCTCCCTTTAAGCAAATGTGTTTTTATTATAAGCATCATGTATACTACTGGGGCTTTGGACTCAAGAGATATGTCTGTTTAAATTACTCTCATAATTTTAATGGTATCATCTGTCATCTATTTAGTATTATATTTATCTCTTCTTTTTTAAAGTACATCATGTTAGTTAATAACTGCAACTTTTAGTATCTGAAGTTGTAAGAACTTTTTTTAAACATCAAAGTAAGACTATCAACCACTTGAGATCAGAATACTGCTCCAGTGGTATTGTTGCCTCCAGCAAGCAGGCATCTGGCATCTACCAGACAAATACAAACATACAGTCCTTTCATAGAGGTTTCAAACCACAAGCCCTGTGTCTGCAGGGGCTGAAATAACACCTCACAGCAATCAACATGATGTTAATAAAATACTGGGCAGTCAGCTCACACTGCACTGAGTTTTGCTGTCATTTTAAATAAAAGCTAGTGATCTAATACCTGCATAAATTATATTTGGTATGTTTCATTATCTTGTGAAGAGATTAGGTCTCCATGCTTTACAAGTTGGTTAATATTGGTATTACAAGCATGCAAAATTCTAGAGTCTGTCATTCTCAGGTATATCCTGGGGTGTGGCTGATCTGCTCAGAGTGTAGTTCAAAAGTGTGAGTGTAAAGGTGGTTTAGAACTCACCTTTCTACTCACCCAGATCTGGTGTTGCCTCTACGTGTGGCTTAGTCTACTCTGCCAGGTTAGAGCAGCATAAGGGACCAAAAGGCTGAAACCACAGCAGAAGATGTGGACAAAATGCATGGGCTTTCTATCTACATCCTGCTTTCCTTGATGCTGTGCCATCAGCAACAAGAAGAAAGGACGTAAGAATCTCTATTTGGGGTGATCCTTCCTGCACCAATTACATTAGCTTTAAGGGCACATTCTGCAGGCAGTGCAATTTAAACTGGAAAATCTGGCCCTGAGTATGTAGCTTTGTATTAGAATCACTTTTATCTAGTCATTTGGCTTGTGTTCATTTACTTATTAGATTCCACTATTAAATTATGATTATTTCCGTATAAGACCCTTGCACGCATAAGATCCTGTCAAGACATGAAAATCATCCAGTGGGCCAGTGTCATATCATTTATCCTTCTTTTTGCCAGTGCTTGAAGTGAATGAGAATGACAGAGTGAGACACCCTGATGAGATGAATAGAGACACATTAAATTTATGGATTAAAATTTAGAGTCATTCTACTCTTAAAAGTGACCATGTAAAAGCAGCATCTTCTTGCCCAACAACCTGCTCCTTATGTGTATTCACCAACATATCTACTTTATCTAACCTTTACTATAGTATGCTTTATGGTAGTATCTGAACACCTGGTAATCTAAAGAGATTATCCTCAGAACATCCCCGGGAGATACCTGTTAACCCTGTTTTATAGATGGGGAAACTGCACCTCAGAGAATTAAAGAGACTTGCCCAAGTGTAACTCTCCCCATTAGATTATTTTTCCTGAGGATGGTGAATTTGTAAAAAAATAATAATAATTAAAAAAAAAATTAGATGCTAAATATTCATGGCTGTGTTTTTCTCTCACTTGAGTAAGCACCATCTCACTGAACACTAACAAAACAGGGAGTGTGCATGTCCGAAATGTCTTTTTACTGTTTAACTTTTGGAATCCATTGAAAATGAATTTTATTCTACTGTGGAATTCCAGTGAACATTGAGCTCAGAAGTACAGTACTAAATCATACTTTGCACACAATAAACCAAATACCTTTGGTCAGCCACATGGTGCCATTACCACTGGCTATATAATTAAAATTGGCTACAACAGAAAAGTCCTTTTTGTTTATCTCACTATTAGAGGTATTTGGAAAATGGTATTTTCTGTGAAAAATTTCAAAAGAAATGATTTCCCCCCGCAAAAAAAAATTATGCAGAAAATGTTTTTGGTTTTTGTGACACAATGTGAGATGTCAAGGTGAAGCTATTTGCTTCTTTTAAAGACACAAACTCCATTTTACCTCAGGTAACCGGCATCTCATGGAAGAACATGTGAACAGACAGACATCTGTAATGCAGTCGAACTGATTTTAACCGGGGTTACGTAAGGTCACAGAAAATCAGCCATGAATTGAAGCAAGCTCTCTTAAGTTCAAGAGCAGTGATTTAGTCACAAAACCATCCCTCCTCTTGTTTTGCCCCACTATTAGCAAAATTCCCTGTTGGATTAAAATGGCTGCACTAAAGTTAGCTTCTTTAGCACACCTTGAAAAATTACTACATCCTTGACCATATGCTTGAGGTGAATAACATATTCTACTATCCATACAGGTTTCAAACAACAATATCCATCTCTGGAGATAAAAAAATTATATACTTTATTGATACGGCAGTCAGAAACTCAGTTTCCAATCTGTCTACTTAATGTTCAGAGCCTTGTCCTTATTTAGAAAAACACTATTCAGTAAAGGAAACCACATAGAAGTATTGCGATATGTACAGAATATGATGCCCTATTTTACCTAATGAATGATTCTTTCATTTGAAACACTTAAATACCCGTCTCCCACATGAATGGAAATTGAACGGACACAATACCCATGCACATTTTACTGATGAAGAACATTTTTCAAATGAATTTAAGCAATAATAAAACATTCCTCTGTTATGTTGATATAATTCTTATTAGTAGCTCATGAAATTATTACTATTAGTATGCTACAAACGATCATCTTTAATCTCAGATATGCAATACCAGGATTATTTCTTCTTCCTCTTCAAACCAAACATGGCTGTGTGACAGAATGGGCTAAAAACAATTTTCTTATACAAAACACGGATCCTTCAGACCTGACATAAGCTGCAAGTGAAATGAGTTGGACAGCCTCTGGTCCCAAACCAAGTTATTATACAATTGAGCGCAAGTGGTGGGTTCTAGGGGTACGTCTACACAGTCTGTGGCAACAAGCTTTTGAGCCTGGCCAACTGAATGGCGCTCAGGCTACCATGGTAAAAGTAGACAACCCTAGCTCACAGGTAGACGTGGCCTGTGTCTCCAATGGGGGATGTTCTGCCTTATTGTGTTCTCTCGCTAGTGAGATGGGTAAGCACAGTATGGGTTGAACATCACCCACTTCTCATATGGGCACACGTGGTGGCCTTCTGTGATCCAGCAGCCCCTCCAAGGGCTCTCTTTGATAATTAATGATGCTCATCAAAAATAAATAAACAGATATAACCTTCTCTGTTTGTCACAGCCATGTCCAGATTGAGACAAGGCACCAGAACCATCAAACTCCATTTGACTAAAGGAACCTTGGTCCTATTACCTGGCTGTAAGTAAGACACAGGCTTCAGATAGGGGTTTGGTCACCAACCAACCAAGCTATAAACCTTAAAGGAGCCTTGTTAATTGTAAGTCATGCTTCTGCTCAACTGCTATCAGCAGCAGCATCTCTCTTAAAAAGTGACTGTATTCTATGGGGGACCCATCCCGTTTGTTTCTTCCTAGATGCCAGCTTGGCCAGTGTATGATCTGGACTCCCACCAGGGCAGCACAGAAAGACTTGGGCACCTAGCAAATTGAGGTGGGAGTGTTTGTGGGGAGTGAGGGGGCAAGGGTTATGCAGAAGTCTGAGCAAACACCTCCCACTGAAATTTTCAGACTCTTGTGGAATACAGTCACTTTTAAAGAGATATGCTGCTGCAAATAATAATCAATTGAATTAGTATTATTAGGAATAATAGGCTACGGGAAGAATTATGAATACTCATTGATATTATGTTTTTAAGTGCCTGTCCAAACAAAGGAAGGAACAGTCCACACCCAGACAGGAGGGGGCAGCTATTTACCTGTCTCCTATATAAATTAACCATGGCAGACTCAAAACAACAAAAGCCCAATTTATGTACAGGGGGATGGGAAGCCCCCAGAAGGGAAAGAACAGCAGGAGGTCATCTTCCTGGTGGACCCAGCAAGCTGGGTTACACAGGAGGACTTCCTGCTTCTGAAGCAAAGTCATTGAACTTTGGGAGATATAAGCAAGGACAGAAATCCATTATTATTTTTGGAGCTGTCCAGGAGAGGGCTGGACACTTAAGGGCACATGGTTTTGGAGACGTTTGGGACTGGGAGTGCATTGGGGTCATCTTGCTGCTTGTAACCAAGGCTGGTGGAAGCCAGAGTGGGGCTCTAGACAGGTTTCTTGGTTCAGAGCTGCTTTGAGTTATATTTTTTGGTTGCGTCCCTCCACAGCTCAGACCGGTTGGGTGGCCTCCTGAGTGAGTCGGTGGGGGGGGGAGGGGGGTGGCACTTCCTCCCTGGATCCTGCTGCGCGGAGTTCGCTTGAGTCCCGTCAGCCCTTGCCCCCCAAAAATTGAAGTTAAACTATGCCTATGCCCAAAGGTTGAGAACCCCTGGTGTATTGTATAGGAGTACATAGGCCGCAAGAGCCTCAAAGTGTTCCCTTGACACCTTTGCTTGCATTCCTGGCTTAGTTGTACCACTAAGCTAACTAAGTTCTGAGCAGCCCCTATGCACCTCTTGGCTCTTAGGAAGTTACCACTTCAGTGCCAGACCAGGCCCCAAACCTGCTCCTTTGGAATGCACAATTCTTAGGGGGTTCAGCTGACTGGGGCACACCCAAACACAGCTTCAAAAGCTCCCTACGTGCCCAACTACCACATATGCCTCTTTCCGGGCACTCAAGTGGCTATTTACACTTACGCAGACGTATGAAAAATTCAGCCCTAGTTAATGCAGCTGGCTCTTCCTTTGTCCACTGACTTATCTGAAAGGATGGATCCTACCAGTATAAAGTGATTTTCATTTCAGATGAAAGGCAGAACTGAGCTAGTCCTACAGTTGCATCATGAAAACCATAGTTTTCCAGAAAAACGCTGAAGAACCAAAATGAACATGTGATACAAGCTGGGATCGTAAATCTACATTTCTCAGAGCCTGCCTTTCATTAACTCATGAAAAAATTGAAATAATGTTTACGGGTTTATCTAAAATATGCATTTCATTAAGAGTCAAAGAATAAAAAGGCCTTAGCAGATTTATAGCAAACATCTCTCAAACTGATTTACAGATCCTACCCTGCAACAGTTTTAAAAGTCCGACAACAGATATATAAAACTTGCCAATACATTTGAATTGATTTACAAAACTCTAACTATGCATTGCCAGGATACAAGGATTTTGGAACTGTGCCATTAGGATCACATTAGCTCTAAGGTTGGCTTTATAAATTCTGATCAGGTTTTCTGCCGCTATTTCCTTAAAGTTCAGAGTTAGTAATGAGCTCCATAAAAGGTTATGCAATTTGTTTCCTGTCTTCCTCCAAAGCTCAAAATGAAGCACACTCCACCCACAAGGCATCCTGGCTATGTTGCAAAATGACAATATGTTGTATTTTGTCACTTTTACCCATGAGGTTTTGTATAATTTTATAGCAATAACAATATGTATTTTTAAAAGTGACAATAGAAGACTTTTTTTTAATTAAAGGGGCTGTTTGGGCAGCTGTACATTACGCAGTCAGCTTTTTGCACTGTGCACAGGAAATGAAGCTTTCTAAAGGCTAGATTTTAATATCCTAACTCACACTGGGTTGTATCCGACTTAAGTGTGACAACAGAAGGTACTAGGTGCTGAGTTTTTTTGAAAATCTGCCCCTTATTTAGGTGCCTGAATGGAATATGAAGTCTTTTGAAAATCTAGTCTCAATTGAGGGTGTTGAGCATTTGAAAATTTGACCCTACTTGTGAGGGGCTCTGTGTGCGGCAGAGAGGGACAGAGTGGTGAGTTAGAGGAGAGAAGAATGGTGGAATGAAAGTGATTGGGGCGGGGGGCGGAGGTGGGGGAGGGAAATACAGAGGTGGAACCAGAGCGTACACAAGATAGGGAAAGAGAAAGAAATAAATGGGTGGAGGAAGACAGAAAGGAGACATGGAAGACAAAAGAGAATAAAGATCCACCATGATCTGTGATAGGAAAAATAAGAGAAAATTGAGTGAAGCCAGGATGGAAAACAGATACAACATCAGCAAGATAAATTTAGTTTGTTACATTTGAAAAAAAATGTATTCAAACAGACCATTGATAGATATTATATTGTAGTTAAATACAGAATCCAGTAAGCTGTACAAGGCTGCAGGAGGTATATCTTTATGGGACTTGGCATCACAGGTGCTTTTCACCCTGGCTAGTAGGCATAGTCCTCCAGCTAATAAGTGCCAGGGAAATTTCTCAAGAGCAGATCATGGCAATCCTCACTATTGCAGCACATATCTGATGCGACATACTGTTCTGAAACCTGTTCCGCACTCACAGTATTTAAACTCAGAAACCTGATCACAATGACAGGACTTTACATTCCTGATGAATCTGTGAACAGTGCCCCAGGTAGAAGAAGCATTGAGGCCTGCTATCAGTTATTAGCATTAGATGGGTGTTTGTGGCAAGATGTGAATATCCTCTTGTTGATTTATAGGCGAAGTCATTAAAATCTCCATACTGTGCTGTGGAACAAGCACATGCCATATAAGCTTCCCCCCAGTTGTCAGACATTAATAGGGCCTTGATCAGGATTTTTGATGTATGAGAATTAGACAGATTTTATTGACTCGGAGCCAAAGAAATTAAGCAAAGGCTTTAAATAAAACAGAAAAAAATATCACCATGAAAAGGGTTGATTTCACTTCATAAAGTAAAATGAGGTTTTAAAGAGGGATTTTAAACCAATCAAAACTGAAAAACATCATCTACATTGCTGAATTAGTGATTAATCTGTTTGAGATATTTCTAGGGTGCCAGTCACTGTAGCATGTAAGAGCACTATAGAATTTGAAGGGAAGCATAAAAGCCAACAAAAGGACTTTGCACTCTTGCAAGTCTATGGTTTGACAGCTTACACTTGATTTTCTCCCTCATTAGTGCAGGTAGACTTGTGCAAGGAGTCCTGGATGTGGTCAGAATATGTCCTATTCTGATCTCTTCTAGTAGGTTGTTCCACACTCTGAACCCAGCTATATGAATGGCTTGCCTTTTGCTCCCAAATGTAACCACCTGGCTAGTAGGAGGTAGAGAACATTTCTTACTTCTGTCGCTATTATTATTAAAATGTCATCAATATGCTCAGTCTTGTACATAAAGACACAAACTAAGATATATAGTCCCTGCCTTGAGGAAATTACAATCCAAGACCCCAGTCCTACAACCCAGGGTTGAGAGTTCAATCCTTGAGGGGGCCATTTAGGGATCTGGGGCAAAAATCTGTCAGGGGACAGTACTTGGTCCTGCTAGTGAAGGCAGGGGACTGAACTCGATGACCTTTCAAGGTCCTTCCGGTTCTATGAGATAGGCATATCTCCATATATTCAAAGCAGCTCCACATGGAGCCCTACTAAAGGCCATGGAGCTTTATATGGGCTCAGTGGTTTTCCTGCATACAGCAGCTTGGTGGATCGGGACTAAATAGGTATAAATCTGAGCTAAAGGAAATTATTTTATTCTAGTTTAAATACTGCAGAGGAAAATCTACCATTGGGGCTCCATAAGGTAGCTGTGGTGAATTGACAGTAAGATAGTGCCTAGAAAAACCACTCACTAATTGTGTCACCCAACCTCCGTAATATTGCCTTGCGACAAGGTTAATAAATTCCAAGGCCGGAAGGGACAATTGTGATAATTTAATCTGACTTCCTATATAACACAGGCCATAGAACTTCCCCCAAATAGTTCCTTGAACGTATATTTCAGAAAAACATATCTTGATTTTAAAATGGTCAGTGATGGAGAATCCACCACAGTGCTTGGTAAATTGTTCCAACAGTTAATTAACTTTACCATTAAAAATTTATGCCTTATTTCCAGTTTGACTGTGTCTAGCTTCAACTTCCAGCCATTGGATCATGTTATACTTTTCTCTGTTAGATTGAAGAGTGTATTATCAAATAATTGTTCCCCATGTAGATATTTACAGACTAATCAATCACCCCTTAACCTTCTCTTTATTAAGCTAAATACTTTAAGCTCCTTGAGTCTCTCACTTTAAAGCAGGTTTTCTTATCCTTTAATCATTCTCATGGCTCTTCTCTGAACCCTCACTAACTTATAAACGTCCTTCTTGAATTGTGGACGTCTACGTCCTGTTCTTACATCACAAAAGGCACCACCACAAATATTACTAACAGACAGCATTGTGGGTGAGCTTAGTAGAGAGGCCATGGACTAAAGCCGTAACTCAGAAAAGCACATGTTTAACTGTAAGTGTTTAGGGATCGACTTAAAGTGGATTATCCTTTCACTCTGGGAAATCTTCCCTTCAGGTTAGGGTTAAAGCATGTTTGCAGGGCAATGTGTATAAGTGTATATTGCTAATGGTTGTTATTCTCTGTATAAGTACAGAGCTTCAACCACTATGGCTCTCAACCTGGTACCTTCCACAAAGTGATTTTCTCGTAGAAAGATTTTGAGAGGGTAATTTTATTTTTTTTTGAAAATCCATAGAAACTTTTATTGTATTCATTCAGAAAACCAAATTTGAATATTTCTGTAAGTTATCCAGCCTTTGTCCAGGCAAATCAGACATGTTTTTGAGCACAGGACACTGAAAATATAGCAATCCTCCAGTTAAAGTTGACTCTTTTGGTAAAACAATCTGAACTCAAACTACAATGTTTATATTATTATTATTATTATTTAGACTGGAAACTCTTTGGGGGCAGGTATGATCTTTTTATCACACGGACTTCGCCAACAATATGGGACCCTAATTCATGACATTATCAGCATCCTATAAACAATAAAATTTATTCAGAAGAGATTTCTATCTAAAAAGTGAAGCAATTTGAATTGTGCTTTGTAACCTATACACGGAATTTTATTGTCTCCATCCATACATTTTTTGTTTATGAAAAAAGAGTGAAAATGAATGTTTCATAACCAGTTTTATTGCCCTTTTTTTTTCCAAACTAGGGTCACTCATGGCTCACAACATATTAACAAGCTACATTAAATGATGCATCAACTACACATCAGAGGTGGCCAAAATTGTTCTGTATAATTATACAAGGTGACCTGGAAATTACTATTTGACTTATACAATCCAAAGAAATAGTCTTGTATCAAATGCTATCTCTTATTTGTAACATTATTTCACGTTTCATTCCATGCATCCGATGAAGTGGGTACTAACCCACGAAAGCTTATGCTGAAATAAATTTGTTAGTCTCTAAGGTGCTACAAGTTTTTCTTTCTTATTTTCATTATTTCAAGTGTGATAGGTCTGACATTCTGCTTCCTAACATTAACACACAAGGAAGGAAATACACCTTGCTAGCCTGTTTTCCACAGAAAACAATTACTAATTTAAACCAAGTTGAAAGATGCAAGAGGCTTCTGGACTATTATTAAATGCTTCTTCTCCTTTCCCACATTACACAATATAGCCCGGTGCCTGCATATTCCATGGAATTTGCCACATAGTTGTTCTCTGGAACCTAAACCTTCAAATATTTCAAAAAATGAACATTTGTTTCTAGTCCTTATATTCAAGAAAATAACGCTGGGTGAAATTCTAGGCCCACTAAAGTCAATGGCAAAACTTCCATTGACTTCCTGTATCCTGGCTCCATTGTTTATCCACCATTGTTTCACAGTTTCAAGACAGTAGGCTGTTTCAAGACAGTTACTGTTAAGAGTTGTGTGATGGGAAACTAGGAATTCAAATTCCTCATCTTCACAAACTGGAAGTCTTTCCTGTCCATGGCCACAAAGGAGTGAAAAAGATGACATTTACTTTCCCGACGTGCCAAAAGTGCAAGAAAAATAATGATGTCCTCAATCTTCCCTACACAGGGATCAAACTTCTCCCGAAGATGAACACTGCTAAGGTAAACTCCATGGAGACTGTCTTGGTGTCTTCCTGTTCACTGAAATATCCCAGAATGCATCATTGTTTGATATCACAAATCCATCAGTGGCAAAGAGACTTCTGGTACAGAATTTGTCACATTCTGCGATACTGTCAGCAAACTAGGAAGTACTGAGAGAAGTTAAAATATATTTCTATGCTGAGTGTGCCCCACAGCCAATTTAGCAGAGATGTTCAGCGAGGAAGTCTGAGCTTAACTCAGTTTTTCACTTTTGCTCTGTACTTCACCTTTAACATTTAAAATAGCACAGCTGTTACCAGACACCATAAGGCACAGAATCTGCTGGAGTTTCCGTAGTAAGGTACATCAGTCTGACCATCCCTCATTACCATCAGTCAATCTTCTTGGCCTCTAGCTGTAAGCAATCTCAGTCAGGGAACTCTGCCAATACTACAGTGGTTGTGTGTCAAAGGGGAAGTTGATGACTGCAGCATGTGGACAAATCTTCCTGACATTACTGTCAGTGATACTTCTGAAAGATCTGTTCCAGAGCAATCTATTATTCAGGTAGTAGACAGTAATCCAAAGGAACCAACAGAAAACCCATTAAAATATTGGTGTGAAAAGAAACAAATATAACTAAGACTAGCACAAATCACTTGCAAATATACTTTTTTATGCGCACCGATGGGTGTTTGCTCTGAATGAATTTTAAGAGCTGTTGGTCTTGTGGTCATCGAAGCAAGAAACAAATGTCACACCTGAAACCACAGAAATTCTGAGAATTTATATCTCCATGCATTTTCATCTTGATCCCGGGACACCTGGTTCTTTTACACTGCTCTAGATATGTAAAGTATGTAAATTGCTAAAGGAACAACAAAAATAGACCTGGAAACATAAAGACAAGTTATAATAGGATTCTTCTGGCTATCACACAAATAACACCGCAAATGAAATCTCATAATAAAGCCCCCAAGATTTATAGCTGAATAAAATACTTACTAAAGTAAATACAGGTCTCTCTCAAATAGCTACACAAAATATGCTTTAAGGATATTTTGCAATTTAAAGACTCTGCTCAAAAACCAGGCTGCCAATTCCTGTCCTTGTGATAGTACATAATCTAAAAATCAGAGGTCACACAATGTTCTGCAAAGTAGTACTGCAGAGACAAAAGAGCGGTACTCATTATTTAACGGAAAATAAAGAAGTCAAGAAAGGATGTTGTCTCCTATTATGCTGATGCAGCTGATTTACCTTTTCATAATAATACTTAGCACTTACATAGGAGAGCACTTATTCAACCGAGCTACATCGATTTACAGTAGTGAAACGGAAAGAAGTATTTGGTTCTTAGTCTTCAAAATCTTTTTCAGTTTTTGAGCTACGCTTATCTCAGCTACGGCAATGTAAATCTGGCATCACACTAGATGTGCGCTGTTTGTAGAGGAGCAGAATATGGCTTATTATTTAATTCCCAAAATGGTGCAGTATTTATAAAGAAAAAGCAGTTTTATTCTGAGTCACAATGAATCATATTTGCAGCAGCTGCTGCCTCTGATTTTGCACCTGCAAGTAAGAATGTGCATCTGTGCTTATGGGCGCAAAGTCAAAGTCTGGCTTGTGAGCTGATGTAAATCTGTCCAATTTTTTCTTTATATGCGCACTTTATGAAAACACGTAAGGCTTGATTCTGAACACACTTACACCAGTGTAAACTGTGAGTAACTCCACTGAAGTGAATAGAGTCAGACCAGTGTAAGTGAAATCAGAAACAGGCCTATATGTTTATGCCACATCCATTTGGTCTGAAATGGGTCACAAGCAATTAATTTTAATACAGAGGGAAATGTGAGTGACTAATAAAGGTTACACGTTTCAGAGTGGTAGCCGTGTTAATCTGTATCAGCAAAAAGAACGAGGAGTCGTTCTGGCACCTTAGAGACTAACAAATTTATTTGGGCATAAGCTTTCATGGGCTAAAACCCACTTCATCAGATGCATGGAGTGGAAAATACAGTAGGAAGAGATATATATGCACAGAGAACATGAAAAGATGGGGGTTGCCATACCAATTTTAACGAGATTAATCAATTAAGGTGGGCTATTATCAGCAGGAGAAAAAACCATTTGTCATGATAATCACGATGGCCCATTTCAAACAGTTGACAAGAAGGTGTGAGTAACAGTAGGGGAAAAACTAGCATGTGGATATAGTTTTTAGTTTGTGTAATGACCCATCCACTCCCAGTCTTTAATCAAGCCTAATTTAATGGTGTCCAGTTTGCAAATTAATTCCAGTTCCACAGTTTCTCACTGGAGTCTGTTTTTGAAGTTTTTTTGTTGAAGAATTGCGACTTTTAGGTCTGTAATTGAGTGTGCAGGGAGGTTGAAGTGTTCTCCGACTGGTTTTTGAATATTATGATTCTTGACGACTAATTTGTGTCCATTTATTTTTTTGCGTAGAGACTGTCCAGTTTATTAATATTGATGATACTACAGGAGCTGTTATGACAAATGTGCTTCTTAAAAAGCTGAAAGATACGGGAATTATGATAGTTGACATGAGAGGTCAGGAATACGATAATGGTGCCAACATGAGAGGAAAGAACAGAGGAGTGCAGACACAGATCCGAGAGTTAAACCCTCAAGCTTTTTTTGTCCCATGCAGTTCTCATTCATTGAACTTGGTGGTCAGTGATGCAGCATCAGCTTCTAGTGAGGCTGCTGAATTTTTTAATGTAATTCAAAGCATCTATGTATTTTTCTTTGCATCATTGATGGCAAATTTTGAAGCAACATCTGGGAACATCCTTTCTGACACTGAAAGCACTGAGTGCCACAGGATGGGAAAGTCGAGTGGAGGCGATAAAGCCTATCAAACACCAAATTGGGAAGATAGATGATGCCATAGTTGCCATTATGGAGGATAATGCTATGACAGGAACGGTTTGTGGGAGAACAGTGGCAGAGGGAAATGGAATCACCAGAAACATACATAACTTCAAATTTCTGTGTGGCTTAGTGTTGTTCCATGACATACTGTTTGAAATAAATGTTGTAAGCAAGAGACTCCAAGGTGTTGACTTTGATATATCTGGACCAATGGAACAACTGGACAAAGCAAAGTCATGCCTACAGTCTTACCCTTTCAAAGTCCTTTCAAGATACATTTAGCAGGATCAACTCCAAAGGCTGTTCTGGAATATATGTGCACAAATAAGATGACCACCCTCTTTCCAAATGCTTTTGTTGCTCTGTGCATACTACTAACACTTCCTGTAACAGCTGTCAGTGGAGAACGCAGCTTCTCCAAGCTGAAGTTAATAAAAAACACATCTACGCTCCACAATGACACAGGAGATGCTGGTCGGTCTTGCAACCATCTCAACAGAGCATGAGCTGGCCCACACTGTGGACCTTCAGGAAGCAGTTCAAATCTTTGCAACCAAGAAGGCACGGAAAGCACCACTTTGATTATTCAAACAGATAAAAATGCCAGTGTTTACTATGCAGACAAGAAAAGTTACATATGCTGTTCAGGCGTTTGAAAGTTAAGTGTTACTTAAAATTTTTGAACAAGGCATTTTAAGTTGTTAGTTCTCCTTTATTGGGGTAGGTAGCAGAGTAGTACCATGAGAGGAGCAGAACAGGAAGAAGGTAGAATTGAGACCTTTCAAAGTTTTGGCCCAAGCGAGGAGACATGGGGGCGTCATTTGAGCTCCCCGCCTCAAGTGCCAAAATATTGTGGGCCGGTCCTGATAAGCATTCAACCTGAGAAAGGCTGACTGATATCAGCTTTATTGCATGTCACCTTTCATCCTATCTTGATTACACAGCTCTCATTTTCTTCCTGTACGTTTCAAAATTTCACTGAGCTTTCATCATGAATTTTGATGGATAAGCCATGTTGTACTGTCTGTCCAGGCAGGTGTGAGATTAATGGCTGGCCAAGCTATGATCTTTGGGTACATTACTCTCCTAGACCACAATATATATTGATGAGTTGTGTCAGTTTTCATATACACGCTTGTCAGTTGTATTACCCAGGTGATGAAAGCATAAGTTAAGAGGGCCATCAAAGTGAAAGGAGAAAATGTTTCAGTGTCATAAGAAATTAGTGAAGGATAACTCACAAAAATCTTACATTAAATCTGATGAGGCAAAATGTATGGAGAATCACAAAATTTAAAACAAGACTTTTAAAGCAAGCCACATCTTTAAGATCCAGCAAAATTGTCATTCCTTTGGAGATATTGGAAGTGACTATAATTAAAAACATTTTGACTTTCTAGATTACATGTTCAAGTCAGTGCTTCATTCTTTTTGAGAATAAGCCTGTGCACCTTGATTAATCACATACCCTTACACTCACTGCCAAGAAGAAATTACTGTTGGACTATTTGTAGTCATTTGCTTGAATTTCTGATTCTCACATTGTAAACTGACAAAAATTTGAACATTGCCACAAGTGTCTATAAACATTTCACAGAACTACCATAATTTACAATGACAGTATATGTTTTTATGACTAAATCTGTGCTAATACTGCTAGAAGTTCACCTGTTCAGGTATTTTTGATAAGCAGAGAAATAATGGTTTACATTGTCACCCGCTGAAAAGAAATTAAGATCCACAAGGACTCTGAGACACCTGAGAGATCTGATGAAATAATGGTGAACATTATTACTTTTTCATGGCGGGCACTTTGAGAGTTTAGGTCATACTATCAGGGCCGGCTCTAACGTTTTTGCCGCCCCAAGCAAAAAAAACCCCCCAAACGCCGCCCCCCCAAACAAAAAAACCCACCCCCTCAACACCCACCGAAACAACCCCCCCACCCCCCGCCTCTCCTACGTGGATCGCCCGCGGGGAGCGGGACACACCCGCGGCCCCGGCTGGGGCACCCGCAGCCCTGCTGCCCCGGCCGGGGCGCCGGCGGGGAAGGCGGTGCACCCGCCGCCTGGAAAGGAAGTAAACCCCTGAGCGCCGCCCCGCCCACAGGTGCCGCCCCAAGCAAGTGCTTGGTGGGCTGGTGCATGGAGCCGGCCCCACATACTATATAACAATAGATTTGATTATTGCAACTTCCCTTTACCTTCTGCACAATATAAATTCTGCAGTTACTAGAGGTAGTGAAGTCAAGAGCACACCCTGAGGGCAGTGGCATGTAACAGAATTTAACTCCACAATTACTGGTACTCTTTCTGTAAGGCAAATTTTTATGAATGTCATGGTTCAATGAACCTGGACTTTTTTCCATATCTTCAGGACTATCAGCCAATCTAATAAGCAGTGGAAGTTTATGCCAACAATAATTTCAGTCATTTTTACTAAGAATGTCAACAAATTGAATGTCAACAAATTTATTTATTAAGAATGTCAACAAATTTATTTATTAAGAATGTCAACAAATGACAATATTATGACGCCCCTCCTCAAGAAGTCATTGAGAACTTTACATCTTTCATTAAAAGCTTCTTAGAGCCAAATTCTGTACTCTCTTACAAATCTGGAGTAATTCCATTGATCTCAACAGCTGCTTAGTGCTCAGCGTCTCTGAGAATCAGGTCACTTATTTAGGTGCTTAATTTTATGGCACCATTTGTGAAAATCTTGGCCATTATCTGTAACATTGTTTTAATGTCTTTTTGTAATCAGCTATAAATCAGCATTCTAATACATGATCTCTGATTATGAAATAGCAATGACATTTTATTGTAGGTAAGAATAAAAAAATATGTGCACAAAATAAAGCTGCCTTGACAGTCAGGATATAGAAAATGAGTTTGAACAGCTGTTGTAAAAAAATTGGCTGTCTGGTTATATTTTCAAAAGTGTATTCATTTGTATATTACAAAAGCAAATTCACTGTAGTCAAAATTCCTGTATACTTAAAATTCTACCTATGAGCCCGTTTGTTTTTTGAAAATTAGGGGTTATTCATTGATCGCTCTTTTTATCAACCTGCATTGAATGATGCAATGAATTTCCATCAGAAAAGCAAAACAAAAAGGATAAGATTTCACCACGTTGTAAATGCAAATATTAACTCCCTCCATGGCAGAAACCACATGTGACACAGAACAATAATATGCGACACAGAACAACTGATGGAACAACTGATGGAACAGTGACACAGGACAACACTGCAGGACTTCACTGACCCTGATGACTTATGTGAGAGACAATAAGTGACACAGAACAACACACATTGTTATGACACACAGAACAACAACATTTTCAGCATTATCTGTTTTAAGTGTAAAACATGATGCTCAAGTATATGGGAAATATTCTAACAAAGAGGAAAGGGAAAAATAAAACATGAAACATATCCATCTGCTGAACTAAAGACACTTGTGCCCAGCTTCAGCAATAATTAAAATGAGTTTATCAGTCATGTTTCTATCAACAGATGTCACTGCTGTCCATGGAAATTACCAGCACAGGTTCCCAAGTAGGATGGAATTGATATATTCCATAAACATTAAGCAAATACTGCTTTATAAAATAAGAAAGAGCAGGTAGCTGATTGTCGCCTACTATTGCCATTCTCTGAAACAGGGAGAAAAGTTGAGAAAGCAGGAAAACAGATAAAAAACAGGTGGAGAAATTGTTCCCTCCAGCTCTACTTAGGCCCCAATTCAGCAGAGCACTTAAGCACATGCCTTAGGGCCACATTTGAAAAAGAAATAAACAAAAACTCAGGCCCATGTTTGAAAAAGTGTGCTCAGTACCCAATACACAATCAAAAATGCAGAGCTCTTTCAATATCTGTCCATATGTGTTTTGTTGAATAGGGATTGGCTTAAGCACACAGTTAAGTACTTTGGTGAATCACAGCGCCTAACTAAGAGAGCAAAACGAAAATAAGAAAGAAAAACTTGTAGCACCTTAGAGACTAACAAATTTATTTCAGCATAAGCTTTCGTGGGTTGTTACCCACTTCATCGGATGCATGGAATGAAACTAAGAGAGGACTCTCTGGAAATGGATGTCACCTCTGCTGCATGGGGTAGAGAGTCAACCGCTTACACAGCGTTCCCCCTGGCCTGGGCCCCATACAGTAGCCCTCATGGTCCAGGCCTCCATTAAAAGGCAAGTGGGAATAAGGGGGAAATGAACATGCTCCCCTATTCACACCCAAATATTTGTTCAGCATATTTTGTGTGTGTCCCCTCTCTGCACAGTGCACCATTCCTGAAAGCTGCAGACAGTGCAAGATGCCCTAGCAACATGGCTCCAATGCAGGAGGATTTTGACAACTACTTAACTGTACATACCCACACCACCCTACAACTGAAGACACAATGAACACCAATTGCAAATGAAACTGCAGGGACAATCAAGATAGGCAGAACATAGTTACTCACACATTGCCATTTTGTCCAGAACACCAGTGTTACTTTGATCTCATACATTTCTGTTTGACGTCAGGATAGCTTCTTTTTTTTTTAACTTGATATTAAATTACAGATTAGAAAGTGTTGTGATCCTTGATATACAATAGCATCATATCCTTCCCATTGGAGTTGCAACTTGCTTTATTCCATCAGCGTATAGAACATTCCCCTAACACGTTTATAAAACAATCATAGGAAAACACTGACTTCCTTTGGCTGTAGGTAAAGGTGCTCGATATGCTAGTATACCACATGACCAAGCAAAGTCCACCCTCTCTGAACAGACTGTACACACTATGTACTTGTCTACATTACCAATACTTTGTTGGCTTTGCTATATGGTATACCTATGCTGGCTAAGCCCTCTAGCGGATATGCAACAACAAAAGGAGTTCTTTTGGTGGCATAGCTAAATCATCTTCCCAAATGTCAAACTGAACTGGCAGAAGGGCTCTTTTGTTGGTATAATGGTGTTTACATTTGCGTTTTTACCAGCAACAAACACTTCTGGCTGACAGTTATTCCAGCAAAACAATGTAGTGTAGACCAGGCTATAAAGTCCAAACTTTACCTCTTTCCTTGAATCTGGCCTTATTGGTAATTCACGTGAACAGAACCTAGACCTCTGATCAGTTTGAAGGGTCTTCACTGCAGGACCTCACTGTCTCTGATGACTTATGTGAGAGACAATCCAACCTATCTCATAGTACTAGATTGGAGATAATTAGATATGCCTGATCTAGCCTTTGAGTGGCTAGGCAAAAACACATCTCCCTGACATCAGGTTGATGGCACAGAAAAGCCCTGCATCCACAAACTGGAGCCAGAAATCTGCCACCATGTCACACACTGTTTATGAGATGTAGCCACTGTGATTCCCAGTGGAATTTTGCTAGATGGTGAATATTGCAGACATAGAAAAGAGTAAATCTACATCTGAAAGGTGAATGTTTTGATTCCGCCGGACTTTAAGTGGGCTAACATCTCCCAGATTGGCATCAGTAGACTCTAGGAGATAGAGCCCAATTCCAGGACACTCCTGGCAAAAACGGGAGGGTTGGCAAACCTAGGCGTCTCTCCACTCCAGCCCTGGTGCTGTTGTCAGGAAAGAGAATTGGGGGGAGTCCTCTCTCCCCGCCATAGTTCCGGGGCAGCCTGAACCCCAAACCTGTCATCCCCTGCCCCAGCCGGATCCCTCACACCCCTGCACCCCAACTCCCTGCCCCAGCCCTGAGCCCCCTCCCACACTCCGACCCCTTCGTCTCCACCCCACCACATGAATTTTGTTATGTGCACCAATATGGAGGTGATGGGTCAAATTCATTCTGCACATGTGTGGTAAAAATTAGAGGGAACACGGTTGGGGCCCTATCTCACCTGTCTTACCCTAATGCAAAACCAGTTAACTAACTCCACTAAAGTGTATGGAGTTATGGGACAACGATGTAGAAGAGAAGTCCCAAGGTATTTAAACCCTAAAGCACAGTAAGAAAACATTAGGAATGAATGGGAAACCATCTCTGGCTGTGGAACATTTCAGTGATTTTCCAAAAGTGGCTGGTGCATTTGTAACCCACACACCTCCTAGGAGTGGTGCTCCGTCCCTTCTAGTGGCACCAAGACCACTTAGCGATTAATGAATTTGCTACAGCCTTAGTGAAGAGCCATGCGGCTTTTAGCTCATGCAGTAGAGAGAGGCTCATGCATTTAGCTCCAGAGGTCCCAGGTTCAATCCCACCCACTGACGACCAGGGTCTGACGGTGTTACACATTTTCTTTCAACAAGCAGAGGCGATTGCTACAATATCACTGTATATTCTTTCCCAACAAACAGAGAATACAGTACAGGAGGGTCCTTCCCCGGTACTGTAGTCTCTGTTTCTTGGGAAAAAATATACAGTGATATTGTAGGAATTATTTTACTCTCTGGGTAATGAATAAATTTGCATAATGGAAAAATAATGAAGGAACTGAAACTTAACAGGAAGAGGGGCCAGTAAATTTAAAACTGCACCATTTGTTTACCGTGAAGAACCTAAGATACTGAAATAGAAAACAGAATACCAGAATTTTAATTTGATACTTCACCTGTTTCTTGATGCTAATGAGAGGGTAGTTTTACATATGACTGCAGTTCATTGTGATCCTTTGAACTACTGCTATGAAAACTAACCACTCAGCTTAACAGTTTGAATCATTAACTGGAATTATTATTCACATTGCTTTAGATTGTGACATATTCCAGACATCATAAATGACATTTATACTCACATTCTCTAAAGTTTAAAGCACTCTGAATTGCACAGGTTTCTACAAGTCTATAACAATGCATTAAACATAGTCCCTTCTCTGAATTCCAATTCATATACTATTGAGGGAAGGTGGAAGAAGAGACTACAATGGTACTTTAGGATTTCATGGTAATTGCTACACTGGTTGGCATTTCAAAATGAACATGATCCTTTCACTGACATCTTTCATCATTTAGGGACAATACGTTGTCCTTGATCCAAGCATTATATTACTCTTTACATGAATGGAAATTCCATGCTAGAATTGAGGCCAATAATACAGTAGTTAACAGATAAGAGCTGTTAGATCTGGAATTCATGGTACTCATCTGGGGATGGATCCTACTCCCATTCAAGCCAATGTAAAACCTCCACTGAGTTGATTATTGCATGATCAAGCTCCTGAAACATAAGTGTTCTAACCTGTTGCATTAGAAAACTGAAAAACTTTCAGAACAGAGATATTAATGTAATCTCTGTGCCAGTAAAGAGATTAGTAACAGCTCAATTGGTCAAATAAAAGATCTTTCAATAAAATCCCATGATGAACGCACTAGAGTACTGCATCATCTCCACATACTATGTTCTTAAGAGAAACTCAGTTGTAAGGAGAGTGTTCTACTAACCGCAAGGAGCAGTCTAGGAAATGGACTGTCTTTGCTGGAATTGTTTGTACAGTGCCTAGGTTGGGGGGCATGTGGGGAGGGCTGATCCCTAATTAGGACTTCGATATGCTACCTCAATAGAAAATTAATTAAATATAATAATTCCACAGTGTGAATTGAAAGCATCAGTGACAGCTCTTAGGAAAGAAAGAGAACAGCAAGTTAATACAGTTTTTGAGCAACCAATGAATTAGGAAAAACACCATTAAAGCAAAACAAAAAATTCTGAAATATCGGGGCGGGGGGTGTTCTGTTTTTTCTTAAAGTTATTTTCTTTGTGTAGACACCTATCTTAATACGCACATGCCAACAACGAGGATAGAGTATTTGACAACTGAATTACCTTAAGTATCAGAGGGGTAGCCGTGTTAGTCTGGATTTGTAGAAGCGACAAAGGGTCCTGTGGCACCTTATAGACTAACAGAGGTATTAGAGCATAAGCTTTCGTGGGTGAATACCCACTTCTTCGGATGCAAGCAGTGGAAAAGTGTTTTTCCACTGCTTGCATCCGAAGAAGTGGGTATTCACCCACGAAAGCTTATGCTACAATACCTCTGTTAGTCTATAAGGTGCCACAGGACCCTTTGTCACTTCTGAATTACCTTGATAGCCAATAATGTGTGCTCTTAGCAGTTTTGACATTGAAGAATGCTACTTGCAATGCTACTTTTATGAAGTTTGATTCACTAATAGAACATGTACAACTGGTACAGAATGACACAACTGGAAATGTGGGGAGGACTTGAATAACTCCAGGCATGTTCTTTAATCCTTCCGGTTAGGACAGCAGTGGTAGGTTTGTTCTTTCAATTATTGGATTTCAGGCTAGATGGGCAAGGATTTGGGTTGTAGTGTCTTTTCAAAATGTGTGTAGAAGCCCAACTATATTGCATTTGAAATAACAGCCAGCTGCTCTATGGAAACTAATTTGGGATCGGCATCAATGGCACTCATCTATTCAAAAGTACAATTAACAGAAATAGTAGACGCAAAATATTTTCATCACTCAGTATGGTGGCATGTTGTGGCCAAAAAACGCACAACAAACAAAACACACCTTTGGAGTCCACGATAACATTGACTCTTCCGGGGAAATATACTAGTGGCTTCTTTGTATTACAACAATGAGTAACAATGTTCAGCAGAAAGAAAGAGACAGATGTCGGGGGGGCTGCCTTCATTACAGCCATCAGTAGCCAGCTAGTGGTGTAGCGCAGCATGACAATCCCTAACAGATAGGGTAAGCCACCATAAACCAGGATATTCCCTTGGTCAGTATACCCTCCTTTCAAGCAGGAGTAAGCTCCACCATTACAAAATAGAGACTTTGCTTATCTATACATTAAGAGTTTGTAGTTATACTAGTGGCTGGTGACAGACTGCTGTAATTGGACCAAATCCCATGAATGGATGATCCACTGGTCATGGAGAACTGGGCAGATTAAACTTGGGCAGACAATGTTTAAGGGCTTTTCCAGACTTCCCTGAGTAGGGTGAGCAGTGCTGTCCTGCAAAAGGATTGCTCAGTCACCTGGAATGTTGTAGAATATCCTTGTTGCCCAGGATTCAAGGCTGATGACCAGAATCCCAGGCCTGCATGCAGGTTTGTGGTTATGATTCCCAGTGTTCATCTACACTTGACGCTTCAACATTCACCTATTGTCACAGGATTCTTTCTTTCTTAACAATGAGCGAATGTCATCACATCAAAAACCTCATGCACGAAGACAAATGCAGAGGGGCAATCTCACTCTCTCAACTGCTGAAGTCAAAGGCCTACAGCCCCAAAAGTCACGAGGACTGGGAACTTCATTAGCTGCAGCCATTGACGTCTTTTGTGCCTTATCAAGCCTTACATATTCCACAGTGCATTGTTGCATTCCCTTTCCAGCCATTGGACCAACATGTCTCCTCTGCCTGGTCTGCCAAAGGAGATTTAATATGCTGGGGATAGGAATTTCCCCTCATGACTACCCTCTACCTAGTTTAACCTGTCAGTCAAAGCAGTGACCTGTGGTGTGGCCACTGCCTCCACCACTGCGGCATATTAGCAGCTATTTGGAGCCACAGGTGATAGCTGGTGGGAAGTGAGGACCAATGAAAGAACTACTCAAAGAGTGCAGCTCTCTTGTCTTTCAGAGAACTACTTCTCCTTCTATACCCCAGGCACTCATAATGTTTACATAATGATTATATTGTGCTTAGTTCAAATTAGCTGAGTTGCTACATATCCTGATGTTTTTTGCTTTAATTGCAGTTCTACTTTAAAAAGTGACATCAAAAATATGTTGCTTGTTGTGTCTTAAAGAGGCCAGATAAAATTTGCTCATTAACAGATGCACCCTCAGAGTAAAACAAGTAGGGTCTGGGCCTGAGAGGAACTGGGGGATTCAGGATCTGTAAGATTCTAGACAAAAAACAATGGCCTCAATTCCTGTGACCCTTAATTGAAAATCTCTCTCGCTGAAGTCAATGGGAATGTTGTTTTAGGACTGTATTTGCCCGAACACTGTAGAGAGAATGGAAGTAACTCTTAAAAAGCTGGGACTTGGAACATCATGAGTGTGCTGTGCCTTGATCTGACTTTAGGGAATCAGGAATTAATCCTTTCCTGGCACCCAAAGAATGGAATGGGCAGAAGTGTATATATGTGAACCATGAGCTATGCCCACATAAAACTGGGTGCAGTCTAACAATGGCCCAGATACTCTGACACAGCCAGCTTCCACGAGTCCCTGTTTATCTGCACAGTTTTATGATGGTCACGTCTCTGGCAGAGTTGAGCACTCTAAATCCACCAGCTGGTAACAGTGCCCAAGAGACTGCGTTGCAGCACAATGTATTCTGGCCATTCCAGCTCCAGCCAGGGCTGCAGGAAAGGGTGGCATAACGGAGGGGCACCATGTGGGCAATGCAAAGGAAATGGAACAGGCCAGAAAATCAGGTCCAAAATAAATATCTTGATCAACGCTGCAACTTTAACTGATTTTTATTACTTTTAGTTTTTTCCCCCCCCTCAGCTATTAGAGTTAACATATAAGGTGCAGAATTCCTTGAAGAAACTGACTTTTATTAACAAAGAACATGTAAGCTACCAGAAAATTCTAATCCTAGGAGAAGTAAGTTACAACATACAGTAGTGTAGTATATAGTATCTGACCAAAGGCAGCTTGATTGTGTGTCAGAGCTCTTATTTTCTTTACTAGAAAAGGGGCCTCCTTTTACATGTGGCATTGAAAAAAACCCCAGACATGATTTTCCTTTTGAATGCTGCTATTGCCCTGTTCATCACAGTTCAGACAGAATGCTAGATGAGGGGAAGATTCAGTACTGGTTCACGTTGCCAGGTCTGCCTCTTGGTTTCATTATTCCATAGTTATTGTCGGCAACAAAGTATACATTTTCAGCATGGAGCTTTGTGCAGAGCATCTTATTTACCCACTACTTGAACTGGATTATGCCCTCTTTCATGGAGGAAGGATGGGTTGGAAAATAAAGCACCTCACCTGTACACTTGAGAGAATATGTGCTAACTTCAGCCATTCCAATGACACATGACTATGCGTCTTTGCAGAAAAACAAGTTCTGTCTTTGCACCAGCTGATCCAGATTGTCACTGCAGAGCATACATCTACAGTGCATATTCTGAGCTTCACTAGACTAAGCTGTAAACTGCTAGTGATGGGCAGCATAGACTCAGCGTAAGGGAGGCTCGTAAATCCAGGGAAAGGCTGGTGCCTTAACTAAGGATGAGATTGTCTGGCAAACAGAATTAACATCTTGGGAAAGTGTTTCCCCTACTAAAACCGAGACTCAGGCTATGTCTACACTTCCCACAGTTTACACTACAGCAGGATGCACCAAATTGCTGCACTGTAATTCCCCCGTGTGGAGACTGCAGGGGCGAACTAAAAGGTTCCTAGTTCACATTAAGGTAATCCTGTTTGACAATGATTACATTCATGCAAACTAGGAACCTTTTCGTTCACGCCGGCAGCATTTACATGGGGGAGTTATAGCGCCGCACTTTGGCATGTACTGATATTCACAACCCCGTAGACTGAACAGCAGGGCAGTGTAGACAAGCTCTTAGTGAGAAGTGCAGAATCTGAGGTCAGGTACTAAGGAGAAATCACCCCTGCCAAAGTACAAGAGAGTGCTAGAAAAGTCAAGAGGCTTGACTGAAAGGGAGCAGAAGTTTTGACAATGGTGAAGAGCTGTCCAGCTGGTTGACTGTAATGAACCATTTGCTTTGTTTTTAAACCAGGACTGTGGCTGGAAACAGTGTTTGTTTGAGTCGTATTGTTCTACTCCTACACAGTATTGTTCAACCTTTCGGTTGCTTCTGCAATAATTAAAGAAAAGAAATGTGTGTAACCTAAGGGGGAAAATACTTAAGTTTTTGTTCCCTGATCTTTTTCTCACAGTTTCAACATCACAACTGTTACAGCAGTCTTCGGTTAAAGGAGGAAAGCAGAGGGGGGGAAAACCCACCCTGGGATAAATCATGGCAAAGTTTTTGCACATTCCCTCCTCCCCCCAGTTTTCAACCAACTATAGGATACATTGAAATGTTTTCAGTCTCAAAATTGATGGAATTTCTTGTGTAGAAGTTTTAAATTTAGAAATTTCAAAATTTGATTAAACAAATCACAACATGTGATTTTTTCCTCCCTTTTCTTCCAGCTATCTTTAATAACAATATAGTCTCCCATTATTCTTCATGAATGAACAGTTGCAGAATATGTTGTGCTTTTGAATCTCAGGAATGCAAGTGTCTGCGCAAGTCTGACTGCATTCAGTGGGTTGCCACGACAGATTTATGGAAGAAAATATAGAAGAACAATCAGCAAGGTGAGAATGAAATTATGAGGTATGATTGGGACATACATCGACGTAGTCTAATAGCAGTGCTGCAAGACCCAGATTATAAAATGAAGAAACTCCTATACTGAAACACCAGTGGGTTTTTAGACATACAATCATCCAAAGTACACATGCACTTATTATTAAAGCAGTGGCTTTTCTCCTATAGATACACAAATGTCATGGTGTTGGTGTTCTTTCAATTACAAGGAGAAAGAATTATAGTAAGCAGCCATGTTTGTCCAGTTAAATACCATCTCTTAGTATCTCTGAGGCTACACACTCTTGCTCTGTTGAACATGCCTATAATAGGTAAGGGGCTAGCTACATCTTTCTGGAGTAAGTGCGCCCATCTCAAGTCTGGGCCTACTGCTCTGACATGTGTCTGGTTGGCATCTCACAATTCTTCCACACTTAGACTGGTACATACCCTGTGTATACCAACCACTCATCCCCCTGTACTACCAACTGTGTGTCAGGCACTTGCGTCTCTTCTCTTTGGGGACTTGTGACCAGTGACATTGGCCAACAGGCTTCAAACAAAAAATATTTTGATGTAGTAGTTGGAGTAAAACACAAACAGCCTACAGTCGTATTTAGCCTTTTCTAATCTTAAGCTTCCCTACAAGCTAAATACTCAAAAGAGTTGGAAAAAAGCCATTTCACCTCACCTGCATTTTTTCATTAAATTATATCAATTCTGAAAAAATGTACCACAAAAACATGTTTTTCCTGAAATGAAAGCAATTTAGAATTTTTTTTTTCAAAATTGCATCAGTTTTTAAAAATGTATATTAGTATTTTACAATATTTCATGATGTCGGTAGTATCAGTACATATGACATGTCATAATACAATATAATCGTTGAAAAATTCTATTCTATTTTATTTTTAGATTATTTTATTTCAGTGTTTGAGAAAACGTTAAAGGCAGCTGCTACTTAGTACGGATTGAAACATCTTATTTTCTAGCTCAATTTATCTTCTGTCTCTGTTGTAACATAACCAGCTAGTGCCTCATTTAAATACAAATGCAATGGCACCTGTTACCCATTTGTTTCTTTTTCCTACTGGCCCCTCGTCTCTCTCTATTTTAGCAGTGAATGCAAACATTGTTTTAAGACCATTTTAAAAGGCTGTTTAAGAAAAAACAAAAACAAACAAATATACAGGATGTTGCTGCAGCTGCAGCCAGTGGCAGGCTCCAGGGCTCCTCCTCCCCCCAGTCCCAGCTCTGAGCAGTACATGGGCCACATCAACACTGATGCTCCTTTCAGTGGTAGCTGTTACTTATGCTCTGTAGTGACTCCCAGCATTCAAGCTGGAGAAGGGAATATTTCCCTTTCTTTTTTTACTTTTACATTTCTTGTTTGTGATGTGCTTGTCCTTCCTGGTCTACTTACTTCCAAATAGCATTTGATCTTTAAGAAAACAGCATTTGATCTTTAAGAAAAAATAGTCTAGTATAATGCACCTGTGGTATAGTTCATGTAAGGTACAGCTGTTATACTATTTTCCATTATAGCGTTCATGTCCCATCTGGAACAAAAATGTACATACAACTTACTTGCAAATGCTATAAGGAGCTTATTTTATGTCAATCTATATTATCTCAAATGTCAACTATAAAAATGGTCCTTCAAATATTACAGCCCACTCACAAATAGGATCTAACATCTGTAGGTATGAAAGAAAAGAAACCTATCTTTCCACACGGGATCACTTGTAAACTATTTGCATGAACTAATAGAAAAGGTGCAGCTGGTGTCAAATGGTGCAAGCAGTGATAGGAGGTTATCAGAGGGCGTCACTGATGCATAAGGAAAAACATAAGGAAGACCAGCAAACTATATGTTATGGTTTTCATAATGCACCACAGGATTTGAATGAAGGGGGATGAAATGGTGTGCACCACTCAAAGCAAAATGTACAAACACATGCAGAAGTAGTCAAAACTCATGACCACTAAGGCTAAACTTGTAAAAGGTATCCTAGGATATAGGGATTCTGTGATTTTCACATTTCAAAACATGCATTCCTGACCTTTGTCATTGTGGAAGGATTGATTGCCATTTTCATACACGCTTTAGTATCTGATCGCCCATCGGTTCTATATAGAAAACATATGCTACTTATATGACACTCATACGTTACATATTTTCACATAGCTAGCTTTGTTTGTTTTTGTAATATAGCAAGAAAAATACAAAGATACCCTTTAGTGTAGAGAAAACAGGAATTGGTAGATACACAAATATTTAATATTTATATAGTACGGAACAAATAAGATATTTGTGATCGAAGTGGATTACTTACAAAGAAAATGTCAGAGAGAGTGATACTGCTGTATTCCTGGTACAGCTTCATATAAAGTTTAGCTCCCTTGCTTTACCTCTCAGCAGAGAAGCCAGTGATTCAATAGGCACGGATACTTAAGTGCCTCCTTCAGCATCAAAAGGAAAGGAGGAATGAAATGCATTTGTGGGCACTATGTGCATTGCCAATTCTTATGCCGCACCCGGTCTCTGGGTCAAGAGTAAACTTCATTTACCCACAGTCTTGCAGTCATTCAGTTCAATTTCAAGGAAAGTGTTCTTTTGTAGCCTCACTCAAAGAGAAGAGTTGGATTGCAATGTATCTTCTGTATATCTATTACCTGAATGGCACTGAGACATTTTAACTCAAGAAGAAACAGAGGGTATTTATCCCAGAAACAGAAGAGGAAAAAAAGTATTTATTGAGGGACATTTGAAACACACCAGATATTAAGGTATAAAGGCATAAAGATTCTAGATTATACAAGTCCCTCATTGAAGTTCAGTGTAAAGTGCCCATTGGCTGCATTTTCAAAGAGAGGCACCATGGAACCGTAATGAAATCTGATGTGTGAATTATCTGGTACTAGACTCTATGAAAAGTTTAAAACATAAATACCTTCAATGAGGGACTTGTATAATCTAGAATCTTTATGCCTTTATACCTTAATATCTGGTGTGTTTCAAATGTTACCTCAATTCGAGTTCAATAGTTTCTCTTTGAAGTCTGCTTTTGGAGTTAATCTGTCACAACACTGCTACCCTCAAGTCTGTCACTGAGCGATTAGGGAGGTTGAAGTGTTCTTAGACACCACTGTGCTAATAAGTGATGGTCACATAAACACCACCCTATACCGGAAACCTACTGACCGCTATACTTACCTACATGCTTCCAGCTTCCATCCTGGACACACCACACGATCCATTGTTTACAGCCAAGCTCTAAGATACAACCGCATTTGCTCCAATCCCTCAGACAGAGACAAACACCTACAAGATCTCTATCAAGCATTCTTACAACTACAATACCCACCTGCTGAAGTGAAAAAACAGATTGACAGGGCCAAAAGAGTACCCAGGAGTCACCTACTACAAGACAGGCCCAAAAAAGAAAATAACAGAACACCACTAGCCGTCACCTTTAGCCCCCAACTAAAACCTCTCCAGCGCATCATCAAAGATCTACAACCTATCCTAAAAGATGATCCCTCACTCTCACAGATCTTGGAGGACAGACCAATCCTTGCTTACAGACAGCCCCCCAACCTGAAGCAAATACTCACCAGCAACCACACACCATACAACAAAAACACCAACCCAGGAACCTATCCTTGCAACAAAGCCCGATGCCAACTCTGTCAACATATCGATTCAAGTGATACCATCACAGGGCCTAATCACATCCGCCACGCCATCAGGGGCTCATTCACCTGCACATCTACCAATGTGATATATGCCATCATGTGCCAGCAATGCCCCTCTGCCATGTACATTGGCCAAACCGGACAGTCTCTACGCAAAAGAATACATGGACATAAATCTGACATCAGGAATCATAACATTCAAAAACCAGTAGGAGAACACTTCAACCTCCCTAATCACTCACTGACAGACTTGAGGGTAGCAGTGTTGTGACAGATTAACTCCAAAAGCAGACTTCAAAGAGAAACTATTGAACTCGAATTGATATGCAAACTAGGTTGCATTGCGTCCGGATTAAATAGAGATTTGGAATGGCTCAGCCATTACGTTAATTGAATCTATTTCCCTTAAGTTAACGATCCTCATTCACACCTGTGTGACCATCTTGTTTATCACTTCAAAGGTTTTTCTTCCCCTGCTGTTATGGTTCCTCTCAACTAATTCGCCTCTTAAGGTTGGTCTATGCACCTCGACCTTATCATGTTTCTCTGACTGTATAAATATCTGTCTACTGTATGTTTCATTCCATGCATCCGATGAAGTGGGTATTAACCCACGAAAGCTTATGCTGAAATAAATTTGTTAGTCTCTAAGGTGCTACAAGTTTTTCTTTCTTATTTTCGTTTTTATAATCACAACTAGTTATTATGAAACTCTGTGAGAAAGTTGCAGAATGGTATTGATGGGTCTTATTGAAACAAGTTAATACACCGTTGATGTTAATGAAGTATCACCAGATTTATTCCAGTGTGCGAAGAGATTGAGGTCCAAGTTGTTTGCACTAATTCACATACTTCCTATTCCTATGGTGAGACACATTCCATGTCCAGCTGTAACAGCGTCTCGAGGCTCCAGCTGACAGATCACTAACTGTTGTTCTGCAACTTACTCCAATAATGAAGACTTGGGTCAATGCTTGTTTACACTATGGCTAACTTGCCATTATAACACCACTTCTTCTACCTTCAGGCAGCCCATATATTTCTCCCATTGCACAAAATCTTTTAACCCATCCCAGGCCTTCCAGCAAACAACCCCATATTTGCCTTCAAACTACTAGGCTCTAACACAGGGGTCTCAAAGTCCCAGCCCACGGGCCATCTGTGGCCAGCGAACCTCCCCACTGTGGCCCACAGAGGAGAGACGCAGGCAGACACTCTGCCGGCAATGTCTGCTGTAGGCACCGCCCCCCGCAGCTCCCATTGGCTGGAGGAGAGGGACGGAGAAACCATCATTAGTTGCTGGGCAGAGTCAGCCATGGAGGCAGCGTCACTTTTTTCCACAATGAATATAAACAAGTCAAAATACTGAACACCACTATTTGATGCACACCTTGCTGCAATCCTGAAGGTTTCCACTGCTCAGTCACTGAGGCCAAACATCAACAAACTGACAGAACTGAAGCGTTGCCAGGTGTCTGGCAAACACTGAAAACTCTCTGGCAGGCGAAGAATTGTATAAAGTTCCATGACAGTTTTATTATTTCTACGAAATTCGAAATCAAAAATAGAATATGAACATTTTCTTCTCTGAGCACCATCTTCAGTGGCATTATTGGCCCGCTGGGAGGATTTGAGGACTGGCACTGGCCCTAAAATAAATTGAGTTTGAGACCCCTGCTCTAACATATGCTGATCTGACAGCTATTCTGAGCCATCAGAGCACCTGCATGCTCTGATTATACACTATTTGCCTCTTAATTAGACACTCATTCACCATTCATTTCACCTGGTGAATCCAGGAATAACTTTACCTTTAGGATATTCATTGGGTTAGATTAGTTATGCTAATCAGCCACCATAGGCTGACAATTAACCCTAATTAGCTAATCCTTTACTCTTAAACATAACCTCAGGTATTTATGTTTTAAACTTTTCATAGAGTCTAGTACCAGATAATTCACACATCAGATTTCATTACGGTTCCATGGTGCCTCTCTTTGAAAATGCAGCCAATGGGCACTTTACCTGTGACTCCACTGGGCGCAGGATCAAGCCTTCTATGCACAGAACAGGTGCAAGGTAGGCAGTTGCAGCATAAGCTTCTCCCACACTGATCGTGCCAGTGTGCCTCTGCCGCTATGGGTGAAAGACTGTCTCAGCCTCCGTGATCTGTGGCTTCTTTTTTTAGACTGACACTGAAATGCCAAATGTGCTGTGAATAGTTAGGAACTAGACTAAGACCACTGCGCCAGCAGGCTACCTAGAAGCCAGAAGACAAGCCACACTTGTTCTGGAAACAGACAGTTTTGGGGACCCACAATCATTTTGGCTCTCTGTGTGGCCAGCACCCATGATGAGTCAAGCATTTCACAAGCCACCCATATCTAATTCACATGCAGTTTGGCATTTGAAAATACTGTTTTAACATTTACTTTCAATTGTACAACGTCTTCACAGCCGGATCAGAATAAATAAATCCTGATTGAGTAAAGTAAATGCTGCTTTTCTGATAATCACTTTCCAGCAGATGACTCTCTTAATGCTGTGATTTTAACATTTTCTCAGTTTCTAAATCTCAATTTGATATGATAAAGCTACTCTGGCTTCACTGCATATATACTAACTGTGTCCTAAAATACCAATTATGGGTGGACCTTCCAAGGGACATCATTCAAATCAAGCCAAAGCTGGTCACTAAAAGAGTCAGGATTGTAATTTAAAATGCATTTTCTCTCACATAAGCAGCTGAGAAAGGGCAATGTTATAATAGCATGGCACTCAGACTTTGATACTTTCTAGGGAGATTTTTCTTTGGGCATTACAATTTGCAAAAGGAAAATTGAAGATTATGTATAGAGGCATAGATTACTGTTAAAATATTAATTTGCACTAGCAGCTGATGGCACTATTCAAATTAGGAAACACCAGGATATGGAGCATTATACATATGATTACACTATACTGTTGCCTGCTTTTTAGGTCTTAGCATGGACCAAGCGTCACAGAGCATCATGTATAAAGTCCTGGGTTAGCCCACAATTCTCTGAGTCTACCTACATTCAGACTTAATCATCACCTTACCACACAAAACACTGGGAAAAGATTCATGACCTATAGTTCCAAAAAAACCAAAACAGGCCACCACCACCACAGGGCTCTCTACCTCATGAGATAAGACGCATTATTTTGCTAGCTCAGATTTGCAAAAGAATGAATCAAATACTTGATATTTATGTTCCATCCCCTAGACCAGTGGTTCTCAAACTTTTTTTTTTCGCCGACCACTTGAAAATTGCTGAGGGTCTCGGCGGACCACTTAATGATCTTTCTAAATGTTGTTTGTACCGTTAGTTAACTTTGTAAAGTGCTTTGGATAAAAGCGCTACATAAAAAACCAATAATAATTAGCTTTCTTTGTTCTACAAATAAAAGCACACAACTCATATTTTAATATCAGTAGTCTTAACTTTCTAATGCGATGGATGTACCCTCTCTCACCTGCCGCGGCAGCCCCTGATTTGGGGCTGGGAAAGAGGGGGGTCTCTCCCTCTCTCCCTCGCCACGGCTGACCCTGAGCTGGGCTTGGGAAGGAGGGGGGTCTCTCCCAGGCAGCTGCAGCCCTGGAGCTCGGGAAAGTCACCTCTTTCTCTGGTCACCGCAGCCCTGCATGTCCCAAATTCCCCCACCCCCATCCCGTCTTCTCACCCCACTGCCCCCTTCCTCTTCCCCTTTATTCCCCTCAAGGCCACCACCGCACCTTACATGTGCGTCTTCCACTAATTAGGTGCCTGGACCCTGTAGAACCACGCCTGCGCGGCTCCACTAATTAGGTGAGTGGCCCTTCATTCTCTTGTGTGCGGCCACCCAGGCACGCACCATAGAAGGAACTATATGCGGACCAGCTGAATGGAACTCGCGGACCACTGGTGGGCCGCGAACCACAGTTTGAGAACAGTCTAAATCAGCTGTTTAGAGCACAACTTGTAAAAACTTTGTTTCTTCACTCAGATTTGTAGAAAAGGCAGGCTGACTGAAAAGACATGTGGCGGATATGCTGATGGTTTATTGCTAATGAGGGAGTCACTTTCACTGCAGGACGGGGGGGAGGGATAGCTCAGTGGTTTGAGCATTGGACTGCTAAACTCAGGGTGGTAAGTTCAATCCTTGAGGGGGCCATTTAGGGATCTGGTGCAAAAAGTCTGTCAGGGGACAGTACTTGGTCCTGCTAGTGAAGGCAGGGGACTGGACTCAATGACCTTCCAAGGTCCTTTCCAGTTCTAGGAGATAGGCATATCTCCATTAAAAAAAAACCTGTTACATTCATAAGGGCAGTCTATTAATTGGGCAATACATTTAAAACATATATGATGTATTATTTTCTGAGTGTAAAGTGCACAGAGTTTAAGAAAAACTCCCATTTGAAGATGGGATGGTACCATAGCTGGAGAAGCTGGAAGGGATGTATCCATTTCTAAATGATGCATGCAATTTCGGCAAGTGCACTGACATTGCCTTTTCAATATGTTTGTTTGATTTCATTTCATAAGTCAGCAGGATTCTGTCCTCTGTGTTTAAGTTGGGGACAGAACAGCTTCAAGAATGGAAGTCAGGTCGGTGAGGAGGAAGTCTTTAAAAAAAAAAAAAAAAGCCTCTGTATCTGAGGTATATAATTTATCAGCAAAAATACCCAGAGTGCATGAGCACAAAGATCTACACTGAAATTTTTAGCCTTGCAGCTAGAGTCAGCTGACCTAGGTCAGTCATGGCCATGCTGCGGGTGTTTTATTTCAGTGTAGACATACCATAAAACTCACAGAATGCAAAGCACTTTGTAAGTATCTATTCACAGTTACCAAAATCAGACACTAGGTGCTAGATTCTCAGGTAGGGTAAATCCATTACACCAGCTGAAGAACTGGCCCAGTACTGTCATAATTATATTAGTTAGACAGGGTAGGTGGGAATAGGCCCATCCATTGGTATTCCGTATGCATTATTCAGGTTCATGCATTTTAGTGTGCAAGACAATTTCTTCTCATCATTTTATGAGTATGCAGGAAGCAGAGTCAGATTAAATATGATAACCAACACTATCCATGGATCAAACTGCCTGCTGCCTTGAATTCTGACAGCACTGTCAGAGATCTCAATCAAATTTTAATTGCATTGCACCAGAACTTCTAGGGTCAGCTCTAGTCAATACAATGCAGGAAAGTAGGAGTCATGCATCTGCGTGCAGTAGGAATATGTCCATTTTTAAATCATAACCAGTGTGCCCATTAGGACAGTATATTTGGTGCATTGCTAGCCATTTACTCCCTTAATTCTGAAGAGACAAAATTCCTTTAACATGCTGCATTATTTGGTGAAAGGACAACGTAATGATTAGCTTTGGTTTAAAAAAGGAATCAATTGTTGACAGCCTCATTTTAAGGAACAATGTGCGTATAAGTAGTAAAAGCAGCTAACTGCATAAGCTATAATATTTCAAGTAATATAATGAAAACCAATAAAATAAACCTCTCTATGATGGAAAATATGTAGTCAGTATAAACTCCAATTTCAGCAAATGAATTCTTTGTTTGAATTTAACTATACATTTGTGAATGAAGAACGGCAAGCCATGTCTGTGATATTTCCCTCATGGGAAAGAAGGGTGCTTTAAAAACCTAGATCCAGTTTATGGCAGTTTGATTCTTTATTAAAAACAACATTCACTCTCCACATTTTACAGGTATATGCACTAGCATATTTTTTTCCACTTATTTAATATGTCAGAAAACATAGTGCATCTCTCCATGGAGATACTCTGCATGGAATAACAATAATTTGATATAAAAACATAGAGCCTGGAGTGTTTTTTAAAGAGGTATAATTTGAGCACATAGCTTCAGAGTACCACAAGGAAAACGAAAAGTATCCTTTCACATTAAGCTACAGTATTAAAAATACTTATAAATGTCTTTAATTAACTATCTTTCTTTACTTCTTAAATCTAAATGATACTTCCACTTAAGAGACTCTGACAAAAGCCTGATCATTCTACCTGCCAAGATACACCAAGGTTTCTTAGGTGTCTAGAGAATCACATCAAACATTCTATTGACATCATTAATACAACTTGGCTTTGAAACTCAAAAGACCAAATAAAAGAAGGATATTTTGTCTTTCTCTGTTTAATTCATAAAAGGCTACAGAACTTTATTTTCAAAGTTACAAGCTCTTAAGAGCGATGTTTCTGCATTCCTATCCACCTCCTTTGTTTTACTTTCACTTGAATAACAATGCAGATCTTTATTTTCAGGCTGCAGTATTCCAAGAAAAACCAGCAGGCATACAACTAGTAAACTCAAAAATATTCTAATGGTTTGCTCTTAAACAGGACAAAAAGCAAAAAGCAACAAGCAACAAAAAAACACAACAACCCACCCAATCAAAAAGCACCAAGTCTCATGTATCATTCATACAAGTGAAGTACAATAGGCTGACTTCTACTACTATTCATACAGTGACCATGGAGAACTGATCAAAAAGGGAATGGGCAGAATAGGCACAGTTTAAATGATCTATATCACCATGTAACTGAAATTTCCTTTCTTTTACTAGATCAGACATTTCCATTAAGGGTGAACGGAAATGTGTTTTTTTCTTTTTAAAAGAAATAAAACTTTATCGAGCCTTTTCCCCCTCAGGGGGATCACATTGAAAATCAATACTCATACAGTATACAGAAAATATTTTTAGAGTTGGGAACATGCAGATATACACCGTCAGCTTTTGTTCTCTACTAGTAATGTGAAAACCATGAGTTCTAACAGCTGAACAGATAATACAGTTATTCCTTTTCAACCATTCTCTTTTTCCCCCTTTTCTCTCATTATAATTAATAGCTAGCTAAGTAACTTCAGAAACTGAACAAAGACACAGCAAAACAGAGTGTAGCGGTATAGAACCTAAAAACTGACTCTGTTTGAAAGAGTTTTGCCAGGTAGCTTTTGATACCAAAGAGGACTGAGAACATCAAGAAAAGGTTTTAAAAAGTCTGACCATGAAGGCATGAGAAGAAGTGGGACTGATTCTTGAATGCTGTTGCCCTAGATGAACTTTAATGTGTGCAATGGTTCTAACCCATCTTTTTTTAAACTATTCTACTGGGTTATTTATTACAGAATTAAGCTTTCTGCTGTGTAATAATTCCAAAAAAAATCTTACTATATCTCCCTTGTGTTTGCATTTTTCTTCTCGCTCGTTTATTTCTGAATTCTCTTTTTCTTCCTCAATTTCCCTCAGTTTTATTTTTCTATGTCCAATAACTGTTCTCTCTGTCATTCCACCTCACTTCTTTCCCCTTATGCCTTTGTCAGTGTTGTGTTCTCTCCTGGCATCTCCATTAAAAAAAACACCAAAACATTCCCTGCTCCCCTTCAATTTCTAACTCCTTCTTTCCTGCCTTTTTCCCATCCATCATTCCCTTTGGATAGCAAAGGAAGTTCACTTCTGAGTCAGAACTGCAGAAGTAGGCTTCAAACGTACAGATTCTGTCAAGCAAAGTCAATTAAAACTTCTATTTAAAGACATCAGCGATGTGCGCAGTGACCATGATATATTTGTGTGAAGGCAAGTCCAGAACTCCGTGCAAGTCCAGTTTGCTATTTTCTGAACAACAATATGAGTGAATAGTATTATCCATGTCAAACACGGACAGGAGTGCAGACATCTGGGCCACCCCTTCTGCCTGATACACTTGAGATTTTCTGGATTCTCTCCCTGTCCTCAAAGTTTTTAACTGCATGTCAGTAGTGCCATCATAAGAGGAAGGTTAAGACAATGATTGGTTGATCCCAGAACCCTTTGATTTTTATACAGGCCCAAGGCTCCATGGAAATATACTGGCTTTGGGTTTGGCCCTCTCAATAGATTGCAGGCACCCAGTTACCACTGGATGTGTCTCCCCTCGGGCTAGAGGTGTGGCCGCCAGTTTGAGAAGACATAACTGCCCTAGCTCTGATTGAGACAGTGCACTACAAATAGAAGCATTAGCACAGTGTTGTGAGCAGCAGGATGAGCTAGCCACCCGAGTACGATCCTAGTCCCTCCAGCCACAATAGCTACAATTCTATTTTGAGCACACTAGCTTGATGAGAGCTAGAACAGGTGTGTCTCCTCAACTTGGACATTATACCTTCAAGATACTGTGTAGACACACCCATAGTCGGAGTATACTCAAGTGAGTGGTGTCCTCAGAATACAAACTGACTGTGTTCTACCCTGATCTCTTTAAACTTCCCACTCACTAGTGATGTTCTAGTGCAAAGGCACATGACCAGAGACAATGTGTGACTCTGAAGTCAACAGCATTCCCAACCCCCAGCATTCAGAAATCATGAATCAGGCCCTCAAAAAAAATCACAAGATTTTTAAAAAAACCTTATGATTTTTAAGCCAATACATGTTAAGCTTTCTTTGCCTTTGGGTTATAGAGCCTTTAGGTTATGCTCAGGTCATTTTTTCCAGCTTTTCTCTACCACCAGGAGGGCTAATGAAAGCTGAGATTCTCACAAATCCCAGAGTTGGAGCCTTAAGAAAAAACAACAAATAAAGTGACACATGCTATAAAATCACAGGAGTTGTCCACACTGCAACACTCAAACTTTCAATGTTATACAGTCTGTTAGTGCTACAGTAAACTCATCGACTCATAGACTTTAAAGTCAGAAGGGACCATTATGATCATCTAGTCTGACCTCCTGCACAATGCAGGCCACAGAATCTCACCCACTCACTCCCAGAATAATCCTCTCACCTATGTCTCAGCTGTTGAAGTTCTCAAATCATGGTTTAAAGACTTCAAGATGCAGAGAATCCTCCAGCAAGTGACCTATGCCCCATGCTGCAGAGGAAGGCGAAAGACCTCCAGGGCCTCTGTCAATCTGCCCTGGAGGAAAATTCCTTCCCAACCCCAAATATGGTGATCGGCTGAATCCTGAGTATGTGGGCAAGACTCACCAGCCAGACACCCAGGAAAAAGTTCTTTGTAGTAACTTCTAACATCCCATCACTGGCTTGGGCCTATTTACCAGATAGTCAAAGGTCAACTAATTGCCAAGATCATGTTATCCCATCAAACCATCCCCTCCATAAACTTATCTAGCTTAATCTTGAAGCCAGATAGGTCTTTTACCCCCAACTGCTTCCCTTGGAAGGCTGTTCCAGAACTTCACTCCTCTGATGGTTAGAAACCTGTAAGCATTCATCATCGTCTACATTGCTGCTCTGCGAGACTCTTAGGACTTGGATCTTTTCTTATAGAACTTTGACAATCTGATATTAATTTTTACATTCAAGAGTGGGTTCATGTGAATAAATATAATACTAAGTACTAGGTAGGCAAAACACCCTGTAATATCTGCTCTGTATCATCTCCTCTGGAGTCCAACCCCTGACATTCAGACTTCTGATATAACCATATACTTTATTCTTGCTATTTCATACACATATATTGTATATAAAACATGCCCATATCCATATTGTACATTCTAAGCATGGACATCACTGAATGTACACAGTAAAATGGCAGTTGAGCCAAAATGTTTTGCAGTATGTTTATGCTACCACATATGGCCAGAATAATTTTAGCCTCTCTCTCTTTTATACATGTTACCCCTTTACCTAAATTTCTCCAAGTACATACCTGCACTTTGAAAGAATTAAGAGCAGGTACCACTAATAATGTAAAAAATTAGCTGTCACATTGGAACCCATAGCCACGTTGGAACACAGCGCGAAGTAAAAAGACCAGTGAAATAGTTTCTAATCAAAAGACTTGTCTGAACCCTGATTACATATCCTGAAACTCTCTTGCATGGACATGCAGCCACCAGTATCAAATGTAGGGTTGACAGAAAACAAGCTTGCCAAGGAAAAATAGAAATGACATGATACCTCAGGCACAGACACTAGAATTCAATGAATAATTCAGGCTTTACAATTAATAACACAACTTACAAAGGTAAGTTAAAGAAGCCGGATTGTTACAACAAGCCATAACAGGCTGCAATTAGTAGGTTATTGGCGACAGATGCAAAGTCCACTGAATGGGAATCCACTGACTTCAGATCACAGCTGAGGTAGTTAGAGAGGTATTCAAATCAGCCTAGGGTGTGCATCACTAGCCCTCTAAGGCTCATCCATTTATGGCTGACAGCTCTTACTATCCAGTACAGCCATGTTGCATCTCTCCACCACACAGTGTGTGTGTGTGTGTGTGTGTGTGTGTGTGTGTGTGTGTGTGTGTGTGTGTGTGTGTGTGTGTAAACGTTAATTTCATGGGCCATATCCTCAGATGTCATAATCTGATTTAGCTCCATTGACGTCAATGGAGCTACACCAATTTACACAAGCTGAGGATCTGGCCCCATGACTCTATGTGCTATTTATCTCCATAAAAGTATTTTGGGATACAGCAAGAAACACTCCGCAAAAATAAAGCTGTAGCATACTGCATTCTATACAGTTTTATCCCAAGACACTTGCAATGAACAATGGGAAGCAGTGAAACTACTATAAAATCATGTGTGATATTCCAAAATATTACGAGGCAATGCTCTCATTACTTTATTAAAGCATGTTTTTCTAGGCTAATCAACATGTATTGAGGGACTATTCAAAGGCAGATTAATCATCGTGGTCATGGTTCATCACGAAACGATGATTAAATGATTCACACCTCCTCCAGACTCAGGGTTCAAGAATGGGGTTATCATGATCCCCTTTTAAATTGCTTTGGCATGAAGGACCCATGTCATAACAACCACCTTTCCTGCCAGGAAGGACCAGAAGGGATTCCCCCATCATTACTGCTCCTTAATCTTCAGTGCTCCCAGCCTCTTGCAGTCTGAAGCTCAAAAGACCATGTCTATTTTTTTTTAAATCCGGAGGAGTTACTATATGTCGTGTCAGTGCAGCTGCAGTGCCGAATGCTACGTCCTCCCCCTGATAATCCTCAGGGATTTTTTGTTAGAAGTGTGTCCACAGCAGCTGCTTTTCTAAACGAAATAACTCCAAATGTGCAAAGAATTCAGTTCACAAGGCCCATGTATTTGTTGCTTATAAGAATCCTGTTCTTGCACCCTTATAATTTAAGAAAAAGCATCTGATTGCATTAAGTTCAATTTGTTTGTAGTTTTACATCTTGTTAGAGCCAGGGATTATTGGAGTTGTAGCAGAGTTTATTCACAGCTGAGGCATCTACTTGTGGCTGCAGCTCGGGATTAGCTCTCTTGTAGTCTTAGCGCTTCCTCTTAATGGCATGGCCTCTGGCCAGGTCATTATATAGTTTTCCCCTTCCAGGGTAACAAAGTCTCACCTGATCAGCTGCCCGGGTGCCATTCCAGGCAGGTTTCCCATTCAAGACTGACACTTTCCCAGAGGAATTCAGGCCTACCCACTATTCCAGGCTCCAGCAGAGGGACCTTATGCCCAGCAACTGTGGTCTGCTCAAGCTCCAACCCTGTTGCTGCTTCCCTGGGCTCTTTCCTACCTCTCATCTCTATCTTCTAGCCCACCTTTGTGCTTACCACTGGAGCTTCCCCTGCTCCCCATGGCTACTTCCCCTTCCCAGCTTCTAACCAGGGTGTGTAGTCCAAAGCAGGATCCCAGGGATTACTTTCTGCCTAGAACTCCTCCTTGAACCTAGCCAACTCACCATCTCTCTAGAGAGTGATTGCCAAGCTCCTCCCTACGGCCCTTTTCCTACCACCAACTTTCTCTCTTTATAAACCTATTCCAGCTCCTCCCCCAGTTAGGCTTCATCAGCCATTAGGCCTTATCAGTCCTCGGCTCTCCTGCAGGTGCAGCCTGTAAGGTTAATTGGCCTATTTCACCTGTTCAGGCCTTGTATGAGGTAGACACCCCATCACAGGAAGGATGTGAGGAGAAAAGAGGAAATGAGAGCATCTTGGAGGATCAGGGAGAGGTTGCTAGGATATACTAGCAGGTTGTTTGTAGGGATACTCGGGTCTTATTAGAAGGCTGAGAGAAGAGCCAGAAAACATTCAGATGTTTTAGATAAGCATTTGACCTTTGCCTTGTCAGATTGGCCATTCATTAGAAGCTAGCAGGCAATACAATAATACCGTATCTCTTCCACTGGCAGAACACAACCTATGGGCCCTCCAAAACCAGAGAGTCACACAACGTCCAGTAACCTCTTCTCTACTGGGAAGGCTGGCCAACGCTAGCCAGCATAGCTCAGAAAGTGAGCTGGCCACGTTACGTGGGAGATGCACTGATTCAGTGCCACGCTTGGGGAGGATCCAAGAAGAATTCCTGTGGTGTCCCAGCCATAAATTAGCCATTCACTTGTAGTAGATTTCCCACAAAGAGGATGGTAATCGAAGTGCAACACTCTGCCATCCAGTGGGAGTCAATCTACTGCACCAATGGTACCAATTCAACTGTTCAATGTGTCAGTGACCATGAGACAGGAAGTTGCATAAAATACAGCTTACATAGGGTTACAAGTTTTCTTTGTTCATGCAATCTCATCAGTATCCCCAGTAGTGCACATAACAAAACTAATTTGACTGAAAGATCCACATGTTGCTTTTAGCTATGAAATAAACAGACCCCTAGGCAGGAGACATTTCATCTTTGAAATCTGACTAACAAGCACAATTTGCCAACATGAAATAAAGCATTTGTGACGCAGGTAAGGCATCTCGATTTCCCTTACCTTAGCAATGGTCTCATGCAGGTTGAACAAGGGATCCAGCTCTTCAGTTACTCTGTGATGTGCAGGAAAGACAGCTTCAAAGAGAAAGCTTGGGCTCTGTGGAAAAGGGAAGAGAAACCTTTTAGGACTCCAAATGGATTTCCTTCATCAGAGGCTTATTGGATGTTGTTTCCAGATTCAAAGGACTGCACATTGCTTTAAAGCTTGTGCTGATTATTCGAGTTCATCTTACTGATCTAAATGACTCATTCCAAGCTGCTGAAACACACCCTAAGAGCCTAGTTTTAAAACTGTTTCTGGAAGGATGGTTGTCTTCATAATTATATTTCCCAATACAGTTGAGTCTTCTACCTAGAAGTAGATCCACATTGATTTCATTTTAAGCTAGCTAGCAATTTGATATTTGAGGTGATCAATTATGTTTAGTGTTCAGAGGATATACACATATGATAATAAGGGCTGGCTAGATAGATAGATAGATAGGATGAATCTATGTAAGAGAAATTCCATACACATACACGTCATTAATTTTTATGCAATGTGCACTTCTTTTTGTACAATAAGAAAGGAGGAAGTCAAATTGCCCCTGTCAAAGGCTCACACGAGCCCAGCGCCTTCTGCAGTGGGTTTGCCTCAGACTTACAGAAAACCAATTAATGCTGAACTCAAGATAGCCACCTACATGTTAAACTCCTTAACATAAACAATATACATTTGCAGAGGTCCAAAGCAAATACACTAATCAAGGTTGGGGTCCTGACTGGCCAGGTTACTTGGCTTAGAGCACGGAGATCCATCCTTCCTTTCCACCCTCCCTCTCCTGGCTTTACCCAGATGTGTCCCCTAGCAGAAACAGCCAGCTCTTTTTGTCTGGCCTGCTGGCCTTGATTGGCCTCCACCTGCTCCATCTAGGTGCCAGAGGACCAACTCTTGCTGGTTCTGCCTGCAGCTCATCATGGCAGGCCCCTCTAAGCCACCTCTGGAGAGGTAAACTTGCTCTTCTTCCCATACAGCAGGATACCATCATAGGGTGGGATGCACTAAGGCAGGGTGCACGAAGGCAATGGAGCCTCTGGCAAGGTACAACCACTGCCGGGTACACCCCATCACAGCCCCTTTGTTGTCACAAGCAATCATTGATATTAATGTGGCCACTCAGTCCATACTATAATGTACTCCACATGGAATCTGAACACCATACTAAAGTTACTTTCTCAGGAGAAGTTTGATTTAATTTTTTATTTTTATTTTTTTACAAAAACTGATCAGGCTCTGGTTGGACTTAGAATATTATGAACCCAAGCCTGATTCTAAACTGGCTGGGGACCTGGATTAAGACAGTTAAAGGCATAAACATTAACATTCAGAAAAACTTTCTAAGAACAAGCATGTGAAATAAATGCATGAAATAGTTAGGAAAAGAAATCTGCACCACTGTTTTATGTTTACAGTTAGCATAGTGTGTGCAGGTGTAGGGATATTAAAGAAGGTACTGACTGATTCCCCCAAGTGAAAGTGACCCCCCATAACTTGTCTAAAATCCAACAGCTTCACCAAGTAAAAAGATCTCTTGGGTCTCTTTTGTTAATTTACAAGCTACTGTCTGTGTCTATGTAAAGCTTGTAAATCATTGATTGTATCTGTTCTCAGAAAGATACTTTATTGCTATGTGAAACTTGCAAGCTGTTGATTGTGTTAGTACATCCTAAGACAAAGAGCCTGTTCTCAAAGCAATACTTTAACAGTTGTGATAAAGAATGTATGTTGATAAATGCATGATATACGTGAATGGCTAGGGAGGTGCCAGCCTAGAAAGGGAGTATCCATCGGCCGAAGAAAGGTTTCAAGTGGACCGATACAACCCCCGGAGGGTAAAACTGGGATCCACCCCACCACCTGGAAGGATGAGAAAAACAAACTTTGGACAGCGTGGAGCCACCAGGAATGCCATCAGGAATGTGCCATCTGCTGATTGATTCAGCAACAGCATGATGAAGCAATTCCCATAGACTGACATAGGAATAAATCCCTGTAAGAATGGCCTCTAAATACTGAGGACTTTGAGTCTCTGGTTCTGCTGCCAACCTCCAGGAGCAGCAGATGAATCTGACAAGGACTCGGCTCCACCCTCATGCCCAGGTTACCTGGCCAGTAACTTGGCATGAGCAACTTTTAGGCTGGTAACTATGACATCTATGCAGAACCTGTGTGTGTGTGTGTGTGTGAATGAATGTGAAACTGAATGAAATGTTATAGCTATAACTGACTGCTTACTATGATTCTTTTTGTATTCACAATAAACGTGACATTCTGTCTTATCCCCTTTAAAAAAGATCCTTCTGGTTTTTATTTTATTGGTATAACACAGGGAGAGAAAGGAACAGAGCTGTTAGTCTTATTATTTGTACTGTCTCATTGGACTCTGTATAATTTGAAGGGTTTCTTATGAATTCTCTGCAGAATGACTGTTATTCTATAATCCTTTATCTGACAACCCTCCCAGAATTTCTAGAATCCAGTTTCCAATTAAGGCAGGGCAATCTCAGAGCAGATGTCTGTCTTCTTTCAGAGGCCACCCATCTATCTTTCTCTGTGAAGGACACACAGTGCTCAGACATTAACAGCCACTCATCAAGCAGGGCTAAGTAGAGAATGTATTATTAGTGAAATTAATGTATATTTAAGGTGCAAATCGTGGAATATAAGCATCTGGGGGCAGGAACTGTGTCTTCATAGGGTTTTGTACAGCACCTAGTAAAATGTGGCTCTCATCCTCATCGGGGCCGCAGAGTGCTATTACAATACAAATAATACTACCATCAAGTAAGTTGAATTTGCACCCTAGGATCAGAAATACCTAAATCACTCTGCAGTACTGTGTTTACATTGCTATAAAATTAACAGTGGTGCATGTGAGGAGGATCCAGTGCAGAGTATGATATGGCTGAAGAAATCCTGAGTTTGAGTTGACGGTCTTATCTATTCTGGCTTTTCTTTCCCAGGTGATTACTCTAAGGGTTCATCTACAGCATGAAATTAGGTCAAATGTATAGAAGAGATTTTATACAATCGATTGTGTGTCCCCCCACTAAGTGCGTTAGGTTGGCGTCCACAGTACCATGGCTAGCATCACACTCGAAGCAGTGCACTGTGGGTAGCTATCCCACAGTCCTCGCAGTCTCCCCTGCCCATTGGCATTCTGTTTTTTTGAACGGAGTTCTGCCTGCACAGATTTTCTCCCCATACTACGATCAGATCCAGTACCTCCCGTTCGGAGCTCTTTTGCGATTCTGGGGCTGCAGGAAATGAAATTCAAAAGTTCCCGGGTCTTTTCCTGATTACCTGGCTAGTGCATCTGAGTTGAAAGTGCTGATCAGAGTGGTCACAATGGAGCATTCTGGGATACCTCCTGGAGGCCAATACCGTCAAATTGCGTCCACAGTACCTCAAATCTGAAACAGCGATGTCGATTTAGCACTACTCCCCTTGCCGAGGTGGAGTACAGAAACCGGTTTTAAGAGCCCTTTAAGTTGACAAAAGCGGGTTGGTTGTGTGGACGGATTTAGTTTTAATTCGATATAACGCGGCTAGTTCCGATATAATTGCCTATTGTAGACCAGGCCTAACACAGACCTGTGGGCAAAACTGACAGATATTACAGAACATTCTTAGAAGCATTTCCTTTCTACTAGATGATGAACCGATAGATAACTGTCAGACTAACATTTTTGAGGTTTCTCCATCCAGACGTTTATTGATGTCCAATAGCCTCTGCCCATATCTGCCAGAAAGACTCCTACCTAGTATGCACATATATTAAAGTTGTGCCTTTGGGAACTGTAAATCTGGCAACCACATTTAGTCATGTAGCCAAACCATTATTTCCATTTAGAGATTGCATGCTGTGAAGTGGTGAAATAAAGTTTTGGTTATGTTACGAATTATTCCTGTTAGGACACGTACAGTTCGTTCTAGGCTGAGGCGACCAAAGAAAAACCAAACTGCAGAGTATTCCAAAGTTAACAAGATTTATTATGCTCGAGCGTGGTGCCACCTTGCTAGGCAAAGGCGGGACCCCGAGGAGGGGGTGTACAGAGCTTATATACTTTCAGCGAGGTGTATTAGTTGCGCACATTCAGCGTTGTAGCCAATTAACAGACTTTCCCCGTATCTGTTACCAATTCCCCAGAGCCGCCCCTCCTGCATAAGCATGCGGAGATTGTAACTTGCTTGGCCTTGCAACTGCAGCTAATTCCTGTCTATTATTCCCCTTATCTTATGCTGAGTCCAGATGTCTCCCTCCCCTGGGGGCACCCGGCCTTCCTGTATTACATGATGTGCTCGCCACTAGCTAAGGAAGCAGCAATGCCAAAATGGAGTCTGCATGGGGGTACTTATGCTCATTGCCCTTAACAGTTAAAAGCAATGCTAACACTGCTCTGAACTTTAACTGGACTGATTTGTAACACCTGCACCCTCCAACCTTTTTCACTTGCTTCTGATACATAGGAACATTCTCTGGAAGTGAGCTGGAGGGAGAGAAACTAGAGGATTTGTTCTGGCTCATGCACAATTTATAGTCACAGCTGAGCCTGGCTCTTTCATACAATGGGTTTTAGGTTTTGTGAAGGGCAAGCGGAAATGCTATTTTGGCAAAAGCTTTAGTTGGTCTTAATTCCAATGAAGTCTCATCCTTCTAAGTTAAAAAACAAACAGCCCACAAAGTATATGTGAATTGTGCATCCACAGGTGGATACAGTGGTATCTCTGTAATATACATATTGAGACATGGAAAGTCAATGGGAGCAGGGGGTGGGCAGGTAAAATTTGTCCCATCATTTGTAATTCTAGAACACTTTGAACTTTGGAGGAGAAACAGATATATCGATATATAGACACATAAAATGTATCAGTCAATGTTCCCCTTTCATCCTGGGGTGACTGTTTCTGATGGTTTCCCACAAGTCCCAAAACTTCCTTAAAAAATAATATGATGGAATAAGCACACAGATGCATGACTGAACACAAAGATTTGGACATTATGTAATTTGTCATAGAAGTATCAGAATAATAAATGATGTAATACATTGCATGACATTATTCTTCCCTTCAGAGGAATATCACACATTTTTTGTAAGATCTCAGACAAGAATACACATGAAGTCATTTATTAGAAAGATACAATACAGATATCAGGACTGATTCACAACACCTATTCATCTTTATTTTAAATGTTCATACAGGAATTGGCTCACAGAGCAATGCCACTTCAGTTATGGCGGGTACTCTGTCCAACTCAGCAGCTCTAATGCACTTAATCATTATCCACACAACTGCAATCAATCAATAACTTAGAAACAATTACATTATTTATCCTTATTCTTATGTACCTTATTAAAAGTAACTGAAGGAAACAATTACAACATTAGATGTGCCATACCAGATCTGATAATTGGTCCACCTAGTCCTGTTCTCTACCTCTAGACTTGAAACTTGTTGCATCATATGTAGCACACACACATATACCCCTCTGGAGTGAAGTTTTATTTGTGTATGCTGTTTGGGATGTCTGTCACTTTTAGACTCTGATCTCCCTAAGTGTCCTCCTTTCCTGTGTACAGGCACTTCCTTCCAGACCACCATAAGCTAGGCAGTGAGACTTATACATTCATAAACATGTTCCAGTTGTTACCTGTACTTGAATCGGCTGAATGTCTGTTCCCAGGAAGACAAAACACCCATTATCCCAATGAATGTGTCCATTAGGCCTAAGATATATGTAGAAGGAAAATTCATTCCAACTTCTGCAGGCAAACAGCTAACTCCATGAATCACCAGGTTTATTTCTTAACCTCATTCTTGCCTTACATTTCTGCCAACGTCAATTTGTAAATTGCCGAGTTCAGCATTTATACTCCAGAAAATCCACATTTTACTCGGCACCGCTGCAAAAGTGGGGAGAATGCTCTGAAAGGGAAGACACCTTCTTTGTGCATACAACAAAGCAGCCTCTGAAAGAATCTGCAAATATCTATTACCAAATAGAGCAAGATTGTCAAAAATAGAATCCTAGATTTCGGCGCCTAAGACACATTTCCTGAAGTGCCGAGCACTCAATAACACTCACTTAAGTTAATCGGAGCTTCTTTGTACTCAGCAGTTTTGGAAATCAGGCCGCTTGTCTAGGTGCCAACAGATTTTAGGCTCCTATTTTTAAAAAATCTTGTCCAAAGCTTTTATGCTAACCTCTATTTTGAGCAGACATGTCCTGTTAACCCACAACAGTTTTTATATATAAAGAATCAATTTGTGTCATAAATAAAAGAGATGTGTGCAGTGTCCCAGTACCACATTCTAAACTATTTTAATTACCGTACTGTTGACTTCTAAATCCCGCCCACTGGCTATTCTGCATTGCTATAACTTTAAGCAAAAGGTGCTGCACAATACACACCAAAAGTACTCTGAAGGTGCACAAAACGGCACCTGGCATATGGTGATCATCATCATTAGCCAAAAAGGAAAGAGAATCTGTGCACATTCCTGTTTGATGCCACGAGAACTTTGATCAGCAGCCATCGATCAAAGCTCTTCTTCTTTCAAATGGAATTACACAAACATAATTTTCTGTCACATTACAGCTGATGCAGAGCACCATATGATTCTATGATTGATGTAAGGGCTTTAAAAAAAATCATTGACATATGTCACAGCACTGGAAGAAGAACAGCTAGCTTTTGCAATATTTCTAAGGTGAAAAGTTAAGATAAGTGATGTGAGGGCCGAGATGGCAACACAGCATGTTAATTACTACTCAGATACAGAATATATTCATTGGGGGGGGGGGGAGAGGGCGGGGGACATCGTCAGAACTAGTCGAAGCCTGTGTGTGTGAAAATTTGAATCTGTTTGGTTTTAATACTCAACACCCATCACCCCTGTCACCACTAGGATCTTTCTTTAAGTCCCTTCTCCCTTTTGCTAGTGTGATACAGCATGGCCAGAAGGCAGCAGGAGAGTGATCTAGGATGAGGAGAAGCCTTATTCCCTGTAGATTAATTAAAAGCACCTGAAACCAATTAGAGCACCTGAAACCAGTCACCTGATAAAATCCCCCTGCTTCAATCAGCCAGAGGAGGAGCTGGAGCAGAGTGGTTTGGTGGTGGAGCAGAGAGCAGTTTGGAGGAGCTGGAGCAGAGTGGTTTGGTGGTAGAGCAGAGAGCAGTTTGGAGGAGTGAAGCAGAGTGAATTGGTGGTGGAACAAAGAGCAGTTCGAAGGAAAGTGAAGGAGAGTTTTGAGAAGTGCTGCAGCGGGCTAAGACGACCAAGATCCTAGGTAAAGGGACACCTGGCTTGTGCAGAGGGAAGGCAGGAAGCCCCACAAGCTGAAGGTCAGGAGAGGGAAGTAGCCCAGGGGAAAGAATCACTGGTACAAGTGGTTCACCTGCTATCATAGGGCCCCTGGGCTGGGACCCGGAGTAGAGGGTGGGCCTGGGTCCCTCCCTCTCCACTCCCCTTCCCTGGGATACTAGTAAGATAGCTGTTACCCCAGTTCAGGGGCAAGAAATGGCACCCTGAAACCCCCCACAAGAAGAGAAAGTGCGGGACCCATCATAGTAGTGCCGGCAATTTGCCACACTAGTCTCACAATTCTTATAGATGGATCCATAATCCGGTAGCCTTCTGAACTACCATAGCTCAACAGCCAAAGGAGAAAGTTATATCAAGTAACTCAAATACTGTCTTTAATGGGGACTGCCCACTATACCACTAGCTGTCACTTTCAAAATGAACGGAGGAGTGACTAGGAGCCAGATTACCCTCCTCCTCTAGGAAGTGACAACACCTCCTGGAGGATCTCCTCACAGAACTTCCTCTGCATCTGCCGCTCAAGAGAGATTTTGGTCTTCGTGGAAAGGACCAGGTCTGTACAGTGGGTACTCAGCATACACCAAAACGTCCCAGGAGAAACAGGTTCTATCCCCATAGATACTAGCGCCATACACGTCGCTTCTTTGACTCCCGCGACTGGCCTGATTCCCTCAGGAACCACGTTGCCACTACTTATTCCACCCCTGTGCCTGCCTCCTCTCCTCCCTATTCACAAAGAACCTACTGATCCCTCAGAGCAGCACATTCTCTTAGTTCCACCACTTCCCAAACCATAGAGGCTCAGCCCTGAGAGCTCCCTGGGAAGGAGGAGAAAATGCTTTGGTGCCTTCATATTCAGTTGCACCTTGCCTTGCTCCTCTCCAACAACCTACAGGGAGGGATGTATTAGGCCCCAACATTTGAAACATATAAGTGAATGGCAAATCCTTTTGTGTGGCCATGTCTTTAGGATCACACAGGTATGCCTCTTTACTCTGATCTGCTTGGTAAGGCTTTAAAAAGACATCTTACACAATCACTGTGTTTTTACTGGGTTGGAGCACTTTGGCATGTGGGAAAATGTTGTGCATCTCTGACATAGAGAAAGGCTGACAATTCCAAACCTTCCTAATGTTACATGCAGTGTAACATTAGGAAATCCAGTGGTTGCCATTAAAAATATCATTTGCCCATGGTACCAAAAAGGATGCTATCTGAAATACTTCACCGGCATCTGAAATATTTCCATCTGTAATAACAGGTATGTGTTGGGAAAAGTTAGTTTGTAATTGACTGTACTGTACAGAACTACTAGAAACCAAGGCATAGTCTGGCGCTATTCTTACATAAAAATAAGGTCAAATATTGTCTTTCACATATTGCGTTCACCATAGGAAGCAAAGTGAATTTCCCCAAGAACTGAAACCCACTCTTTATACCAAAGAGTATAGGCAAAATTTGATCCCACAGGATGTTTCAGGAACACACTCAGCATTTAATAGCCAGGGCAATGCTTTCCAGCAGTGAAAGGATGAATGAAGCGTTCACATTTATTCCGTCAGCAGGCTCACAAATGCATGTGGGGTTTTTTGCAGCAATTTGCTAAGCAACGATGTTCACTGCTCTGGTAAACACGCAATAAGGGAAAGAGATGTTAACCGTACAGCACAGGAGTCTATACATCCTTTATACCTCTCTCTCACACACACACACACACACACACAACAGGAGTTCCAGCACCCTTTCAGATCCTGCTTCTTCCATGAACAAAGTGAGACTCATCTCATCAACGTACCTTCCCTTAATCCCCCAGTCACGTGCTAGGACACAAAGCAGACAACCACATATGCCCTTCTGATCAGTCACTACTTCTGGCCTTCCCTAGACCAGTCCTTCCCCACCATGACTGGTCTCTGCCCTGTTGATTTGCTCTGCACCTCGATGAAGTGGGTAAGAAATTGTCAGCAGGAGGAAGCAAGTCACATCAGGTATGATGGAGGTGCTAAATAACAAGGGGCAAACATAATGGTAATTGTTCCTTCAGAGACACTGTTCTCTTGCCCTTCCTCCCAGCAGCGGGCTAGAAATTCACCCTGACCCCTGCACAGTGTTCCCTAATATAACCACGAAAACCAAGGAATTAGTTTCATAATGTCACATCTAACTGTGGAGTGATTTTCAAAATCATGGGCAGATAGACACCCAATTCCCCTTGGAAGTTTAGCACCTAACTCCCATTTGTGCCTGTTGAAAATCTCCCCCTGGATGCCTACAATGCATATATCCCTCATATATATATGGTCTTTGTGACCCTCTGCTAAGATCTAGCTGATTACCCAAGTATTAATATGTGAACCGGAGTGGATTAAATACTTTTGTTGCTCTGACAGTGGTTTAGAGTTCTCATAATACAATTTTCATAACATATATAAAAGTACTACAAATAATCCCCAAAGTCCCAGTGTAATGCCTTTTGCTCCTCTTTGAATCTGTCTTCTTGAAAGGAAAAACTGACAGGCAAAAAACACCTTTATTTTGTACTTAGCTCCAGAGAGCATCCTTCCCCCTCCTCTTCCTTTCAGAATTATCAGTTATCCTTACCTTCCCAGTACTCATTTAATGAAGCATTCTATAAAATTAGAAAGACACTGATGTTCCACTTTTCAAACAATGGGTCACTTCTGATTAAACTTCGATTGAACATTCAACTTTCAATCTTAAAACAAATTGCCTCCTTTTCTTTTTAATTTGGACCCAATTTCCTGCTGCCCTCAGGTCTCTTGACAGTAATTAATTGATTTATAAATCAATTAAATGGGGATGGGAAATGCAAAAAACCCCACCTTGCGTCCTTTCATTTATTTATGAGGGATATATGCATTGTAATCTACTCTTTGTTTACTAGGCTCATTTTCCGGACTAATCCCATCCGTTCCCAATTAATAAGCTATACAGAATGGTTCCCTTTCATTTTCTGAGCACTACATTTGCAATCCCTTGTGTACTTAGTAACAGTGCTCTTTCTATTTAGATTGCACCTTTCATTCAACACACTTGAAACATTAATTAAACCTCACAGCATCTTTGGGTATTGAGTTTAAAATGTGGTAAGTATCATTCCATTTTTTCAGCAGTTACCACACAGTGCATTTCTACTTAGAATAGAAAAATAGCTATGGTATCTTCTACTTAGAATAGAAAATAGCTATGGTATCTTCATCAAATAATTTTCTTTACGCTTGTTAGAGATTGATCAGCATGGAGAGTGCTGGCATCTAAGAATTGGCTAGATTCCTGTTTTCTTCTCTAATGCTCCTTAGAAACTGTCAATCATTTTGTTAAAGAACTCTAAACAGGAGTTGGGCCATTCTTTATTCTACCACCTCCAATTGTGCACCCCCACAACTCTTTCCTGATTTCATCATTTAATTCCCTAATATCATGGCACCAACCCATGTGATGGAGCTCTCCCTCTCTCAAGACAAAGATTGTCACTACAGTAGTTAGTGCCAGAGGGGGTCAGAGAGAAACACAAAGCACTCATGTCCTCTCCAAAAGGCTAAATATGCCATCTTCACAGTGCTTCCAATTCCTGTAAGAGAGAGTTCAGGATCTGAATGAAGATGCCCCTACATGGTAGCTCACTGTGCTGCCACTAGAACATATAGATAAAGGACTTAAGAGGAAGCAAATGGCCAAACTATTCTGAAAAAAAATAATCAATGCCATTCAGGATCTAGATTGCCCAGAGGTTTGGGTAATGACATACAGAGGCTTTCACCTCTAGGTTTCTTTTGGGTCACAGGCAATGCAAGCTTGTCCATCTTACCAATCATTTTCAACCTGGAGGGACAGTCTCATGGTTTGAGTTTCCATGCCCACTCAATCTTTAGCCTTTGTTGACATTGCCAACAAAGGTGCTAGCTCCTGCAATTTTCATGAGTTTTGGTTTTGGCGTGATATGGACACTTAGCCACCAACAATTCGAATAAGACCGTATTTCACAACAGCAACTATACAGCGAATACATAGAAATGACTTTCAATCTCTACTAAACTGGGTTGTATTCAACAAGGGATTTAGAGGTGAATGGTCCTGGGTCCAAATTACTACTCTCCTAAACCATACAGTCCCACAACTTTACTATTTCCAAGTGACAACAATGCATATGTTATCGGTGTATTTGCAGGACCACAAGAATGGGGGCGGGGTGACATCATGCAGCCTCCTTCCTCTGTGCATCCTTGCAGGATATCAGTAGAGGGTGTGTATGTATATCATCATCCGTGTATATAAATACACACATATGTATATGCATACACATGTTAATTGCATTAGCTGAACTTTTGTTGACCAATCCTATCCCACAATCCCATAGGCCTGTGCGTCCCAGCACCTCCAATCACAGGAACCGGAAGCAACCTCCTGGTTCAAATACAGCTGTGCCGCATTCAGGGCCGGTGCAAGGACGTTTCGCACCCTAGGCGAAACGTCCTTGCACCAGCCCTGCGCCCCCTCCCCCAGCTAACACCGTCCCTCCACCACCGCAGCAGCCACCCCCACCCAGTGGCGGCTCCCCCCCACCCCCCCCCCACGGGCCACAGTAGCCTCCCCCCACCCGCAAACTGAGCCAGCTGTGACCATGGAGTGAGACAACGGGCTACTCGTTTGCACTGGAGATTGTTGGAAGATCACTGCATTGTAAACCACAGGAGATTGAAAATTAACATATCACTCCATGCTGCACCCAGAAACGCTGAGTCCCCAGGAGGGCTTCTGGACTTTGAAAACAAAGATGAACTTTGGGGATATAAGGAACAGCTGAAAGACTTTAGTGTATCCATCTTCTGAGGGAACAAAAGAACCAGCAATTTGATTCTGTGGGGGTTGGATTCTGGCTGGAACAGCCAGTTGTGTTGGAGAATGCTAACAATTTGGCATTGATCTTGGCAGAATTTGGTTTTAGACGCTAGAAAGTGTGTTGTTTTGCTTTTGTGTGTAATGCTTTCATATCTCTTTCATTCTTGCTTGAAATCACTGAAATCTGTTCTCTGTGCCTTTGTAGGACAAATACTGATGCCGAAATGTCCACCAATATCTCAGAGATGATCTGCCTGCATCTTAAAACAGCAGCAAAAGGGCAAGCTGTTCTTCCACCGTCACTGGATCCAGGTTGCAGGCTCCAGATGCAGGGAGTGCGCAGACCCAAAAATGGGTCCCCTGGGTGTCTTGGGGGGCTAAGAGCACTTCTGCTCAAGTGCTTTGGGATGGACATTTTCCCACAATATACCCTGAACCAAGCCCTAGAGCAGTACAACTAGCAAGGGCTCTAAGGAGCCTAGGATACGCCACTCCCCAGGGGTGTGCCCAGGAATAAAATTTGACTGCTTTTGGAGAGGCACGCTCTCCCCGCATCCCACCCCGCAGCCAGGGAAGCTCTCCCAGCCCAGCACGGCCCCAGGGCTGAAGGAGCTTGTTCTCCCTGTGGCCAGAGGAACTGTCAGCTCCTGCCGCGGCCCTGGGGCCAGAGGAGTTCTGTGCCCCTGCCAATTACTAAGGGGAGGGCTGTGCCACTGCTTCCCCCCCTCTTGTGCATGTCCCTAGCCCTGCACCCCACAAGCCACTCGTGACTGCATAATGCAGCATGGATGCATTGTTGCTAGGTATGCTGCTCACATAGCAATGCGATATGGACACTCAAACGTGAGCTTGGAAAGAACAGGTCTCACAGATCCAGCTTTACTTTTCAATACAAATATACCCATTTTGGCAGGCTCTGCAAGGAAGCCTGGAGAGAGGAACTCCCCCCAACCGAGAGAGACACACCCTTATCCAGATACAATTAGATGAGTGGTGCAGAGGGAAGCACTAGTCTAGCGCTTCCATCCATGCTAAGGTCTCCAAAACAAATGGAGAGGGGCAGGGTAAATATGGGGCCATATCTAGGCTCTTTTCCACCAACACAAACCAAAGAACCTGACCCAGCACAGCACAGAGGGTGCTTTTGTAGAGGCCGTTGCTATGGTGGGACCAAGAACTAATCTGTTGTCTGTTCACACAAAGAATCTGTGTCTGTTTTGTCCCATTTGCCTTTTTTGTAATACAATAGCAAGCAGTTTAGAGTGGCATCAAGCTGGGGAAATACACGCACACAATTTCTGGACACTGAAAATTAAGCAAGCAAAAATTCCCATGAGCTCTCAAAACAGAAAATGGGCAGTTGAAGCTACCTGTACAGTAGGAAGCACAAAGTTGTGCCAGTGCCCCAAATTTATGACCCAGTAGCAGAAGCTGACAACTGATTGGCTTCATCTGTATTCAGGACGAATGCCAAAGTCTGCCGTAGCATGAAGGAGAAAGACATGTAAGAAGAAAAGATAAAGGGAGAGCAGTAAGCAGAACAAAAATACTTCTGAAATCTGCACTGCAGGCTCTCACTAATTCCTTCTTCCCACTTATCCCAAGTCAAGCAACTGGCACACGGTGCTTTGGCAGCAAACATACAATTGTATGCTTCTGTCAAATAGGTGTTTCATCTCGCATTAGCAAGAGTGCCAGCTTTCTCTGTCTTTCTTTGGGGGTGGGGGGAGGAGGGAAAGCAGAGGACTCACTTGGAGAAGCTTCAGAGAAGGACAAAGGGAGAAAGCTGCTCATAAGCTAATACTTTTAGTTCATTATCAGCCTTCTGGCCAACATTTTGTTTTATGAAAGGTTATATGACCTGGGAAGCTTTCCAACTACATCTATAGAAAAGTGGAGCATCAACACTCATTATACCAAGGGCCAAATTCTGTTCTCAAATGCATGGGCCAAGTTAACATGTAGTGTAACTCCCTCGATATCAATGAATATATGACATGCATGTATCCAAGGGCAGAAGTTCCCAAGGAAAGGATTTTGGGCACTCTCACCAGCAGAAGTTACATACATTCTAGTTACACAAAGGGTTTAGGGAAAGTTAGAACTTATGTTTTTGTGAGAGCAGACCACAGCTGATTTCTCCCAAACCAGTAAATGGACTGTGACATCTACTATGTTTATGTAAAACAAATTCAAAAGGAATGTGTAAAGTGAAGTAAATGTTGCTTTGCATATGGAAGCTGCCGGCACAACAATTATTTAACAACAAAAAAGTGTAGTTTGGTCGTTGGCTGTGACATAACACAGTGCAAAGGAGCCAAAAATATCATTGCAAGCAGTTTTGCCTTCTGAGAGAGAATGAACACAGCCAGAAAAGGAACGTCAGCCAAGAGGCTTTCCTTTTATAATTTCCCTATTTTGTTCGGTACTAAAGAACTTCCAGTGAACAACAAAAACAAACCTATTGCTTGTTAACTTTGTGTTAAGGATATGCACTGACCTCATGAAATCACCAAAAGCAACTGCACATGATGGAAGAAATTAATAATGCCTGCCCACTCAGAACAGACAGAGAATACAAGGTACAGAACTAAAGTCACTGCTGTGCAATTTGGTTTACTGTTAAGCTGAAATGTAGCCAGATAAGCTCAAACCAACAATCGTCAGAGAATAGAAAAATGCAAGCATTCTACATTTGTTTCCTTTAGTTTTTTCTTCCTCACAGTTAGAAGCAAACTGGAATGATCGCTGACAGAACCATAAATCCAGAGACTGCCAGACACAGGAAGTGGTTTTTGAGCCAGTAGGATGCCTGCCTAGCTTTGTTTCTGTCAAGGACCATGCTACCTTATTTTACTCCCTGCTTCTTGACTGCAACACCGAGGGTACTGTGGGTATAATAAGTGGTAGTGATGACCCCATGCCTGAAGTTTGCTACCAGACTGAAACATCTCCAAAGTTGCTGGAGATGTTTAGGAATCAATATTCCAACTCAGAGCTATCACAGGATAGCGGTGAAGAAAATATGATAGAGGTCTAATCATTGAATTGTTGAGGAAAAAAGTGTTATTTACCCTTTCCCACAATACAAAAACAAGGGGTGTCACAGTGAAATTAATAGGCAGCAGGGATAATACAAAAAAGAGAAAGTACTTTTCCATACAATGCACTATTAATCTGTGGAACTCATTGCCATAGGATGTCATGATAGCCAAAATTATAACTGGGTTCAAACAAGAATTAGATAAGTTCATGGAGGATAGGTCCATCAATGGCTATTAGCCAAGATGGTCAGGGATGCAATCCCATGAGGCAAACCTAAACCTCTGACTGTCAGAAGCCAAGAGAGGAAGATGGGGTGGATCTCTCCAAATTTGCCCTGTTTTGTACACACCCCTGAAGCACTGGTTCTGGCCATTGTCAGAGACAGGATACTGGGCTAAATGAACCACTGATCATACCCAATATGGCAGTTTTTAATAATGTAGTTGGGTATATTCTTGCTCAGTGGAATCTAAGCATGCCAAAATACATTGATACATTGTGGGAAATGGCTATTTACAACTGTCACAGTTTTAGATAAATAAATAGTGTTACCTCAGTATTTGCACTCATAACAAAGTACTCCCAATATTACGTATCTGAGACAATTGGCACGTTTTCAAGCATGAGCACTTTACATATACATATCCTATATTCATATCCTGTATGTACATTTACACCCACGATAGATCTATAGCTCTCATTACCCATATGATTTGTACCTTTGTGTGGTATTCTACACATTTATGTGTTATTCAGACTTGCCATTAGCAAACCCGAGGAACTCAAATATTTGTGAACATTAAAATAATGCTAATGCAGAAATTGTGACGTGCCTGCCAGATCATACTTACAATCCATTGCTATATGCATAGGCACCAACTTCGTGGGTTCTCCGGGGCTCAAGCACCCACGAGCCACCAGTAGGTGGTAGGAGCATACACATGGCGCACGATGAAACCGGAAGGTGGAAAGCACCCACCGGCAAAAACACAAGTTAGCGCTTGTGGCTATATGTACTGAATTCTGGCAGCAATGCAGATGACAGATACATATGTTAGGAAGCACAGTGCTTTTATTTCATGAGTTGATGTATGAGACTTTCAGTTTTTATCTTTAGCACTTAGTGTAAGGTATTGAATTCACTGCACTGCAGAATGAGATCTTCCTTTTATCCATGAGCCAGATAGTGTGTGGGTGAGACTGTCAACAGGCTGCAATACCAACTGGCTTCAGATTTTGCTAAGAACAATAAATATCTGTGTGGGTGATAGGATGATTTAGTCCTTGTGTCAACCATTTCTTGGCTTTTTAAAGTGGGGAGGAAGGAGGGAAATGTCAAATATGTGGAATTCCAATGCTTCTCTTGTAAGTACATTATGAACTTTTAACTTGTTCAAAATTCACTAGAGGTCTCATACACATGAAGCTACAGAGTTAATCAACTTAACAAAACAAAAAAAAATTTTTTTAAATTATTTTAACCCAAATTCTGTAGCTGAAAATAAAACCTTTCTTTATAGTTTACTTCCAATAAGCAATGTGTTAATAGATTTTGGCATTTAAACACATAGTTCCATACAAAGATGTTTTCAGATCTGCACAAATGTTAGCGAGTTCTGCATTTAGTTCCAATGAACCTAAATAAATTTGACTGGCAAATGGAAGTTTACGTATTCCTGTGATATTTAGATTAGCCTTTAATAACCTAAGTAAAGAACAAAATGCTCTGTACAAATATTTGGAAGACGATGGGTATGCTGATGAGGTAAACCTGCGAATAAACAATCTTTCATCGTTCTTCTAATACTACCATTCCTGCCTGTTGCTGGGGATGTTTTTAACATACAGAACATGCTGGAAAAGGAAACATCTTAATACAAAGCCTATGGTTGCATACAATGAACTGATGGTGTTTAACATGGAATATACTCAGATCCTCGGCATCTGTCAATTTTGAAAAATATGTTGGTTCAAATTCAACTCTGGTCTAACTTTATTGGAGGGATCCATTTGTCTTTTAGCCTGGAAAGTGAGTATCATGATCCTTCTTCCATTACAGTGCAGGTTATGAAAGAATCCTCATCTCTGAGACAGGTTTCTACTGGGGCTGGCAGAAGGACTGGATTTTAGGGATGCTACTGACTTGGGATTCAAGGATGGTCTTGGGTTCTTTGAGCCTCTTCACTTCCATCTTACCTTTCGGTCTATCATCTCACACATTCTCTCTTCACATGCTACCTGCTTAATGATCTCACTGACTCCTTGCTAATAATATTCATATAACAGGAAGATAAGGAGTAGAGAAGGCTCCTATCTGTGACCCAGAGAGGAGAGCCAATGCTGTGTTGGTAGGAACTTGTAAAACAATAGTGCGGTAGTGTGACAGACCCAGACGGGTAGGGTACAGAACTCTGGTAGAAGGCAAGTATACTGGCCACTGGATGAAAAGCTTTCTGTTCCCTGAGTAACCAGAGCAGGGGCTGCACTAGAGCAATCAGGAACCTGCTAGAACTAATTAAGACAGGCAAGCTAATTAAGACACCTGGAGCCAATTAAGAAACTGCTAGAATCAATTAGGACAGGCTGGCTAATGAGGACACCTGAGTTTAAAAAGGACCTCCCTTCAGTTCGTGGTGTGCGTGCGAGGAGCTGGGAGTAAGAGGCACTAGGAGCTGAGAGTGAGAGGGTGTACTGCTGAAAGATCCCGTGGTGAGGATAAAGAAGGTGTTGGGAGGAGTCCATGGGGAAGTAGCCCAGGGAGTTGTAGCTGTCGTGCAGTTGTTCCAGGAGGCACTCTAAACAGCTGCAGTCCACAGGGCCCTGGGCTGGAACCCGGAGTAGAGGGGGGGGCCTGGGTTCCCCCCAAACCTCCCAACTCCTGATCAGACACAGGAGGAGTTGATCTGGACTGTGGGTTCTACCAGAGGGGAAGATCTCTGAGGCAAGCAAAAATCCGCCAATAAGCGCAGGACCCACCGAGGTAGAGGAGGAACTTTGTCACAGTAGATTCTGGAGTAATCCCCAAAAAGACAACCATTGAGAGCCAGAGTCTGAATTGAGAAGTGTCAGGAATTGGCTCACAGCTACAGAAACTCTGACAGAGAAGGGATGCCCCATGAAATCATGAGAATAAGAGGGGTGGTAATTGGCAATTTACAATAGGTCACAGAGAAGGAGGGAGTTATGACCTGGAACAGGGAAGCCATGTCATATGGAGAAAAGGAACAATCTTCTGCAAATCCCCAAATACACTTCCAGCTCCTATGTTGTTTAATACATGTATGTTTGCTAATATTTAGTTTCATTCCTACATTTCTGATTTGTTTTCTCTATTTGTTTCATGGCTATGCTAAATGCAGTGGGATTTGTACCTACGCATTCTAAACTACAATTAAGTCCAATGCATTCATTCTTCTTCAGAGCATTTTTGCTTCAGCACCAGAATTCTTGCTGAGAAAAAAAAAAGCGTAGAGATGAAATGAGGAAAGGCATTCAGCTCTCTAAGGGCCCAATCAATCATCCATTAAAGTTAATGGGAAAACTCTTATCAACTTCAGTGGATTGGTGAATCAGGCCCTAAATTATGGATCCAATTTCAAGCACAAACTGCATAAAAAGAAACAGCTTGGGATGTCATCGCTGGTAATCTCTGCTTAGGAAAAACCCAGAATTTACACTGGGCCAAGGAAGACACAAGTTGCACATTTCCAGTGATTAAAGCAAAATAAATGGGCTTAAAGAGATATTTCCACTAGTTAAGTATCCTCACACCTTTGTGTCAACTGTCTGAAATGGGCCATCTTGATTATCACTTCAAAAGTTGTTTTCCCCTGCTGATAATAGGTCCTCTTAATTAATTGGTGCTTCCACCTTTTCATATTTCTCTGTATGTATAAATATCTTCTTACTATATGTTCCATTCTATGCATTCAATGAAGTGGACTGTAGCCCACAAAAGCTTATGCTCAAATAAATGTGTTAGTCTCTAAGGTGCCATAAGTACTCCTCGTTCTTTATTCTGAAAAAGAGCTCTTTAAAAATAAGCCCAACAAGCATGATAGGAATTATAGTTACACAGGTGCAGTAAGTAAGGTTGGGATTTGTCAAAAGACCTTAAGAGTTAGGTGCCAAAGTCCCACTGAAATCCAATGGGAGTTGGGAGTGAGGTACTAGCCTAGGTACTTTGCTGGATCAGGGCCTTACTCTGCAAAAGATTTCCAAGAAATAAGACGCAAAGCATTGGGTAGGTTTTATTTGGGCTATTTGTGGGATCATTATAAATGAGCAAAAATCTGCTGTACGTTCTTTGTAAAAGTGGGGTCACAGGACTCAAAGATCTCTATTTATATAAGCCAGGGATTCTTTCTGAGGTTTATTTTTGACTTGGCCTCAATTCTAACTGCAGTTTCATTCATTCATTGGCTGCCATTTTACAGCCAGGTACCAACTGAGGCAAGTGCAGATTTTTTAAAGATCTCATACAGGAACTTTGAGGACTTTTTAGTGTTGCAAATTGATTGGTCTCATGATTAATAGCTATAAAATACTGAATGAGATGAGCCCCAGTTAGACAGTTTAGAGTCTTCATTTTCCCAACGCAGCCACAAAAGTGCAGCACAGATGATCATTGCCATATCTCTGTCTTATGCATATACAAGTCGTGTCCAATAACTGCCATTACTGCTGCATTAATTAGAACAATTCATTTGCCCTCTCTTTTTTTTAAAACCAAAAAGTAAGTATAAAATGAGTGACAAATGAATTGCAAAAGAAATTTCTTTACCTCACGTCATGAAGTCAGCATTCTAGCACAGATGATACAACAAAAAGATCCTTGCCTTTACCATGAGTGTGATTTGCTGTTTTTCCCCCCACAACACTGGTCAACCGCAGAGCTGAGAAAATGCCATACCATTTTCTGTGCAGAGTTTATTGAATTTTAGTTACATCCATTTCACACTAGCTCTCACTTTGTTCGCTGTCCCAAACATTTTTGCAGTGGTTTTACTGGCATAAGAAGCAAATTTCAAAATCACACGCAAGCTTATTTGTGGAAACTGAATGTTAAATTTGCTTCCAACAATATTCACATCAGAAGTGCATACAAACTCCTTTAGTCAGGGAGCAGGAACAATATCATCAGAATAATATGACAAAGCACAATTAGCGAGCATCCTCACATTTTAAATGTCAAATAGACAAAGAAGTGCTGATGAATCTTAAAACAAAACAAAAACCAAAAAAAAAATAAAAATCAACCACACTCTAAATGGTTGTATACTTAATAATGAGTAAATATGAGGAAGTTTAAAAAATACCGAAGGAAAAAGTGAAGATAATTGCAAACTCACCATATAATTTAAGGGAGAAAATAAATACTTACAGCTGGTCTGAATCGTCCTTCTTAGGAAAATGACTAATGCTAGGAAAGGGTTAAGAAAGGGTACAATTCAACTGGAAAACTGAATCCAGGAGGCAGTAGGGGAGATGTGCTCCTTCCCAGCATTCTCTCTTTCAACAGCACAGATTTCTGGGTATGCAGTAGGGACATGCCACAGTTTCACCCCTCCCAAATATTCACCTTTGATGGGTCATCAGTTCTGGATGTACTAGATGCTCCAGTCCCTTGCCTTGGACTCTGCTATTCCATGGATGGGCAGTGTGTACCAACCGCCTCTTTCAACTTCCACTTTCAGTGTCTCTATGATGAGGGACCCATTATTTGATGTTATGCTGGCCACTTTCTGCTCCACCCTAGGCTACAGTATTAGCAGTTTATTCAAGGATTACTTTTTTAAATGTATAATATCATCAATTACAAACATAATGAAATTGATATGAATTTTCAGTGCATTACAGAATCAAGGAACCTCATCACTATATTTTACAATAAAATAGCACAATCTCATAGTACCAATGCACCAAAACAAATTGCTCAGGGAGAAATCAAATTTAAAAGCAAGCATTTGGGAAATGAAATTCCGATAGATAGAAAAGCATCTTGTATGTCATCTTCTATGGAATCCTTTTAGTGTCAGGAAGAGAAATCTCACCCTCATTAGCTTTCGCTAAATGTCTCATATTTCCATGATAGAGAGACTCTTGCGGCTTTAATCAATCTTGTACTGAACATCAAGTTTTCATCCTAATGCATTTGGCTTAATATCATAAAGTACGCTAGCACATGAGCAAAGAAACTCAAAACTACACTGCACAGAATGGAAAGGTCAGTTTTTTCAGCATTTCTTGTAGTGTTGTATTTAGTATGATTTATTGGAAAGGTCTACAGGCCATGTAATATTCTTTGTCTATCTTCAAGCACATTGTAAGGAATAATTAAGATAATCAGATTTGGGGGAAAAGTCTCATCTCCAATCTCATATGATATACTACTCTTTCTTCATGAATGGTATTCTCAATTCCACTTATGGAACAAGAGCAGAATATCATTTACCATGTGAATCCAAGAGAAGTTTTCATATAGTGATTGGAAGACTCTGATCTTTTTTAGGTAGAAATAATTTTATATATATATATTTATATAAATAAATATATATTCAGTGCATTACAGAATCAAGGAACCTCATCGCTATATTTTAAAAAAGTCGCTATATACTTTATCACTATATACTTTAAAAAAGTAATTTTATATATATTTGAACCATGTATCTGCTGTAAAATAGCTTGATCCATAAGCCAATCAGAGTCTTTTCACTCACTTGAATGAATTTTGGATCAAGCCACAAGAAGAGGTCATAGGCAGCCTGTGACAGGGTGTACTAGGCCCTGAAGTCCCTTGCTGTAGGCCTTGGAGCCCTACCACAGGTGAATCCTCCAGGCAGCCAGAGAGGCTGCAGGGAGCAGTCAGTCAGAGCCCAGGAGGCTCATTAAAAGGAGCTGCAGGGCCTGAGCAGATTCAGTTTGCTGCCAGGAGCCAGAGGAGCAAGGATGGTCCCCCTGGCTGGCTGCAGGAGCTGCAGGGCTGGACAGATTAGCTGCTGGACGGAGCCAGGTGGGCAAGAAAGGTACCAGGGCTGAGAAGGGAAGTGCCCCAGGGAAACGCAGCAGCAATCAGTAAAGGGATGCAGCAGGTGGTTGCTATTTCTAGGGTCCCTGGGTTGGGACCCGTAATAGTTGGTGCCCCCACCAGCCACTGTGGAAGTGGCTTAAGCCCTGAGAAGGGGGAGGGATAGCTCAGTGGTTTGAGCATTGGCCTGCTACCCAGGGTTGTGAGTTCAATCCTTGAGGGGGCCGTTTGGGGATCTGGGGCAAAAATTGGGGATTGGTCCTGCTTTGAGCAGGGGGTTGGACTAGATGACCTACTAAGGTCCCTTCCAACCCTGAGATTCTATGATTCTAAGGGAAGTTTAAACAGGCCCAGGGAATAGGACTGCAGATGAAAACACTGCCAATGAGAGTACTGTGAGAGGCCCTGTTGGACTAGGAGTGAGCCTAGAGATAGGGCTTCAAACAAAGACTGTAGTGAGGGCACTGAGATAGAGCCTGTTGGACCGTGTACCCCAGAAGGGGTCTGTTTTGTGGTGTTCACATATGGACTGTGTGTGACTCAGCCGAAAGGCCGAATCACTGAAAATCCACCAGAGAAGTTCACTGCCAGCAGCGCAACACAGAGTGTGCAAGTGTGGGCACACCCAGTCGGCAGTGGCGCTCACGTGAGGTGAATCACCCTGTCACACAGCCCCAAAACAACGGGATACATTTGGATCTTAGAAGAACTCTTTGCTCGCTGCATAATTGAAAAATCTTCTACATTTTCTTGAGTTAAGTAGCAGGACTACCCAGAAAGCAATTCCATTTTGAAAAAAAAAATTAAAAAATGGGGTTTTGACATTTGTTTTTGTTCTGATACGCAATGAAAAATGATTTTTTGGGGGGTGATAAACAAGGAGGGAACAAAATCTCAGAATAACCAATAGCCTGGTGGTTAGGGCACTTCCCTGGATGTTCAAGTCCCTGTCTCTCTTACATCCCAAGTGAAAGCCCTAATCACTGGGATATTCTGGAGTCTCTCATTCTCGCTCACTTGCATCCTGGACCTGATCCACCTCCCTGATTAAGTTTTTATCTAAACAGATGTGTTTCCACAAAACATTTCAGTTTTGATTAAATGGCATTTTTCAATGGGAAATAGTTTCATCAAGCAATAATATTTTGAATCTTGGTATCTTTCTTATATTTAGTCTGTTCTGTTTAACCAGTATTGGAACAATATAAATCCATTGTCCCTAATTTCCTAAGTTTTTTAAATAATGAGGAAAAGCAAAGCAACTTCCACTCTTTATACAGAAAATTCTATAGGTTCATATTTTATGAAAGATTAGGACCATAGCCTCTCTGACTTATTCATGATGAATAGTACCTTACTCCATGAGCACTCCCATGTTACATCTATAGAGTTACTTGTAGAGTAGGGGACTACTCAACATAACAGTGGCAGAATTTGGCCTTTAGTAATTTTCTTACCATATTTAGCCAGGCTCCACCTGCATTTTTGTGCATGAAGTTGTGAATGGATTGCGAAATGCTAATTCACTGCAGAATGAATTGTGGAAGTTTGCACTAACTATCAATAGCTAATAGTCCCTGTTCTCAGAACAAACACACTTCAGGTCATGGTAGTGGTTTAAGGAATGAAAATAAATAAATAAATTTCTATGCACTGCTCATACATCTAAAGTATACAGATACAAGCTCTATCACCCTCGTAGCTATTTATTAATATATCTGTTTCACTAATTGTAACATTTATTCCTTAGGCTGCAATCCTGCACCTTCACCTGCTCAGTGATTAAGTTATCTGTAAAACACTGTCTCTTCATCACATCACTTCATCATCACATTGAACTCTTTCCTCCACACAATTACAGGATTAGGCACATAGATGAAGATCACCTTCAGTCATACTAGCTCAGACAACAATCACAAGGGACATTAAACTTCATGCTTCAGGGCATGATATAATTCACAGGTGGCATGAAGAAAAACATCCTCCATACCTCCAGAAAAATATTGTACAGGTGACCAAGTACATTTGTTCTCCTCCACCCCTAGCCTTTTCCAAAACCTCTAGTCTAGCCATCTAGACTTAGACATAATACCAGACTAGATGACCCTTGGTCTGTTCCTGCATGGTAGATTATATGTTGGGGTGTTCACAGAGGAAAACCTTCAGGATTATGTAAATTTTGAGACAATGCCATTTGGAAAGGGCGGAATCTATAATTAGTTGATAGGTACCAAGTACAAAGAGGATGTTAACAGAACACTGTAACACCATTTGTTATTCTACTAAATTGTTCTTCCATGATATTAAGCAACACTATATTCAAAGCTGTTCACATTGCTCAATAAGACAATTCATAAAATCAGTGTGTTGTCTTATAAAACATTGAGTCATTAACCTTAACAAAGACAGTGTGTTCTTACTAGCAAAATCAACTAAAATGTCTAGGGCAATATTTAAGAGCACACTTCACACAGAGCAATGTATTAATGCATTAATGGCTTCTATTTAACTGAGCAACTCTTGAATACACTGCAGTATGGTAAAGACAGTCAAAGAAAGGCAGCGCCTTTTGACAGGCAAAGAAAAATTGAGAGTGCAAAATGAATGCATGCCAGTTAGAGGGGCACTGTAGTCAAGGAGGGAGTAAGGCAGGATGCATAGATATCTGTGATTCAGGCTCATAGGTTAAACGTAACTCTAGTGGCAGTGAGCTAGAAAAGTAGGAAGCCGTCAAGTGGCTGACTACTTGCTGGGGTGTATTTGGGCCAGCTCATTTTGGGGTCTGGCCTCCTTGTCTTTGTGGTGAGGGGAATCAAACCTACATGCACACGCTGCTAGATCTCTCAGCATTCTTTCATCTCATAACCACTGAGAGCGGATGCCATGTGTATGACACCTAGAAGAGATAAATTGAGCAGCCCTAAACCTCAACCAACTCCATCACTTCTGAGAGAACCCAGGAAGTCATTCTGAGCATCTGCTCCTCCTCACAACGAACCCTCAATTTGTCCTACAAGCACCAGCACTTTCCATCATCCCCCTCAACATATGCATGAGATAGCTCCCACGACTCACACATCACCTTTTGTGCAGAGGACACTCAGGTATGTCTCCCCAAACAATACAGCCTCCATTGTTTCCAAGGTCTCCCAAAGCCTGGAAGAAATAAACCAATGGAAGAAAAGCTGCTGGTCTACAAATCCTGGCAGAATAGAAATGATAAGAGGGAAGAGGAAACTACTTGGAGATGTTTGTCAAAGCAGTGACATCCCCACCACTGAAGGTCATGCAGCTGCAGATCCTCAGGGTAGCACACTCCTTTGAGTCCTGCTGAACTCTTCATCACTCTGGACGGAGAGCAGAACAGTGGGAAAGACTGTCTTCTGCCACATCCGCTCAGACAAAGACCTGCCACGGTGGGCCAGGTCTCCAAGATTTGATAGTCCAACTACTGGAGTTCATTCTCTCTCAAGACAATGAAGGCAGAAGCCAAGTGGCACAAAGTAGCTCACCCTCTTAAGCAACTGAGGCTGAAGTGAGCATATCACTTTTGTCCACATACTCCCTGTTCACGTCCAGACTGAATTCAAAATCCTAGTGACTATTCTATCAGACCCTGAATATTTTCGGACTGGTCTCTCTCAGAGGCTGTTTCCCTGTATATGATCTTTCAAAACAGCTGCACTTTGCAGGACTAATGCCATGGGAGAAGCTAGATACAGACTCTCAAGTGTTAGATGTAGAGAATGATCTCAAAGACGGGACCCTGGGGAATGCCTTGCTGGAGGGTATTTAACTAAGCCCTACTCCAGACATTCAGAACAAGATGCTAGAGCTACCTTTCACTAAAGGTTATACATTGGTCACAGTGCAGAGAGATAGGAAGAGAACTGTGAAAATAGAGGAAAGAATGGAGAGGGGGGGAAATCTAGAATTGGGGTCAAGATAAGATCAAGTGACAAAGTGCTGAAATGCTAACTACATACCTATGGTGCATGATACAATGGTGACAGCCACCTCAAAAATACTTACCATAGAGACAGATCAAGCACTTAGAAGTAAAAGAAGGCAAAGCTTCATTGTGGTAGGGGTTTAGTAAGCCTTAGGGGCCCCTATGTTTTGTCCCCCATCATAGACCTAGCAGACAAGAGCAGTAGGAGTCATTGTGATACTACTGACAGACAGATGTGGTATCACAGGCAGGGGTGAACTACCAGTATTTTGGGTTAGTAGCACATCAGCTGTGACTGTGTCGCCATGATTAACTGTGATACCAACTCTTTATTTGCTAAGGCATGTGGTGCAAAACTTTTAGTGCAGTAAGTATTGTAGTTGGGACAAGGATGTACAGTGCCCACCACAATGGAGTCCTGATCCATAACCATGGGTGCTAGGCACCACGGTAATACAGATTATTATAATATTGAATCTTTTTATAGGCAGACTCCACAAACTTTTATTTGGTTTTTAAATACTGTAATTTGAACTGCAAATCCCATTTGTGCTACTGTGTGATTTGTCAATAGATCATATTATAGGGCATTGGACAAACCAGGGTTGAAATATTTACACTGTGAGATTGAGTTCTTTGCCTTACACATCAGATGGCTTGCCAAGATAGCTAGACCACTGGCTGTGTTGTCTTCCATAGTGTCATCTTGATATACCGTATATACAAGAATGCTTCACAAGAGCCCTGCTGGAGGGGAGGGAAGAAAACGCTGGTCAGGAATTTACAGTGGCAGAATCAGTGTTTGTTTGCAATACCTCCAGCTGCTTCCCATTAAAATACATGTTACATTCTCAGGTAAATTGCAGCTCAGATGTTGCAGCAGTGGAGACAGACTCTGTGACCGCCACTGGGGAATATCTGTCTCTCTTGTAAGGCTGCACATTGTTTACCAGCTGCTTTAAGTTCTGTGGGCATATTCAGTCCACCTTGAATCAATGGAGGAAAAAGTTTTGTTTTGTTTTGTTTTTTTTAAACAAGGTAGTCGCAGTGGGGCAGCACAGTCAGCCAAAAGGATGGAGACAGCTGGGTGGTATGTAGCACTTTTCTTTATTTCCATTTTGAACTCGTACTGTGAAATCTGGGAAATGGTGGGTTTTCTTTTTTACTGCCTTTTTGAATAAAATCCTGAACAAATATCTGCTAGAGAGTGTAAATTTAAATGGCCTATTTATAGTGAATAATGATCAGCCACTATCCTTATAATAAAATGCTTATGTTTGTGTCACAGTTTCAGACACGCTTCTCTTTAGACACCTTTTAGTCTCTCTCGAGTGCCCCCCTTGGGGGACAGGTTTTGCTACCACCCTCTCTGGGTGTAATCACACAGTCCAACCCCTGTTAGGGGATGTCTACTTTGCAACTGGGGGGTGAATGGCAGCTTGTGTAGACGTACCTGTGCTAACTGTACCCTAAAAACAGCAGCAAGGATGCCACGGCACAAGTGCATATGAGGGAGGGTCAGGCAGGCTTGTATAGCTGAAGTCCATGTTGCAGTGTCCTCACCGCTGTATTTAGTGAGAGTACAGCTAGCATGGGTATCCCTACACTCGCACTCCCAGCTGCAATATAGACATACCTTCAAGACTGGATTTCTGGGCTGCAGACCCCCTGCTCACCAATAGCATTAACCCGACAGGTCCAGCCATGTTTGTGCCTGTGACAGCGGCTAATTAAAGAGACTCAAAGATAACTTCTTCAAAACAAAGATTTGTTTACCCAAAAGGTAAGAGAAAATCAGAGATAAAGGCTAAAGCAATAAAGGCCTAGATGGATATTTCCCCTTACCTAAACCTTACTCTTTCCTTGCAAGCTTTGGTAAGATCCATTCAGCCCCGTTCCCTCCATCTCTGTGCTGGAAGAAGCAGTATTCTCTCTGTTTTGTCTCTCTCTCTCTCTGTCCGAAACGCCCTCTGGGCAGCTGCTGACAACTGACACAATTCCTCTTCCTTTTTAAGGCTCAGCATCCAGTAATGGTTGAGTATTCCCTTTTCTCCTAGCAGGGCCAGCTCTAACTTTTTTGCTGCCCCAAACGAAAAAAACAAACCCCAAGCGCTGCCCCGCCGAAACAAAAAAACCAACCCCCTCCCCCGCACCGCTCCCCCGGCCAGAGCACTGGCGGGGAGGGTGGCCTGCCCGCGGCCCTGCTCCCCCGGCTGGAGCGCCGGCGGGGAGGGCGGCCTGCCCGCGCCACCCCGTTGCAACAACCCCCCAAGCCCACCGCAACAACACTCCCCAAGCGCCGCAACACCCCCGCCCCAGTGCCGAGCTGAAATAAACTCACCCCTCCTAAGAGCGCCGCCACGCCGAAGTGTGTTAAACCCCCCCCCCCCGAGCACCGCCCCAAGATTGGCCGCCCGAAAGTGCCGCCCCAAGCATGTGCTTGGTCAGCTGGTGCCTGGAGACGGCCCTGTCTCCTTGTCTTAGGCCTGGGAAGAATAAACCTTGCTAGTTTGGTTGGAATCAGGCAGGGGCATCTCCCAATTAAGAATCAGAGGGGTAGACATGTTTGTCGCTTCTACAGATCCAGACTAAGAGTCCTGTGGCACCTTATAGACTAACAGACTATTGGAGCATAAGCTTTCGTGGGTGAATACCCACTTCATCGGATGCATGCAGTGGAAATACCCAGAGGCAGGTATAAATATGCAGGCAAGAGTCAGGCTAGAGATAATGAGGTTAGTTCAATCAGGGAGGATGAGGCCCTCTTCTAGCAGTTGAGGTGTGAACACCAAGGGAGGAGAAACTGCTTTTGTAGTTGGTTAGCCATTCGCAGTCTTTGTTTAATCCTGAGCTGATTGTGTCAAATTTGCAAATGAACTGAAGCTCGGCAGTTTCTCTTTGAAGTCTGGCCCTGAAGTTTTTTTTGCTGCCGGATGGCTACCTTTAAATCTGCTATTGTGTGTCCAGGGAGATTGAAGTGTTCTCCTACAGATTTTTGTATATTGCCATTCCTAATAACTGATTTGTGCCCATTTATCCTTTTACATAAGAGTTCCCCCTCAGAGCACCCTGTTTCTGTCACTTTTTGTTGCTCCATAAGTGTCTCCTTTAATTTAACTCTATGCAGTCAGGTAGGGTAATATCATACAGGTAAACTGAGGTGAATAGGGTATTTATTTTTTAAAAAAACCACACACACACACCTCCTTTATTTTCCACAATGTGACTGGCCATTAAAAATTCTCTCTTCTTGCTGATACAGTCTATACTTGAATCAAAAGTCCATGAACAAGAGAGATCAAAACTGAGCTTCTTGGTTTAACTGGTGCACTGATGACCAATAGGTTATTTGGATGGATTACAAGGAAGGTAGTTATTTACCTCACGCTACTTTCCAGCACACAGGAGTCTTTAGCCAAGCCATAGTTGGGGAGTGCAAGTGGTGTCTTCTGTGGACTCCATCATTTCACCTTCTTCAATTTGGCTGAAATCAGTGGAATGAGATTTTCTTACAGTTACTGTGAGCCAAGAATAAAAACTGAGCTCTGCATGAAGGAGGCAGAAAGGTTCACAAAAACCCAAACAAACAAACAAACAAACCATCCCATAAACAGTCTGTAGCAGTGGGGGCAAAGGAAGGACATGCAGAATAACCAAAACTGGCACATGAGTTGTTGATTATACTGAGGCTCATAATAAGCCCTCAGCTAAAAATAATAATACTCAGCAAAGGATCTCAAAGCAGCACTTTACAGACAATTAAAAACACAGAACTCCTATGAGGTAGTTATTACACCCATTTTATAAACTGAATTTCAGTAACTTGTCCAAGGCCACACAGGGTTCAATCATGGCTTTGCCACAAGCAAAATGTTACTGTGCTCCCCTAAAGGATAAAGGAAGGCAGATTGTGACTCAGTTTCCCCTTGCTCTGCAAGAGAAGTATCATGCACTAGGCATATAGCTGGCCTAGGACATATATTCTTTGTTACTCTTTGGGGATATATAGAAGCCCCATGGATGCTGCTCTCAGCCCCTCCCTGCTACCAGTGGTACGAGTAGCCAGCACAAAGGAGTATGCTTGTGCTTCCACGTGAGACAAGCCACAATCTGGCCCACAGTGAATAGATGTTAGAGCCTGGAGCTCCTTAGATATTAGAGAAATGGAGGTGGCATAAGTTTGTACGCTCAGTTTAAAATTGTACAAGTCACTAGAGTTCACAGGCAGATCACAAAAACAAAACAAGTCATACAAAATGTCTCAGAGAGATTCAACCGCATATTTCTCATTGACCTAAATGGGTTCATGCTGCAGAATCCCATTCACTACTTTGAAACACACAAGGACAATGTATTGGAGCCCTCTCCACACCTTAATACACACAAATGAAAAAAAAAGAAAAGACAGAAAAAAGAATAGAAACATAACATGAAAGTTTTTTCCCATACACTAGCTGTCTCCCTGTCAAGGACAGCTTCTGTTTTCCTTTCATGTTAACAATAGAGCTTTGTTTTTTATTTTCTCTGAAGCAGCATATGGTGAGGAAGCCTAAGCATCTAAATAATCAAACCAAGAAGCAGCAGTAAATTTCTCTAAAAAATAGTGAAAAGAAAGAAGAGTAAGAGTAAGAGGCGGGGAGAGGCATAGATTTACATTCACTCTCTTAAGAGTTAAGATTTGGTAGCCTTTGTTTTTACATTGATGGTGGAAAACTCACTCTTGAGGGCTCTAATGAAAGCTGAAAGTTACCTTCAAAAAGTTATGCATATTTCAACAGAAATAAAAATCATTATGCATTCTCTCTAAAGAGGATACAATCTCCAACTGTCAAAATTCTAAACTCTTCTACATATATTACATATCAATGGCCCTTTAAAGAAACATTTTTTTCATTTTTCTTCTAAATTAGCTTAGTGGGCCATGGTATTGCATTCTTTTGGTCCAGCCTGTGAATAATGTGACAGATAATTTTTACACTTCTTTTTGCCTGTACTTAAGTTTGACTGAAGATACGGAAAACAACTTTTATGGCATAGGTGGTAAAAGGAAATGTTCTGTAAGCCTTACATAGCCAGAGCTTGGACAGCTAGCATAAAATATTTCGTGCTAAATTTATGTTCAGCAATAAATAATAAAAAATTCTAGGTAGTGTTTTTTTTTTAATAATGTACACTAAATTGTTTTCTCAAAACAAACTGATAATGCTAGCAGTAATCTTGATGTCCCCTGCCATGTTATTGGAGAGGGAATATAAGCTTTTGTTATGAGAGAAGAACCATTATATAACTGGACGTGCTGAAAAGGATGAATAGTAAGTAGATAACATTCAAAACCGACTAGCTGTAATTTTAAGAATTGGTTTATTTGTGAAACTGTAGAATGGTACACTACAGAAAATGTCATAATGGTAATAGTCTATTTCAGTCTTTACAAAGGATCAAGAAACTCCCGCCCTGCACACGTCTATGATTGCGAATGACATGGAAGTTATTTAAAATGCTGAACAATGTAACTTTAGTTAATTTATAATGATCATGATTAAATCTAAACACAAACAAATCGCTAACTGAAACCACAGCAAATCAAGGTTTTATTTTCTACCCTATGCAGTCATGAAAAAGCCAAGACAAAGTTTTTAAAGCTTACTGATTAGTTGACCATAGGAGTAAGAACATAAGTAAAGCATGAATATTGAGGAAAAATTACTAAGGAGTAACAACTTGCAACTACTGGTTTGTTCCCTTTATATTAACAGGGGAGCCTAGGTAGGGAATGCTCTAGGACACTTCCAACAAAGCTCCTTTAAAGATCTTTTACTCCTTCCCTCCACTTTAGGATAAATGTAAGAATTGCAGTTTAAAATCTTTGATCCATCCACCAGCAATGATACTTGTATTGTGGTCCAACAGCTAGGACAAAAAATCCAGGACAGCGATATGAATAACACCAAAGGAGGGAAAGAGAAATGCAAGAAAGGCAGGAGAACTGAGGAAAAAGAGGAGGAATTGGAGAAACTGAAAGAAGATTAAACACAAGTTGGGAGTTGTAGCTAAAACCCTGAAATTCTGCAACACAGTGTGTTTGACATTTATTAAGTAGAAGAAAAACATGATTTCATTTAAGATTCCATTCTACTTTGATAGTAGCAAACAACAAAATTCCATGAAAACTATGTGAAGAATATAAAGTAACTTTGAATGTCATTGCTTTTATGGTCTAAAAATAAAATATCAACTTTCTTTATCATTAAAGGTTGGGTAGTTAAGAGTTTTTGGCCAAAACTCAAATGATTTGGGGAAATCCCAACCTGCTGGATCTAAAACCAGAATTCAGAATTTTCTTCCAATATAACTTCTTCTCCCTTAGACTTACTACCATATTTCATTAATCTTGGTCAGGAATATAAGCCAAAATTCCTTGTTTCACATAATAGTAATTTCTACCTTGTTCACATGCATTCTTTCTCCTTAGGCACGCACCCAACACACCCATTTCCAGAAGTCCAAAATGCTTCTTACAGGAACCAATTTTTAGTTCCAGTAACTCAGACTATCCTGCAGTTAAATATATTCTGTTTCATCACCACATATAGAAGAGAGTACCTCTGAGTGACATACGTGACCTGGGAAATCACATTTTGCACCTATGTGTAACCAATGGGACAGAAAACAAAATACCAACAGCTCTGTTGAAAGGTTAGTGAAGTGTCATATTCGGAGACACTTAAACCATTGCAGAGCTACAAGCAAATTACGATCTCTGCATTTGTAAACCCATGATTAGTATAATAAAGAGTGACAAATGGTGTCCTGCTAAACATAATAGACATGGTTTAGTTTTTTCCTATCTTATTTCCTGTGAATTCCCATGACATTGCTGAAGGGTGTCTTGGATTTATTGTTTCCTCTTGGCCTGAAGCAACATACAATGACACCCATTAGCCTAGCTCCTGCACATTCTTACACTTCCTAGCTTAAAAAGCCAACAATACATGTCTTTCTGGAAAAGGCATGTTTGCAGAAGTTCTGAAGAAGAATCTGTAGACAAATCTGTTCCTGTCTCTCTGGTACAGTTTGAATACTGAGCCCTTAAAAGGTACCAATCCTGAAAAGTTGCCTGACTCTTTGTAAGCACTAATTGGCTGATTTGAAACACAGATTGTCCAAACTCTTCTCGTTTTGTGTATGGCCCCATTTGGACTTTTGGGGGTCAAAATAAGCCAGGGAAAGAAGCACTATACACAATTTCCAATTAGAGTAAATCAAAGTAACCGTGTTACAGCTGACTGCAAGCTATGCGAAACCACAATTTCTTGAGGGAATGCTACCTGTGGCTAGTCTACCTCACCTATGAGAAAGCGTGCAGAGACCAAGCTTCTGGAGGCTTACAAAAATATCAAGAAAAGGGTAAACAGGAATGCTTTATTATAAACGATCTACACCACAGTTGTGGGTAAAAGGGAATGCTTTATTATAAACAGAGCCGGCACTACCATTAGGCGACTCTAGGCAGTTGCCTAGGGTGCCAGGATTTGGGGGGCAGCATTTCAGGTAGCGACCGCTGGTGGGAGAGGCTGCTGCCGAGATCCCCGGCGGCAGGAGAGGCTGCCGCCAAAATGCTGCCGAGGTCCCTGGTGGCCGAAGAAGCTGCCGCTGAGGACCCCGGCGGCATTTTGGCAGCTTCTTTGGCCGCTGGGGATCTCAGCGGCAGCCTCTCCCACCGCTGCTGCCTAGGGCGGCAAAAAAGCTGGCGCCGCCGCTGATTATAAACCATCTACACCACAGTTGCACCTAAGGGCCTCAATCAGATCGTGGTCCTATTGTACCAGGCATTATATAATCACCTAATTCATTTCAGTCCCTGTCAAATGTATTCATATATATGTGCATTCTGAATTTGCAACGTCTGGAAAGGAGAAAGGCTGAATCTCAATATCTGGCGAAGGCTTCTGCAATTGAGCTTGTACTGACCTCACTGATCCCAGTATTCCACACATAGGGAGCTCCATTCAGGTGCAATGCCATTGGAATTCCATGGTTTGCAAACCTGGCTGTACCTTTTTTAGGCTCTCTCATCAGCAGTGTTCCCTCTGAGCGGCACCACAGCCATGCTATTATACACCACGCAGGTGCCATCTCCTTTCAGAAAATGCAGAACGGCTGGGCTTTTTGAAATCTACTCTCACTGCACTTGAATGTAAGCACTGACAGCTTTTATTTGTAATTGTCAAACAGCTTCCCCAGGTTTTCTGTCTAATGTATTGCACTATAAATTTAGCCTCAGAGAGCTTTCAACGTATATTAACTCATATAACTAAAGCACTTACCAAATAGCCCATAGTTTACTTTTGAGTTTTAAACTGATCTGCTAGCACTTTTAAACGAAGTCATATTTTTATCCTCTCAATGTCTTTATCTATGAAATATTCATCCCAGCTTGCTATGTAATGATAAGTGTAGCAAATCAGTAGGAACACAGTAAATTCCCTTTTCTAGTAAAAGCCATCAGGGCCAAACTGCATCTGGAACTGGCCTGCTGCACAAGGAAGAAGAGACAGCACAGCAGCCTCCAGTCCACCCTGTTGCTTTTGGTATTATAATTATGCAGTACGGTTACCAACTGTCTAATCACACAAACTCAAACACCCTTGCGCAGCCCCTTCCCCTGCCCTGCCCCTTTTCGGAGAACCCACCCCATTCCCCCTCCTCTGTCACTCGCTCTCCCCCACCTCACTCATTTTCACCGGGCTGGGGCAGGGAGTTGGGGGGGTCCAGGAGGAGGTGCAGGCTCTGGGCTGAGGAGTTCAGAGTGTGGGAGGGGGCTCCAGGCTGAGCCTGGGGCAGGGGGTTGGGATGCAGAAGGGGGCTAAGGGCTGAGGCAGGGGGTTAGGGTGCAGGAGGGGGTGTGGACTCCAGGAGGAGGCTCGGGATTAGGGTGTGGGAGGGGGTAAAGGGTGTGGGCTCTGGGAGGGAGTTTGGGTGCAGGAGGAGGCTCCAGGCTGGGGTAGGGGGTTTGGGTGCAGGCTCTGGCCGGGCAGCGCTTACCTCAGGCGGTTCCGGGTTGGCGATGCAGCAGGGCTAAGGCAGGCTCCCTGCCTGCCCTGGCCCTGTACCGCTCCCAGAAGTGGGTGGCATGTCCCTGCGTGGAAAAAGGGGGGTTCTGCACCCTGCCCCTGCCTGCAGGCACTGCCCCCACAGTTCCCATTGGCCACAGTTTCCGGCCAATGGGAGCTGCAGAGTCAGCACAGGGCCAGGCAGGCAGGGAGCCTGACTTAGCTCCGCTGCACCGTCAGACTTTTAGCGCCTAAAATCTCCTGGTTTGGCTTCAGTAGCCTCCGGGAGATAGAGCCTAATTCCAGGAGACTCCCGGCAAAACCGGGAGGGTTGGCAACCCTATTATGCAGTGACGTCGATACAGAAGTGAAATGGAAGACAGATGCTTAGCAGGTGTCCAGAGAAGGCCAGAATCACCACTGACAATAAAGAGAAAATTGCCTCTTTACCTGAACATTAACCTGTTTCAAACCGTTCAACACAAATATTCAGGAATCATTCATTTCATTAAATTAGTCTCTTGAGAAACCAAATGCCACACATGAGCCTGAGACTCAGCAGTGATCACAGTCCTGAATACTCAAGGTGGTGAAGTGTTGACATCATTCAACTCGAATAGATATAGATCCTCTGCAAGCCAGAATCATGGTCTTCTCCTTTCCTTCACCACCAACGGGGCAAGATTATCAATATCCCCACAGTGTAGGTAACAATTATGTGTCAGCAGCCACACTTACTTTCTCCAATTCACAGCCTCAGTTATCCTCGGAGATACTCCCTCTTCTTTCAAAACAGATTTGACTTTACAAGGAGACACTAGCCTTCAAATAGTGACGGTCAGCAGGGGGATCCTGTCTTCCCAAACACCTTCCCCAGTACATCAATGATGCCAGCAAATCACTTCTGATCTCACCAATAACCATCATAGATTTAAAATTCTTCCATACATGGTGACACTTCTCTGCTGTTAGAAAGTACTGGGGACAATAATCCCCACAGACCCCTAAACATTTATTCTGACTCTCTATTTTACCTAATTTAGCGTGTAGGGAAAAGCCAGGATTCTATTACTAGTTTCCCAGTAATACTATTATGCAAGTTACCTTCCTAAAAAGAAAAAAGAAAAAAAAAAAAAAAAGGCCAACCACTCTTCCAAAGAGTTCACAGAAAAAATGGCACTGAAATTGTTGCAAAAGTTACAATTGTATGCATTTATTAATAAACACATATTAATAAATAATACATAGCTCTTAAGTAGTTTATGAGTAAATTTTAAAGTGCTTTACAGAGGTAAGTATCATTATACCCACTTTATAGATGGGGAAACTGAGGCACGGAGCGATAAGGTGACATGCCCAATGTCACCCAGGAGGCCAGTAACATACCTGAGAACAGAACTCAGGCTTTCTGGGTCCCTCTTTAGTACTCTACCCCTACACCACCCTGCCTAGTGGCTATAGCACTTTTCATATTCAGAGCACTTTACAAACCTGGGCTAGCTCCCCACTGAGAGATCAGCAAGAATAACTAATCCCATTTTACAGGCACAGAGAAATTAAGACAAACATTTTCCAAAAGTCTACTAAGTTTGGTTGACCCAACGGGACTCATCTTCGGACTGGTTTTCAGATGTATTGACCATCTACAGATCCCACTGACATCAAACAGAATTAGTGGTGCTCAGCCTCTCTGTAAATCTGACCCAAAATGCCTAAAATTGGGCAGCCTAAAATATAAGAGACAACTAAAATCAGTGGCCATTTTTTTGAAAGTTTTTGCCTAAGTGACTTATTCAAGGTCACAAAGGAACAGAACTCAGCAGTGACAGTCCCATTCTTCTGCTTGGATATAAGCTTCTCAAACATTTATTTGCACAAAACAATGCACAACAATGTGCTAACCAAGCTAATCCAGAGTTCTTCCTTTCATTGCTTCCTTCTCCCCACTTCTCATCACTTCTTTCTTTTCCCATCCATAAGTCTTCTTCAGACACATCAAGAGTTATTACAGAAAAATCACATAATAACTAATGAATGTGCACAGTAAAACAAAGACCATTTTATGGTACGATAACCTTTGGGAGGGCTAGAGTTTACTTCATTACCCCTCTCCTAGTACTTAAAATAATTCCTATAGAAAAGCACATAGAGACCCAGAATTCAGTCAATGAGGATTTTCAGCAAGGATTGCACAGGGTGAACCTGCCCACAATCAAGTCCAAAAAGAACAAGTGTAATGAACTTAAGAATTAAGTACCAACTTAATAAAATCTTACAATGATAAAGAAACCATGTTAATAGCCTAATTTCTACTATATAACAAGGCTACTTCAGAATCCACATATATTATCTTTGCAGTTATACATAAATATAATTAAGACACACAAATTAAATCTAAACAGGTCAGTCCCACAGAAACCCCGTGAGAAGTAACTTAGAGTCCAAAAAATTAGGATGAGTTCACCTGAGTTTCAGTCTTTGTTCGTCAACTCTACATAGTCTGCTAAGTCAAAAGCACTGCAATAAGCACTTGCTTGCAGAAATCTCCAGCTGAAACCCATACAGACTCTTTCTCCTGCTGGACTGTGGAGGGACTCAATTAGCTAGTCAGCTAACTCATTAACCGACCAATTTGTATTTAAGTATATAAATGAAAAACCCAGTTACAAGAAAAATACAAAACCGAGAATAGCAAAATATCAATAACTCTTTCCCCACCATCACATTTAAATAAGAAAAAAGTTGGTGGATGATACTGGTTTAAAACAATTTAACCAGAACAGTTTGGCTAAAATCAAACAACATGAGAGGTATACAATTAAAATGAAAGAACTTAGTTTTCCCTCAGAATTCCCTCTTTCTATTTCTAACTAACACTGCTAGTGCTTCCCTGTGTTGGTAAGTTAACAGTAGCACTAACCTGCTGCAAAATGCTTCAGAGTTAGGGGGAAATAGGCTATTTTTTACTCCTATAGCTGTGCTTCTCCCAACCCACACAGGTCAGATGTCCTTTTGTAAAACAGCTGACCTGACTACTTGCCCCCAGTGGAGTTTATTAGTCCAGCTACAGGGAGTCTACTGAACATGCAGAAAACTACCTAACCCAATTCCAGAAACTTCTGGGCATGGCATGCTAATTGTGCATTTGCTTAGCAATGGTGACCCAGACACAACTCATTCCTCTTCCCACCTTTGCTCTAGATGTCTTAGCGAGATGTCTCCCTATTTGGCACATGGGTACACTAGCAGGTAGTACAATTGTTAACTACAAATCTGTTTACCCATCTGCTATGCTGTGAAACATAGTTTCAATGACTTCAATCAGATTTACTTAAGATTATGAAGCGCATTTATAAGAGACAGTTCAACCTAAGGTGGATGTTACTTCAAATGGAAGAACACAGCTATCAATTATTCATTTGAAGTAAACAGACTTATATAAAACTACTGTATTAGTGAATTTTAAAAAAGACAGAATAGAAACTGAGACAGAGGAAAAAAGAAAAAGAAAGAAAGCAATACTCAAGGGCAAAGGAAGAGGGGAAATAATTAAGTGATGAAAGGATAGTCTCCATTATACCAGACATGCAAGCAGATACAATCAATGCACAGAAATGGAACCAGGAGCAACCAAATAGGAAACTGAATTCACACACAGAAACTGATTCTGATCTCACATTACTGTAACTCCATTGACTTCAACAGTTGTTCCTGATGTTCAGAAATGAAGCTGAGAGCAGTGTCAGACTTGTATTGCTCATTACAACCCCCTCAGATCATACGTAAGGAATATAAAGGAAGCTGAAACAAAAACACTTTTAAAAGATTCATCCCTAAATAGAACTTTTATAAACAGAGTGACCAATGATGTGTCAAATACTGTGGTTTGGCAATTGTGCACATGTACTTTCCAGCATCATGGAGCACATTCATCTTTTATATCCAATGCTCTATTTAGTGATATGAAGCCACACTATTGTGAAAATACAAATTTAGTATATTCAAGAATGTAGAAATTCACTGTACAAAAATGGAATGAAAAGAATAGCACTTAAAATTTACCCTTTCCACAGGAATTTCTGTCAAGTCTATGATTTTGCACCGCCAACGTAGATATTATAACAACATGGAGAGTTACAATGATGGACCAAACTACTTGAATGTCTTCACTTGTGCAGCTCTAGGATACTGATGAAGATTTAAGTACGGTTGTTTCTGTAATAGTACCATTACATGCCACTGAGAAAAGGAAGACATAGTCATGGACCTTCAGTTATTGTCTACATATCTTAGATACGGATACGGCCCCTATCACCATAATATCTAAGCATCCTCACAATCTTTAATGTATTTTTCCCCACAACAGTATTGCAAGGGAGAGCAGGGCTATTATCCTCATGTTACAATGGGGAACTGAGGCACAGAGAGGCTAAGTGACTTGCCCAAGGTCACACCAGAAGTCTGTGGCGGAGCTTGGAACTGAATCCAGGTCACCAAGTCTTAAGCTAACGCCCTAGCCACTGAACTATTCTTTCTCTATTAGAAGAACTCAGATGTGCTCTCAGCACAACTCCTCACTGCTTCTACAGACTCCTTCACTGTTGCTTAAGATTTCCTACAATTAGCTTGAATAGTTTGGAAAACTGTTCTACACCATTTGCTTCTTGGTCAGATTTCCCTTCAAACAGGGCCCAAAGAGCAGGGGAATCAGTGGAGTGGTGTTTATACCAGCTCCTCAGTTGCTTGTGTATTAAACTTGGGCTTCCTCTAGTTGACGTGATAAATCAGAATGTGACCTTCAAGCTGTTGTTATCCATCCTGGAGGTAAAGCTAATGCCCCAGAGGCTATGGAGACAGAGACTTCCCCCAAGCAATAACAGCAGGACCCTTAGAAAAAGGAGAGATGAATACGGTGGTTTTCCTGCTTGAAAACTCTTCCGACTTTATTTCTTACCAGGAGACTAAAATGTTATGTATTTCTGTAAGTAACTAGATGAACTACATTTCACTTAGTACATTTTTATCACGGTGGCTGGGCACTTAGTATGCAGTCTGCTTGCTCAGTTCTAACCAAAGGTGTTTGCCATCGTAATCTCACCTCCCTGAAACATTGCTTCAGTATATTAGCTAATTTCAAAAAAGATATTTTTTGCTCACTCTTCTGGTCTGAGCATTTCCTCTTACATTTTTAGTTCCTCGTATTTACTCCTGCCAATGTGCAGTTTTTATAACCTTCTCTCTGAGGATCAGCATTGCACACGCAAGAAATACGTTTCCATAGCTGATCGGAAACTGTTGCTTTGTACATGACACTAGGGGGAGGACTCTTTGACCCTTTTGCCAGAGAGAGGTACTTTGAATGGATCGGTTCTTAGATGAGTCGCATTGGTTTTACATGATACCATATGCTGTTTGACAGGTGTACGAAACAAAACTACTGTATCTGCCAAAAGTTACTAAGCTGTGCATTGGAGCTTCCTGCAATATATAACAGAATGGATGCAAGATCAACATAATTTGTGCCTCTCTCAGAATGGCGCTATCATTTTTTGATACTCCGAGCCTCCTCCAGAAAACAGATTTAGCATCCTTAAATTGCTCCTGAACTGCTCATGTCTGGTAGTATATAGCATACTATATGAGCCACTGAGCCAGTTTCATAAGGAAATGTTAATAAATCAATGAAGTGGCATGTAAATGATGGAAGATTAACTGCTCACATAACCAATACAATAAATAATCAAGAGAATCCAAATTTAATCACACTGAGTAACTTTGCTTGTACTAAAAACCCATCCACTTGCCTACATAAATTTGCATATTTTGCTAAGTGTTTCATTTCTCACATAAAGCAGATATCATGAGGTTCAGGGCAAAACACATTAAGGTCTGAAAGGTGCGGTACATCAACTTCAAGACTGGAGATAATATCTGTCACATAATTTATTTAAGGTATTAATTTACAATATGAGAGATAAAGTAACTGGATTTTCAATAGAGTGCGGTGCCTTAAAAGTTCAAATTCATTGTGTGACATTTAATCAAATGCACAAATATTTTCTTCTATGAGTTCAGCTATATTGCTCCATTATTTTCAAAGCAAAATGAAAATTAATAGTTGAAAAAATAACCTGAAGATGGAAAATGAAACTTTCTATAGGAATAAAATATGCAATATCTATGGGGACTTCAGTGTTAATACCATAAATGTTGCTGGGGAAAGGATTATGGTTTTGATACAATGGAGTTTGCAGATTCTTTCACATGCCCTATATATAGTGAATACCCAGATCTGGAACAGAAACTACATGCAACAGCTGTTAAGTGTGTATTGGACCACAAGCCTGTCATAAACATTGCCTCTTAATCTGAGAGCATCTGCTTTTTCATTTCCTTTAAACCAACCTCTGCATTGTATTTAATCTGAAACAGAATGATTCTCCTAATAGGTGCAACAGTGTTTACAAATTGAAAACCTTCTTATTAAATTAAAGCTTGTGACTACAGACATTTCAATTAACACCATAATATCTTCTAAGGAGGATCACTCCAACATTTGGCACATCCATAGGTTGCTCTGCATTTGTGAAATTGAATCATTAGCAAATTAGCAGTGCAGATGCCAAGCAAAGCTAAGGATGAAAAGGGATCCAGCCCTCTTACTCTTGTTTCATTTTTACATCTAAACTGCTAAGGGAACATGTGTAGGCACAGAAAGTGCTTAACATGACAATGAGGGAAATATGATGTTAAAATGTTTTCATGGTTAGAAATAAGGAAACAGACACCATTTTCATGTCCTCTTCTATCCACATGGTAGATTTTCACAAACATTGGCACCAATATTCAAAGGTGTTTAGAGGTATTGGATGTCTAATTTGAGACACCTTAAAATGAATTTATTTTCAGAGGGTAAGTGCTCAGAATTCCTGAATATCAGGACCCTATAAGATGTCTCAAGTTAGACAATCAAAAATTCACTTTTGAAAATGTAGGCTATTACTAGAAAGGAAACATGATAAAAGTATGTAATATAATGAATGATCTAGAGAAAATAGCTCACAAACTTCTATTCTTCCTGTCTCCTAACAAAAGAACAAGGGGACATTCAATGAAAATAAAAGATGAGACATTTAAATTGATGAAAGGAAATATAATTTTCACACAACTTGTGATTAAACTGTGGAATTCACTGCCACATGAAGTTGCTGAGGTCAAGAATTTAGCAATTCAAAAAGGGATTGGACATTTATATGGATATCAAGTATATGCAGAGTTACCATAATTAATTATAACAAACAAATATGTGGAAGAGATATTAAACCTCATGTGTAAAAGCTTCAGGGGGGTAGCTGTGTTAGTCTGTATCATGAAAAACAATGAGGAGTCCTTGTGGCACTTTAGAGACCAACAAATTTACTTCGGCATATGCTTTCGTGCGCTATAACCTGCTTCATCAGATGCATGGAGTGAAAAAGACAGTAGGAAGGTATAAATGTACAGCACATGAAAAGATGGTAGTTGCCTACCAAGTGGGGGGTCAGTGCTAACAAGGTCAATTCAATCAGGGTGGATGTGGCTCATTCCCAACAGTTGACAAGAAGGTGTGAATATCAACAGAGGGGAAATTACTTTTTGCAGCGCGAACGAGGCCAATTCAATCAGGGTGGAAGTGGCCTGTTCCCAACAGTTATGTTTATGTTATGTTTAAAGGCGTAAGACTATCTCTAGCTGTTTGAGATTGGGAGGAGACATAAATGTGGAGGCTAGATTACTCCACATCTGCCTTCTTCCTACACATTCATCAGAACTGTCTGGTTTTGGCCACTGTTGGAGACAGGACACTGGACTAGACACTCAGTCTGATCCAGTATGACAATCTCTGTGATCCTAAGTTTTTATGCATCTGTCATAAATATAAAGGGAAGGGGGGAGAGGATCTGATGCAGTGCTATAAAATCCTCTTACCAGTAAAGGATTAAGAAATGCAGGTAGCCAGACTGACACCTGACCTGGCTGGCATCTGACCAATGAGGGGACAAGATACTTTCAAATCTTGGGAGGGGGGGAAGGCTTTGTGTGTGGCTCTTTGTCTGAGTCAGAGTGATCTTGGAAGACAAGAAGTACCTGCAGAAAATCAATCTCCTCAACCAGTCATCTTCTCACCAAACCTCACTTTTCTAAAGTAAGTTTAGTCAGCATAGCAAGTAGGTTTCTGTTTGTTTTGCTTGGTGAGCTTTCCCTGTGTTAGAGGGAGGGGTTATTCCTGTTTTTTCTGTAACTTTAAGGTTTTGTCCAGAGGGGGAATCCCTCTGAGTTTGGAAATTGAGTACCCTGTAAAATAGTTACCATCCTGATTTTACAGAGATGATTTTACCTTCTTGGTTTTAATAAAATCCTTCTTTTAAGAAGCTGACTGTTTTCTATGGTGTTAAAAACCCGGGGGTGGGTTTTTAGATCACTGTGTAACCAATTGGTTAGGAGATTGTTCTCAAGCTTCCCAGGAAAGTGGGTGTATGGGCTTGAGAGGGTATTTTGGGGGGAAGGGGAACTTCAAGTGGTTCCTTTCCTGGATTCCTGTTTAAAACACTTGATGGTGGCAGTGGGAGAAGCATTTCTCAGCGTGCAGGGAATTTTGTACCTTGGGGGTTTTAACCTAAGCTGGTAGAAATAAGCTTAGGAGCTCTTCATGCGGGTCCCCACGTCTTTACCCTAGAGTTCAGAGTGGGGAGGGAACCCTGACAGCATCTTCCACAAATTTTTGTTTGCATCAGTAAAATGCTAGATCTTCTTGTTAGCCACATAAAGAATCCATATACAGAATACTCAGACCCTGCTCAGAAGAGCTTCATGTTACCCTGAATGGCTTCCCAAATCAGTTATATAGAAAGAACAACATTTGAACAGAGAACTATTGTACTTATCTGATCACGCAGATAAGCGGTCTGCGTCTTTCTAAAGCTTAACACACAGGTTCCACACCAGGAGTGAAATTCCATATCTTATGGACTTGCGTTGTAATCAAGTGGTGCATAGGGCCTTGTGCAGGCTTCCCTGCACCCTGGGTGACTTTCACCCCGCATTAAAGAAAAATAATCAGTTAATAATAAGTCTTATTTCATTTGATGAATACCACCATGTGCTTGGTGCTATAAAGACCAGCAAATAAGACACAGTCCTGACCTTTGCATGGTGTGAGAAATAATAAAATGACATCCTAACTAATCACAGAATAGTTTTAAAATGTTGGTCTTTATTTTCTTTCCCTTTTGAATCCAGGTGAAAATATAGAAATGAAAAAGACTCATTAGAATTTACTACTCCATAAGCATTATGTACTCTATTTATTTCACTCACCATAAAGGAAATAGTCACTATGCGTTGTTTATAATCACACTTGCTGATAATACTCCCATTTTGAAGTTGTCTCCAAAAATAAAGTTAAAGTCAGTCATTTTTGACTTCAGGGAAATATCTCTGTTGATATTGTGATAGACGTTCAGTAAACCAAATGCTTGTTTTGTTATATCCCAGTCTCTCTTTCATACAAAGGACAGAAATATTGATCAAAATTTCCCCAGAAGGAGTTACCTATAGAGGAACATTTGCTGATTGCACTATATTACTTGAAATGAGAATTGTCTTGATTTATTTTTAAAGTAAATAATAATAATAGAAGCAGCTTGAAAAAAGTTTGATTCTTGAAAGAAAACAACAAGAAGGTTTCGTTGGCACAAAATATTTTTAATTAATTCTATCAACCCCCCAAATTCCCCTTTTGTTGACAAAATATGCACTGCTAAAGTATGCTGCCATTTTGCAATGACTCTGGAAGGAATGAAGACTAATAGCTTATGTGCATAGGGAAAGAAGAAATCTAGAAGGAGAATAGTGGGAGTTCTGTTCATCTAAGGAGAGCAGAATATTGCAGTGCCTGGTGGTTTCACCCTACATGCCCAGAATGCTGAAGTTACCAGTTCCTCCTCTATGCTATGGAAATGGCAACACGGTTTAACTCTGCAATTAATATTGCACATAGGGAGTGAAATTCACCTCAGTGCACAGGGCCAGCAGAGGCCAATGCATTGAGAACAGTGGTGCAGATTCTCCACTCTGCTTCGGTGCAGTGCAGAGTGAGTAGTACAGGGAGCCAATTGTGTCTTTATAATCCTCAGCCACCTAACCTCGGGACAAATTAGAGCTGTGCTGGAGCAAGACAGAATCAGGAATAGTGGATCTCCCCTCCACCACAGCTGATCTCTGTCCCACTAAAACTCCACCACAGAACAATGTCAGCATACACTCCGGATACACTCAGGTTATGGGAAGAAACCAGGGTTTACGCCATGGAAAATAGTTTTAGTGGACTGGGGAATCTAACCCGGTAGATGGGAGTTAACAGCCGCTTGTAGATTGTAGAGCAGAATTTTGCCCATAGTTTGGAGACAGATATAAAATGCATTTTGAGGTTTTTCTTTCCTTGCCAGACAGAACAACAGAAACACACAGCTATTCATTTTTTTCTAGTAGCAGGCTGTCAAGTTGGGTTGGCTAATCCATACCATGTAATTTCTTAGATGACACGGAGCCTTAAACATGTCCCTCAAAAGCAAAGAAATAAGAAAAACCACTTCACGTATCATTGGGTTACTGTGAATGCTGAAGATTACAATTATATTTTGATATTAATCTTACTATTGCAATTTGATTGTTGTGATCTGCTCCATCAAAATGCAAAAGACAGTATAAATCTTTTAAATAGAACGCTACAGCACTGCAAAGAACTGACGTTTCTAAGTACTATAGAAACTTCCAAACATCTAAAATAATTCATTAAAGTGAGATAGCTTTCTGCTGCAACCTACTTGGCATGGAATATCACACTGAGTAAAACCACATTCTGCATTTTTTTATTCCCTTGTGTTGTCTGTTTCCATTCACAATTACCTCTAATGTTTTGATGTCTTCATATGAAAACTGCACAGTGGGAACCCCAAGATGGTTGATGAAATAATCAGAATCACCCTGCATCTGCACAGAACTCACATTGGATCCTGGGCACTTCATTTTCCCCAGACAGGTGAGGCTCTGTCGCTGAAAAGAAAAAAACAAATCAAGAGTTCTAGTTATTTAATTATTTGCACCTGACCTGTAATGACTCATGATGATAGCTGATATTTATGCAGCATTTTCAGCCTGAAGGACCCCAAAGCAATTTAAAAACAGGCTAGATCTTCCGCTGGTGCAAATCAGCATACATCAATTCACACCAGCTTAGGACCTGGCTACATATATAGACAGGACTAACTTCATCCACCATTTAAAGGCAGCAACCTCTGTGGTGGAATGTTTAAGAGTGCACAGCAACATGGCTGATTATTTCAGAGTAGGAAGTGAAGGTGAATATCATATTCAAATGAAAGAGTCGGGGGGGGGGGGGCGGAATTTAGGTAGGCAAATGCCATTACCCAAATTGGCCAGGATTTGGGGGGTTAGCATCCTACTCTTACAAAGAGTGCCAAGGGATCTTTAATGACCATGATGGGACCAAGTTTTTATTTGATTAGCACAACGTTCCTGTGACCAGGATCTTAGGGGGGCCCACACGGAGATTGCCCAATCAGGGCAAACTGCAAAGAATGGGGCAGACGATCCCCTAAACTGGTGGTTATTTCTAATACTTAGCTTCACCAAGCCAGCAACAAAATGGGCTTCTACAACATCTTCCAGGTTACCCAGAAGCCAAAACACAGTTCCCTTAAAGCAAACCAGTCTTGGGTTCCCACCCAGACTGCCAAGTCAAATATGATGAGCATTACTGAAAATCTTGTTCATCATATAAAAAGTTCTACCAATCCCAAACACATTACCCACCAGGTTAATGAATATTTCAGATCTTACCCAAATATACACTTACAGCCAATTCTTATTAACTAAACTAATATTTATTACAAAAGAAAAGAAAGAGAGAGTATAGGTTAAAATATCATTATGCATACAGACATGAATACAATTCTTAGGTCAGTTTCACAGCAGAGATGGTGAGCATTAGCATTGCAGAGTTCTTTCAGAATTAGTTCCATAGGTTATAGTCCAATGTCCAATAACAGGGTGACCCAGTCTGGAGCTGGGGACCTCAGTCTTGTGACTCAAACTTCCCCTGATGAAACCTTAGCAGATCTGAGATACAGGATCAGGGCACAAGAGTTCTTTTTATAGTTTCCTGGCAGCCTCTTGACAGTAGGTGAATAATAGGTGAAACATTGTGGCTTTGAAGTAGACCTATTTCCTAAGCATCACTGATAATTAGCTACATGGATTAGCATAAGGCAACTACCTATCTGCCGCCATTTACAGATAGTTTATTACATACTTCAAAGAGAAATGAAGACAATGATATTATCACATTCACAGTTCGTCTAAATGTTAATATTCCATTTTGATCTTTGAATCAATAGAACACAGTGACAGACAGGAACCGTTTGGTTACATCCTTAACCTCTAACAAGATATAGGTAAACATAGACTTCTACAGTCACTATCTTCTTCCAGTTCTTTAACAATACAAGTCTACATTTCAAAGCTGTAGTCTATCTAACATGGCTATGTTAGCTATTTATAAGGAGTAGCCCCAATTACTATTTACATATTTTCCTAATGTCTTTAAAGGTAGAATTTGGGTCATTTAGCCTGCAAGTTGCTTAACCCTTTCTGGCTCAGTGTCACAGCTCCCTAACATCAGAGTGCTGCAGCAGATATCTGGTCATCTCACTTGAAATGTCAATGTTCCATGAAATGCTGGCAATTTAAAGGACTGTGCTACAGTGGCTCACAGACAAGGGGTTAAGGAGTGAAATGCAATGAAAAGATTGAAACTACATGGTACAAATTTTCTGTGCTATTGATTTAAAAAATTCAGTGCAATAATATCGTCATAATCCTTGTTCCGCAGGAGTACTTAATGGCAAAATCTTAGCAAGGAAAGTGCAGTAAATGAAAGCTGAAAGCTAGAAAATAAACCCAAGATTGAGTACTAGCATCATGTACTAATGTAGCTTTCAAATGCATTAGGTAATTAAGCACCTTATAAATAGGCAAAAAGGCTTTCAATATCTATTATAGAAAATAAGCTGCTTAGCTTTCCTTAAGAATAGTAAGAGGTTAAAGTAGTCCACAATACTTGGATAGTCTATTTAGTATATTACAACTCCTTAGTGCCCTCCTTGTAATTTAATAGTCTGTTTCATAAGTGGTTTGTTCATCCTTTAACATTTAAAAAATAAATACATGAGACTAGTCAATTACAAATAAAGAGCCACATCCCAATACTCTTTCTTTCTCATATAGAATAGCACATGTATGACACCCTAAGCAGAGTCATCTCCATCAGTCAGATTGTGCTGGAGGAAGGCATAATTCAACATGACTAAGAGCATTGGGATCCTGCTCAAAATTTATTTAAAGTACTTTGAGGTGATATTCCAACCCGGACTCCAACTGCCAATTATTTTGTGGTTTTGCACTCCCATTTTCATTTATTCTTGATTATTTGTTTCTCTCCTACTGTTGTGTGAAGACCCATCCAAGCATCAAGGGAACCTGGCTATCTAGCCAGGAGAAAAAATGGATCTGTCTCTAAACAAAGGGCCAGCTTTTCAGCTAATGTAAATTAGTGTAGCTCCATTGACATAAATTCTTGCTCTTTAAAGTCTAGAAAGAATATAAACAAAAACAGATATAAAAATTAATCATATGTGCTCCTTGTAATCATAATTGTTAAAACATTTCACACAGAAGTTTGATTTTTAAGTTGATGAGGTCCTTTCATTCCTGGTGTCTCACTTAACCTCCCATTCATTCTTTAAATAGTAGTTTTCAAACACATTAGGCAGACATTTAGCAACTTCACAATGTGTGACTGTTTAAAGAAGTGAAAAATCCACCCACCCAGTACTGTTATGAAACCAGCCAGATCCTGTACTCTATGTACTGGGAAAGGTTGTCTATAATTTAATGAGTTTAGCGCTCTCATGTGACCAAAAGGAAAGAAAAGGCAACCTTCACTTTTCAAAAATGTTGGAATCCTTGTCTAGAAAGAGTGGTATAATAGAGAGTACCTTTCATTGTCCTTCCTTACGGGCCTGATTCTGTAACCCTCACTCATGCCGAGCAGTACTTACTGACATAAAGGGCTGGTCTACACTAGCCCCCAAGTTCGAAGTAAGATACGCAACTTCAGCTACGTGAATAACGTAGCTGAAGTCGAAGTATCTTATTTCGAACTTAAAAGTACTCATCCCTGGTCCACACGGCAGCGCGCAGGCTCCCCCGTCGACTCCGCCTGCTCCATTCGCAGAGCAGGATTACCGGCATCGACGGGGGAGCACTTCCTGGTTCGATTTATCGCGTCTAGACAAGACGCGATAAATCGAACCCAGAAGATCGATCCGACGCCTCCGACGGAGCGGGTAAGTGTAGACTAGCCCAAATAGTCTGATTGAAGTCAATGGCTTTATTTGATAAAAATGAAGTCACATTAGAAGCAGCAGAAACTTGTCTGATGCTCCTTATATACTCAGTTCAATAAAGAGATGTTTAAAAATAACTAACTATACCTGACTTTCATTCTTTAACATATATGATCCACATCAAAAATGCAATCTGACTTACATGTCCAGATACAAATACATGAACATAATATTAAACACATACATACACACACACACGCACACATCATTTAAGAGTTTATGTTTGTGGAAACGATGCAGCAAACACAACTGCTTAGTCAAAGACAAATCATGTAGTGAAAATGTGTACACTATAGATTAAAATGGATGAGTTAAGTCTAAAATAAGTTTTTTTTAATCTATCTCTAACTATGAGCTAGACATTTTCAGGGGTCACCTAAGAAATATCAGTCTAGTAGCATATTTTTTACTTTTGAAATTAGTGGCCTTCCATAACTCCATTGCCCCCCACACACGCAGAGAAACATACATGTAATATACAGTACTAGTACATGGTTTTAATGTTGAGTACCTTTTTGTTTCCTACATGACAATGTTACAGAGACACCATCCCCCTGTACGTTCTATTGGAGTAATCTGACTACTATCAGGATTATGCAAATTGGTAAATAAGGTCTGTCAGTGTATATCACAAAATTGTGCAAAATGGGATGTTCACAATAAACCATTAACATTTTCAGCTTTCCTTGTATCTCCATGTAAAAACGGATCTTATTGCTAGTAAAAATTCAGAGTTTGAGCTTTTGAACATCTATAGTGTTTCACAAAAATTTCCAGCATTTTGCCAAGTCAGAACATTTTTGAGAAATCAGAATGAAATGTGAAAAACTCAAATGCAGAGATTTATTAATTTAATTGATAATATTTCAGAGAGCTCTAATTGTCATTCAATACATTTTACATGCTAATATAAAACTACTTTTTTCTCACTCACACCCTGATTTTCAAAGCTCCAAGCATCTGTAATAGAAGCTCAATACCTCTGAAAAGAAAGATTGTGTTATAGGACACCAGGCACTGAAAAGGAGAGGGTATTGTGCCTAAGTATTACAAAATACACACTGATGTTTACCACTGATCTGAGATTTTGCAATACTTAGACACAATATGTTGGTTAACATCTTGGTACCAGCAGTTCCAGTATGTGCTTTGCCATCGAAGGATACCACATTAAAAAATTCCATTAATTTCCAACTGCAGGACGAAACAGCATGAATTGTTATCATTAATTTGTCAGTGCATTTACCTTGCTTTTCGAACCATGCTTTCTGCTAGTTTTTGCTGTTCAGCTTCCTCAAGTTGTAATATTGCCAGATTTTACCAGGCACACCATATGAAATCTATTTGCTATATGGTGCAAATAAACTTTTAAAGGGTACAGTCTGAGGAAAAGCTTCCATGTGATGGGGCATTCACCCCACACCAGCACAGATTGAGTTAAGGTGGCAAGAGAGGCCAATTAAACTATAGGCTGCACCTGATGGAAAGCCAGGGAGTGCGAAGGCCTAATTGCTGATGAATTCCAGCTGGGAAAGGAGTGGAGCTGGGTACAGTTTATAGAGAGAGGAAGTTGGCAGTAGATTTGGGGTGAGGGAGAGGAGCCTGCAGTCACAAGAGGGAAAAGTGGAGCCTGAGAAAGGCAGGGTAGGACACAGTCCAGGGATGGAGCAGGAAGGGTGAGAGAGGGATGAACCTGAACTGCTGGTTTGAGCATCCCTGGATTGGAACCCGGTGTAGAGGGCATGCTTGGGTTCCCCTATCAGCCACTATGGGAGTAGTGAAGTCAGCACAGTAGAGATGAAGACTGCCTGCGACTTTGCGGAAGGAGACTCGGAGAATACCTCAGAAGGAGAAGATAATGGTGACTTGGCCAGAGGGCTAAGCCATAAAGGAGAAGCACTGAAGCTACAGGCCAGTGAGAGAAGAGCCACAGAGCAAGTGACTGAGGTAACAGGCTGAGCGACCGCTAGAGAGGATGCTGACAGTGGCGAGCTGATTCCCCAGATGAGCCACAAGGAGGCACTGCCAAGCGGTGAGTAGCAGACCCTGTGATAGTCTGTTATTGGATTTCTGGGCATTTTATCTACATTAGTTATTATGGATTGTATTTCCCTTTTTATCTTCTGCAAATAACCTGGTCGGTTTCAGATTTACTCTGTTAAGTGATTAAAATGCAATGGAATATATGTTATCTCAAACTGAAGAACTGTGTCAATCATCTATTTTTCCCCCTAAGCGTATCAGCAGGAACACTCTAGATTCTGAGGTTGGTCATTCATTACGTTTTTAGATATTTTTACTGTAATTTTTCACATATAGGTTTTGATGATGTCTAAAATCAGAGCTAACTCAAAATAAGTAACTGAAGCTCTGATCCAAAGGCCACTGAAGTCAATGGGAGTCAACTGGATCAGGCCTTACGATGGCTTAGTGCCTCCTAGAAGACCTCTCAGGAACTGCTACAGACTGATTAGACTCTTGTGAGGCAGTAGTGGGCAAGTCACATGTTTGACAGGACACAAGATGCCATGGGAAAGTTAAAAAAGAAGACAATGTTTCACAAGAATAAGATACAGACCTTCAGAAACTTTCAATCTGATACATGAGAAGTGAACAGGTTTTCTGGTCAGCCTGACTGTCAAGATCAAGTTATATAATATCCATCATTGTGACATCTCTCATCTGTGCTTCAAAACCTACTCGTTTAGCATCAGCCGTGTAAACAAAGATCTTTTTAGTCATCCCACAAGGGAGGGCTGCTTTCAAAGTGTAATCAAGGTTCCACAGAAGCAGCAGGCAGTGCCAAGCAGATGGGCTGCATCTGTATATCCCTGGGCTGCATCACTGCAGCTCTTAGCTCACCTGCTATGCCCCCTTCCTGGCCAGCACTCCCCACTCTGGGGGCAAGGCTTGCCTGCTGCAGGACCCCCAGTGGAATAGGGGTTTCAAGCCCCCTGTGAACTTCTGACTCTCATTCAGGTCAATGGACCAAATCCAGAGTTCTTTACTCATAGACATGGTAAATAAGATCTGAGTTAAAAAAAAGAAGAAGCTGAATTAAAGACTCAGGACTGGCCCTCTGAAAGTTGCAGATGCCCTGCACCTTAAGATTTTGCCTTATCTGCTTAATACTTTTGTGGCTCATCAGGCTTCATTCAACAAAAAGTGGCTCTTTGGGTGTTGAAAACTGATTGAACAATTTGGTCTCTCTGAAAGACTTGTTCCTGTGGTGGAAGGAAGAGGTCAAGCTGCACACAGACCTGGCCATGCAGGGGGATGACAACAGCAGGAAAGTAAAAGTATTACTTTACCTTATTGGAGAGCAAGGCAGAGAAGTCTGCAGCACTCTGAAGGTCACCACTTCCTTAAACCTCAGCACAGAAGCCCTGTTGCTCCCCAAATCAGAATCAAACTGTAGAGTGATACAGGTTTTTCACTAGTGACTAGTGAAGAGGAGGAGATAGAGCCCTATGTTACAGTCTTACACACACTTACATGCAATTTTGGGGACTTGTGAGGATCCTGCCACTAGAGAGACACCAGGAGTGGACTAAAGGAGTTGTGAGGGGTGCAGTGGCACCCGGATATGAGGTGACTACACAAGAGGGACAAGCGAGCTGAAGGAACAGGAGGCACTTAAGAGCCAGCAGATACAACATCCAGAGAGATCCTACAGAGTAGGGATGTAAAATATTAACTGGATAACCAGTAAACATTCATCTTACTGGTTAACCTGCCTTAACTGTTAACCCTTGGGCCAGCCAGCCAGCTGGCCCCAGCAGCCCCGCACCGGCCGGAGCAGCCCCAGCCGTGCTGGCCAGATCGGCCCGAGCCATGCCAGCCAGTTTGGCCCCAACCCCCAGCTGTGCTGGCCGGCCTTTAATCGGTTAACCATTTAAACAAAATATTTGTAATCATTTAAACCGTTAACTTTTTTAGCGGTATTTACATCCCTACTACAGAGATACTGAGATGATCACAGAACACAGAGACAGAGAACCATCCGGAGGCCAATCCCACATAGGAAGGAGACTCCAGAGAAACACATTTTACTAGACTTGAAGACAGGTGAATAGGATGCAGAAATAGGTCACTCCCTGTGTGATCGCCTGTTGAGGAAACCAAACTATCTCAGACTACGTAACTGGCTGAGCTTGTGCTAAAGAGAGAATTCAAGTTGGCTACGTGCTAGCAACTTCCGGCCAAAGGGACCGAGGTTGGGGATCTAGGTGTCAATTATTCATTGTTAATGTTTTATATTAAAATGTTTGTAAAATAGGGAAATTTATCTGTGACGGTGTACCCCATAAAGCTTTATGGGGAGAGGCTTATAAATGTATACATGATGTAACTGGAATATGTTTTATGCTACATGTGCCATGTAACATATCTCTGTGAAAGTTATGACCTACTGAATCTATTCCTCCTGTTTGTATGCATGTATCATTGTTGTAGTTGGAGTTATGAATATTGGTTTTGTATTTGCTGCTTTTGTACATAGCCTTTGTAAGAGTCTGGGATCATGTCTTGAGAAAGGCATGTGCATGTAAAGAGACCAATCAAAAAACCTTTACACAGACAATAGGAGGTGCAGACCCCAATCCACATCTGGGCCTGGTCAGGAATGCAACTGGCTGGACCGGTTAGGGTGCATGGACAGGTGACTTGCCCATGTGATCCCAAAACTCCAGGGTAAGATGATGCTACACAGGGAGTGGGGGAAAGGCTATAAAAGCCCTTGGAAGACCCCTCCATGTTGTCTTCAGCTGGCTAAAGAGAGAGGCTCTCCACCCCCCAAGGACATACCTGAGAGAGACTGAACAGTGGACAAAGACAATAGGGGGTGTGAGCGATTGCTGGACCCAGGCTAGTTCTACAGCCTGTAAAAGGAAAAGACTTAAATCTGGTGAGGGTTTTATCTGTGTTAAGTTTGATTAGACATAGATGTGCATTTTACTTAGTAATTCACTTTGTTCTGTCTGTCACTACTTGGAATCACTTAAATCCTACTTTCTGTACTTATTAAAATCACCTTTTACTTATTAAGTTACCTGGAGTACGGGTTGGTACCTAGGGGAGGGGCAAACAGCTGTGCATATCTTTCTATCTTTGAAATAGAAGGCGAACTATTTATGAGTTTGCCCTGTATGAGCTTTATACAGGGTAAAACGGATTTATTCAGGGTTTGAACCTCATTGGGAGTTGGGCACCTGGGTGTCAAAGGCAAGCACACTTCCTGAGCTGCTTCCAGGAGCCTTACAGTTGTTAGCGGACCTGGGTCTGTGTTTGCAGCAGATCAGTGGATCTGGCTCAAAACAGACAGGATTCCGGAGTCCCAAGCTGCAAAGGGCAGGGAAGCAGGGGCAGAAGTAGCCTTGGCACACCAGGTGGCAGCACCAAGGTGGTTTCTGTGATCCCAACCCGTCACAGTATCATGATCAGTGCGGAGTCAGAGGACCCGGGTTATTGAGGGCGCAGGGAATGCAGGGAGTTAGAATGGAAGCAACTCCACCACCTGGACAGAGCAGTTCACAGAGTTAAATAAAGTTCCACTTGTTCAACGTAAGCTGCATTCAGTTTCACAGTTTCTGGATGCACAGAGCCCCATATTTTCGCAAATGCAAAATAACACAAAATGAAATGAAAAAGAAAGATTAAAATGACGTAAAACAAAAATCTCACCCTGCAACAGTGGCTCCTGCAACTCCTCTCAGGGATGGGACCACCTCCCCACCCTGGGTGCCACTCATTCAAATTTGACCCAACTGCCCCTCTGCCATCATGACAAAAGGACAGTTGACCCAAACTGGAGTGGTGCTGTGACCCTTGTGCACCTGGTCATAATGCCTTGAGTATTCTTTAAGCCAATGGTTCCCAAAATGCAAGGACTATTTTAAGAGAATAATAATTTTTTGCAATAAAGAATATCTTATCCATGAAGACAAATTTGCAAACAACGTACACATTTGAAAGACGTATACAATAACCGCCCACTATACACAGCACATCACACTTACCACCCATACAGGAATAGTGAGGAAGGGCATTAGGGTTGCCATTATTTGCATTTTTTCTTGGAACAATCTTACTTGTACTGCTTGGGTTGGGGAAGGCTTTGAGGGGCCACAAAATCAGGGAACTGTTGAAAAAAAGAGGCCAGCAGACAAAGAAGTGTGGGGGTGGAGCGGTCACCATAGGGTAGGGTCTGCAGAGACAGCAGATGCAGCTGTATCCACCCTCCCTTTTCCAGAGTGCCCCCGTGCAGGGTGCAAGAAAACTGTTTGGGAGCAGTAGCACTTTCTCCTTTTAAACAGCCTGAAGGCAGCAAGGTTGGGGTGATTAGAAGCTGCTTTGCAGCAGGTGGAGGCACAGGGATGGTGGTAGGAGACTGGAAGGAGAAGCATGTTGTTTCCTGGCTGGCTCTCAGATGAAAGGGCTTCCTAGTCCTTCCTTTATATACCAGCAGGGGCTCTGGTTGGCAATTTTCAGCCAAACCACTGCTTATACACACCCCCATGTCCAAAGGTAACATGGTCCATGGATCATTAACCATGTTGCAATACTGCAGCACAACACCATGACCCTTCGATTCAACTTGGTGACATTTAGGTGTATCATCAAACGGCAACATGCAGTGCTGGTGATTTGATACAATAGGATGCTGCTGGCAAGGCAAATGTTGAATGCAATGTGAGATCATCATGAAGCAGGTATATGCTCTACTGGGGGAACAACACAAAAAAACAGAGCGCTGATCTATTGCCACCCTTAAAACAATAGTATCTAGGATAAAATGTTGCCCTTGTTGTTTTTGGCAGGTACAAGTAACATCACTTCGATATTTACCTACCTGCCACATAGGGGCAATAAGTTAAGCAGATAGACATCTAAATTACACCTGTAAATAATTGGGTAGCAAAAGAGTTACTACAGATAGTCACACATGCAGAGTTGCTAGTGTAACACAGGTTTGAGACTGGGGAGGCATTCAGACTTAAAACTTTCATTTCTTTATTTTGTTGTTTCCTCCTCCTTCCCCCCAAAAGCTGTCCTAAAGGTTTCTGTCAAAGCATCGAGGACCTTCTCAGGCTGAAATCCCTATATTGAGGCACCTCCGTTTCCAACACCCCTTTCTCTTAGCATCTTCAGCTCTGACTCAGAATGAAAATCTGGATCCTCTGCACAGGAATAAACTAACATGAAGCATTAAGACAGGTTAGGTAATATTTCAGATGTCTGAGAGCTTCCCTTACAGCACTTCCAGAGGAGCTACCCGTCACTGGCATAAGGAAGCTTTTCTTTGTAAGAATGGACTCTCGGAGCATGCAGCCTCCACGGTGTATCTGTTCTCTCTCCTTTCATGTTCATAGGGGATGTCAGTGTCATTACAGACTCACCGAGCCTGGCCATCATATGAAGGGAACTGTTTCAGAGAAGATGGTTTCTTTCAAGAATAAAATTTAATGGGTGATGGTTACTTTAGGATACAGTTCATGGGATACTTAGAGGCCTAAACAGGTTGCTTAGCTGTGCCACTTGGAGTGCATAGGGTGCAGCCATCTACAAGATCAGGAGAAATATTTTGTCTTTTTTACACCCTGTTCAGCTCCACTAGATCATATTCTGAGCTCAGTAACATCACTCTAAATCTGGAATAACTTCATTGAAGTCATGGCATTTCTTGATGTACTGCAGTGACATCATATCATCAGTCAATCATGCTGGCATGACCATCTGATACCACTTCTTGTTCCACTGACACAACACATTTTTCATACTTCAGTTTAAAGCTGTGTCATTTATAAAAATCCCTCTAGGGACAGACTTTATAGTTTGTTTCGTTTTTAATACCGACAATCCCCAAGAGCTTTTCTTTTATATATGAAAAACAATCTGAGTTCCCAGTTTAAAAAAAAGTTTAATTTCTATGAATTACTTTACCAGTTGCACTCAGTTTCTATTTAATGATCCCTAAATGCTACCTTTTATGTAACCATGTAAAAATTAAAAAGCTTTAAAAAATACATCTTGAATAAATTATCTGCAGCATATTCTGTAATAACTATTCCCTTGTTTGAGAGGCAGGCTGACTATACAGTACATCTTCATCTGATTGGCCTTAAAGGGAAACACGCAGTCCTGTCTTGCCTAGATCAGAAATAGGAATCTACTGGATGTTACATAAGCTGATCTTCACAGCTGTGGCAATCAGTTTCTCTTTATGGGCTACCTAAGGGAAGGAAAGAGGACAATGCAGAATGCAGATGATCAATCAAGTGCCTCACTTCAGTATAAGGGCATATTTGCTGCTCAGGCTCAGCCAGTCTTTTCCCTTGAGGTTTATTTTATTCCCCAGTACCAGGATCTGTTATTCCCTCACATCGAGGATTTGATCATAAGAAACAACTATGATCCTACTGTGGGAGGCTGTTGGCAAATTCCTCAAACTTAGCAAAGTTCAGGAAATAATATTTAGCCAATAGCACTTGATAATTGACTATCCTGAACTGAAGACTGGAAGATGAGAAAAAACTTCCTTCTCAGTATATTTAAGTCTTTACCCTCCTTGTCTGTGGGAGAAAATCTGTTGTCTGGACCTTTCTGAAATGGCCCCAACCACCAACGAGATGGGAGCTGGGTGAAAGAATAAGAGGAGAGAGAGAAAGAGAGAGAGACCCCTCCCCAGAACACCCTGTAGTCCAGGGGTAAGGGAAGTCCCCTGCCATAGGGGAAACCCAAGTTCAAGTGCTGGCTCTAAATGAGGCAAAGTAGGGACTTGAACCCAGGTCACCCATATCCTGCATGAGTGCTCTAACTGTGAGGCTCTAGGGGTGGCAGTCTCATCACCTGCCCTCCTCCACTGGTTTTGTGATGGGTGCCCAAGGGTTTGTCTACACTGCAAAGAAATACCTGCAGCACTGAGTCACAGAGCCTGGGTCAATTGACTCGGGGTCCCAGGGTTTGGTCTGCAGGGCTGAAAATAGCAGTGTAGACATTCCTGCTTCGGCTGGAGCCTAGGCTCTGAGACACTCCCTCCTCTCCATGTTTCAGAGCCTGGGCTCCAGCGGGAACATCCACACTGTTATTTTTAGCCCCACAGCCCTACCCTATTTCCCCTTGTGAATCTACACTCCCTCCCTCCCGCTGAATATTTTTGGCCAAAATTATTTGGCAAATTCATGTGAAATCATGAATAGTTTCAGCTGATCTGTAACTTCATTTTTCGGCAAATAAAGTATTTGTCTGAAATATTTTACTCAGCTCAATAACTGGGCACAGAGCGGTTTCGAGCTTTGCCCAAGGTTACACAGCAAATCAGTGGCATAACTGGAAATCAAACCCAGGTCCCTCCCAATCTGGTGCCTAATGATCCAGATCAAGTTGACAAGGAGTACCTTGTATGATATCATTCAAAATTACATTCTTTATTTTTCACATGCAGAGGGAGAGAAAATCTAAATGCGTAATGTGAATATATATGCTATATCAGATTATTATACTTGCAGTTTATGTAGCATATACTGTATGTATTGCCTTATCTGATGTACTTGACTCTCTGCACACAAAATGCAATCATCTGATCATCACCACCACCACCATTTTTAGGTGCATAAAAAAACAAGGGTAGATTGTCATTATCCACTTCAGAATGGATAGTAAAGTGTGGTCATTTCTATGCTTCTACATCTATTTTGTCAACTGATTGCAGAGTTCAAAAAGAATTTACAATACAGCTTTCACAATGAGCCCTGAGTTGCTTTTATATATGATGTAAAAAAATCTAACCAAACAGTCCTATCTGATGATATTCATTCCACTCTTCAGCGTATTTTAAGTCAACAATTGCACAGCACAAGTAAAATATGGTCACTGAAAAAAATATTCTTTTAACCACCGTGATGGGGTGTCCAACCCGCACAAGGCCTGATCAAGTACAACAGGCCAATTAACCAATAGGCTGCAATCTGGAGAGGAGCCAAGGACCGATAAGACCTAATGGCTGATGAAGCCTAGCTGAGAAAAGAGCTGGAAAAGGCTTATAAAGAGACAACATGGGTGGTAAGAGAGTCCTGAAGGGAGGTGACAGTCACTCTTTAGTGAGGAGGGAGCTGGTAGGAGGAGGAGTTCACTGGAGGGAGAACAGGACCTAGAATCCTGCCTTGGACTACAGATTTGGATAAAAATCTAAGAGATGAAATAGCCATAGGGAGTGGATGAAGCTCCAGAGGCAACTCAGGTGTGGGCCAGATGATAGGGAAGAAAGGTATGAAAGAGCCCAGAGAAACACTAACATGGTCAGGGCTTAAGCAGACTGTGGCTGTTGGGCATAGTGTCCTTGGGCTGTAAACTGTAGTGGGTGGGCCTGGACTCTCACACCAGCCGCTGGGAGAGTGACACAGACAGGGCAGTAGATCAGAAGCCAGCCTGAGACAATTCACCCAGTGGGACTTTGTTACTCCAGAACGGGAGGACTATAGTGATGTGGCCAGAGGGCCAAGTCATGAAGAGAGTCACCTGAGTCCAGAGAGAGAAATGAGACAGGAGTGGGGTGTCAGACCAAGCAGAGCTATTTTGCAGACACAGCCACAAGGAGGCATCCCAGGAGGTTAGTAGAGAACCCTGTGTCCCCCACCTTTCTAATATTCAACACAGAATAGGATAAGTAGACAAGATTAAAATATATATGTTCAGATTTTCTACAGTAGTATGATTAAAGACTTGCTTATAATGAAGTTTATCGGTAGAATGAAAGAACTCATTAGTAAGAAAGAACAACATGTTGACTCTTCTAATTCCAGCTCATGAATATTGGAATACATACAGTTTTCTAAAAAAACCCCGGGAATATTAATACTGCTTCGGTGACTTTTAAGGGGAGCTTGGAGTCTGTCTTAATGAAACTATTCTGCAGCGTTGCAAGAAGATAAATTTCTGCAGAGACAAAACATCCATCACAAAGCAGATGAATTTAACTCTCGGAAAATTCACTGGCTTTGATTTTTCACATTTTTCATAGTAAAAATGTTGATTTTTCACAAAAATATGGAAATTTGACGAAAAGGAAAATTTGACCGCAAGGTGTGGTATTGTAGGCTTTAAAGAAATTAGGACAAGAGCCACCCCTAGGGAATTTAGAATTGGCCTCAAGTCCTATTAACTGCCACTGATTCTCATGATGTTCACTATGAAAAGGGCTGCCAGGGACTCACCATTTATCTATCAATACTTCCCTGGACAGGCTCCATATTTTCTTGGGCAAAAAAATTTTGAGGCACAGGAAAAATTCAGTTTTCCAGCCTTCAGGGAAGAAGAATGTTACTTTGAGTGACTCAGGTCAAAGTCATATTAATCAAGGGCCCACTCCTAATTTCCTAGCAAACCAAATCTTCATTGAAGCCTATGGAAATGTAATGGAGGTAAAGAATGCAAACTGGAAAGCAGAAATTCCATTTTTAGGTTAAAAAGAAAAGTTTAATCAATGTAGTTGTGCTTTTTTTATACTGATTTCACTATCTGGCACAAATTTAAGAACTGTCAAACCACTATTAAAAACAAAGTCAGAGGAGACACACGTAACCTTGATTTGAATTGTTTTAATAAAGTATTGCATACTATATGATGTAAGAGAGAAATATTACTCGTGGTCTAATTTCCTATTCTGAAGAGACAGGCAAATGTAGATCTGCCTAATTTGATCAGTTTCCTTATTTTCAGTCCAGGGTATTTTCTTACACTCAACTCATCTATTGAGTTTTAAAAAAAGAAAAATGTAACCATTAAAGCAGGCCGGCTTCACAAAGTATGTAAAATGGAAACAAAGAGAAATTAACCACATTTGAGATGTGTTGTTTGTGCTAGGCAGATATATTATAAATGTTATCTAAGGAAAATAAGATCTAAAGGTAAATGTTTCTTCATTCTGTAAATACAGCATTTAACACTGTTGACTGATAGTCTCTCTCTGAGTTCTGCAGCTTTTAACCACAATTTCTGAAATAGTACTGAAATGAGTTTCTGCTTGTCTATACTTGTATCTAAATCGTGTCCTGCACTGCTTCAAATATACCTGTTGCTAACACCAATTGTCAACAATTGTCTGTTCGGAAACCAGGCTTTACGTTAGAAATAAAAATCAAAACAGGTACATTCCATCTAATAAATTCATTCCAATTTAAGCATATATTTAAAGCAACAATTACATAGCCCAAATAAAAAGATGTGGTGAGACTACACCTCGAATACTATCAACAGTTCTGAGCACCCAAAACATATACACAAAGAGGGAATTTTAAAAAATGCAAGAAAAATCATTAAGATCATGGAGCAAGTGACTATGTAACCCTAGTACTCTCAGAATGTCACCTCTTCCCAGCTTCTAGATGGCACCTACACATATCAGCCACTACAAATCAAAGACCTCCTACCCCACATCATCAACATGGATTAAACCCGGGATCTTCAGTACCAGAAGCAAAGTAACTCCAGTGACTTACTTGCCATGGCCTGAGGCTCAGTTTGCATGTTTAATGCTCTTCTGTTATTTATGAGGCAATCCAGAAAACAAACTCAAGATCACAGTGTGTAAAAATCCAATCCCCAAAGCAGAGAAGTTCCAAAGAAATAACTAAGAACTCAAAATGTATTATAAGGGATAAAAAAAAATCATAGGATGCATTGGATAAGCACAATTTATATTTTGAATCTATTTGTTTTAAATGGCTTACTACTCTGATTCAGGAAGGTAGCGGTGTTTATAGGCAATGCACACATTCATTATATTTTTTTTGGATTACTTAAAACATTTAGAGTACTCTGCTTGACTGAATAGTGCCAGATCTTTTCTTCCAAGTACTTAGAAGTACACAAATAAAGGTCAGTCCTAGCTGCCGTATACATACAGAGCTGTTGTAAAACACAGCTGTGCTAAATGCAAATGAATCAGAGTTTTAGTACAAAACCTTTTGATAAATGGGGACTTGCTAAAAAATGCATGAATCTCCTAATGTTTTCTTCTGTACTAACATTTGTTGCTGATATAAAAACATTGGTTAAGTAGGTCCAGAATTAGGATTTGACAAGTATGACCTCCTTTTCAAAGTGGCTGATATTTTATATTCCATGGAAAAATGGATGTGGGTTGTAGATCATTGTAAAGGGCTTGAGGCATTCTCATTCTACCGTATATAGAAATGGAAATGCAGTGAACTTACTTCAGTGCATTTCAATGGAATTTTACTCCATTATAATCAGGTTCCATTGGGCTACTCCTGTTGGACTGCAGCAATTACCACTGCCCAGATAGGTATTAAATAATGCATGCCACTAGGCTATAGCCTCTCCTCCCACCTCTGAGCAAACTGGTAGAGAAGAGGACAAACGGAGAGAAAAGGAAGAATCCCTGAATTTTGTATTTGCTGCCACTACTTCTTTTTGGGAATGCACATATGACCTTCTGAGTCACCTCCATTATTACAATTTATTTCTATTGTAGTACTTCCCAGATGCCCCAATCAGGATAAGGTCACAATCAGGCTGAGTGCTATAGGAACATGCTGTAATATATGGGTCTCTGCTCCCAGAGAGTTTACAATCCAGAGAACAAAAACAAATCAGACAAAAGAAGATACAAACGTAATATCAGCTGGGCATTAGCTGATCTTTAATTTGCAGGATATGCTCTGTTGCTGCTTTAGACTGAAAATGAAAACCAAACAGAAACAAACCTATAAAAATAAGCATGTGGATTAATTTAAATGAGTGATGTCTGCTCAATTAGTATGCACAAGATGTATTGACAGAAGTCATGCCTTGTACATTAGACAATCAAATTGCCTGAATTATCTCATCATTCTATTCCAAACATAATAGCAAATGACAATATAATACTGGTCAACCTATGTCTTACAATACTGAAATTCCATTTCCATCATTGCTATGGGTAATGTTAAAAGAAGCATTAGGCAAACCATTAAGCACTGTTCTGTGGATACCGAGAAATTATATATCCAGCCTAATTTCTCTTTCCCAAACCCAGTATGCCACTTTCCTTCTTTTTACACTAGAGAAGTAACCTTGGACTGCAGGCTTCTAGTTGAAAAGTTGTTTGCCACTACTGCCCAAAAGAACACCTGTCAGAGCGAGAGTAAATCTGCTCACCAAAGACATCCTACCAAGTTTCATCAGAAAGCTGATTCAAAAAGACTGATGTGAGGGCTCCAGCAGAAAGTCAATCTATTACCCTTTCATCCTCCCAATGGATTGGCTTACCATGCTGAGATCTAGACTCCTCCTGCTTGGTGTGTTCACCCCAATCGAACTGATACTACTAGGAACAATTAATGTTACAGATATCTTCCCTGTCTCTCATGCTCAATGTGCTCCTGCTTCACACTGTGTCCTGTATGTTTCACATAACTTTTTTTTTTAAGTAAAGGAATACTTAATTGCTCAGTCTAGCATTAACTATTTTCAACCAGATTATGGAAATATATATTCCATGATATTGCAAACGGTCTTACTTGTACTTTACTGAACCCTTTAAATTTTGCTCTAGAATAAAGTAATATAAAGCAAAGCATTTTTAAAGAGTGATCTAGCCTTATGAACTAAGACAGAGTCTTTTTTAGTTTTGGTTATCCTACTACGTCATACTGATTCCCTTATTTAAGAATTTACAGCCATTTTCCTCTTCGCTAAACACTAAGAGGCAACAATAGAATATTATTGTGCTCTTTTTACTGGACCCAATAAAATCAGAATTACAAGCAATGACATTTTGGATATTGTTTAAAACAACAAAAGGTATTACTCTCAGAAGCATAAAACCTGCCTAGGAATAGTCATGCCGGCATTTATTCTGCATACTGAGATAATTTAAAAAAAAACAGTTTGAAAATTTTCCCCCGTGTTTTTATTTTTTGAACAAATTGTTTCAATAATATTTTGGGACAAACTCCTCAGTTGTTATATATCGGCATCGCTGCATTGACTTCAGTGGAGCTATATTAATTTATTCCAACTGAGGATCTGCCCATGCTCTTTCCTTGCTGGTTTGGATTTTATGCTTGGTCTCTTTTGAATAACATGCTCTTGGTTGTTTTATTTTTTTGTGTTTTCCATTTTAAGAACAGCAGAAATATATTATAGAAACTCCCAGAACTCTTTCACTATTGTGAGATTCCTTTCTTCACAGTGCACCCCACACTTTGAAGAATTAATTGCATTTACCCTCCTTTGTCTTTAAATGTTCAGAGTACAATAACTGCTTAAGGATAATTTAATCATGCTACTCAATACATGAACATATGCATGGACCCCATAATCATCGACTCAGCAGTTTTCCCTCCACTTCTTTTCTATCCCACATCCACTCTATATTCCATGACAGAGAGCTTTGTTCCTTCCTGGGCAGTGATCAAGGAACGCTGCATGGTTTCCCCAAATTCTGCCCAATTGATACTTTGTGCTGTGGACCTATATTGTAGTCAAGGTCCTCTGCATAATGGGGTAGGACATGGCCTATAGATAACATGCTAGCCAAAAAAGAGGGTGGAGATGCGGGGGGAAAAAAAAAGGTACAGCTAGGTGGTAAAATGTGCAACCACACACAGGGATGCAGGAGTCTTCTGGAGTCTGACTCTGCTACCATAATTTAGAATCAGGATAAAGCTGCTGATTAAGTTCACACTGTTCTGTGGTCCCAGAGACTCTTGTTAAATCTACCAGGAAAGGAGAGGTGGGCATGATCCCTCTGGTCAAAGAGTAGGGAATGAGACAGGAAGGTCCCGCAGGAAACACAATGAACTGTCAGGCCGGGGGGAAAATCTTAGGCTGAGGTTTATGTTTTGCTATTAGAACTAGTTAGAGTTACTAGTAAAGCCAATTCCCAGGAAGGGTAATTTTGACTATACAGAGCGTGCAAACGTTTTGGAACATCACAGATGACTAACATGGAAAAACAAAAGGAACATTCTTGCCCCAATGGTAAATTATAATTCTTTCCAAAGGCACAAGTTTAACCCTGGAAAATAGCCAATGTAATTTGCAGTTGGCAAAGCTTTTAACTTGCACTGAAACCATGGTCTGACATTTAAGTCCCCTGATTGCATCCATGCATGAACAAGTCACTCCTTCCCTAGTCAACCCTTGAAATAGTAAGTTGTTCCCAAACATCGTATAGAACAGTGGTTCTCAACCAGGGTTCTGGAGCCCCTTGGGGGGGGGGGCACGAGCAGGTTTCAGGGGGGCCGCCAAGCAGGGCCAGTTTTAGACTTGCTGGGGCCGACAGCAGAAAGCTGAAACCTCCCTGTGTGGGGCTGAAGCCCCAGGGCTCTGATCCCTGCCACCTGGGGCTGAAGTCAAAACATGAGCAACTTAGCTTTTTGGAGACCTTTGAGGTGTGGGGCCCCAGGCAGTTGCCCCGCTTGCTACGCCTTAATGCTGGCCCTGGCTTTCATATGCAGAAAAACAGCATTGTGGCACTGGTGGGCCATGGAGTTTCTATAGCATGTTGGGCGGGGACTCAGAAAGAAAACAGTTGAGAATCCCTGATATAGAACATGAAAAGCTACATGGTACATGCTATATGTAAATCTCCCACTGACTTCAATGGGACCTGTGCAAATGGAATAATAGCACTATATGGCCATTCACATTCATCATGCTATCTGTACCAACTTCATTTTTCAGAAAGGTCAGCCTGGAGCAGATTTATTAAAGTAGAGTTGAGGGCACTATGACCATTGTCCTGCAGACAGCAATACAGATGGATGAATCAAATGACCCAAGAGATGCCATGTGATTATATTTTCTACAGTATGAATCATTGCATGGTAGTATCATACACAGTTTACTGGCAGAAACTACTAATTCAGACCTCCTGTGTTTTCTCTGAAACATCAAACCTGAAGACAAATTTTCTTCAACACTTCATCAGCCTATAACACGGGATAATTACAGTATTGTCATATTTGTGCATATTCCTGCTTTTCATCCAAAGATCTCAAAGTATTTAACACACACTTTTTGAGACTCACAATACCCTTCTTTAGTGGGCCTCAAACCATTTTGATTAAAGGAGGAGGGGCGAAGGCACAAAAGTCAACATTTTCAAGGCTATCATTGGTTTCTGGTGCCTCCAATTTTGCTTGTCCAACATGGTTTTCAGATGTGTTGACCACTCGCAACTCCAACTGAGATCAATGGGAACCATGTGCCATCAAAGCTTCTGTACATCAGGCTCAACATGTCTCAAAATTGGGAACCCAAAAATGGAAGCAACCAAAAGGAGAGGTTTTAAAACTTTTAAAAATACTGGCCAAAGATTTTAAGTGAGTTGCTAGTGATCACATTGCAAGTCAATGGTCAAGTCCTAATCCCAGTCTCCCATTTAACCACTAAGCATTTTTTTCCTTTGTTATATGCTGCACTATAAAAACCTCAAATTTTGGCAATAGCCTGTTTTATATAACTACCATTTAATTGTAAGAATTTTAGTCTGAAAAAAGTAAAAGAAAACAACAAACAAATAAAACCTAAGTATTTTAAAATCTATATAATTAAATATTTCCTTTAATTGCAGATTTCTCCTGGGGGCTGACGCAGGGTTGTTGGACCTCTTAGACTCTTCCAATCCCACCTGTATCTGAGCCATCCCCCTTCTCCTCTACTCATAGTATGGAGAAGGAGATCTGTATTTCCTCTGTGTGCAGGGCAGGAGCAGGCTCTTGAGAAGAGGAGCAGGGGTGGAAGAGTAGAAGGGACCGTGGTGCTAGCTGGCATGAGGGAAAGGAGCAGACACAACCGGAGCAAGTAGTGGTCTTAATCTTTCCCATTCACTACGGGACGATACTTCTCCTCAGGCTTCCAAGATCTATGGACTATTATTTAGATTTGGGAAAGCTTGTTGTTTCTCAGAGCCTACTTGCACTGACTGGCAAAATGCAGAGAGATGCAATTATTTTCTTAAAGTGTACTTGATGTGTTATTTCACTAAAATGTACAGGAATGGAGCATGGGGAATACATACATAACAGTTTATGCACCCAGTCTGTTTTTACCACCACTGAGAGATCAGAATAAGCTCTTAGTTGTGTGCTTCCAAGACATATGTGTTGTAGTGTTCTCTTTCCTATATGACATCGAATGTTGCAGGACTAATGTCAAATTTAAAATCTGTTAAGGAAAAAGTGGGGTTTACTCTTTACAGCTTTCAAGAGTTATTTGACTAGGCTTTTTTTCATAACAAACAGGCAAATCCCACAAAGGCTGATAATGTGCTTTATCTTAGAATTTATTAGATCAGACCTTTAAGGAGTGAAAGCTGATAGTTTCTAAATGTTGCACAATATAATTTAAGATGAACATATATTACATTATCTTTCAGGTTTTTATCCTTTAGAAGGTGACCTTCAAAAATTACTTTTGCAGCAATGAAGCTGAACTTTCAAGAATGATGCATGCATGGTGTATAAAAGATAGAAGTGTTTACATGGCACACATTGCAAAAGATAAATTGGCAGATCTGGTAAAGTGCAATCTATATCTGCCTACCCTTTTCAGATAGCAAAGAGCAGTAAAATCTGTATATGCAGATTTCTGTGGAAGATACTGAGAGCCCTGGAGGGTTTATATCTGTTTTGAAAGATGCAGATTGTAGACACCATTATGGAATAAGATTTACTCCCCTGTCCTCAAACTTAATAGAATAAAGCCGTTGTTCCAGCTACATAGGAAAACTCTTTTCTTCTTCTTTTTTTAACTCAAAGTTAAATCTTCCTCTGAGCACCACATCTTCTGCATTTTGTCTCTTCCATCTTGATGCTGCAGAAACTTACACACACAAGTAACTTTGAGTAGGCCCACTACATTCAATGGAAATTACTCATATGCATAAGCTAAGCACAAGTAAGTGTTTGCAACATCCAGACATTTGATTTTAATATCTTCAGGACATTGCTATATTCATTCTATATCTTGTACAGTATTAAGAAGATTGTTGGGACTTAGCAAATAATAATAATCTCAGCGCTTTCTTTTCAGAAAGTAAGAGCATTTTTGAGATTCTTTCTTCATTTACAATTCATAGATTTACAGATTGTAAGGCCAGAAAAGACCATTAGATCATCTAGTATCACCTTCTGTATGTCATAGGCCATAAGAGATGGAGAATCCACCACTTCCTTTGGTAGTTTACTACTATGGTTAATCACCTCCACAGTAAAACCTTTATGCCTTATTTCTAATTTGAATTTGTCTGGCTTTAGTGTCCAGCTATGGTTTCTTGTTATGCCTTTCTCCACTAAATCCACAAATTTTATGAGCAGCAGTGATTTTATATTTATTTCCAGATCATTATTAAAATGTTGAATAGCATCAGGTCTAGCACTGACTCCTGCAGAACTCCACTAGAAAACATCCCCATTCGATGATGATTTCCTGCTGACACCTATTTGTTTAGATTTGTCAGTTAGCTGGTTCTTTATCCATGTAACATGCACTTTGTTGGTATTGTATGGTGCTAATATTTTAATCCGAATGTTGTGCAATACCAAGTCAAATACCTAAATATATTACCTCTACACAGTTACCTTTAACAATCAAACATGTATCTCATAAAAAAATGAAATCAGGTTTGTTTAACAAGACCTATTTTCTATAAAACCATGTTGACTAGCACTAATTATATTCAAATCCTTAATTTTTTGTATTAATTGAATTCTGTATCAGCTTTTCCATTATTTTGTTTGATACCAAGCTAACTGGCCTATAATTACCTGGGTCATCCCACTTACCCTTTTAAAAATATTTAAATATTAGCAATATTAGCAGTCTTCTGGAATTTCCCCGGTATTACAAAATGTATTAAAAATTAACATCAGCAGGCCAAGGATTTCCTCAGACAACTCTTTTGGGACTCTGGTGCAAGTTATCTGGGACTGCTGATTTTAAAATCTTTATCCCTAGTAGATGCTGTTTAACATCCTCCCTATTTACAAAAGCACTGGAAAGTACTTCCTCATTTGATTTGAGTACATCATCCTGCTTTTTTCCAAATATTGAACTGAAATATTTGACTTAACATCTCTGCTTTTCTGCATCAACAACAATGTTGTCGTCTCCATCCAGTTATGGGCCTATCACACTGTTAGGACTTCTTTTGTTTCTAATAAACTTAAACTACTTATTGTCCTGACACTCATGGGTTTCTCTCTGATATCTTTAGCTTCCCACTTGGTAGCGATTTGCTACATACAACAAGGATGCCCATCAGGGATATCTCCTTATAGTTTTCTGTTCCTGTATTGGTATCACTCTTTAGTACATTATGTCTCACCTCTCTACATTGTGTGCTGGAAACATTAGTTTCCTAGTGAAGTCATAGACCTAATCTGACTTTTCCAAATTAATACCACCACCAAAAGAGGAGCTACATTAGTGGCAGAAAAAGGGGTATGTGCTCACAAGTCTTGAGATAGATAGTGTTCTTCTTAAAACCATAGGTCCTGAATCATATAATAAGAGGAATATCTCAATGTTTATTTTCAAAACGTTTCTAGCCCTCATGGTTGTGGAGAAAAGATTGAAAATGTAAAACTTTAAAGATTTAAAAGGTAGAAGCAAATAAAAAATCCCCCAAATATATTACTTTTTAAAATCTAATGTTTTTTGGGGGCCTGACTTATAACTTTTGGGGTAGACATTTCTGAAGATGTACCAAACGACCTAGTATATCTTTTCCTTTTCCAAATTATGATTCTGTGGATTTTAGAGCAACATTAATCTGGGCTCTTCATTTCAGTTATAGAGGCAAATTAAGAACACATACAAAACACTACTCTCATCACAGTTAATGCTAAATAAAATCAAGTGTCCTTTGTCTCTGGCGTTCATCTGCACGTGTCTTTAAAATAATTATATTAAAAAATCAGCTCATTACCTGTTAATTCCTATTGCATAATCTCTAACTCTCTTCCAATATTTCTACAAGAAAAAAACTTACTAAATGTTGCTAAAAAGAGCTGTATCAAGCCAACTTGGTATTAATCTTAGCTCACTTCAGTATAGCTCAAAGATGCACTCCCATGAACCCCTATAAGGAACCAACTCCATATTTAAAAACACATTTTGAGGAAGAACTTTCAGACAGAATATAACCCAATATCCATATCCATCTGTCTTCTAGACTGTACAGAATTACATTTAAATTGTTAGATGGCGGTGTACACAAAGGATTAATTCAGTAAATGACTGGATTTCTAGGCTTTCTAAACACAGACCATATTACCAATACATAACTAAGAGACACATAAACAGAAAAAAACCCAAGTCTTCATACATGCTTTAGAAATTAGTCTCTCTGAAAATTGTCTAAGAAAACAGATCAAACTGCAGTGAAACTTTCATTCAAAAAAGGTGAAAGGTGATCATTTTAATCTGCATTTAATTCACAATGAATAATGTATTCAACACATTTTGCCATTTCCACTCATTTTGGAACTGTCTGTGAACTGATCATGATTTTCTCCAGTTCATCCATTATTGAAAAGTACTTTATAAAAAAAATCACTGCAAATACTTCTGGTTCTGTAGCCCGGGTGCAATTATTTGATCTTCAGAATTCCAAAAGTTTTGATTGGAGATGCAGTCCAAATTTTTCAACCTTCAGAATTAGCCTCCTAAGTCCATATTCAGGAAGCTAAATAAAGGCGCTTGATTTTCAAAGCTGCTGAGCATCTGAGTCTCTCATTGACTCATGGGTTATTTGGGTGCTCAGCAGCATCCACTGACAATGAGACTGCTTTTATGAAGGCACGGGGTTGGGAAGTGACCCGTCTAACATCACCAAGCAGGTCTGTGGCAGAGCTGGGAACTGAACAGAAGACTCTAGATTGACTCTCAAAGTTGTAGTTTATCCACAGGCCCAGACAGATTCTGACTACAATCGTTTGGATACTTTTCTGCAGAATTGGTTTGGCAGTCCCAGGTTGTGTGTTATTTCTGATTCCAGAAACACCCCAGAATTGGCCACACCATCAGCATCTCTGCATTCCACATCCGGGTCCAGCTGTAACATGGAACTGCAGACATGCACACAAGTGAAAAACGGCAATTTAAACAAATATTAACCAAACTATTTTAAAAAACTGGATGACGTATGTCTTTTGGGTGAAAGTTTGGTAGGTAGAAGTGACACGGAGGGAGTATTCTTATTTTATTCTAATCAGTTAGCCCATCTGTACTTTCAATCTTAAACTAACCATATGAGTTCTAATCTACAATTTTTCTGTGGTATTAGGTTGTATTATGAGCGACTCAAAGGAAAGCGTTGATTAAAATTAATATTGTTGTAAAGTTTATAAAGTTCAATAGCTCATTCAGTTCAGAGAGTATAATCAGTTAGATTCCTCCTATACCAGTAAAACCTATCAGGTAAAGCTCACTCACTGCTTGTTTTTTTCAATGCCATAAGTTCACTGCATTATTTTATTTGCCAGAAAAGAAAAATCAGCTAAGGTTAGAGCCAATATTAGATTATAAACAATTCAGCTTTTCCAGCCAGAGCCTTTTTGATGCCAGGAGTGTATTAAAATCTTAACATCTATATGTCAGCAGAGAAGTAAGAAGAATGTGGTGGAAGAGAGAAAAAAAACCTTTGAGATTTGCTTATGGAGAGAGACATACCAAAAACCTTTCCATTTTCTGGCTTACTGTCTTGAACACATTTTTCAGGCACTCACCTGCCAGATTCATTAGCATGACATAAATAACTAGACAAATTGAACTATCAGCCTACAGGGGTAATTTCACTCAATACAGAGGGCCTGCATAAAGCCTATGTGCCATGTAATGCTTGGTTTAAGGAGCAGTTAAGTGGTTCCTAGGACTTTGTACATTCCCTCTGCACTGTGATGAATTTCACACTATACAAACTTAAATATGATGAAAGAAAAAAGTAAACTTTAACTCCCTATATTTGCTTTTATACTTGGAAGACCACCGCTCTGTTTCATTGCATTTCAGTCTTCGGAATGGGAAGTACTGTTACGTTTCAAGGAATGTCCTTCGTTTACTCACACCCTTTCTTCCATGACTCAGCATGAAAAATCTATCTCAACCTACTCTGTGAATCCAGTCCATACACTACATAGGGTCTAACCTCACCCCTTTTGTGGGTTTGTCAATAAGATAAAGATCAGCTCAAACTTCTGCTAGTCTTTGTTGTTCTAGGGTGCTTTCCTCACCACTATTCAGCCCATACCTTTGATTCTCTAATTATGGCCTGACTTGGTGAGTACCCACAAATTCCACTAAAGTCAACGGGCGCTAAAGAGTTTCAGCAACTTACATTAAAAAAAAACTTGGCCTTATTTTCAATCAGTTTGACTATGTATGTGGGAAAGTTTACTAGAATCATTCATTAGTAGTAGTAGTAGTACTTTGAAAAATGGAATTAGATATTTAAGACACAGGTTTGGGAACAATCCCGCTCCTTTTGAAGTCAACAGTAAAACTCATGTCGACTTCAAGTGAGAACAAAATCCAGACCTGTACTTAGTAGAGAAGAAAAGGGGCATAGTAAGTCGTTATGGAGGATATAAAAGGGCCACATTGTATGACAAACCTGTGTAAGTGAAAAGTTGCATAAGATTTCCACACATCCTTTTCATAATCCATAAATTTGCCTTCCCCTTCAAACTAATAGCATACAAGCAGCAAGGAACATGCATTAGGAAACTCATTTATAATCTCATGTACTGTATCTCTAAGCTTCTGCATATTGGCACAACAAAGAAACACTAATTATTGTCTATTACACTAAAGTTCACCTTCTTGTTGAATGGCATTGCATGACATACCTATGCTGAATTTTTAGTAATTTATGTCTCAAAATCTGTCACTTTAAAGGCTCTCTAAAGGCAGCGATCAAAAATGGGTTCCCGGAGCTACAAATTCTACATCTTGGGCTTTATCTAACACATAGGAGTGCAATCTGATTGACTTCTCAAAACACTGGAGAATATGCTGCAATTGGTGCCAGTCATGCTAACTAAAAGGAGTTATGCGGGGGGTGGGAGGGGGGAAATCTTCCAGAGTTCAACACAAAGAAATAAACAGTATTATTCTACATTAAGACACTTTCCATCTGAAAGCATTAAAGGAATTTTTATGTCAGGAATTCTTTGAACTTGTTTACCACATGGTACATATTAAAACAAGTTTTAAAAACTGATATTGTATCCTTGAAAATCCCCTCTATATTATATAATCTTCCAGCAAGCTTGAACATATCCTTTTGCATGTCTCAGATTGCAACGTTTTGTTCCCAGATTAGACAAATTCTATAGATCATAAAAGTTAAGGGATCAAAACAACCTAGTAGAGACATCAGCACCAACATTTTCAAACTTCAGTGTTTAAAATGAAGCAACTATTGCATGATTTTCAGAGTTACTAAGAACAAGCAGCTCACCCCAATTTAAATTGGGGCATGTCTACACCTGAATTATCAATTGGATGTAACATCTGTTAAATATCAACTCTGAAAACTATAGAGAGACAAGGAGACAATCCTTTTAACTGGCTGTGGCTAATCCTAAGGGTCATGTCGGGTTAATCACAATCAGCTAAAAGATTTGTGACATTGCTTACCTTAGAATTTTAAATCATGCTACATTAAATGGTGTTAAAACATAAATGTTCATTCAAGCATAGACAAGACCTTGGAGTTGGAAACATTTTTGGAGCAGACAAAACCTGCCAAACAGGAATTTACAACAGCAAATATTAGTGACTATTTGGGGAAAGCTCGTTTTGAATTTGTCAACTTGAGAACTGACACCAGAAACCTGATTCTAAGGGTTGCTCTCATCCAATCAGAGAAAAGAAAAAAAACACCACATGTACTCTATGTTCAGCTCAGATCAGCCAACGGGTCAAACTTTGCATATTAAAAATGTTGCACCAAATTGCTCACAAACAATCTACAGACAATAAACCAATCCTAGAAGGGGAGGGACATAGGTCACCCTTAAGAAAACAAAATAATAATAATTAAAAAACCCCAATTAGGGTAAACAATGTTATTTTAAGGGCCATACCCTGTTATATCCAAGCAATCATGCAGTTTCAGCTCATGTAGCTGGCTCTGTGTCTGGCAAGACACGTTCTGGGCATGACATCACAGATAACTGGCAACATGTGTTTGGATGAAGTGTGGAGAATGGTGCTGCTCTTCTCATCAGGATAAAAGTGCCCTGGCCAATTGCTGCAAGCTAACACTTGATAAAAGCAGCACTTGACAATATCAGGCTAGCTCGATAGATACGGGAACACCCTTCTCTTCCAGTGCAGGACTGGCATATGTGGATATTGCAGATTGTTCCACCATAATAGATTTGTACAGCTCCCAGAACACACTGGTGCAATATGGCTGTATTCTGCTTGACGGTTTGGATGTAGAAGGAGTCTTAACTATTCTTCTCTTTTGCTTTGTGCTTCAGCAGTAAGATTGGAGCCATAAGAGTGTAACAATAGAGAGCAAATAAGCTAAATCAGTAGCTAGTTACTAAAGAAGGCTCAACACTATTCAGTTAAATATAAGGGGAAACTCTTCTTCATGAACATGATTGTTACTTAAAGGAGGATTTGGGGAAAAAAATCTAGCTAGTTACAAATCAATCCTTTAGCTCTATACACACAGAAAGAGCCTGATTCTGATCTCACTTACCATGCCCCAGTTTTACAGCCACGTAACTCCACCAGCTTCAATGCTTTACACCAACATGAGATCAGAATCAGGCCCAAAACATCTATGTTAGAGCCCAAGCATGCCCACATTGCCCCAGTAAAGGCCATATCCTAACTCTCCTCCTTTCAGATATTGTCATATTGCTTTTATTAAAAGGTCATAGGTAGGTTGTAAGTCAAATCATCAAAATATTTTGCCTTGAGTCACTGGGCTTGTTAAGCAGCCATGCTGCAGATGACTCCTTAGGCTCTAATTGCAGGGCAAATGTTGTACAGTACTCCTCGCTGCTTTACTTGTGGAGGGCAGAAAGACAGAGAGAGGGGAACATATAGATAGTACGTTGTTCCAGAATGAGCAGAGGAGCAAGAGGGATGTAGGATCCTACTTGGACTAGCTAATGTTTCAAGTCACTACTTTCTGGACCAAGGTCCATGTGATGCACACCCTTCATCCAATGTTAATGAAGTGGTGAAGGGCCCATACTCAATTCTTCTAGTCATCACACAGGCAAATAAAGTTGTAGGGATAAGTCAATGGAGCTATACAGGTGGACCTCAGGGCAGAACTGATCTCAGTCTTTTTATGCCTCATGTAACATCAGCTGGAAATGAACATGCACTGCTTAAAAACACAAACATGGGTGCCTCCCACTGGTCTCTCTTTTTTATTTTTGTCTCTAAAACTTTAAGGGCCCGATTGTGGCCGAGTGTTAAAGTCAAGCTGTGTAACCCCTTGACCCCTTCCCCCAACACACACACGCTCCTCAGCACAGCCTCCCTGTATCTTTGCTGCAGATACCGGGCGATAGCAGGGATTGTGCACATGGGGCCGGTGGGCAAGAAATGGCAACAGAGGGGCAGGGAGTGGGTGAAACCTTGGCTCTGCCCCATCAATTAATTGGCCAGCACTGCGGAGCTCGTATGGGGAAAGCAGTAACAGGTTACTTTCCCCTAGAGCCAGGGGAGCTGTGAGCTACATTCAGCATGTAGCTCACAACATGCACCACGCCTTACACAGGACTGAGTCTAAAAGCTCAATCTAGCCATTAAGCTGCGAGTGCAAAGAAGTGGAAGGAAACATTTTAAATGTCAGTGAATTTAGTGCTTGTGACTGTTTCCTGTGCACTCAGCCTGTTTATATTTGCAGCGGACAATGCACAAACAGTGGCAGCACAAGCTTTCCCTCATTGCCCTGCCAATCTAAGAACTTTGAGGGGTTGTGTTTTTTTGGCAAAACCAGAGCAAGAGAGACATACCCAATAGCATAGTGATCAGAGGATCTCAAGTCACCACCTGTTACATGGGAGATCCAGGTTCAAATCCTGGCTTTCTGTCTGGGTTGAAGCAACAACCTAACCTTTGCTCTCCCTACATCCTACAAGAATGCTCTAACCATTTGACTATTGGAGGATGGGAACTCACTCTCAGTCATGTTTTGACCAGAAATTCCATTCTAGACAAGAGCAACATTCCCCGAGTGTTTCACTGAAACTAATACGTTCCCACAAAATGTTTTGGTTTTGACAAAAAAGCATGTGGGTATTTTAAATAGTGACTAGGTATACTGCATACAGAGTCAAAAGCAAGATGATCAGTATTGAATTTAAGAAAAATAAGAATAGACGACATTCATGTTAGTTTTCTTTTCATGAAGCAATCTGCTCCCTTGCATCATTCAGAAGTTGCCTAATGTCATCTGCCTACCTCTGATTAGCTGATGCTATTGACAAACACTCTCTGATGTACAGGATCAGATTCTGTGACACTGACAGACTGGTCAACTGGGGTATGACCCATAACAACTTAGCAAGAGGCACTGAAATGTAATCAAGACAATCTACCTTGTATGTGAATTTCAAAGAGATGTCCTAGACCTGCAATCATTAACCCATTTATTTGTAGTAAGAGAAATCAAGGGTAGATACTAAGTGTATTTGTCTGTTTACCTCTACTTACTAGAAGTTTAACAATATGATCTAATTAGCTTGTAAATGCTAAAATCCTGTTCTTGTCTCACAATGCTTCATTACTGTATTCTATTGATTCAGAGATCAAAAGGGGATATTATCATTTAGATGGGACGTGTAGTGTAGTAATATTATTGTCCTAATCTCTCCTCCAAACTTGTAATTTAACATAGTGAACTGTCTGGATGGTTTGAATGGCTAATTGCCTTATGTTAATAAATACAGCCAGTTTACCTGTGTACGCATAGGAAAGAGAAGATTAGCTTCAAAATTACACTCTGCACTGCCTATTCTTCACTGCAGAAAGGTCCTGCTGTGACAATTGCTGTCAAGAGGTTTATAGACTTGCTAGAAATCTATAAAGAAAAAGCCAGATTGTTTTTAATCTCAGGTCTGCTTAAACTTTGTCAGGGAAAGTCTAAGTCGCAAGACTGAGGTCTCCAGATTTACTCTGAAAATACCTTGGAATTCTCATGTTAGAACTTGAACAAACTTTTCACCTGGACTGCCTATTGGACTATAAGCTTTTAAATTGATTCCAGAAAGGCTTACATATCAGCAACCTGCCCATTTCTGCTATGAAACTGACCTAAGGACTTTTCACATATCTGTATGTATACTGATCTCTTAACCACTGCAACTCTCTTCCTTCTTTTTCCTTTTATTATTAAAACCTTTAGTTTTAGCTACGAAAGGATTGGCATCTGTGCGATTATTGGGTAAAATGTGAAACTCATATTGACCTGGGGATCAGTGTCCAGTCCTTTGGAATTGGTGGACCTAATATACGGTGAATCTGGTTTTCAGTAACCACTCACTATATTAGACTTAGCTGTCTATATGGGAATCAAGGGCTGGGATGCTTAAAGGGGGCTTTATTTGGTTTCTTGGAAACTAGTATGGTATTAGAGAAGCTGTTTTATTACTGGTGTGGTGAATCTAAATATAGAATAAACCACCAGTTTTTAAGATTCTCTGCCCTATTCCCTGTAGTCTGCCCTGAGTATATCATCCTCAGTGTGGCCCATCCAGGCACCCAGTCACAGATGCATTCTGTAGTTCTTGCATAGTCTTTTAGTCCAACACAGACATAATTCTCTCTTCCCAGAGAATGCAAAGGACACTTTTCTGAAACAGTGTTGGGGCAGAACACTGTCTGTCATTCTTACAGGGAAATAACCCAGGACTCAATTCTCTTCTCCCTTACCATAGTATAAACCAGGAGTAATTATACTTAAATCAGTTGAGTTACACCTGTTTTCCAACAGTGTTAGTAGTGAGATAGGAATTAAATCTTTAACCTCACTAGGCCAATGAGAATAATAAATAAAATAATAATAATAATAATAATCATAATAGCAGCACCATAAAATTACCATAGATGGCCCTTTATGAACAAAGTGAGACATGCCCTTGCCCTGAAATGTTTATATTCAAACACAAGAAAAAACATGGGACAATAGCTCAAAGAAGAGATCACTGGTGAGAAATGAAAGTGAGTTTGAAGAAGGAATTTGGAGGAGAAGAAAAGAGCTTGGATGATAGAGAGTGGGAGATTCTTCCAAGCTTAATCAAGCTGTGTTTTAACACAGCACCTTTCATTCCAGGTTCATTATCTAGTTGGCTTTGCACCCAATAGATATTATTTGATAATGAATCATAAATGTGTTTGTTTTTACAGCAATACAAGCATACTATAAATTAAAAGCAAAATACATGTTTCTGTTCTGATATGGCCACTCACACTGCATCTTCTACCTTACATACATTTTTGTGCCATTTTAACTCAGTTAAAATATTACCTAGAGAGTCATGTGCCTGACATGATAATCTTCTGCAAAACTGAAGTTAATGAGGCACAATTACGTGCTTACCTGAGCTGTATCAGTCCATTTCTAATACTAAACTTCCCACTAATGTCTATGTAGATGTATTGATTCTCTGAAAATATCATTCCTGTTATAAAAGGTGTAATTGTTTTTGACCTATGTGCAGTTTCCTTTATTTGATCAGAAACATCTGTTTTTTTTAATTTTATTGAGGTCTTGGCTGATAGAAAGTCCTTCAGAGATGTAACTACTATTATATGTTTAAGGCTAACACATTTTCAAAATTGTATCCATCAAAATACATTTATAAATTTAGGATTTAATACAGAAAAACAAGCACCCAGACACTTTGGGATTTAACCAGCTTCTTGAGTAATTGGAAAGATTCACTGTACCCAAGATCATTATGACCTTAGAAACCTCACAATCTAATGATGGCTTAAACTCCGTGTTGACACTGAGATGTGAAAGCTAATGTTTCTGGTTAAAGTTCCTCAGAAGAGAATGTTTCAACTCTTCTAATGCCAAATTCCCTATTGAAGTCTAAAAGTTTAACCTTCTCCAAGTAATTATACAATAAAATATCCACCCCCAAGAGGTGGCTATGTTTCAAGAAACAGAGGTTTGAAGGGTCTGACCTAGCTGAAGTACTGAAATAATTTTTTTTCTAGAAACCTTGGGAAAACTGCATCAGAGATATGCTACTAATATTTTAAGAAGCCGCACAAATTTTCCTCTTTATGCATGATCAACCGAAAGTCCCAAGAGTGTGTGTTCTCATAGGCAGCAGAGGCAATGAAATGGGCAATCTATTTGCCTGATCAATTAAACAAAAATATTTTCTGAAAGGAAGGAGGCAAGATAGCTCAGCAAACAAACTTATATTACATGTAGTTGGCTGGAATTTTTTGTTCCTGAAAACTCGTTGTATAATAAATAGTACAGCACAGAGTTCAGCTTGTTTAATTGGAATGGGAGGCAGAGAAGTGATGTCCTTGTAGTGGACTCTGGGAGCATCCTCCTTCAGACAGCTTTTCTTAAGTTGTCAAATATTTAGTTCAATCTGGTCTACGTCAATGGCATAACTGTGCTCTTCCAAAGTATTTTATGCCCCCGCCCCAGCAGTAAGTCAGCTCTGAAATTAGTGTTATCCAAAGGAAGGGTAGATTATATATAAAACTTGGGAAATTATCCTAATTATCTGTTCAATCTGATGACAAAATGGGGTTCCTGAATGCCTCTTCCAGCATATCAGTGACTAAAACTATTTTACTGAGGGACTGGATGGTTTAGGGAATTGGTAATAGGACAGGGAGCTTTTTGAATCTAGGTGACTAGGTGTTTGAAAACATCTCTAGTGAGTTGTCACAGAAAATTACTTTATGGCTGTTCAGTGGCCTATGTGAAATGTGCTGGTAATTTCAGTTCATATCCTATTGGATGATTCTACACAGCATAATAGACACCACCACAATTGCTGCCTTTATTGAGAGATCCAGCAGTAGAGGAAAGTGATAGGCAGGCCATGAAGACTGAACTACTTTCCAACTGCTAGAAACATTCAAGTTAATGCTCACTGGTAGAACAGTAGTGGGAACAGTTTTCAGTGAAGTTGCACCCGATCTCTGGTGAACCAGAGGATTTAAAATCTGCAGGGCTGTGGATCTGGCATCTTTCATGAGCACCAGAAGTTCAGTTTCAACTATCTACCTGAAAGACTTTTTATTGTCATGACGAAGACAATTTCAAATGGAAATAATGAGAAGTAATAAGATGATATTGAGCTATTATGTTATGTGACGGGGTAAGGCCAGAGGGCTATAGGAAAGTGTTAAGGAACCAGTATGTTAGCCCCAGGCTAAACAAATCCCTGATACCTTATGGCAGTTGCTCCAGGTTAATCAAGACACCTGGGGCCAATTAAGAACTTTCCAGAAGGCAGGGAGGTTGATTGAGAACCTGCAGCCAATCAGGGGCTGGCTGAAACTAGTTAAAAGCCTCCCAGTGAGTCAGTGAGGGGTGCATGTCAGGAGATGTGGAAGAAGGTTGCGTGTGAGGAGCTGGGAGCAAGAGGCACTAGGAGCTGAGAGTGAGAGGGCGTAATGCTGGAAGATCCTGTGGTGAGGATAAAGAAGGTGTTGGGAGGAGTCCATGGGGAAGTATCCCAGGGAGTTGTAGCTGTCGTGCAGTTGTTCCAGGAGGCACTCTAAACAGCTGCAATCCACAGGGCCCTGGGCTGGAACCCGGAGTAGAGGGCGGGCCCGGGTTCCCCCCAAAACTCCCAACTCCTGATCAGACACAGGAGGAGTTAACCTGGACTGTGGATTCTACTAGAGGTGAAGATCTCTGAGGCAAGCAGAATCCGCCAATAAGCACAGGACCCACCGAGGTAGAGGAGGAACTTTGTCACAGTATGTAGACAGGATAGCAGGAGACATTTCATATAATGTATTTTATTAGAATGAATAACCATCTTTTAAAGGAGAAAACTGTTCTTGTAAATAATGTAACTTATTGCATAAGTCATTCTGAACTAGATTGGACAGAGCATTCCTCTAGAAGGAAAGATCCTGGGTTGGTTGAAGAACAGAGTAGGAAGCCTAATAGATCTTTTTCCATCTACAATTTCTAAAATACAAAGAAGTTAGGAGCTACTTAAGACATATTTTTATCTGAGGTCAAACTCAAATAACTCAACTTTCATGTCTGAAAACCAAAATGAATGTGAAAGTCACACATTATCTGCATCGCCTACGTTTTCAATAGGGGTTGTTGAAAAATTCCAATTATTTTTTGCAGGATTTTTGCCCCACAATAATGTTTTGTTTTTTCAGTGAAAAACCATAACATTAAACCAAAATGAAAAATTTCTGTCAAATGTTTTATTTTGATTATAAAGCATTTTTTGTTGAAAAAATTAAAATGTGGGCTCTTTGGAGATTTTTTGTCTAAACTGATGGAAAGACTCCCATATTTACCCTCAAACCCTCCTGAAATATTTGAAAATTGGACTGGCTAGGTCCTATTGTTCACTGGTCTCTCATGTGGAAGCACCCTGAGAAAAGTTCAAACGCTGCTAAAAGACGATAATCTTTTGAAGGCAAAATGATCAATGGCTTGATTTAAAATAAATTAAGATTTACAACACAACCATGCGTAAGGTTCTCTATCAGAGGATACATTTATTGAAGATACTTTCTGTTAAAAGTTCACCTTAAAATAGAAAAGGCAACAATATAATTAATAAATAATAATGTGCATTTATAAAATGCACTCAATACAAAAATCTCAAGGTTTTGGAGTTTTATTTTTTGAACTTGGGTCCCTCTCAAGTATTTATATGGCATATTTGACGTATAACATTTATATGACATATCTGAGAGTACTTTGATACTAGAACTGTCTGGCTCAACCTTCAATCTGTGAATCAAAGTTCACTATTTTAAAAGGCTAAGAGGGAAGTGATGAGATCTTCAAGGTTCTTTTTACGTCTTAGGTTTACTAGCAGAGCTGACAGAAAAATGGTATATTTCATGAAAAATTTGAAAAACATCACCTTTTAAAACATTATGTATAAAACAATGAGAAATTCTGACTTTATCAAAGTTATAAAAACATATAAATTTGTTTTTTCAATTGTTCAGGTTTTGTTTTCTTCCCTCTTTTCTTTCCCTTCCCCCTCCCCACAGACCTTTTTCGATGACAAATGGCAACAAGAAAAAAGGAGTTCAGGGGGAGGGGAGGGGGGGAGAAAAAAAGAAAGAGGATGAAGGGAGAAAAAACAATAACCAAAACAACACATGAAAAATGCTGAAAACATTTTTTTTTCACAAAACATGTTTTGCTTCTTTTTAAGGCCATTTTGTTGACTTTTAAAAAAAACTATACTTACTATGAAACTGCCCAGAAGAGAAAGGGGGTTGGTGGTATCATTGTGACTGTAAAGAGAGGGGTGGGAGCAGGGAGCTTGGTTTGGTGGACTCTAGGTACTTCCAGAAGATGCACAGGGCATCTGGTAATGTGACCATATCTATATAAACTAGCTATCTCATCTTATTTTCCAGTCTTCACACTGTTTAATTCAATATGGAGTTTTTTCTTATTCTCACTGTAGTTAGCATGAAAACTGCTTATCAATACCTCTAAATGGATGATCACTGGTTAGTGATTACAAAATCTTGATGTCAGAATGTATCTGACTCTGTCTACCTCAAGTTGAAGAAGGTATTAACAAATGGGCATTTGAAAGGACTTGAGCAATAGAAACTGATCATTTTTAAACACCATCAAGAATGTAAAGTAGCTAGTGCTCAACCCCCCAGAAAAGCAAGAAAATTAGTTTCTTTGACTTAAGATCAAATGCGTCATTAAATGAAACCTTGTCTACTGAACTGGAAGAGCAGAACATTGATGAGTTTGATGCTTGAAGTGAGACATTTTCAATGCTATCAACACAATTTAAATGTAACTTAAATTCTTGATCTTCAACATCAGTTTCTTTAACAGCATTCTTAGCCTTCAACATTGAAAAAAAATGGTAAAGAACAGTGGGTTATTTTGCTATTAAAAATAAATAGGCAAAGCCTTTAACTTGGTAAGAATACCTTCCTTTATGCTAACATGACCACCTTAAATACTGCACATAAGAGAAATTTAAAAAACAATTGAATAACTTTTCCTTATACTTCTTCAGATCAGACTTTCAACATTAAGTAGAGGATCTGCAAGTGCAAGCTGGAAAAAATACAAATGAGGCAATATTATAGGAAGAATGAAAATAATCAGCACTGATCTTAAATGTAGGATGGTTTGACAAACACAAGAAATTACCCAACAATGGCAAAAAGCATCCATACAGGAGTAAATGTGTTCCAACTTAAACCCTTTGTGTCTATGTCTGAAAGAAAACCACAGAATACTTTGCTATTTGGTGAAGATGTTATCCAAGAACACAGAGAACAGTAGGACAAAGGATGTCTCTCTCATCTGTTTAGTCAACAAAGATAAGAAACAACATGAGAATGTATCAGGTGCAATCATCCTTCCCTTCTAACATACAGGGTGCTTGGCCCATACTTATTTCTCAACAAAGTTTAAAGAAACACCTAAGAGTCCTAAATCATATTGCAAAAATATTCCATAGCCATCATTAATCTTGTGGTCGGTTGACTGAAAAAAACCTGATACCTTTGCCAGTGACTCTCAATTGAGCTCACAGGAAGACACTGTCTCTATATTTGTATCGACTTATCAAAGTGGATTTTGAACTGAGCCTGAGAAGGGCTTTAATAAGAACATAGCATGTTATGTTACACAACAAAGAATTCTACCACCAATCACTAAACTTGCAAAAACAGTTGGAGGGAATTGACAGTTTACAGGCTAAAGCCATTACTGTCTCATGGGAAATATTCCTCGATCTAATTAACAACAAACTGGAACTACACAATGTCAAGACAAAACTGAAAATGATCCACAACTTAGCCAACATGATTGATCCCAAACACAAAAGGATGTAGGTTGGGCCCCTGGAATGGGGCTGATGTAACATGATCCTGCGTTCTTTCCTTCTCTTTTAGAATTTACAGCTAAAGATCCAGAATTCTACCCAAATCTGTTTGCAAAGGAAGTTGTGTCACAGTTTTTTGAATCACGATGGGGGATTTTTTTGAAGTTACAGCATGAACCACCATAGAATGTTATAATTTTTTTTAAAAAATCCACGCTCCTAACTAGCCCACTCAGGAGTGTCATTACAGTCAGATGGCTTCGACTGATGGGTTGCCTTGATTATTGTTTGAGATTTACACAGACACCATCAATGTATGAGCTTTTGTATGCCTGAGAAATGAATATAATTATGAGGTGAATAGCATGGTATATATGTGCTTTGTTTTTCATCTCATAAAACCCTCACGGCTTTTTGGAGGGATTTAGTGGAGGTTTTCAGTGGCTGTTTTTCTCAGAAAGAATCAGCAGGGTTTTTTGGGTTCAGTAAAAGTAACTGCTCTAGAATGTTATCAGCACTGACCATAGCATCAGGCTGAAAAGAAAATGGCAATTAATTTGTCAGTCACAGTAACTTTTATACTTGTGAAATGTTAATTCTAGACAAATCCACTAATGGTCTTATTTCGGGGGACAGATTGCCAGCACCAAACATTCCTGAATTGCCAATGACAATCTGCCAGCAAGTGGTGATTCATTAACACAGCAAGCGAGTAAATGATAACTTTCCTTACAAAATAGTCAGAGGCACAAATGTTACTTGGCAGTATCTCTCTTTCATTAATGTGGACAGTAATTAGCATGGCTGAATAAAAAGAGTTCACACTAAACGTGTCAAGGTCTCAGAATTGTTTGAATTCCTCTTTGGTTAAATAATCCAAATATTTAAATTGGCCTTCTTGCTTAATTCAGTTTCTCAAACAGAATCCCACTAAACATTCCTATTGACAGGCACATGAAATTAGTACTTGCAGATTGTTTCTGTATCAAGAAATTACGCCCTCCTCTGAACCTGCTAATTAAATGAAGATGTGACCTTCTATATAACAAACTATTCTAAAAAATCATTCCTCTCTGAACAGACCAAGTCCTTACTTTGTCCTTCCACAGAACTCACAGATCCCATGTTAGTACCCAACTCACCACCTTCCTGGGCTTGGTGTTATTGGTAACTCAATAACAATACTACTAAATTAATCTCAGCTTGAAGTTGCTCTCTGACGTTGGCTGTTCTTAGAGTTTCCCTGCAGGACCTCCTCTGCCTTAGGTCCCTAGTTGCCTCTCCTCAAAGAGACACGCCAACTCTTTCACTGGAAGAAATGGACCCACCAGACAGCATGACTCAGCAGTAATTACCCAGAATGTTAATGCATGGTGTTGGCACCTACAGCTAGTGTGGGTCAGCAGAAAAATCCTGCATGGAACTTTATTCAGGGTCTTGGGGTAGGCCACACTGTTAGATTCTCATTCAGTAAACATCTAGAGATGGACAAAAGATATAATCTGTACCTCTCCAAACTATTGCCCATCTCTTGGGCTGAGAAGATGAAATGAACCTTTTAGCTGATTAAAAATGTTCATTAACCTTTAATGAGAGAGAGCGAGAGAGAGATTTTGAACCTAGTCAAAACCACAAAGTGCCTGAAACCTCATAGAAATAGTTTGTTCTTGAGAGAGCTGAAGATCCAATTTTGATGCCTTTCTCTGTGACCTCTCCTTGCTAGAAAGAGAGAAGAGAGCTTGTTGTAGGAGATGGACTGATGAAAATGTTCAGTCTGCTTTGGAGGTGCTCAGAAACAAATGAGAAATGCCCTGTATTCACTGCAAGTGGGCTATAATGTTTGGTGCCCCATCCTTGCCACACACTTTGCAGTCAAATCAGCTTTCCCTATGTCACTGCTGACTGCAGTCAGTGTGTTGGTGGTATTTCTTAGCAAGTTACCATAGCTGAGTGCTCTGGGAGAAGTATATTTTTCTTCCCAACATCCTCTCACAGAACAAGACAAATTATTGTTTTCCCTTAAGGATGTACCGTAGTGGGACTGGTTAAATGGTCAAATTAAAAATGGGATTTATTAAAACTAGAGAGGTAAAAATCTTTAAAGAAAGATACACACTAAAACCCCAGGATATGTGTGACAGCTAGTTTTCATCTGTACCAGCTATTCTACATAGGCACCAATCATCTATCCACAGGAAAACAAGCAGGCAGCATGTCAGGGAAATTGGCCTCTAGTCTCAGGGGCGTAAGGGAAGGAGAGACATTTTTTGCAAGAGTTTTGTTAAAAAATTGCCCCCCTCCTTCTCTCTCTCTCTCTTTTTTTTTTTACTAGCTCTGGTTTCAGGTATCTTGCATCATCCTCCCATTCGGTTTCCCTCCCCTTCCTAGTTTCCAAGGATCCCCAGTGTTTAACCTGCAGCAAACTCCAAAATAAGCATTTTAGGTCCTCAGAACAGTGATATTTTTGCATTATTTATTGATTGATTGTGTGTGTATTTTGAGTATTCAATAAGATATTGCTGGTGGTCTCTGAGACCCTCTGGCAAAGCTAGCATGGAAAGTCCTGTTTAGGAGTAGAAAAGCGACACAAATTGTGCTGCTGTGTTGAGAAACTAAAGAGGTGCTTTCATGCCATGGATATCTGCCATGGGGCCACAATATTTCACATTTCTATATGGCAAAACCAGAATAGCCATTTTTCCATTCCCTTTTAAAAACAGGTTTATAAACCCCGAATTACAAATTTCAGCTCCAGTTTCTAACAAGCCTGTTCTCAAAGGACCCTGTTTCTGATGAACTGTTAAATATAAACTACAGTATTTACAATTATCTTTGCCTCTTGCTGGACTTTTTAAGCACTTTTTACAACCTGCCTCGGTTAGCAAGAATCTAATACGAATGAATTGACAATTTCTGCAAGAGGAGGCAATTTCCAAAAAACAGAACTCACTCCATTTAAGCTGATGTACCTTTGAGATAATCCTATAAATATCTGGCCTTTTCAGCAACCACTGGAAGCAATATTAATATTCTTTATAAGAGGATCATTCCTCTCTTTAAAGTGAGTACCATGGAAGTGTCCTAAGCAGATGGCAAATTGAGAGCACCCATGGGAACAGACGAAAGATCTGTGTCTGGCTTTTCCATCCTTCAGGATATACTTGACATGAACTAACAATTCTGGCTAGTGTTTGGAGGCAGTACTTCACATCATTTTTTTTTAAATGTCACAACCGGTATGGCATTTATGTTAATTAAAAATGATATCACTGTAAAAAAATACAGGTTCCCTTTGTGGTGTTATAACATTGTCTTGTTTCTTGAACATTTGTGTGCGTGTGAGAGGAATGCAGAAACCCATAACTGCATGATTTAGACAAAATATTGTCCTTGCTATAAGAAAGCACATTGGGTTAGAAAAAGCTGGTTCCTGAAGGAAAGAGTGATGATGATCTAGCCTTGCTCAGGATTCCTTCGCTACATGAATGATGAGAGAGGCTGGGGAGAAAAAGTCCTATATAATGCACCTACTGCTACCATAGACATGATTGTAGGGGACTGAGGACTGACCTCCAATATTTCCAAAAATATGCTGGTGTTTGGGGCAGAGTGGGAGAAGAGAGAGAGATTTCATTTGCCTTCCAGCAAAGGGCAGCATTTTATTTCTACTATTATTATCTATATTACAATTGCACCTAGGACCCCAGTCAAGGATAAGGTCCCTGTTATGCTGGGCACTATACAGGCAAGTAATAAAGAAGGCAGTCCCTGCCTCAGAGAGCTTACCACCTAGCCATTAGACAAGGTAAAACAGGTGGACAAAACAGACAGATAATCAGGATGAAGTAGGGTAGGAAGACCAAGTAACAAAACAAACAGTGTTTATCAGAAAAACAGAATGCCTCATGGACTTAATGCCTTATATACATGATTTAAAACTGCAAACTTTCTGAGAGGAGCTGGATCCCGTTTTCACGGAAACAAGATTGCAAATCTCACTATGGAGAATTTGCAGTCTATCAACATGGTACCACTCATATTTTTTTTCAAACGTCTCTTTAAACTCTTATAACAAAATGATCTTTGACAGGTCCCAGGAATGCTTGTAACCATACCTATGGTTCTGTATACAAAGGTTCAGTCAAAAAAGGCCCCTTTTTTCCCCGAGGTCGGGGAAGAATCATCGTATGTGTCAGTAATCAGTCAGTCCTGCCTGGAATCCACAAACCCTGGACAAGAGAATATCTTTCTTTGCTCTGTTCCAAACTTTTTGCTTCTGATGTAGGCTGGGATCCAGAAGTAGAAGGTGCCCAGGAAAGCTAAATTAATCAAACTTTTGAGTCAGATTTGGGTCCATTCTTATTAGTGGGTATGTTACCCTTTAACCTGGGGTGTGTGATTCCCACCTTGATGAGACATACTCACGCTACACTATCTCTCATTGTGCTAGTGTGCTAATAATCGAGTAGCTGTGGCAGCGTGACCAGCAGGCTGGGCTATCCAACCCGATGATGTGCCTAGGGTCTCAGACAGGTAAATAATGGGGATGGCTGGCCCCTCCTGCCACTTGTGATGTGACAGCTACATTCTATGCATATAAGTCTCCTTGAGCTAGGAATCACGCTCTGAGGTTAAAGCATAGAAACACCCTTAGATTAACTGGTTCACCTTTCACTGATAATAGCATCTTATTCCTTCAGCATAGAACTGTGCTTGGCTACAGAAATTTGACTCTCTGTTTACGATAGGAATAAACAAGTAATTGACTATCAGAGTTCCTTCCTTAGTTCTTTTCCACACATGAGTATGCAAAACAGAAAAATTGGGCACTGAAATACATGGGTGGCTTAGTTACCTTCCACCCTTATTGTTCAACTCCTGTGAAGTGACAAAAGATATCATGTTTTAATATCATCATAAGTACTAGAAGGAAGTGTTCCCAGATATGATGCCCCTGCTTCAGTCAATCTGCAGCTTCTGATTCTCTTGTATAACAATAAATCAAGATAATGGGAAAAAAAGAATAAGGTACCAGCTGTGAACTGGTAGGAATATGGGTGGCATATTCTATGTATTTCCATTAATCTATTCAGTCTGAAATATGTCCTGGGGAAAGCAACTAAAAAGCAGGATGTAGAGCTGGGTGAAAGAGTGATTTTTCAGTTTGGTGGCTGAACCAAGAATATTGAAAAGAAATTTTGTTTTGTATCTGACAATTTTGGTTTTAATTCCTTGCTGAAACAAAATGTTTTATTTCCATTGGAGGGTGGCGTGTTTGAAACATTTTAAATAGTTTGTTTTGGAAATGCTGAAATGAACCATTTCAGCATTACTATTTTTATTTATTTATTTACCAAAACCATTCACCAAAATCAACCCAAATCCACATTTTTAACCAAAAATCTATTTGCATGAAAAATTTGCCCAGCTCTAGTAGGGTTTTCATTCAATAGGGATTTTATTGTGTACTGTAATTAACACAGTCCTCAAAATATTTCCATTTCATTTCCAATGATATTGAATTCTGTAACCTTTGAGAAATTATAGAAAGTTCATTAGACCAATTACTGAGCTCTGTTACACTAGGGTAACTGTGGAATAACTCCACTGACTTCTTGCTAGCTACAATGGTGTAACAGAGTTCAGATTTTGACCTATTCACTTTACACACTGCTGATTATAGGAGCAGTAATTGTTTCCCTCTGCGCAAAATGTTACCGCTGGTAAATTTACAAGTTTAAATGTCATTTGATAAACAGCTTTTAAAGATCATAAACGGAAGAGGAAAATGTGAATTGTGCTAATGAATAGGAAATATGTTACTTTAAAGCTGCCAAGAAGTGGAAAAGCTGAAGGGCATGCAAGTATAGTGAGACTTAGTACTGCATAATGAACTCTTGAGGGCTTTCCATGGAGCTAGTATAGAAATGTAGGTTATCCTTTCTGCCCACTGTTTAATCTGTATGGTAAGTATTTAAGTCTGGTTAGTGTGTTGACTTGATTGAAAACAGACACTGAACAACAAAGGTTACAGTAAAGATGTTTTCTTTCTGTAGCACATAATAGTCTAGTTGCCTGTGGGCTGTAAGACTTCGGTCTAATTTCAGTTCTTGAGGGTAGTGTGTAGGTGGTGGTGTTGGCTTCTGATACACAGGAGGTCAAACTAGATGGTCTGGTGGTCCCTCTGGCCTTAAACACTATGACTCTATTTATCAGTATTCACCCAGAAGGCTCTTATTATGAAATTAAGTAAAAGCAATCAACATAAATGGAAGAATTGTATCATCTGAGAAGTTGAGCTGTAAGGAAAATCTCATATCTCTAACCTCTGTTGCCAGTTGCTGAAGAGAAGGCGATGCTACAGGATGCAAGCTTGAGTTGCCTCTTACTGGGTTATGGAGGCTAACATAAGCCACAACATTTCTCTGGAGAACTTTCTTGAGATCCTACAACACAAGCACAGCGATGGTTATTAATATGCATGATTATAATTAAGGCTTGTTTTCTTACTTTAGCTCCTTTAAGGGAAACCCTATGTTTTTCCTCCACTACGATGCCCTAAGTATTACTTAACTTCATTTTCCTATAATATCATTTTTAAAACTTCAAAGGATATTTGAGTTTTATTTCTCGGTAGCAAAAGTTATAATTTCATTTCACACATCATCTGAACAAAATGCAAACAGGCCCTGGAGGAATTAAGAATGACTATAGCTGCAAAGCCGAGAGTGAAAACATTACATACTGTGAAACAACAAGGGCTTTTAAACTTGCACCTGACAGAAGCCAAATTTCAAAAGTAATCATTATCAAACAGTTCAATGCACTTGAATTTTCAGACCAGGAGCCCAAATTCAGATTTGAATTGCATAATTTATCCAGTGTTGTCATTTGATTACATTTTAAACAAGGGAAGTAGTATGTATGAACCACTTCAATTATTTTTTTTAAAAAGATCCTCTTTGCTTTCTCAATAATGAGCAGCTCTGTGCATGAAGTGGCTCTTTATATTGAGCAGAAGGGGGAGGGTAGCACCATTACATCTGATGTAAAGCTGACTTGAAGTGGAACTAAACAATTTTTGCTCCCACTCAGTCACATGGATTCTTTTGACTTGATTTTTTTTCTCCCCTCTTGTTTTTGAAGAATAATCATGTTGGAAGGATGAGGTTTTGATAAGTGCTAGCTGCTTCCAACAACTGATAAGCAATTAACCCTTTATTTATTTATTTTTCTAATTCAGCAGCCAGGAACTTCACAGCAGGCTTCTTCTTTTCAATTGATCAACTGAAATCCATTGGAATCTTATTTAAGCTGGATAGCATGTCTGATACGTTATTTTCACTGAGTTGCTGTTGATTTACCATTCTGTTGAAGCTAACAACCCAGGAATTGTGCATGTCAAATTGAATCTACCTTTTAAACACACCTGGGTGATAACTGAAATAACTATTAGTCATGGGGTCTCAAAAACATATACGTGATTAATGGCTTGTATGTATGGAAACTTCCTTCCCTCGTTTTTCAGCTACTCCAGGAGGACAGGAGACACTGGATGTGGTTTACTCAGTCTGCAACTTTATTTCTAAATATCAGGGAATACCCAGGAGATAAAAGTGTATAGTGCAGTTAATGCCATAATTATTTACATATAGCCGGGGTGGCCTTCTGGCAGCCCTGGATCAAGCCGCGCTGAGATGCCAACATCTATTGCTAAGACTAATGTGATTTAACCCAATTGCTACATATGTACCTAGGAAAAATCTGAGAGTAGCAGGCATTCTGTCATGGAGCCCAGCATTGAACTCAACTATCTGTGAGCTCAAAGACAACATAAAGGCATATGTTGATACTTACAGACCAGTGTCAGAAAAGAGAATATACCAGCTACAAAAAGCAACCTTGACAGACACGCACCTTCAGGAAGTTCTAAGTTACATTAGGAGTGGCTAGCCCAGTATGTGAAGTGACAGGAGACTGCTTTGCGGTGCCTGGACAATTAAGAAAGTCAAATGGACTCATGATTAAAGGCAATTGCATCATAAGTCCAAATGAAATGAGAGGAGAAATCCTAAACCTCATCCCCATAAAGGACATCAAGGATTCACTAAATTCAGTGAATGGGCCAATCAGTCAGTGTGGTGGCCAGGCATCAGCAATGACGTAAAAAATAAAGTATCTGCATCTGAACATTGCAGAACTGACAGATCAACACACCAAACTGAAACTTTAACAACAACATCTCAACCAGACAGACCATGGAAGAGAGTAGCAGCAGATTTATGTGAATTCGGAGAACATCATTACCTGGTCATTGTGGACTTTTCCCCTATATATACACGTTATTCCTATATATAGGAATAACGTACTTGAAAGATGTAACCTGTTGCAGTGTGATCAAGAAACTGAAGTGCGCTTTTGCTCACATCAGTGATGGTCAAAGGACCACAATTCACTGCAGCAGAATTTAATTCATTCTGAATGAAATATGATTTTGATTACATTACCTACAAGCAAATGGAGAGGCTGATAGAGCTGTACAGATAGCAAAGAAAATCTTACAACGGGAAGATTTATTCCTACTGAGTTACAGATCAACACCAAAGCAATTACTGGATGTAGACCAACACAACTCCTGATGGAATAACAACTCAGAACTACTGTTCCAACTTTGGAAAAGAATCTATCTCCAAAGTGGCCAGACATGAAGAGAGTAGCCAAATCTGTTAAAAAACCCAAACATTTTTACAACAGATGTCAGTTAGAGAACTGCCAGTTAAGAACCTTGTGACTGTGTTCATGTCAAATTGGATGGAGAAAAGGAATGGACAACCTCAGCTGTTGTAAAGAAAAGGAATTCAGCACTCAGCTCATACGTGGTCGAGGCTGACAGTGGAGGGTTCAACAAGTATCAGAGGGGTAGCCGTGTTAGTCTGGATCTGTAGAAGCGACAAAGGGTCCTGTGGCACTTTATAGACTAACAGAGGTATTGGAGCATAAGCTTTCATGGGTGAATACCCACTTCGTCGGATGCAAGCAGTCAGCACTCAGCAGTCCTACTGCTTGCATCCGACGAAGTGGATATTCACCCACGAAAGCTTATGCTCCAATACCTCTGTTAGTCTATAAGGTGCCACAGGACCCTTTGTAGCTTCGAGAGTTCAACAGACACCACTGACATCTGCAGTTTGTTCCTCAGAGAGAACAATTAATAGAACAAACTCTACAAGTGGCAGATGCAGAACAAGAAGATGACGACTCAAAGATTCTGGACAAGCCACAACCAGTCATGGCAACAAATGGACAGCCAGATGACCAAGTTGTTATGTGTTTGGGTCATGTAATTAGGGAACCAGTACAATTCAGAGACAAACTAAATGATTCGTACTGAACTTCAAAGACAGCATGATAGTATACATTTCGTAAATAGCAGGAATTTAGAGAGGGAGATGAAATGGAATGCTAAACTGTATTATACTGTTCAGCCCTAGTCCAGGTAAAAGAGGGCTTTTTCTGTACTGGTATGGACCTAAATAGTCCCTCCTCTTTTCCAGTCACCTGCAGGGGAGATGAGTCAGTGTCCCCATGCTGACCTGATCTGAAGATGCTGCAGCACTCTCTCTCTGGCTCTTCAGCCCTTAAAGGGGCTTTTCCAATAAGCCAGACATTGGCCCCCCACCACTTAATATGCTGTGAGGTCATTCAGCTCATTCCTGAATACTCCCTACCTGCACAATCCTGGACCTATGAAGCTCACAAATATTAAACATCAAGGATGGGGGGAAAGCCCTCTCTAAGCCATCACCACTCTCAGTCTCTCAGTGCTTCTTGTGTTGTCTTTCCATTTAGACAATGTCATCTTTTAGGTACAATTCCAAGCACCACTTGGGGCTTAACAAGCAATAAATAATAAATAGACTTGGACAAATTAGATTTTTATCGGTAAATGTTGATAAATGTCGATTTCACCATATACACACAAACCAACAAAAAATATTTTCATTCAAAATTTACAGATAGGCAAAGTATAAAAAATGCTGCTTGAGAATATAGAGTTTCATGAAAGGTTAGTGACTTTGTATATTTTGATATATGATATTGGCAATTTGTGTTTTAATGGCAATAAAGCTTTAATTTTTGACTCTCAACATCCTCGCTCTTAAATAATTATTGTCTGAGCCTGTACCCACTGTCTGACCGCTCATAATTTCCTGCAACTGTGAACATTCAATCAATACAAAAAATAAATACAATGCTTGAGGCCCATAGCTAAACATTTAAATTCATAAAAATTGAAAAAATGCTTAAAATAAATATTGATATTATCCATCAAAATTATATATAAAAATCATGCTTAATAATAATAATGGATGAAATACACATCAGACCTGATTAGGTTTCTACCAGTTCCATCAACTGGTTAGGTGAGCTAACACAGCTGCTCTGTTAAGAACATAAGAATAGTCATACTGGGTCAAATCAAAGGTCCATCTAGCCCAGTATCCTGTCTTCCAACAGTGACCAATGCCAGGTGCCCCAGAAGGAATTAACAGAACAGGTAATCATCAAGTGATCCATCCCCTGTAGCCCATTCCCAGCTTCTGGCAAACAGAGGCTAGGGATACCATCCCTGCTCATCCTGGCTAATAGCCATTGATGGACCTACCCCCCATGAATTTATCTAGTTCTTTTTTGAATCCTGTTATAGTCTTGGCCTTCTGCCTATTACATTTCCTTTTGTTCACAGCCACATTTCTGGAGCCTAGGGTTATGAGTTCCAGGGGTGGTCCCAGTCTCTTCGTGGTGGAGGTATTGGGGGGCGGGGGGAGGGGCTGCATCCTGCCTTCTCATGAAGCTGTGGCCCCGCCCTGTTGACGTGCCTGTCAGAAGCCAGAGCCGGGCGATGCGGGGTGCTGGCGACTCATAGCTGGTAAGAGCTGCCTTGGCAGAGGGACCCAGCTCTAGGGCTGGCAGAGCCCTTGGGAAGCTGTGACCATGGGGGGAGGGGGCCCAGAAGCTCAGGCCAGAGAATGTCAGTCTGGGGAGTCTCAGACCCTCTACTGCCCTGGGCAGTGCACTCCAGCAGGCTGGGACAAGGGCTGGGGCCTACTCCTGGGCTTCCCAGCCCCCCACCTGGGCTTACTTTTCCACTGCTGCTGGAGCTGGGTGCCTAGCCAGCAGCCACCACTCTGTCCGCTCTGCCTTTAGAGCTGGGTGGCTGGAGAATGGCAGTTGCTAATGGGTGTCTACAGGGGGCTCAGTCAAATTTTGGAGTGGCTATAGCCCCCACAAGTCCTCCTCTAGCGCTGCCCCGGTGAGTTCTATTCCCACTGACAGATAATATGCAATTAGCCAATGACCAGAATGTCTGTCATAGTGATTACTATAGCATATGTATGTGACCACAGATTGCTGTGATTAATAGTAAGTTGTAATGTGAAACTCTAAACAGGCTCAGATATGTAAAACATAGGTGAACCCTCTAAATCTGAAAAACTGGGATGGAAATTTATCAAGCATAGGCTCTCTTCACAAAACCCACAGTAATTTCTGTTTCTAAAAAGCCATTCTTGAGCTATTTGTACCACTTCCAGATCTACTTCTGGATGGAAGTGCAGTGTATATATACATACACACACACACACGGCTTTGCGCAGAGAAAGAGTATTCAGGAGGGAGTTGGATGAGGGATGGTAGCGCACTGGTAGTTTCCATACATACAAGCCATTAATTACATACACACTGTAGTGTCCCCATAGTTAGTAGCTCTTTCAATTATCACCCATTTGTGTTTAAAAGTTAGATTCAATCTGATACACACAATTCCTTGGGCTGTTAGGGTCAACGGAATGGCAAATCAACTAGATGAATATAACTTATCAAACAATGCTATCCGGCGTTAGTAAGATTCCAATGGATTTTAGTTGATTGATTAAAAAGGAGAAGCCCATAGAGATGTTAATGACTGCTGAATTAAACAAACACCCACAAACCAGATATACAGGCATTAAATATACATTTACATTTTAAATTAATAAAATGAGTCTCTATATCTTATTTGGTTTCAGCTTTAATTTTGGGTGAAGGTTCAGGTCCCTTTTTATTTCCTACTATTCAAACCTCACCAATCATAATCACAGAATATCAGTCATTTATCCCAAGATCACCTTATTTTGATGTTGTTCATTTTTGGAAAGAATAGCATTGAAACTGAGATTTTGCATTACAGCATGATAGTGTGACTGATATACAGAGACATCCAGAGGCCTTCAAACACCCTTGCGGGGAACCATCCCCCCCGCATCATAAATTCCCCCCTTATCCTCCTGTTTTTCAATCAGCTCTAATCAATGTGTTTTTGAAGCTGTCTGATCTACGAGTATTTATGCAATTAGTTAAATGCCCTATCAGTAGTCTTTTTTTTTCTTCAGTAAAAATATAATTCTCCTAATCATTTTCCTCAGTAAAACAAACGTCACCTCGCTAGCTAAGCAGGGTGCAGCTTTGATGGGGCTAGGAGACAGAGGGAGGAAAAATCGCAACCAGAAGCATCTTTCATGGTGCCAATAGGATAATGAGTTAAGAGGGTCCAATTTGAAGTCCATATAACTCAGTAGACTGGATGGACACTGACCTGAGTACAGCACTGCATAGTGGGGCAATAGGTCTGCATGGGTCTCATGCAGCTTGCCTCTCCAGCCTCCAGCATGGAGGAAGGGAACAGTTTGGAACCTTGGTTTCCAGTCAAGGTCCCTGGCCAGGCCTGACGTGTAGAACAGGCATGACCTCCGTCCTCAATGTCAGGCTCATAGTCCAGCCGGGCCATTGGTGCCAGCTGAGTTCTGCACTGGAACAATCCTGCCACGTAGTTTGGACTGTTTATCCCACTTAAGTAGGGGTGAAAGTAAAATGCAGCTCTTACTGGTACGGGGCCGCTTTCAACCCCCCCTCCCCCCGGAAGGGGCGGGGCCTTGGGAGGAAGGGGCGGGGCTGGGGGGTCAGTGTCCCCCAGCCAGTCCATCTGCGCTTCCTGGCCCGTGCCACCTGGGGCTCCAGTGGTGATTTAAAGGGCTCCGGCCAGTGGCAGCCGGAGCCCCAGGCCCTTTTAAATCGCTGCCCCGGGGCAGCTACTTCTCCCCCCCCACCCCCGTCGGCGGCTGGAGGGCAAAAGGGGTAGTGACATTAAAGTGCTGCCATGGCCCCTTTTGCACGCCCCATTGGTGGCGCTGCTGGGTCGTCGCTGCCCCTTTTGTGCCCCCCCATTGGCGGCCCTGCTGGTAGGGACAGCAGTAGCGCTTTAAAGTCAGTGGTACGGGCAGGTACTGGTGGCTACCTTCTACCAGTACGCCGTACTAGCCTGTACCCCCTTACTTTCACCCCTGCACGTAAGTAATAGTTAATAGGCTATATATGCAGCTTCCACATATAGCCATATTGTAGTGTCTGCTTTTCTCAGTTTCCATAGCTACATCATCAGATGTTTTCCTTAATGCCATTCTCTCTCTCGCTCTCCTCTCTGTTTGTAGTTTTTACCTCTGCCCATTCATATGAGCCAATGTTGCCAAACGATGTTCCTCCCCATGAGCAGAACACAATGGTCCGATCAGGCCTCCAGCCTCTCTTAACTTTTAGCATCAAGGCTTGTATAAGTGCTGTGAGGACAGCCGTGCTACTGGCCCATTCTTGTCCACTGTAACCATCTACACTGTTGTGGTGGCTACCAACTATGACATATCTATCTGAAAAGGAAAACAACACCAACAAAACATTTATTTCAGTTAGACTTTAACAGTAAAATAATTCCCCAAAAAAAGGACATATTGCGCCCATACCTGATGGTGTCAGTGATACAGATATTTAAGTGCTGTCAACGCAAGCTTTCATGATCGTACCAAGATAATATAAAACTCTCTCTACTTTACCTACATCATCCTAATATAAGTACATGTGGTCCAATACAGAAACCAAATCAAGATGTTCACATGCGTTAAACGAGAAACCTGTGATATTAGTTATTTATTTGGATTTATCCTAACGTTCAAAGAAGAGTATCCATCCAATGCTCTGGACATACTTGACAATCCTTTAAAACAACTCTAATTTAATTAATTAAAAATGTTATGACAAAACCGTTTTTAACTGGAAAATGCTGATTTGATGAAACGGAAATGTTTCATGAGAACATATTGATTTCATCAACATTTTCTATGAAAAATTATGAAAGCACTCCATTTCAATGTTATTATTTTGACTGTATGATAACAGTCAAAATTTAGTACTCCAGTCTTATTGAAATGAAACATTATGACAAAGTCATTTCAATATTTCTGAATTCTTTTTTTAAAAAAATTTATCTTATGGGAAATTTAGAAATCTTTGCTTTTTGTTCTGAGTCGGACAGAAAGGGCATTTCAAAATGTCAGAATTTCCTATGGAATAGAAATTCTGGGTTTTGGCCAGCTCTAGATACTAATAAATAAACAGACCCATGAGTTATGACCATTGTTGTACTTTTATTCCTTTTCCCAATCTTCACTTCTTGTGTCATGTCTACTGTTTAGATTGCAACAGAATCCTAAAAAACACTAGGTGTCCGGTTGGTTCTAGAGAGCAAAAGGGGCTTGGAGATTTTTGAGTGCTTTATTTTATCCACTGATTCATCCATTCTTTTTGTCAATATGCTGAAGTGCAACAGGATATGTGTAAATTGTCCACACATTAAATTGCCTATGAAATTAAATGCTACACATTCCTTGGGGATATTTGCTGTGATTACTACCTAGAAACTCTTTTGAATTTGACATGCGCTCTCTAATGATAAAATTCTTCTCCATCAAAGTGGGTTTTTACCAGAGTTTTGGTCAATGTAATATCCAGGGACATCGTTTAAGTAAAGTACAATAATACTGACAGGTTTCAGTGTAGTAGCCGTGTTAGTCTGGAAAGGTTGCTGCAATGTATCTGCACCGTAAGTACTTTTTAATCATACCGCACAGCTGTTTGCTTCTGTTTTTAAACAAATATAACAATGAAAATCTATTTGTAAAGGCAACTATTTCTTAGATCACAGTTTCACTGGGTGGTGCTGACATAATCATTAAAACAAAACTGTACAGCTTGTCAGCAAAAATTAAATCAAAGCATACATAATTGAATATAATGAGTAATATAATGACTGTAATTAGATTTCTGTATTGTGTTAGGAAAAACTTATTTAATATATTGCAATGGCAATGGGAAGACCTAACACTTTAACCCAGCAAGAGGATTTCATCCCTCAAGTGGAGACAGGGCATTCATGGATGTAAATTTCCCCTCCTGTATTCCTTAGGGACGCAAAAGTGCCTGCAAGAACCACTGCTATACCAGAGGGATTGGTCGGGATGCAAAGACTACCTTTCACCACCATCTCTGATTGGTCTATGCAAGGAAGGGATAGCAGAAAGATAGAAAAAGACCTCACAGGAGACGACAGAGAATCAGTAGGTGATTGAGAAAGCAGCCAAATGCCATCGTCACTCCAGGAAGTTCCTGCAGATGGAGAGGAGCATGGGCAGTAGCAGATGGCTCTTTTGAAGTGACTCACCTGCCCACACCCCTCTCACCTGAACATGCACAGAAGCCCCCCAGAGGCAGCTGACTGCAGGAGCAGCACCTGAGGGATAGCAGTCATCCATACAGTAGAGTAGCGGATAGGCAGCAGCAGCAGCTTCTCTTGCCCATCACCTACTGGAGTAGGCAAGGCAACTGAGAGACCATGACGAGAGGAAAGAGAAATAAGAACTGTGGATCCCAAGTGGGGTAAGAAGAACCACCAAGTATTGTGGAGAGTTAGGATTTAGGCAGGATAGGCAAGGACTGGGCAGCGTAGAAAAGGTGAAATACAGGTGACTTCATACAGTGTTTTCCTATGTCAGTTACACCTCCCTTTTGTACAGTGGCAGACCATTTACTGTTTGCAGTCTATAAAACCCACCAACATTTGATTACTTTTTAAAATTCCCCACAGCAACTAACAAATAAGCTACACATTTATTCTTTCCCTTACTCCTTTAACATTATGGCTGGATTTCAAATGCTCTGGGAGAGTTTTTAAACTCTGTCTATAATACTTCTCAAACTAAAAATCAAAACAGATGGCTTGAGAATTGGAAGCCTTTATGGAGTAAAATCCATCCCTGATGCAGCTCCTTGGTCATCAATGTAATTACACCAGGGATAAATTTGGCTTTCCCTCTTTACTCATAGGAGCACCAGGGAGAATAGCGTGTACACATAAAACTAAAAAGAACCACATCAAAATGCCAAAGTAACAAATGTGCCAGGAAAACATCAAGTAGGGAGGAACACAGCTAAAATAACAGCTAGGAATCCCATTGATTTCAGCGTGACTATATGATCTTAAAATTAGGATGTGCTTAAGTACCTACATATTCACTTGACAAGTTTCACTAATCAAGTGTCATGTGTACTACACAAAAAATTAAAGTTGATTAAAGTATTACAAGATGCACTGTGGGAAGTTGATGTTAGGGGTGGATACATGCTTTTTTCTCATTTGTTGTCCTATTTCTAATTTGCAATGTAGTTGGTAGACAGATTTTTTCTAAATATGCCATTTTCTACTGTTCAACTTTAGCTATTTTTCCAAGATAGCCATGTGCAAATATGCAGCAGATGAGAACATCAATTAAAAGTCCTTGTGGAATAAAAGCTCTAATTGATATTAAATACTCAAATAGTAATTGTTCTCAATTTTTTATAAAATGGACTTCATTCTGGCGAAAGGTGTGGAATTGAGAGTGCTGCAAGCTGCAGCCATTATTTCACTGACAGACAAGATAATGAAAGCTTTCCCTATTACTCCACCTCAGTGCCTCAAACCTGACCTTAATGGACAACCTCTTGTGACAGAGTAGTTAAATCAGCAATCTCTCTACAGAGACTGCCAACAAGAGTGCTAACCCGGGGAATTCTGATTATGGTTTGAGGAACGATTCCATTTGTCCATTAGGAATTGGACTGAGACCACCAATGCTCTGCGACCTGCTGGTAAACAGCTATCAGACAACAACAGCTTTCACTACCTGCTGAAGTAGCCCTCCTTCCTTTCAGCCAAAGAGTTCTCCTGGGGAGATTCCACTCATGTTCTATCTGTGCCGATCTTGATGACCTCCTATTACTATTATTATTTATTTATTCTCTGGATTACCAAAGTGCATATGATGTCTCCATGATTGCATTCTTTACTACTAGTATTAGAACTGAGAGTGTTTTGATGTCACAGTTGTTAATTGGGCCTGATTCTGCCACCCTTATTCATGTTGAACAGTATCTTATTCTGAGAGTGATATCATTGGGAATACTCATGGTATAGGCTACTACTTAAGATAAACAAGGCTGCAGAACTGGGTCTTAAATTTTATTAAAGGTAAAACTGCAAAGGTTAAACCATGATCTGAGGACTTCAATAGCTGAGACATAGGTAAGAGGATTATTGCAGGCGTGGGTGGGTGAGATTTTGTTGCCTGCATTGTGCAGGAGGTCAGACTAGATGATCATAATGGTCCCTTCTGACCTTAAAGTCTATGAGTCTACGTCTATAATCTCCACTATAAACAAGGTAGGTTCTAGGTCCTGGACTACGTGGCTAAAGATTGTTCCATGTCTTATTTTCTATTAGCAATCTGTCCACAATCAAGCCACAGTACAATCCATTGCTACATATACGAATCAAGTGAGACTTTTGCATTCAGTTACTTCTTTAAAAAATAATTCATTCAGTTTGCAAATGGATTGGCCACTAACATAAGAAAAATGGCAGACTTCCAGTATTTTCACTGATGTACTGCACCTGCTTCCTTCAATACTAGCCAGTATATAATAACAAATATATGCAACAATAGTCCACACTTAAGAAGAATTAAGCCTTTGCTAAGGTCAGATAGACTGCTTACATAGAACAAGATAAACAATAAAGTAGTTTCTAGAATTTGAAATACTAAGACTTTTACTTAACAAATGACAAAACAGTAATATCGTGAATGTTTATAAAGACAATTATTGTTTATTGTGCAAAAACATGCTCGTTGTACTGGTACTATCTTTCCTTGCCTTTTAACCAATTCTCTGTTTAATCCTCCTGTTCTTTCCTGGCATAAATCAAAGTCTTTGGAGCTAGAATAGCCTTTTTAATTGAATATTTGTCCAGCACATAGCACAACAGGAACATGATACTTTATTGCAGTCCCTAGGATTACTGTTGTACACATAATTAATAATAATAATGGTAATAATAGTAGTCATAGAGGTCTACTTACCGGGAAATGTAGATCCCTTTAAATACCCAATAACATTAGAAATTGTCTTGTATGTTGGGACTGTTTGAATATTTAGACTGATTCTTCTCTTTTCTGTCGAGATAAAAACAAAAAATTAGAACATTTTAACTCAGCATTTATCAAGCCACAGAATCCTGTATGCCCTCAATTTCCCCTCTTTCCTTCTACCCACAGAGAAGAGAAGAATATATTTTACACTTACTAAACTACATAGATTGTAGGGGAAAAAAAAGATAACTATCCTATCTCCCAGACTCAGGTAACACTACAATCCTGGTTGGTACCTCAACAGGGGGGACTGAACAAGGGACTTCTAGATTCCAAACACATGAGCCTCTACTGCAGGGATCTCAAACTCAAATCACCACGAGAGCCACATGAGAACTAGTAAATTGGCCTGAGGGCCGCATCACTGAAACCTTTTCATACAATGATACAAAAGTATAGTCAAAAATGAAGAGTAATATAGCATTCTATTAAAAGTCAATGTATTAACTTTTTTATAACTGTAATGCAAAGAGGGGTTTTAATAAAATATAAACACTCAGTAATGTTTGGAGCTTGGCTGCCAGTGGAGTTGGCACCTATGGCGGGCTGCAGGAAATAACTCCGCGGGCCGCGTGTTTGAGACCCCTGCTCTACTGACTGAGCTGAAAGACTCAGCTCTAGTAACTGAGCGTACAGCAACCACATCAACCTGTGCATGTGGCCCCAGTCACCACTAGAGGAGGACACAATACCATATCAACTGGGTGTTACACACTATCTGGCCAGTGAAACTTGTCCCAAGCTTCAGATGCCCACCCAACTCACATCCCTATATGGGCTGTCAATTCTAGACTCTTAAGGAGCTCCCTAGTACCATGATGTTTGGAGCTGCATCTTAATGGCATAACTGAGCCAAAATCAGTATCAACATCCTTATCATAAAAGTGACTGAACCAAAATAAAATGTTCTGTGGAAAGATTGTTTTGTTCTTAAGCTCACCAACTATTATCCTTCCGGTGCTGTATTTTCTTAAACAGTTTGTTTTCAAGTCTTGCTCCCTAAACTGTCTGGAGTGTTTAAATGACGAGTGCATTGGAATAGGTAAAATAAAACTAACTTGTATCTGTCTTTATCAGAAAGATTTTCAAGTTCAGGTTCATTCTCTGATACTTTTGTAATGAATTGATTTTAAAATTATATGCAGACTAAAACCATTTCAGTTTCATTCATTTCCTAGACCTCAGAAATGGATGGCCGGTTAATGATTGAAGCAGGTACAACAATGCCGAGATTCTTCCTTTGCTTTTAGGAAGATAGTTTAAAGAAATAAATTACAGGTCAAAACTTCAAATTATTACTCAATGCCTTATTCAAGCAAAATGCTCAGTATCATCAATAGATATGCTGTCATGTAAGAACTCAGTAAGAACTTAATAAGGACTTTGGCTCTGCCAAGAGTGCAATGGAAATGCCCAGTGAAGTCAGTGGAAGTTATGAGTGCAGTTCAATAGAAAATTCAGATCCTATTAGTATATAATCACCACTGATAATTTCCATGGTGAGTCCTGTCTCATGTTAAGGTCCTGTTAAGGTTATAGTGTTCTGATTATCCTTATCCTTCTGACATGTATTGCCATAGGTATCACTGAGACTGCCGAAGGAGAATGCCTTGGTTGTTTTACATGCTTTGTAAAAACCTCAAATTGTACCCTTGATTTTCAACTAGAATTTCTAGCTTTGCACAATAATGAATCCAAAGAATTCCCAGCATTGGCTTTTATAAAATACAACTTGAAACACTTTGTGGTATGTGTGTTGCTTGCTCATTTTAAATTACATTGATGCTCTATGAATTATTCCCAAGACCCAATTTTGGATATAAAACCAAACTACTCACCCTTTTTAAAGCATTTTCAAGCCAAAGCTGATTTGACTTCTTTGTTCTAATCCTACAGCATTTAATAGTGGTATGTTTTATTAGGCCCCAATTCAACAAAGCTTAACCACGTATTAACCCCACAAAAGACAACTAGACTTAAGTGCTTTTCTGAGTCAGTGTCTTAATCAACACCAGCTACTGAGACTTGAACTGACAACAAAGCAACACAAAATTTTCTTCTGGCAAGTGATATGTTCTGGAATCAGATAATAAAATGAATAGACATACTGTACAGCACTCCAGTTTAAAGTGGCTTCGGCTTAAAGGCTTACTACACCTGACAAAAAGGCTCAAGGGGATTTCCATGGCGTATACAGAAAAAAAGTAAAATCTAATTTTCTTTAAACAGTTCTGACAACAAATCTCGGTTCCTGATGCTACACGTCTGATGAAAGACTTTAAAGGTCTTGACAACATTATCTCTTTTCTCTAAATTCTCTGGCAAGCTATAAGAAGATTTTAGCTGAATACTGCTTGAAATACACTTTAAATTTATCTAAGGCATAACACTACTTCAGTACTAAAAGAAAAGAAACTGATTTATCGATAGCATTAATATTTCTGGATTCTTTTATTTTTTTCTTTTAAAGTTCTCTTGACTTGAAACCTGCTAATTGTTACCTAGCTAATATACATACCCATTTGTTCTTATCATGATTACCCATCACACAAATAGACAAAAGTACTCAGCAGTTTTCAACTGAATGTAATGGGAGCTGTTGAGTCCTCAGAACTTTTGAAGAGCAAGGTCACTTATTTAGAAGCTGAAATAATGATTAGGCTCACATTTTAAAAAAAAAAATCTTGCCCTAGGCTCTCACTGACATTGGGTAGAGAATATTTGGGCTCAGTTTTCAAATATGTTGATTAAATAGGATTTTTAAATCCTTCATTAAATGCTCAAATTGCTACTTGGGCACAACAATGTCAGTTTTATATGTCATTTAGGCACTTAGTGGGATTTTAAAATGCACCTAGACACCTAAAACTCATTGGTGTCAATGGGCGTTAGGTACCTAGATGCTTCTGAAAATACCACTTTGGGCCTAAATACCTTTAAAAATCTGGTACCAGTTTTAGTGTGGGATTTGGAAATTTTCTTAAGGCACTAAGGTTTGAAAATTGAGCTCCTTCCAGCAAAATGCTTCTCCAAATACACTAATAAGACTCCATTAACACACACATTGAAGTTTAGGCATATGAGCATCTGAGTAAAGTTGTTCTCTTGCCACAGAGAGCAGGAGAAGAGGCAATGGGTTCAAACCACAGCATAGAAGATTTAGGAAGTTTTTCCTGAGATTTAATCTAACTGTAAGAACAGTAGGACAATGGAATACACTGCCTTGGGAGGTTGTGGAAACTTCTTCACTTTTCAAAGAGGGGCTGAATAGCCATCTGTCTTGGATGACTGAGACACAACCAATACTGCCTCTTGGCACGGAGTTAGATTAGATGACCCTTGCGGTCCCTTCTACCATTATGATTCTATGATGCTATGATAAGATGACCATTTTAAGTCCCAATTAAAATGAAACTTAAAAATAAAGCCAAGTATGATGCTGTATGTAATGTTATGGTATTTCAAAGAACACCGAGTTCTATCAGGTTATTTAGCCCCACATTATATTTGCAGTACTGCTAACCCAAGGCATTAAAAAAATCAAGTCAGGCCCCAAAATATAATGAGATAATAAATGTAGGGTATTTTTAATTTGCCTTTAGCTTTCAGAGCCATTTGGGCTCACATTTTCAAGTTCCACAGTCACAAAGGCTAAAAACTTATTTTTGCTTAAAAATGAAAGCTGAGATTCTCACATAATTACCTGTCTCCAGGAGGTGGGGCTTTAAGAAAAATGTCAAATATTGCAAGACTTAAGGTTATGAGAATTTAAAACACTGCATTAAGGAAGTCCATGCACTAACTAACATAGTACAGGAGATCAAACTGGCTACAGTATGTTTATTTCACATGGATGATATATAAAGATGAACATAGATTGGTATACCATATTTTGCATGTGCTGTTAAATGCACTAACATGATGTATACACTTTAAAAGCTGCACCTAACAGCAGATTTGTCCATCATTTAATTACAATACTTCACATACATTGGACATTTTGCAGGAGTAACTGACAGTAAAAATTGCATCATAACTGACACATTAGAATTTCCGGTTAACAGCTTTTTAAAACCTTCTTTAAATGTAAAAATGTATTTGAGTTCGTTCTGTCTTTCATCAGATATTATTTTCAATAAAGAAACTGACCCATTCCACATTTTAAATCAGATTCTAAATCATTTCAAATATGTGTCTTTATAAACAAGGAAAGATGACTGTTTCATCTAAAATTAGATCTTGATGCTAGTCAACAAGTCAGCACAATATTTTGTATTAAATAATGTATGCACTGCATTGCATCTCTGAAAAAAGTAATTCTTGCATAACAGTGTATCAAATTGCATATGCAGAAAATTGATACTGAATATATTGCAATGTACAAAATGCTAAGTATACTGTAAACATACTTGTGCAACAACTTATTTGACATAGCGGATGGGATGAATTGAGGTTCCTGCAATAAAAAACTTCCTTTCACTCTCTTTTCTCATGCGAGTGACTGATCATCTGAATTCAGTCTCTTTTTCAAATTTGAAACATCCCTAATTATTTTCTCAGTAATCTTTGATGGATTAGCAAACTAATATTGTCCAATATCAAAACGATTCTTCTATTAACATGTATATTCATAATACCTGGCTTGGTCTAAAGACTTTCATAATTAAATTTTTCACTACTTGATTTGAATCCTGTGGACCTAGACTAAAGAGATCAGCAACAAAACTATTTATACGAAAGGTTTCTGAGGGCTTTGTCTACACTGGCAAGTTTTGTCGCCAAAACTGGCTTTTGGTGACAAAACAGCAATAGCGTACACACTGCAATGTGACTTTTAAAAAAAACAAATGCCTAGTTTTGGCGACAGAAAACATCCATCCCTGTGATAGACTTTTGTCTTTTTCCCTCCCTTTATTGTCAACAAACATGCAGTGTAGACACCACAGGGTTTTTTTTCGATTTTATTGGCCTCCAGAAAGTATCCCACAATTCCCATACTGCCACTCTGGTCAGCGGTTTGAACTCCGCTGCCCTGCAGCCAACCAGCCCCTCCCCCTTGCAAGCCCCGGGAAATTAAAATCTCATTTCCTGCTTGCTGGCTTCCCAGAGGAGCTTCCCAGGTCAGCATGGCTGACTATCGCACCAAATGCACTCCCGCTTAGACTACCGCTGAGTTGTTCGATCTGATCAGTATGTGGGGAAAGGAGTCTGTTCAGTTGCAGCTGCAAGTTATCCCTAGGAATTGGGACACACATGGGAAAATTTCTCGAGGCTTGTGCGAAAAGGGCCATGATTGGGACATGCAGCAGTGCAGAGCAAAGATAAAGAAGCTCAGGCAGGCGTACCATAAAGCGCGGGAAGCGAACCATCGCTCCAGTGATGCACTTAAGACCTGCTGCTTCTACAAGGACCTGAATGCTATCCTCGGTGGTGATCCCATCTCCATTGCTGATAGCCCTGGGGATACTTCGCAGGCAGCAGAAAGAGGGGGTAACCTGCAGTCTGAAATTCTGGATGAAGAAGTCGAGCTAGAAGAGGATGTGGTGCTCCCAGTGGGGTCACCCAGAGGGGCAGGCAGACAGGAACTTTTGTCCATTCCAGAAGTGCTCAACGGGAAGCAGGAACCAGATGAGACGCTGGGTAAGTTCTTGTGGCTTGTGTAGGGAATCGAAAAGTGGAAGGCAGGTAGTGGTTTCTATGAGCTGGACATTGCCCTGTGTAGCTAACCTGCATGGCCAAGCAGGGTTTCAATAGACATTAAGACCTGCAGGGGATCCTCCAGAGAGAGGCTCTGGAAAGTTTCCAAGAGGTACTTGTTAATCCTCTGCCATAGATTCCAAGGGATTGCAGCCTTGTTAGTTCCCCCATTGTAGGAAACTGTACCATGCCATTTAGCCATCACTGGCGCTGGGACCAAAGCGGCACATAGCTGAGCTGCATACAGACCAGGGTGAAAGCCACAAGCATTAAGCAATTGTGCCCTGGTTTCTCTAGTCACCCGCAGTAGCGAGATGTCAGCCAGCAGGTTGGCCGCCTGTGAAAAAGTGTGGGATAATTTTAAAACGAGTTCCCTACAAAGCTGCCCTGTAAGCCGTGACCTTTCCCCCCACTCCCAACACTCACAATGACTGGGGTGCTTGTGGAGCTGTGTGCCTGCCTAGAGTTTCAGAGAGAAAGTGATTTCTACTAGCAAAAGGCCCTTGTTACTAAAATGTTTCAATCATTTGCTGGAATGCAACAATCCCTCTTCTGTTCAGCACAGACCTTGAAGAACCCACAATGCACCCCTACGGACCGGCTTTGGCAGATAAGAAAAAACCCTCGGCACAGCAAAGAAGACCTGTTCCGAGATCTGCTGCAGCGTGATGAGACACAGACCAGGGAACGGAAAGAGTGCTGGGAAGCCGAAAGGCAGGACAAAAAAGAGAATGCTGCTTTTGCTAGGCAAGCGACAGAGCGGATGATAAAAGTTATGGAGGATCAGACAGAGATGATCAAGTCTTTGATACAGCTGCAGACTGAGCAGATCCATGGTTGACCTTCACTTCAGCACATGCAGATGCACAATTCTTTGCCAACCCCACTCCCCTTTATGCCCACACATTCCTTTTCACTTCATAGCACTCCTGAGTTTCCCCAGCACTCCACCCCCTCTCACAGCTTGCACAATGATAGCTGGAGCTACACATCGTCGTGAGGTTTTACCCTTTTTAACAATAAATAAAGGAGAAGGTATTTAATGGTACAGCATTTTTATTCTGTGTTCTACAAAAGCGTAGAGCAATCAATTCACTCTCAGGAAGAGGTTCCTAAAGCATTGCGTTGCATGGATCTTGGGCCCCAAAATTGCACATGGATGCACCAGGGAAGCAACTCCAAAGCAGACATGTTACTGCCCCTCATTATCAAAGTGGTTCCTCAAAGCCTCTCTGCCTAAGCCCAGGCTGCACCTCTGCAACCCCAGTACCTGCTTTGGCCTTTCCCAAGGCCTGCAGCCTGGGGAGTTGCCAGGCCGGAGCTCCCCAGCTCCTCTTGCCTTTCCCCAGCACTGCTCTATCCCAGTACCCTGAGGTCCCAGACAGCCAGATCCTCCTCTCTCCAAAGCAAGAGAAAGACTAACCCAGATCCTCCCTGTGCCCTTATAACAGGGCCAGGTGTGGCCTGTTTGGGGTGTGGCCCCAGCTGTGACTACTTCCCCAATCAGCCTAGCCTTTTTTTCTAGGAGCAGGGTAACTGCCCCACTACACTCCCTGATATACAAGTCCTAGAATAGCCTTGAACAGAGGCTGTGAAATATACCAAACTGAGCCAAATTAACGTAGCAATTTTGTGGTGTGCATCCGGCATCCTGCATTAACACAACTCCACAAACCCCATTTTCATTTATGACCCAAGGCAAAATTTTAAATATAAAATTTTAAATTCAAGCTTGTAAGGCTTGAATATTAACCCACCTTCATCACTAAAGCTCCGAAAAATAGTGCTATTGAGTGATTAGAATGTTCCTTGTAACTACAGGTGTAAAAGATTGAATTGCTCAGATTCAGAAGTATTTCACGCGTGGGATACCTTCACAGATAAAATACATCAGAAACTCACTAATAGGCACTAATAACTCAGAGATCCAATTTAAATGACTGAAATTCATGAACTGGTATGTAAGTGAATGAACAATAACAAAGCAAGATTTCTGCAACCCAAAAAGTACTTTGTTTATGTTGATAAGTGTATTTTAGTTTTATGATAATACTTCATAACATTCTAGTACATATGCCATAAAATATTCTGTAAAAATAAGATCCATAGTATTATGAGACCTCACTACAATACACTGCTCTTAAATCTTTGCTGAAATGCAGGGAGATACCACAACATTTTTATTTTTACTTTATTGTTGGGGCAGGGGGAGGAGCTTTATAAAATGCGTGGATTAATGAGGTTGTATTGTAGTAAACAAAAAGCAAAACAAAATATAGGGCAAACTTTTATTCCTACAGTTTATTTCATAGGTTGTAACTATTTAGTATGCCTGAGATGTTTCCCTCCCCATCCTCCCAACCCCTCTGTCACATTACATCACTCGAAAACTGCAGGGCTGGGGGGAAAAGGAAGCAACATAAGAAAACCCTATATAAATGCTTAATCATTACTGATGAATCTGCTGTTCAGCTTTTTGAAACATACTGGCAAGAGAATGATGAGCATTTTATCCTAACAAATTTTAAGCCACCCAGTTGTCTGAATTGCTCATTCATCTCTTTTGACATCTAAGTGATGAGTTCTACATCAGAAGTGAAATATTTCTGATGCTTTCTTAGGATCAACTGGGAGTCTGAAGTATCGGCCTTCTAATATGTATCATTTTGCTCAGCAGGCAAATTTTAAAAATACATTAAATAGTACATAGATAATACCAGCTCAAATCTTTGGTCCATTCCAACAAATCCTCTCAAGGACTGTGTGTTGCCTTCCAATCCAGGCTCAGATGAACCATGGTCAGGTTTTTCCTAGGCATAGAGTCTGACAAGCCCCTTTACTCTCTGGAAACATGCAACTCCTGGTGTCCCAGTAAAATAAAACAAACTGAAATAAACAATCAACCAATCCTGAGGCTGCCAGGCAAACAAAGCTGAGTGCCTACCATTAGGATGATTCTGTCCTGGACCCTGCAAGCAGAGGTCTTGTAGAGCTGGAAGCAGGGCAGATCCTGTCCCTCTCTAGAACAAAGGTTGCCCAGCCCAAACAGACACTTAAGTCTTGCTTGCTTTGGGAAGGCAGTTCAGCTGTTAGCGTTCCCTCTAAGCTAGAGAGCTCACACATCTCATTTGGGATGGACAGGCACTTCTCCCTTCCAAAGGGAAAGTTCTTTAACTACTTCTCCACTTGCTGATCACATTGCCTTATATTTATTTACATTGCCTCTGGCACTTCCCCCACCCTTGATGCCTTTGGGGAAGATGAAGTCCCTCTATACTATAAAAACCACCTAGTCGAGTCTGCATAGAGGAAAATATTCCTTCCTGACCTCAGCAGTAATCACTTTATGTCCAGGAGGATGAAGTCTCACTGCCTTTATTTTTAGGACGTGTAATTACAAATGCTAAGAGTGGTCATAAACTTAACCAACCTTTTTATGTTCTTGCTTTATTATTTCTTTATTTCACAATAACTTTCTAAAAGTGGTAAACAACTGATACAACCACACACACACAGTGTACAATGGTTACCCCTAAAAATGCATTTAAAGTTTGCTTTTTACTATAGTAATTGTTTTATCATCTATAGATAATGTAGGGAATACTGTGCTAATGTTATTTATTTACAAAGGAAATTGGCAAAGTCTTTTTAAAGGATGGTGTTAACACATAGGCCTAAAGCTCTAAGTTAGGTTAAAACATTTTAATCAAAATCATCATGAAGGTTTGCACAATTAGGCTAAGAAAAATAATAAAAAAATGATAGCAAGCATATTTTACATTGCTTATAGAGTGAAAAATATATCTAAAGGTCATGACTTATTTTTGCAGCCACTTAAGCATATATGCTTGTAATCAGCGCTAACTACTTGAATAACAAGACATAAGAGTATAAGAAAAACTATGAGAAAGGAGTAAGTCTTTCAAACGCATAAAATGTTCCAACTGCAAAGGGGAAAAAATGAGTGATTAATTAAGAAATGTTATTGTCTCTGTTGGCCAAAATTGTTGTGATATCTTATACACTGGAAATTTGGTGTGTGTTAAATGTAACTGTAAATCTGTTAGTCATTTGATAGTAATAGGACAATAATAGTTACACATTTAGCCACAAACTGTAATATGAAATAAATAAAGGGGGGGAATATAAGAAACCTGTAAACTTTGAACCCCCTCGGACCAATATGAGTGGCAGCCTTGTGGCCCCAGAGTGGGCTAGTAATTGCATCTCTTCAATGTGCTGTTGTTTTCTTTGATCAGAAAACCTGATTTAATCAACTCAGTTGGCATTTACTATTTGAGGTTTCAGTAATCAATACTTTAATAGAACCCATTACTTACAATGGCCACAACACCTACATATACAAACAATATCTCAAATGGACTGTGTTAAATAGATGAGACAATACAATGTGTGGCCCCACTGTATTTTTCCTCTTATAAAGGATAGGCTAACACAAAATAAAAATCAAGAGAGTATTTCTGTTTGAAACATGCAACATTCCTGGAAGGTTCTCTATGCTTATTCCTTCCTTTAATCTCTATGCAGTATCCTTTGTGGCAGACTATAATTTACTATTTTTCTCAACTCAGTAATCAGTTTGTTAAAGCAATAATCTGCATGACCTTGGTGAAGGTATGGTTTTTGGAGAGGCATTCTGAATGCATTCTCCCTTTTCTTCCAGCCCTACTCAACACATTGCTTTCTATTGCTTTTGTTGTCTGAATGCAGCCATCTCCAGGTGAAACATATGGGGAAAGGTCCCCTTCGATATGGGCACAAATACGCATTACTGATGTTTATTTTCTAGCAAACAGATACAAACTAAATAATACGAAAGATGGATCACCATTTAGAAATGCTACGTATGTGCTGGAGGCAGAAATAATACACAACCCATCGCATTAATATGGTAGTTTAAATGCTCCAACAAGGCCTAACAAACTGCACTGCATCGCTAGCAACATCTCCAGGGTGATGATGCATAAAGTCAGAGGGATTTTCTAGTCAATAGCAGGAATTAGAGTTTAATGCCTTGTACTAAGAGACTTCATAATCCTGAAATGTGACTTATATAAACTGAATCTTGGCAGATGCAGTGTTTGCTGAAGCTGAAACTTGGAAGCAACATGAATATGGTTTCTGAAGCTAATGCACAAAATGCCTTATTTTAAAAATTGCTCTTTTAGAGTACTTCACAGCATTTTGTTTTCATTCAGCCTCAATTTAGCAGATCTTTAGAGTGTAATTAATGGGCTTTTTCTTACCTTGTTCTTAAAAGGCTGCTAGCAGAACATACCTGCAATCAGACAAACCCTCAATTATACCCAATTACCCAGAATGTATTTGACGTGCTTAAGGACCATTCTAGAATGAACAGAAACCATCATCACCTGTCACAGGCAGTTTCAGAGGTATACACCCATCACTTTTGCTTCTGTCCTCAGGTAAAGAAATAAGTCTTTTGGCTAGCAGTGCAGATATGGGTTGCACTAACAGTGATGTAAGGTTCGATCGGTTCTGTCTGTAGTTTCCATCTGAAAATGAATGAGAGAGAGGAAACAGCAATTTAGTAAATGAAAAACTAAAAAGGAAAACGTTTCCAGAGTCTCCATATGTCTTAAAACAGACAAAGCCAGTATACAGTTTATAATATAGCAGACTCACCCCTACAATGAAAAGTTGGATTTAGATTAGCAGCCATTACTCTGCACTTATATTAATGAAAGAATTTTAAAGCTCTTCGGTCAAGTATACTACACATACACAATGTAGGATTTGGGGGAGTAATTTCTAAAGAAGTAAATCACCCAAAAAAATCTCCTGCAGCACAGATTAAATTGTCTGCGTGGTACAGATATGCAACGAGGGTGGCATGTGGTAAGAGGAATAAAAAAAGAAAAGAATTATTGGGATTCTATGGTTACCTTTGTTCAGTAAGGAATGAATGAGATGATACAATAGTATCAGATGGCAAAACAGACATTAAACTCAATGCTGGATTCCAGAGCAAACAGATGCATAGAGAAATGCAAGCACGGTGCCAAACTGACTGGATTGTTTAGCTTTGCACAGATTTTTAAATGACACAAAAAATAGCAACATATAGCACTGGTGTTATTCAAGGCGCAAAAGACCTACATTACCATACAGAGCAAGGTTTTCACAAGGATTCTGAAAATAAAACATACAAAGTAGACCAAACTGCACAGAACAATAGCCTCATAATCAGCGTTCGACTCGGAGATCTGGACTTCTTGATGTGAGGAGAGCCAACTTGCATATATTTCCAAGCACAAAAAGAAGAAATATATTCTTTCCTCTTTAAAGACCAAGTCCTGCTCATTTCATTGACACAAATGGGAGTTTCATTTGACTAAAGTGAATAGGATTTATACTCTACATGCAAGTACCTTTTTGTAATGTAGAGATGAAGGTTCAGCTGAGGGATTTCTGACTGATTTCTTACAGACTCATGATGAGCAGATGTCAAGTGGGGGGAGTTTACATAAAAGCAAAATCCTGCAAATACAGCTACAAAGAACATGGGAAGCATTAGCACAAGCCTGGCCATATCAAAAGGCTCAAGTCAACTTTCAAAATCTCCCCCAAAATGGCAGCAAAAGCTAATACACTTTGTGAGGTTGGAAGCCCAGAAAGGGGGAACAGTTGCAGTGAACTGATTCACAAGACAAGATGGAACCTGAGCTCTCTCATTTGAAGCCATAATGCAAGCCATTTGAGAAAGTAATCGGAAGGGAAAAATCTCTAAAAAGATAGATGCAGTAAAGGAGGAAATGACTGTTATGAGAACAAACAAAAATATTTAACATTAAAAGGTTGAATGAGTGAAACAAAAAAAACTGATTATTTCACTACAGGACAAATACAAGATGCTTGAGGAGGAAAACTCCTCACTTAATAAAGGATTCTCAATATGCCCTGGAACAAAAGACCGATGACCTGAAAAACAGTCTAGGTGAAATCATGTTTGTTTAATTGGGGTATTAGGGAATGCTAAACCCCACAACCTGGAAAAATTTTCAGAATCCGTGCACCAAAATGCCTTTCAGCTCAATGATAATGATTTGCCTATTACCAGGGAACAGACCAGGAGACATCCTGCAAGGAACTCACCTCTAAGAGCAACTATGATCCACTGTTATGTAATTTTCAAACTCCCATGCACTGAAACTGGTTCTATAGCAAGCTAGAAAAGCCAGCAAAAACTGACATATCCCTGCCTAGACCACATTATTTCTAGTCTGGAAATCCAGAATAAGAGTAGATATTTGATGAGATGAAAAATAAACTCTGTGATAAAAAAGTATCTGCTTTATCCAGCCTGGTTGAGGCTGGTGTGGTGTTTTACAACACCAAAAGACACCTGGCTATTCCCTGTGATCTCCATAATGCAGTCACAAGGTGTTGGACCCATCAAGAATCAATAACATGCACTCTAATTAAATTCTACAAAATTACTACCAAAAATCCTGTTGTTAGCATTGAATTAAATTCTACAAACATCTGCATGTATCCTTCCTTTGCGGACAGTGCTGAAAATAGCAGAGGCTTTCCACGGTTCCATAATTTGCCTTTACAAATAGTGCAAAATCACCAAAAGCTAGTCGGAAAAGTATTAGACAGCCTATGTTTGGGGCAACTTTTTTAGCCCTCTCCCCATTTGGGGTGAGCAAAAGGGATCCTGAAAGGCCTGCTCAGTCACAGCCGCTGCTGCCGAAATGCACTTCTGTCTCATCCAAGCACAAGATGACTGTCACATGGCTGCCGCTTCCATGCAGATTTGTGACTGAAGACTCCCAGAGGTCACTGCTCCTGTCTTCACCACCACTCGTCCATCGCTGCAGGGCTTTGTATGGGTGTGAGCCCTTTGGCAGAGGGGTGTGCGTAAAATCTTTTAACGTGGGGAAACCGGTGTGCAGGCGGTAACCACACAAGACTTGATAGGAGGTGTGATGGGTTGGATCACAGAAACCCCCTTGGGGCTGCCAACTGATGTACCAAGACTACTTCTGCTCCTGCTTTCCTGCCCTGGCAGCTTGGGACTTCAGTGCACTGCCTGGTTTGAGCCAGACCTGCTAGCCTGCTGCAAACCCAGACCCAGGTCTGAACCACATCCGCTAACAGCTGTAGGCTTAATTGAAAGCAGCTTAAGAAGTGATCCTGTCTTTAACACTCAGATGCCCAACTCCCAATGGGGTCCAAACCCTAAATAAATCCGTTTTACCTATATAAAGCTTATAGAAAGTAGGATTTAAGTGGTTCCAGGTAGTAACAGACAGAACAAAGTGAATTACCAAGTAAAAAAAAATGAAAACACGCAAGTCTAAGCTTAATACAGTAATAAAACTGAATACAGATAAAACCTCACCCTCAGTGATGTTCCAGTAAGCTTCCTTTTACAGACTAGTCTCTTTCTAGTCTGGGTCCAGCAACCACTCACTCCCCCTGTAGTCCTTTGTTCCAGTTTCTTTCAGGTATCCATGGGGGTGGAGAGGCTCTCTCTTAAGCCAGCTGAAGACAAAATGGAGGGGTCTCCCAGGGATTTGTATAGACTTTCTCTTCTGGGTGGACACCCTTCCCTCCCCCTGTGTAGAATCCAGTTACAAAATGGAGATTTGGAGTTACATGGGCAAGTCACATGTCCATGGATGACTCATAACTTACAGGTAGCAGCCATGGTTCACATGCTGCCTTGAACATCCTCAGGTAGACTTCTTATGTGAGTTGGAGCCTCCCAAGATCTATTATCTTTTAAGTGCTTCTTGATTGGGCACTTAACTTGCACATTCCTTTCTCAAGAAGCTGACCAAATACTTTTACTAAGGCTACTTAGCAATTAAGCAAGTACACAGCCAATATTCATAACTTTGAACCCTCAAAATGATACATGCATACGAATAGGAGGAATAGATTCAGTAGATCATAACCTTTGCAGAGTTATGTTACATGGCATATGTAGCATAAAACATATTCCAGGTATGTCATGTATATACATTCATAAGCATATTTCCATAAAGCCTTATGGGGTGCAATGTTACAGGAGGAAAACCCTGACCCAGTGGCAAGGGAATCCAAGAGAACCAGGGACCTCCCTCCTGTTGAAGCCCTCATCCGCCTTCACAGCCACAGAGAACTACAAGGTCCTCTTATGTGCCCGATCCACCGTTGGGCTCTTGCACCTCACATATACCAGAAGGAACCACCTCAGACAAGAAATCATCTCCTGCGCCCACACGCTGAAACAAAGAAAAAAAATCAGAAAACCTACCTGGAGCTCATGCAAGAAATCCAAACCAGAAATTGGTCCAATAAAAGATATTCCCTCACCCACCTTGTCTCTCTAAGGATGTGACACATTATCTACCAGAAGTCTTTAAATCAAGATTGGATGTTTTCTCTAAAAGATAAGTGCTACCAGAAGTGATGAACTTGATGCAGGAATCACTGTGTGAAATTCTATGGCATGTGCAATGCAACAGGTCAGACTAGATGGTCATGGTCATAATGGTTTCTTCTAGCCCTAAAATCTACGTGCCTAGAGGCAATGAGTGACTGAGTGGTCAAGAGTGAAAATGAGGGACAGAAATGCCACCTTGAGGACATCCATGTTTACTTAAATGTACAAGTAGTAAGCAACTGAAACAAAGGCACTTGCAATAACAAAACGGATTACTATCTCACAATTAATTACAAATTAAATATGACTTGAATGGGAATAAATTGTTTAAATATATTCATGTCAGAAGTATTCTAACATATCTGATAAATGATGAACAAGGGAAAGGGATGTCTGAATAAATGAACTCACTAAAGGACAACCAACATACTAGAAATTTAAACTCTATACATTGATATCCAATCCTAACGTTGTAATTACTTTGCCAACAGAGGCACACTGAGGAAAGGATCTGTAAATACTGTTCTACTCAGTTTCTTTTCACAACACCCTTCATTATGATGTGGCAATAGCAAATTCCTGGGACATTATTCTAATTATGCTAATAGTGCTTAATCTATTAGCCCCTTCATAAGACCTAATGAACACCACTGAAGTTATTGAAAATAGAGGAAAAGGGACAAATAATTTTAATCTCATGGGATTTCAATGAGAATTGGCTACTTAGATCCCTTAAAACCTTTGAAAATCCCGCCCTTTTCATGGGACTGTATCTATATATAGGACTAAAGACAAAGATTACAGATGCTGGGCCATAATTATGCTCTCAAATCATAGTAACCATGGAGTAACTCCAGTGAAACCTATGAAGTTGTGATTAATTTATTCTGTTGCAACAGAGAGCAGAATATATAGTCCATATTGCCAATCAGTGTTAAAAACAATTTGCAGTCCACACATGAATTTAGCATGCTAACGACTTGCTTTAGTGGAGCTAATTGGGTGAGTATGAGTCAATTTTGCAAGCTCAACCCTAAATCTTATGGTATCCAAATCCTAAAGCCTTTAGGCACGCAAAACTCCCACTGACATCAAAATTTGACTCCAAAAAAATATCAACTCAAACAATAATTTGTATCATTTGCTTTATTCCTGATGAGATGTAAAAATTTTAAGGCCAGAAGAAATCATTAGATCTAGTCTGACCTTCCATACAAAACAGGCCATTGCATTTCATCCTGTTACACCATTATTGATCCAAATGTGGGTTCTTTTCCTAGCTGTTTAGACTTGCTGTATGACTTTTTACAAATAACAACATCCTTGTAGCTCAGTTTCCGTATCTGTCAAATGGGGATAACAATTCTTCCCTTTTTTCCAGGGGCATTGAGCGACCTAATTCATTGGAGTTTGTAAAATGCCATAACGTCCTTGGAAAGTTGCCATTGTGAGAATATAACAATTACATTTCTACAGCACCTTCCATTAAATTCTTTATGCATCCAGGTGCAAGCATAATCTTTCACACTGTCCTACTGCTTTTCAGCCTGCTTGGAATAAAGAATCATAGAGGGGAGGAGGAAGTTTAAAAAAATCTAAGAGGGACTGGGAAAGATTATGGACTTTTTTTACCCTCCTAACCACAGCGTCTTATTTTATCCCTAATTTCTTACTTTAATCTTTTCTGATTGTTTTTAAATACAAAGGAGTGTGTGGTGCAGGAATTATTTTATGTTGTTTGTTTTGATCCAGGTCCAGTACACAGAAAAAGGGAGGACAGTGTTACTATATGTTGTCATTTCTGTTTATTAAAGTCACCCTCTACAAGGATCAGGTAAAACAAAAGAAAGTCAATAAACATATGTGGCCCAAAATGTATTCTGTCATTGACAAAATTCAGTAAAATAATTCCCCTTTTATGCCCTAAAATACCATTCGAATGATCTAAAATATATTTGAAAAAAGATTAACTGTGACTGAACACCGGGCCATAATTGTACATACTCACATCTTTGACTTTCTGGTGCATTAATAATAAAATAATATTCATTTTGAAATATCTGACGTGAATGCCTCATTAAATTTTCACCTAAAGCTTAATGGAAATTTGACAAAAGTTTTAAGTTGAGAATAGACACCCCAAGCAGGACTTTACAGCTCACTAGGAAAATTAAATTATGGCATAAAACACAGAAAAAAAGTGTGTTTTGTTGAATAAGAGGTTCTCTTGTTAATCCCCTTGAGTGAAGAGTTAGTTCAGTGCATTTCTTTGTGATAGAGATGTGTGTATTCTCAGCATTGCATCTGACCGCCCTTTGACAAACACTTGATCTTGCCCTAACCCTGATGAAAATGTACCCGCTGTAGGTGAGAATCTCTGGCACTTACAGAAGCACTCTTTCAACAGACACTCACCCCATTTTTTTTCTGATTGAGTCAACAACTGGTGTGCCACCCCTGCTGCTTATGGTATTAATCATGATTGTTTCAGTTACCTGGTCTTTCTCCCACCCTGCCTCCTTATCTTTGTTGTATCCATCTGTTGTTTCTAATTGTATGCTGAGAAAGGAATGGACTGTCATTATTAGGTATGTACAGTGCTTAGCATAATGGGACCCCAATCCCAGATTAAGGCCTCTCGGAGAGACAAGGACTTTATCATGATATTAATCATAATAATCCTGCTCTGCAACACCTGTTCTCAACCCTGGAGTGATGACTATTTACTTGTTGTCACAGCAAACACTACTTCTAATATTGATGTGATTCTGCTGACATGAAGATTGACATATCTCCATTTATCTATCTCCTAGAACTGGAAGGACCTTTCAAGGTTATTGAGTCCAGTGCCCTGCCTTCACTAGCAGGACCAAGTACTGTCCTCTGACAGATTCCCGCCCGCCCCCTCAAGGATTGAACTCACAACCCTGGGTTTAGCAGGCCAATGCTCAAACCACTGAGCTATGCCTCCCCCCCCACATGAAGAAGTAACCTGTCACCCTCTGTATTAATGCTGATGGAAGAAAACAACTTGCACTGTTACACTTCTGTGTATTTTTCATGTAAACAAATCTGTAACAAAAATAATACTAATTTTTTTCCTGCAACCCTTAGAAGCTCGTTATGAGTAGCACCTTCTCATGAGACTAGTCCTATTGAATTCAATGGGGCTATTCAAGGGGCCATGAGCATGGGCTGCAAAATTGGGTCCTAAATATTTCGTGAGGCTGCTTGGGCTCCATTCCAAACAGGCCTCTAATGAAGAATAAGCTGCATCAGCTGCAACTATGGGAAGCACGGTGGTAGGCTTAGAAGCCTTTTTCTTCCAGAGACTATTTAAGCAGTGGAAGAGAATTAGACTGAGTCATGATGCCTCTCCAGGAAGCTTTCTGTTCTCAGTTGTGGGAGAGGAGGTCAATTAATGTATGAAAGGTTGTTAGATCCCTTCTACACCTTTAGAGAGGAGAAGCTCTGTGAAAATCATGTATCTTCTCCAAAAACAGAGATCTGGAGGCCATCCATTTTTCACTCCTTGGGCAGATATAGCACAGAAGAGGGGATGTCAGTCCCCACACCCATGTCTCAAATATGGAGCACTTCATGGAAGTGGGTGTCGTGCAGTATGCATGTAAGGGGTAAGGTATGTCAGAGGGGGAAGGCCATTTTGTGGGCATACTTGAATGGAGGGAATACTTGAAGACTACCTTACAGTGGTGGAAGGAGAAAATAACTTAAAGGTGGAAGGTGTCCTGGGAAGCATAGACTAAGTAGTTGAGCATGCATGGGAAATCATACCCCCCGGTATACGAGAATACTACATTAGGAAGGAGTGCTCCCTGGAACAGACGTCTATGGAGTACAGCTGGTCACAAGCAACCTCCCCTACTATTTTCATTTATCTCCTAATGAAGTAACCACAACATAAAGAGCCTAGTAATGTATGTCAACTCAGGAGTATTTTGTTTTACTACTGTTCTCATTATTGATAAGTGAAGGCAGAACACCACTTGTTGGTCTTTGTGAAAAAAGGTCCAAAACTCTGAGACTCTGTAAGCAGGGATTTAGTGTATTCACGTGGCTACAGGTTTGGAGAAAACCATAAAATATCATGAGACTCTTGAAAAAATTGTGTTGGCAACACTGTGTGTGTGTTTGTTTATATACAGGGGAGTCGCTTCATACGCTCATTTAACTTACGCAAATTCAACTATATGCACTCGGCAAAAAAAAAAAAGAGAAAATAATTTATATACTGTACCTGTAGTGAGAGCGATTCCGCCCGCCCTTCCACAATAACTGATCTGAAAGCTGACAGCTGAGCAAAGATCTGGTGATAAGTAACACACAGACTTTATTTTGGGTGACAACCCAAATCAGTCAACTGACCACTTCCTGAAACGTGGTACCTAATTAGTAAGGAAGTGTACACACTTGTGTATGTGCACTAAAGATTGTCTCAGATTTACTGTGAACCTTTGTTTTGGAACAGGTTCCAATCAAGATTGTTGTAAAGTAGGTTTAAAACTGAACAAGTTAACTGTTAACTAAGATTATAGATGACTGTAGACATGTCTACCATAGTTAATGGTTTCACACTGCCTTTTAAGTTTTAGCTGTATATAGACATTAAATGAGACTAAGCATACAAGCTTTTTGAATTGTACTCAATTTATATAATCTGTAATAAATGTAGGAGTTTATTTTAGGTACTTCAAAGTGTCAATCAGATCCGGGGGCTAATATCATTTATTTGGAAATAGGTAACTAGGGTTGGCTACTGTACATTCATTTGGAAGGAGACCTTGATAAACTGGCATGTAAATACTTAACCAAATTGTTATGTGATCAAGCTATGGAGTGTTGTTCCTCTGTTGTGTTGGCAACAGTAGAGTTGACAACTATTTGGCACAACTGAGGTCCTCCTGAGAGACAGTCAAAAATCTAAACAGAGTCACCTTCCAAAGACAGTAACTGAGTATAAGTTATTTTCTATTGTGGTTGTGGGATTTGATTCTGGAAACCTGAATGGTTAAATCGACCAATTTTCTAATTTGTGTTAGCCAAATTATAGTCCAATAGCACTTTTGCCTTCTAATATTCTATACTATTAATTGCTGCTGTTAAGGATATTTAAGAAACTCTACAAAACTAATTTCAAGTGTTTCTTTAGTTGAGCAATCAAAATTAAAAGAACTCTAAGAAAGGTGGTCTGGGTAATCAATTAAACAGTTGTTTAATGAAGGAATGGTTTATAACCTATCCTTCTTTAAAAAGTTAGTAATATAAAGTAATTATAAAATTTCACATTTTTGCAATTTGCTCTTCACGTGCAAAGGATTTTTCTAAATTTCCCAAATGTGGCCACTGATTTGTGGTGTGCAACTTGAGACCCTTTGGGACTGATTTCAAAAGATGCTGAGCATCTGAAAATTTCACTGAAATGTGTGTGCTCAACACACCTGAAAAAAAATCAGGCCCGAGATGTCTCCTCCCGGGAACTCAAAAATCAATGGCCTCTTTAAAAAAATGTTGACCACAGTACATTACACACACTGTGATTGTGTTATATGAGTCTTAAATTGGGCAAAATACAACATTAAGGATCAAGCACAAAAGAAAATAAATTCTGACTTAAAACATTAACGCTGCCCATTGTCCCAAATCACTTTCTGTTGCACAAATATATATTTATATTAAAATACTCCTAGCACAAAATTGTGTCATGATGCAAATACTACCTGACATCCTAAAATGTACTAGAGTAGGAATTAATTGGTGTGTAGCTCAGAACAGTTTGGAAATGTTATTGCTCCTGCTCAGGATTATGGTTTTGAATGAAATATTTATCTATTAAACATTGCTTGTTTTTTCCCAGAATGCCCAGTGTTTAGTTCACTTCAGGAATTGTATGTTTTGCAAAGTGTGTATCTCAAATGTAGCTGCCTTTGTGCCCCTAGAGCATAGAACCCTAAGCTGTGCTATGTCCTTCAAAAATATGAATGAAATTTACCTACCAAGTTTGACTGCGATAGCTTTTTCAATTGAAATACTGTAGACCATTTTGAATGAAAGTGCCAAGTGGATTATAATGCTTTTCTTCAACTTCATTAAAAAGCATTCTTTGTCTCAGATCCATTTGGGTGTCTCTCGACTGCTTGTGTGCACCAGGGCCAATTCTTTCATACCATAACCGCACTGACTTCAGTGAGTGTTTGTGTCAATGATTAATTTGGCCCGCCATACTGATATGGAAACACATCCATCCCCACTGGATCTATCACTCTTTTACTATAAGTCTGGATCGTTCCCTTAAGTATTCTTTGAATGTGAGAACTTTTGAAAACATAAAATGATACCATAAGAACAAGAAACCAAACAAGAGACACAAAAAACATCCACTTTATAGTTTATTCCTACTAGGATATTTTGTGCTCATAAAATTGGAATGATTGACCATCTGCAAGCAGTAGCCCTTTATATATTCACAAGCTAAATGCAGAGGCAGCTCTCAGCAGCCCAAGTTTCCTTGCTTGGCTTTTTATTGATAATGCTCCCTTTTAATCCTGAAGGCGATGTGCATGTGAGATGATATGTTCAGTACCTTGTTATGGAAGGCAGTAAGTTTACAGTTTATAAGACGAGGAAAAATTAGCCAGGGTGATATGTCCGTAAAGAGCTTTTTAAAAACAAACAAACAAAACACCAACAGCAGCACAGTCACTACATGTGTCTACCCACTCATACCCCCCGGCCCCGAGTTGCTGACCATGCATTCATTTCTGAAGGAAGTTTTACTCCTGGCTGGGGATATTTCATATCAACTAGAGTAATTATTTTGTTCAGTGTTGAGATGTTATTTATAAATGAAGCCCTTCTGAGGGTGAACAATGTTAGAATGCAGTAAGATATGCAGAACTGCCTTCTCCCCAGTAAATTAATACTGCTACCTGTTGCACACACAAGTCTTGGCTTGGGTGGATGTGACTAGGGTGACTGTTCCCTGTTCCTTATCTAGCTGCAGCACACCAGAATGAAAGAACAATGATAGTAATGCTCCAGCTGTAGATTTCAAAGTGATTTGCAAAGGTGGGCAAGTGTCATTATCCCCATTTTACAGATAGGGTAACTGAGATGTGGGTTAGCTAAGTGTATTGCCTTTCCTCAGGCTTTGTGGAGGGCACACCCGGGATCCACACAGGGGAAGTGAGTGTGTGGGAGAGGAGCAGGCAGCTCCTGTATTGTTGTGTATTATCTGCACATGCCCTGCAGAGCTCACTGTAGCAAGATAAGCCTCTAGGCTTCCCTCCCCTTTGCAGCATGGATTGACCATAAAAGATGGTTCTCAGAGTAAACATCAGCTGCAGGAGCCCTGTCAGTAGGGGTCCTTTAAGGTTACACTTTCAGATAAGGGAGTACCAGAGACATGAGCCTCCATGTGGATGACCCTTATTTCTTGCTGAGCCCCCCGGGGCTGAGTGACTCTTAGGGTATCCATGAAGTTGATGGGCTGGACCTGTGACCACTTGGGTGAAGGGAGAAATCCTGCCTTTTCCTAGTAGTGCTCAGATACCCTGGCGATTGGCACTGTGTAAGAATCAATGGAACAACTGGAAAAGAGGAGAAGCTCACGGAGATATTTTCCTCTTTAGCTCCCTCCTGCAGGAGAGGGTGATCAGGCCAATAGGTGGCAAAATAACTGCCCTGCTTATGGTTTATTAAGTTTACAGCAGCCAAAATTTGTATTTGGAACACACATGACATCTTTAAATTAATGTTCTGTTATGAACAAGCAAGCACTATTATGCACCCATAATAATGAGATTTATTATTATTAAAAATAATAAAATTCTTATAACACACTATAAGGGAATGGAATGGAATGGAAATATAAAATCTTTAGGAAAACACTGATTGTGACAGCTTTAGGATACCAATTATTTTGTTTATAACACACAGTGAATGCCGCAGTGCTCCAGAATCTCTCACATCCAGTATATATGTTGTAGAAATCACAAAATAAAGTTGTATGTGCTACATGTGGTATGGTATGTGTAACCTATACAAATATGCATTAAATGATTTATTCCTCCATACAGATTTGAAAACCACAAAACTATGCTTAGCTTGATATTCCCATGCCCCTGTCATGAGGTGACTTATTTTGGGCCTTGGTCTTGCCCTTCTTTGGATGTCATTCCAGAAGCTATTCATTACTTTAATAATCTTTGTTGCCCTGTACTTCACTTTTTTCTCTCTCTTTTAACCTAATCTAGTTAAATCTTGATTTGGGAGAAAGTGCCAGGTACCCTTACATTTTCATATTTAGGAACCGACTCTATGATCTTCACACAGGAAAAACTTCCTTTGACTGCAGTGGGAGTTTTGCCTACATAAGGGATAAAGGATTTGGTCCTTATTTGGAAAACTGATCAGAAGTCATAATTATGTGACAGCTGTGTCGTGGCTTATGGGAAATGAGTTGATAATTTCAGTCCAGTTCCTACAGAATGGATGTCCATATCACAAAAACAAACAAAACCCCAAAATACCACCAGCACCAGAACAGGTACATGTTGTCAACCCAAGTAAAAATGGACACAAATGTATTCTCTTACCCCTGGATGTGGTCACTCCAGGCCAGGATTGGGGCAATTTGTCAGCAAAACTTTTACTGCCTCTGCCTATGGAATAAAACGATGTCTTATAGCTGTTCCGTGAATTAACAAAGGACACCATCCTTAAGGATTTTAATCCCCGTTTACAATCTGGAGCATTTAATATGTAATAAAATTCCCTTTTAGAATTTACTTTTTAAAAAGTGGTTATTACATTATGTACCCCAACTGCGTAGTAATCTAATATGCTGATTATAAGGTAACAAATCTGTAGAAGAGGCATGCTGTATGACAGTACAATAAGGTCCAGAACAACACAGCCATTGTATTCCGCCTCCTCTTTGTTCCTTTGGTATAATAGCGAACATCAAGTCATTTTTGCTTAGGCTTGGGCTACACAGTTATGTCGGTCATGGTTGTGAAAAAACCACATCCCTGAACAACATACTATGCAGACCTAACCCCCAGTGTAGCCACAGCTATGTCAACAGAAGAATGGTTCTGTTGATGTAGCTAACTTTGTTCAGGGATTTGGTGTTCCCACAGACAGGAAAACTCCTTCTGCAGCATAGGCTGCTTCTTCACTATGGCATTATGCTGGCATAGCTATGTCAGTATAGTGGCCATGGTGTAGAGACAGCCGCAGATTGCTTATTTCTCTCAGTCACTTCGCTTAGCTCTTTTTACAGTTACCATGCTTGTTTCTGCTCTTATCATACCTTTGTGTGTAATGGCAGATACTTATCACTACACTTGTGAAAGAGTAGTAAAACAATCCATCCCCTTACTTTCTCTTTTGACTGCCATCTGTTAAAGCTTCTCCTCAGAGAAATCAACAACATTCCATATTGGAACTCTGCACTGCAAATATGTCACCCTCTGCAAACCTTATGAAAATAATTCCCTCTGGAAAAGATAAGAGTCTCCACTAGAAATTATTGCAGGAGACTAAAATAAGCTATATGGGAGGCTCTGCGTGGGTTTTATGGGGAGGCTGATGGTGGACCCTATACAACCAAAAAGAGGAAGACTATGGCCTGGTCCACACGGGGGGGGGGGGGGGGGGGGATGGGAAGATTCGATCTAAGATACGCAACTTCAGCTACGTGAATAACGTAGCTGAAGTCGAGTATCTTAGATCGATTTTTAAAAGTACTTACCGCGGTCCACACGGCAGCAGGCAGGCTCCCCCGTCGACAGCGCTTCCTCCGCTCACGGAGCTGGAGTTCCGGTGTCGACGGGGATCGATTTATCGCGTCTAGACGAGACGCGATAAATCGATCCCAGAACATCGATCGCTACCTGCCGAATCGGGCGGGTAGTGTGGATGTAGCCTATGGGTGTGTCTACACTTGGAGCTGGGGGTGTAATTTTCAGTTTCAGGAGACATACACGTGCTAGCTCAGTCAGAGCTAGTGCACTAAAAACAGAGCATAGTTGCTGTGGCACAAGCAGTGTCAAAGACTAACCTTTTTTTCATTTGTTTTTTTGAGAATGATCATGTAAAATACCCTCATAGTTTTGCTTTTCCCCACTTATTTGTAACGAAAGACCTGCCAGGGCTCAAGCAGTTAGGAACTGAGGTTCAAGCAATTTTTATATATTCATAACTGATGCAGCAAGCCCAGAGGTGCTGGGACTATGAACTGCCAACCCTAGAAGTCCCTGGACTCAGCCCTGGCAAGTTCTGGAACAAGTTAAGCCCTGGTAATGCAGAATAAATCAAGAAAATAAAAAAAAAGTTTTCTACCATCTACACTTTAGCAATCTCACTCATAAAATAAACCAGTGTGTGCATCTTGATTTTACACAGTTTGCAGCAACATAAAAATAAATTATAGGAAAGCTACCTGTTAATTTTAGCACAGTGTGATGTTAAAGTAAAAGTAATTTCTAACAGACAAAGATTAATCCAGTCACAATGTGTCTATTGGTACCACTATATTTGAACCATTCCTGAACTAATTTTAAATTAAATGGTACACGTGCATATGACAATGCAAATGCATATGACAACCAAGTACCAAATGAATTATTACGGTAAATATGAAATTCCCATGCAATGATAGGATGGTTAAAAATAAAGTGAACCCTCTATATGTATGCATTGTTTTAAAGGTATTTTAGCTAATGCCAAATTATAGCAAACCACATGTCTTAATACACAGAAGAGTTACCTGATCAAAACACCCTGTAATCATAGTGTTATAAGATCTGCTTTCATAGTAAGCTTTCATACCCCGTGCATTTTGGAGAATGACTATTTCACTCAGTGTCTTAAAAGCAAAATTTCTATTACAGTCATGTTCAGCTGCTTATCTAATGTAGAAACTTGGCTCATGTACAAATAGTAATTTGATTGCAGTTGTTAGGGAGGAAAAAGAATGGGAAATTAAGCAAAAATGACATTTTTTCCAGAACAAAGGGGTGAGTATCATCAGAATCCTTATATGACCCCCATCTGCAGTACATGTGGATGTAAGGGGGCGGAGGGAGGGGAAGCAATGCTCCAACAGTGGAAGGTAGTACAAAGAAAATTTAAATTATAAGTCCACTGAGATGCTTTAAACATGTATTTGTTCATTCTTGGAACAAGTCAATAAAACCTTAAGGCGGCGATTTTCAATGATGATGTTCTCTAGGTCCAATTCATAAGTGATGTATCCCTGTGCATGGATGATCTTCATGACAGTTACATGAGAGGGGTGTGTGTGAGGGGGGTGGGGGTGGAATCACCTCTCACAGAAAACAGTATTCATCAGTTTGAGTTGCTGGATGTTAATCTCTCCCTCTGGGATGTACCATCAACCATCACTGGGCCAGATTTTCAAAAGAATTGGATTGTATAAAGATGCAGATAGGCATCTAGTGGGATTTTCAAAAGTATATTTCAATGGGATTTAGGCACCTAGGTGATTTAGAAAATTCCATTAGGTATCTATCTGCCTCTTTAGGTGCCTGAATTGTTTTACAAATCTGCCTCCAAGAGCGTAAGATAACTGAAGGCTTGGGGGTTTTGTGTATGTACATGATGCATTAGTCTGGCCCAGAACGTGTAAATTCTAATGTGCACTAGCATGTTGCATACAAACTGGCCTGCATGGATACTGCTGGAGTGCATTCGGTCACAATGACATGACCTAGATCAGATATTATGCACATTCTTTACATACCAGAATACACCAAGTGCAAGACAAGTGGAGGGTTGGGGGTTTTGTGTGTGCTTATTTTCAGTCCTACAAAGCAGCTGAAGTGGCTGAGTTGCAAAGATCTGCTTTGTTCTCCTAAACGATCTTCTTTTATTCTCCACTGAAGTAACTAATGCTGGTGAGTATGTGTTACAGGTCAACTTCTGTGCTGGACCAAGAAAGACAGAAGTATTGAGGCCCCATCTAAATAAAACTTGGCTATCGATTTCAGCAGGAGCCAAGGGTGATGTGCCTCTCTACAGCATTCAGCTAAATCAGGGTCCTCGTTTTACTGAAGAGAATTTTTTAACCTTTTTTCAGTTGTAAAGAAAAGATTATTGTTGTACAGTGGTGAAGAGCTGTAGAGCTTATTATAATTTCAGGAGAATAATGTACTATTTACAACTGTGGAGCACTTTTACAACTGGTAGTGAAAACTAATTATTCCATGTAATATTTCTGTAAACCACCAAGCAAACTTACTTCACTATGTACATATTAAATAATAATTATGGACACGAATCTAATCTATATCTATGTGTATATATATTTTTACAGGAAATAAGGAAAAAGGTCTCCCCTTTTTGAATTATTCTTTATGTCCAGTATAAAAATTAAGCATCATTGCTGGAAACAAAGATAATCAAACCCCCATATTAAGATTTATTTCAGAGTCTATGATAATTTGCTGCTGTTCTTCTTCTGTGAATCATGGTAACTCTCTGGTGACTAATGCTTCACTTATCAGTAGAATACTTTTCCCACCCAACCCACAGCAGTATTCTTAAGAAAACAATTTGTACTCTGCTCTTCAATACCTTGTCACTTGCAATTATAGCATTTTTCCCCACAGATGTAAATTAGCTGTTTCATACCTTTATATCCAATGAAAAAAGGTCAGAGGGGTTTTTATTGTTGTTTGTTTTTTTAAACAAAACTTTGTTTTTATGCAGTTCCCTTTAAATACTGAGAAAAGTTATCCTCCAGTAACTATTATTATTTAGTTATTTACATATTTCATTCTTCTGACTCCATTCTACCAAGAAGATAATTTATTCACATAAAAGCTAATGTTTCCACTGACAGTAGCCTCTGAGTAGAGTTTTATGGTCTCAGGCCCATAAAAAATGATCTGAACTCACAATAATCTGAAAAGACCTTGCACCACAACAGAATAAAGCAATCAGGAAAGATAGAATAAAAATATAATGTTCAAGCAAAGAAAAATCACAGCGAAAAGAAATATAATTAAAAACACAAAATGAATGCCACCTCCTTCCTGACTAACTAACGAGGGCCCCTATCCTGCAAACAATTACACCCATGCTTAACTTTATTACACTGAGACTGCATCTGCCTAAGGTGCTGCAAGTGCCTCATGGGAGTTTGGGTACTTCACGCTCCTATTTTCTCCAATGGCCCGTCTCCTTGGCTAGACTACCTCTTCCATGATGCACCACAGTCTCCCCTCTGACTGAGCCCTACGGTGCTGCAAAGAAGTCACATGGAGGCGGTGCATCCCAATTCAGGCCAAAACCAAAATTTTAAATATTGGAATTTCACCATGCTAACTTTTGCTCAGCTCTCTATATAATTACATATTTTTAATAACACTTGCATTAACTTTTCCTCAAATTACCTCAAAGCACTTTTCTAATTAAGTTCCCACTATGTATTAAATAAGTTTCCCTAAGTAATTATGGCCACTGTTCCCACAGTTTCCAAGCTCCTGATTATATCCCTCTGGGAGTTAATATATTAAAGGTGGACAAAAAAAAAATACACAGAAGTTACATGAATTTCCCAAGTTCCCTTAGTCAGTAAGGGTCAGAGCTCGGGATCACTGTTTATTATTTTATATTGTTTGATTTATGTTGGTTTTCCACACTTTCATACAGACTATCCCCAATCACCCATGTGCCAAGCACTGCTATTGTCCTTTTTAAACACAAAGACTCCTTACAACACTTTCAGATAACTTGCCCTCTCTCTCTCTAAGTCCCCCTCACCATGATGTGTCTGCCCCATGTATGACTGAAAGGCCTGTTAGCTCCTGATATTTTTTTTTCTCTTCTCTCTCTGCTGTCCAGGGTTTGTCACCGCAGGTTTCAGGTACAAGAAGGCAGAAAGTCCATTGAGCCGTTATGACTCATACTTTTTTTATGTCATAGTGGTCTGAGGCTCTGAAGATGCTGCAAAGGTCTGTCCATCACTAACCCCTCTACTTAGATTCTCTCTCTCTCTCTCTCTCACACACACACGTGCCAACAAAACACCTTAAATAGTCCTGACCTGCTGACATTATCAAGGTCCTGATATTGTAAATGTGTCACCATCTGTTGCACCTTAGGGGCACGTTGCTGGGAATATGTTCCCCTCCTCCCAAAGTCTTGGCTCTCGGGGTGATGGAGACAGGTGGCATGGATAGCATTGAAACAGCGCCTTTCCTATGATGCTGCAGGTTTAAAGTGACCTTCCTGAAGGTCATTCAAGTCAATAGCAGAACTAAGAGTAGAACTCTTATGTTCTGACTTAAAATCTTGAGTTTGTTAAATAATGCAAAAGTCATAACAATAGTACTGAACCTTTCCTTCATAATTGGTCAGACTCTACCTTTAAGAGTGGATTGTGATCTGCTTACCCCATTCTCCAGTGAGAGGTGGAGATGAGAAATGGCAGTTAGCATTTATACTAAAGACAGTGACCGTGACTGAGGCACTTGTTGGTTAGGGGTAGCCAGAGGTCTTCCAGGGGGTATATCAACTCATCTAGATATTTGCCGACTTTTACAACAGGCTACATAAAAAGCACTAGCAAAGTCAGTACAAACTAAAATTTCATACAGACAATGACTTGTTTATACTGCTCTATATACAATACACTGAAATGTAAGTACAATATTTAGATTTCAATTGATTCATTTTATAATTATATGGTAAAAATGAGAAAGTAAGCAATTTTTCAGTAATAGTGCACTGTGACACTTCTGTATTTTTCTATCTGAGTTTGAGTACAGTACTAAGCGATTAGTTTTTAAGTGAGGTGAAACTTGGGGGTACGCAAGACCAATCAGACTCCTGAAAGTGGTACAGTAGTCTGGAAACATTGAGAGCCACTGGTTTAAAGAACCAGAAGTCTCTCACGGAGAAGTTAATCATACGGCTGTTCAGTATTGTTTACTACTGAATCTAACCCCAGCATGTTGATTATCACTTCAAAAGTTTCTACTGATAACAGTTCCTTTCAATTAATTAGCCTCTTAATGTTGATATAGACACTCCCACCTTTTCATGTTTCTCTGAATGTATAAATATCTGCTTACTGTATGTTCCATTCCATGCATCCAATGAAGTGGGTTCTTAACCCATGAAAGCTTATGCTGAAATAAATTTGTTAGTCTAAGGTGCCACAGGTATTTTTCTTGTTTTCTTTTTGCTGACACAGACCAACACGGCTACTACATTGTAACCCCAGCAGAAACATGAAGGTTAATATTTTCAAAAATGATTCATTGACTTTAGGTGCCTAACTTGAAACACTTTAACTGGGCCTGATTTTTAGTGGACGGGTGCTTAGCACTTTCTTATGTTAGGCACTCAACATCACTAGTTACTTTTGAAAATCCTACCTCAGAACAATAGAGCTACAGAAAGCTCCTGAAGATACCATAACAGGCTACATTTTACTAACAAGCACTTGTATAGGGGATTGAAGTACAAGCCCCAGTTACAAAAGGGGTTTGAGACAGCGTTTCTCAGTAGTGCTTTGAAAATGTCTACATGTTCTACTGGGAATTTTTTTTTTAAATGTAATATTCTTTACAAGCTGAGTTATAGCAAATGCTACATCTAACTCCTGGCTTGATCACAAAAAGTTTCTGATTCTTCACAGTGCTCCACTGACTCTTCACAGTCTTGTATGCAAATGCATTAACATTTCCTCCATCGTAATGCATGCTCTTAATGGAGAAGAGAATTTGGCCAAGTCTGAAAACAGATCACTGGCAACAAGCTATTTGGTAGTATTTACTGGGGAATGTAAAGTCCTCTCCATAGTGCACATTAGCATTCTTTTCCGGAACCATTCTCCTTGTAAAGAAAAGGAGAAGGGTTTCTTTAAACAGATTTCAAGTTCATTGTTTTGGTGAAGTTGGGACTGCCAAGAAAGGAAAGGTTCTATGCGGCTATTCTGTACACAATGTATATGCTTCCAAGTATCATTTAAAGTTCATTCAGCCTTGCTGTAACAGCAGAAGTATAACCATCTTTCTATTGATTTATTTACTCTTATTTTTTAATATAAAATTTTCTATATGATTCTTGAATTTACCCTATCCTAAGGAAGCAATGTAATCTAGTCATCAGCATATGGTCCTGTAATCCAGGACTCTTGGTTTCAATTCTCTGCTCCATCCCTTGGCAAGTAATTAAACCTTTCAGCATGGGTGGCGGGTGAACTGGCAGTTGGGGAAGGGACGGGTAGCCCCTTCCCCCTTCTGCCCAAGGCCCCTCCCCTCAGCCCAGGCCCACTGACAGCAATTCCGGGCTCCAGGGCAGAACAGTCAATGGACGCTCTTCCACATGTCCGGCTGGCTGCCTTTGCTGCCGCCGGTACCACCCCATGCGCGCATAGGAGCCCTGTGGCTCGCCTGGGTGATTTAAAAGGGCCAGGGCCCTCCAGGCCCTTTTAAAATTGCCCAGGCCCCTGGGCAATCGACCCCTTTACCCCCCCCCCCCATTGGCGGGCCTGCCTTCACCTGCCCCCTCCCTTCCCTTCTGTCCCCTCCCCCACTCTGGAGCCCAGAGCAGCAGAACCGCACAGCAGCTACTGGCCCCCCCGCCGCAGGCCAGTGGCCCATCCTCAGCCCCTGCCCAACCCCAGAGTGCAAGGCAGGCGACATGGCCTCAGCACCCCCAACCTCAAACCCGGAGTGCGAGGCGGGTGGCACAACTGCAGCGACCACGACCCCAGAGTGTGGGGCGGGCGGCACGGCGGCAGTGCCCCCAACCCCAGTCCTGGAGCACTGGGTGGGCGGCACTGCTTTAGTGCCCCCTAGCCTCCCCACGTCCCGGCGGCAGACCATCCAGCCCCAGCCTGACCCATGAAAGAGTGGAAACTCTCAGGCACTCCTGGGGGCGGAGTGTGGCCGGGACCATGCCATGCTGTTAGGGGAGGCTCAGCCTCCCCCAGCCTATGATACCCGCCTCTCAGATAACCAGTCTACACAGTATGAAACTGACAAAAAGTGGAGAGAATAAATATCAGTTGACTCATTGTGTTCCAGGCTTGAAACTGGATAAAGCATTTGTTCCAAAGTGTGAGCTATTCCATGAGAACAGTTTTTACTTATTTTGTGATTTCCTACCCCTCCCACATGCTCAAAAGCAGAAATGGACTTTTCCCTGGGTTGTGAATCCAGATTAGGAATCACAGGTCCAAACACTGCTGAAACGTGTAGGTTTTGAGGGCAGGAATTCTGGTGGAAGCCCCGCCGCACTTAGTTGTAAAGCTTAATTACCATTTGTGAAGCATTTTAAGATCCTCAGATGAAAAGTGTTATATAGCTCTTTAACAGAGCTGAGATCTCTCTCTCTCTCAACCCTTCCCCCTACCGCCTCCGCCCAAAAAAACCCCAACCCTGGGCGTCTTCAGAGGGTGAATTCCAAACCACTCCACCATGTTAAACACCTATCCAAAATTTGATAATAGTTCTCCTTTTTTCCCTGGCAAATGGGGAAGCATAATCAAACCAGTTTACATACTGTTGGTCACAGTTTTATAAAAGAATAATATAATGATCAGTGCATATAGCACCTTCACGGTGCTGTATCTTTATTTTAGTGTTAAGTTGTTCTGGTCTTGTATGTTATTTATGTTGTTAGATCTCACTGGGGGCTTTAGCAGGAAGTTCAGTCTTGCCTATGCATGCTGGAACTGGTATTTGCAGTGTTCAATAAGTCCCTGTGGTTTTATAAGTGAGTATTACAAATGATAGCAGCAGCTTCAAGCTGGCAAAAGCACTTCTTTCTGAGAAGAAATTTACTGGTCATGCCGATGAGACAGGAGTCTGAGAGTACTTCACAGACTTTGAGTTGTTGCTCACTGTAAATGAGTGGACTGATGAGAAGACAGCACAGTATACCGAACAGGGGGTGAGTTAGTGAAGACCGACAAGACTGGGATATGAAGACACCTTTGGTCATCTTTGCACATAACACCGGCCAGCTCTAAACTATCCATTACTCTCCTTGTGAGATTGTGATTTTTTTTTCTGTATGGTAGTTTAAATAAATTACCAAAATCAGTGAAACTGGTGTGATTATATTGCATTATTCTGACAAATAAAATATGCAGAATTTTGGATTTTTTGGTGCAGAATTCCCCCAGGAGTAATGTCCATACTCTTCAATCTTCAACAGTGTGTCCAAAACAGATAGGCTTAACCTAAAGGACACGAACCCTGAACTAGCTGATAATCTAGACCCAACTGAATATAGTACAGTAACTGAATACAGAATTTGAGCAAGCAGATCATCCTGCAAACCTGTGTGGGTGCACACTAGCTGGATTCCTAGGAGTTACCGTTTAAAATTCTTATTTAACTAGATGGAGCAAAGAAAGTTGTAATGACCTGTGCAGACAGCACTTCCACTACTAGATGGTGCTGTATCATTATCTTAGTTGTCTTGTATGTTGTTGGATCTGACCTGAGGCTCAGGGTTTAGCAGGCAGTTCAGTCCTGCCTGTGTGTGCTGGAGTTGGTACATGCAGTGTTTCAGTAAATCCCTGTGATTCTATAAGCAACTAAGCAAGTACTAAATTAGAAAACTTAATAGACACAAAATATTTGATTTGGGACATTTAGGACACAGAGCAAAACACAGAATATGCCGACAAATGCCATGTTTGTACACTGTTCTGAGAGTCAAACACAATTTAGGGATTTGCGGGCAGATTTGTAACGTATGGCGGTGCCTAAAATGAAGTTAGCTGCCCAATGGGTTTTTCAAATGTGCCTAAGCAGGTTAGGTACCTAACTCCCTTTGAAATCAAGGGAGTTAGGCACTCTTGAAAATCCTGCTAGACATCTAACTTCATCTTGAGGTGCCTAAATATCTTTGGCACCGTCAGCCCTACTGCTATTCAAACGCTAGTCACTGTTTCAGTTGAATGGATTTTTTGCCTGAAGTTGCAGCTGAACAAAGCTGGTAAGATGTAACCAAAACTTTGCAAAAAGTAAAAACGATAGATGCTTTTTTCTGGTGCAGATGAATCCATCATATTAATAAACACAAGCATGCACAGACACACAGAGACGAAAATATGGTTAAAATGAAAATAGCCAAATAATACAAATAAAAAGTATAGTTGGACTATTATGACAGCATGGGTTAAAGAACAGTTCTTTTTTATAATAGAAATGTGTCACAAGTAATCATCACTTCCATGGTGTTTCATCTCTTTTCCAATGTGGGTGGAAATAAATAGATGCCTCATTTGTAAATTTCATTGACACCGTACCATTAAAATGACACTTGATATATTATGTGATTGCCTCTTTACAATAGCTAACATCTTTCTTTTATTGTTCCAGGTACTGAGTTTTATATGAACGTGTAATCTAACAGTTGCAGTTTATTATAAACTCCCCTTTTCCTGCCACTGGCATCATCAGAAAGTTGTAGTTTGTCTTCAAGTATCTTTTTCTGCTGACAAATAAATAATTATTTATAGCTGCTTGAGTGTCAGAAACTGTTTTCCCATCAACTACCAGCAACATATCAATTCCTGTAATGCTAAGTTTTGAGATAGCCACCGTATATGTCAGATATAATGGATTACACATTTATTTTAGTTCTGTATCACCATTTATTACAAAGGGAGAAATCAAATGTTTTTCAGCCTTCATTTCAGAAGGATTCAAGTAGGATGGTGTGTGTTCAATTCCATCAAGGACGTCCTCAAAGGAAAAATCAACAAGACCACACACGCAAATATCTTCAATTCAATAGTGCTGCCAGCCATGTTGTATGGCAGTGAAACGTGGGCACTGACAAAGAGAGAAGAGCAGCGGCTGTGAGTAGCTGAAAGGGCAATGGAACGAGCTATGTTGGCAATCTCCCTTCTGGATCGCATCCCAAACTAAATGATCAGAGAACGCAGCAGGGTGAGAGATATTGTTGTGGAAAGCAGACATAACAAGATGCGATGGGCAGGCCACACGGCACGGTTCATGGACAACAGGTGGACCGCAATTATTGCTGAGTGGTACCCGCAAGAACAGAAAATACCACTTGGCCGGCCTCCAAGAAGATGGGAAGACGACATTGTTAATCATTTCAGACGAACGTAGAGAAGAAAGGCAAGAGTGCGAGAAGAATGGCGGACGTGTTGTGATCGGCGCAGTCTTAATGACAGCTGAAGACCGATCAATCCAGGTGATCCATTTCAGATACAAAATCATAACGTGATTTCAGTGCCAGCAACTGAACTGCTGAAGCAAGCCGAATATTTTCAAAGCAATAACTAAAGAGAGGGCAAAATTCTATTCTCTAATCTGCAAGACAGATCTGACCTCTGTTATTCCGCTCTCCCACTTACAACAGTATAATAATTTTATGGAAGTTATTAAACTCTGTGAAATGGCTAGAAATCCACCTTCTGCACATGCACAACCTATTTTATTTGCATCTTATTGTTCAGAGAAATGGTTTGTTTTGCTTAAAAAATTAAAAATACACACAAGGCAGGATCTTTAAAGTGAGAGCCTAAAGTTAGGCTAATTCCATATTTAGTCTTTTAGATAAAAATGACCTGATTGACTGAGTACTCAATAACTACTTTTCTTTAGAAGTCTAAATAGATGGCTACGAGCCTAACTTTAGGAACTGCTTTTTAAAAATCTCACCCACAATACTCACTTGATATTTAAAACGACTGCATTTTGGACTATTAAGTAAACATGTCTGAAAAAATTCTGCCATGCTACTCACATTGATAAGTTCCTTACTATGTAACTGGACAACTGGATCTAATTGTCCTTAATTGGATATATATGACATAAAGCAGAATTTGGCTCAATGACTTCAGTGGGTCTTCTCACAAAGGAAGGTAATAGTGAACACGAGTAAGGCTTCCTAAAGCAGTCCCTTAATCTGATTGCAACTGTTAAACATATCTGGTCTCCTTGGTAACAGGGGTCGGCACCACCCTGTTGCACGACGGACACTTGATAAAATTACCGTACTTAATGATGGACATTTGGGTAGGGGGTTTATGTCATTCCGTCATTCAATTTTTGAAAAATTACCACAGTCCTCAAAATTTTTACCACGGACATGTTGTTGACCCCTGCTTGGTAATTGCATCTTTCCTGTCCACAATTATTTCACCTTCCTGCCAACCATTTATCTCCTTAGGCTCCGAAGTCAGTTGGACAGTATAACACTGAGTGAAACAATGGCTAAATACCTTTAAAAATCTAGGCCTAAACTCTTTTAAAAGCTTAGCCCCAAAGATGGGTGCAGAGCACTTGAAAAAGTAGCCAAAGGCTCGTTTGAAAAAATGGCCCTAAAGAGCTAAATCAAAGGCAGTTGATAAGGTTTTCTTCAAATATAGTGGAGAACTGAAAGAAGTAATTATCCAAATTATGTAGGATTTCAATTTGAGTTTACTAGACCCCAATAAATAATACACCAATAAATAAAAGTATATTTCTCTTTCTTATATGTAGGCTGGTACAGAACCAGTATTGATGAGACATAATGTATTTATGAATGTACATGCCTTGATCACAATAAGATATTGAGTTATAAATGAAGCTCTGAATGTTTAAATAATTATTCTCTCCCCTCTTCCCTCCCCCCCCCACTGCCCCTCCCTCCCGGCTATTATTGAACAGAATAAGGCACTGCTTGAGATTAATTGAGCTAATTAGGTTCACTTTCAAAATTTGTTCAATAATTTTCTGTCTCTTGCTTGTGAATAATTATCTTAAAGTAGTTTGTTTTTTAACCTCTACTTAAAACCCTTAGAGGAAAAAAGGGCTGGTAGTATGCATTAAATACATAAATCCATTCAAAATCTGCTGAAAACTGGGGTATTTTTCCTGCTGATAGGCTAGCCATGTGTATTCCCCATCTATTGTTTTGTACTCTGGCTATATATTTGGAAAAGGAAACTATTTTACTGTCTTACTGTCTTGTTCTTGCAAGGTCCTTATTATCAAAATAAAAATTCTTGGAATTGTTGAGCTCCCAAGGACTCCTGAATTGTTTTATTACTTTGAAGGAACTGCATGTTATTGAAAATTGTATCGACTGGGGCTGTTAGGTTTATGAAAAGGATTTATGAGCTCACTCCACTTGCTTTCACCAATCCTTTGATACCACTATTTAGACAGTGACTCTTTCTGTTTAGAGCGAGATAAAGAATCTGGTAGAAATTCCTCTGATCCTCCATTTTGACCATCATTTAGTTGTTCCTTTATGTTGGTTATATGTGCTTTTAAAATCAGACCTAAAGACTATTTTGGTCAACACAATAAAGCACTGGCTTCCCCGGTAATCGCCGTCCTTGATCCCATACAAATAGCTCAAGGAAATAATGTACATGTTGTTATTCTGTTTCAAACAACTCAATTGAAAAGTCTTTGGTACTGTGGTGTGGCTTTGAAGCTCTAAGGCCATGTTGAGCATCCCTCAGACTACACAAAGTTGAATATTTGTTGCCACTTAGCTCACAGCACAGAGAAAGCCCCAGTCAGATTCTTTGGAGATATGTTATTAAACAGTCAGTAAAAGTTCCTTGAGTACCCTCCCCGGCAGTCTCAAATACATCAGATAGATTAATGTACAAACTGTGTGTAAAATCTCGTATCATATTACAGCTTTTAGAATACTGCATTGGCTCTTTCTCTGATAGTGCATATGCTTTAAAATGTCCATTATTAGATATAAATAGCTTTGTATGTCCTAGAGCCAGTCATATCACTTAGTCATTCAGTGGCGTGGCCAGGTTTAAAGTACAGGGGGAGCGGAGCTAAAAAAAGGCGCCTCCCCTTGTACTCACCCGGTGGCGCATTCCAGCTGTTCGGCACGGCACTTCGGCGGCAGGTCCAGTCCCTTCACTCGCTCCAGGTCTTCAGTGGTACCCGCTGCCGAAGTGCCACCGAAGACCCGGAGCGAGTGAAGGACCCGCCGCCGAAGTGCTGCTGAAGACCCGGAGCGAGTGAAGGATCCGCCGCCGAAGTGCCACCGAACAGCTGGCGCGCTGGCGGGTGAGTGCTTTTTTTAGCTCCGCTCTCCCAGTAGCGCTGGAGCAAAAGGCGATGGGAGCAAAAGGCGCCAGAGCAAAAAAAAAAAAAAATGCTCCACTCCGCCTGCAGCGCCGGAGCAAAAAAAAGGCGCCACTTCTGCTCAGTGGGAGAGTGGCCGTTACCCCCGCTCCCCCCCAGCTACACTACTGAAGTCATTAGATACCTACCAGTGTAACAGAGGAAGATCACTAACCATCTATGCTGATCTCCAAATATTCATCTTTTGGGGGGTGGGGGTGGGGAACTTGTTTTGCATGTTAGAATTAGTCCTGGGGCCTTTCCATCCCATCCGATGTGATATTTTGGGGTAATTAATACAGGGCATAAATCAAGGCCTGTATCCTTAACTACTTTTGCTTTCCCTTTTATTTACTAGAGAGAGAGAGAGAGACAGACCTATTAATTGACCTGCCATAGTAGAGACATTTCATATGGCTATATTTTATGGGGATTCACTTTGTCTGTAATATGCTTATACTTAAAGCAATGCAGTGAACACCCACCGGGATTATGTATTCATATGAGGTGCTGATAATACTGATGATCATTTAGATAAATCTATCATCTAGATACTGTCCCAGTCAAGTCAAAGGGCTCTTCACGGGTGCAGATGTCCACCCACGCAGGTTACATTGGAACCTAACAATGCATATTGCTGCGTGTATAGCATATGTGTAGGAGTAGGATTTTATATTTGTATTAAAGGAATTATAATGTAGTATGTATCAAATGTATTAAAAATGGGGGTTTGTTTCCTATATGCATTACAAATTAGGCCCTCTAGTCATTTCTTTGTTTTAAGGTTTAGTAAGTAAGAGATGGGATCTTATATTGTGTCTATGTTAATTAGATTAAAGGAATGTTGAAGGCCCGGGCCACAATGTAAACTGTTTTGACCACGAGATTTAGTGAAGTTTAATTTACAATGCCTTTCTTGCTCAACACAAAATACTGCTGTTTGTATACCTTTGAAGGTCCTCTGTAAAAGACTTTGTGTGAATGAGGAATGCATGCATCAGGAAAAGATAAGGTGTGAAGGTGTTATAGCCAGATGGTCAAGGAAGGAGGAGTGAAGAGACTTAACGACACCAGAGAGCCATCAAGGCACATCTATGATTGAGGGAAGGCAGATTGACGACCCTGAGGTGGAGGCCGGCACCCCTAAAGACAATTGATTAAGTCAATCCAGGACAGGATGACCATCTCAGAGGTGTTCTGTAATGTTAATATAAAAAGATAACACTAATTAAGGAGTAACCGGTCATAAATTGACACAGCAAAATCCATACACTTCAACGGAGAAAAAGGACTGTAAGAACAGGGTGCTTTGCCATGGGACTTTGGGCTTGTCACGCCACCAATTCCAGGAGCATCGGATCGCGACCGACAGAGCCCGGCTCCCCTCTGCAATCAATCTGGCTGGCCACTAGATTGATCCAGACTCTGGACTGGTAACTATAACATCGACTGGGAGGACTGTGTGCATGGTGTGTGTATGTGTGTGAGAGAGAGACTGGAAAGCATATGCTAACTGCTGTATTCCCAATAAAGGCGGCGTGTTGCCTTCTCCCCTATAAATAGATCGTGTGCGCTTTGTATGGGCATAACATATGGTTCAATGTTCTTTAGTTGTAATTAATGCATTAAACCATAAGTATCAGGACACCACTTTTCTCATACTATTTCCAGTCACACTAGAAGAATCAAGTAATATTGGAAATCTTACAAGGATTCTTACTGTCATGAGACTGGCTGTCCAATTTTTTGCTGTGTATGTGCATGCACATACAATTTTAGTGCTTATGAAAGGGGTCAGACGGACAGCCCTGGAAACTGAAGAACAGATACTGCACTGGCAAAAAACAAGGTAAGAGTCTCCAGAATAGTGCAGCCATGTGTCTATAACCTGTAAGCTGAACTGAGAGCATCTTAATGGTCAGCCACCAAATGGCAACACATTTCAATCACTAGCAACCTAGCTGAATTTGAACTAGCAGCCTAGAGGTGAAAAACCTCTATGACCTATTAACCATCCCCTTGCATAATCCAAAGACTCAAAGAATTCAGATAAGTATCTTAATCTTTGGGTACTTCTTCAAACCAAGCTTTATAAAAGTTCATCCCACCATTAAAGCACTATACCCTGGGCCCTTTCAGTAGTGGTGTTTCTTAGCTGCATATCATTTAGAAAGGCACCACACAGACTCCTTCAGTGGTGAAGTCACGATAGGGACTACATGACCTAACTTTAACCCTCTAGATAGATAGTGGATGTTTTTCTACATTTTCAAATATATTGATTTCTATTACAACACAGAATACAAAGTATAGAGTGCTCATTTGCTCATGGCCAGTTTATACAAATTTGTTCTTGTGCCAACATTGTCATTGAATTTGAATAGCTCGTCACCCTCCCTGGTGTTTATTCCTCTGATGTATTTATAGAGGGCAATTATAACCCCTTGCAGCCTGCTCTTTGATAGGCTACACAAGCCAAGCTCTTCCAGTCTCCTCTCAGAAGATAGGCCTTCCATTCCCCTGATCATTCTAGTAGCTGTTCCAGTTTGAATTAATCTCTCTTTAACATCAGTGTCTAGTATTCTAAACGAAGTCTTACCAGTGCCTTGTACAATGGTAATGTTACATATTAATTCCTATAATACCTCTCAGTCAGTTCTTAGAATCATAGAATATCAGGGTTGGAAGGTCATCTAGGCCACCCCCCTGCTCAAAGCAGGACCAATCCTCAATTTTTGCCCCAGATCCCTAAATGGCCCCCTCAAGGATTGAACTCACAACCCTCTGTTTAGCAGGCCAATGCTCAAACCACTGAGCTATCCCTCCCCCCTTTTTAAAAAAGTTATGTATAATGAGAAACATTAGATAAAAAAGAGTTAAGTCACACTTAGAGTATGTTAACAGTAACAAATTCCTCCTGCACCCAAGATCTGCCATTTGTGAAAGTACTGAAAAGTTTCTTGTCAAATATGCCAATGATCTTATCAGGGGGCTGGTTAATAACTGATTAATCTGTCTAATAATCATATAGTTCAGCTAAAATCTGTATAACAATTAAATTGTTTTAATGCTTGATAATTATCGCCCACGATGATTAGTGTGTGCTAGCAGTAAAGATTACCAATTTACTTCTGACTGTCTATCACATTTTTGAACTATAGATGCTAATCAGGATGGCAAGAGAAATACCAAAATGTAAATCAATAAAAACAAAAACAAATTCCTGTAAATGTTGTTTTTTTCCAGAAAAAAATATTGGACAAGGGACTTGCACTTCACTAAGATCCCAATCCTGCAAAAGTTTACACACATGATTATCTTTACTACCATGAATAGTCCTATTGAAATCCACAGAACTACTCATAGTAGCAAAGTTAAGCATGTGAGTATTTGTAGGATCGGGGCCCCAGGACTACTCACATGCTTAAAATTACTGAAGTGCTTAAGTGCTTTGCTGGATTAGGGTTTTAGGATCTAATCCTGCACCAAAACTCTCAGTAATTTCAGTGATGCAGATCAGGCCTAAACTTCCTCTGCTTTCGGATTTCCTGAAAAATGGTGTATATTTATACTTCTATTTTTCACAGAGATGGTTTTCATTGTTCATTACTGCAGTCATTCATTACTTAAGAAAGGACTTTGATGTCCTCAGATGGAAGGCACTACAGAACTGCAAATATAATCTGATTATAATGCCTGTCATCTTCAGTGATCCCATAGTCTTTTAAAAAATTGAATTGATACATACTTCATATGTATTTTTCCTCTTACCCCCAAAATCGGCTTTACTTCACCTGTAGTATCTGATGCAACTGAAAATTAGAGCCTTCCAGCTAAAGGAATTGAATCATTGCATATTCCACAACAACTTTAATCTCATTTTAGTAAATGAAATAAAACAAAGACAAAAAGTCAGTCATCATTAGCAAAACATCATTAGGAAAATATTACTGAGAAATGGTTCAAAAGAAGCCTTGAACAACAAATTAATCGGAATGATTCATGTGAGTAAACAATATTTTAAAAAGTGTACCAGGAAGGTATGCCTGATTAATGCTATCACAAGCCACATCTGCAACTTGGCACTTTACCCGATTTACATGCCTTCTGCTCCTTCATCCTGCTATGGCTACATTACAGGACTATACAAGTGGAAAAAGAGAATCCCAAATGACTTTTGGCAATTTTTCCATCAATATCGCTGCAACTATGGAGCTCAGAGTTCAATACAACTCTACATTTAAAATTAAATATCAGGATTAACATGCAGCTCACACACGGCTGCAAAACAACTTCTGGAGAGCGCCTGTAGATGTTCTTTGGATACCCTTATATAGAATTTGGGTACACTAGAAAAGTTGTCACACGAAGCACAGAGGGATTACAAATCTATTTCTCTTAAAAAATCTTTTATGTTTTCCAGACCTGAAGATGGAGTTTTGATTGACAGACGTTTATTGTTAGAGTGTACATTCATATAAATGAACTCTGACACAAAAATAGGAGTTTGAATTTAGTTTAAATATGTGACAGGTAGTCTCATACAAAAAAATGGTCCAACTGGAAATTTTCCCAAAGATTTATGTCTTTCCCTAATTTAAGAAATCTTTTGAATGCAATTTATTCCAATCAGAGCAAAGCAGAAGGGTAACTGTTATAAAGCTTTTAAAAATATAAACATTCAGGGGGAAGAAATTCAGCATTTTAAAAGTGAAGTGCTGCAGGCTCTCAATTCATTTCATTCCACAAAGGAATAAATTTAAACTCTTTAAATTACATATTAGCCACCCCTTTTGTGATATTTTCTACAATAAAGAGCAATGTATCTATATATCTAGATCATCTGTAGTATTCAGGCTACTTACAATCCTCATTGCTCGTTATCAGATAACATGCATTTATATTACTATATCAGTTCCCTCATATATTTATATTATATACATTAACTCCCACACAGATTTCCACCATAACTTCGACAACCACCACCTGTCCATTAAATTGTCTCTGGAACACTCCGACATCAGCATCAACTTCCTGGACACCACAATCAGCATCAGCAATGGAATCCTTCAGACAACTGTATAGAAGAAACCCACAGATCACCACACCTATCTTCACAGATCCAGTAACTGCCCAATACACACCAAGAAATCTGTTATCTACAGCCAGGCACTCAGATACCACAGAATGCTCCAAGAAGAAAGTGAGGGATATATACCTTAATACACTCAAAACCGCCTTCACCAAACAACGACACTCCACCATAGAAATAGATCATTGAATGGGCCACACAAATACCCCGAGAGAACCTGCTTCAATACAGAAATAAAATCCCCTCCGACCACACACTGCTAGTTGTCACCTACCACTCCACACTGGAGCCCAAACGGGGTATCAACAAACAACTGCAACCCATAATTGGGGGGAGGGATAGCTCAGTGGTTTGAGCATTGACCTGCTAAACCCAGAGTTGTGAGTTCAATCCTTGAGGGGGCCACTTAGGGATCTGGGGCAAAAATTGGGGATTGGTCCTGCTTTGAGCAGGGGGTTGGACTAGATGACCTCTTAAGGTCCCTTCCAACCCTGATATTCTATGATTCTATAATCAATGGGAACCCCATCTTGAAAGAAATTTTTGCTGAACTCCCATTTCTGACCTTCAAACAATCCCTCGACCTCTTCAAGCTCATCATCAGAAGCAAGCTTCCCACCGACCAGGACACACTGACTCAAAACAGCCAAACCTGAAGAGATATCTCTATCACTACAATGATCAACACTACCCACAACACACCTTTCAAGATCCAGGGGTCCTACTCATGCCTGTCACAACATGTGACGTACCTCATCCTCTGCACTAAATGCCCCAACAGCAACTATGTGGGTGAAACCAGACAACCAATATGCTCTTAAATGAACTCACACAGGAAAGTGATCAAAAAAACAAAAACACCCTGCCACATGTAGATGAGCACTTTTCATAAAGTGATCACTCCATATCTGACCTCATCCTCAAAGGAGGCCTGCACAACACTTTCAAAAGATGAGCCTGGGCACTTAAATTCCTGATTTTGCTATACCTAAAATTCATGGACTGAATAGAGACACTGGATTTATGGCTAATCACAGCAATCTATAACCCACTAACAACCTTCCCCGCCCGCACTGAGCTGCTTTTCCCCCCTCCCTCCTTCTCCTCCTTATGACTGGAGGGGTGTTAACAGCCACTTCATCTTGAGTGGTCCCTTGAAATATGCGGTAACTACTTATGCTAAACAATGTGTTCCATCTTGTATTTAGTTGTGACACTCCGAGTAAGTTTCCCAGACCTGAAGAACAGCTCTGTGTAAGCTTGAAAGCTTGTTCTCTCATCAACAGAAGTTGGTCCAATAAAAGACATTACCTCACCCACCTTGTCTCTCATGCATTTATATTGTTGTTTTAGTCATTTCAGCAGGGCTTTCTTAAATTACTTCATGGTAGCATTTCTGTCTTTCTTCTTGTCCCACAAAAACACTGCATAAGAGTATATTTCCCAAAATCTTCAGGTTTTCCAACCCAGTGTTTCTCATTGACATTAATGAGATTCATAGTTCTGAAACCTCACACTGTGTATTGTGAATTTAAAGATTAATATAACCATGGTTGGGCGAACGAAAAATTCTAACCCAAGATTTAAACATTTTAATAACCCTTAATGCATTTAGTCTTTGGAAATAACATTCCTTTCTAGCTAGCAGCATATACATTTGCATGGTGATGTGACGTGACCCAACATGACATACTGCAAGCAACATGACAGCATTTCGACACTTTATGTGAGACCTCATACAAGGAATGCTACATGGCAGAAGAGGCATTCCAAATGCAAAGTTGTATTTGTAAATAAATGCCCATGGTAAATATTTGATCCAGACTAGTTTGGGTTAACCATTATACAAGAAGTAGTTTCCATACGGGTTTATAATCAGAGGTGGAGATCCTCACCTGAGGTAAACTGAAATTAATTTACACCAGGTGAGGATCTGCCCTACAAATAGGCTTGGAAGGATTAGATTTTTATGGTATATGTCAGATGTTGATTTCACCATACACACAAAAGCCAATACATGTTTTCCATCAATACTAATCACAATTGACAGGTAGGTATAGAAAGAAAAATGCTGCTTGAGAACTTGCTAGCGTTCGATTTTGTACATTTTGAAATGTGATGCTGACAATTTGTTTTTCAATGGTTAGAAAGCCTTAATTTTTTGAATCTCAATTGTCATTACATAATTATTGTCCGGCTGCCCCTCATACACATAATTTCCCACAACTGTGGAAAATTTAAACAGATAAAAATTGAAAAAATGCTTAAAATTAAACATTGATATCCATTGAAATTATAAAAAATATTCTGCCAAGCCTACCTATAAAACTTCCAAATATGCTACAATTCTACGGTCAATATTTTCAAAATTGACTAGTGATGTTATGTTGAGTGCCCGATTTGAAACGTCCTAAAGGGGCTTGATTTTCAAAAGGCAGATTCTCAGTACTTATTGAAAACTCAGTCTTCTTTAAAGTATCTCAGCTTGGGAGCCCACAATCACTAGTCACTTTTAAAAATCTTGGCTTACATAATTTAGTGGTGGTGTTTGGTCTGAAGCTAAATATCTTGAGCTTCAATAAACTCACGGGAAAAAACTTCACTAGAGCATTGATAAAGCTAACTCCAAAGAACTGCTCTACAATGATGAGTGGTTTTTTGGTACCTTGCAACAGTAACCCCCTTTTCTGTTATCTGCAATGACATGTTTATTGAATCAATGACATTTGGTTAATGTTTACAATGCTCTGCACAGTGGTACACTGATGGAATCTACATTAAATACAATACATGTTCTTAAGGCGGGACTTTAAACAATCAAATGTTAATCAACAATAGTAATATGTTATTTTCTACATTTATTGACCTCATTATTAGGATATGTTACAAGCATTTTACTGTGTTTTTTCCCATTGTTCCCAAAATAATTTTACTACAACACACAAGACAAGAATAAAATAGAATTTAGTTTTATATAGCACTTTCCATACTGAAGGCTTCTTACAGTGCTTTACAAAATGAGTTCAAAGTACTGGTAGTTCAGAGACTTCGAAGGCACACTGAGCAATCATTATATGTTTAACATCAGAAAAATTTCAATATTAGAATTTTTTTTGTAAGAAACAATGTTTTCTACAGTACCTACATTATCCCTCTGCTCGTATTCTGTGGTTAATTTCTCCACCTTTACTAAATGTAGTCTAGGTCTAAGTTGTCAGTCTGACAATCAGAAAGACCAATGTGCTTTTTACTCACAGAACAGACACAGTACAGACAGCAGCATGCAAAATCCCTCTAGTCTGTCCATCACTAGAATTCCTCAGATTCTCTGCTGAGATGGCCACAATTAGTGACCGTTGTGATGGTTTCCAGCTCCTGAAAACAACCATCTCCAATCACATAAGGAAGTGGCTCTCAACTGTACCCCTTTCAGGAGGCTGATTTGTCTTGTGTGCCCCCAAGTTTCACCTCACTTAAAAAACTACTTGCTTACAAAATCAGACAAAAATACAGAAGTGTCACAGTGCACTATTACTGAACAATTGTTTACTTTCTCATTTCTACTATATAATTATAAAAATAAATCATTTGGAATATAAATATTGTATTTACATTTCAGTGTATAGTATACAGAGCAAAATAAACAAGTTGTCTGCATGAAATTTTAATTTGTACTGACTTCGCTAGTGCTTTTTATGTAGCCTGTTGTAAAACTGGGCAAATATCAAGATGAGTTGATGTACTCCTAGTTGAGAACCACTGACATGAGGCAATGAATAGCCAGCTAACAACTTTCAAACTATTGTGAAGATCGAGTCCTTAGTTGATGTATGATGTAGGTATGAAGTCATCCGATTCAGATACTAGACCTCTGAGCCACCTAGTCCCCTTTATTTATTTTTTTTATAAATGCCCTGGAATCTAACTTCCATTTTGACAACCAGAAATAGAGAGAAGGAATCTCACATTAATGTATCACCGCAACCAATCAAACCAAAAAACCTTCAACAGTGTTACACCTGCCTCACCCTGAACTATGGACTCAGCATTATCTCTGAGCCTAAATCCTGCAATAAAATCTTGAATGGATGACCTAATCTGGATGTTAATAAAAAGAGACAAATCCTGCAATCCTTAGTGATACAAGGCTCCCACTGATTCTTGAGTCAGAAGGAAATTCAGTCATTGCGGCATACTCCCATTCTGTTTTCTTGTTTCCCTATTTCTAAGTAGATGTATAGCTTATTAAAATCAATGTAGCAAATATTCAGTGTAAAGATGATTTGGTTTAGTTAACACATGAATATTGTAGGTTAGAATGGAAACTATATTGTTTACCCACTAGAACATAATTCCAAAGTACATGTACAGTAAATTCATATTTAGAAAACACTTAACATGAAAATGACATCCCTTTCTCTACATATTGGTGCTCCCAGTCACTGCATATAAAATTCATCGTAGATGAATTTACTGGATTTTATCAGGGTGAATCGTGCTGGGTCTATACAGAGAAAAATCCCATTGACAACAAGAAGTTTTTTTCTGAGTAAGAACTGCAGGCTTTAACCGAACATTTTATCTCTCATTCTAAAGTGCTTTAAAACAATGTATACACAGGAATCACTTCACCCATCACTTTTGAGATGGAACCTGGCGGCTGTTTTTCAGTTCACCGCAGCACAACAAATCAGTTTAAAACGGGGAGTATGGATGTACATCATACCCAGTTAAAACAGTGTGAAGCATTTAGGTAGGCATAATGTTGCTGTTAGACGCATGCAAAATATATATATCAAAATGCCAGCACTCTCATGTAATTTTTTTTCCATTTTGCTGACTATAGAAAATGGGTTGATTTTTGTAGGAAAATGTTTCAAAGGCATGAACATTTTGCACAAAAGTAGGCCCCATTATTTAGAGAAAGTGTAAGTTTTGAGCAAAAGCAGGCCCATTTCCAAGCAAAAATGAGACCCAAAGGGACCATTTTACCAGCAAATGTCTTTTTGCATTGAGAGCACGCAAAACATTAACATTTCACTCGCTTTTTCTGCAAGGATACTCATAGAATCAAAATTGCAAAGATAGTCCAATTTGATTACATGATGAAAATGTTTATGTAATGCTGTGAAACAAAAATTATACATTGTGTGTGCTCTAACAGCTACCAAAGATGGATCAGTCCATGACACCTGGCTGAACACTACCTACTTTTGTGAATGTTATCATTGTGCCATAAGATCTTTAGTGTCAAATTTTTAGCACCCATGCCTCCATGATGGAGCACTCATTCAGAGGTGAAATTGCCGCATATTGTTGCTTTTATTGCAGCATCTAGTTGAAGGCCTCCCTCTTTTAATAATGATGGTCGTATTATACATAAAAGTTTGCTGCAGTGACAGTACTAAAATACTGCCATACATTTAAATCAGGTTATTAGTTTAGAGAACCATTTTATGAATTACACAATAGTCATTTTAATAAAAACCATGGTATCAAATAGGGCCTTATTATAATAATTGTACAACACTTTAAGAAGAAAAATAGCATGCGTTCTAATGAACTAAGAGGAAAGTTACTATCTAGTTAAATGAAAGATCATTAAACATGTGCACTAGATGAATAGTTTACTCTCTCAAACATGCTTTCAAGCTATCACTTAATGACCACTCATGTTACTGAATGGTGGAGGGGCTGTTGCATGAACCCCCTACTCAGAGAAAAGGAGAGATCTATTAAAGCACAGGAAATGATCAAAGAAAGAAGGAATTCACATTAAAATCTATCAAAGGAAGGCTTGAAGCTACATGTAAAATCCAGAAGAACATTATTTTATGCTTTTAATAAAGATATGCTTAAAATACCTTGAGGTGAAATTCAGGGTAGATATCTGAACATTTTAGAGTTACTATAGGATTGGGCAACATAGTGGAACAATTTCATTTAGTGTGCTGATGTAAATTATAGACATAAGCAATTATATAAAAAAATATATCCTTGTTCTACAGTTCAGGAACTTTGTTATAATTATAAAAAAATGTACAATGCCATTAAAATATTCATATTTTTGAAAGTTATTCTAAGCATGGTTTTAAATGACAAAAAATTTCTCTGCTTGATAAAAATATGATCTGCTCAGAAATATATGACACAGAAGAAATTTGCCACAAGCATGCCATTAAAAAGAGAAAGGACCACAATTCTAAGTCAATGACGCACATAGGCCAAAAATATATTCTAAAAGCAGACAGAACAGGCAAGATGTACAATGATTGTACAATGATCACTAGACACTATCAAGAGAATCCAGTCTTCCCATGTTTGGCTAACTTAAAACACTAACTCTACAAATGTTCTACACCTATATAGTGAATCAGAACTGTCATCAGCCCAATCGTCAGCAGCCTCTACTTTTCTGTGATGTCAACAGATTCCACAAGTGACCACAGAGAAAGACAACTAACCACCATGATAGTCCAAACTGACTAAATTTAATCTCTAAAAACTGCTATTCCACCATTTGAAGCTGTTAGTGATTTGACTGCTGATATCCCTTCAATGGCCTCACCAGCAGTCATCGTCAAGATAGGAATGGATCTCTAGTTAAATATATCCAATGTCCAAAAAGTGAACCCATCAGGATGAGATAACCGGGAACAATCTGTATCCTAGGATTTCCTTGACAAATTTTGGGGGGTAAATTCACGGTTTACATTCTTCCTGGATCCACTGATGTGATTGACAAGGTCACACCACTGGCACAGCTACTACAGCCATCTTGCAGCAGATGATGGATGCCGCAGAAGAGCTACCAAGTTAGCTATCACGCTGTGCCCTCCTCCAATGCCACTGTGATAAGCACCTGCATGGCAAGGGAGGCTGCCACAAGGCCTATGGAAAGGTGAAGGAGGAGCTAATAGGCTAGTGTCAGGCAAAAGATCTGCTTCACAATCTACTACCAGTTCCCGCTGGTCAGTGCAGCGTACAAACTTGCCCAGCATGTCTCCAAAGGATTCCTCTACAATGCAGAGGGCTTGGTGCTTAACGGATCTATGTGCAGCTGCAATGTCAAAAGAGCAGGGGAGTGGAAAGAGCATGAGGCTGTGCTGGTAACAGTGGCAACCACTAAAAGAGGCTGAGGAGTGGCAAGGAAACCAGGCAATGTGATAATACAGGGTAGGGGCAGGTGAAGGGGAAGAGGTGCCCCAACCAACCCCCAACCCAAAAACCCACTCTACTCCCAAGCAGAGATTTCAACTCAAAAAGGAGAAGTGCCAGAGACTCCATGAAGTCCACTATTACTGTTGACTTTACGTGGAAGGCGCTCAGATACTAAGGGTACGTCTTCACTACCTGCCGGATCGGTGGGTAGAGATCGATCTTTCGGGGATCGATTTTTTGCGTCTAGTGTAGATGCGATAAATCGATCCCCGATCGCTTTGCTGTCGACTCCAATAATCCACCCCGGTGAGAGGTGGAAGCAGAGTCGATTGGGGAGCGGTGGCAGTCGACATTGCGGCGTCCTCACGGCGTGGTAAGTCGAGCCAGGTACGTTGACTTCAGCTACGTTATTCACGTAGCTGAAGTTGCGTACCTTACATCGACTCCCGCCCCGAGTGTAGACCTGGCCTTATACTGCCGCCCATCACCAAAGACAGATTCAACAGGAAGGTTGCATATGAACAGAAGATGAGAACAGAGGCAGAACTAGAATGACTGGAGAACTTACAGGGAGGTCAGAGTGCTGGGAGGGACAGGTTACGAGGTCACCTCATGTGAAAAGGGCCCAATAAAACAACGGTCTCGTATGGTCACTTTCTATGCTTGGAGAAACTATCTTCAATAATATACACAAGTGATAGCAAACCTACAAAACTAAAGCTATTTGGTGCCCTTGTTTTTAAAACCAGCCCTAATATCTACTACATTTATTGCACTTGCCTGATACACTGATATTACTGAAAACAAAACAGATGAAATAATTCCAGTCAGACTTCACACTGCAGCTATGACAAATATTCTCTTAGTGCGCTAGCAATACTGAAGAGAAATAGAGACCCAGATTGTAGAACCTGAACAAGGATTTTTTGTTTCTCTAAAAATAGCAGCAGAAGCAAGGCAGACCTCAGCAGAACATAAAGGTCTTTCCCATTTATGTGAAGCATTGCCTTTAAATTCAACTAAATGTTTGCCCTCATTTTTCTACATAGTCAAACCAGCAAAAATACCTTATTCGGAGAAACCTTGTGCTACATTAAAGTCATATTAATATATTAAAATGATACAGTTGCTTGTGGGCGTAAAGTACTACTGTCAAAGAAGCGGCAAAGACCTCAAAAGCAGCAAATAAATGTAATCACATTTCTGAATTGCTAGCTGCTCCTGAGCATGACAACATTTGCTCTGGGACTTAGAGGAGAAGAAAAAAAAATCTATTTGGTGATGCTTGGTTCAATCTACCTGTTCTAATAACTACTGTTCCCAGTGGAAATTCATACAGAAGAAGTATTATCCCATAGAATGGGAGGTAATAGCAGGTTAGTGATGTATTACCTCTATAATAAAAAAGGGACTCAAAGTTCCCCCCCACCACATATTAAATTGCAGAAGAAACTTTTTACCAAACACTACATACCTCATTAAAAGGCAAGGCTTCTTCGTAACCAGTGTAAGTAAACTAATACATCCTCCACATCAACTTCAAACGAGTGATTCTACAAACTAAATTAGTTAAATCCTTACTGAGTGACATTACTGCAGCATGGTGTTGTATCAGATGTTCATTGCTGTATTAAAAGAAGTAATATTTTATCAATCTGGCAAATTTGCTAAACGTACATGGAAGTCTTCCTGGTGTTTGCTACAGCACGTTAATTACCTACACAAAAATGCCTGTATTAAAAGATTAAATCTAACTTATTTAATAACTTAAAATATAATGGTGCAAAATCATATTTATAAATATCTTTATAATGCAGCATTTCTTTTAAGGAAAAAAAGATGAGTTCACTGTAACAAGGTATGAGAATTGTTCAGTATACGTTCCCAATATTTAACAAACAAACCTATAAAATGTTCTGCTCAACCTTTGGTTAAATCCCTTGAAGCAAGTATTCATTTGTTGGAAGGGTGCAGTACTGTCAAATCGGAAAAAAAATTCTCTTTTGAGACAAAACTGCTTTATCATAACTATAACCAATGAGGGAGGCAATGCCACTTGGCAAACAAGCTTATATTCAAGGATATGCTAGATTTTAGAGCTAGCTGAAATGGGATCTATTCTGTGGAAAAAATTGAAATAATTTTATTTCCAAAAAAATTAGTGGATTTTTCCAAGTTTTTAATTTTTTGTTTTTCATCTTTTCCTCTCCTTCTACTAATAAAAGGAAGGGAAAAGAAGAGGAGAAGAAAAAAACTGAAAACTCTTCTGATTTCAAAAACAAAGTTATGTTCTTGTCAGAAAAAAATCGTAAAACTTTGGCCAAAATGAAAATTTTCTGTCAAAACTTTTATTTTCAAAATAAAGCCATTTTTAGTTTTTTAAAAAAACACACTTTATGATCAAAAATTCTGTCCAGCTCACTGAATACGTTTAGACTTTGTTCCCAAAATCATACTCAGTGCACAGTATAGTTAAGACCCAGATCCTGAAAAGACTTAGTTCAACTTGTGTAATCTGAAATGTGTGAGAAGAGGGGTTAAGATACTGAGCCAGATCCTCAGCTGGCATAAATCACCATTGCTCTACTTCCTATCAAGCCTAGTGGTAAAAAGTTACAAAACACCAAACTCCAGTATTTTATACCATCACTGGAGAACAACGTGTGTGTGTGTGTGTGTGTGTGTGTGTGTGTGTGTGTGTGTGTGTGTGTGTGTGTGTGTGTGTGTGTGTACGTACACAGACACATTGTTCTCCAGTGATGCTATAAAATAAACAAAATAAAGAACAGTTCTAGAATACAAAAAACCCTTAAAAAGTTGTGTAAGAAAAGTGTGCACATTAAAGATGTCATGTATTAAGTTTTCCATGAGATAGTCAAAGTGAATAACAGTCCAGATCAGATTTTGCTGGCATAATTGGAGTAATCTTACTTAAGGGTGACCTATTCTTGGACAAGTTATCCAGTGTATTTGGCATAAATTAGTTTTCCATAAAGGTCAGGCATAATGTACATGTCTTTTTGTTCTCTTCTATATTAACCTCCCCCCACTTTTCTGCTTTAAAATAAATCCTATCATCCTTGATGCTGGACTTATTATTTTCCAAGGTAATGATGAAATGGCAGATCTTAGTCCCACATCTTTGTCTTTAATTTAGAATTCTTCTGCACGTTTCCAATGCTGTAGAACAACACTGAGTGTTCAACAACCTATCGCACTAGGTCAAAATGAAGAATATACGCCTTTTCTCTGACCACTTGAGTTTGTACAATAGCACCAGCAGTACAAGGTATGATCACAAGACACAAACTCTTAGACATCACACATTAATCAGTACAAATGAAGCACCTGAGATAGCTCTCTGACATCATGCGGAGTGGCACATACCTTTGTATTAGACTTCTGTTACCTTCGGCACTAGCAATTCTTTGGTAGATCTAGGTTAATTTTACTCATCTTGGAATTTGAATGTCAAAAGTGTCCCTCTGGTCCAATTAGAAGTACTCAAAATAAGCAGAACCTGTGCCACAACATTTGTTTCCCCAGCATCATGAACTGAATATCAGCATTATTAATGCAAAAAGAATTATTGATTGATTGAGCTAATGGAAGCTACACATGCAGCAAATGTCTCACGTCTTCTATTTAGGCCTTGTCTACACAAAAGAGTTTTGTTGACAAAAGTCAGGTTTCATCGACAAAACAGTGGATGTGTACACACAACAATGCTCCGCCCACCAATTTAACTCTTCTGCTATGCCAACGTAATAAAATCACCACAACAAGCGACAGAGATTTTTGCAACAAAGTTAGAGTGATGCAGTGTCAGCATAGATACTGCACTTGCTTATGTTGCCCTAAGTGGCCTCCAGGAGGTGTCTCACATTGCCCATTATGACCGTTCTGGAAAGCAGTTTCTACTCCGCTGCTCTGCAGCCAGTTACACAGGCATGCACCCCTCCCCCGTTAAAGCCCTAGGAAGTTAACCACAGGAGTTGCTGGATCTGTTGGGTCTGTGGGGAGAGGAGGCTGTGGAGTTGCAGCTTCCAATCCAGACGTAGGAACTGTGACATCTATGAGCAGATTGCTTGTGGCCTGGATGAGAAGGGGCACAAAAGGGGCACCCACCAGTGCCCTGCAACGATCAGGTAGCTGATGAAAGCATGAGAGGCCAACCATCGTTCTGGTGTGGTGCCGAAAACATGTCTCTTCTACAAGGAACTGCACACCAGCCTTGGCATCTCCACCGCCAAGAGCCCCATGGATACTTTGTGGGGGGACTAGAGGCAGTGGTTATAACCAGATGCTTAACACAATTAATATTAACAACAAGGGGAAAGGAACAGAAGCCAGAATATGGAAAGAATAAGTTGAAGAATATTTAGATTAGACAGATGTATTTAAATTGGTGGGGCCTGACAAAATTCACCTCAGAGTACATAAGAACTTAGAAAATCTGTCTTATGAAGAAAGGTTAAAAAAATAGGCATGTTTAGTCTTGAGAAAAGACAACTGAGGCGGGACCTGATAACAGTCTTCAGATACGGTAAGGGCTGTTATAAAGAGGATAGTGAGATTTGTTCTCCATGTCCACTGAAGGTAGGACAAGAAGCAATTGGTTTAATGTGCAATAAGGGAGATTTTGGTTAGATATTATGAAAAACTTTCTAAATATAAGGATAGTTAAGCATTGGAACAGGCTTCCAAGGGAGGTTGTAGAACCACTATCACTGGAGGTTTTGAAGAACAGGGTAGACAGTGTTGGTCTATGTATAACTGGTCCTCCTACAGCACAGGGAGATGGGCCCTTCCGCTCTATAGGTCTATGATTCTAAATGGTAATTAGAACTTTAAGTTGTATTGCTGCATACCAGTCAATTTAAAATTTGTTTGCTATTCAGTGATATTGACAAAATGCCAACTCTCATTAAAATGACCCTTTCATTGTTCTGTCCTGAAACTGAGCCTTATGCACCTGTCACTGTCCTCAAAATGCCTATTTTAAAAAGTTTAAAATGAAACTAAACAAGTTATATTTAGTCATGTAAGTGATCAAAGAACAATTCAGCAGCAATTCCACCCAATGTAACCGAGGCCGACTCAGAGGGCAATAATTTGCAATTAACAAGATCAAAGGGTATAGCCAGATCAATACTCTTATTGATTACTATCTATGGCTGTAGAAATATCACTGGCTACTTTGAGAAGAGCAATAATGGATGCACACAGCCTAAAATATCTTAGTGTACTGGCAGTGATTTATGGCTATACAAAAAAAAAAAGCACATTAGGTGATGGTACACAAAATATTTTAAGTATTCGGTCAAAGAAAAAAAAATGAAATTAAGAAATAGGTTGACAGCTCCATTTATCAGCAGCTGGTCCTAGGTATAGATGGTGAATTTCCTGTACCTTTCTGAGTAGGGTTACATTACGTGCTATCAGTTACCCTGAAAATAGGAAACTGTATATGCGCCTCAGGAAGGGCAGCCCAAATACAATGATGGAGATTATACACACATATAAACAAAGGTAATGACAGCAGAAAAGCACATGTGGACATAGAATCATAGAATCATAGAATATCAGGGTTGGAAGGGACCTTAGGAGGTCATCTAGTCCAACCCCCTGCTCAAAGCAGGACCAATCCCCAATTTTTGCCCCATATCCCCAAATGGCCCCCTCAAGGATTGAACTCACAATCCTGGGTTTAGCAGGCCAATGCTCAAACCACTGAGCTATCCCCCCCCCCACATGCATGGGCAAACCAAATTAACTAATGAGCACAACTTCAGAACATTTTCAGAAGAGACACTTGCACAAACTACATGGATGTGGTGACGTTTGATCTCAATTGACTTGGATTTACAGCAACTAAAAGGTGAAAAATAATGAGTGAAATCCTAACCCCAGTGAAGTCAGTGAAAAAGCTCCTTTTGACTTCTATAGAACCACGATATAGCTAGGACTACATTTGGCTCTGGGGTGCGATTCCTAGCTCATGTAGACATAGTCGTGCTGGTCTGTCCTCCTTTTCCATAACTTTTATTATACAAAAAGGTATTGCAGCCAGGTAATGAAAAGCTCACTCTCCATTTTAATCTGAGTTGACTGATGGCCCTTTAGCCCATTATCTCGCTTTAAAATATACATCAGCAAAGATTACACTGCTCTACAGCCAATAAATGTAGTCAAACTTTACTAATTCTGGGTCACTGAGAACGAAACTGATGCTTAAAATTGTTGATTGGCTCTAGTTTTCAAGACATGCTATTGGATCAGTATATACGACCCTTGACTTGGGAATGGCGGAGGATAAGTGAGTTATAAAGGGAAGGGATCTCAATTTAAACCAGAAATGACTAAAATACATCTTTGACTGGATCTATGAATAAATCTATGACTGGGTTTGGACAGTACTTGCTTTTTAGGCAAAACAATGAATGATGCAATCTGAAGCTGGTATTGCATCATACAGGATATGAATTGCATCATGTTATTCCTAGAAGTCATGGATGATGCAATCATAACGAAGCTTACATCACTCTGCTGAACAAATTGCCCTATATCAGCTCTAGAAATCATACAGTGTCATGCTCTCTCATTTGTCAGTGTTTGATTTTGCAAAGGGACACATTTCTGTTTAGCCAAAGTGAGCAGAGATGCCTCGTACTTGTGTGAACAGTGCAGATAACTTCTGCTATGTTTGTGGTGAAGTGACTTTTGCATCACAAAAGCGCAGTGTAACCACTATGGTTAAGAAAGCCTATCACCTTTCTTTTGGCTGCCAAATTGGAGGTCAGGACAAGAGGTGGGCCCCACACATATGCTGCAACACTTGTGCAACAAATCTTCGCCAGTGGTTGAACAGGAAAAGGAAATCTATGCCTTTTGCAGTGCCAATGATTTGGAGAGAGCCAACAGATCATACCAGCAATTGTTACTTCTGCATGGTGCCTCCAGTTGGGAAAGGTGTGTCAAAGAAGAAAAAGTGGACTGTGCTGTAGGGAACCACGGAAGACTTTGTTACGGCATAGCAAGGGTGTTTTCACTTTCTCACACTTTCTCAGCTTGCCAGCTGCAATTTGTTTTGAGCTAGTCAGAATTGCTTTGTACGGCCTTGAGCCAGGGGACAGACACAGCCTGTGGAAAACCCCTGATTAATTATGTATGAGATGCTTTTATATAGCTGTATGAGCCCGCCCCGCTTTTGGACTCCTTACCAGGCCCGAACTTCGGTGAGCTGGGTTCCCCGTCTCCGTGACAGCAACGCCAGGAGTCCCCATTGCGGATGTGTCACTTTGCCTTCAATAAAGCCAATAACACACTGTGTGTGTGGGCCTCGTTCTTGCAGAGCACCCTGGGTAGGCCCGCAGCCTCCCACGAACGTAACAGTGCATTATCCAAACATTCCATCAGCTACACGCCCAGTACCCCACGGAGAAGGACTGCCGGTTCCTGATGCACCAGAATCACTCTCACTTGAGTCAGACAAGGAAGAGGAAGAGGATGAAACTTCTGGTCCTGAACCATCAATGTCACAGGACCCACATTTTCTCCCATCCTCCTCCTCTGAACCACACCTCATAACACAAGGTGAACTGAATGACCTTGTCAGGGATTTGGAACTACCCAAGAGTAAGGCAGAGCTTTTGGGCTCCAGACTACAGCAGTGGAATCTCCTGGCAGGTGATGGTAGGGTTTCCATGTTCCATGACCGTCAAAAGGATCTTGTCCCATTCTTCTTCATGGAAGGTGATCTTGTAGCCTGCAACAACATTGATGGTGTGATGGCAGCCCTCAACATCGTTCACGATCCAGATGAGTGGAGACTGTTCATTGATTCATCGAAGATGAGTCTTAAAGCTGTTTTACTGCATAATGGCAATGTTTTGCCATCAATTCCAGTTGATCATGCAGTCCATATTTCAAAATGTGTGCCGCCTGGTAAAGAGTGTTCTCAGATTATAATGCATCAGTTCTGCCATCTTTACTTAAGCTGAGTACCTTATTTGGTGAGTAGGCCGGTTTAAGTCAATGGAACTGCTTGCAAAATTAGCAAGGGCAACAGAGCTGGGTCATAAATATTTATATCTCACCAAAAATATGAAAGACAATAATGGTTTAACCCTAAAATAGATTTACTTTGCCGCTACAAAACAAGGCAGCCAGCAGAAAGATCTTATAGTCAACTGAATTTCCCGAGAAATGCACAGTATTATGACAGTAAAGTGTTACTACTTTCTAAATATTCCCCATCTCATATAACTCAGAAGGCTTCTCCAATTATCCCTCAGCTACAAACACGACAGCGAGTGGTGCTGACATCCTGATATCATCAATGATGCTGATGAATATCTGCAAAGTAAACTATGCAGACACATGCTGGTTTGTACTCAATAAAGAGACGGGAAAGTCAATAAAAATAATAAGCATTTATATGGCACTTTTCATCTTCAAAGAGCTTTACAAAAATGTTTGCCAAATGGGAAAGGACAAAACTCATGTTATTTTTTAAGCTTCTAAGAGGATATAACAAACTATAAAGAATTTTTAAAAAGACAAATTGTGGGGTTTTTTTTAAAAAAAAAGGCTGCACAGCTCGGGAAGAAAGAATATATTAGTCATCTGGTGTACGCCAAACACAGGTGCTTGGCATCTATTCAGTGAACTATGGCCTTGATCCTGAATCACTTAGGAACTTAGTGGAGCTGGTCAAATATTTTGTTGACGTGTTTCTACAGAAAATTGGGTTTTCAACAACAACAAAAGAGGAAAGTACTTGCTTTCCAATGAAAATTTTAAGTAAATAACAAATGCCCTGAATCTGAAATATTTTCCTGAAACCTGAAATATTTCATCTGCAAGCTAAAATAATCTGATTTGGATATACCAAAATGGTGTCTCTTGGGAGTTGTAGTTAGGTTTCCTTATGTCCCCATCTGTGTTCCGCAGCTAGACTACATCTCTACATCATGGCTAGGGTCTCCCATGATGCAACTTCTTCCCCTCACCATGAACGGAAATTATGGTGCATCATGGGAGATGTACAGGCATGATAGTAGCATTTCCAAATTTAATTAGATCAGTTTTCAAAAGGGGATAGAGGGAGTCCACTTGTTTTCTGACCAGCTCTAGAACTTAGCAATTGACTTCAAGGATGCTGGATCACTCCTACGTGAAATAAATTTTTGGTGTCCCTCTGCTTTCTGGAGAACAGCTCCTCTTCCCCACACCATCACAAGTGATGCCATTATTATTTATTAAGTGCCCGCAATATTCTTGTTGCTGTACAAGATACAAATAATGAAGACATTGTAATTTAAAACCCAGAAAAAATAAGGCATACCAGGAAATTCACAAAAGGTTCTTTTGACTTTTTAAAATATTAGTTTAGTTCTTGGAGGAAATGAAATAAATGAGTCTTTGGAGTCACAAACCAGAATGGTGAAAGGTTTCTGTACATAGGGGGGAAAATGGAATAAAGCATGGCCATTGGAATGAAATAAATGGGGAATAGATATTATAAATCTTCTCCATACTGTGAATTGAAGAAATATGAAAAACAAGTATGCTAATTGGTCACTGGATGTCACAATCTATGCAAGCCCTTTTCAAAGTGCACATTTGGCACCGAAAAAGTGTTACCTATGGAAATCAAACTTCTTGGGAATTATTTGGAGATGGGATAGTGCCCTCTAATTTTAAATAAATGAAATAACTCTTAGATGAATGGAAACTCAGATTCTTCATGAGTCTAGTCAACCCACTGTGAAACTGATTCTTAAATTAAGAACACAGATTTTGTGCCAGAAATTTAATCAAAATGCTCTTACTCCCAAGTCTAGCTTTTATCATTGTTATGACTGAATTGTAAATAAGTATAAAACCTCTTTTTAATTAACAAGTTTTCCATTAAAGAAAGTTAAGGCAGGACCTCGGATGCTATCAGATTAGATGTAGTCTAATTTAGGTCTAGTACTTCGACAGATATAAACTCACAATCACTGTAATGCTCTGACTTACATCATCTTACATTGATCCCAATTGTTTTGTAAACATTTCAGATTAGACTGCCTCACATTTCATTAATTGATACAAAATGAGTATATCAGATTAGATTATAAGTGTGCAGGTGTCTATATTAATATCAAGACTTTTGTCTCACAAGTACACAGTACCTTTCATCCTGAAAGAACCTATGCTGCTTTACCCTCTGGTGGCTAGATTCAATCCTGAGTCAGTCCATAGTGCAAAGGTTGCCAGGAGGGGTGTTGTAAATTTGTAAGGTTCCCACAAGACCCATAACTTAGCACAGTAACAATAATTTAAGAGAGGAAGCAAAACGTAAGAGAACATGTTCTCTGCTGCTATAATTCAACGGAAATCAATGGAGTTACATCAGCAGTGAATTTGGCCCACTATTTCCAGTTTGTATTATATGCAGGCAGAATGCAACTATTCAAACTAGATCTTAGCCAGAACATGAGAGCTATGTCTTTAATTTGTGTGAAAAGTGCTACAAAACCACGATTTGCCAAGACCCTGATTTTGCTTCCTAAATGTCTTAAAACTGAGTTCATTTTTAAACTAGACTCAAAAATCCAGCTGCATCTGTTTGTATGTGAAAAATCCCATGTTTACACACAAATTTAGGAACCAAGTGGCTAATTACCCAATTTATTTGCTTGCCTGGTTGCATGTTCAAATGGTTTCATCTTTACATTTTACAGGTGAGCTTGTGGAGGCCAGTTGAAAATCTGACCCCCATTATTGACAGATACAGAAGGCTGATACTCTGTTGATTCATTTCACACAAAAAGAGATGACAGCAAAACCAAGATATAGCTTCACAAACCAACTTAACTCATCAAAATTAAAAAGAAAGGGCTACTTCTCCAACAGTGTCCAGGTTTGGACTGAGACACCAAAACCTGTTGAGTATAAACATATGGCTTAAGTTAGTGCCAAAAGACAAGGCCAATCTTTGTGTTTCACTGCATACATAATGTTAACACAGCTTTTGAAATGTACAGGATAAAGTTACTGCAAATTCTGTCATGCATTGCCAGAACAGTTAAAATGATTTGATCATACCTTAGCTTATCTTTTCACAGACAAAAAGCCAGGGTTCAAGCAATCATTAGCTAGTCATCAAATAGCTTAGAATATAACTGGCTATAAAAATAATACTATTTTTCATTTCATGTACCATCTGTAATAGAAATACATTATCATCACTTATATAAACATTTTTCATGCAAAGATCAGAAAGCATTTTATAAACCTTACTTAAGCTTCATAAATAGAGCTGGTTGGGAATTTTCCAACAAAACAGAATCCCGGGGTGTGTGGCTCTGGGGAAGTCCTGTCATTGGGTCTACCCTGGACTGGCATGCACACTCCTTTCAGACTCCCAGGCAAGCTGGTTCAGCGGTTTTCTTGTATAGGTTTAAGTGCTCTACTTCTCTGCCTCCCCTCCAGCTCTGGAAAGGCAGAGAGGTAGAGAACTAGCCTCCTTCCCCCTAGCTCCAGGGTCCAAGTAGCTCCTCTCTGGCTTCTGGATCTGGGAGTCGCCAGAGAGGTAGAGAAGCCAGGGGTTTTGCCTCTCTGGAAGCCGAGCTGAAGAGCAGCTGAGAAGCTAAAAAATTCCATTTCAGTACTCCTGAAATGAATATGTTCTTTAAACCCCTTTCCACAAAAAAATTGGCATTGTTGACATTTTGTTCTGCTTCAAGACAAAACTTTTCCCCTTAAAAACACAAGAGATTTTACAGAAAGAAATTCCCCCTTTTCAGACAGCTCTAGACGCTGGTGACCAAGATAGAGACACGCAGTGTCTGCAAAGTGAGCTGAAGTTTCCCAGAGCATGAAAATCGATTAAAAAAAAGCTATGAAGAACTCTGATCTGATTAAAAACAAAAATAAAATGGACCTTTAAGTCAAACATTTACTTCAAACACAAACAGTTTGTTGTGGGTGATCAACTCACGTTTTGCCCAGACACTTACACCTTTGCAGTTTTTTAGGGAAGTCATCTTTGATGGAAAAGTTAAAAGAAATGACAGAATATATAAAAACTAAGCTGAAAACAACTGCAGCAGATCTCAGTCAGGAACCCAATGAGGGAGTCTGAGAAGATGAGAAAAATCAGAGAAAAAATGTGTGAAGGGGGTCATCATTTAACTATGGGAATCTGTGCTTTCTTCAACTGTGTGAAAATAAATGATACAAACATACAAAATGATGGGGTCTAAATTAGCTGTTACCACTTAAGAAAGACATCTGGGCGTCATTGTGGATGGTTCTCTGAAAACATCCACTCAATGTGCTGTGGCAGTCAAAAAACAACAGAATGTTAGGAGCCAGTAGGAAAAGGATAGATAAAAAGACAGTAAATATCACAATCCCACCATATAAATCCATGGTACACCCACACCTTGAATACTGCATGCAGTTCTGGTTGCCTTATCTCAAAAAAGATATATTAGAAAGGGAAGAGGTACAGAGAAGGGCAACACATTTTTTCCATATGAGGAGACATTAAAAAGACTGGGACTGTTCAGCTCAGAAAAAAGAAGACTGGGGGGGGGGGGTATGATAGAGATCTATAAAATCATGAATGGTGTGGAGGGAGCATTATTTACTCATTCGCACAACACAAGAACCGGGGACCACCCAATGAAATTAATAGGCAACAGATTTAAAACAATCAAAAGGAAATACTTATTCACACAACACACAACCTGTGGAACTCATTGCCAGAGGATGCTGTGAAAGTATAACTGGGCTAAAAAAAGAATTCGATAAGTTCATGGAGGATAGGTCCATCAATGGCTATTACCGAAGATGGTCAGGGATGTAACCCCACACTCTGGGTGTCCCTAAGACTCTGACTGCCAGATGCTAAGACTGGACAACAGGGCAATCACTTGATGGTTGTCCTGTTTGGATCACTTGCTTGGCAGCATCTGGCACCGGCCACTGTTGGAAGACAGGATACTGGGCACGATGGACCATTGGTCTGACCCAGTGTGGCCATTCATATGTTCTTATGTTAAATGATATTAGCAGTAAATAGTAATCCAAGGAAAACCATGCAGAACTCCTATGACCTTTAACCAGCATTAGAAATGGAAAGAGATGAAGAATAGGTACTATGGTTTAGGATCTGGAAAGAAAGTGCATTCTATCACTCAGTTTACTTATACAAGAGATTTGACACGACAGTGATAAGTCAAAACATGATGTTTTCACCATTATGGATTTATACTAATCATAGTTTATCTGATTCAATAGCAATTTGGTACGGCAGCCACATAAACCACTGTGTTGATCTGCACAGTTAGACATTATAAAATCATTATAAATTCAGCCAATCCCATTTTTAAAGACAGTTAAGAAACAGGCAACTCATCACAATTAAAGGGATATCCTGACCCTAAACTGAAATTGAAGTCTACCCAAATTATCTACATAATCAAACCCGCATTACGTTAAACTAACCATACAACTACAGGATAGCAATACTCAGTTTTATCTTCCCAGAAAATAAATCTAAAATTTCTAATAGGACAAAGAGAACCACAAATAGTCCATTAAAATTAATTGTCACTAATCATTATAATATATTAAGAACTCAACAGAACTGTGAAAAATTGAATATATACTACACACATACACACACAAAAATGCTCTAATTTGTGTTAATATATATGTTTTAAAATTATTATTTAGAGTTGGTCAGATTTGTCATTAGGAAAAATGTGTGTTATGAATAGCGTTTGTCACAAATTCAGCCCTGCTATGGTTACTAAATCAGTCACAAACAACCCTGATTTGTCATTAATATAGTCATTATTTTCTATTTAGTTTGAAATAAAAACATTTTCCAACCTAGGTTATTCATTAACTGTTTGCTTTGATGATTTGTAAATCATTTTTCCACGGTGTGAGTTTAATCAACTAAGTCACATGGTATTGGTCCTACTCTTTGACTGCATGACAAATGTTTTGAACAGCAGACTAACAAATAGGTACCTGCAAACATGGGTCCAGTACAAATGTGTAGATGAATCAATCATGGTAATACTGATGAACCTTTTGAATTTGAAAACATTTTCATAAACAGTGACGGTCCAAATACTCCTCAGAAATAGCACACAATAGTGCTCATTGAACTGGATGCTTTTGATGACTATGTTTTGGTGCTCCCTCTGTTGTTTTGTGGGGCAAAGGCTAGAATGTGGATTGGAGGGGAAGAGCCATTCCTGTGATAGTTGTGCTCCCAGGGAGGATGGGGGATGCAAGGGGGGCCACAAGGCAACTGTAGCACTACAGACTTGAAGCCCTGGTTTCCTTGTGGAAAATTGATGTCTACAGAATTTCCAGGAACCCTGCAAAGTTTCCAACCATACATTTCCTCTCCTGGAATTTTCCACAGTAGAGTTTGATCAGGCCCCAAAGTCTGTTTCTTTGTTCTCTTTTTTTCAGACAGCTCTCAAAGTCATCAAATTAATTTTTTGACTGGAAAAGACAGAACCTGGCTTTAAAAATGCCCTTGAGTTTGTCTGCCTGAGGCTACCTTCAGGTGTGTGCTATGAATGCTGCAGTACATTCCAGCCCATCATTGGAAGAAGCAGAGCAGAAACTTGGCTTTTGTTAGGATTTTTTTTTGCAACACATCTCTCAATAAGCAAGTCTTCTCTGGCTGCCTATGAGTGAACGAAAAAGGGAAACTCTCCCTGCCAAAATGCTGAAGCAGTTCCAAACAGGAGATCAGGCATTTCCAGCATTTGTTGTATTTTCCCAAGTTTACAGTTACTGCAATGACAGCGCTTGTGAAAGAATCCATTTTGAACATCAGCTACTTTGAGACAATATACTAGGTTTTTTAGCCTTGGACCACCTGGCGTAAGTTTACCCTTCAAACATTTCAGTCTACAGGGGAAATGAAATAGTTTCATCCCAGAGGACTTCATAAAAACATTTCTGATGGACACCCCAGGGAAGGGATTATTTTTATCCATGAGCCTTCCCTTGGACCATTTTCAGCTCTTTTCAAAACAACACACTTTCATCCTGGAGGGTGGAAAAATATAGCAGCTTTTCAATTCTCTTCACTTTCCTCCTCCTGTCTTACTGACATCCTAAATTAAAAGTCTCTTCTGAGAGTGCTTAAGATTCTGTGTCAAATACAGGGCAAGACACAGCAGTCAGTTGAAGAGAAGGACTGAAGAGCAAAATGGCAGACAGCGGGTTAATAAGAAAACTAGGGCACCACAGGGAGCCCATCAAAACTGAATAATCTGGTCACATAACAGACATGTAGCAAATAGATTCAGGACAGTCTTCTTTGTTGACAGCTTCTATCCTCTTACTGGTGCCCCACTCCAACCTCTGTAAGAAACGGTGTCCACCTTTTCCTCTCAACTAAACAGGACAGAGAAGGTATTTTGAGTGACTCTTGTTTCTCGACCTTAAATTCCGAAGGGGGAAAAAAAATCCTCTTTGAGGTACAAAGAGTTGGAACAGAGATTCTACCTTAACTCTGAATCTCTTTCCCTTTGTGGATTTCAGACCTTTAATGTTATTTGAAGATGGCTTTTTTGTGTTTTAATGGGATTAACGTTTCTTAAAGAACCCTCTCAGTTCGTTATGGGTATGGTCAGCAGCTTTGAGAACTAACAAGGCACAAAGAGCTTTAAAGAAGTTAAAAGAATGGTGGCTTCTTCTCCCCACAGTATGAGCATGCTTCCAATATCTATCTGTCCTCTCCTTGCACACTACCGGTGCTAATACAGATGCTAAAAATGGAAATAGTCCTGTATTTGAGATTCAGTGATATGAGGCACTATCACAATCTCTAGCAAACTACTTTTGTTTCTCCTATAAACTTTGTTAGGTATTGATCCTAAGACACCTTGAAGTTTTAATCACTGACAGTTCATGACAAATCAGATGTTTCTAGGCCTGAGCTTGCCAACTTGCAGGATTAGGCCTGATACCAACTGCATTAAAGTCAGTGGAAAGATTCCTGTTGACTTCAGTGGCTTTGTGAATCAGGCCCTTTCTGAATCACCCAACCTGTTGGCTAAAAAAAAAAAAAAAAAAAAATGCTTTGAAATTAAAACAAAAAAAAATCTGAGTCACAAAAGCCATGAGTGAAAGGGGGGCTATTAAAATGTAATGATGCTGGGGTTGGGTTCTTGTGGGGTTTGTTTGTTTTTAGCATTCTGTTGTATTTCATTTCTTAAAATGCTGCAAGTAAGTCTCCTGAATTTTCAGATTATCTATACAACGTACAAAGGTATGTCTCATAAGCAACCCATTTAGAGAATAACCATTAACATATCAAGTTTAAATTCACCTACAACTAAACCAAACTACATTTTTCACTTAAAAGAGTAAAAAAATTCCTTAGGGAAAAGAAAAAGGTCCGAATGAAATAACACTATAAAGGGCATTTTCTACCATTTGTGTTAAATTTCCCATCTTTTCTTCCTCTTTTCTGTACAACACTATACAAAATACTGTAAAATACTAAAAAAGGGACAGACATTATATAAAATGGATCTCTAACAGACTCCTCATTCTCATCCAAATTATATCAACTGTACACTAGTGTCAGTCCATTGATTTAGATGAATACATTCTTGACTTTCATTGGGGAAAGAGAGAATCAGCCCAGAATCTTGGTCCAAAGTACAAAGTAAAGCCCCAGTCCTGCACTGAAAAATATTCAGGTGGACTCCTATGTGCATACATTGCCTCATCAAAATAAACTGGATCTGTGTAGGTGCAGGGGTCTAACTGTATGGTTCTCAGTGCAGGATCACTCTCTTTAGGTTTGCATAACATAAATGACGCTACAAGCCAAAATATAAGGAAATGTTTTTCCCTTTCAGGGTGACCCTGCTGTATTCATATTCAAAATAAACACAGTTACAAATATTAATGCAGTTGGGAATTTAGCTCGATTGGAATCAACATTTTAGCGGGACATATTCAAAGGCACAAAGGACGGTTAGGTGCCCAACTCTCACTGAAAGTTAATGAGACTTGGGTGCTTAATTTCCATTTATACCTTTTGAAGTCTTCTCTCTCGTGCTCAGCTTTTTAACCAAACCTATTGTGTCTGCAAAACTGAGTTAGAATTCTCATGAGAACAGACTTATGTTCCAATACTGTCAGTGGCGCACCAAAAAGCTATTTTCACATTATTTGTCTCTTCTGGTCCCAATTGAAATCCAGCAAGGTGCACCCAGAAAAAAAAGTTACCTCATCCTTTCAAAACAGAATCTAAAAAATGATCCAGTTCAATTCTAAGAAACAAAGATTTAGATATTTTATCAAAACCAGTTCAACCATCCTTAATTGCAATGCTAATGATTTGAACTGCACAGCTAATTTGATAGACACCAGCAAGTCTCACTATCTGCATATATTCTGATATGCATGACCATATCTCCCTTGAAAAATGGTAAGAGCAATTTTTTGTGCATACTTGGTATTTTAAAGATCATAGGGATCTTTCAGGTATTGCAGATTTGGGAAGGAGGAGTGGTTTTCTGTAGTTATCTGATTAATTTTAAAGGGCTTGTGTGATACATTAACTGATCAGTTTCCATACAAGCAGAGTAGATAATATTGCCTTGGCATTTGGCTTCAGTCTTGTAAGTTCTTCAACACTTCAAGAATTACACTATTTTCTGTGAAATAAAAGGGCAACCAAGCAAAAGGATTCTTGTGCAATTCCTGAGTTTGCATCTGTGCAAAAGCTAATGAAAACATAATGTTATTAGGATCATTTAGTTTATAAGTAAAGCATCTTATTTCTAACACCCAATTCTGGAAACTGTGTGGCAGAAAAGGGGGAGAGGAGAGGTGAAGTGGGGAGCTGTTTGTAACGTAGGTCCATATTCAGACCACCAGCTCAGCTTTAATAGGCCACTGGACAGATATCAGATGGCGATCACTCTTGGTAACTACCAACCTGGGCCAGATTCAAGCCAGCAACCTAGAAATAAAGATTCTATATTCTAGAAATAACCATTTATCTCAATAACTTCCCCTTTCAATTAGCAAGCACAACTGATTTCTTTGCACCAAAAACATTGCCTTATTAGTAAAGCTACCCAAAATTCATAATTTTCAGTTCACGGGAAATGTTATTTTTCAATTTCTTGCAAACCAGAAATTCCACACAAACTATTTTGGAAATATTCAAAATGAAATATGCTCTTGGGATCCCCTGCAGCTGCCCAGTGAAATTGACATGATTCATGTCAGTTTCACTGCTGTCCACCAACTAGCATGGGTGAAACTGACATGGAACAGGTCAGCTGCTGGGTATCCTGGAGACTGCAAGCTCCAGAATAGTTCAGCCATACAGCCTGCACCAGTGCCTGGGACCTCAGAGCTTCTAAACTCCCAGGCCAGCTGGTTCTCCCAGGCTGCCTGACTCCTGGAGAGCCAGTTGGCCTGGGAGTCAGGCTCAGCAGCAAATAGCCTGGGAGCACTCAGAGCCCTGGCTCTACTTACTGGAAGGAGAGTCATGGTAACTATTAAGTGAAACAGAGTCATTTTTGCATCTTCTATTAAGCAAAACATTACAGCCTTACTGCCTTGTTTATCTGACATCTCCATAACTGTCTATTTCTCTCTTCCATGTTGTGTACTATTCCTTGAAAGCCTTCCCTAGGCTGACATTCCTGGTCACTATCATCTCATCATTCAAAACACACCTTGAGACCCATTGCTGCAACGCCTCCAAGAAATGAGCTTGTTTATATCACTAAGTAGGAGAGCATACCAGATCGTTTATGCATACAAAATAAAAGCAAAAACAAAAAAACCCTTGAAACTTACAATATGTATGCCAGTCACTTTGCTATATGTTGCATCATTTTTACCCACCTTTCATCCTTTATTGCATGTCTGAATGTAAGCTCCTCATGGCACAGAAGACACTGTGGCAGTGTCTCTTATGTTTGAAAAGTCAGTGTCACATTGTGGCTGTACTGCAACATAAATAACAATATGATAAGAGGCATGGTGCACTATATTTACATGCTTTTATCTGTCTCTACATCTCCTGATAGGAAGTTTTACTTTATCTTTTTGGTTGAGCCCCTAATTGGAAGGGGTTTCCATAGCTTTACGTCTGTGGCAGTTACTGCTTTTAATTTTTATTTCTAAAAAAGAGAGACACATAATTATAAAAAAGAAATCTCCCAATTATTGTTTTAAACAAATTCTTATGGATTAATAGAATTTGAAGTCAGAAGGAACCATTATGATCATCTTATCTGACCTCCCACATAACACAGGCTGTAGAATTTCACTCAGTAATTTTGTTCATCAAGCCCATAACCTCTTTAACTATGGCATATCTTTTAGAATGATAACCAGTCTGGACTTAAAGACTACAGGTGATGGAGTATCCACAACATTCCTAAGTAAATGGTTCCAATGGATAATTGTGCAGCTTATTTCTAGGCTGAATTTCTCTAGCCTCAGCTTCCAACCACTGGATTTTGTTATGCCTTTTTCTACTAGATTAAAGAACTGTTTATCATCAGAAATCTCTTCCCCATGTAGGCACTTGTAGACTGTCATTAAGTCACCTTTTAGCTTTCTCTTTGACCATCCTTAGTCTTTCACTATATGGCATGTTTTCCAGACCTCTTTTATTAACCTCTTTCAGTTTTTCAAATACTCTTTAAATGAGGTTGTATGGTGGGCTCCAGAACTGGACACATTATTCCAGTAATAGTCTCACTAATGTTGTATGCAGATAAAATAATACTTCCCTTCTCCTACTGAAACTCCTCGCCTTATACATCCAAAGACTCTGTTGGCCCATTTAGCTAGCCGCAGCAATTCACTGTTAGTGCATGTGCAATTGGTTATCTACCATGACTTAAATCCTTTTCAGAGTCACTGCTTCCCAGGATACAGTCCCTCGTTTTATAAATGGGACCTACATTCTTTGTTCCCTAGATTACAACAACTAGTGGTCACCCATGGTAAGCACAAAGTAACAAAGAATGGCAGTTCCCCGAATGCCTTCGTCAGCTGACACTACATATAACAAATCATATATTTATGAGACGTGCGTGTATACAACTTACAACAATTAAATCCGCAGGTCAAAAAGAGACCCAAAATGTAGAAAGCCCAAAGGTAACAACATCTAAGTACATTTTATGAAGTTACATTTTTAACGTGATTGTTGTCTTTAAAGAAACAGCTTTTACTCTTCAACACCAAACAGCTGTTCTGAACTCAGTTTGAGATACTGTAGCAGCATTCTGACCTGTAAATAACATATTATGTTACATTTTGAGGCACAGCGCTGCTGTACTAACGTGTTCTGGTACATAATTTAGTAATTTACACACAAAAAAAATGTGAAGGAAGAAATCAATACTGTGAACTAGTGTGTCAACTTTTCTCAATGTCATAATCCCTCAATTCATGTAGGAGATCAGTACATTTACTAAATAAACAAACAGGAAGGTCCAGTGGAAAGCAACTGAAACAGCATTAGGAGTCCAGGATTCCATATCCAACTCTGCTACTAACCAACCCTATGGTCCCGAGTAAGTTACTTCAGCTCTTTGCCTTCATATCCCTAACTGAAAAATGGGGATAGTAATGCTAGTTATCTTCTTTGGTAAAGCACTTTGAGAACCGAGTATTATTATTTTGAAAATATGATGGCAGCCAAAAACAAAACATTCTCCTAGTAATTGCTATTGAGAACTCACCGTGTATCCAGTTATATTTTTTAATAGCAGAACATTGTTGATACATGAAACAAGCTACACATCAGTCAAGATAGCTCTTCCAGGTTCTTTTCCTAAATATTCTAAGGACATTGTGTGGCTAATTCTTGCTAAATGTTGATTCTTTAATGGTGACCTCTGTACGCAACTGTTTTTAATTTAATTTTTGAAGTATTTTTTTTTAAATCCTAGATACTAGATGTGTGGATCCTATATTATGAGTGCCCTTCCAATAATTAAAACCACCAGAGCAATCAATAAGTACACAGAACTGTTAAAATTGACTGCTAACCACAAACATTACTCATCCACCTCCCATAACTCTTTTAGATTGCAGTATTTTGTGTGTGTGTGTGGTGGTTGTTTATTAACAGCATGCAAACACACATGACCAGAAATCTGGAGTAACCAAGAGAAGATAAAACCACATCTGCATAAATAATGACAATAATCAGTTTTTCTAGTGCTGCGTGGCAAACAAATAAAAATGCCAATCATGATATTAGCAAAAGCATTAATGACTAAAATGGGCAAAGAGATAGAATTAATGCTGAGCGCTTCTGGAAATCTCGTCTCAAGTACATAGAACTATCAGAATATTTCCAGATACCCATTTAACATATTGCTAACTGGACATAGCTGTTATTTTTCTCACAGGGAGATTTCACTAATAGTAACCTATGTGTAGCTTTGCTTTGTAAAGTACTAGCCAAGATAACACAGCTTTATTGGGGATTTCTTTTTTACCCTGCATTCTGGCTATAATCTATAGTCATGGATAACAGAGAAGTAATTTGGAAGGCTGCCAGCTCTCTGGCAAAACAATAACTTAGTCTCTTTCCCGCATCCACTTAGCAAAAAGAGTCAGATTGATATAAGAGCTGGCTTGCTCTTATGAAAACAGTCATTATGACCAAACGAGTTTAGACAGCTTCTTCTTGAACAAATATTTCTGTGAGAACTGTATAGATTACTGCAAATTGCATTACTCCAACAAACTATCTACAGTCTGAGTTTGCCAAAGAATACGCACGTACCATGAAATTAAGTTGTATTTCTGTATTTAAAATTGTATAGGAACAAAAGGACTCGACTCACATTAGTTCAGGTGAATATTCATATTGGGCTTTATCCAACTCCCACTGAAACCAACTGGAGTCTTTCCATTAATTTCAATAGGAGTTGGATTGTGGCCAATATAGATTTTTTAAAATTATAATAAATCTCCCACGGGGTCTGTTGCAGATTCAGGGAGCTAAATTTTGAATGTCTGGCATCTATGTTGTACACACAAAATGGGAAAACATATAAGTCCCCCTTTGCACAGAGAAACAATGGTTTTGTACACTAAACAGGTGTGCATGCAAATTTTGATCAAGCCACCTTTGAAAATGTGGCCCAGAGAGTAATTTCAGTATTTTATCTCCATTTGTCTGTTACAAAGTTAACAAGCAGAATTTAGATTGTTTATACTACTTTCATATAAACTATTGTTTATACTATGTTGATGTTACATGCTGTGAGTGAAGTAAAGTCCATTTAATATGCAAATAATCCTTTTTGCTGTGGTATTCTTATACAATAATGATACATGTGTGAAATACTGTATCAATAACACTGAACAAACACCTTACTAAAATAAAATTAACAAGAATTCTTTATTCTCCACAGCTTTATAAAAAAGAGTCAGGGACAAGTTGAAAAGTTCTTATCCAGATCCACCAAAGAGGAAGGGTATTCAGACCTAGACTTTTTGTTTGAGGCTGATTTCTTTGGAACAGGAACTTTCTTTTGCTTCTGTGTTTGTACAGTGACTAGAGTAATGGGGTTCTGGTCTATGACCATGGCTTATTGGTGCTATGGTAATACAAATAATAAATACTACTACTGCTATTTATTTTATTGCTAGGTGCTGTATAAACACAAAATAAAAAGGTACTCCCTGCTCCCAAAAGCTTATCACATATCCATCAGACGTTTGGAAATAAGATTTCTTTCTTCACCAGCCATCAATCACATCCTGAAAGGTGCTAACTTCAAGAAAGGCTACTCTTCTGAATTTTTTCAAATGTGAGTTGATGTTAATTTTTTCCCTTGCTAATACTTTCTGTGCATCTAATAATGGATTATGTCAATGCAATTTACTGCTGATTCAGAAGTGGGGAATCACACCTTTAAAGATAAATATAGATAATGAGGCATGAATGGTATTGTTTGAGCTTTTTTTCCGTTCAAGTCATGGTGGAAGGTACTTGAAACCTCAAGGACCTTCTCCAACAGATCATAATAATGCTATAGTAGAGTAAATCAAATTTTGGATATCTAGTACTTGATATTTTTCTTGTCCATTTCACTCTAGTTCCTGGCAGGGGTGTGCACGAGCGGGGGGGGCAAGCAGGTGCATGGGTCCCCCCAATAATTGGAGGGGGCACAGAACTCCTCCGGCCCAGGTGGTGGGGAGAACTACCTCCTCTCAGCCCAAGAGCAGTGGGGAGGAAAGCTCCTGCCAGAGCCGGGAATGAGGGAGAGAGGGAAGAGTGAGCTCTGGCTGGGGCAGGGGAGCAGGACAGAGAATGTGTCTGTCTCCCCCCCACAAAAGGGGTCAAAGTTAAATTTATGCCCATGCCCCTGGTTCTTGACATTTCTTTCTAACTGCACATGGTCCTTCGCTCAATCACTAAAACAGTTTTTTTTTTTTTCAAAATACATGTAAGGACTATATTTGCACTCTTGTAACTTACTTCTGTCTATGCAACTTATGGTGATGTGAAATCAGATCTCACCCAGAACTTTGCGGAAGTCTTTGAACATATAAACTTTAATTAACCCAATTATACGGACGAAGGAAAAAGAGGTAGAGATGGCTCCTGAACCCCTCAAAACAGCGTATTAAGAAATCTTTCCTATGGAAATATTTCAACTGCTGGATGTTAAGAATTTTATAGTAATAAGGCATTCAATTCATTTCACATGGTCCCTTTTTATCGTATAGCTTAAATGTAATGAAGTTTAAGTGAGATGTCTGAGTTTACTATTTAGCCACAGAATAAGTACAACCCACAAAATGGCAATAAAAGCTTCCCCAAATATCCTCCTCCTTCAAAGCCCCCCAGCGTCATATAGGCACAAGTCTGTACTATGGACTCTTGTGAAACACAGAGCAAGGTCTCTGGCCAGGAGATGATTGCACCATTAACTTCAACAGAAGCTAAAAGTGTTCAACATCTTGCAAAATCAAGCCCTAACAGGCCTGATCCAAAGCCCATAAAACTCAATGGAAAGACTCTTCCAGTGTCACCCCTTTGCTGAGCAATGACTTTGAAGGGCTTTAGATCAAGCCATAAAAGAAGTAATCTCAAGAAAATCCCTGTCTTGTATATTTGGGAAAACAATTGAATGATTTGTTATGTAAATCACAACTGGCATCAGAAAGCACCTAGATTTTCTCAATACATCATGCACTCAATGCATTGGACACAAAATGTGTCACCACCTCTCAACTGACCTACACCTTGATATAGGCTCTATTCCTCATTCTGCTGAAGATTAGAGAGAAAACAAATTATCTATAGATGAAATACTGCTAAGCAAATAAACCAAGTGGAATAAAAAATAGTGTGGATAGGATATAAAAACATTCAAAGGATGATTGTCCACTGGGGAAAAAAAATGGATCTGTCACTTAAGGAGAACAAACAGAAGAATGATTGATTGAAGTACCGCCATGAGCTGAAAATATTTTAACAGGCAGCAGTCCTACCACAGTCCTGAATATTAATATATTGTTTCCTAAATCCTTTTTATAGTGGCTGAAATGTATGGTCCAAAAGTAAGTATAAGAAAATATACTAATTGCAGTAATAGTCTATGAATTCAATGAGCTGGAAAAAAGATACAACTGCACCGCTACCTTTTAAAGGAAGAGTCTTCATATTGCAGGAAAGGTATGACATGAATAATAGGCTGCATCAGCGATCCCTCTTTCTCAAACATAACACCTCCTAATATTCCTCTGGTTGCCTCTCCAGTAGGATCTGAGTTTTATATGGGACTACCGGGTATGTTAACCTTTATTCCTATATGTTTGAAGTCCACACTGGCCTGACCAATCCTGAAGTTATTCAGACCACTGAAAAAGGGGGAGCAAAAAGGTTCTACAACTGGGTCACTGTCAAAGTCTTAGAGATGGTATTGTTGCTCATTCTTCTGATACCAGTGTCACCCTTTTGCTGAGCAATATCAGGTGTCTGGGGCCTTGCAGGTCAGCTTTCCAGTGAATGAGAAATCAGTGACGTCTGGGAATTTTCTAAGTGTAGCTTGCTTTATTTACACACATACATCAGCTCTGGAACAGATGTGATCACAAACAGCATTCAGGCAATCTTCTCTTCAGTAAATCTCAGCCCACATACCATTGCTTACTTCCCATGAAACTACTTTGAGATCAAGAATGTACCCTAGCTAGACAGATTAAGGCAGAGAACAAACTCTCCTGAAGCTTGACACTGCTTTTCTCTACCCAGAACTATACATGTATTTCTTCCAAGACTAAAAACTTGTTCACACATTATGAAAAAGAACTTAGAAGACTTCATGTAACAGTGCCACCTGGTGACCTGTGCCATAACCTGCAAATGAGCTTCCAATACCTTCAAGCAGCCTTTCATGGATCCTGGTCCCCAACTCCTCCACACGATTCACTGACGCTACCATGAGCCTGGGGTTATAGAAGCCACTCAAAGCTGACACATGGAGGGAAGGAGACTAGAATTTCTCCAGTAAATGTCATATCTCCCCTATCTAAAAGAAACCAAAAGTACTTTGGTGAGTGAGTTAAGTGAATAAAATGGGGAGGGAGGTAGTGTCCTTCTCCATTCCTTTCCTGTGGCCCTAATAAGATTTCTTTAATCTTTTTTTTCCTCTCTGTCAACAACTATGTTGCTGAGCTGTCAGATAGATCTACTCAGCAAATTGCACGCCCCCTTTAAGGTCCTGTGACTGAGTGAAGACAGGTATCTGGTGAACTGGCACTCTGATCACTCTGATCACTCTGGTGCTAATTAACTTCCCCAGAAGGTCCGACTGGGAAAATGGAATTTAATTAGCTAATATGCCTGGCAGGCTGGGTGAGCTAAAAGATCAATTAGCCCCTCAGCTGAAGATTGATAAAAAGGGCACAGGAAGGAAGTGTAAGAGAGAGTAGGACTATCTGATCCCAGAGTAAGACATCTCCAGGAAGGGAAATCTCTTCTCCTCTAGGACCCAGAGAAAAGAGCTGAGGATACAAGAGATGTTGTAAATAGCATTGCTGCACAAAACTGTACAGGCATTGGTGGAAAGAACATAAACACATGGCATAGCTATCCAACCAATGGAGTCCGAGCAAGTTCTGTGGTTCCAGAAGGCAGGAGAGGAATGTGCCCTGCTACAGGTCCTCAACAATTGACAGTAAGCCATCAAGGCCCACCTTCAACCACACAGAGTCAGAGAAGCTACCCAAGAGATAAAGGGCTGCAGGACTGGCCCATAACCAGCATTCACTTCACAAATCATTTATCAAAAAACAGAACAGAACAAAAACAATCCCCACCATGTATCAAAGGGTCTTTAAATAAGACCTAATAAAAATATTACATCCCTATCATCCACCTCATTGCCTAGCGCCATTGTTGTCAGAGGGGTATTCTTTGATGTTTGCAGTTGAGGATAATAATATGATATCCCTGTATTTCATCCATTTAATTCCCCACTTAAATTTACAGCTTCCACATTAAAATTCAGCTGATGCTTCTATTTCAGACAATTTTGTTTCCATTTTTATTCCCTAGATTGGGTCATGAATGACAACTCATAATTGTGTTGGAATTGTACTGTACTTATATGTTTCCACCATAGGCATTGCATCAGTTACTCATTCTCTTGCAGGCCATTGGTAGCAGATGAAACAGCAACTTTTCCTTTCACTGTTGTCATTCTAAATGACAAAGTCATGAAGTGGCTGTATGCTCTCTATAGTTAACAGGAAGTTTTCCTTCTTCATTCTTGGAAAAAATGGGGGATTTAAAATAAACCACTGAACAAGAGTGAAGGAAAACAGACCAAACCTATAATATAGCGTGATGCTTGACTTAATTTAAAAGAGGATTGGCTCCATTTAATATGGAAAGTTGAAATTTTAATTGTGCCAAAATCATAGTTTGTTCTCATACTTTATTTTGTCAATGGAGTACTTAGAAGCAGAATCTATAAAAAAGGTTAGAAGAAGACTTTATAGAAATAGTTCAACACACACACAATGGAGCATCTGCCTTCTTACAATTGCCACAGTACTCTGTTTAGCTTTCTCTTGTCTAATTCTGCTTTTCCAGAAGGCATTGAGCTTTGGCCAGCTCTTTTCTACATGATGGCTACTGGAAGGATTCTTGGGCCTTACAGCATGTATAAGATCTGAGTACTTTCTTTCTATCCTAACACAGTTCACATATATTCAATTTTATCAGTACCACTAAACGTAGCTGCACACTCCTATTTGCAAATGACAGACACAAACCCAGGTGAATCAGAAGGAAAGGCAGTCAAGAAATTCAGGACCAAATATTCTCTCATCCCACAATCATCATCCAAGCGATGGGAGGGGAAAAAAAGCTTGACAGGGTCCTTGACAGGCACAATGGAACAGCATGCATTTGCAGAGAGCGATAGTGAGCAACCAGCATATGATCAGGTGACAATTGGGTTGCATGGCAGCACCACAATTCTTTCACTACATTATAATATGCATGTCACAAAAAGTTTTTCACTAACAGCATTAAGTTATTTAAGCTTTAAAATCTATAACGAGGAAAAGTTAACGAAGCATGTTTCAACCAGCCGTAGGTCAAAGTGAACTATGGAATTTTTAGTGCACAGTAGCAGGTTCCACGCAGCCAGTTGGTGCATGACAAGCTAATACGCTGAAGATTCACACAGTGTAATGCAACACATCACCTTGTAGACAAGCCATAACAAATGGGGGCTGAAACACAAAGCAATTAATTGATTCTGCCAAGGTCACAATGGAAGTGTGTGGCAGAGCCAAAAGCTGTACTGGGATCTGCTGAGTCCTAGTCCACTTCCCTAGCCACAAGACCACCTTCCATTTATTATTTGTTTAAAATAGAGATTAAGAGGTTTTTAAAATTGTATTGTAGATAAACTGAAAAAAGTTGAACTACTGGGGGCATGGCCTATAATTTCTCTAATGTTTTCCATGCATTTGACCCACTCCCATTCCGAGGACCCTCTAATTATAGTGTTGATTCATTGGACCAAAAGCCTCAAAACAAAATGCAAAAAATATAACTAGCACTTCTTTCTTGCCAAATAAAAAGGCAACAGAAGATACACAACAGCACATTAAGTGCTATGAATGATGCCCATCATTCTGCTGTCATTAGTTTTGTTTAAAAAAACCCTACAACAATTGTTTAAGCAACAGCGAGTGACTGGTTGTGGCCAAACACTGCAGGAGTAGGTGTTATGCTTACCATCCAGTTGCTATCGGTCACCTTATTTCCTCTTCAACTCCCTCTTTGTATTTGTTAGCAGGGCAGTGGAGTAGAATAGAAATACTGCTCTGAACAGTAAGTTTATTGGATAAATTCCATCGTCCTTACCTCTCTACTTGAGTGCATGGATAGAGTTAGTATTATGAACCCTCTTGTTCTGACAATGTGATAGAAAATGGAGGCTCGAAGAAGTAAGTGCTACAATGTAAGCATTGTAGGGAAAAATCGTAAAAACAGAACCTGACCTGAAACGGACAGATATTAAAATGCAAAAGAAAGCCTTACCATGATCGCAGAGCTCCTGACTTAGAAACAAGTAACTTGTATGTCAAGTGTTAAGTAAGGATTTGTACTGTTAAAAATCACTGTGTTAACATTTATGGCGTAATCTGTAAATCTTTTGCAGATTTGCAAATTGACTCCCTGACTTAGAAAGCAGCTGAAAGCTGTACCTAAATCCTATGTTAAGATAACCACAAAGCTTTGATTTGAAAATTAAGACTTACTGGCTGGCTACAGAAAGCGGAGGGTAAATCCGCACACTCTGGGAAGTGCATGTCTATCTAGCCAGCATGGGTGAAATCCACCCCTGTGTGGAGGGCCAACACAAAGCTCTATAGCCACTCAAGCCTTTAACTTGGATGTGATGGGGTTCAGGGGCTCTGGCTGGTCCCTAGTGAACAAAGGGTTAATTATAGCTCGGCTTCCCCCTCCCTTTGTGCAGATGCACAGAGGAAAGGTTTCCTGAATGGCTGCTTGGATAGAGAGAAGGCGCTAGCTTATCATCCTCTGACTTCACTGGCACTACACTGATTTATACGAGCTGAGGACCCAGCCCAAAATCTTTGGCAAGGCACCACATGCAGGGCTCAAAGGATGGGGCTGAGACCCAAAACAGGAGTATTTTCTGTTTCCTTTCTGATCATGCAAAATTATTCGAATTCTTTGTTCTACACACAAACACCTGAGGCAAAGACCTTGGTGACTGCAACTGCTCCCCCCTACCCGCTGCTGAATCAGTCCACGGACTCAGAATGGGGCTTAAGTGATGCACAGGGCCTTGTGCCTGCTCTCTGAACAAGAGTAAATTTTGCCCTGTGACAATTAATAGTAAAACAGGAATCGGTCAACTACACAAATTCTTATGGATATCCACCTTTTCTTTTGAGTACCCCCTAGATACGCCCTTACAGACATATGGGTAAGACCAAACTCACTTGCTATGATGTAATTTCCAGAAGTTAGTTTTTTGGAGGTAACACTGATGGAATTATGTTGGGGTCTCAGCTAATCAGCATCTTGCCTCTTATGTCATGATTATTCACTGATACTTCTGATATTTTTGGATGGGTGGGGGTGGGAATGAGATGGCACTTCTGAGACTTAAAACCCCAACAAAAGGGCAATGATGTTGGCCAGTTTAGGAAAGGTGCAGGTCTTGCTTTCATATGCCTCAAGAATACTTTCCTTCTGTGCTTCAGTTTGTTGTATTGCCAACACCAAGCATTCAGAAACAATGAGTCAGGCCGTAAAAATCATAAAACTGGGTTAAAAATCATGAGGTATTTAAAAAAAATCCATTTAAAGTTATCTGAATTCTGTTTATAGAGACACAGAGATTTTTAGATTGCACTCAGACCACATTTTCAAGCTGTTCTCCAGAACCATTAGAGCTTGAAACTTACTTAAAAGCTTTTCACCATAAACATGACAGTTAGAGATTGCCCCTCCTCCCCCCAAAAAAAGAGAAAGAAAGAAAAGAAAAAGGAAAAAAAAACCCAAAAAGCTGAGATTCTCAGTTGGTAACAGGACTCAAGGAGGTGAGGATTTAAAAAAAGCGCAACAACGATCAAATCACAAGATGTGGCAATACTGAATGTGCTCTCTACATTCACATTACTTCAAAACTATCTGTCAATCACTCTCTCACGAAAAGAGAGCATGGTGCAGTTGTGGTAGTTTATTTATTTATTTACTAAAATATATTTATGTTGAGGCATTATTTATATACATTTTGCCTAAATGTTTATTAGTCCTTCTAATTTTAGGGGTTTTCTATTTCTTATTTTTGAGAAATACTCCATTGATGCTACCTTCCAAAAGTGCAGCCTTGCTCACACTGGACAACCATTAGTCTTTCTGCAGGTTAACTTCTCTTCTGGTAATTGGGTTTCCCTGAGAGCTTCCATGACAGCCTATGTATCTTTTCTTTCAATGGATTAGGAATACACTGTGGTGTTACACAGAGGAGGTTGGTAGGCAATATTGTTCACATTACTAATAAATCACAAAGCAGCATCTATATACAGGTGCATTTCTGAAAGGTTTTTTTTTTTTGAGAGAGAGAGAGAAAGAGAGAGGTTGAAATGGAGAGGAGTTTGTTTGGCAAGGCATTGACCCATTGCCTTTTTCATTGCCTAATGCTGGGTTGCTAGTATGAAAGTAAAAATAATGTTATACAATATCTAACAGCATACAGAAATTACAGCTGCCTGACTCTTAACTGTTAATGGCTTGGCAATATTGGTTCAGTTCTGTCTGAATGGCAGAATATTATTGAAAATCCCTTGTAGGACTGGAATAAATTGTTGGTGGAAATTATGCAATGAAAAAGCTGAAAGACGCATGACTTTTGGGAATCAAGAAAGATTCGAGGTGCTCTAAAACACAAGTAGACCCCAGCTGTTCCAAAAATGGTCTTGTTGTCATGAATGTTATATTAGAAAGGAATGTACTATCACAAAATGGCAACTTTAGCTGACATCTGTTATAAGACAAATTTTACCTCCCAAATAGACAGCACAAGCATTTGTTCATTACATATTTTGTACAGTGAAGTCCCAATAGCATACAATTCTAAATAAATATGCAAATCATTATGTTATTATTCTAAAACATCGATGACTTCAACAAGGATTTTAAATAACCCAAGAGGCTTTGTTCTTTTTTACTCACTGAATAGACCCACCTGTCACCCACCTAAAAGTAACACAAGAGGTATTTGAAGTTATACACATTTTCTACTCATACGAGTTCTAATTGAAAATGAAACTGCTATCATAGTTTCAAAAACGTATTCAAACCGTTCTCATGGCCTAGTTTTTGCACATGAAAAACATGTCAGGAAACAAAAGCATTTTGCAAGAAACTGATTATTTCCCAACCTTGCTTTGTGCACATCACACAGCGAACACTGATCGGCATCATCTCGTAAGGGATCCCTTCCAAGGGATTGAGAGATCAAGCTCTTTAAACTGTCATTTCCTCTACTCCGTTATCTCTTTTGGTTCAGGCCCAACTCACATTGTTGTGGTTCATTCTAACAGGTTTTTTTCCCCACACTTGTAAAAGTTCCCTTGAAGTGCACAATGAACAACTCTGCCGCTATCTCCTATTAAATGTCCCCTTATTCCCCACCTGAAAGCTGTACAATGGCACAAAACAACCACCAGGTGATTTGGGGGGGACAGAAGGAGGGGCATACTCTTCTCTCAAATGTTCATGTTTCCATCTCTCAAAACTTATGCCAAACCCCTGTACTAAGTACTCTTGCAAGCTTGCACTGATGATGGGAACTGCCCTGGTCCCACTGAATGGGAGCAGTACCACACTGCCTTTAGTAATACCACAATACGGCTATCTGTGTTTCAGAGTCAGACTGTGATGGAGATCGTTGACTGTGAATCTGTCTCTTCAGCTTCTCACATCTCCCCAGTGAAACAGAATTTTGGGCTGTGCCCAACAAAAAATGCTTCCCACCCTCCACTTCATCCTGCTCTTCTCATTCCCAATGGGATAAAACTTGTTGTGGAGGAGGAGGTAGACAGGGGAAACACGGGACTACATGAAGTGTGACAAGTGAATAAATACTTTTGTGTTGGGAAGATTGAAAAAAAAGGAATATTAAGATAAATGTTGCCTTTATCTAAATTCCCCTCTGTGACTTTATGCATATAATATGATAGTAGGTATTTGTGCAATGAAAAAAGCAGTTTTCATATCCCCACCTATAGATGAATTGTTTTAGTAGTGTGGAGTATCTGTCTGTCTGTAAGTGGAATGGTGTACTAGTATCTTTTTATATAGCTGCTGAGCGTGGCTAGAAATGGGCTGGAATCAAGCTGAGTTAAAGATCGGTTGGTTTATTCTACTTTGCAAAATTCGAGCTACACGAGGCAAAATTTCAATTATAAATCTAATTACATCTTTAATTGCTTAAACAATCAGCCAGCTGATTTTCCAGCGATTGCTTCCTGCGAGTCAAATGCAGGTGCACTTGCAGGTGTTAAGTTTGCTGCACCTCAGAGACACTATGTACAGTCCCAGCCTCCTAGCACCCTGTGTCCAAGAACATTGTACAATTCCATATGAACATCTGGCAGAGTTCAACTCTTCACTGAACTATATGAGCAAGTGTATCCACATAACTGAAGTTCACATATACAGCTAGGTTGATAGCCATAGAAGGCCCATTTTACCATTGCTTTACATCTCCAGTTGTCATTTACACCAGTGCAAAGTCAGTGTAACACACTACCCAATCAAAAAAGCAAACCTCTCCAAGGTGGGAGAAGAGCAGTGATGGGGCTAACCTAAATGGGTACCCTAATTTTGGCCAACTCCTGAAGTCTCATACATAGACACAGAGTAGAGAGGACCAGGAGGAACCAGTTGTAGGGTGCTCATTACAGAATTAGTCTTCATCACTCCATTCTTCAGTCCCTCCTTATAGAACTAAATATCTCAGGTACCTTAGGGAAGTATCCATCTAAAGAGATCGTCATCTCCTACTATAAACCCCCCTTGGCTTGAGAGGCCCTGAAGAAGCCACTGCTGCCTGCATGCTGTTGAGAGGTGCCATCTTGAATTGCTTCAGTCAGCCTAGGTGCGCACCCCATTTGTAGCTTCACGTAGCCCCAAACAGAGACACAGAACTACATTCTCCAGCTGAAATAAAACAGGAAATTGCAAATAACTTATTTTTGCCCTGCGTGTAGGAGCGGGAGGGAAATGCCGGCCGCTTCTGGGAGCCGCATGGAGCCAGGGAGCCTGCTTTAGCCCTGCTACGCCACCGACTGGACTTTTAGTGCTGACTGGAGCCACCAGGATTCCTTTTCGTCCGGGAGTTCCAGTCAAAAACCGGACACCTGGCAACCCTAGGCCTTGTGCTGTTGGAGGTACAAACATTCTTGGGTGTCTATCCAAATTTCTGGTGCAGCTTCATAAGGATACATTTTTCTTCACTTTTGTTCTAAACTGAGGTACGTTTTCAGCCAGTGGCTGAGCATGGGACTTGCTGCTTTTCTTTTTTCGCCAATAAGCTATTGCATTACCTTTGACAAGTCACTTAACTTTTCTCTGTATCACGTTGTGTCATTTGTAAAAGGGGGATAATGATGCTTACCCACCTTTGTAACATCCCTCCCTCTACTGATGAGAAATACTATATCACTGCATAATACTATTGCCGCATAATACTTTGTTCTTTCAAAGAAGTGTATTTCACAAACTCAGCTTTTAATATCAGCATCATTTTTCTGTTGCATATTTACCTTTTCTGTTGTGTGAATAGTTTGAAGTATTTTATACAAAATCTGTGTTCACAAGTCTCCTAATGACATCAGAGGAATGACATGAGGAAAGCCTCAATGTAAAATTACATTTGAGAAGTAAATTTCAGAACAAAAGCTTACAATTGATAGAGTAATTCTATTGATCTGAAAGAGCGATATATCATTTCCAACTAGTAGGGGCAGAGAAAGTATTTCCAAATTTTTTTTTTTCCTTTTTGGACAGTTTTTAAAATGTAATTAAGCAGCGTTTTATAACAGCAAATCATACATTTTTCAGTATGAAAATGTAGATTCATATTTATTTTAAATGCTAGAAATTAGATAAAGTGCTACATATCCGCTTGGTGGTATGACTATGCAATATTTGGGTCTGTTCTCCCATAAATGCATGAAAATATTTATGAATGAATTTTAACTGCACATGGGTCCTGATCCAGCCCCATTGTGTTTAATGGAAAGACTTATGTAGACTTCAGTGGGTTTTGGATCAGGTCTATACTGTGGAAAGCATTATTATTATTAGTTTTCCCCGTATACATGGTCTGCATGCAGTGTAACTGAATATATTAACCTAATGATTCTGAGCAGTAAAACCAAATGCATTTGAACTTATGTCATCCATAAGTTGTATAAATCCAGTGTTTGCCAACAGCTGTCACACCATTGTATCTGATATACCACTATTATTTCCTATTTTAAGTATATGAAAGTACTATGGTATCTCATACAATGTAGTAACTTTTAGGAAATATTGCCGTTTTTAACAGTCATCACTGTAGGTAAGTGATTAATGGCCAATAGTTTTATATTAAATTATTGATCTGTGAAGCTAATAGAGTCCCAAAGTGTATTAAAAACTATGGCCAGCATTTTCAATGTTGGAGGCCTAAAATTGGACACCTAAATCCACATTTCAGCTGCTAAATAAGTGGCCTGATTTTTTTTTCTTGTTTTCAATGTGAGTTCAGATGTTCAGAACACCTGAAAATCAGACAATACATTTGTGTGTCTAATTTTAGGTCCCCAGCTTTCAAAATATTTTCCCACCTATAGTATACAGATATTACTGCATCTATCACTGCAACTCCTCTAGTTCTGGACTGAAACATGACATCTACTGAGCAGCACATAGTAAAATTACGCTATAGTTCGGCAATAGTATTATGCAGTTATATAGTATTTTTCATCAGTAGAGGGAGGGATGTTACAAAGAGCTATAGGGATCTTGTACAAATCATAATGGTTTACAAGAAAACACCTTAGAACATGTCATCTTGCATGTGCATGATAGAAATTGTTAGACAATGCTGTTTTCTAGTTAATTTCTGCTCAACTTGCTGCTTCAAATAAGTGAAATATCACAAAGCAGAGGACCGTGAGAACAAGTTTAGGTACACAAAGCAGCAAGTCTCTAAGCCTACAGAATCATTCGACTCACTACAAATAAAGCAGGCATATAACTGCATCACATTCCAAGTGGTCCTATGTAAATACTGCAGAATAATTGACTGAGCTCAATTAAACAATACCACCCTATTAAGGTTGCAAATTTCAAGGGCTTTTTATGATGTGCACTGGGTGTTCTGCAACTTTTGCTACAGTTCCACAATGAGGTGAACATGTGTACAGTTTTTTTAAAGGATGGAGAGGAACAAGGAAACAAAAGATGAATATTCCAGTTGGAGTATGTGCGGTATGTGGCTTTATTCTATAGCAATTAGCACAATCTATTTTGTGCTTCTTTTATTGCATGATAAATAAATATATAAAAACAGGTTGGCATAGGAGATGTTATTGTAGGTGAAGCTCATTTGCATTCACTTTCCCTGCCCACTCTATGGCTTTTACATTTAAAGTTCAGCTTATGTTTTCTCCTTTTTAAAGCAATATTCATCTTTTTAAAAGGAAAGCAAATACATTGGAATATTTTTTTCCTAATTAACCGGCTTAGCTCATCTAAGTCCCACATCAGTTCTAGCCTTGCCCTTATGATACAGTCCCAAACAGTTAATGGATACTCAAGCCTATACCACAGTGGTAAAGATTTCCTTGAGACGCTTAACATTAAAAACCAGGGACACCAGAACTGCAAATTAAATATACTGTCTTGGCTACCGAAGATTAACAGATATGCCCATAGCAAATGCACTGCACTAAGATGCCTTCAGTCTCAAGCAGAGCAGTCAAAGAGCACTGTATAGCTTTAAAAACAAACAAACAACCCGCATTATTTATAAAACCAAAAGACAACAGAGGGAACATGGAAAATCAATATGTAAGACAGGAAATTCATTGCAAAAACTAACTAAAGAGCTTTGGTAATGGAGGAAGAAAACACATCTACAAACGACAGGCAAAAATGCCGTCTACTTATTACAATCTAGAGCGCGTTCCTTTTGCAATCTCCCTCAGACCTCTCGTATTAAAGAGCTCATGGCATCTGCATGTTGTGAGACATGAGACAAGAGTGGCTACATGTTTTCTCATATTTAAGCCTTTTAGGACCACCGAGTCATTCTTTGAGATAATGACTGCCTTTCGCTGGCTACCCCATGTGTGGATTTTAAAATTATCACGATTTATAACAATGCTCTTTGTTTCTACACTGTAAAATTAATGCCCCAGCTACTCAGAGGTGATGAGCACCTACAGCTCTGATTGTCTTCCATCTGTGGGTGCTAGGCACCTCAGAAGATCAGTCTAATGTCCCAAGCCCTGAAATAATGAATAATTTTATTCTTCTCCCCATAGGTCTGTATCCAACTGCCACGGAAATGAATGGGACTCTATCTATTGTGTTCAGTGAGCATTGAATCAGGCCTTATTTGAATACAAATTGCTCACACGCAATGTGCGTATTGAATTAAAGCTGAACTTTTTCCTCCCAAATGCAACCTCAGGTTTCCAACCTCATTAGGAGTAATGGGGTACAAAATATTTAAACAATAAACACAAGAAAAAAAAGTAACTCCCTCACTAGCAAATGGCAACTTTTACTTTTAAAGGAACTAAAAAGGGGGAAACATCTGGGGGTTTTAGATTTGAAATGTTGTGAGGGGTATATTGCTAGTCTCTACAGTACACTAGGGCTACCTACATAGTGTCTCTAAAGCAAAGTACAGTGGGCTATAAAAGGTCAGAGGAGTTTTTAAACTAAGGGGTGGGGGAAAGCCAACAGTTGTGGAGGAGCCCATGGTTCAGACAAAGACATCCCTTGGGGGAGGATTTATTAAAAGGACAAATTCTATATCCTACTAAAGAGGGAAAGGTTAAGGCAAACAATTAAATACTGACAAATTTTATAAATGCTTGAATACAAATGCTAAAAGTCTGAATACTAAGATGGGCGAACCTGAATGCTTGGCATTAAATGGGGATATAGATATAATAGGCATCAGAGAAACTAGGTGGAATGATGATAATCAATAGGACTAGGTAATACCAAGGTAGAGAATATATAAGAATGAGAGTAGGTCAGGCTTGGGGGAGTGGCACTAAATGTGAACGATCTTGGAGTCATCATGGATAGTTCTCTGAAAACATCTGCTCAATGTGCAGCAGTAGTCAAAAAGCTAACAGAATGCTAGGAACCATTAGGAAAGAGAGAGATAATAAGAAAGAACGTATCTTAATGGCACCATATAAATCCATGGTATGCCCACACCTTGAATACTAAAGGTAGTTCTGGTCACCCCACCTCAAAAAAGGTTAAATAAGAATGGGGAAAAGTACATAGGTCAATGAAAATGATTAGGGTATGGAACACCTTCTATATGAGGAGAGATTTAAAAAAGTGGGATTATTCATCTTAAAAATGAGAGGACTAAGGGGGGATATGATAGAGGTCTATAAAATTATGAATGGCGTGGAGAAATTGAATAAGGAAGTGTTATTACCCCTTCACATAACACAAGAATCATTTCACCCAATGAAATTAATAGACAGTACGTTGAAAACAAACATAGGAAAATATTTTTACAACGCATAATCAATCTGTGGAACATGTTGCATGGGGATGTTGTGAAGCCCAAACTATAACTGGCTTCAAAAAAGAACTGAACAAGTTCATGGAGGATATGTCCATCAATGGCTATTAGCCGCGACGGTCAGGGATGCAACCCCTTGCTCTGGGTGTCACTAAACCTCTGACTGCCCGAAGCTGGGACCAGATGACAGGAAATGGATCACTTGATAATTTGCCCTGTTCTGTTCATTCCCTCTGAAGCATCTGGCACTGACCACTGTCAGAAGACGGGATACTGGGCTAGATGGACCATTGGTCTGACACAGTATGGCCATTCTTATGTTCTTACACAGTATTTTAGACAAAGAGGCTCCTGTGAATAGTACCAAGATGCCTTATGGGCTGGAGTAGAGGAATTTTCCTGGAAAATGGCTTTTTATTGTAATGGTAAGAGCAAGTTAAGGCAGCTTTCAGTAAATTTTGACATAACAGCTGTGTAAGGAAAAAATAGAGAGTGGATTTATTATTAATAATAAATAATATTTATCACTTGCATAGCACCTGACAATCTCAAAGAGCTTTTAAATCAATGAACAATGTCTTGCAATACCATTGGGAGGCAAAGTAGTACAATAAATAGTAATGCTTAAAAATGTACCCGAGGGCTAGATTGTGCAAATCGCATATAATGTAACACATAAAAAGGGAAGGATCATCTCAGGGGGATCCCTTAGAAGTCTTCAGGCCAGAATTCTGTCCATGACTTACGTAGGTGACAATAAGGGATAGAGGCCCCTTACTCCCTCCCCTCCAATTGCCCACCCATATAAAGATTAGAGAGAATCTCTCCCTTACATACCTAAAGTATCTTAACCTTGGTATTTGCAACATTCCCTAAAAATACTGCAAGCAAAGAGATGAAGCTATCTAAAGCACAATTGGCACGTTTTTATACGTGACGATTCTGTTATTACCCACATTTTTCCTCTATTATAGATTGCGAAAAAGAAGTTTCTTCTTAAGGTCACACAGGCAGGTGCAGAGAAACAATTAAGAACACAAGAATGTCCATACTGGATCAGAACAATGGTTCTTGCAGCCCATTGTCCTGTCTTCCAACAGTGGCCAATGCCAGGTGAAATCCAGAAACACTGATTCCAAGTCCTGTGCTCAAGCCACAACACTATCTGTTGATTAACAGAATCTGCCTGAAAACCCAACCCTGTTATTCTGCCAGATTATATTACATGGATTTTGCCAATTCTCCATTTAAAGTGGGTTGTTGTCCAACCCAGATGTAAGGCGGGGGCGGGCACGCAAGGCTCTTGAGAAGTCCTAAATTACGGGCTGAATAATCCTCAGAGAGGAAGCCTGCAAGCATACAAAATTGAGGATAAGCCTCGGGCTGGATTTTGTACTGTTTTATTTTGAGTTCCTTTTCTGACTGGGTCAGTTTTGATTAGCAACAAGCTGTGTGGACTCTGTTTGGAGCAGGGTGTGGATGTCACCTGCTCACAGCATCCTTCCTCTCCATGACCCAAATGATGCAATCCTTGAATTCAGTGAATATTTTATCTATGTACTGTTGGAGGACTACAGGATTTGATCTCATACGTTTAAACAACACCTGCTTTATATCTTGGTTTGGAAGATGTCGCTCTGCTTAAATTTAATTACTTTCCCCTGCTGCTTGTATTGTACAAGGGCAGGTACTAAAAGAATGTGAGTAATGAAGATATACTGTGTTATATTTCAGTAATAAACATCTCTGTAAACCATGCTGTTCAGTTCTCTATTCGCAATGAATTGGTTTCTACTACCCAATTCCTACTACATGATAACTGTCCAGAATGCATTTACAAAATAACAACAGGAAAACCACCACCATCAACAACATTGACATTTCTCTGAAGAGAGCCAGTCAGATTTTCCAGAAGAACATTTCTCTGCCAGAAAATGCCCATTCGTCAAAACCAAAATGTTCTGAAGATAGTGTTGATTTCGATACAATTCTGACAAAAACCAGGCAGGTTTCTGATGGAACCACACATGGTATAATCCTGTCAGCTCACCAACCTGGCTCCTTAGCAGCCCTCCTGGTGTGCTGATGAAAAGCCAAGAGTCTGGAAGCCCCGGCTCCAAGCTTCTCAGCAGCCTGCCAGGTAAATTATCCCAGAGCCAGGGCTCCCAAAGCTCTCAGCACCTCAGAATTCCTGGCTCCGAGGTTCCCTGTGCTGCCCAGCTTCCCACACGACAGGCTGCCGGGGCCTTGGGCAGGTTAGAAGCCTCAAAAATATTTAGAAAAAGGTCAAAATGAAATGTCATTTTGACTCTTCATAAATGAAGTTTTGGAATTCCTGTTCTGTGGGGAATTTCAAAATTTCATGTTTCATTTGATTTTGGAATGACATTTTTCAAAAAAATTGGTGTTACCCATGGAACAGGAGTTCAAGGGTCTGGCCAGCTCAGTTCATTAATAATCTCAGCAGAGAGGTCAAAGACTGAATAGACATGGAAATTAAACTGCTCTCTCAATCCAAACGGGTCCTTTTCTGGCCATAGTTGAAGTACATTGGAAGGATCGAGGTAAAGAAGAACATCTCCAAACCCTGCTCTTCTTTCAGAGAAAGGTGAGGAAAGAGAACGACAAAGGTGACTATTGTACCTGCTCTGTGAATAGAAGACTATGTTGTCTATGTTGATATCAGTAACCGGGAATGCTCAGACAGGATATTCCACGAACATGATGGAGCTGATTCTACCACTCTTAATCACTTTATGTAACACATCACTATGCGTGCAATCTCATTGAAATCAATTAGACTACTCAGGGAGTAATGTACTACTGAACGTGAGAAAAGTGGGATCTTATGCGAGTGGGAGCATGGGGGAGCTATTTGCCATTGCCCTATACCAGCTGCAAATTATGTCACCACCACCCCCGTGCCATTTCAGCTGCACTGACCAGCTCATTGGGTGTGGGGGGAAATTGAGTCAATGCATCAGTCACTCACAGACCCTCCCTGCCCTCTCCTTTCCCACCTGCTTCCTCCTGTGGGCCTATACCTAAGGTCTAGGTAGCCCATGCAGAGTATAAGAGATGGTGGGTGTTAATTCCCCGTACACCTCTGCACACATCATAATCTAGCCCCACGTGCATGCACACACACAAAAAAGCTTTGTGCTTTATAATAACTGATTTCTCTCCCACACCTGTTTTATAGCTGTACACGGGGATCTGAAGCAGGACACTTCTGAACAGTGTATATGTATTTTCTTTAGTGCTATAATTTCTGTGTGAAATTCTTGAAAAGAACATTACACTGGATACTCCTCTCAATGTAGTAGAATTTTATTCAATTGAGCTGTTATATTTCAGCATTTAAAACTGGTAGCAGTTTCTATCATGCTTTCTGAAGAATTCTTCATGATATAATTTCCATTCCCCCACTGCATAGATAGGAATTCTATTACTGAGTGCCTTATCTTAGGCACAGGGTTCTTACTGCTCATAGCGAGGACACTTTACTATTTACATACTAAGACTGACAAATAGGTTCTATCCATATCTTCGTTTACTGAGCCATTTTTCTGTCTGAAGACAGATTTGGTTTGAAATGACTCTGAAGTACAGCAATAGCAAAACCACACATATCTCTGGCATAGCAAGCTGGGCAAGAAAAAGTACAGCATTCAAAAAGTCAAAATGCAAAACATGAGAAGGGAAACTCATCATGCTTCTCTGTAATGCACTTTCCTATGGTTCCCCTCTTGCCTACTGATGTCCCCAGAACCCTCTCAGCTCCCTAGATCTCATGTTTCTTCCACTGCAGGGTTCCTTAGCCCCCGATTCCTAAGTCCGAGTCCCAAGTATTGAACCCCTCAAATTCAAGAGTGACACAATGGAGACTCAAAGAAAGATTCCTGAGAAAGAGACTGTCTTTGAAATTCACTTTCAATTTAAAACACATCATTTTTTCCCAGTTCAGCCTCTAAATAAAATAAAATAATCATAAATAATACATAAATAATAATAATAATAATAAAACAAATATTCATTCAGCTCTAATTCTGAGGCCATGGAGAAATTTATTGGAGGGGGGCGTAAGAAAAGAAGATTCACTATAAACAGAAAGAGGCTGATCTGCACACTGTACATATTATGTAGGACTTACTAGGACATTTATTAACTTTGCACCCATGTCATTTAGTACAGGAACTGGTGTAGCTTGCAAAAATTTGCTTAAACAACTATTACCTTTGGATCACTCATAGGTCTACAGGTTTCCTACTAAAATGGGATAAAATGTGTTGCAAGATCCGCCAGTTTTGACAAATTAAATTAAAATCCCCATCCTCTTTTTCCTTTCCAGATGTTGATGTTTTCACCAAAGACCATTCCTTTTCTGATCTATCACATGTGTGTTATGGATTACACTTATCCCAAGACAGTAATGGTAACAGTTTACACTCTCCCCTTGGCAATGGATCAAATGCAGATGGTATCCTCCAGACAATGATGTGCTGCCAATATTTTAAGCACAGGCTTCCACAAAAAATCCCCGCCTGTAGTCTGTGATAAACTCAATTTACCAGGGGGGTATGTGCTGGGATTGCAGGGAAGAGGGATAAGCATCTGGACAAAACCCCGAGTATTTGTCCCCAAGATTTTTTTTAAAATACCAGCTATGTGATATCACAAAGGTAAAACATTTGCTTTTTAGACTTATTTGTATACAGTCCAGACAGTAGTTAACTCTGGCCAGGGTGATTTATTGGCCTTCAGAGAAGTGTGAAAACCATCAGAGACAGAGAAATCATTTCAACTTGCTCCACCACGTGGTGACACAGCTTTAACAAGAGGATCCCAAGAGTTCTCCTCAGAATCCCGTCAGTGCATCATTGCATCCAGATGATCACAAATACTTTAAACTCATGATAGCCTGTTCCTGCTGATGAATGACGTTTAGAGACTTAAAAACAGGTACAAGATACATTAAGGTTCTAGCACAAACCATCAACCTACTTAATTCTCTCTGTTCCTGTGTTAAGGTTATCAGCTTCTTTTCTTGTATTTCCCACCTGAAAACTAGAGATTGGAATCTACACAACCCAAAAGAGCATTTAGTGTAACTGCCAGCAAAACAACAAACAAGGTTTAGACAATAACCCGGCATCCTACTGTCAGCGTATCAGTTGTAATTAACTTTATTTTTCATGTAGGGTAAATAAAATGTTATGCAGTCAGCCAGACTGATAAACAGACCACTCTTCACAGGGCTTCATAAAATGATTAAGACTAAAGCTCAAAGAGTGCTACATTTACTTCTGTAGTTCCCACAGCAGTTCTAGGTCAGGTATAGTGAGACACTGAGAAAAAGTGCAATTCCTTTCCCATTGAGCTGTCAAGGCATTTCATGATGTGAATAGCTAACACCCTTCTCTGACAACTAGGCCAATATTTCTATTTTCTGCCATTCTAGTCATGAAGCATCTCAGCGTTGCCTCAGTTGATTTAGTGCCAGTTCGAGTCAGCCTTTAGATGTCTGTGTTAGTAACTGGACCAAATATTCTTGATGAAGCGTTGTCACAAACTCAGAGCATGATTCTTAATACTTTTTCCATCTAGCTAGATATTAAAGGAGGTTGTAAAGCTGAAAAGATAGACAGGCAGAACACATGTTCACTGAATTGCTAGAACAAAGATTTTAAATAGAAAGTATAGTCTGATATGCTGCAGATGGAAATTATTTTTAAAACCATCGTTGTGGCACACTAACATTTATGTTTAATTAACATCTTTTTTATTTCAGATATTTCAAAAAAATGCATTTGCCCTCCTATCACTTAAGAAAGCAGAAGTTCATTAGCTGAAATGACCAGGTCTGTTCTGGTAGAATTGAAACTAGGCAAGTAGAACATATATCATATGAAAGTGTTATTGGCAAAGATTGTACAAGAAATCATTGCTATAACCTTTTCTGATTACACTGCACTTACATCTTTAGCCAAATGCCCCCACCATCCACAACATGGGAGCACAAAGCCCAGAATATAGTGGAAATTGCTTCATTGGGGGGGACAGGTCCTGGAGGGCCCATTTCAACACAAACCACTGAGCTGTGAAGAGAATTGTTGTAGTGTCTCTCTACATGGGTTAATGGTGGAGTATGAATGTACTGACAAAAGCCAGCATAAGGAGGTGTGTAGTCCAGCTACTCCTACCAAAAGTCTGCAGTAGCCTTTGGATGCCAGTTGCACAATTCTATAGCCCACATCTAGGTTATGAGAGTGGATTCTATGCATTCAACCATATTGTTCCTCTGCGCAAAGCCCTGTTACTCAGGGTTTGAACCTGAGACCAGGATTGGGCTTATTGTTTCAGCTCATGTATTATTTACAATCAAATTTAAAATGCCGTTTAACTGGACATTACTCGAATAGTACTTACCAATACTGGGATAACCAGGCGTCGATGGGTCTCCTCCCTTGTTTAGGGAAACCATGAATGCTTTATCACTAAGATTTTGAGTCTTTGGTAAATCGCAAGGATCAACATAAAGAAGGACACCTCCAAACCCCGCCTCTTCTAACAGAGAAAGCTGAGGAAACAGAGAAACAAAGGTGACTATTAACAAAAAAACGTTGACACCACAACACAGTAGCTTCAATATATATAAAAAAAGAAGAAAATAAAAACAAAGTGGTTTAACTCTGTTTCCCCACATTTACCTAAAAGACAGTTTCCAAGCATAATGGCCAAAATAAGCTCTCATTTAAACATAAATTATACAGCACATGAAATGAATTGATCTGACAATATCAACCTAAATTCCATCTATATTTTGCAAAGTATTGTGTTATAACTGCATCACTTAGGCCCTGATTCAGCACAGTATGGAAGCACATGGCTCACCTTAAGCACATGAGCAGTCCTGTAGAAGTTAGTCAAATGCTTATGCACATAGCTTAATTGGGGCCTTGTCAATTATATGTCATATTTTAAATAACTGGAGTAGATAAAACTAATCCCTTCGTTTTTTCAAATTAGACGTCATTTTTGTTTATATTTTAAGAGGGTTACACTATGTGCACTTAGGAGTTGTTATATAAACTGACAGTTAATGTTGAAAAACTGGGGGGGAAATGCTGGTTCAGAAAAAACAACAACGTTGCTCTTACGTTTTTTAGTGTCTCCAAAGTAGTGTATCATGATGCAAAACACTACTTTGAAAAAGAAGGGCAACCTGACTTCTGGCAACATCACCAACTGGATATCTGAAGTGGGTGAGGGGCACGGGCTCAGCTGGGCAGTGCGAAGCCTCAGAAGTGGACCAAAGCTACAAGCTCCATCCCAATACCAGCTCTGCAAATAGGAAGACTGACATGCCTCTCTATAGAAGTGTTTCCCAAACTTGGGATGCCGCTTGTTCAGGGAAAGCCCCTGGCGCACCCGGCCGGTTTATTTACCTGCCACGTCCCCAGGTTCGGCCGATCACGGCTCCCACTGGCCGCGGTTCGCTGTGCCTGGCCAATGGGGGCTGCTGGAAGTGGTGGCCAGTACGTCCCTCGGCCTGCGCTGCTTCCCGCAGCCCCCATTGGTCGGGCACAGTGAACCGTGGCCAGTGGGAGCCGCGATCGGCTGAACCTGCGGATGCAGCAGGTAAACAAACCGGCCGGGCGCGCCAGGGGCTTTCCCTGAACAAGCTGTGTCCCAAGTTTGGGAAACACTGCTCTATAGGATGGGGTTTACTGGGTTGTTTTTCTGAGAGGTGAAATGGCAGATGACAGAAAGAGGAAACTACCCTGGGAAAAGTCATGGGAGCATATCAGTGGAGCTGGTCAGAAAAAAAATTGGCAAAACAGACTCTTTGGAATTTGCCAATTTATCGAAATCAAAACAATCTGCAGAGATGGTTAAATTTCAGTGAAATTTGTCTGGAAACGAGACAGCTTTGGAAACCTGCCTTCTTTCCTACCAGCTCACCAGCTGCACTGCTGAGGAGCCTGGACTTACAGGATCCACAGCTTGGGGTCAGCCAGTCAGGTGAACTATCCTGGGGCTAGAAACGCCAGGGTTCTCAGAATCCGCAGCTTCAAGGCAGCCATCCATGCAGATGGTCTCTGATCTGGGGACCCTCAGGCTCTCTCTTTTGCATAGAATTATGAAATTTTGGGGTTTTGTTCTGAACTAGAATAAAAAACAAATTTCAACATATTGAAATCCTCCAGGAAAGAGAATGATCTTTCTCCACACGGCCCTGTATATCAGCAATGGACCGATCAACCTGTGCTATGTCTGAGGCCACTCCGGGATTTGAGAGGTGTGTCACCAAAGCTGGTGTTGCACTCTTATTCACAGGCTCAGCTTTTCAAAGAGAGCACTGTTTATTCTGGGAACTCAAACCTTCTGCTCTACGAGCCTCTTGCAGACAGAGACCTCCTCAGTGCCCAGCTACAGGACATCTTCTTCTTGCAGCAACACATACACCGAACCCTCTACTCTGAATTAGCTCACTTAGTGTTCACCCCATCCCATTCTTAAAAGTGCAGCCCCCATTTCTCTTATTATATATGTTATATCGCCACTAACAAAAATATATACAATAGATAAATGTTCAAAATTATTACTCAATATGCACAATTTGGATCTATTTCTAAAAACAACATCTGTTCCAGGGACCTCACACTGGCCCTTCGTGTTTTGGCTTTAGTGTGTAAAATGTTTTTAGTGCCCCCTGAGTGGCTGAGTAAAAACAAAACACAAACAAAAAACAAAGACAGGTATACCCTGATTACCCACCTCTAAGGCCAGCCCTGCATTCTACTTGCACATTGTCAATGGCCTTTTGAGTGGCTATTACACTTGCAATCACTTCTGACATCTTGTATTTGCTTTCTGGACCACAACATCCTGTTTTAGGCTTTGTTACTGAAACCTGATAGTATGGTAACATTTCTCCATCTTGTGGTTCACTGTCCGTTTCCCTCTGCCTTTTCTGCCCCCCTTTCACTTCTCTCTGGGTACATTTATTTATTTTATTTTTTGGCTTTTGGCTTTGTTAAACGTTGGACTTTAGCACAGTGGTTTGTGGCATGCCTTTATTATTACTGTGGTATTATTACTCTGTCTTTGGGCTGGTCCATAGCCCTTGTTTCCAAATCATGGGTCAAATTCAGATGTTGTGTAAAAAGGTGCAACTCTACTGTAGTTTTGTGTAACATCATAGGCCATTCTACAAATCTTACTCAAATAAGTAACCTATGGAAGACAGTAGGACTATCTGCTTGAATAAAGACAACTCATATGAGTAAGAGTTTGCAGAATCAGGTTTTAAATGAGTAGAATAGGTGGTTTTAAAAGGGTTAATATGGGTGAGAGTCCTAAAATATCATGAGTGAGCAATAGTAGAAAGTAGCACGTCAGTTAGCTAGTGCAATGTTCTGCCTCCTGTTTTTACTTCCATCTTAAGATAGTCATCTGAATAAATGGTGTGGGGGATCATTGAGAACAGAAAGAAGCAGCATTAAAAGCCAAGTTGTTTGACAGTGTGTTTAAAATCACAATTGCCTCTTTTCCTCAGTGCCCATAGTCTTCTCCAGTTACATCTTTTCCTTCATCTCCCCATTTATTATAATACATAATAATAGAAATAGAAAAGGCAGTAAACATGTACAAAGTCATTTCATTTTTTTTTTGAAACATATTTTAAAAAGTTTACATTATAAAAATATTTTCCAATATTAAATTCTTCTGTTTCATTAAGAAAGGCTGCATAGGTCGTAGTCACACAATGCAACAGCTGCTGCTGCTGCCATGGTTACAGAGAAGAGGATGTTGCATAAGTGGAATTATTGAGGGTGGGGGAGTCTTTTTGAACCAGAAAATGAAACTTTTCATTTTGAAAATGACAAAACAAGATGTTTCAACAATTTCAAAAACATTTTCAATTTTTTTTTTTCAGTTTGGGAGATTATGGAAACCAACCCTTTCCTGCAAACAGTTCCTGTTTTCAGGAATCAACAGTTTCTGACAAAAACAGAAAAGCTGGACCTTTAATTTGGGATTTCTCAGTGTTACCCTAACTGCTGGGAGAGGAGTTGGGCCAACACTGAGAGCTCTTGAAAACCCCACGTTTAGGCCTTTGTCGTCTTGCCCCAATCATACAGTGAGTCAGTGGCAGAATGCAGAATAAACCCAGGAGTTGCTGCACAGCAACTGCTGGGAACTGCCTGCTTTTATGTCCTTCTTCCACTCCTGACATGATAGACAGGTTAGAGTGGCAGGGCCAGCCTTGCCCACAGCAGCTCTGTAACCCCTCTATCACTGGTGCAGGGGGGAGGGATAGCTCAGTGGTTTGAGCATTGGCATGCTAAACCCAGGGTTGTGAGTTCAATCCTTGAGGGGGCCATTTGGGGATCTGGGGCAAAAATTGGGGATTGGTCCTGCTTTGAGCAGGGGGTTGGACTAGATGACCTACTAAGGTCCCTTCCAACCCTGATATTCTATGATTCTATGATTTATACAGCCCATCACAGGCATGTTATAAATGGAACTAAATAATAAAACCACAATGAGCACCTGACCTCTGGTCACTTTAGTTCACTCTCAATCACATGTTATATTAAGATCCACTTGTAAGTGATTTATAAAGGGTTAATATGTTATAAGCATGTCACCATCAAGGGTAGTATGCATGAGCACATCAGTAGAAGATGTTCTGTTTTGACTGTTGTTCACTATAATAATTGATAAACCATTTATAAGAAGAGCTACTGATCATCACGGACTCTTCATAACCTAATTATAAATCGAACCTTAATATAAAGTGTGACCAGACTCATGCAAGCCCCAAATCTGCAACAGACTGTTCATGAACATGTCTTTATGTCCATCTGAATCCCCTTTGAAGTTAGCAGGGCTCTGTACATACAGTCAGTTGTGGTATCAAGGCTTGTTTGTCTATCCTCCTCCCTGTCCCCTGCTCCCCTCACAGCCTTATTTCTTGATTCCCATCTCCCCTGCAATTTCTATGCTCTCCAGCAGCAGTTCTCAAGCTTTAGCAACCCGAGGACCCCTATATTGATTTAAAATTTTTCTTGGCCCCCAAGCCAGCTTCTAATTTTCCCCAGGGGTGCTTAACCCCCACCCAGCCCCAGTCCCCACTGCCAGCCCACCTCTTCCTGCCCCCGCTCCATCTCTGCCCCTCCTCTTCACGCTTCTTTCCGCCCTCCTCCCCGAGCGCGTCCCATCCCCGCTCCTCCCCCACTCCCAGTGCCTCCTGCACGCTCCCAGTTTGAGAACCGCTGCTCTACAGGATAAATATCACAAGCAACCCTGTTGTTATTATTAAATATTTTGTATTTCCAATGGAAGAATTTTTCATGTGATACAGTACATAAGATGCATATTCAAACACTGCATATTGATTTACAATTTTATATACCAGATTTCTGGTGTCACAGAAGATGGCATTCTTCTGGAAAATGGCTAGCACAAACATTACACCTCAAAACACTAATTTAATTTAAAAACAACAAACTAACTTTCAAGTGAATTTCACAGTTTATATATTCTGAGAAGTGCCTTTCATCACTATGATCATTCAGACTGCTGTTCTGGGAAAAAAACATGCCCTCTTTCTTATTTAATTATTTTAGTGCTACTCAGTACTGCTGGTGTACTAGAAAGAATCTCACCACATACAATTACGAGTACTGACGCGCTTATATACAGGAAGGTAAGATTATTTTATTTATTATTTATATTGCACGAGTGCCCAGAAACTCCAGTTCTGGAACAGGGCTCCACAACACGGAACAAAAAAACCACAAAACTTACTTTGAGTTATCTTCACTTGAGGTAACTCCTCTCAAGATAGCCTAGCTCAACAGAGAATGGCCTCCTGCAAAATGAGTCTCAGGTTAAACCAAAAGGTTGTGTAAGCAATTGACAAGCTCTGTCAATTCAATCTGTAGCCTATGGCACCTGACAGGCAAGCCAACTAAAGTTAAAAGCACCACCGCACTCAAGTTAAGTGTTTGTGTGTGGGCATGGGACTTGAATTAGGAACAACACTTAACTCTGCAGTGAAGACAGGCCCAGGTATCATGAAGCAAGGACATAACAAAAAATATCCATCACGGGAGACCATGTGTTGCGAAACATGAGAGGGTAGATATAAGATTGGGAAAGCAAAGAAGAGGATACAAAGATAATTACCAGTAAGTTATTTTACCTTGCAGAGTTTCTTTTCCCCCCCAATCCTACAACACATCAGAGACTAGGGGCCAAAATCAGAAGTGATGCTTAAGGTAATGTAAATTAGCCCCTTCACGCTAATTTAGACTCCCTTGAACTCAGATTGTGTAAGGCCCAGTTACCCCAGATCTATCAATGGGTGAAGGAGACCAAAGTTGGTTTAGCTTGTACACCAAGGAGTTGAAATAAGGGTGTAAATGTAAGTACTCCTTACTCTGATTTAATGTGCACTTCCTCACACCATCTTCCAGCTTCCTTCCTGCAGCTGCAACTTTCCCTTTTTCAGCCTGAAGATGGAGGGGAGGTAAAGAAGTAGCCAAGGACGAGTGGCCGAAGTCTTAGAAAACTCTGGCGACTGCCCCCAGAATACCTGGAGAGGATTCATGGAACCAGGTTCTCCCCCAACAGGAATCTTGATTTGGCTCTCAGATCTAATCTGACACACTCATCTGTTTTTCTTCTAATCCTTTTTCTGTCATCTTTATTCCCTTTTCCCTCTTCTTTCCTTTCCTGCCTCTAGGAGAGTGGGAAAGGAAAAATGAGGCCGGGGCAAAGTGAAGTGCTGGCTCTTATCTACCTTCATACCACCTATTTTTAGCTGCTTGCCTTTCGATAGGTGGAAACATACCATACGCTGGCCCTGATCCTCCATTGCCCTGTACCTTGTGCAGTCATGTACACTGGCACAGAGTGAGTGCAAGGTGAGTGGAACATGCTTCCAATGCTGCACAAGGTGCAGGACAGTGGAGAATCAGGTCCTAAGTCTCTGACTCACTGTAGGATAAGGGAAGACATGACACTCAGCAATACAATTTTACTAAATGTAAGAGGGCACCCATTCAAGTAAGAGAACCACTTTTGGTACTCAATCTCAGCTACACCACAAATCAAGTGACATTTTTCTTTTTCTTACTGGGTCTTATTCCACTCTCAGGTACATTATGCAAACCCACTGTGTGTGATCACAATATAATGACTATAAAATAACCATGGTACATTTTCTAGCAGCAGATTAGTGTTCAATTGTTTTCATTTTATCTGGGTTATTATATATTTTAATTATTAATATACTGCCAGGGTCATTTAAAACAGCTTACATTTCCTAAAGGGCACTTAGCACAGTATGCGATCTTATGCTGAAATTGTCTTCAAATACAGGATCCTGTCTCCATTAAACATTCATATTGGCCATACGCTACTATTTTGTATTGCCAAAAATGTATAGTTAATATAAATCCAACCCCTTTTTACGCAGAAAATGTGCCTATGTGTCTTTAGGTCCTGATTTTCATTTATATTAAGGCCCCTTTACACCACTCGACAAGTGTAAAGAGGCCTAAAAGTGAATGGAGAAGTATAACAATGATCAGTGTGTGGAAAAAATATGCCTATTACTGTTAAAGTAACCTTAATACCGAGATAAGTCATTTTATTTAGCAAATGTAATGAAAGTAAATTATTTTAAATTAAACTCAATTAAAAAACTCCCAAGTGTGGGGTTTTTTAATCATATTGGGGCATTTCAGGCTCTGTGGGTCCATGTTTCCACCTAATGTAGTCATTTGAATCTGTACCAAGTGAGTGCCAGGCAACTACTAAACCATAATATTTTACATTGCATTTGCAACGACACCACAAAGCACCAGCCAATGGAGAATCAGGGTTTGCATGTGTCACCGGGATAAGGTCATTTCTTGTCTAGCCAAATGCACTAGGCAATGCATACAGGGAGTATGGCAAAATCAATAGCACACCAGATGGCCCAAGTGTCTCTCTTAGAGTATGTCTATACTGCAATTAGACACCCCTCTCTGGCCCATGCCAACTGACTAAGGCTCATAGGACTTGGGCTAAGGGGCTGTTTAATTGCAGTATAGGCGTTCTGGCTCGGGCTAGCGCCTGAACTCTAGGACCCTGCGAGGTGGAAGGGTCCCAGAGCTCCAACATCTACACCACAATTAAACAGCACCTAGTATGAGTCAGCTAGCACAGCCTAAACCAGAGGGGGTGCAGGGGGTGTTAAATGCAGTGTAGAAATACCCTGAGGTTCTCCAAAACTTTTGCCTACTTCTAGGGCTGGATTCAAATGCCTCAATTCTAAGAGCACCACGAATCCTTTATGCTACAGCTGGTTATTTACTGTTACTGTGTCAGGGCCTGATCATTGCTTAGGCATTTAGATAACGGGAATTTTTTAGACCTTCTCCACTGACAGCTATTCTAGGAATCTGCATATTGCTGCCACCCCTTATTTTCTCCCCTGGCCAGAAAATGTGAGCAGATTTAGCCTAAAGTTTCTCCCCAAGATCTATGCAGATGTGGTTCTTTGGGACAACCTACATCTTCTACATGGAAACCCTGTGATGTGTAAGAAGTGTATGAACTGGAGTAACCTTTGCACCAACGACACACTTAGGAGTTTATTCAGTAAAAGCATTTTAATATACAGAGAATCACAAATAACACCTTTCAGAATAATGTATAAATAAAGAAAACAACTGGAGGAAATATAAGCACCTGAGTCATGCAGTTTTCTATGTGTGTTTCAGAACAGAGGTGAATTACTTTTCAGGTATAAGAGACTTCTGGAAAAAACAACAGTAAAAGGCACCAATCTTCACAGAGACAGGAATGTGTGAAATCAAGTAGGCCAAAAAAAAAATGTCCTGAGATTTCACAGAAATTTAATGACTATACAATTCGATATTCAAATATATTTTAAAAAAATCCAAATATCTCAAAAATTATTTTCTGAGTTGTTTTGTTCTGGGGTTTGTTTGTTTGGGTTTTTTGCGGGGGGATTTCTCTGAAAGGTTGTGAAAAAACTTCCTCCCAATCATAGGATTTACCTTTGACAGATTGGGTTTTGTTTTTTATTGGCCTTATTAAGGGAGCATTGCCTCCATCTTAACGATGTAGGAATAAGTCATCTCTATATAATGTTTGATAAATTGATAAAGCAAAAAGCTGCTTCCAAAAGGTTGAACTAAGAGCCCCTCCTATGTTTTTCAATGAGAAAAGTAGTAGTATGTGCCCCCCACACACACACGAAAAGACAGCATTCCTTGACCATTACAATACTAGCACAGCAATCCAAGAACTTAACCCCTGTGCCCATAAATTTATAGTTAAATAGTCCCACTGAAGTCAATGAGGCTAGTCATTTGTTTAAAATTAAGCATGTGCATATGTGTTTGCAGGATCAGGCCCTAGTATTATAATTACACTTCTATGCAACATGGCTAGGTGGCATTGGTCATAATAAATAACTGGACTCAGTTTGAATAGGTGCATTTTGTAAGTTCATAGTGCTATGGGCAATAGGAGTTGTTCATTAATGAATCAGAGGTCCTACTTTACTAGCTGGACAGATTACAAGTTGTTAGTGAATTATTCTTTCCTGCTGAAGTCCCAATTAAAATAATATGGCCTTGCAAGCAATTCCCTTCTATTTTACTAATTGGCAATGCCTAACACTATCAATTGGGAGAACACCATTTCAGCTGTTAGAGAACCTCATGGATATCCTGCTTTTTAATTTCTAAAGCAAATTTCTCAAGGAGAAAAATAAAACTTTACACAGTGCAGATTTAATTGCATGCTACCACCCTCTTATTCATTTGCTATAAAACAGTGCGCTCATGCGCTGCTATAGTATCACAGTTGAGACTACAGAGAAAAAGATGTCTGTACATCTACATTTTTATATAAATCTTCTAGCCCACATTTTTAACAAATAAGGTAGCAAAGATCCATTTTGGCTCTGATATAATTTTTGAACACTACATTAAATGTTTAATCGTGCTGCTACATTTCCCATCACAGATGTCTGGAGGCAGAGTTCAAGAGAATGTTTTGGTTAAATAGTATCCCAGGAGACTTATACATTCACTGATCCACCCTAAGGTGTTGTGTTAAGATAGTATAGTAGACGGGTGACATATCCAGTTTAATGCCTGAGTGCTCTGCAATGGTGAAAAGAATATCTTTGCTATACAGCTCAAACACTGTCCTTGTCTAATGAATGACACTACAGCTACATTGAACAAACAAGACTGGGAAAATGACCCAGGTGCTTAAAACTGCAAGTAGCTGAAAATGTAGGTAACTGATCTTATAAATGACAGGTTGTTCCACACAAAAGTTTAACAAGGTGGAAAATGTACTAAATTTGAAGTAAACAAAATTATTCTTGGCATAATTCTGAACAGTTCTATACAACTTAATAAAACACAGTCAGAGATTTGTTGGTACTACTTACCACGCCAAAGCATCATGACAAAATGTTCAACCTTCGATGAATTTATTGTCATAAGAATGACAGTTAGAAATTTATAAATTCATAGATTATAAAGCCAGAAGAGATCAGTGTCATTATCCAGTCTGACCTCCTGCATAGCATAGGCCATAGGATTTCCATGAATCAATTCTTGATTGAACTACAGTAGATCTTTTAGAAAAAAACATCCAGTCATTATTAAAAATTGCCAGTAATAGAGAACCCACAATCACCTCTTTTATCTGCAGGGTATATCTCCTGCACACACTGTCCACTGGATGACCTAGAAGAGAGATTTAAAGGGGATTTGGGTGCCTAACTCCCTTAGAAATCTCATATGGGGTTCATGCTCCTAAATCCATTAGGCACTTTTGATACTCTGCCCCATGAATTTAAAAGCTGCAGATGGACTGTTAAACATTACAGCACAAATAGTTAAAAATTACAACTAGTTAATACAGTTTTTCAAAAGGGGAACTTGCAAGTGTTTCTCCCTAACATTTGAAGATTCAGCTGAGCACATAAATATTTAAACTAAGTTGCCCCTCTTATTTTCAGTCTGGATTTGTCTAACTTCAACTTCCAGCTAACAGTTCATGTTATACCTTTCTCTTTTAGACTGAAGAACCCATTATCAATTTTTTTTTGTTCCCCATGAGGCACTTATAGACTGTAATCAAGTCACCCCTTAACCATGTTTTTTTTAAGATGAATGGACTGAGCTCCTAGAATATATAATTAAAAGGCATGCTTTCGAATCGTTTAAACTTCAATTTACCAACTTCCGTCTTGAACTGTGGACACCAGAACTAGACAGTATTCCAGTAGCGGTTGTACCAGTGCAAAATACAGAAGTAATACAACCCCTCTACTCCTACTTGAGATTCCCCTGTTTATATATCCATAATGGTCACATTAGTCCTTTTGGCTACAGCGTTGCACCGGGAGCTCCTGTGCAGACTAGCAGCACTGTGGATCTATCACAGCATCGAGCATGGGAAAGCAGCTGCACGGGGCTGCTGCTCGCTGTCCAGCAAAGGTGAGTGAGGAGTGAGCAGAGTTTTGACAACTGAGCCAACACAGAGGAGGAAGTAGTCTGATCAGGTAAAGGGCTGACACAGATTATTTGCCTGTAAAGCAAGAAGATTCCAGAGACCAAACTCTTGATTCTGAGTCACAATTCAGTCTGCTCCTGGGTGCTGTTCCCTGGGATCCTTGCATAATATTTCTCACCTGGTTTTACCCTGGCAGGTTTTCTTTGTTTTGTTAGATACCAAAAAGCAATTTGGCCCATTCTTGCAATCCTTATACAGGCAAAACTCCTAAAGTCACACTCTCAAGGACACAATACCAAGCTTACACAGAATTAAATATTTTATCCCATATTTGTACTGTCTGTTCTTGTCGTGATTGCAGTTGTATAAAATAAAAGTAATTTGTTATACAACAGCAGTTTTTAAAAATGGAAATTTTTACAATAGAATACTTGGATGTTTAAATATAAACCAGATATACTGCCAGTTCCCTGCACTAGATTTCAGGAAGTTTTAATACAAACGGAGTGCATATTTTATTGCCAGATCTTGCTTACCAGTGCTAAGAAATCCACAATGTTCGATTCTAATTAAAATTGAAATTGAACTACAATTCCCCGGAAACAAGAGCTGGTTGGACTCAATAAGCTTTACTTAATTTATTTCAGAAGCAAAATAATTGAATTGCTTATAGCCCAGAAAAAAATGCTTTCATTATTTGATGAGTATATGACACAAAATCTTTTACACTGCTATTGCATTCCTTAGTCTCCATGAAATACTATATATTTTAAGTAACCATGTAGTGGAGCATTGTGCGTCCAATAAATATCATTAAACATTTCAACAAGCAATACAAAAGAAACATTCCAAAACTCGACAGCATTTCCTTGTAAATAATGAATGTATTATTCCGCCTGATGTTTATAACTCCATTTTACACTATTTCCAATATTTTCTCTCTCTACTGAGTGAACACTCAATGCTGGCAGGCCAAATGCCAGCTTTGGTCCAGGCTGCAGGCATTAGCTAAGAACTAGCAAACTCATAGCTGGAGATCAGACCAGTTCACATGTATATTAGTTTTGCTCAAAACAGGTATTAGTCTTAAAAGAAACTCTATTGCTGCATGCATTAATCTTATTTGTAATGTTAGTATTTCATGCTATAAGAAAATATGTAAGTCTTGCTCTATAACTTTGAAAATGTTTTCTCTGAACTTGTGAACCCAGACATGGGAATCAGAGACTCTAAACTGAGACAGAGATCCCCAAGAGTAAGCCCTGGGTCTGCTCTAAAAGACACTTTGAATTGACACATCACTCATTACAACTTTTGTCATTATTGAGAATAGATAACTCATTTGTGTGCATATGTTTGCTTGCTTTAATCTGCAAATAACTCTTATTTCTCTTTCCTAGTTAATAAACCTTTAGATAGTTTATTACAGGATAGGCTACAGGTGATGTCTTTGGTGTAAGATCTAGGGTACCAATTGATCTTGTGAAATGGACTGGTCTCTTGGGACTAGAAGCAACCAACTTTTTGTGTGTGTGATTTTTCTGTAAGTGGCCATTTATCACTAAGTCCAGTTTGTCTGGGTGGCAACATAGACAAGACAGTCTAAGGAGACTGTGACTCCATGGTAAAACTGTTATAATGATCCAGGATTTCACAGTTGTTATTGGCTTGGTGAAATCTAATGACAGAATACACCACAAGTTTGGGGTGTCTGTCCTGTGCGACAAAGTTCCTCCTCTACCTCGGTGGGTCCTGCGCTTATTGGCGGATTTTTTTGTTTGCCTCAGAGATCTTCCCCTCTGGTAGAACCCACAGTCTAGATCAACTCCTCCTGTGCTTGATCAGGAGTTGGGAGGTTTGGGGGGAACCCGGGCCCACCCTCTACTCCAGGTTCCAGCCCAGGGCCGTGTGGACTGCAGCTGTTTAGAGTGCCTCCTGGAACAACTGCACAACAGCTACAACTCCCTGGGATACTTCCCCATGGACTCCTCCCAACACCTTCTTTATCCTCACCACAGGATCTTTCAGCAGTACGCCCTCTTACTCTCAGCTCCTAGTGCCTCTTGCTCCCAGCTCCTCACATGCAACCTCCTTCCACAGCTCCTGACATGCGCCCCTCACTGACTCACTGGGAGGCTTTTGACTAGTTTCAGCCAGCCCCTGATTGGCTGCAGGTGTCTCAATCAACCTCCCTGCCTTCTGGAAAGTTCTTAATTGGCCCCAGGTGTCTTGATTAACCTGGAGCAACTGCCATAAGGTATCAGGGATTTGTTTAGCCTGGGGCTAACATACTGGTTCCTTACCACTTTCCTATAGCCCTCTGGCCTTTCCCCGTCACACCTGTTTTTGACAGTTAGGCACTCACTGTCACGAGCCACTCCAAAGAGTGTGACCAACACAACAGACAATTATGTACACGTACACACACACAGACACACACACACATACACACACACGGAGATACTTATAATCCTGGTGAAATATCTTTTAAAAAAATCTGGAGAGGCCTTCATCTATGTTTTACGGCCTCTACTGTGGCTATCAATCCATAACTTACAGTGGAAGTGGTGCAGACACACCTAATGGCAGTTTCAGGAGGCACTGGGCCGTCTGAGAGTCGCTGGCACAAGGAACATGCCGAGGGCTTTTTCGGTGAATGGCAGCATGGCCTCAATACTGCTAGATCCTGACTACTCTTGGCTGCTGTGATGGCACTGAAGAGGCCTTGGGCAGATGGGCACAAGTTAGAAAAGATACCAGGACAACACCATCCAATTTTACCCAAGGCCTTCAACACCTGCAATGATGAACTGCACTGGTCATAAAGTTTGTCACACTACAAACCTCAATGACAGATTGTGATGCTGTATGATTGAATATGACCATTTTTATCATTGTTGCTACCACTGTTACACAATTGCAACAAATCTTGTACAAAGTATGTCATGTAAGGTGTCAATGGAAAAGTTATTATTTGCTAAGTAAGATTTATCCTGTTTATATGCATGTATCATCTTTGTATCAGAAGTTATGAATATTGGCCATGGACTTGTAACTTATACATGTGTTGTATTGCTGAGTAAAACCCGCTAGGTCGAATTTACATTAAGGCCAGGCAACTATGGACTCTTAGCTCTCACAATGGGCCACAGAAGAAACTCATCCTGCACAATAAGCCTTCCTGTGGACACCTCAGCAAGAATATAGAGAATGGCTGCCCTGTGAGTCATCAAACCATGTAAGAACATGTGATATGCTCACATGGATTCCATCTTAGGTCAGTAACTTTCCACAAACAGGGGCAATGAACTTTGTTTGGGACAGTAAATTTCCAGGCAGATGGCAGAGGATATAAAAGACCCCTGAGTTATCTCCATTTTGCCTCTTGCCCTGATTCTTTGGACTGTGGCTTTACAACACAAAAGCATTTTGAACTATGGACTGAGGACTTTCCAATCTTTTGAAAGTTACCAGAGAGACTTTACAAGCCAGCAGTCTATTTAACCATTGCTATAAACCTGATATAAGAACTTTGCAAGTATTTGTATGTATGATATATTAACCGTTATTAATTCTCTTTTTCTTTTCTTTTATTAACCCTTTAGTTTTAGTTACCCCAGGATTGGCATCAGCGTAATTACTAGGTAAGACCTGGGTTATATATTGACCTGGCTAAGTGGCTGATCTCTTGGGATTAGAAGATATTTGATTTAATTGGTTTTCAGTAACCACTCATCACAGAGTGCAGTGTCTGGGTGGTGAGTCAAGGCCTGGAATGCCTAAGGAGACTGCATTTTTTACTTCTTCTTAACCATTGTGTTGAGAAAAAAGTTTTCTTTTGCTACTGGCTTGGAATATTTTAATGAGAGAATATCCACCAGTCTGGGGTGAGTCTGCCCAATTTCGCAGCGATTTGTCCTGAATTTGGCATCTTCAGCTGTGACCCACTGAGGCATGACAACACAGATCCTCTCCCCTAGCCAGGACGGGGCAATGGTACGGTCTTCTTTGGGGCTTCTCGTTTTGCTGCTGGTTTTAACCCTCACAGTTCTTGCACTAAGCCAGGACAAAGACTAAGAAACGTTGCTACCTGCTGCACAGACAGGGCCGGCTCTAGCTTTTTTGCCGCCCCAAGCAGCAAAAAAAAAAAGCAAAAAGTGGCAGCCAGAGTTATCGAAGAAAAAACAAACAAACAAAAATGGCGCTTGAAATGTGCCGCCCCAGGAATGGCCAGAATGCCGCCCCTTCAGATGTGCCGCCCCAAGTACCTGCATCCATTGCTTTCCTCAGCAAACCTGGATGCATTAGATCTGGACCCATGGACTTGTGCATGTCCAGCTTTTCTAAATAGTCCTTAACCCGTTCTTTCACCACTGAGGGCTGCTCACCTACTCTCCATGCTGTGTCGCCCAGTACAGCAGTCTGGGAACTGCCCTTGTCTGTGAAGACCAAGGCAAAAAAAGTATTGAGTACTTCAGCTTTTTCTACATCATCTGTCACTATGTTGGCTCCCCCATTCAGTAAGGGTCCCACACTTTCTCTAACCTTCTTCTTGTTGCTAACATACCTGTAGAAACCCTTCTTGTTACCCTTCACATCCCTTGCTAGCTGCACCAGTAGTGCAGGCAGGTCCGGAGCGCAGGGGGAGCGGCGCTATAAAAAGGCGCCTCCCCCTGTACTAACCCAGTGGCACTCCAGGCCTTCGGCGGCTCACTCCGGGTCTTTGGTGGTACCCCCCACCAAAATGTCGCCGAAGACCCGGAGCGCCGCCGGGTGAGTGCAAGAAGCGGCGCTTAAAAAGAAGCGGCGCCTTTTTTTAGTGCTGCTAAAAAAAGGCGTCGCTTCTGCCGCTTCTGCTCAAGGGGGAGCGGCCGCTTGACATTTATGTCCCCCCCTGTCTACGCTACTGGCTGCAACTCCAATTGTGCCTTGGCCTTCCTGATTACAACCCTGCATGCTTGAACAATATTTTTATACTCCTCCCTAGTCATCTGTCCAAATTTCCACTTCTTGTAAGCTTCCTTTTTGAGTTTAAGCTCACTGAAGATTTCACTGTTAAGCCAAGCTGGTTGCCTGCCATATTTGCTTTTCTTTCTGCACATCGGGATGGTTTGTTCCTGCGCCCTCAATAAAGCTTCTTTTAAATACAGCCAGCTCTCCTGGACTCCTTGCCCCCTCATATTAGCCTCCCAAGGGATCCTGCCCATCAGTTTCCTAAGGGAGTCCAAGTCTGCTTTTCTGAAGTCCAGGGTCCGTAGTTTGCTACTCTCCTTTCTTCCTTTTTTCAGTATCCTGAACTCAACCATCTCATGGTCACTGCTGCCTAGGTTGCCACCCACTTCTACTTTCCCTACCAAGTCTTCCCTGTTTGTAAGCAGCAGGTCAAGAGGAGCACGGCCCCTAGAACAGCACTTGTACCAGGAAGTTGTTCCCAACTCTCTCCAAAAACTTTTTGGATTGTCGGTGCACAGCTGTATTGCTCTCCCAGCAGATGTCAGGGTGATTGAAGTCCCCCATTAGAACCAGGGCATGTGATCTGGAGACTTCAGTTAGTTGTCTGAAGAAAGCCTCGTCTACCTCATCCTTCTGATCAAGTGGTGAATCTCTAATAGGAGTAGAGTGGTTATTTTAAACTCTGGATTTGACACTACTGTGACACCTGCTGGAATACTGTGTCCAGTTTTGATGCCCACAGTTCATGAAGGAGGTTGATAAACTGGAGAGGGTTCAAAGAAGAGCCACTAGAGTGATTAAAGGATCAGAAAATATGTCTCAATGATAGACACAAGGAAGTTCAATCTATTTAGCTTAAAAGGGAAGATTAAGGAGTGACTTGATTACAAGTCTATAAGTACATACATGGAAAACAAATATTTGATAATGGGCTAGTCAATCTATCAGAGAAAAGCATAACATGATGTAATGGCTGGAAGTTTAAGCTAGACAACAAGGGCAACACAAATGATCAGGGGTATGGAACGGCTTCCGTATGAGGAGAGATTAACATGACTGGGACTTTTCAGCTTGGAAAAGAGATGGCTAAGGGGAGATATGATTGAGGTCTATAAAATCATGACTGGTGTAGAGAAAGTAGATAAGGAAGTGCTGTTTACTACTTCTCATAACTCAAGAACTAGGGTTCACCAAATGAAATTAATAGGCAGCTAGTTTAAATAAAACAAATAAAAGGAAGTATTTCTTCACACAACATACAGACAACCTGTGGAACTCCTTGCCAGAGGATGTTGTGAAGGCCAAGACCATAAAAGGGTTCAAAAAAGAACTAGATACATTCATGGAGGATAGGTCCATCAATGGCCATTAGCCAGGCTGGGCAAGAATGGTGTCCCTAGCCTCTGTTTGCCAGAAGCTGGGAATGAGCGACAGGGGACGGATCACTTGATGATTACCTGTTCTGTTCATTCCCTCTGGCGCACCTGGCACTGGCCATTGTCGGAAGACAGGATACTGGGCTAGAAGGACCTTCGGTCTGACCCAGTAGGGCCATTCTTACATTCTTATGTTCTAGACACATTCAGATTGGAAAAAGGGCATAGATTTTTAACTTTTGGAACAATTTCCCAAGAGTTGCAGTGGATTCTCCATCACCAACCATTTAAAAATCAAGATTGGATGTTTTTCTCAAAGATATGTTGTGGGAATTATTTTGTGGAAGTTCTATGGCCTGTGTTACACAGGATATCAGACTAGATGTTGACAATGGATCCTTTTGACCTTGGAATCTATGAATACTGATCTGTCCCTTTGATATTGTATCTGTCATCCAAACATATTATTTTGCATTTGTGTTTTCAATTTGGATTTTTTTTCCTCCCTTAACTCTTAAGAAGTAGACAGTTTGAGTAAAACCAAGGCAGTGTTTTCCATTTTTAGTCTAATCATATACAGCAAGCTAATCAAACAGGGGGGTGGTTGACACACCGGGTTATTGAGGCTTTCAAATGAACCGTGATGGGGCAATGGATGAAATCCATTCCTGACTGATACTGACTTAAACCTCTTTCCAGCCGATGGCTAATTGGTGACCTATTTGAAATAAATTGGGATTTCAGCCCAGATCCCAGAGCATTGGTGTCTATAACCCAAAACACCCTTTGCATAATTGACACTCTTCCTGGACCTCAGAGAGGAGATGTCAATGATTAAATGGACATGGAAGCAGAGCTATTACTTCTATTTGCTTACTAGTGTTCTTTATTCATATGTGTGGGATACATTTAACTGAAAACTCACAGAGTGGATATTTAGCTAAATCTGGGTTTGGGGACAGTTACCACTGATTGAATAAACTGAGTTATCATAATTCTCTGTCTGATATTTACAACTCAGAATTGTTGTTACATTTTAGCCCATGTTCCTGATGATAATTTAATGCAGTGTCCTAGCAGGTAATTTTTTTTTTTTAAAGCATGATGTTAAATGTATTCAAGAAGTGCTACTTATATTTATGCATCACTGAATGCATTCCAGCTTGTTGTTTCTCCATAGGCTACATCTACTGAATGTTCTTTATTTTGCGGTTACACACAGTGCACTTTGATAAAATGGTTGTCAATTGCAATGGGATATTTTAGAGAAAAGTAGGAGTGGGGTAATGTACTTTTCATTACAATAAATAAAACGTTGCAGGAACTGGGTTGTGTTACCAGCAAGAGCATTTCTCCAAGTTTGTAAGTGAATGTACCCTTCTGTAAAGGCAGCAAAGAGAGAGTAAGTTAAAACTGCTGAAATTCACAACTTGGACTTCAATCTTCTAGGCACTGAATTTGTGACAGACATTGGTGCTGGTGTGAGGGGGACTCTGAGTATTTACAAAATGCACCAGTTGCAGATGTAATATATGTCCCATTTCTGATGTGGATGGGATAAGACAATATGCACATACTGCAATCTGCATGGACACTGCTGTTCAGCTTGGTGCAGCTATGTGTGGATGCACTGTGTCCATAAATGGCTTAGTTTTGAGAGGTGAGATGTTACAGATACGATCCCTACGACCAATTTTAGTTTATGGTTAAAGCTGACCACCATCTGCATTTCCAATGTTATCATTATTATTTATATTATAGTAGTGCATTGTACAAGCACATAACGGATAGTTTCTGCCCGGAAGAGCTTACAAACTAAGTAAGGCCACCAAAGGCACTAACAAGAGCACAGATCCAGAGCTGACAGGCATGCATAGAGACAGAAGAATTAATATTGCATGTGCTGCTCTGCTAAACATGATAAACAGCGGTGAAGTATTTATTGAATTCATATGACAGTCAGAAGTGTTTAGTTTCATGTGCTTCTGACTTCCATCAACTGTTGTACGTTATAATTACTCCTGGGATTTTGGATGTCATTCCTATTATTCACTTAGCTTCTACGTTAATGCTGCATAATTGCCAATGCTTATAAACATTTTCCCTGAATTTGTCTCCAAATAAATTCGGCTCTGTACGGTTAATGGCCCCAAGCCACCGAAGCGTTCTGCAAGTAGAGGATATTTGGGTGTAGTTTGCACTATCCCACCTCAGAATTATTTTGGAGACTATTTTTCCTTGAACAAACTTAAACTGGTTTTTAATATGGCTACTTTGATAATCTCAAAAGTTTTAAAATGTACGTAAACAACTAGATATGCTACTATTGATCTGAAGCTAGGGAGGCACCACACACAAATGTGACCCTGCAATCTTCCATCCCCCAACAGCTTCTCCTCACCTGATGTAAAATTACAATTCAGACTCTGGAATATTCCCCCATCAGTTCCCTAAATGCATTTTTTATCAGTGCAACTCAAAATAATCATATGGAGATACAATGGGCCAAAGCCTTCCTAGTGCCACTACCTGCAAAATGAAAGAAGCCTTGTGGTTTTACTAGCCCCATGTGTGTAAATGTCGTAGCCTGTACCTCAGTATTAGCATATGTTCTTCCAAGCCACATAAATTACAATTAACCTTAGTTTTATAATAACGTAAGGCACATTTACTGCATTGGTAATTGGAGCTTAGGATCTGTAACAGCTGTTTGTAAATGCAACTGTCTTTAACTGGACTGAGAAACAAACTTGCCTTTCTCTTATTTCAGTATTCTCACAACTACTGTCCAGTAATCTTGTATGAAAAGCTATTGTTTCTTATAAAAGCAAAACAAACTCATTCACTGCTCTTCCTGCTGACTGTGTTCTATGGGGCAGTACATAGCACTAAGGTTTGGTGCTTTTAGAATAATGCTCTAAAGGCAACAACACAGTCCATATATTGTAAGTACCAATTGTGTATTAAAATTAAACCATATATAAATATCTAATGTTTCTAAATGCAAAACATAATGCAGAATATACTGTATAAAACCTCAGGCACATCTATACATCATCTGGGGAAACTGCATAATATTAATTGGTTGATTAATATTTTACTTTCATTTACAGAGAAGAGCCAAGGAATGTTTCACTACTTGGTTAGCATGCCTTTACGTAAATCAATACAGGAAAATGAACTTATTTATCTTACTTATTAGAAAAACAGTCACAAGTCAGCAATGATAAAAGAAATGAACATAAAAAGTGTGCGTTGGTGGAGAAAATCTTTTTGAAAGCCATAAATATTAAAGACGTTATTAAAAAACCTTAGTTGTGTAAGTTCTTTATAAACTATCAACATTAATCCTCCACTCCCAAATTCCCCTGGATATCCAGAAATTCAAACTACGTTAAGCCTGCACTGTTTTCATGACTGAAACATTACACTGGGAGTTCTCAAGGGTGCCTTTTCACTCAATGTGCTATACAGTGTACATTCATATTGAACATTTTGTGTTAGTGACTTATATGACAAAGAACAGCTGCATCTTCTGTGTAATTTGGGTGAAGTATAATTGCAGGAAAGAGATGAATAAGACAACAATTACTAGTTTTAATTCCTGAAGTCCTTACTTTTTCATTGTTTCTATTCAGCACACCAATAAATCAGGGCTTTGGCACCCTGTCTGACCTTCTAAATATCCTGTTTCACTAAAATGAAATAGTAGGAAGAGCTACTTGGAGAAGATCTGGAGCTAAAGTGCTTGATGAGACCAGAGATGACAGTTGAATTAGTTTGGCAATCACAGAGCACTACAGAGTCACTCATTCACTCGGTGAGAAAACATCCTCCACACAATAACACCAGTATGCTATTAGGCCCAGAAGCATTAATCCACAGTTATGTCCATACCTTGTCTGCAAGAAAGGAGTGGAAAATGAGAAAAAAAAACTGCCAGATGTATTGCCATGAAGATGGTCTATGCAGTGATTAGGAAAGGAGGGATTCAGTATCAGAACAAGGGCATGCTGAGGATATTAAGGAAGTTCTGTTGGTAACAATGACCCCAAAAACAGGTAATGGGCAGCAGAAGTACTAAACTCATTCTTGTGATTCACTAGGTCAGTTTCCTTCTTTCACCAGCAATTCTTTGGGGGAGTTGAAAGAAAATATCTTTCAGAACCTTATACGTGCTAGAAGCAAATGCAGTTCTGCCAAAATAGGTTAACTGAAAAAGATTTAGCACCACTTTCAGTTTCTAAGAGTCCATTGAACTGACATCCAGGAAACATAAACATGCAATACTATAGTTAGAAGATGATAGGGAAAGAAACACAGTAAAGCTGGTAACACATCAATTACAGCTACACCAGAGTGTTATTTTAAAAGAAAACTTTTAGTAAAAGCTTTCAATAGTCCAAAAACCCCAGCAAAATGCAACACCATACTGTGACGGGTTCCCCCGAGGGTGCCACATGGAACTGGGGCACCATTGAGTCCCCCCTGACCTACCAGCCGGGGCTCCCTTTTACACTGTACTGCTGTGACAAGCTGCAAAACCCTCTCTAGCCTGCACTTTCACCAGCATTCAGACAGTTAGGGACATACCCAGCTGCAGTTTCATGCGGGCAGGCTCTCTGGTAAGCCCCTGCATGGGAAGGCTCCACCTAAGCCACCTTCCAGCTCCTCCTGGAGCGTAAACCCAAAATTATACCATCTTGTACTGCACAGGGAACTGTACAGTGTAAAATTCACCCCCTCTCTCAATGTGGAGAGGAATATGCAACAGCCTTTTGCCCCAAGTTATGATTCCCACACACCGGTTTAGATAGAGCAAAAATAAGTTTAATAACTACAAAAGAGAGATTTTAAGTGATTATAAGGGATAGCAAATACATCAAAGCAGATTACGTAGCAAACAAAAAACACAAACTCAGCTTAATATACTAAACAGATGAAGTGAGAATCTGCTATTCATAATCAAAGTGATGATATAAGCAGGCTGCAGATTATTAAGGGGCAAGTTGCACTTGCTTACAGCTTGAAATCCCCAGGTGTTCCATTCACCAGCTAAAAATCCCTCTAGCCTGGCACTTCCTCCAGTTCAGCCTTTGTTCCTCAGGTGTTTCCAGGAGTTTCCTGGGTGGAGAGTCAGTGAAGAACCAAGATGATGTCACTGTCCTTATATAGCTTTTGCATATGGCAGGAACCCTTTGTTTCAAAGCTTGGTTCCCATGCCAGTCAGTAGAAAAATACTGACATCCCAAGGTGTAGTCCAGCACCAGGTGACCTGGGCACATGTCCCTGTAAAGTCATAGCAGCCATCTCCCACTGGTTGTTTATCTTTCAGATGGTAGATAAACTTCTCCTAAGGCCTATTGCTTTTTCCTAATGGCTCACTAACCTAAATGGGCCCTTCCCAGCCAGCAATCTAGACTGAGAGCATTTTGCCTAGCGGGCGTTGCCCAGGAATAGTTACATGTAAAATAGATACATAGTCAATACACATAAACTTTGGATACAAAAATGATTGAGGCATACAAATAGGATAGTCATATTCAGTAAACCATAACCTTTCCACTGACACCTCACCTCACAGGCCTTATCTTCCATAAAATACATTATAATTTTGATATAATTATATCATATTAATATCACTATGAAGAATATGGGGTGCAGTGTCACGCATACAATGTATGAAAAGACTGAATGAAATGAAGGAAGCATTCAGATACCACAGTGAAGAGCACAGTATAAGAACCTACACAGAACAGAGAATAGTAGGAGCTCAGTTTGGCATGATCTTATGCAACATCTTTGTGATTATAGCAGGAAGTGTAAAGAGTAAATAGAAATTTCTCTTCTCACCTGCTAATTCCTTTTCTCTGGTGACAGCACGATTGGCAGCTGTGATTGATGAGAGATCTTTGCACTTACCAGTGCTTGCAGGCAGTATGTAATGTGAAAAGAAAGCCAGTCTGAGGATACCTGGCCAGATTACTCTTTCAAAGCGTGGTAACAGAAAAATAAGCATTTTAAATATAATGGAACCATTAACAATTACATAAAACATCATAGCCTTGATTCTCCACCTCATTACACCAGTATAACTTCACTGAATTCAATGGATTTACGCTGGCATAAAACTAGTGTAATGGAAAATCAACCCCAGAATGATTTACGCATGGAGAACATAATTCCTACCAACAGCAGGAATAATGAAAAAAAAAAATACTAGGGCAGACAAACTATGACCCAGTTTGGCAGTAACTGATGAAGAATATGATTAAAATAGCTGTTAAAGAAGTTTAATCAGCAACAGACATAATATACGCTCACATGGATGGGGATCACTCTGTCCATCATGCATTCATCAGAGAAACAAAACGGACAAAAACAAACATTCTCCTTTCTCTGACAAGTGGCTGGCTGTCCTCGCTGATGGAAAGTGACAAGCAGTGCAGAGTTGAGTTCTGGGAGGGTAATTAATGCAAGACAACAAATTTTCCCAAGTCTACCAGGTGGACCTCAATAAGGCTACAGGATAGAAAATGATTCCGCCTGAAGGTATTATTGCCCACTTCACTAGGTCAATGAATACCTTGTGGGATGAGAACAAGGGAACCTCGTCGTTAAAGGACATTGACAAGGCAGCCATTGGGATAAACATTTGTGAATTGATCTCCAACCATCTGTTCAATTCACACTTCAGTTTACAAGCCTCACGAAGAAAGGGGGGCAATTGGGGCAAGGTGAGAAAGACAAAGAGAACTTATTCTTAAATGGGAGAAAATCTATAAAAGGACTGAACCACCTCCTTGGTTTCAAGTGACAAAAACAACCAATCATGAAAGCACTAGAGAGATGGGTTTTTTTTTTACTAAAAGTGAATTTGCTCCCATGTAACAGGCACACATACCAATCATGTCTGTAACAGGGATAAATCAAAGTCTGCTTTATTCCGTACTGGATTCTTGTAATCATTCAGGCTCTGCCCATGAGGCCCTCAATGCAAAATAAAATTTACTTAGATCTATAAAACAGGATGATTAGTCTGTGTTAGAAGAAGAATCCTCATCAGGGTTATGATGAGAAAAGAGGCCCAACCGGGAATCTTAGCTCTAAACACTTCCCATTATCTTTGGAAAAGTTCAGATCCATAAATATGCCTTTGCGCTGTGGCTCATCTCTGACAACAAAGAGCTCGACTGTGTCATTTAGGCACTGATCTGCTTTGGAGCCACGTCACCCCTGGGGAAGATCAGGAAAACAAAATTCCTCGCCACGCTCCCTGGGAACACATGCACTGCTAAGTTCTTTCATAGGGTGCAACTTACTTCCCCTGCTGCCCCAGGCTTCACCGCAGGCCAGTCCAAAGGTGGTGTGTGGCAATGGCTTCTCTCTGCCTCCTTGGGTGTACTGTGTCCACCCAGGATTAGCAGGCAGTGAGCAGCCCTGAGTTCCAGGGGGAACAGACGTCCCTGTATCTTCCCCACACTGTGTACTCATATAAAGCCCAGGGAAAAGCTGGCCCAAAGAAGACCATCCAGGCACAGCATGACCCCAACACCATAATAAGGCATTGGTCCAGTAATTATTAGGGGAAGAGGTCAGCTTGCTGAAGCATCACTTTTGTACACTTGTCTCTGCCTCACAGGTCTGACAATCAGACACATTTCTGGCCTAGCATTACTCTACCCACCTGGTTAGGCCTGACAGAAGCACAGCACAAGGAAGTACTGAGTGTAGAATTCCATAACCCACTTACCGCAGATGGAACAATGTCTCTTTGCCAGAGATAGCCAGTTTTGATTTTGATACTTTTCAAAGAGACGAGTTTGAAAATGACACAATAAAACAAAAACAGCCTACTGAATGCAGCCCAAGGTCAAGATGTTTCAGAGCAGCCCAAGTAGTTGATGAAAAAAACAAAACAATACTCAATAAGAGGTGAAATGTTCTTGGTAACAACTAGAACTGTGTGAAACTCTGCAGTTCCAGGTTGCAAGAGCTCACAGAAATGTTTTCTATGTTGTGAGGATATTATTTTGTAAGTAAAGTGAAATAGACACAAGGTCAGAAAGCAGATGAAGAGAGAAATATTTAGACCCTATTCTTGGGTTCCTTCCTTTTTAGGTAACAGCTAAAGGTGCTAAAAACCTGTAGCTCCAAGAGAAGCTGCAAGTGCTCAGCACATCTGGTAATAAAACCCTAAATACCTCAAACTGGATGCCTAAAAGCTGAGGCACCAGAAACTAGTACATACTCTTTAGAAATGTGAATGATACACACCCAGATCTCGACTGGTCGCCGTGAAATTTAGTATTTAGTGGGTTGGTTCCCCATTGGGAGACAAATTAACGAGACAGTGAGTCAGGAAATGTCTTCTTTGACTATTTCACTGAAGCCTAATCTTCTTCACAAAGAGAGCCAACACAAGAGTACAGTTTCACAGAAACAATTCTACTTGCAGAACTCCAAGCAGAGCACCCCAGGCCTGGGGTTCCATTCCTTTCAGTAAGTATTGTGAAATTTAGCTTTTTGTTCTTAATTGGAATGTTTCAAAATATCAAAATCCTCCATAACACAGAGTGGGTTGTCTAATGGGTGACTATGTAATAGACCCGAGTATGTAACAGCCCCTTAAGAAAGTTTAGTACCGTGGAGTGAGAAAAGATTGAACATGACTGCACAGGCAAAGTGACCAAGCAAAAGACTGGCCTGTTTAAGGTGAAGTAGGCAGTCAAGGATCTTTGGTATTGAGGCCTGGGCTAGGTCCAGGCCATTGCAACTGGCCAATATTAAGAACCAGTTCGACTTGTGTCCTAGATGCTTTTCTGTTTTGTTTCAGTATTTCCTGAACTTGTATCCATCTCTGATGCTCAGCCATGCCATCAAGTGCAGTGACACTGAGTGTGGAGTATCTGGCCATGATAGACCAGGCCTTGGTAGGCAGGGAGCTGGATCGGAGGCTGAATAGACATCTGCGGCAGATATATACGCCAGAACTGGCCAGTATGGAGCCACCAGAATGATCATGGCTTTGTCTCTTGTGATGTTTGAAATCACACTGGGACTTAGGAGATGGTATACAACAAGTCTCTGTCCCACCGCAGGAAGAAGACATCTGGTAATAACCCTCAACTGAGGCCTCATCTGCAGCTAAAGTTCTCACATTTTTCATTGTACTTGGTGGGGATCTGAACGGAGGCAATATCGGTTCTGTGATGGAGTGTGCAAAGACCATTTGCATTTGGTCAGTGACTGCTTGATCAAAAAGTCTGCTAAGACAGCCTTTTCTTCTGGCTTCACCAATGTGCTGGGGTACCAAGAGTCAGCTCTAGAGAGGACTTTGTCAGTGCCTAGGGAACTGGTGCAAAAGCTAGTGTAGAGGGTTCATGCCAGCTCTGTCGGTTCCATTGCTAAGGTAGTTGCCCGATTTGGCTGCATTGACAACCCCAGCAACCCTGATAATCTGTGATGATTTGATGGGGTTGTCTTCCCTGCTTTTTTCTCACTGCTGGACCATGCAGTGCAGTGTCTGCTGAGAGGGGAACTCACTGAGGATGACCCCTTGGGTTCCTTGGAGCGGGATATCGCCACTGGTTCTGCAGTGATGCTCATTGATTACTCGAGTAGATGTAACTTGAACCTCACGTCCCTTGATGTGTGAGACTTCGACGAGAAGGATTTTCACAGCACAGAGGATGTGACTCTTCCCCGAGCAGAAACGGTTTCGGCTGTCCCCGTCAACAAAGGGGATGAATCTGTTGCAGTTCAGATCAGACTTAAAATGTGAAGGTTTGGAATCTGCCAATGCTGTTGATGTGAGCACCTCACCCTGCTGTACTGGGGATATGCAGTGGAGGTCTCACTCTGTCTCGTCTTTTTATTTGGGGTGGGGAGAATGTCCAAGCTAAAAGAATTAACAAAATAAGGAAAGGGAAGGAGGATTTCTTCCGAATAAAAACAGCTTAGAATGAGTTTGAGGCTCAAGGGAAAAAATAGCAGGTTGAACACTTGCCAGATTCTATCCTGCTGCCACAGACGGTAAGAGGAAGCTGAGGGAGGGTCATGGCTGTTCCACTCTTTATATCCTCACACAGGAGCACAAGGAAGCATCAGTCACAGTCCTGACGGACACTTCTATACAAAAATCTGCTCTCCAGTGCTTGCAGCACATGTGCAGCTACAATGGGATCCACACTGACATATACTCAAAGAAGAAAACAAAATAAGCAGCTCAAAAAGTTAAGAAAAATAAAAGCTGCTACCACTGGTATTTCCTTCTATAAATGTATACCTTTTAATACTGCTAAAACACAGGAATATTGCTTATTTATTCAATGATTAATTTACGTAACCATATAGCTTCTATGTCTATATGCAGTTTGTATTGTTCAACTTTATTTATAATACATAAATCTGCTAATATGTACAAGAATTATATTCAGAGACTGTTGTAAAATTCAGTCATATTTTATCATGCCTTTCCCATGGACATTATCGCTCCAGATCATCCTGCCCTCTCTAAAATTCACAAAGCAATAAAATACCATGTAATATTCCTTAGCATGAAAAGCCCAGAGGGGTTGAGCTGGGAGATTAAAAAACGTTAATGACAAGAGGCATGGGCATAATACACAACTTTACCCCCCTCCCCCAAAAAGGATGAGAAAACTAAATCAAGAAACAGATTTCCATGTGTTTTTAGTCAAATTGAAGGAGTTCTAATTAAAAATAAAATGTCTGAAGTGTTAAAAACACCTCAAAAGACCAAAACCAACACCAGCAGACATGGTGAAAAGCATAGTTGCCCTTTTAAGTCAGGGTGTCTGTCCACCATTTATTATGCAATTTGTTCACAAGTAATGGGTACTGTTGGATCCCCAGTTAGACAATCATATAACGGTAAGGACCAGGATAAATGTCTGTGACCTTTTTCTTTAATGTGGACTTTGCCAATATGATCCACACCTTTATCATATTAGATTACAACTACTACCACACTGCGCCCTACATGGGGCTATGGCTCCACACAGTTGCTGGCAGGATATTCACATTAGTCTTGGAAATCACTCCTCTCTTCCGCTAGTTCTAATTAGTGCACACCTTTTGATCTTTGGGTCAAGATGCAAAGCCCATGTGTTTCACAGGCACTTGGAGAGGGAGGGCTGGAATTTGTGAACTAGGGTATGCAGCTGGAGTGGGGTTTTAAAAATATTGTTTCCGGATTTTTGAGGGGAGGCTGCTGTATCTATTTTTGTATTTGGAATATATTGCAAAGGTGCATAGAGCTTTGGATAAGTGTTTTCCTTAATGTTTACACAAATCTAAACAAAGAAAAAAATCTGTTCAAAGCAAAACAGGTATCAGATGGTGCTTCCTCTAGTCCAGTGACGCTCAACCTTTCCAGACTACTATACCCCTTTCAGGAGTCTGATTTGTCTTGTGCACCCCCAAGTTTCATCTCACTTAAAAACTACCTTCTTACAAAATCAGACATAAATATACGAAAGTGTCACAGCACACTATTACTGAAAAATTGCCGACTTTCTCATTTTTACCATATAACTATAAAAAATCTATTGGAATATCAATATTGTACTTACAGTTCAGTGTATAGTATATAAAGAAGTGTAAACAAGTCATTGTCTGTATGAAATTTTTGTTTGTACTGAGTTCACTACTGCTTTTTATGTAGCCCATTGTAAAACTAGGCAAATATCTAGATAAGTTGATGGATGCCCTAGAAGATCTCTGTGTACCCCCAGGGATACGTGTACCCCTGGTTGAGAACCACTGCTCTAGTCAATAAGAACTCAGCTGTGGAACACTGCAAGCAGCTCATCATTTTGGATGAGACACTATGCATGTGTTTCATATCTCCACAGTTTATAACATCAGTATTTCAATAATTACAGTATTAAATGGACGTCAAGAGAGTTTTTTCCTGAGTAAGGACTGAAGGATAAGATTCTTTTGCTAAAGGAGGTTTGGATCTTTTAAGGTGCTGAACATTCTGGCCCTAAACCAGCAACACACTTAAGCATGTTTAATATTAGGCAAATAAGTAGATCCACTGAAGTCAACTGAGACTGCTCGCATGCTTAAAGTTATCTGTGCTTCAGTGCTCTACTAGATTGGGGCCAGAATGCTGAGATCCTTGCAGGACTGAGCCCTAAATCTCTACTGAGAGGTAATCTCCGTTAAATATTACTCTAAAATAAAGCTGCATTGAATTTGATTTCAGGTTTTAAAGTTCATGTCATACTTGCTTATTTAATATTAACACTATTAAGCTTTAGCCTATTTGCTCATGCAAATAGTTTTTACTCACATGCATGGTCCTATATACTTCACTGGGACTATTCCCTTAGTATGGACTGTGTCTGTGAGTAAAACTGTGCAGAGTTTGGCCCAACGGTATTTATCAAACAGATTTTTATGACTGGATAGATGAACAGCATACAATACAATACCGCAGTCCTATAACTAGAACATCCTACATTTGATAAGTCTTCACTCCACAAGGAAAATTGAGCTTGCTAATTTGCATTATGTTACACCACGTCCTGTGATAAAACATAATTCCACTATAAGCAAAAAATGTAAATGTCCTACTTACAACACAGAATAAGGAAACTTTTAGGATTTAAAAGGCATGTAAAAATTTTCACTCTACGCACAAACTTGGCAGCCAGTTTTCTGAATTATGTAAGCAAGGTTTTGGACCAGATGCTGGCCCACACTAAGGCTCTTAGATGTAACTCAACCCCCTTACTTCTGACACCTATGGTATACAGCACTTTTTTGCTCATCTGATTTTGGATGGACTGGGGTTTGTTACCAGCTGTTACATTTTAGATCAGCCCAGGATAATAGTGGGGGAAATAATGTTAAGCCACACTTCCTTCCCATGCCACCATCACCACCAAACACTGCACGCCTGGGTATTATTTATTTGGATGGGGAAGGGGGAGCACTGGATCAAAACTGAACTGGAGTGGATTAATCAAGTCCCAAATAAAAAAACAACATCATTTTGTTAATCCACAACACCCTCCCCTTTGAATCTTTCGCTCACTGACTGCTTTCTACCAGCGTATCCAGTTCAAGTTTTTTGTCCTAAACTTCAAGGTCCCTCAAAGTTCTTCACCCATCTCTCATTGTGTTGCTGGCACATTGCCCACTTCTGCCTCCATTCCATCAATAGCCCCAGCCTCAACAGAGCACTTGTTTGTATATCCCATGAACACCTTCGCGCTTTCTTCCAGGCCTCCCTTAATGTATTGAACATTGTCCTTAGAATGAGCCACACGTCTGCTGCCCACATCCACCTTCAGATCCTTTCCCGGGACCCACTTCTGCAGTGACAACTATAGAAATCAGTGAACAATGGCGAGGCCCAGAGAAAGCTGGGGAAAATCTATAATATTAATAAACCAGAAGTTATAAATATCAAATACAATATTGCTAACCCTCAGCATTTAAAAATCATGCGTCAGGCCTCAAAAACATCATAACATTGACTTAGAAAACTATGGGATTTTTAAAAATAATAGATGTTGGGTTCTGTTTATTTGCCATCCGTTTTTGAGCCTCTAGGATTCATGTTTCCAACTCTTTCTCTGCAACAATAGGGGCTAGAAACTTTTTTAAATGAAATCTCAGATTCTCACATATCACCTGTCTTCAGGAGCTGGGACTTGAAAGAAAAATACCTATTGATGTGAGACTTGTCATACAATTGTGAGTTGGCAACGCTACTATATGTATACAAAAATGCACACATAAACAGATAGATAAATAGCATATATTTAATTCTAACAACCTACTACAGTCTTTGAGGTCTTTGTGCTATTAAAATACAAAAAGCAGCCTGGTTAATTCTAATAATTCACTTAGAAAGGAGTATCTTGCATGCCTGAACGTTATCTTCACTTTACAAGATCCTCTTCTCTTTCCCCCGCCCACCTCCAAGTCTGAGTCTCATGAGACCCAGTGGAAGAAAAAAAGGAGGAAATTTATGTCCAAGGAGGTCCCTAAAAGAACTTCATCTTCGAAGAAAATAAAGCTCAGGGCCCTGAGCCGAGCCACCCAATTTACTCAGTGCAGAATTTAATCATGCTGCCACTCACACATACAACATAAACCACCCTTCACATGACGATGCCAGATACAGCCATTTGCAAAAAAACAAAAACAATAAAAAAATTTAAAGTGATATTATGAGCAGTACCAGGCAAACAGGTCATCTTGAGATCTGATTTCTACTTAGCTAAAGATACAAAGGGACAAACATTCCAGGGAACTTGCATGTACACAAATATACAAATTCAACCAATCTAGAACAATAAAATAAAATACACAGATTTGCACATACAAAAGAATTAATCATTGTGTTTGAAAAGGAGTAGGTTTTCACATGTACTACAGATTTATGGGTACTACAGGTTCAAAAGCATTTTGCATATCAAAATGTTTGAGCTCTCAATCGCTCCCAATTAATCTAATCTGCAATGTACATGCCATAGAAAAGGAACAAAGTACATCTAAATACTCCTCCCTGTACTCAACATTTTGGTGTTTTTATCTCAGCTGTATCCTATTTACTATAGTATTAGTTTCTGCAGCAGCATCCACAGCCTTTGATGCCTTACACTGTCACCCTTGCAATGCCATTTTCCTTGGCTAAGGCTAAGGATGTACTTCAAAGTCTTTTTTCCTCTGCAGCAAAGTTTATACTAACGTGAAAATATGTTACTTACACAATTTCGTAAGTATGGCATGACAAACAGGAAGAAAGATGCACTGTTCTGAGCGTGATCACTGCTACAAGTAGGTTCTTAGCACATTTGTCCATTAAGGTAGGGGATGTAATTTTCTTCATTTATTCTAGATGTCTTCCATGTATTTCATTTTTTAAGGTTCTTGTGCACTGTCTCAATGAAGAAGTACCTTATATTGCAAAGCACAATGAGAGCCAATAAAGTCTCTGTAAACTTCAACATTTATCTGATGTCAAAAGCAGCAGGTCCAATGCATCACACATTTATGTGATCAACTAAATTGCTGGAAGTTAATTTGACATGAAAATGATAAACATGGTTATTAAAGGCGAGAAAGACCTTCAGTAGTCAGACGCATTGGGCTAATTCATCTCTGGTCTGTCATAAAGATTCCTTAAAACTGGAATTCTAGCATCACCTGAATCAGCAGATTTGGACACACCTGGCAACCCACCTAGCTAACTATATGATAAACAGGAGTAGGACAAGGTCAAGTGGTTAAGTGGATTACATTTTATCTTTTTTCCTTTGAGATCCTGGTAGGAATCCAGTCTGAAATTAGTTTGTTGGGTCAATTCCCCAATGGACAGTTTATATCATAAAAACATCCCATAACTGAATACTGCTATAAAAGGCAACATAATCAGTTTCTACTCTGGGGAAACTCAAGATTGATTTAGAAGTGAAAAATATGCCTCTTTCTCACTGAAAGGGTGCTATTTCTAGGTCATGTTGAGATCATTTGTGAGGCTGTGTGGGGAGGTTCTTATAATGCCTGCATAATGACCTGTACTGGAATGTCATAAATAAAAGGCTCAATTGTCAGTGCAGACATTCCTATAACCTTCACAAAATGCAAACTCTCTCCCCTCTAATCTAAACTACTACCTGTATCTAGTCTAGGCTTAGCTGCATGCAGTACTGATAGCTATAAAGTGCAGTGGCTGAGTTTATTTTCAATTACAAAGCCAGGATTATAATTATTAGGAATTATGTTTCTCTGCCTTTATTTTTTTTAAATCTTTTGCCTAAAATGTAGATTTCTTGTGGTTGCATTTTTAAGATTTAAAGTCTTGGGGATCCGAGAGATACTCATGAAAAGATACTAGCTAGTGACTTTTACTTCAAAGTATTCCCAAGAATATTAGCCTAAATTTGCATTGATTCTTGTGTTCTTTCTCAGTGAAGATTAGGAGATGGATCTTTTCTAGTATAAGTATCCTTAGGTGAAAATATGTATCAAAAGTGTTCACATACTTATCTAATCAGGAAAAAATAGCATGTTACTTTTCTGACCAATCACCACTAATCACCACAGCTCAAATTTTGAATTTGGAAAATCAGTTGCTTACAGCAAATTGCTCGTGATCAACTCAGAGAAGCTTAAATATAATTTTAAAGAATGTGCAGAATGTATTGGAGTAGCAAATAAATTCAAGGAAATTGCAATCTATGTACAGAGAGATACCATGAATAGAAAGGCAAGGCTAAATTTGTTAGATAAGTTGTGCTCTGTGAATTATTCACTCAGATCTAGTGACAAGTAATAAAATGCCTGAGTTCTTTTCTGAAATACACATTCTTTTATAGTTACTGAAAATGCAAATTGTAGAGGAATTTTTGTGCATGCAAAAAACTTAGTTTACTGCTTTCTCCAATCAAAGTGAGACATTCCAATTTATTATTGCTGTAGCAATTACATTTGTTACCCACAATAGGCTCAATCCTGCTCCTATTGAAATCATTTTAAAGCACTTGACTTCAGTGGAAACAGAAGTAGGCCCCAAAAGCCAACGGTGAAATCCCTACTTTAGTGGGCTAGGATTTCACCCCATACTCCACTGTGTGGAATGGAAGGAAGGCAGCAAAACGGTGCAGAACGTCTTAAGCAGCCTGCTCCCATACATTGTGACCCAGAGACCAAAGAAGCTCCTCCATGCAAAAACCACTAGGTCGAGGCTCCAGGAAAGCACAACAACTGCATGGCATCAATCCCCCTGAAAAATGGGGATTACCTGTGTAGAATAATACTAACCAATCGGTAATGTTGTATGTATGTTTCCTGTCCTGATTTAAGAACCCACCCTCAGGGTAAGCCTCAAGTGAAAAGCCACAAAAACATGAGCACTTCAGGAGCCATGTTGCCATGAGGCGTGGGGGTTGGGGGAAAGTATGGAGACAAAAGGCGTTGTCGGGGATGGCCTTGGTCTCCAACAGGTGTCTTAACATCCACATGTATCTTGTGCTGCGGGATGGGGGAAGCAGATCCCATCCCCAATACAACTATTTGGAGGAAACTTCACCACTGAAAATTCATTGCATGTCTTAACCCTTACATGTTTTTTGTGCATAGGGGGCAACCTAAACCTGAACATATTTTTCTGTGACTCGGGAAAACCAATTTCTCTTATACCCCTATTAGGGCACTTCCTCATTATTCAGCAATGTTTCCAAAATAAATCAGACACATAGGAAAGAAATGGGAAAAAATGATTACATTTCAAAAACTTTTTTTTTTTTTTTTTACAAGAGACAAAAAATAAAATCACCTGAATTTTCTGAGGATTTAATTAGTAATTTTTATTACTTATTACCTTTTGGTGCTAACAAATCGAGGCTACTGTATGACTGTTGTATTGTTACTGCTAACAACAATTAACTACTGTTCCTTTACTATACCTGCTGTGCTGTGGGCATTAACTTTAAATCCCATTGAAATCAATGGGTAGGTTGGGTAGGTTCATTCTACTTCAATATATCTAGAATGTTTGGAATCATTCAGTGGTTAATATAGTACACAAATCTTGTCAACTTCAGTGAGTTATCAGACATACAAAAACCTGTGAGACAATTCTTATTAAATATATAGCAACATTCCCCAGTTACAAATTCTTCTTGTCAAACAGAATTTAGACCTTGTGAGAGACTGCTGAAAGCAAGCAGCTGACCCAGCACTCTGGTCACTTAGGCACTAAGTTTCACCCCAGGGAAACCCTGATTGAGGGACCAAAGATTTAATTACCTAATCAGACTATGGGCAAATGACCTAAGGGGCTAATTATCCCATCAACTGAGAAGGTAGTTAAAAAGCACAGGAAGGAAGTGCAGAAGAGAGGGGCTAGTAGAGCCCAGGGGAAGCTAGGTCTGGCTGGTGAGATGCTTGTGCTTCCTTTCCCTGAAGAACGGGCTGAGGACTGAAAGACACTGTGGGTAGAAGTGTTGCACAGGGATTGTGATGGTGGCTTGGTGGTGGTAATAGAAATAAAAACTCACAGAGGTGCTGACAATCAAAAGATGTCCAAGGCTGTTTGTGAGGAACTCCAGGGCAGGAGAGGAGTGTGCCCATTTACAGGTCCTGATTTAGCAACGTACTTAAACATATGCCTCAATTTAAGCACCTGAGTATTGACTACTGAAGTCAATAAGACCACTAAAATGGTTTAAAATAGTCACATGCTAAAGAACCACACTGAATTAAGCATTTAGCGACATCACTTTGAAGAACAAGTACCTAGCCTCACCAGGAAAGAAGTATGTTCATAAAACGCAGCTACAGTAGGCCTTAAGATACGACTGTAGGTGTGGTTTTCGTGAATTTGCTAAGGTGTCAGATTTTAAAACTGAAATTTACAAATTAGATTTGCCAATCTGATGAGTATTATAGCCAATATTAGAATAGAATCTAATATGATAACCCCTTCTCTATTGAATCCAGGAAACAGCGGCCTACTAATTTAACACTAGGTTCTTTCCAGGTCAACTTTTATCTTGAACGGCATTTCTTAAATCAGGACACTTAGCAGAAATGCTAAGTTCCTGTTCTGTAAGTGGGCCATGCAGTGGCGAGGTATTCCATACTACGCAATATGACACAGAGGATCTGTCCTTTCAGGCCCTGTTGCCATGAGGATGAATGCAGTTGGCATGCTGAAAGTGTGGCTAGTGGGTTTTTATGAAGAACAAAAGGACCAAAACTTCATGATGGAGAGGAGCAGAATCTCATCCCTTTCCAGTACCATTCAATATCTGATCAGCTATGTGGTTTTGAAGGCCCTGGATTACATGTATATTGAGGCTAAGAATTTATTCCATCAGCTGTGCTATACTTCAAAGCAATTTCCTCACAGCAGAGCCATTTCACTTGACTTTGCTCCATTTATCAGGAGTTGGCACATAGACAATAGATTGGATGATTGCATTTACTACTCATTTACTTTTTAAAAGCTTGGTAAATAGAAAATTATGCCTGGATTCCACACCTCCAAAATCTGCACAAAGCCTCAGAACCCTCCAGAATCAAGTTTTAATATTTCAGGCATCCTCCAATTTTGAATAGAAGCCACACACATTTTTATTCAGTGTAGCTCCTAGCAGATGTGGTACATTGTAGGAGGCAGAGGAGGAGGTCACCCATCTTTAAGAAAATAGTGACTCTTAACATGAACAGGACTAATTTTTCAAAGGATAAATTTAGTACATACAGTTAATGTGCAATTAAATACATAGAACTACAAATACATAGAACAAATACATAGAACTATTTTCTTAAGTGAAAATTAAGTACTGACTGCTATTGAAAATAACCAACTATTTACCCAGGTGCATGGCTCACTCAGAACTCAGGGTACAATCCTGCAGAGGGAGGTTCACTCAGTAGTGACCCAAAGGCACCTGTTTGGGTCTGGCCTTCAGTTTGGAGCCCAGCTATCCATGCAAAACAGTACCAGGTTTTCAAAACATTCAAGGAAAAACTGTTGCATCAGACTTGCAGTGGTCAATATCATCTTTTGCTCATTAACTTATACATTCCCTCCTTTTCCCTTCTAATAACTTGTTTCTCCCTCCATTTAAACAACCCCCAGATTTTGAAACCAAAAAGGAAGTAAGCAGCAAATGACAGTAGATCTTTATTGACGAAACCAACATGTTCGTTAGTTTTAAATATTGATGAGTTGTTTCTACGATGATTTTTTTCTACAATTCCATTTCCAACTCCTGCCAGATATTAACTGCACTTTGTCAAGACCAAGCCTTCAAAACATTGTACTTGTTCCTTCACAAGAATCTTCCCCCCCCCCACCCCCGACACACACACAAATGAATCTTTTACCATTTGGCCCTTTCTCCTCTCATTTATTTCAAGACATTTGATCAATAGGATCGATGTAGGAAGATTTGTTAGCCACTTCATATTTACCTGGACTGATAGGGAAAGAGTCACATGTGCAGCTGAGTTGGCAATAAGGGGGAAGAGCATGTTGTTCCATCTCAGTCTATAGTTCCAACTCGTGGACTCACATGATCATATTCATCTATTGCGGGGGAGGTGGGATTTGTATTTTGCTGGGGTGGAGGCGGGGATTATGTTTCTAGCCCTTGTGCATGTGAAGAAAACCTTGAAAAATGATCCAAGCATGGTCCTCCTAAAACAGGGAGAGATGGTCCTGTGAGGTGGGAGGCCCCGCCCGCACAAAGAGGAATGGTAGTGGCTCGCCACCAGAACAGCAAATGGCTTGCATGTGGGTGGTCCCTGCCCCAGCTATCCCAAAGAGGGGCAGAACCATGTCAGAGAGACGGGGTCACAAGGATGTGTCTAGGGCTTCAGATTTTCTTAATCCTAGGCGCATGGCTGACAATCTGACCCATTAAACTGATTTAGGACTATCTCCCACTCAAAGAATAAGAGTAATTGTTATCATCCAAAACTGGGGGAAAAGACAGAGTGATAATGTGGGCTTCGTATAACACTATCTGTTAAGTGTGACACACTTTTCTCCATAATCCTTACATAAACAGGCTGGGATTTTCAAAGGACATAGGGAAGAAATTCTCCCAAAACCGCTGACTTTCAGTGGGCATTGGGCACATAACTCCTTTAGGATCATTTGAAAATCACAGCTCTAGAAAGACAGAAAATTATGTCTATAAAACAATTTACATAAGATATTTACACGACCTAAAAAACACCTTCAGACCAAAACTAAGCCAGGCTCACCCAGCAGCACTGGTAACTTTAGATAAACTCAGGCTGATTGCATTCCCCTGCAGTATTGCCAACTTCCTAAATGTACGAAACCAAACACCCTTGCCCCGCCCCTTACCCCACGCCTGCCCCGAGGCCCCGCCCCTACCCCACCACTTCTCCAAGTCTCCACTCCCTCTCATTCCATCCCTCCTCCCTTGGTCGCTCACTCTCATCCACTCACTCATTCATTTTCACTGAGCTGGGGCAGGGAGTTGGTGTGTGGGAGAGGGTGAGGGCTCTGGGATGGAGCCACAAATGAGGGGTTCAGAGTACGGGAGGGGGTGAGGGCTCTGAGGTGGGGCCAGGGAGGTGGGGTGCAGGAGGGGGCTCTGGGCTAAGGGTGAACCAAGGGTTTCAGAGGGGAGGGGGCTCCAGGCTGAGGCAGGGGAATGGGGGTTCAGGAGAGGGTATGGACTCTGGGCTGGGAGTGCAGGCTGTGGGGTGGGGCTGGGAATGAGGGGTTTGGAATATAGGAGGGGGCTCTGGGCTGGGGCAGGGGGTTGAGATGTGGGAGGGGGTGCAGGCTCTGGGAGTGAGTTTTGCTGTGGGAGGGGGCTAAGGGCTGGGACCAGGGGTTGGGATGTGGGAGGGGATGAGGGCTCTGGGGTGGGGCTGTGCAGGAGGGGGCTCTGGGCTGGGGCAGAGTGCGGGAGGGGGTACAGGATCCAGGGTGTGGCCACAAATGAGGGGTTCAGGGTGCGGGAGAGGACTCCGGGCTGGGGCAGAGGGTTGAGGTGCAGGAGGGAGTTTGGGGTGTGGGTTCCTGGCTGTGCTTACCTGCAGGCACCACCCCCCACAGCTCCTATTGGCCACGGTTCCTAGCTAATGGGAGCTACAGAACCGGTGCTCGGGGCAGGGGCAGCGCACGGAGCCCCCACGGCCGCCCCAATGCCTAGCAGCCAGAGGGACATGTCATCGCTTTTTGGGAGCCATGCAGAAGCCGGGTAGGAAGCCTGCCAGCCCTGTGGCAACCGGACTTTTAGTGGTCTGGTCAGCTGTGCTGACCAAAGCCACCAGGGTCCCTATTTGACCAGGTATTCTGATCTGAAACTGGACACCTGGCAACCCAATTCCTCCGTAGTGGCAACAACGCATTCAAATGTCTCCCCTATCAACTTTCAATGGTATTTCCCGTGCTTACTCCCATTCAAGCTAAGTAGAAAAATATCTAGTGTCCTAACTCAGAGATTTTAGAATGCTATTTTCTCAATTACATTGTGCTAACCGGAAAAAGTGGGGGCGGGTGGGAGAGAGACACAAACAGTTTTTTTTAAAATGGATATTAACATAATGTACTGACGTTAAAAACTGTGACATTTCCCAATGTAAATATTAAAAATGGGCATTTTTTGAAAACATAAAGGATTTTTAATATTTACTATCTACTAAATCCTAATTCATAAGTGCCTGCCAATAACCCTTGCATAAATGCACATTTCCAACAACTTTATAACAGTTCAAAAGCAATTATGTTACTATTTATGAAGACAGTAAATTATTAAAATAAATATAGATATTTCTGCATTAAAATAACATTTCATGTAATGTATTTTTAAAAATATGTTAAACTGTGAACATTTTTAAGTTGGAGTCGTTGAGTCCTCGGGGCTTTTAAAAGTTAATTTAGGACTGAAGTTATGCTTTCTATTGAATCCCAATTCCAAATGATCATGATTGGTATCAATGAGATTCCTGATGAAGTGAATCAGGCCTTTAGTGCTTCTGAAGCACAGAAATAAGTTTGTCCATTGTGATTGCTGTCTCATTCTCACCTGTCCTAGAGGGCAAGATTGCTGCTTGTTTTATGTGTCCATTCCAGTTGAAACGGGGTATATAAATTACATAGGCCATGCACCTTGAACTTCACACCACTGTAGGGAGAGCAGGGTTGCTACTACCCTCATGTCTAAGTCAACAGGGCGTGCTCAGAATCTCTCCCCACCCACCACCTCCAAATGCACCCAACAGGGCACAGTGAGTTTGTGCAGAGGGCAAGTAATCCGCTACTGTTACAGCCAGGGGAGAAACAGGAACTGTGACTCGGAGTCACATTCACTCCCAGGAGCAGGGCAGCTATGCCAGCCCCTTACTTAGGGCAGACTGTGAAACCATAAATTGGCCCTAAAGAATTGATCTTTTTGTCATCCTGCATTTTACAACATCAGATTAGGAAATTTCTATCTTTGAACTGAATAGATGAGTCTGAATGCTGTCTCTTGAGCAGGTACTTTTAATCACCAAATGGTTTACTAGTCATCTAGTGGGGGAGGGATAGCTCAGTGGTTTGAGCATTGGCCTGCTAAACCCAGGATTGTGAGTTCAATCCTTGAGGGATCTGGGGCAAAAATCTGACGGGACAGTACTTGGTCCTGCTAGTGAAGGCAGGGGACTGGACTCGATGACCTTTCAAGGTCCTTCCAGTTCTATGAGATAGACATATCTCCATATGTTTTATCTCTAGTGAAATTCATTATCTTTATGTGAGGAACGGTGAAGTGATCCAGTTTATGGATTTATATATCTACGGGAGATGGAGGGTAGATTCAACAGGAGGGTCAAAGTTCAAAAACACAGCTCCTCTACAGCCATTACTCCAGCTGCATCCCCCATTCGGGATCTAAAAAAATGTAGGGCCAGATTCTGCAAACGTTACTCACACTGAGTAGTCTTTACTCATGCGAGTAGTCACACTGAAGTCAATGGACATCTGCAGAATCTGGCCCTAGGTTAGTTTCTTTTTTTTTTTTTTCCCCTTTATCCTTCTGCACCAGGCTCCCCAGCCTGTAAACTGTCTTCAATAGACCCATAACAAATACTAAAGATGGGATTAAACCAAAAGACTCTATCCAAACACCCCAAAACGGGTTTAGAATTTGATCCCAGATGCAAATTTTGCAGCCTGCCAAATCTCTATAATGGATCACACAAACTCTGAATAGGAGTAACACTTGCATTTTTTGTGGCATTATCAATCTGGCTCTGAATTTTGTGCTTGGCCAGAACTGCACAAATCAGTGCCATGGGCAGAACGAAAACTGCATATCCAAAGACCCAGAACGCTGAAGACTTCAAAAATCCAGATCTATATGCATACTTTACAAGTTCTATATAAATTGTCACCTGGTGCGTATTTGGATGAACAACTGTTTTCCGCTTACATGAGTTTCTTTTTGCCGATTATGATCTATAAAACCAAGGAAATGTGCTTCTTGTGAACTCAGGCCTAGCTTTGCTAGTAGTAAAAAATTACTGTTGTCTTTTGGACTTTCTCCAGTGGACTCAGTAAGGAGAGAAAGAGAGAGGAGGTAAAAAAAAATATGGTGTGGGGGGGAGGAAATATGAAGGACAGAGAAAAGATAGAGGAGATTGCAATAAAGAGATACAGAGACAAAAGGATTGCCAAAGTAATGGGGATGGGGAAATTGAAAAATAAGGGGACAATAGTAAACTACAGGACAAGGATGATGTCTCTCTGCATATACCTGCCATGATAGCACCCCACATTTGACTGGGACCTTTGGAAGCTACTGTAATATAAATACAATAGTTTTAATATAAGCATGAGAGATTAAAGTTCATTAAATAGGGAAAATGTGAGCTAAATACAAAATTTAGGATGAAAAACAGGAAATAAATTATAATTACAGATCTGCTTGGAATCAACTTTCCGTGTTAACGTGCTGTAAAACAAAGTTCGTGGAAGAAAGAGAAGGAAAAATAGGCAAGGAGGAGGGGAGGGTCTGGAGAAACAGAAATGGAAGACTCGGTAAGTACACAAACACAAACAGAATGGAGAACAGTTTAAAAAAAAAATCAAGGGTGAAGGGTGAAATCCAGGCTCTACTGAAACCAATGGAAATTTTGCCAGGGATTTTAAGGGGCCAGGATTTCACCACAGTAGCAAAAGAAGAATGGTTAGTCCAACGTGTCTTTTCATTTAGAAATATTCCATACCAAAGATTAATCTCTTTCATATATGTTTCCACTACTTTAACAAAGTATACAATTACTTCAAAGCCAAGCAGGACTGGTCTCAATCTGTGTTCTAAAAATGAGGGCTTGGGACCTGAAAGAAGAAATAATAAGGGAGGACAAATCTTCACACATATAGGCTTTAGTTCCCTGGCAGAAGAAAAAGGTGGGTATTTTAGACTTCAGTAGGACTTCCTGACATGCTTAAAGTCCAGAACGTACAAGTGTTAGCAGGATCAGAATCTTAAACCATAACAAATCCTCTTTGTAGGTGATGTACATAATGGTATTGCCCTTTTTGTACTGCAAACTTTGCCTCTTATTCAAGACTGTACTCAACAAACCCTGATTGTGATTTCATTATTACTGGCATTTAACAATGAAATTCAGCATAAGATCTATGCACGAGGCTGCTGCACATGTCAAATTCTGACACTGATTACTGACCTTTCATGTATGTAATGAGATTGGCTCTAAATAATTTAGATAAATAACTGAAACTATTCAGTTGAAAATGGCATTTTCATTGAGACAAAGATTGTTTCTATTCAAAAAAGATTAAGCAGCTATTTTATGAACCAGTGTCCTGGTTTTCATTGTGATTTCTGTGGCCAGCGGAACAGCTCTGGATTCTTTTAATTATAAAATCTGGAGATACTGGTCTTTTATAATTGCTTCTGTGAATTGGGCATGAAGTGTCTTGTTTAATTATTTACTGAGCCAGGAGAGTCTTTCGAAATACCAAACTAATGGAATTCTTATTTATAAAATATTCACAATAAAAAATAGGGTTTTTACATCAAAATATAACTCCATTTTTATATAATATTTGGATCTCTCAAGTCTCAGATGAAAATGGACAAACGTGTTTAATCTCTGTGCTCTCCATCAATATCAGAGCTGGAAGGGAGCAAAAACACAGACACACAGAGCAGGGAGCAAACACACACACACACACACACACACACACACACCAGGGAGCAAACACACACACATACACACACCCAGCCAGAGAGCAAGGAAGGAGGGGAACAGAAACTACACAATATGCTCATTTTGAGCTGGCAGTCGGCCTTTTATATGTCTCTTTAAAATGTCTCTCTGGTTGTCCGCTATATCAGAGGATGTGGCTGGCCTGCAGTGGAAGTGGAGAGCTAAAGTACAGATGCTTTAGGCAGCATGCCCTCACACATTTTATGGCAGAAAACTCCATAAAAATGAATGATGTTTTCCTCTCTACAGTTCTTCCCTCCCTCAGAGGTAGTATGAATGGGGAGCAAAGCTAAGAAGCCAATGGCAGCATTGCCACTGAATCAGCTTGGGTATGTATAGTATATACAATTAAACCAGGTTAAAGCGAACAATAGTGAAGACCGAGAGCTGTCTCATTTGCAGCCTGCCTGATAGGCCCCATCTGTTTATTCCTCCTGTGCTGTATTTTTATTGAGCATCACTTCACAATTTCAGTGTCTGTAGAGCACAGCCATAGCAAGTTAAGAAGCTCTGGATTTTGAAGGCAGCCCAGCGGGCTTAGGGAGATCCTCAAAAGCCTGAGGTTAAGCAGGCACAGGCTGCACTCAGCTTCACCTTAGGGCATGTTTAAGTCTCCAGCAGGCCAAGTACCAGCTAGGATGTCTGAGTCAGAGATTTCAGTCTAAGACGACATGCACATTTTAGACAGACTAGGCTCCAGCTACCCCTGCTCTCAGCCACTTCTTTTCTTGGACTCATTCCCTCTCTCTCCTACAGATTCCTTCCCTCGCTGTAAGATTTACACCACCCAGGGAAAATCATGGCACTATCAACAGGCAGCCTCTGATACAGCATTATGCAATTCAATAAAACAGATGACACATCAAAACTGGAACTAAGCAAACACCGCAGACACTTGCAGGAAAGAGTTAAGGAGTCTAGTAAATGCCAACAAATACTGGCCTGCTGTGACAGAGATGGCAAGACAAGGCCCCATTTTAGTATCTGGAAATGAACAACAAAAGAAATGACTCAGATAAAGTACATCAGACATGGAACTAACCTTATAGAGTAAAGGTGATTGTCCTAGCTTCAGAAGTGCGATTTTATTGGTCACATTTGTCATGGCTTGAATCAGGACTAAATCTTCTACAGTCCCATACTGCACATCAATGACTTCTGCCTGTAAAGAGAAAAGATAATTAAGGCTCTATTGTTAGCCATGTACCATTAATGCTTGTCTACATGGTGCATTAGTCAGCACAAGAGGGAAGTAAATTCTACTGGGCATTAGCATGTAGTGCACACTGTTCTCTCTAAGCTGTGCGCGTGTGCCGCACACACGGCAAATCACCGCACACACAAAAAATGAAATACTACATCGGAGCCAGGCCGAAATATAATTTACAGGCGACTTTTGACATTGTTCGCCTGCCATCTATCAACACAGCCAGATTCCACTAGCTGGCAAGGAGGTGGGGAAGGAAAAGGAGGGCAATGAACCGTACCCCTCCCCTCCAACATTTCGAACGTGGAACATTGATCACGGCGGGATGGTCCAGACCCACAATATCCTTGTATAAGCATTTTACTCGCTTGGGCGCATTTGCCTCATGGCGCACAAATTTGAACTCTGCTTCAAAAATTTGCACAGAAGAAATTTTTTGCACACACGGCCTGTCAAAAATTGGAGGGAACATTGGTTGCGCACTGACTGGCCTGTGTGGACCCTGCTAGTGTGCACTAAAAGTTCCCTAGAGCAGAGTGATGTCGTCCTGCATTAGGGAACTTTTAGCGTGCAACATGCTAGTGTGCACTGGAATTTACACCCCCTTAGTGAGAACTGTCACACTGTGTAAACAAGAATTTAGTGTGCTTTTGCCATTAAAGCAAAATCACCTGTAGAGCAACAAAGTGATTAACTTATCTCTATTTCCCAATCATCTTTAAAAACTCCAGAGGGCTTTAGAATTAAACATGACTGTTAAATACACTTCTTTCAGCACAATTTTCCACCACAATCATTGGCTGTGATTTAAGGAGCCCAACAATTTTCATCTATGATAGTGATTTGGCAACGATTCTTGTAATCTAAATTCATTAATGTAAATATAACATTCCACGCACTACACTTGCTGGAGTTGTAGCATCCAAAATCAACATAATTATGCAGATGCAACCAGAACTGGGAAATCTGCTAATTCATTTTTGTGAATTCAGATTCATATAAATCTTCAGATAAGCAAAAATTATTATATTAGTCACTCAGGACAATAGCCTAATTCCCCCAGGTCTGCCACATTTGTCTTGTGAGATATGGTTCATATGGCTCTTGAGCTATCTATCTATAGCATTAAAACCCTTGTTTCTATCATCTATCCATCATCCAGACATTTATTATGAGCTTATCACTGTAGTATTTGAAAGACCACCTCTGAAATTCTGCCATTAAGAAATGGGCTTTAAAAATTTTGGGGGACTTCCCATGTATGTGTAACCCAGCCCACGTGGAGTCTATAATTCCTTTTTGAGCTACTTCATAAGGACACTGTGAGGCCTTACTAAACAGTGTTTGTACAGGGCTATATAAGTCAAAATATTATTAAACCCAAGCACTAGGAGAGGTGGAAAAATAACTCACAAATTCTTTTTATAGTGGAGGATTTCTTTTCTCCCTCCCCTCATAATTCAAGAATGACTAAAGAGATTTTGCTCATTCTTTCCACAAAAAATCACCTTTCGGAAGAAAAAGTATGAAGGAATGTCAGCCTTATGTTGTCATTTTGTAATATTATCCAAATATTGTTGTTGTCAGGACTAGGGATTATAATGTACACTGTGACCACTATACAGAAATACATTACCAAGAAATCAATCATACGAACAGTTACAAATCAGTGCAGGAACAAGAACATTCTTTCAATGTAATAATAATAATTAATAACAACCACCAAACACCCCTCAAGGAAAATGAATAAAATCAAAAGAATTTATCAAAGAAAATTCAAATAATCCATAGAGGAACTGTATAGTACCAAAAGTACCTCTTAGTAAGCAAAATTTTGGGCAACTTTAAAACCTTAACTTTGGTAAATTTTAAGGCCAAAATTTTCAAATGTAGACATCTAAACAAACTTACTTGTAGAAGCCGATTGTGGATGCTAAGCACCTTTGAAAATCAGGCTACTTAGCTAGATGCCTAAATATATATGGAGTTAGGTGCCTAACATTAGGCACCTACATCTGAAAAATGTGACTGAAATCTAGATCTCAAAGTCTGAGTTGAACTGGTAAGAAACCCACGTCTTGAAGCCCCTTTGTTTTGAGTTTACTCTTCATTAAATTTTCAGTGTAACAAGTTTCTTTCTAAGGCCCCCATCTACACGGGCAAGTTTCTGTGCAGTAAAGGGGGTTTCTGCACTGTAACTGTAACGAGCTGCTGGTTCTACAAACAGCTGGATGTGATACTCAGTGGCGACCCCACCTCCACTGCGAAGGTCCCTTTGGATACTTCGTTGGCTCACATGCCAGTCGAGCCAGGAGGAGGAAATCTTGGACGAAGAGGGGGAGTGGGACCCAGAGGCAGAGGATGGCTCAGAGGCCAGAGATACATGCAGTCAGGAGCTCTTTTCTACCCCGGAGGATCCTAGCCAGTCACAGCAGTCGGATCTTGGCAAAGAGGAGAGGAGGCCCCTGGTAAGTGGATCTGATTTTGGGAATTGCTGAACAGAGCCGTAACTAGATCTTTTTGCGCCCGAGGCAAAGTGCCGAAATGCTGCCAACTCGGGGAGTTTTCTGCTCCCCTCGCCGCCGAAATGCCGCCGGCTGGAGGAGTTTTCTGTGCCCCTCAGCTGGCGCGCCCGAGGCTCTCCTCGCCCTTGTTACGGCACTGTTGCTCAAGCAATTTGTTGGGGGCAGGAGGGTTGCAGAAAGCAGGCTTGTCTCTCACCGCATGCCTATTCTGAGCGGCGGAACAGGCTGTTGATAGACTCCCTCACTTCATGGGAATCTCCCTCAGAGATCTCCAGGAAACTTTCTTGGAGATACTGGGCAATCCGCTGCTGCAGGTTCCTCGGCACAGCTGCGTTGTTTCTTGCCCCATTAACGCTAACTCCCTCCCCCCCCCACCACTGTGCCATTTATGGCCCTGCACACTTCCATCAACACGACTCCAACGGTCGACTTTCCCACTCTGAACTGGTTAGCAACTGATCGGTAGCAGTCTGCAGTAGCCAGCTTCCACAGGGCAATTGCCACTCGCTTCTCCAACGACAGGGCAGCTCTCATTCTCGTGTCCTTGTGCCGCAGGGCTGGGGTGAGCTCATCATACAGTCCCATGAATGTGGCTTTCGTCATGCAAAAGTTCTGCAGCCACTTCTCATCATCCCAGATGTGCATCACGATGTAATCTCACCACTCAGTGCTTGTTTCCAGAGCCCAAAAGCAGCAATCCACTGTGGTCAGCACCTCCGAGAATGCCACAAGCAAGCTCGTGTCATAGCTACTTTGCGTGGTGAGACCAATGTCACCCTCCTCTTGCCTTTGTAATTTAAGGAACAACTCCACTGCCACTTGTGACATGTTGGCCAGAGCGAGCAGCATATTGGTCAACAGTTCGGGATCCATTCCTGCAGCCTGAAAGAGGCAGGGCGCGCAGTACACAAACGGTTGAAAGATAGCGCCAAATGCGGACAGAAACACAGGGACTGTTGGGATGCGAAACAATGCATCATGGGGCATTCGGACTGGACTCAGGATGCCCCGGGACCCCCTCCGCCTTCCCACAAGTCTTAGCAGCAAAAGAGAAAGAGGTGCTCTGTGGGATAGCTGTCCAGAGTGCACTGCTCCAAATACCGCTGCAAGTGTGAACATGCTATTGCGCAGGCAGCTGTCAGTGTGAACACACAACAGCGGTTTTCCTTCTGCACTCTCTGAGTGGTGCTGTAACTGCAGGCACTATAACTTTGTCAGTGTAGACGTGAACCCTAAGTTTGCCATAGTGCTGCCAAAACCATGACCTAGACATCTCATGCAATGTAATAAAATGCTTCAGCAACAGAAAGACATTACCTTTAAAAATCAAATACTGAAATGCAAGGGCAGAAAATCTTATACTTTGCACAAGTGATTTTAAAAAATGTGTTGTTTCTAATATCTAGAGAGCATGAGGACTGCTTACTAAGAAAACACAAAAGGGAGGTATAGTTCAGAAAAAAAAATTAAAGTACATTATTGTTGTTGTGAACATGTTATTTGAGAGAGATGACAAAAGCAACGCTGAAGAGGTTTTCAAGATAGTGGAAAATATTTCATGTTTTTACCTACACAGATAATCCCAACTGAAAAAAATCTCTCAGAAGGAACATGAGCATAAAACACCCCTGACAAATGAGAACAACGAATTCACTAATGTATTGTATAGAAGTTTACACAACATTTTACATCATTCCATAGCTCCCAATTTTTCTTTCACAAAGTGCCCTTAGAAAATACATACTCTATACAATAATTACTTGGAGTCTCAAAAGCCAGATGGTTTGAGAGGTTATAATAAAAATATATAAGCTGCATTCTGAGGAGGTCTCAGATATAGTTCCTTTCTGAAATGTGCCTTTTCCACTTATCCTTAAGCAAACTGAAAATCACAGCTTTCACCGCTCAGATGAGAAAAACCACATTGAATTTTCCCCAGGCACAAATCCATATACAAAGATATAATAGGGCAAATTATCAATCCATTTGCTTCCACAATATGCCTTTGTGAAAATGAGGTGCTCATTTATACTCATAAGAATGGCCCTACTGGGTCAGACCAAAGGTCCATCTAGCCCAGTATCCTGTCTTCCGACAGTGGCCACTGACAGGCACCCCAGAGGGAATGAACAGGTAATCATCAAGTGATCCATCCCCTGTCACTCATTTCCAGCTTCTGGCAAACAGAGGATAGGGACACCATCTCTGCCCATCCTGGCTAATAGCCATTGATGGATCTATCCTCCATGAATTTATCTAGTTCTTTTTTGAACCCTGTTATGGTCTTGGCCTTCACAACATTCTCTGGCAAGGAGTTCCACAGGTTGACTGCATTGTGTGAAGAAATACTTCCTTTTATTTGTTTTAAACCTGCTGTCTATTAATTTCATTTGGTGACCCCTAGTTCTTGTATTATGAGAAGTAGTAAACAACACTTCCTTATCTACTTTCTCTACACCAGTCATGATTGTATAGCTCTCAATCATATCTCCCCTTAGCCGTCTCTTTTCCAAGCTGAAAAGTCCCAGTCTTATTAATCTCTCCTCATACGGAAGCCATTCCATACCCCTAATCATTTCTATTGCTCTTTTCTAGACCTTTTCCAATTCCAATATATCTTTTTTCAGATGGGGTGACCATATCTGAACACAGTATTCAAGATGTAGGCATACCATGGATTTATATAGAGGCAACATGATATTTTCTGTCCTACTATCTATCCCTTTCTTAATTATTCCCAGCTTCTGTTCACTATTTTTTTTTGACTGCCGCTGCACATTGAGTGGATGTTTTCAGAAAACTATCCACAATGGCTCCAAGATCTCTTTCTTGAGTGGTAGCAGCTAATTTAGACCCCATCATTTTATATGTATAGTTGGGATTATGCTTTCCAATGTGCATTACTTTGCATTTATCAACATTAAATTTCATCTGCCATTTTGTTGCCCAGTCCCCCAGTTTTGTGAGACCCTTTTGTAGCTCTTCACAGTCTTCTTGGGCCTTAACGATCTTTAGTTTAAGATGCCTCTATTCAAGATGCCTCTTCTTGTATCATTCCTACTAAGTACTCCTAGTTAGGTATTCCCACCCTCACTTCCCTTTGTATAAAAGAACTATAAATGTGCACAGCTAGGTATTTGTACAGTTCTTGCTTCACAAGTTATGAACTAACTTCCTGGTGAATGCTGTACCTTGATCTAAGACACTATATATTGTGCTTTTCTAAGTCAATACATGATCTTGGCAGGAACTAATTGATTGAAAAGTCTTACAAAAACATTATTCACTAGATACCAAGATGGTGCTCACTGCTGTACATAATACTAAGGAATACATGATTTTTTGCTGCAAGGAGTTTACAATGTAAATTAAAGGTAGGATCAAGAACTCAAGTTCATTAACTATTCCCATGAAAAACCTCCATGCATAAAGGGTGTAGTCCACTTGAGTAAGAAGAGTTGTTGGGTAAGGCATGTTACTTTAAGGCATGGCAATGGTTAATTATAAAAGGTAATTTAATTACTTTTCTTCCACTTGAAGGAACTCTGAAAGTTCATTATATTAAGGGTCCTTCTTATGTGAGTGGATCACGCAAGGCTTCTGTCAGTATCTTGATTCTAGGAATACTCATGCCCCCTGCATTTCCCTATGGTTCTCTTGCTGCTATCTCATTTCACCTTTTGGGGGATATGGTTAAACCAAATGCACTTGTTTACTAACCTGAATCACCAAATCTGAGTACTGAAGTAAGATGTCATATGTAGTCAATGCATGCCCTTAAAAGATATTGTGAAAAGTTTGTGTAACAAAACCTCAGTGGGGCAAATGACAACACTGCATTAAAATCTAGTACCGTACCCATTGACTCCAGTGGAGTTTTTATGAGGGAAGAATTTTGTCCTTGGAAAAAAAAAGTAATTATGTTTATTGATTTTCATAAACAAAGACAGAATAAAATGGTTATAATTATCACATAATTAAAGCTATGCTTATAACTGATTTTTGGGTTCACTGGCAGAACCAAAATTTTTTTAAAAAAGGTTTCAGATCAACCTGACCATATTTTTAAAATGTTCAGAAAACTGAACAGCCAAAAAAGAGCTCAAACTAAAACAAAATGTTTTGACTAGTTTTGGAGCTTTTAAAAACTTTGGGTTTTTTAAAAATAAAACTGAAGTGAATTTTGTTAAAAAAAAAAAGTAATTCTGAATTGAAAAATCAAAATGTCTTGGTTTGAAAATGTGAAAACAAAAGTTTATTTTTTTTACATTTTTAAACACCCCCCTCACACCTGAAACAATTTGGTGAATTTCACACAAATTCATAAAATGTTTCTGTCAACCCAAATCTGCATGACTGAGAAAAAAAAAGTTTAATCCAAAAAATTTCATCCAGCACAAAACAGACACATGTTGTTAGGGTATTTTACTAAAGAGTGTTACCATGTCAGTAATGTATTCAGAAATCTATGTCATAAAATGCGATTTATGCATGGTGCAACTGTAACACCAACAGACTCCGGTCGTTGGCGGGCGGGATCGAACCTGAGACCTCTGGAGTTTAGCGCATAAGCCTCTCCAGCATGAGCTAAAAGCCAACTGCCTGTTAGCTAAGGCTGCAGAGCAGACTCATTTTATCTCTCTTTCTAAGCAGCCTCGGTGCCACAAGATGGGACAGAACACCACACCCAGAAGGGCATGTGGGTTACACAACTGTTTAATTTCTATATATCCCCAACAAATCCTAATTCAATGAATATAAAGACTGGATTCTTCCTTTTTTTTGTTTTCAGAGATGTTTACAACAGGATATAATCCTGATCCTATACATTCTGAATATGAAAAAAACCCACACAATGGAGGAAAACTACTGAAATCTGCTTTTCTTTGGTAGAATAATGCTCTTTAAAAAGAAAGAAGAAATCATCCTTTTAGGTGCCCCCCCCCCCGCAAAAAAAAAAGAACTCTTGTGTACATGGTTTAGATATGCAGATGTAAATTCTCTTATCCTAAAATTGTGAAACTATTAAACAATCAGTTGTCTCATCCATTTGAATTGGGTACTTACTCTCTGAATTATTTCATGGTATGCAGTTTGAAAGGCTTGACTGTTTAACAAACTCTGATGTACTGTATGGAATTAAGCAGTATCTCCCTATGCATGAAATGAAGTAAGGGTAGGTAACAAAATTAACATCATTAGAAGATTTTATTATTTTTAGATATTTGAGGCATCGTGAATAAATAACTACATCCAAGAAACTATATTAAAGGATTATTATAGCTGCGAAATCAAACACAGAACAGCGGAAGAGTGCTCCTGCTTTGACGTCTGCTGAGGACAGTTGGCAGAGGATGAGAGAGCTGGAACTGACTGCCTATGGCTGCCACTATACACTCTCCAGCTGTCACCATCCACTGCCCAAGAACAGTTCAGACATAGTGGAGAATTATGGCCATAGAGAACAAAACACCACTAGATCGGTTATTGAGGAGATTTAACTATTCTAAATCTACCTTCCAACTTTTTGTCCTCCCTTTTACCTTGTCCTTAAAAGAAACTGAAGAGTCTTTTCATGCTGTGGGCATGATTCCTGTCTCTCTCTTTAAGTTGGAGCAAAACAGGCACATGATGCAAACAGTGTCAGAGAGAAGAAGGAGAGGGTAGATGATGAAGGATTTTTTCCCCAAATATAGGTTATTGTTTCTTGTTTCTGCTGGAAAATAAACCCAACCGTATTTTCATTGACCCACGCCTGATTTAAAAAACAATAATAAAAATGTTGTTCTTCTAAGCTTATTTCCTCCTGCCATGAAACAGAAAAACACTACCCCCCCAACCCACAATGCTTATTAATGTTCCAAACAGACGAGTACCTCCTGAGTCTTCTGGGGAGTTTTGATTGTCTATTTAGTTCATAAGCAATTCACGACAGGAACTCTATGACCTCACATGCTGTGTCCAGTCAGCAAATAATAAGGTATTACATCTGATATCCTTCATAGCTATCCTTTCATCCATTTGTGGGTCACCTGGAAGAGCTTGATACACTTTCAGATAAACTTCAGGTCATTGCAAAGAGAGATCCTTTTATCAAAGCCCCCAGTTTTAAGTGTAAGGATAAAGGTCAAAGTTTTCAGTTTCATTTATAAGGGATCATTTCCCAAGGGTAAATACTAATACAAACCTGGGCCTGATTCTGATCTTACTTATACTGTTATGAATGAGGCGTCACCCTAGTGAAGTTAATGGAGTTACTTCAACCTTAGTTCCTCCTGCACTGCTGACACATTGGGCAGTCCAGTTCCTCCACTGATTACAGTTGCTCTCTAGTTGTGGTATTTCTTCCCAGGTGATGCCAGCACATTCAATATCCTCTGTCACTGTCTTCTGCCAGTTCTTCCTTGGACTTCCTTATTTGCTCTTTCCTCCCTTGGGTACCAAATTCAGTGCTTGTTTAGCATGTCTCCCATCTTCCATACGGTGTACATGTGCCAACTACCTGAGCCTTCTTTCTTTGATATTTTCTATCATGTCCTGCTCTGTCAGCTCCCTTATTCTCATATTTGTTATTCTGTCTTTCCATGAAATGTGCGATATGTTCCTCTGCTATCTGTGATAGGCACCCTCCACAATTTTTTTGTTAGCCACTTTCAGCGGCCAAGTCTCTGCTCTGTACAGTAGTGTGCTCTGTAAAATCATATAGTATAATCTTACCTTCAATTTGGTGTGGAGACCTCTTTCACCAGGTGTTGTTCATCATTCCAAAAGTAGTTTGCTTTTCCTAATCTTGTATGAATATCTTTATCACAAACACCTTCAAATCTCATCACACTCCCCAGATAGAACTCTTCTACCTGTTTGATTTCTTTTGCATCCACGTACAATTTTGCATCTCTTGTTCACTTTCCTCTATTTATCAGAGGGGTAGCCGTGTTAGTCTGGATCTGTAGAAGCGACAAAGGGTCCTGTGGAAAACTTTTTCCACTGCTTGCATCTGAAGAAGTGGGTATTCACCCACGAAAGCTTATGCTCCAGTACCTCTGTTAGTCTATAAGGTGCCACAGGACCCTTTGTCACTTTCCTCTATTTGTTTCCTATGCATTTATTTTCAATCCAATTTTTGCTTCTCACTGTTCTACCTCTGAAGTAAGGCCAGTCATTCTGTTCCACGTCATACTTAGTATAGCAATGTTGTTGGCAAAGTCAAGGTCACATAACTCTCCGCTAACCATTTTACACCATCTACCCCTTCACTCAGTCTATTGCTAATGCAAAGAAGATTGTTGATAACACACCCTGGTCTAACTCCAGTCACAATATTCAACTGCTCACCCTGGCTTGTATCTGACCTCACTGTGAATCTTGTTCCATCACATAAACTCCTTATTCTGATTATGAATTTATCTGTTACCCCATATCTTCTAGCAATATTTTATGGATTCTCTGTCTGGGTACTATCAAATGCATTCTTAAAGTCAATAAAGTTTTTGCCAATCAACAGATTTTTTCGGTGATCTGTCAAAAAGTGAATATTTGTTGACAACATAATCTACCTGGACGGAACCCACCTTGTTCTTCTAATACCATTTTATCCACTGCCTTCTTTATTCTATTAAGCATGACGGTAGCCAATACTTTTTCCAGGATTGGTAGCAGTACAATAGTTTGTGCAGTAAGATCACCCTTTTTTGGCAATGCCATGATACCATCTTTCATGATACCTTAATGTCAGTGGAGTTGCACTTATGTAAAATCAGCATGAGACTTGATTCAGGCCGTTAGTAGCAGAAAGGTCCTGAAATCTTTAGAAAATGTACAGGAAATTATAGACTTGGGAGCCCTAATCAGTAGCTGAACATCCAACAACCATAAACATGTCTCAGCATATTCTGAAAAATGATCAGAGCTAGGGTGATTTTTTAAAGGCAAAAAAGTCACTACCCTCTGGATCAGATATGGCTGCTCTCTCTCCACTTAACTTCCAACTTCTAACTACCCAGGACTCTCTCTTCTATCAACTCCTCTTTGTGTGTCTTGGAGATGGACTGGAACTACAAAGTCCAGGTGCATTTGGATCCCAGGGTTCTGGTTTCTCTCTTGTCGTAGTATTGCAGTAGTCATAGCTATGCCATCTTATTGTTTCCTACGCAACAAGTAGGGCAGCCCTAGGTTCTATCACATTGAAAACTCTGTATTATAGTTTTCATCAACTTATTTATTTATACACAGTTATGTTTTGCAAGCCAGTATGACTAGATATGGGGTCCTGCTTCATGAAGTAATTTGTCCCCTCGTCTGTGAGTTCATTAAAATACTTGTTATTCCTATCTGTGAATAACTGCGCATCCTACAAAAGATTTATAGGACCAGCTTACACTGGTATTTCAGGTTTCAGTGTAGTAGCCGTGTTAGTCTGTGTCAGCAAAACGAAAATAAGAAAGAAAAACTTGTAGCACCTTAGAGACTAACAAATTTATTTCAGCATAAGCTTTCGTGGGTTATTACCCACTTCATCGGATGCATGGAATGAAACATACAGTAGACAGATATTTATACAGTCAGAGAAACATGATAAGGTCGAGGTGCATAGACCAACCTTAAGAGGCGAATTAGTTGAGAGGAACCATAACAGCAGGGGAAGAAAAACCTTTGAAGTGATAGGGGCAAGCTCTAAGATACAACCGCATTTGCTCCAATCCCTCAGACAGAGACAAACACCTACAAGATCTCTATCAAGCATTCTTACAACTACAATACCCACCTGCTGAAGTGAAAAAACAGATTGACAGGGCCAAAAGAGTACCCAGGAGTCACCTACTACAAGACAGGCCCAAAAAAGAAAATAACAGAACACCACTAGCCGTCACCTTTAGCCCCCAACTAAAACCTCTCCAGCGCATCATCAAAGATCTACAACCTATCCTAAAAGATGATCCCTCACTCTCACAGATCTTGGAGGACAGACCAATCCTTGCTTACAGACTGCCCCCCAACCTGAAGCAAATACTCACCAGCAACCACACACCATACAACAAAAACACCAACCCAGGAACCTATCCTTGCAACAAAGCCCGATGCCAACTCTGTCAACATATCGATTCAAGTGATACCATCACAGGGCCTAATCACATCCGCCACGCCATCAGGGGCTCATTCACCTGCACATCTACCAATGTGATATATGCCATCATGTGCCAGCAATGCCCCTCTGCCATGTACATTGGCCAAACCGGACAGTCTCTACGCAAAAGAATAAATGGACATAAATCTGACATCAGAAATCATAACATTCAAAAACCAGTAGGAGAACACTTCCACCTCCCTAATCACTCAGTGACAGACTTGAGGGTAGCAGTGTTGTGACAGATTAACTCCAAAAGCAGACTTCAAAGAGAAACTATTGAACTCGAATTGATATGCAAACTAGGTTGCATTGCGTCCGGATTAAATAGAGATTTGGAATGGCTTGGCCATTACGTTAATTGAATCTATTTCCCTTAAGTTAACGATCCTCATTCACACCTGTGTGACCATCTTGTTTATCACTTCAAAGGTTTTTCTTCCCCTGCTGTTATGGTTCCTCTCAACTAATTCGCCTCTTAAGGTTGGTCTATGCACCTCGACCTTATCATGTTTCTCTGACTGTATAAATATCTGTCTACTGTATGTTTCATTCCATGCATCCGATGAAGTGGGTAATAACCCACGAAAGCTTATGCTGAAATAAATTTGTTAGTCTCTAAGGTGCTACAAGTTTTTCTTTCTTATTTTCGTTTTGCTGGTATTTCAGGGTTATTAGTATCTCACTCAGTGAGTAGTCTCATTGACTTCAATGGACCTTCTTGTAGAAAAAGGTTCTACTGAATGTGACTAAGAGTATTAGAATCTGGCCCATAATGTCTGTTTAGAGTAGAAAGGGATTTTTCACACCCATATTTGCTTTAGATATAAAACTGCACACAGCATTGCATCCCACCTAAAATCAGTAATCTGCTCAGGCATAGTTCATTGCTTTATCAAAGACAAAAACAACTTTGTATTTCCCGGAGCTGAAAGTTTTGGTAGTGAACTTGGCCTTCAGAGTAGGTTGAACTTACATATCTGTAAAATATCTTTCTCTCCTTGAAAGCATCTTTAGTCAGCTACATTCCATTTAGCATTCTACTGAGGGGAAATCTCCTGAAGTTCAAGGTTTTTCCTTTATCTCAATTGTTAGAATGACATTGTGAATATTTTTCACATTTATACTACTTTTCTTTTTCTTTTTTTTTAATTTAAAGGGTTACTGAATTAAAATCAAAACATATTTCTAGCCAACCGGAAGAACCTGTGCTATGTACTAAGGATACACAACTGCCACAAAATCTAAACCTACATAAGTGAGCACTCCCCCAGGTAATCTTTCTATATCCATTTTCGATTCTTTCTGTTGTATGCGTCATATTTTCATCCTATTTATTTGTTTAATTATTCTTTTCTCTCCACTACTCTGTCCCCAGTCCTTTTCTTCTACAGTTTCTTAAGCAGACGGCAAACCTAATAACATTTGTGTCAAACTTTTGAATACACAATATCCAGTTGAGTTTAAAATGAGGAAAACATAGTTTCCCTATCTTTTCTAAACAGATATAATATACAAGTTCTGGCTTTTTGTGTAACCTAAAACCAGACATTTCTACCTCTGGTGAATTTACATTCTGGTAATTATCTTTGATTTTTACACATAAATGGGTCTCGCAAACAAACAACTTTGCCTCTGTTACAAATCATTGCAGAGTATGGGGAATTTTCAGACTTAAAAGCATCATCAGCAATTTTCACTTTAAAGTCTTTAAACTCTGTTCAGGAATGTCTGATTATCAGCCATCTCCCAAAGTTCACTAGTCTGACATAAATTTGTAACCTCTCTAATTATTTTTTGTTATGTTTGCCCATTGTAATTTGCATCCCTTTCCTTATAACAATTTACTGGACGGACATACTGTCAGTGATCATGCTTTCCTAAGCAGAAATAACAACCTAAAGTTACCACCTGTCTTGATATAGGAATAATTATTCATACAAGTATGCAAAAGACCTTCAATTACACAGGCTAAACTAGAACTTATGGCCACTATACATTAATCAAAACAAAAAGAAAAACCCACAAAAGTCCATCTAATAAAAACAAAAGAAAAATGTTCTCTTCAGGTGTTGTAACTTCCTTATAAATAAATACATTAAACACCCCACCCTCAAACAATATATTATATGTAGTTATATAGGCGTAAATTTGAGCTGGTTGAAAACATTTCAACAGAGCAGTTTTCCATGGGAAAACGATGTTTCAGCAATACTGAAATGTTTCATGGCAACTGTCAATTTCAATGAAATTTGACTGAAAAGTTTTGAAACAAATCATAGCATTTTGTGTCAACGCTCTTATTTTTTTTTACTTCTATATTTACATATAATATTTACTCATATTATAATGTTTCAATATTATCAGAACATTTCAGCATAATAAGGTCATTTCCATGTTTCTCAATTTAAATATTACGGAACTTTCATTTCATTTTCCAACCAACTCGACACACACACACAAACACATATATAAGTATAAGTATGTGTATGCATACACATCCACACTGCATTATATATAGTTATATACATGTGAGTATGTGCATCGACAGAAATATAATATTCATCTATAAAGATATAGCTACACATACATGTGTAAAAGATGAGATCATCTACTATTTCAAGAAAACAACGAGAAGTCTGGTGGCACCTTAAAGACTAACAGATTTATTTGGGCAGAAACGTCTGTGGGTAAAAACCCACTTCTTCAGATGCATGGGGTGAAAATTACAGCTACAAGCATAAATATACTGGCACATGAAGAGAAGGGAGTTACCTTACAAGTGGAGAACCAGTGATGACAAGGCCAGTTCAATCAGGGCGGATGTGGTCTGATGAGGAGGTGTCAATACAAGAGAGGGAAAATTGCTTTTGTAGTGAGCCAGCCACTGCCAGTCCCTGTTCAAGCCCAAATCACTAGTGTTAAATTTGCAAATGAATTGTAGCTCTGCAGTTTCTCTTTGAAGTCTGTTTTTGAAGGGTTTTTTGTTGCAGGATGGCTACTTTTAAATCTGTTATTGAATGTCCAGGGAGATTGAAGTGTTCTCCTACTGGATTTTGTATGTTACCATTCCTGATGTCAGATTTGTGTCCATTCATTCTTTTACATAGAAACTGTCCGGTTCGGCCAATGTACATGGCAGAGGGGCACTGCAGGGGTGAGGTGAGAAATCAGGGCGGCTGGACCCTGCTCCCCAGTGGCGAGAAGCCCTGGGCAGCTTCCCCAGGTTCCCGGCGGGGAATGGGTAGGGGAAACGGCTCAGACGGTTTCCCCCAACTTCCAGCAGGGAGCAGCCTGTTGGAAGGCTGTGAGCCTGTGAGGCAGCCAGGCTCCTAGCAGAGAGCTGCCAGCAGAGCTGAGACCAGGCTCTCAGCTCCAACATTACCCTTAGGTCAGTGGAAGCACTCCTGGTGAGGACACGCACCACTGACTCAAGGAGGGTAGTGTGGACATGCACCATCTCAGTAATTACTGACCTAATAAAGGTCGACTAAGGGTATGTCTTCAGTAGCAACATTAAAGCGCTGCTACGGCAGCACTTTAATGTGGCTGTGTAGTCACGGCATCAGCTCTGGGAGAGAGCTCTCCCAGCACTGTAAAAAACAACCCATCCCCATGAGGGGAGTAGCTCCCAGCACTGGTGCACTGTCTACACAGCCAGCTCTGAAACTTGCAGCGCTCAGGGGGGTGTTTTTTCACCCCCCTGAGCGAGAAAGTTGCAGCGCTGTAAAGTGGCAGTGTAGACAAGGCCTTAGGGTACGTCTACACTACAAACCTAAGTAACTCTTGATTTGTCCTTTCCCTATTTTAGCCTCAGATCCTATACCATGTAGACTGATGCTCATTGTGTTTTCTATTATTGTCTTTCCCTCCTCATTGAATAATGGGCCTTGCCTGTCCTTCGTCTTCCTCCTGCATCTAATGTATTTGCAAAAATGTTTTCTTGCTATCCTTTATGTCCCTAGCTAGTTTAATCTCATTTTGTGCCTTTGCCTTTCTACTTTTATCCTTCAGTTCTTGTGTTGTTGTTTTTATATTCATCCTCTGTAATTTGACGTAGTTTCCATTCGTTCTACCTAGTTTTCCACTTTTATTAGGGTTGATTTATGGATATTTACTTTGTATATCTTGACGTGCAATGTTGACAATTTGTGTTTTAATAATTAGAAAGTTTTACCTTTTTGAATCAGTCTACTGTCAAATAATTATTGTCTCACCCTACCCACAGAGACGTTATTGTATGACCTCCCCCCCCAGTTTCCTGCGACTGTGAACATTTAAATAGATAAAAATGTAAAAAATTAAAATTAAGCATTGATATTATCCGCTGAAATGTATAAAAAATAAAAATCGAATTCTGCCAAGTCTATTTAGAAAACAGCATACATGAATTGGCTGGCCAAACATGATGCATGTGAATATAATCAGACAGGGAGATGCATGAACATGTAGCACTGCAAACATAAATCTGCAAGTTAAAGCAGCTTTAATCAATCTAGATGAGCAAAAGGGTAGTTCTGAAAACTGAAATGACAACTTTCACATTTAATGTGAATTTACTTGCTTTAAATCATTACACAAAGTATAGGACTAAATCATTTCTTTAGGGAAAAGGGTGTGCGAAAACATTACAAAAACATTTTTAAAAGCACTAAGGTAATGTTTTAAAAAGCATTAAAAAGAATACTGGATGAAAAACAGAAACCATTTGTTTGAAAGTGGATTCAAGTGTTTATGTTACAGATATTTTATGCAAATGTTCATTTTATATTATATAAATGATCAACCAAATCAATAATCAATTACGATTTTTATGTGAGAATAATATTGTTTTATTTGATGTTTAGTCAAGTAGATATTTGTATTTTTCAGACACTAAAAATTCTGGAAAGCAGCTCTGTCCCCTTACAAAAAGTACACAAAGTGTGGTCTGGAGAATCAGATAGTACCTTCATTAGACAGAAGTGGCAAAAAGTCAAATCATACAGGTCTTCTATAACTATCTTCTGATGTTGGCTTTCCAATTCCTTTTTAAAGCTACAGTCATTTTTTAGCACGGTCATTAATTACAGTACTGTATTCTGTATTGATTACTTTACTAAAGGATTTCAGATTTAACAAATGAATGGCTAGAGTACTTCAAATAGCAAATATTTGTGCTACGAGTACATTATTCTTGATGACTGATCGCAGGGGATACAGGCAGCCACAGGATGGGACTCTGCCACATTCTTCTTTTAGCTCTGCTCTGTTAAGCTCAGTTGTACCATTGATATGTTTGTGGCCCGTGCCGCCCCTAAGCAGAAGTGACTACTTTCTTGAATTGTGCCAAACTGCCTGTCGATATTTTGGACAGTTATCCACGCTAAACCCATCTGGGCCTATAAGGTGTTAAGGCCCCAGCTCTGGCCTGAGACTGAGTCAGGTGATCAAGGATCATGTGAGAGAAGCCTGGAAGCAGGGCCTACCATAAGAAGGGCAGCGTATTGCACAGCAATTGAGACCTGCAGGGAGCAGGAGACACAGTGGAGTTTTGGACTAGCACTGTGCTAGGATTGGAGAGAGACAAGTAGTGGGAGGAACAGGGGAAGAACCTAAGTTCCTGCACTCAGCTAGTGGGACCTGGGATTTCAGGGACAGTGTGACCAGGATAGGAACTGCTTGTACCTAGTGAACGGTTTATTTCTTATGTCATGTCTCATTAAATCACACCCCAAAAGGTTGTGTGGGGAGGACAGACATTATTCGAAATGCGTGCATTTATTGGAGAGCCACAGAGGAAACTGAGGCCAGGATGACTAGGTGCCAGGATAGATTAGCCTGACCCTCTGACACCATCCAACTCATTTAGCAAGTCTCTTATGTGGATAAGGCCCCAGGATACTCATGCAACAGCCAGGCAGGATACCCAGTTTGTCTACAAGTCCTGGCAGGAGTTATCCCCTAAAGCTACATTTGAATCCCGAAAAGAGTTTACATTAACTCCCATGCCATCTGGTATTCAGCATCGTCTCCCCGACATATGTTAGTTAAAGGAGACAAGTGTGTGGCATTCCATTTACATGTATTGGGTTTTGTTGAACTCCTGAGGGTCAGCATAAGCCTAAGTAAACTGCCTGGTTTAATTTTTTTACAATTATTAAATGCATATTTTAATGGGAAATCCCAATGGGTAGAAGAAAGAGGGCCACCTCTGGCAGAAAAACATGCTGGAGTATGGCCCTGGGGAAGACAACTGTACCTGCATGTTCTTCCCAAGTCACTCTGTCAATGAGAGGGAGGGTGTATGGATCCCAGGGCCAACAGATATCTGATGATCCACTAGAGGCTCAGAGACCCTGTTCCTCTGCACCTGCTATGGACATCCTGCTTACCCTCCAGTCCCTGCCAAGCTCCCCTGCTATTGGGATCCTCTGTCATGGGGCAGTTCCCTTGACGGTGGGATCACCAATCAAAAGACAGGCACGCAGATACCACAGCAATGTGCATGGTGTGAGAATTACAATAATCAAGGGACTCTGTGGACAAGTGAATGTAGACTGAGTATGCATTAGATGGATTTATTGCTGGTGCCACAGATACAAGATGGGGAGAAAAGGAGGGGAAAGGAAAGAGAAGTGTTACACACACTGACACAGACCTTCCCCTTCTTACAAACAGGACCTGATGAGGCTCTTCTACATATTGAGCACAGAGAGGATGTAGCTAGTCCACCTTCATGTGAGTCAGGGAAATCTGATTGAGAAGGGTACCCTGTCTGTCACAAGTGAATGGTCTCGTGTGATTAAATTACATTGTTTCCAGCAATAGTGGTAGATTTTTGAGGCAAGCAGGAGACTTACTGCATGCATACTTAGCCCAGGGCTACACTGGGGGTGTCGATCTACGATACGCAACTTCAGCTACGTGAATACCGTAGCTGAAGTCGGCGTATCGTTGATCAACTTACCTGGCCGTGAGGACGGCAGCGAGTCGATCGCTGCCGCTCCCACGTCGACTCCGCTTCCGCCTTTCATGGAGGTGTATTTCCAGAGTCGACGAGGAGCGCTTTCAGGGATCGATTAATCGCATCTAAACGAGACGCAAAAAACCGATCCCCGATAGATCGATTGCTACCCGCCGATCCGGCGGGTAGTGAAGACAAGCCCTTAGACACAGGCAATATTTAATGGTAAGATAATTACCTGCCACCCTTAGAATAATTAGGGACATTATTACAGAACTGTCTCCCCCTGAATACACTGAAGAAAACCTAACCCAAGTTCTTCTTGACCCTCTTTTTATGAGCCACATGATCGTGACCAATCAATAATCCAGAGTACATGAATGCAAAACTGTCAGCAAATAGAAAACCCTCTCACTACAAGCAAAGAGCTTAATATGCATTCACATAAATTCTGATTAAGCTGCAAATTTCCCTAGTAATCTATCATTCAACATCAAAAAAGTCCTATTCCTGAAATTCTACAAATATAATTTGTCTTAGTCTCTGCGTTGGATGCAAAATTGGATTGTAAATTTGATAAACATCACAAACTTTGTACCACGGTTATCCTTAAAAATACTTACCAATTTTGCCTTAGATAAATATTAGATGAGGTCACCTCAATGTTTGCAGATTTCCTTGTACACTGCATATATTTATTATGGAGAACACTGCAGTAACCACTTCTATTTAAGACAAAGCTAGAAAGTTGTGCATATTTTTTGGTTTTCAAAGGGTGATCATTGTACAGTCACAGACCTATAATAACAGTAACAATATATTCAGTGAAACATTTAAATTGAAATGATCCACATCATTTTTTGGGCTCCCCACAGGAGTAAATGGATGAAATTATATGGCCTGTGTTATGCAGGTCAGAGAAGATGATTATAATGGGCCCATCTGGGCTTAAAAGTCTGTGCATTTTAGAGGTTAATGCTAGCACTAACATGGATATTTAAAAAAGAAACCCTAAGGAATTGAAGTCTCAGTTAAAAGTCTTATTTACTGATATTTCATTTCTTGATTTTCATCCTACTTTCACCATCTACAAATACTTTTACGATCAGATCATGCCTGAGAGGCATTAGCTTGCATCAAGTGGCAGCCTCCCTCCTAGATGTTAGTGCAGCATGCTCTCTCCTCCAGGCCTGGTCAGCTTGGCTGGCTGGAGCAGACGGGGGTTGAGACCATGGCCTAGCCTCCTCCCTCATCCACCTGGTCTTCCCCTAGAAAGTGCTAGGGTGAAGCAGTCTCTCAGTCTATAGAGGACAGAGGGTACAATGTTGATTCACCTCTGAATGGTGGCATAATTCTGCACAGGGTGGGGCAGGGGGAGGAGGGGGAAGCACCTTGCAATCCCACCCCATAATGGTATTTAATCATCTTCTCTTTAAACTACAACGCACAGGGACATATGACAAATGGGAATAAGACCGATATTTCTCATTACTAATTCACTTATTAAGGCCCCTAATGAATGAGAAAGAGAGTATTGCATATTCATTATGAAAGTGAGACACCAGACGCTTTAGTCTTTAGATTTATTTATAGTTAATAGTAGGGAGGGTGGCAGGGGGAGCTCTCTAGAATCAAACCAAACTTTTAAGCTTGGAGTTGTTTACACATGTTTTTTTTCTATTTTTAACTTGCGGAATCCTGCTGGGGATGGAACCAGAACTGTGCGGCACAGCAAGAAGTGCATGTCTGAGGTATGTCTAGCCACGACCAGAAGTAGTGATGGAAAACATGAGACAGCGCCTCTTCTCATGACGTTTCCAGTCCAGTTTGCAGACTCACGAATTTGGACAGCTGAAATAAGCACCTGCTTATCCAAACTGCACCTTGAGGCCAAACACTGGCCTACCCGAGGGTTGGGGTGGTTTTTTTTAGAATTTGGTTCAGTTTATGTACATCTTGGTGCAACTGTATCAATGTTGAGACTACATTCTGCTGGTTTCTTCATCTTTCTCTGAAAGATTTTCAAGAGACATTTGCCAAAAAGAGTCTTCCCTAGGAGAGGCTGTGTTAGCTGTTTGTTTCAAATATTCCAGCTTGGTCGTCTTAGCTACTAAAATGGCTTTGAGCTTATGGCTTTCCATGGTTATACCATTCCTGAATTCCAGGCCACCACCCACCTTCTTATAGAAAAACATGTAGTAAAGCTTTTAGAACGTTCAGTGAAATCCATCCTCAGCAGAACTATACTGAACTATTTGCCACTTGATCCTTTGAAAGCATAGTCTTCCGCATGTATTTTAAGCATTCCTTTTATTAAAGAAGCTATAAAAATAGTTCACTTCTAGATCTGTTTAGCTTAAAACATGTTCTTGTGTATTTTCCCCATAATAAAAACTGATTGGCAGTGTCCTCAAGTGGTGATCTAAGATGGTTTATGTTGTTGACTTTGTCATCTTGTCCTAGTAAGTTGGAAATTACAGATTTTATCAATGTTGCCATTATTTCAAAGCATAAAAAAGGTGTTTGTTTTTCCTCTCCTAGATAGAGAACAGCTATCTTGTAGAAATGTATCCACAGATTTGATATCATTGCAATAGTACAGGACAGCTATTTCTTTTTTAGACTCTGTGACAATATGTCTAAATAACATGCAAGATAGGACATATTGTTAAAGGCTCCCTCTGACATGATATATCATGCCGCATCAAAGAATAAAACACCCCACTGCTTATCTTTTTGAGTGTCCAGCTCTAATTCACACTGCACATTCCACTGTTATTTATAGTTGCTTCTTTTTTTCCTGCCTACCAAGCACTTAAAATTAATATTCAGTGCAGTGATCCAAAATGTTTATTTTTATAGTGTGTTTAGTTCATGGTCTCATGGTAGACTGACATATTGCTGGTAGAGCAAGGGTCAGATTATGATGGCCAATAAAACAGAATGAGCGCCTTACTGCTCCCCATGGTAGGGGATTAAATATCAGATAGGCAAGGATGCCCAGGCAAGATGATATGTTATCTGTCTCCAACTACAGTAACTTTATATTGACAGTGTTCCTACATTTTTAGCACTTACCATCCTTATTTTCTGAGGAACAGAAGCAAGTGATGGCTTATTCTCTATTGTATTTTATAATCATCCATAAATACCACACTGTTGAAGGGACTATTAAAGAGCTGTTTACTCTAAAGGTTATTTAATTTTTAGATTGCAAGTTGCGCAGTTGCTTAGAGAGACAGGAATTCGGGGTTGTATAAATACAGCATTTCTTACTATATACAGTTCTGATCACACTAGCTTTAGCAACAGTTCCAAAATGGTTTGTTATAAGCCCCTGTTTTCACAGTCACAACTTTCACCTTGTGAGCTGACATTTTTCACACTGGCTCTCTGTCTGGAGGTGACATTTTTTGTTAAAGTTTGAACAAATTTCATTCAAATCATTTATGAGTCCTGAGACTGGAGAAAACAAACAAACAACAAAACCCATGCAGCACCACAAAAAACCCACAGGCTTTACTTCATTTTAAAACAAACCAACAAAAGTCCCACCAGAGAGGAAGAATAAACTGAGGTTTGAAATGTGAAATATGGCATGAAAATATTCTTAAGGACTAGCATCTTTGCATGGCTTGAGAAAAATTGCTATTTAACACAAATATAACAGGAGAAAACTGCATACTAGAATGCTCACCTGGAAATTTCCTTAAGCCTACATGTGTACTTTTAAACTAGAACTGGACAATTTTTTTTCAGAGTTTATTTGATTAAAAATGCAATTTTAGTCACCCCAAATTTGATATGAATAGTGTCAGCCATTCACAACACAGCCAAAGAAGGAGGAGGGGATGCAACTGTTGCCCACCCTAACTTATAAATTTTAGCCCAGTAGTTAGGGCACTCACCTGGGATGTGAGAAAGACAGGTTCAAATTCACACTCAAACAGACCCGAAATGGACTTTTTTGTTGAGCAAAAAAACAAAACAAAACAACCCTCTCCCGCCATCTCCTGACTTGTGAAGTGAAAAAACAAACAAACGAGGAAGCCCGATATCGGGACAAAAGAAGAAAAATCGGGACATCTGGTCACCCTAGAGGCAACATATTTGTTTACTTTTCGGGCATACCTAGATTATCTTTAGTCTCCTTCCCCTCCATAATTTTCCTGGTCCATCCTATACAATTTAAGAGACATTATGTCTAAGGGCCAGCCACTGACAGAAAAACTTCCGCTGGTTCCCATGAAACAATCTCTCTTCCAGGTGGCTCTTTCAGTGCTTCAGTGACTAGACTGAGCAAAATTCAGTCCTGATTAAAAGTGGTTCAACGACTGAATTCTGCCTTATTAGGCCACGTCTATAATACGGGCGCCAGAGCAGCACAAGACACAGGGCTGTAGCTATGCCCCTGCAGCGCGGTCGCTCAGATGTCTCCTGCAGCAAGGGAAGGAGCTTTTCCATCGCTGGAGGAACGCCAGTTCAGTGAATGATGGTAGCTGGATGGAAGCATTCTTCCATCGGCCTTGCTGTGAATTCACACCCATGAGCGCTGTTGCTATGTCAACCTAACTTTTAAGTGTAGAACAGGCCTGACACTACGATGCACTTGATGCAGCGCCCCCATCGTTCCATCCACCTGCAGTGCCTTCACCCTTCCATTTACTTCACAGCACTGGACTATGAACAACACCCATGCTTAGCATGTGTTGCTAAGCATGCTTAGCATGATCCACTAGTGGATCAGCACTGCTCTTTCTCATCCATTCCTAAGCAGCACAGAGACATTAGTGCATGCCTGATTAAGTGCACAGTTATGTAAGTGTTCACTGATTGGTCCAACAAGCTTACAAGATCCATCATCAGAATTTGTAAGTCCACCAACCCAATAGCTCTTTTTAAAGGAGATTGCAAATGCTGTAGCTGAATAGTTGAAGATTTTTTCATCCTTTTTATTCTTTAAGACTACCTAGTAAGCTATAGGGGGTGGGAAAGTTAGTACAGCATTCAGATAGCACAGTTAAAAATACAAAAAAGCAGGAGATTAAGGGTGATATTTTCTACTAATTGCCATTTGTGCCTTTGAAAAATCTACCCCTCAACAGTTAAAGTTCTACTAGCAACATTGCTCTGGCGGCAGCACATAATGTTTTCTTTCCTTTTACAAGTGAAATGTGTAGTCTGAAATATGAACAGTTATGCCTTAAACAGATACCATAAAAAACAACAGAATGTGCAACTTTGCAGCACCAGGTTCTTAATTCCCATGCTCGTTAAGGAGCCTTGGATAGAAATAATATGTAACCCTTCTGCCAGGATGAGTTGACAGCAGCAAGGGCCAGGTTCAGTACATAGGGGTCATGTCTTCCTCCTCAGTCTCACTCTCTGACGTGCTGAATAGGGGTAGGTTAGCTTCGGAGGACCTGTTGTCCGTGTTGGATGGCGGCTGTGGCCTGGCACTTCTGTTCTGCCTGGCTGCCCTGTCATGGCCCATCTCATAAGGGGTGCCAACCAACTCCCCCACAGGGAGCAAAAGATTTCTATGCACCGTCTTTATTTGCCCTGGACCCTCTTCAGGTTTGATCTTGTAGACCGGCAGATCTCCTAGCTTTTCCATCACTAGGTAGGGTATTGCCTTCCATCTGTCAGCTATCTTATGTTTGCCAGCAATACCCAAATTCCGCAGCAGGACTCTGTCCCCTGGCTGGAGCTCCTGCAAACGTACCCTAGCATCATATCGATGTTTGTTGCGGTCTGCGTTCTTCCGAGCTGCAGATGTAGCCAAGTGATAAGCATCCCGCAGCTTTTCTCGTAGTTGGGATACATATTGCTGATGAGTTTCATAGCTATCACCATCCTCTGATACACCAAAGCACAAGTCTATGGGTAATCTTGGTTCTCGCCCAAACATCAAGAGATATGGGGTGACTCCTGTAGCATCGTTCTTTGTGGCGTTGTAGGCATGCACCAGAAATGCGACATGTTGGCTCCAGGTTGCCTTCTGTTCTGGTCGCAAAGTCCCCAACATATCTAATAGGGTTCGGTTGAACCTCTCTGGCTGAGGATCACCTTGGGGGTGATAAGGTGTTGTCCTAGACTTCTTAATTCCCGCTATCCTCAGCATCTCCTTCAGAAGGTGACTCTCAAAGTCCCGCCCCTGATCCGAGTGTATCCGGGCTGGGAATCCATAAACTGAGAAATATTTCTCCCACAGTACTCGAGCGACAGTGGTGGCCCTCTGATCACGTGTGGGATATGCCTGTGCATACCGCGTGAAATGGTCGGTCACTACTAGAATGTTCCCAACATTCCTCTTGTCTACTTCTAAGGACAAGAAATCAATGCATACCAACTCCAAAGGTTTGGTGCTGGTGATGTTCTTGAGATATGCAGCCCTTGTGGGCAGAGTTTTCCTTTGAACACATCGAGCGCAAGTCTCACATTTCCTGCGAACATCTTCAGCCATCCGGGGCCAATAGAACCTACTACGAATAAGTTCTAGGGTCCTTTCCATCCCTAAATGTCCAAAGTCATCATGCAGGGCCCTCATGGCCAGGGCTCTGTACTCTTTTGGCAGCACTAGTTGTGCTCGTTGCTTTTGTAAAGGGTCAGTGGTCATTCGGTGTAGCACTCCCTGAATCAGTTTTAGTTTGGTCCATTCTCTTAATAGTAGTTTACCCTCGGGGCTAGGTGGGATAACCACAGCTGGGCTTCGCCCCTCCCTTTTGGCCAGTAGGGTATCACAAATGTCAACATCTTGCAGCTGGGCCTCTTGCCAGTCAGCCGCATTAAGCATGGGCAAAGGAGATTGGTCCAATGCAATATAGTTCACTGAAGCAGAAGGCACGCATTCAGGGGGCAGGCCCAGAGCTTCTGCAACACATCCATGAAGGCTCTCCTGGGCCTGTGGCTCTCGACGACTCACACTGCAAATAGCTCTCACTCCATCCGTGGGTATCACAGCAACTTCTGGAGCCTGCGGACGCCTGGACAATGCATCAGCATCTACATTGCTTCTCCCCGATCGGTATTGGATGCTGAACTCATAGCCAGCCAAGGCGGCCACCCATCTTTGTCCTGTAGCATCCAGCTTAGCACTTGTTAACACATATGTCAGTGGGTTGTTGTCTGTCCACACCTGGAACTGAGCACCATACAAGTAGTCTCGAAATTTCTCAGTGATGGCCCATTTCAAGGCCAAGAACTCCAGCTTGTGGATGGGATAGCGAGTTTCACTGTCAGACAGTCCTCGGCTGGCAAAGGCTACAGGTTTACGGTTGCCTTCCACTTCCTGGTACAGTACTGCCCCCAGACCCTCCAAACTGGCATCAGTATGTAAGAGAAAGGGTTTGCTTGGATCAGCAAAGACTAGGACTGGAGCCTGAGTTAGGCGAGTAATGATTTCCTGAAAAGCCCTTTCACATCTCTCACTCCACCGTGGCCCAAACGCTTCGAAGGGGCCATAGTGTCTCTGCACAGGAGGCTTTCGGGGGCCCCTCTTATTCTTGGTCTTAGATTTGTTCTTGTTGGACTGATATCCCCTGGTAAGATCATTCAGAGGTTTTACAATCGTAGCATAGTTCTTCACAAATCTACGATAGTAGCCACTAAATCCAAGGAAGGTCTTGAGTTCTCTGTAGTTACTTGGGCATGGCCAGGTAGTGAGTGCTTCTATTTTATCGGGATCAGTACTCACACCCTCTTGGGACACAATGTGACCCACATACTTCACAGAGGTTCGGCAGAACTGGCATTTGTCAATTGAAAGCTTCAAACCATATGCCTCCAACCTATCAAGCACTTTAAGAAGTCTTTCTTCATGCTCCTCCAAGGTTCTTCCAAACACAATCAGGTCGTCCAAATAAACTAGCACTTGCAGTAAATTCATGTCTCCCACAACTTTCTCCATAAGACGTTGAAATGTAGCAGGTGCCCCAGAAATCCCTTGGGGCATGCGTTCAAACTGGTAGAACCCTAATGGGCAGATGAAGGCTGTCTTCTCCTTATCTTCTTCTCCCAGAGGGATCTGGTAGTATCCACTCCGAAGATCCAACACAGAGAACCACTGGCTACCCAGCAAACAGTCCAAGGCATCTTGTACTCGAGGCATGGTGTACTGATCCACTATAGTGCGCCTGTTTAGGGTGCGGTAGTCAATACACATCCGGATCTTCCCACTCTTCTTACGAACCACCACAATGGGAGAGGCATAGGGGCTACAGGACTCTGTAATGATACCGTTCGCGATCAGTTCTTGCAGGTGATGACGTACGTCTTCCATCTCAGAGAGAGCAATCCTCCTAGATCTCTCTCTGAAGGGTCGGGGATCTTGTAGCCTGATGTGGTGTTCCACTCCTTTGGCACATCCCACATCCCACTCATGCAGTGAGAATACCTTGGATCTCTCACAAAGCTTCTTCCTCAGGCGATCCTTCCACTCCTCAGTCAACGGTGAGTCACCGAAGTCTAACTTTGCAGGATCCATCGCCGGAACTTCAGCTTCACACTGGGGTCTCACAGTGGTTTCAGGCTCAAAGATGTCTGCAATCTTCTGCCCTGGTTTTACGAGCACACTCTGGCTTGTTTCATTAGCAATAAGTATAGTCACCTCTTCCTGGGCTTCAGCAGGTAGGGTTATGACTCCACTGAGAACCAGCACTCCTTCAGGAAGCCCTCCCTGGGTCGGCTGCTCTACCACTGCTAATGTTCCCTTACTGCCTTTCAGGCAGGTACTCATGACAATCACCTCCTTTTCTGTCATTGCAGGCACCACTAAGGGGACCAGGCCCGCATACTTCAATGCTCCCACCGGCAAATCAGGCATCACTTTTCTTGTGTCCTCAATTTTCCTGTAGGCTGCGGCACAATGTGTGTGTATCACCAAGGTGTTCAGGTATTGTTCCCCTGCTCGCTGTCTGCAGTAATCTGCCAGTACCTTAAAGAGGCTGGAGTTGGTCCCTATGAGCACGGACACGTCAGAGACTCCTTTAGGGTCGGGGCAAATTAAAGCAGCAGTGTCCACCTCCTGTCTTACTCCAGCGATCTCTTCTGGGAATTCCAGGTGTACTATGACATACCCCTGATAGGGGTAGTCATCCATGCTGAGGCCACATAGGCCAAGCCCTGTCAGGGGCTGTATAGGCAGATGCCCAAGCATCTGCTGGTAGAAAGACTGGAATATGATAGTCACTTGGGATCCCGTGTCAAGCACTGCTCTACATTCTGTCCCTTCAATCCTTACAGTGACCTCCGCTCGAGGTCCTATCAATCCTGGTGGGATTCGGGCGGCAGGGTTCTCTCTGGGGGAGCCTCCAAATCCTGCAGGCCTAGGCGGCTCCCTTCCCAGGCCCTGGGGCCGTTTCCCGACTTCCCCCAGGTGGTCCTCAGCTTTTGATATACTAGCGTGGGATTCTCTGTATTCTGACACCTTGCAGCAATGTGCCCACCCTGGCCACACCGGTAGCAGAAGAAGGATTGTCCTTTCCCTCGTCGCCTGGGTGGGGCAGAGGTTCCAAATGTGGTCTTCAGGACTGAAGTAGTGGGGGGTTCCTTGTACCCTGAAGTCTTTGCTGAATCGATGGTATTCGCTAGTTCAGCCACTTTCTGTATCAGGACCTGCACTTGTTGAGTAAGTTCCTCTTGAGGAGTCACCATCAGTGCCTTGGGCGTTCGTATGGATGTTGATCCAGTCGCCTGGTGTGGCTGAGCCTCCCAGACCTCGCTAGCTGCCTGCCTCTCCTCCTCCTCTCGGACCTCTTTTATCAGCTGAGAGTAACTCGGTGGATTGTCTTGCCTTTCCCTTAACCGAAGGTGGAGAAGAATTGGGTTCTGATATTGAATTCCTCTCACAATCTGGGCCAATCTAGTCCGGTCCATTTGCTCAACCACTACCGCTCCCCTCATGATGGCTCTCTGTAGTAATTTCTCCAACCTCTGGATATAGCCAGAAACCTTCTCTCCCTTTTGTTGCCTGGCATTGAGGAACTTGCAGTAAACATCCTCTGAGCCCTCGGTTCTCCCAAAGGCGTGATCAAGGGCCTCTAGGCAATCCTTCACCTTGACCCCAGGGTTACTGAGCTTCAGGGTGCGAATCACATCTAGGGCTGGCCCCCTGAGGCACTCTACTAGTCGCTGTCTCTTTTCAGCATCAGGCACTGCCCACTCCTGCAGCATTTCAGTGGTGTGTTCAAGCCAGGGTTCAAATGCTTCCTCCCCCGGTATTGGGGTGGAACCCCCAGAAAATAACCTCAGTTTACGATACGGGCTTGACTCAGGGTGGGGTGGCACCACCTTCTCTAATGCTTTCCCCAAAGCCTTCACCCACTCATCAGGTGAAGGAGCAGGCTCCAGGTGTGGGACTCCTGGGTCAAGGCCCAACAGACCCGGCATATCAGCCAAAGTCTTTCCCTCTTTCCCCAAAAAGGCTGACATTTTCTTTAAAAACTCTACATTGGAGGCAGGGGCTGGTGAGGGCTGACTCCCAGTGGCTATTACCCTCCACACACCATCTTCCACTGCTATCGTGCCTGGAACCTGTAGAGGGTCCACAGCCGATGGCAGCTCACACAGTACAGCAAAAGCCCCCTCCTCCCTCACAAACATGCGCCCACGCATTTTGCACTTACTCAGGTACTTAGTGGATGTCCTTAATATAGGTTCTATTGATCCCTCATTGAACGCCTCTGACACCCCCGTCACCAGAAGACAGTTCTTAGGGTCAATAGTCATCCCTTTGCACCAATCCTCTAGCAAGTGTAGGGCCATTATACAAACTGTAATTTTTTTCCAAATATAACAGATCAAGACAACAACAAAATTTTGGGTTTTCCCAATTTAATGGCTCACCCAAGATGTGCTTACGAGGGGTACTGACCCAGATCCCGGACGAGCCCCCAAATATGTAACCCTTCTGCCAGGATGAGTTGACAGCAGCAAGGGCCAGGTTCAGTACATAGGGGTTCCCTTCGCAACAATGCAATGCAAAACCGGCTCAAGCCCCCACCCAGTAACCTGGGAAAATCTTATACACATCCCTGGGTGCCTCAAAGAGGCAATACTTCCCCTCTCGCAAGCACAGAGCCTCAGTGTAACAGAAATCTTTAATAGCAGCAGATAAACAATACCAGCCTTAAATTGGGAAAACACCGCAACTAGGATCTATAAGCCAAACTGTGAGCAAGACCCACCCCAGCCAATTGGGCCGTGCCCTGTCCCTTGGGTTCTTGAGTCCAGCAACCCAAACGTCACCCAAAGTCCCCAAAAGTCCACGAACCCAAAAGTCCAGTCCCAGAGTTCAAAAGTTCATCTGCAGGGTGCTACACGCCACCCGCCTGGGCAGCAATGGGAAGGGGCGGGGGGTAAGGGACACCTTACGTGGCGTGAAGATGATTGCCTCACCCCTCCGTGGGGCTTCACTCTGCTCCGCCAGCTGTCCCGCAAGCCGCTACCGCTGTCCCCACAAACTGCTCTGTCCCACCAACAGCGCCGCTCCACCAGCCGTCCTGCAAGCTGCTCCAACTGCAACCACGAACTGCTCCACTCTGCCAGCAGCACCACTCCGACTGTCCTCACGAACTGCTCTGCTTTGCCAGCAGCACCACACCATCAGCTGTCTTGCCAACTGCTCCACCAGCCACTTATCTTCAGGCTCCCCCACTACTTAACACAGTGCTCAGTGATTTCAGCTTAGTGATTTCAGCTCAGAAGGCTGTTAGCACTTTAGTGATTTCAGCTTGTAGTTTAGGGGAGCCCTAGTGCTCAGTTGCACTATTAGCCCAGAGTGATTTCAATTCAGCAGTCTGAAACCAGACTCTCAAGGAACTCAACATTAGCTCTGATATTCCACAGTGGAGAGAGGCAGAGATACTGCAATTGGTGTCTCAGACCCTCACAAGGGTCCTACACCACCAGGTATTACGCTTGATCTTAGCCAAAAGGCCGAGAAGCAATCCCCTGTCCCCAGCCTCTCTCCATTCACTGGGCTTTGGAACCCATGTCCCTTGGCTGGCGAGTGTTGTTTAGTTCATGGCAAGTTCCCCTTTAACATGACAAAAGGCCAAGTACAGTTCCACTGGCCATGATTTACATAAGCAGTATAACAGTTTATTCTTCCTGCCCCAATAACAGAAATTCCTGCCCCAATACAGAAAACTGAGGATCCTACAGCAGCCCAAAATGCCCATTTGGGCCACTATGGTTCGTACCAGGCAGGGTGGGTGTGCCTATGCAAATTGAATCAGCCCCTGGAGTGCTTTGCCATGACTCACCACCAGATGTCAGGGTGGAGCTCATCCTGACTCTGCTTACACACAGGTTGGAGATAAATTTGTGAAGACTGTGATTGCAAGGATAACTTTTGTAGTTCCTGATCATGATTTTAATTGCATAACCTTCACACTGCATGAACACAGCGTTCTGCGTATAATTATAGCAGAGTGGCAGCTCTGCTATCGTTAGGGTTGAGCGTCTCTTTCTGTTTAAAGGTCAGCTGTCCTTTAAAAGACACGTGCTTTCTCAGATAGTCTTGAAATTTGCTATGCTTCTTGGGGGTGTCAGAGAGAGTTAATAGGTCAAATATGTGATCATTTGAACAAACAGCTCTCAAGATATATTCCCCCTTAAATAGAAGGTCAGCTGTTTACAAAAAAATCAGCTGATATTTTTGGGGGGGTACACCTGGGAATCAAACTATAGCTCTAATCCTCCCCAAACCAATCTCAGTCACTTGGGATTTATCTCAACTAGTGCGCGGCACTCACTGTCAGTCTGGGGAAGCAATAGTGAAAAAGTTACCGGCGGGAAATTTGTAACTCCATTTTAGTAGGTGCTAAAATGCATAAAAGAATTAAATGTCCATATGCAGCAAGACTAGGGCTCAGTTGAAGCCAGTTGACAGTTTGCAGTCAGTGTTCTCTCACACTAACTAGATGGCTCAAGGGGATTTGCTGTGGTTACTGAACCTGAGCTGCACCCAAACAGTGTGACAGCAGGTAGGCATATCCATGCTAGTGTTAGTCTGGCTAGCACAGGTAACAGACAATAGCTGTGAAGATGTGGAGGCACAAGCTTCAGTGTGGACTAGCAACCCGAGGAAGTAGCCAGGGATTTCCAGTAGGCTTGTACTGGGGCAGCTAGCCCACACTGCAGTTTGTGTTCCAACACATACTAGCACTCTTCCTTTACAGAGCACATGAGTACTGTAGGATTAAGTTTAACACCTTCTCTTTGCTACATCAAAATTTAGGCTTGGGTTAGGCATAGCAAACAAAAGGTACATACACCTGGCCTTCACTCAAACAAACATCTATGCTACTCCATGCAACCAGGCTTTTACATGTTACCATCCCTTCACTCTGACCATTCCTTCTGACGCATTGCCTCATTAAGCACTGGAGATCACGGACACATATCCCGACAGATTGCAAACAATTCCCATGGCAAGAAGACATCTTTGTGCACCTCTGTTGATGCAACCTACAAAATTCAGCTTTGAAATGAGGTATACTTGATCTCTCATGGTACACATGAACCTCTCCTCATATCAAAGTTATGACAAGCTGCTCCAATTAATCCCTCAATCATTCAATATAGTGAACACAGATGGAGTTCATTCAGAACTGTGGAACACAACACAAATAATGGCATATTACTTAGAATTTTTGCATGTGTACTTATTATGGCATCCCACCAACCCCCTTTACTGAATCATTCCTAATTCAACAGGGCAGAGTTAAGGTTGCATTGCTGGGGTGGTGTGTACCTTCACTTTAAGTTTTCATAACCTTCATTCTCTTTGTGAATTTGTCCTCACCCACAACTATTTCACATTTGGGGACAATATATACCTTCAAGTCAGTGGCACTGCTATGGGTACCCGCATGGCCCCACAGTATGCCAACATTTTTATGGCTGACTTAGAAAAACGCTTCCTTAGCTCTCGTTCCCTAATGCCCCTACTCTACTTGCGCTATATTGATGACATCTTCATCATCTGGACCCACGGAAAAGAAACCCTTGATGAATTCCACCACGATTTCAACAATTTCCATCCCACCATCAACCTTAGCCTATACCAGTCCACACAAGCGGTCCATTTCCTAGACACTACTGTGCTAATAAGCGATGGTCACATAAACACCACCCTATACCAGAAACCTACTGACTGCTATACTTACCTACATGCCTCCAGCTTCCATCCTGAACACACCAGACGATCCACTGTCTACAGCCAAGCTCTAAGATACAACCACATTTGCTCCAATCCCTCTGACAGAGGCAAACACCTACAAGATCTCTATCAAGCATTCTTAAAACTACAATACCCACCTGCTGAAGTGAAAAAACAGATTGACAGAGCCAGAAGAGTACCCAGAAGTCACCTACTACAGGATAGGCCCAACAAAGAAAATAACAGAACGCCACTAGCCGTCACCTTCAGCCCCCACCTAAAACCTCTCCAGCGCATCATCAAAGATCTACAACCTATCCTGAAAGATGATCCCTCACTCTCACAGATCTTGGGAGACAGACCAGTCTTCGCTTACAGACAGCCCCCCAACCTGAAGCAAATACTCACCAGCAACCACACACCATACAAAAAAACCACTATCCCAGGAACCTATCCTTGCAACAAAGCCCAATGCCGACTCTGTCCACATATCTATTCAAGTGACACCATCATAGGATCTAATAACATCAGCCACACCATCAGGGGCTCGTTCACCTGCAGATCTACCAATGTGATATATGGCATCATGTGCCAGCAATGCCCCTCTGCCATGTACATTGGCAAAACTGGACAGTCTCTACACAAAAGAATCAATGGACACAAATCTGACATCAAGAATCATCACATTCAAAAGCCAGTAGGTGAACACTTCAACCTCCCTAATCACTCAATGAAAGACTTTAAAGTGGCTATTTTGCAACAGATAAACTTCAATACAGGCTCCAACAAGAAACTGCTGAATTGGAATTAATATGCAAACTAGATACCATTACCTTAGGCTTGAATATTGACTGTGGGTGGCTCGGTCATTACGTTAATTGAATTTATTTCCCCTCCTTAAAAAACTCTTAGCACCTTTGTGTCAACTGTCTGTAATGTAATGGGCCATGTTGATTATCACTTCAAAAGTTTCTACTGATAACAGTTCCTTTCAATTAATTAGCCTCTTAACATTGATATAGACACTCCCACCTTTTCATGTTTCTCTGAATGTATAAATATCTGTTCACTGTATGTTCCATTCCATGCATCTGATGAAGTGGGTTCTTAACCCACGAAAGCTTATGCTGAAATAAATTTGTTAGTCTCTAAGGTGCCACAGGTATTTTACTTGTTTTCTTTTCATTCTCTATGTTCTACTTCGACATTCTGGAAAGGCACAAGCACTACTGGGCAGCCTTAATTCTGCATTAAGAAAGTTTTTGGACAATTAACCATAAACCAAATTGTCTTTGTTACATTAAAATAATTTATCTCCAACCTGTGTTTCTATCCAAGGCTCCTTAACGAGCATGGGAATTAAGAACCTGGAGCTGCAAGGTTTTCAGCACTTCACAGGATCAGAATCCGGGTGAAATTCACCTGTGCTCAGAGAAGCACCAAAGCGCCTATGAACCACTTGAGTCATATTTGAGTTCTACTTGACTTAGGTGGTGTATTAGCTATGTGCTGGATGTCTCAGAAAAGGGGTAAATTTAACTCCAAATGCATATTTTAGATGCAATGTAATTTCCTCTTTTAATATAATCTGTAGTTAGCCAGATTTCTTCCCTATTTTCACCAAGTAGGCAAAGTGTTTAACTTTGCTATCAAATTGTGGTCGATACTCAACTTTTAATAAAGCTATATTACACAAGTGTCATTGTTTCTTCAAGATGACCTGGTTTATGCTAATTTATTTACATAACCACTGTAATATGTATTTCACAGCTGACACGGCAGCTCTCTTCAGAACCCTACCGTGACCTGCTTCTCATTATGATGGGGTAAACAGTGTCACCTTTCCAGTGCACAGTGAATTACAGAGAAGTAGCAAGGCATGCCATCAATCACATTGCATTAAGTTGGCTTTCAAAGTAGATTTCAGATATCACAAATGCTATTTAGGCTGTTAGGGAAAGTACAAATTGGACAGCTCATATAAAATGGCCATATGATGAATGGACATGACAGGTCTTCAAAGAAAAGGTGCACTGCTATTCTACAAATAGCCTTGTCAAAACATAAGTAAGACTGCAGCTCTTTTGGTAGCCTGGCTACTACAATTTAAGAATTCTTTAATTGCTCTGTCTGCTAGAAGTTCAAACAAACGTCATTGTTATCAGAAACTCATGTTTATTTATAGACCGTAAATTCTATGTCAAGCTAGCCCCTGCTAAGAATTTGCATTAGGTTTTGGAAATTAAAATATTCCATATCATGGCAGATTTGTTACAAGGTATCTTTTAACAGAAAAATACCACATGATGTTTCAATCATAGCCAGGCTCTGTGACATCCAAAGTAAATGTAATTTGCTGGCTTACTTCATGTGATCATGTCTCCCTCTACTGGTTTATCTTAGTAACAATGACAACCTGCTACTCACAGTTTAAGATACTTGCACATTCAGCACAAACGTTAGTGATTTGTGCTTTAGGCACTCCAACTCCAAGGTTAGATCACTGCTGATGATAATGTAGTCTAGATAAATAGATATGTGGTCATGGCTCATTACTACTGATGGGACTTGCACTTTGTGGACCTATAGACACTGAGGGAAGCCTTTTCTAAGAGCACATGCATATAATCCATTGGCATCTAGCCTTTTCTAAAACAACATTATGTGACGGGGCAAGGCCAGAGGGCTATAGGAAAGTGGTAAGGAACCAGTATGTTAGCCCCAGGCTAAACAAATCCCTGATACCTTATGGCAGTTGCTCCAGGTTAATCAGGACACCTGGGGCCAATTAAGAACTTTCCAGAAGGCAGGGAGGTTGATTGAGACACCTGCAGCCAATCAGGGGCTGGCTGAAACTAGTCAAAAGCCTCCCAGTGAGTCAGTGAGGGGTGGATGTCAGGAACTGTGGAAGGAGGTTGCATGTGAAGAGCTGGGAGCAAGAGGCACTAGGAGCTGAAAGTAAGAGGGGATACTGCTGAAAGATCCTGTGGTGAGGATAAAGAAGGTGTTGGGAGGAGTCCATGGGGAAGTAGCCCAGGGAGTTGTAGCTGTCGTGCAGTTGTTCCAGGAGGCACTCTAAACAGCTGCAGTCCACAGGGCCCTGGGCTGCAACCCGGAGAAGAGGGCGGGCCCGGGTTCCCCCCAAAATTCCCAACTCCTGATCAGACACAGGAGGAGTTAAGCTGGACTGTGGATTCTACCAGAGGGGAAGATCTCTGAGGCAAGCAAAATCCGCCAATAAGCGCAGAACCCACCGAGGTAGAGGTGGAACTTTGTCACAATACACATAATCCAATGATCATATCTCTAGCTGCTGACCTTAAAACCCTGATATAGCTAAAGTAATTATTCCTTTGGCTCAAGTGATAAAGGTGTGTCTTTTGCTTTTCCTGCTGCATGATCCAGGGTTCAATCACCACTAATGTCTATATAGTCTGTAAAAAGAAAACAAGAAAAATACCTGTGGCACCTTAGAGACTAACAAATTTATTTCAGCATAAGCTTTCGTGGGTTAAGAACCCACTTCATTGGATGCATGGAATGGAACATACAGTGAACAGATATTTATACATTCAAAGAAACATGAGAAGGTGGAAGTGCCTATACCAACGTTAAAAGGCTAATTAATTGAAAGGAACTGTTATCAGTAGAAACTTTTGAAGTGATAATCAACATGGCCCATTACAGACAGTTGACACAAAGGTGTTAAGGGGGAAAATAAATTCAATTAATGTAATGACCGAGCCATCCACGGTCAATATTCAAGCCTAAGGTAATGGTATCTAGTTTGCATATTAATTCCAATTCAGCAGTTTCTCGTTGGAGCCTGTTTTTGAAGTTATTCTGTTGCAAAATTGCTACTTTTATATCTGTCATTGAGTGATTAGGGAGGTTGAAGTGTTCACCTACTGGCTTTTGAATGTGATGATTCCTGATGTCAGTTTTGTGTCCGTTTATTCTTTTGCGTAGAGACTGTCCAGTTTGGCCAATGTACATGGCAGTGGGGCATTGCTGGCACATGATGGCATATATTACATTGGTAGATGTGCAGGTGAACGATCCCCTGATGTTGTGGCTGAAGAGATTAGGTCCTATGATGGTGTCACTTGAATAGATATGTGGACAGAGTTGGGATCGGGCTTTGTTGCAAGGATAGGTTCCTGGGATAGTGGTTTTTTTGTATGGTGTGTGGTTGCTGGTGAGTATTTGCTTCAGGTTTGGGGGCTGTCTGTAAGCGAGGACTGGTCTGTTTCCCAAGATCTGTGAGAGTGAGGGATCATCTTTCAGGATAGGTTGTAGATCTTTGATGATGCGCTGGAGAGGTTTTAGGTGGGGGCTGAAGGTGACGGCTAGTGGCGTTCTGTTGTTTTCTTTGTTGGGCCTATCTTGTAGTAGGTGACTTCTGGGTACTCTTCTGGCTCTGTCAATCTGTTTTTTCACTTCAGCAGGTGGGTATTGTAGTTTTTAGAATGCTTGATAGAGATCTTGTAGGTGTTTGTCTCTGTCAGAGGGATTGGAGCAAATGCGGTTGTATTTTAGAGCTTGGCTGTACACAATTGTGTCAACTGTCTGTAATGGCCCCTGTTGATTATCACTTCAAAAGTTTCTACTGATAACAGTTCCTTTCAATTAATTAGCCTCTTAACGTTGGTATAGGCACTTCCACCTTCTCATGTTTCTTTGAATGTATAAATATCTGTTCACTGTATGTTCCATTCCATGCATCCGATGAAGTGGGTTCTTAACCCACAAAAGCTTATGCTGAAATAAATTTGTTAGTCTCTAAGGTGCCACAGGTATTTTTCTTGTTTTCTTTTTGGTGACACAGACTAACACGGCTACTACACTGAAATATGTAGTCTGTGTGTATATGGTCCTGCTTCATTATGCAGAAGTCCTAGTAAAGGAAGAACTATTTTGAAATGTAACTTAAATTGCTGTGTGGTGATCTGTCATTGGTAAAAACGTCTTTGATTTTGCAAGAGTCTTCATTTTAGTCCCCAGAGAGGCTAGCTAGCTCTCTCTTTTAGCCTGCACATTTATCAGGCCCCTTTATTGGTTAAGGACAGCTTTACACTAGTGGGATTAATCTCGGAGAACACAACTGCATTTTTATCTTGTTACAATTAATGCTATGGGTTTATTATAACAAAGGGATACTGTATATTGAATTTTTCCAGTTGACAAGACTTCCACACAGCATTACATCCTATCAATACATGCATATACTTTGCTCGGGAAGTCTACTCAATCAGGTGTTGAACAAAAGATAGGAATACCCAGAGAAAGTAGAAGTCACGTGGACTTTGAAAATTCAGTACTGTCTCAAAGACAATACAAGGAAAATGTACAAAAATTGCGTCGTACTGCTGGTATCCAAATCACTAAGGGTACATCTCCACGGAAACTAGACACCTGTGGCTGGCCCGTGCCAGCTGACTCGGGCTGAAGGGGCTTGACCCTGCGAGGTGGGAGAGTCCCAGAGCTCAGTCTCCAGCCCAATGAAATGTACCCCAATGAAATAGCCCATGTACCCCAATGAAATGTACCCCAATGAAATACCCTACAGCCCAAGCCAGCTGGCAGAGGCTGGGTTTTACTGTGTTGTGTAGACATACCCTAATATACTATAAAGCTTATAGTGATGTGCAATGTTCAGAAAGTATAAAGGTTGGGAGCGGTGGGGGGAGTTGCAGGGAGAATCCCCCCAAACTCAACTTCCTAGCCACACTTCTTTGGTCCATTAATATTTTAGTCATGAAAACAAACTAAATTTATTTTTGAAGCATGGGGAAATAAAATAAGATAAAAAGTGTCTGCTTCGTTGTGTGTGACACATCATGTAGTGGAGAGGAGAAAGATGACACTAATAATATCAACAGTGGAATTTATATTGTGTTTGCCTTTTCAGAGCACTTTACAAACATTTATGCAGCCTCACAACATCCCTGTTGGCTAGATAGGTAAGAATTATAACCCCCATGTGGAAACTAAGGCAGGGATGTTAAATGACTTGCCCAAGGACAGAGGTGGAGAATGTGTCAGAGCCAGGATTATAATTCATGAGTTTATGGCACCTAATCCTGTCCTCAAACCAGATCTCATTGCAAAGAATCTCATCTTCCCTTCTCTGTGTGCCTCTCTGAAGTGTTAGTTAGTAGGGCTTGTTCAGCAGTTCCTTCACACAAGCATACGGAGAAGACAAAGTTCTAGACAAAGCTCTCTCAGACTCTTATATCCAGCTAAAACCAGGAAGCGTCAGCCCACCTGCTGAGAGAGAGCTGATGTTTAATTGTAAAAATACAACATAACAGATCATTTCAAGTTCATTTCAAAGTCGGAGCTGAAGGTCACATCTCATTTACCTGAATCTGTTTGCTCATCTCTAGTCTAAGGTTTTCACCATTATTCCCTTGACTTGCCAGTTAAAGATAGATGGCAGCGGTTTTCTAATTCTTTTTTACTGTAAGTGACAAAGACAAATGATTGTATTACCTCGAGAGTTCCTTTGGCAGAGTAAGCGGCGTATGAGTACAGAAGGTCTTGGCTGTGAAGCTTTTTGGTCTCCCTGTAACACTTCTGTCCACTAGGATAAAAGCATTCACCACTATTTTTCAAAGTTAGTGTGTTTGAAGAAGAGCTTGGCAGGTCAAGCAAGACAGAGTAATTTACTAGCTGAACATCTTCAAGGCCACAAGATGTCCATTGAACCAGAAGTTTCATTGCAATGTCTGTATCTTCTTCTTTCCTAGGCAACTGTATCAAATCTCTGGGGGTGGAAAAAAAAAACAGTAATAGTAAATTTTTTCCAATACACATTCATCTTGTACAGATATAGCAGTTCACACTTTCATTAATGTGAGGCAAGGAATTCATGATAGATCATTCTCTTTGCATGTAATTCCTATGAGTCATCAGAAAAATAAAAGTCTTTGTGGAGAATAATAATTGTTGTCTTTTAAGAAAAATATCCTGTTGGAATTCCAAAATCCCACAGAAGTTATTTAAAATCATGGTACAATTTGCAAAGCATTCAATATTTACATGTAGAATTTGCACTTCCATGCTGAAGTATCTGGCTGTTAAATTGTTGGGTGCTGGCTTTTATCCCTATAGCTAGCCTGGCTACAAAAGTATGTTCAGAGGAAATATGTACTTATTAACTTCAAACCCAATCAATTCTAAACAATATAATTTGATATTTAACATTTATAAAGCAACTGTCATTTATAGGTTAAAACATTAGAAACATTAATTTCACCTCACAAAACCTTATAAATTAGGTACATTTTACAGATGGGTAAACTGAGTCACAGAGAGGGTAAATAATTTACCCATTATCACACCGTGATTAACTGACTGAGCTTGCAATAGAAATCAGGGATAGAATCCTGGCCCCAATAAGTCAATGAGAAAGCTCCCATTGACTTCAATATGGGGTCAGGATTTCACTCTATGCATCTCGAAAAGTATGGGCAAAGGCTCCACATTTTGATCCGGTGATGAACGTGAAAGCAAGTTTTAAATATTTATGTGCAGACTTTAAAAAAAAAACAACCTAAGTCTGCTAATTTTACATTTCATCTATTTAAAATACTCTCTCTAAATTCGGTAGTATTACCATCCCCACAAAGTAGTGGATCATAATTAAAACATTGCACAGGAGGGTGATAGGATGATGCTGTCTGGAGCACACTCCTGCAGCAGGCTGGGGAAAGACAGGCACACCTACCTCAGTTACCCTTTTCAGAGTCCCCAGAGAGGTTAATTTATTACAAAAGTCCCATGCACATAAATCATAATAAAAGTCCCATAACCATAATCCAGATTTCCCCCAGGATAGTCCAAACAGTGCAGGATAGAGTTATGGCATCTCTCACTACGCTCTGGCTCTCTAGTGCAGCCCCTACATCTCCTGTCCTTATAACAGGAAAACCACCCCACCCCTTCCAACTTGAGTGCAACCCAGCTCTTCCCAGCAGGAACCCTCATTGTGTCCATGCTGGGATCTTCTTTGCCAAAGGAACATTCCTCACTTCCCCTGGGCCTCTCACAGCTCCTCTGACTCCAGGTCTTGAGCTCCAGAGATTCCAGCAGTTAAGCACCTTCGTTGCTCTCTGCCTTCAAGGCTCTTCAGCCCTAGGCCCCAGCTCCGAGCCAAGAGGCAACTCCCTCAGCTACTGTTGCATCTCTTGCTTTCAGCCCTGGCTGTGGCTTGGGCACATCAGCCAGCAAACCCCTTTTGCTGCTGTCCTACCGTCAGCCTTCACCCAGGTCTCAAACAAACAGTCTCCCAGCCAATTCCTCCCTCTTCCTAGGGAAAGCCTGTCGTGAGCATGCTGCTCACTGCAGCTTTCCCCAGAGATGACCTCTTGTCTTCTGCCTTTTCCTGACTGACTCTCACCAAGACTTTCCCTCAGTGGGTTGCTCCCTGACCTTTTCTAATTCTTAGGTACAGCTCCGCCCCCTCCATTGGCCAAATGGGAGCGCCTGCTCTGGCATACAGGAGCTGGATCTGCTTCATTTGCAATGGCCAGCCACCTCGTGACAAGGAAACTCACAAAATCTATGATCAGTAGCTTTGGAAGGGTTGGCAACTGACCATTATCAGGAGATTAGAACTCCGTGGCATAATCTATGTTGAATTTTAAGACAGCCAAAGACATACAAAATGAAGGCATGGTTACAGGTGTTATTCTTTGCAGTGAAACTGTAGCTTCAACTTGATTTTCAACCATTGTTAACAACTGCCATAATAACAACTTATTTTATAGCATCCAGCAGTGCCATAGTATGGTACTTTACAAAGGCAACAAAGTCAAGGTCCCGGCCCTCAGGAGTTTACATTTTAGTTGAAATACAAGACCATCTGCCGTGTAACCAAAAAGCAAAAACTCCACTTCCAAGAAGCTCAGAACTCAGTGGCACAACTAGATTTTTAAGAAATAGCCCAGTTTTTGTATTGAAACTCCTTATGTAATGAAAAAATACCTAATATTCACTGGACACCCACTAGGTTTTTTTGTTTTATTTTTCCAAAAGTTTCAGCTTTACAAAATGATTGATTTAAATCAAATCTATCCAATACAGGAGCGTTCATTTGATGTAATTTTGTAGGAGGCTGGAGGGAGGGGATGATGCTGGAAATTAACTACAATTAAACATTTAGCCTACATTCACTGAGCAAAGCAATTTGCAAAGCTGAAAAGAGCAGTTTCACCAAGTATCATAATATATTATTTGACAGAAAGTTTTCCTCAGCCTTGATATCCACAACAAACGGTTGTCTGGGCAGTATAGTGAAGTGTCATGTAGAACACCTGAGCCTAGAAATGATTTTGTCAATACCGCTCAATAGGTTGACCGACCATGAATAGGTTGATTTTGGCTTTTCTGGGCCAAATACAGTTTATATCACTGCTGAACACCTGCTACTGGATGGTCCACAGAGGGGCAATGACGAAAGAACTGAAGGAAACAATGAATCTAGTCTGACCAGCTCCAGAATGAATGCCAAGTGAATAGCATTGTAGAGGGACATCTAACGATAATTGCAGTGGAAAAATGGAAGCCTAAAATGAAAGGGATTGATGAATGTATTTTCTGTCCAACATACCCCACCATCCCCGAACTCAAAATCATTCACCATACTGCGGGGAGCTCTGAAGAGTAGTAGCCTTGATGGCATGCTGAAAGGGTACTAGGAGGTCTTTGCTTGGCTATGTAAACTGCCTGCTGTACAAAATGTCTCAAAATGTAATGTTAAATGGGAAAACTTCATTGAGTGGGTGTGTTTCCAGTGGTATCCCCTGAGAATCAGTTTCTGACCATATGCCATTGAACATTTTTATCAATGACATGGAAGTAAACATAATATCATCACTGATAAAGTTTGCAGCTGACACAAACATTGCAGGAGTGGTAAATAATGAAGAGGACAGGTCACTGATACAGAGTGATCTGAATATTAGCCAGGATATTAGCCTAGCTATGAGCCAGGAAGAGCAGGGATGGTGTCCCTAGCATCTGTTTACCAAAAGCTGGGAACGAGTGACAAGCAACGGATCACTTGATAATTACTTGTTCTGTTCATTCCATCTGAAGCAGCTGGCATTGGTCACTGTCAGAAGACAGGATACTGGGCTAGATGGACCTATGGTCTGACCCAGCATGGCCGTTCTTATGGATAGCTTGGAAAGCTGGACACAAGCTTACCCAGCAAAAAAGATCCATTTTAATATGGCTAAATGTAAATGTATACATCCAGGAACAAAGACTGTAGGCCACACTTAGAGGATGGGGGACTCTGTTCTGGGAAGCAGTGACTCTGAAAAATGGGTTGTGGTGGATAATCAGCTAAACATGAGCTCCCAGGGTGACACTGTGACCAAAAGAGCAATCTGGGGAGGCACAGCGAAGAATCTCAAGTAGGAGTACCGAGGTTATTTTACCTCCATATTTGTCACTGGTGCAACCACTGCTGGAAAACTGTGTCCAGTTCTGGAGCCCACAATTTAAGAAGGAGGTTTATAAATTGGAGAGTGTTAAAGAAGAGCCCCAAGAATGAATTAAAGGATTAGAAAATGCCGTATAGTGATAGACTCAAAGAGATCAATCTATTTAGTTTACCAAAGAGACGGGGTGACTTGATTACAGTCTATAAGTATCTACATGGGGAACAAATATTTAATAATGGTCTCTTCAGTTTAGTAGAGAAAGTTTGGCTGGAAGTTGGAGCTAGACAAATTCCGAATAGAAATAAGGCATATATTTTTTAAGGTGAGAGTAATTAGCTATTGGAACAATTTACCCAGAGTTGTGGTGGATTCTCAATCACTGACAATTTTAAAATCAAGACTAGATACTTTTTTTAAAAAAAGAATCTGCTCTAGGAATTATTTTGGGAATGTTCTGTGGCTTGTGTTATATAGGAGGTTAGACTAGATGATGACAGTGGTCCCTTCTGTCCTTGGAATCCAGGAATCTATAAACAAAGTAACAGGCTTAATGAATTTTATATTGAACTGAATTAACACTTCAGTTGTGTTAGGCCTGAAGAGTACATGATTATATAACTGAGACTCAGAAATATAACCCCAAACCACCAGCTAGTGACACCTCAGCTTAAACCTCGCTTGTACCCCTTAGAATAGCTTGTGACATTCGATTTTCTGTGCTCAAAGGGCCAAATTTTTAAAAGTATTTAGTCATCTAAAGATGAAGATAGGCACACATTGGGATTTTCAGAAGTCACTAGCTGCCTAACTCCTACAGTAAACAATGGATGAACAAAACAATGAACAATTGTTAAAACAGTGGCAGAAATCCATTGGAGTAAGGACCTGGACAATTTTGAAAATCTCACAAGTTGCCTATCTGCATCTAAATACCTTTAAAAATGTGTCCCAAAGAGCCTGATCCAAAGACCACTGAAATCAATAGAAAGACTTATATTGACTTCAATAGACTTTGGAAAGGGGAAAACATAACAGGAAAAGGGTATTTAAACCTCTCCTTTTAACAATACTACCTTATACTTTAAACCCCCATTCGTTAGGGAACATTTACTACACACACAATGTCACTCACAACCTTATAAATGTGAAAAGGAAATACCATATCATACGGGTGATGCATTAACAACCTTGAGTGATAACATGTTACAATTGCACCCGACGGTATAGTACACGCTTCAATGGCTAATGCCACCTACAGGACATTACAGGTTGCAGCATATGTTATTGATTGCACATGCAGATCAAAATATTTGAAAAACCTCACTGAAAGAGACTAGATATATATCATATCTGAATGTAATCTGTACAACAGTCAGAGTTACTGCTGTACAGAGTTCAACTTCTTTACAAGAACACTGGGTTTATGTTAAAGACTTCAGAGATCCAGTCAGGAGGAATAATTGTCAAAGGTCACTCTCCAGATTTAATCTTCTTAATTTATCTAAAATAAGTCTTCAAACAGGCTTCACAAAATGGACAAGTTAATCTAATCAGTACTGCATTACAAGTCTCCAATTTCATCTGCTATGCCCTTTAATGCAATGACAAACTTGGACAGTACAGAAACATACAAAGTCATTTGATTAACACAGTCACTACTTCAAGATCCACATTTCCCACAGGTGTTAGAAACAGTAATAGAATAAATAATTGGAAGAAACCCATCCCATACAAGTAAGGTTATGGCACATTTCAACAGCCAGCACTCTGTCACAATAAAAAGGCAGTTTGTTTATTTTTTTTTAAAAGGACACAATTATCAAATTGTTCCCTCAATAATAACTAAAGATGCTTTTTACTCTATAATTAAATGAAGCATGCCTTTGAAACTTTTGCGACAATATACTTGAGTGAATTACAGAAATGAATACACTTACTATTTACTTCATAAATTTCCTTACAGCATATTCAAATCAAATTGCAAATCTTGGGACACGTGTTAAACAACTCAGCAGATATTAGGTGTCTTTGATAAGTCTCATGGAGAACAAAATAACACAAACACTCTTTGGCAGTTTAATTAAAAAGATTGAGACAAATTTCTCCCTGATGTAAATCCATTAATTTCATTGATTTACACCAGGGATTAATTTGGACCATTATTGTTTGTCACAGGCTGGTTAGATAACAGAAACAATGTCACAAGAATAGTATTTCCGACAGTACTCCAAATTCAGAAACCCAGAAAGTACTAGGTTTTTTCCCCCTGTTATCAGTTAATGAGAAAAAACAACATTACACCTCACACATTGCAGTCACCTACTAACCTGAGTTAATTTACTTTTTTTTTTCTTTTTAATTTACAGAATATTAAGACTGGTAACAAGATAGCACATATGAGCTGTAGAAAGGAACAGAGTGTCTGCATCATCATGCAACTGCTACTGAGAATGTTTTCAGTATCTAAAGCTTCAATAGCAATGCTATGGCAATTTTCATTTACACTACTGCCTTTAATGGTGAGCCAGCCTCTGATACCCTTATTCACTTTATAATTTGTAATACTCTATTCAGCAAGTTGTTCCGTGGAAATCAATAGTGATACTGCCAAGTAAGGTACTACTCTAGGGGCCACATCTTCAGCTATTCTAAATCTGCATAGCTCTATTGTTGAAGTCAGTGGACTTCCATTGGTTAATGATCTTCATGTACATAAGGGTATTAGAATCTGGCACAAGTACATTACGTGAACAACAACAACAGGCAGATGAATATAGTGGCTTTTGTCTGAGGATTTCAAGAAGCTTTTCCCAAATTCAGCTTTAGAACACCCTCAGAGATAGGCAGACAGAAAAGACCTAATCCTCCTCGAACTTCAGGTAGAAGAAAGTCATCAGTGTGTGAGTATGGGGTCCCACTGGGATACAGGGGGCAGAAGGGGTAAGGCAACAAGCAAGCTTCTTCAACTCAGCACGACCAGCCCCCAGAACGGGTGAGCCGACCACCTATTTGCCACCACCTCCTTCAGCCAATGGCTACTTGTCCCACCTGTCTATATATCCCCATATGCAGCAACCGCCTAATCTCTACCTTCCCCAGGCAGTGACCACGTGGAATGTGGGGGCTGCTGCCTCCTTTCTTCTGTGGGGGCAGCTGGCCCCTCACCCTCCTCTCTCTGTCTGTGGGGGGAAGCTGGGGAATCAGTTGACCTTTCCCTGTGTCAGCAGCCTCTTTGGGCTTCTCCCCGCTCCCCCCAACTGAGTTGTGTGAAAGTGGCAACCCTACCCCCACTTTCTCCTCCACCAGCCTGCACAGCCCTCCCCTCACCCCATCACTGTCCTTGCAGCTAGCGGGCTCCATAGACAACTAATCTCCTCATTCTTCTTTCTTCCCCTCCTAGTCAGCAGCCGACCTCCCTTCCTCCTCTTTCCCCTTACCGGCCTCTGGGAATGGCCACAACAGTTTCAAAGCAATACCGACATAAACCACTGGTTGCACGTGTCCTAAAAACAGCACACGGCTATTTCTCTGTGATAACTGTAAGAAGTGAATAATAAAAAATAAACCAAAGGTTAACTATCAACATAACTACACGATCTTGTTACCGTAATGCGTGGCCTGTCTTTCATTTCCCCTTGTTTTGGTTTAGGACCCTTAACTTTGCTCCCATAAGGAAAGCTTTGCAGGTACAATATTCTGGTATAGACCACGCCTTGCTCGTTTCATGACTGAATTCCAATGATAAACTCATTAGGGCAGGGAGGATGCCTTTACTTGTGTCTCTGAAACACCTGGCACACTTTTGGGTGCTGCCATTGCACCTTGGGTGCAGTGTATAATGTTACCTATTGTGTAATCCAATTTAGAAAACCTGCTGAAGCATTGAGACAGCCAGTAGGAGCAAGGAAATCTGATACTGATGTCATTAAATCTGCCTTCCTTGGTCTGCCTAACCAGTACTGGTCCTTCTATGAAATGTGGATTGATTCAAAACACTGATTTTAATCAGAGTTTACATGAACAAGCAGAAAACCTTGATTTAAATGGATTTACTTTTTACTAATAAGTGTACTAGTTAATTATTTTCCCAAAGAAAGGTTTACTCTCATTGGTTGGTATAATCATTAAAACATGTTTATTTGCAACCTAAAATTGTTACTATTTCTTGCTAAGCAAGAGGGCACACTATATCAATACATATTTATTTATACAAAATTATATAGTTTAACATACATTTATGTACATTATTAACTTTTCCCTTTTTATGTTAGAAAATGGTGAATGAGGCTACATTTCTTATTTACTAGATGGTGTTTTGTTATTTGGGATTTCTGTCAAGCTGCATTCGGATGTAAACTGGAATTCAGCTACACTTGGCACAAGAACAAATGGGTATAAACTAGCTATGAATACATTTAGGATGGAAATTAAAAGGAGGTTTCTAACATCAGCGATAGAGTAAGGTGCTGGAACAGCTTTCTAATAGCAGTGAGGGAGCAGGGGGAAAAAACAAAACCTAACTAGTTTTAAAATGGAGATTGATAAATTTATGAATGAGATTATGACTAGGTTGCTTGTGATAGCAGGGGACTGGATTCGATAGCCCAGGAGGTCCATTCCAGTTCTCTGTTCCTAATTCCTAAATTCTTAATTCCCTCCTGTATACCCTGTGCAGCCATAATGGAGATAATAGGTTGTACAGGCTGAAGGTGAGGGCAGAACCTAGGCCCAAACATTTAATAACAAACTAGAAACCAAGACAGGCAAAGAGGACACAATGTTTCATTAAGGCCAAGATGTAAATCTTAACTGGTTTTCCTTCTTTGAAATGATGAAAAGAAAATGATGAAGACATATTCTCGTGCTTCTTCTTGAAGACAGGAGACAGTTTATACTCCCTGACTTGCAGAATGGCCCAGAGACTAACTGCAAGAGATTACAAATTGGCCAGCATTGCTTAAGGCTAGAAGTGCTAAAGATGATAAAATAGTTTATAAGATGATGAGCTGCACAGGCAGCAGTCATAATGCTAGGCTTTCCATCCCAACACAGCAGAGTGACAACATCAAAAGACAAAGCTGTACCATGTGACTATAAAGAGAAATGAACACATGCGCAACACAGGCAGGGCCGGTCCAAGGAAGTTTCGTGCCCTAGGCGAAACTTCCTTCCACCAGCCCTGTGCTGCCCCCCCTCCCAATGACACCCCCCCCCCAGCCAGCTCCCCCCCCCCGCGGGCGCTCAGCCTCCACCACCACCACCCGCGGGCCATGGGAGCTGAGCGGGGGGGCAGCGGGGCGGCTTGAGGCGGCTGCCCTCTGGCTCCCCGCTCAGGCGCAGAGCCTGCTGCGCCCCAAATCTTGGCGCCCTAGGCGACCGCCTAGGGTTGCCTAGTGGGCGTGCCGGCCCTGAACACAGGAACTTCATTTTAAAACTGATGACTGTGGGGAGAGTAGGGCTGAAGCAGCGCAGAGGGGACTTCTTTGCTCTAGCAGCACTTCTTTCACGATTGCTTGCTAAAAGAGATAACTAGTCAGACCAGGTAATAGGCCAGATGGCACATCAGAACTCTTGGAAATACATGAAGTGATTGCTGAAAAACTGAGATATCTTGCCCTCTAAATCAGAAGTTAAAATTGGAATAATTCCCCCATTAACACCACATTGCCCTTGTCTAATGGATATAATAATGATAATCACTAAGATATAGAGTTCTTTATCAGAAATTCCTATTTGATATAGATGCAAACAGTAAGGCTCTTAATAAAAGACTGATACAATTCTATAGTTTCTCTCTCAAAACTATAGACACAGATTTTTTTTCTTCACGTGTGAAAAATCTTTAATGGGGACTTGGAGAGGAAATATCTGTGTAAGGGGACTGTTATCCCCTTACTAACATTCAGAGCTCCCAGTACCAAAAGGGGAAGGGTCGATGGGACTGACAGTCCCCAGGGGCAATGGGGAGAGGCCAATGCTCCAGGTCAGCCTGATTGACAGGGCGGGCAGGCGAATCAGGGAGTCAGGAGGTCAGGGTGAATCCCGTCCTCCGTGTGAGCTGAAGTGGCCTGAGTCAGAGTGAGTGGGGCTGAGCTAAGGAGAGGCCAGATCTGGAGGGGCCAGAAAAGCAGCCCAGAGACACAGACCTGCCCTGGGAGCAGAGCTGCAGCCCAGAGACAGACCTGCCCTGGGAGCAGAGCTGCAGCCCAGAGACAGACCTGCCCTGGGGGGAGAAGCTGCAGCAGCCGGAGGGGCCAGGGCAGCAGCCCAGGCAGCTGGAGGCAGAGCAGCAGCAGCAGCAGCCGGGCTGAGGCAGAGGAGCTGGAGCTGAGGCAGAGCGGTGGAGCTGGGGCTGGAGCGGTCCGGAGCCGGGTGCGGTGAGCAGCTGGGGAGAGCGAGGGGGACCCTGGGCAGTGGGCCCAGCGCAGGGAGACGCCTCAGCCAAGGGGCCCTGCAGGCCAGACTTGCAGGGGGATCGTAACCCCGACGGGGCGGGGGCAACGCTGGGAAGAAGGGTCCTGCCACCCAGAGCCTGCGAGCGTGTGGCCACTGCCAGAGCAAGTGTCCAAGCCACAGCGTCCCTGCAGCACAGCCAAGGCCTGAGAAGGAGCCTGGGACTTACACAGGAACAGACTGAACTGCCCTGACATTGCAGAGACACTGTTGGGATGTTCCCTGCCACAGAGCGGGGTGATGTGTTTTCATTAGCCTTTCCCATTTTTCCTTATTCCTGTTACAAATTAATTGTTAATTAAATAATTTGCCTTTGCTTTGAATTGTATGCAGTGATCAGTGGGTCAGGGAAGCATCCTGTTTAGAGAGTACACCCCGGAGTGGGGACACCCTAGCCCCTGACCTAGGTGACCACAGCAAGGTTGGGGGTCGAGCCCCCCAGGAATCCTGGGCCCAGCCTTGTTGGGGTTACGAGGACTCTGCCAGACAGGAGAGTGCAAGGGGAGTCCTCGAGGGCAGGGAGGCCTCTGGGTAAAGGAGGTGGGAGCGAGGACTCAGATCCTTCCGCTAGCCCATTTCACCGGGGTAGTGCAGAGACGAGGAAAGTTCCCCACAAGAGCGGGACTATTCCCCCGCTTACATAATTGGCGTCACGAACAGGATCCTATTCACAGGGTCCACCCCATTGGTTTACTGGTTGCATTCTGGTAGCACTGTCCAGGCCTGGTCAAGAAACCTACCATGGCTCGAATTGAAGAACTAAAGGCCCAGGTTGCTGAACTTCAGCGCAGATTATCAGACCAAGCTGAGGCATTACAACAAGCTAGAACAGAACAGAGAGAAGCCTTATCACTGGCTAAGGCTGTAATAGACCAACAGGCAGCAGAAGCTAAGAAACCCCCTACTATTTATGTCCCACGGGAGCAGAAGGTCACAGAGTTTGGTGGCTTCCCGACCAGAGCAGGAGACATTACAGTAGAGGAGTGGGTCAAGTCTGTGAAGACGGCTCTGCGTGTGCTAAGAGTACCTGAGGAAGACCATGTGGACTTCATAGAGGAACACCTCAAGGGCCAGGCGAAGGCCACTGTAAAGTTCATGGCAATGGCAGACAAGAAAGATGTGAAAAAGGTGTTTGAACTCCTCCTGGAAGTGTACGGAGACAAGGTACCTATTGGAACTCGACTAAAGGAGTTCTTTGAGAGAAAGCAGGAGCCCGGTGAAACTATCCGGGCATACGCATATGACCTTCAGGAGAGAATGGGCAAAGTGGAGCGGCGAGACTCTCAACGAGTTCCAGACCCAGATATGTTTCTAAAAGAGCAGTTGGTGTTGGGGCTCCGGGACGACTCCCTCCGACGTGAAATGAAAAGGAGGTTTAAGGAAGAGCCCAGTAAAAAGTTCCATGAACTCATGCAGGCTGCCATTATGTGGTCAGAAGAAGAGGAAGTTCCTGGGGCAGAGAGGGCCAAGCCTAAACCCCATACACAAAGTGGGGGCCTAGTGAATGCAGCTGCTGGGGAAAAGGCCCTGCCCCAAACACAGCTAACATTGGAAAGCCTAAGTGAAGCTGTCCAAAAACTGGCTGTCCAACAGGGGGAGATGCTGAAAGTGATGACTGAGGTGATGAAAGGAAATACCTCCACTAATGTGCCAAAATATCCAAGAGCTCCAGGATCCCGAAGATCTCCACTGAAGGATGAGCTAGGGAGGTACATTTGTTACACCTGTGAAAGGCCAGGACATACTAGCCGAGATTGTACACTGAGAAGGAGACCAGAGTCCCAGGCACTCGAAATCGGTGGGGCACCAGGAGCGAGTGGTCCATCTACAGTAGAAGGCCAAGCAGTGGCAGAAGGATTCCTAGGCCTCTCCTTCGTGGAAAATCACTCTGCATACAGTGATGGGAGGAACATGGGCAGGACCAGCATATCTAGCGACTTCTGTAAGCGAGCATTTGGAGACTGTCTAACTGCTGAAGTATGTATAGCAGGGGTAAAAACCAGATGTTTGTTAGATACTGGCTCAGAAGTCACCACCATTACTGAATCACATTTTCAAAAATACTTGAAAGACAAGGAGCTGACCATGCACAACACACAGTTTGTACATCTAACAGCAGTTAATGGACTGGCAATCCCAGTGGTGGGATGCCTCGAAGCAGATATCGACTACATGGGCCAGACACTGCCAGGGAAATGCATCTTCATCCTGAAAGACAAGGCCTCTGAAGGGAGCCATATAGGAGAAGGAGTCCCAGGGATTCTGGGGATGAACATCATTAGTGAGCTGAAAGAGCTACAGTTGCCAGTAAAAGGAACCAGGAGGATGAACCGTCATGGGCACTCTAAGAGGAATGCTGTGCTGAGTGGAGTACTGGCTCGAGCGGAGAGGCAGAGTCATTCCCTGGGCCCCACAAGGTGGATTGGAAATGTTAAAGTTGGCAGAAACCGGAAGACCATTATTTCTCCTTGGAGAGAGAAGATCCTTCATGAACGCTGCTGGATGCCAGGAAATACCAATGAATATCGAGTGCTGGTAGAGCCTACAACTGGGTCAAGCCTACCTAAGGGACTTCAGTCAGCCAATGTATTGACTAGTGCCATCAAAGGAAGAATACCAGTGAGTCTTTTAAACCCAAGCGTGAAGGCTATGGAGTTGCAGCCTGAGGAGGCGATCCCTCAGGTGAAGATAACATTTGGGGAGAAGGGAGAACAAGTTACCTTTCCTCAAGAAAGATGTGGTGGGAGACTGCCAGTTCCAGTTCAAGCGGTATGCCAAGGGCTGATTCCTGCACAGGTGGCTAACTTAAGGGTGTTGCCAGAGAAGCATCAAGTAGCCTTTTCTAAGGATGAGGTGACCAATTTTGATGACTGGGTCAAAGGTGTCCATTACAGGCCAAAGACAACCAGCAAAGTTGCTCTCAGTACAGCTAAAGACACAGCCCAAAGTAGGAAAAGGACTTATGATCGCAAGTCCAGTGGGGCTCTCATCAGGCCTGGTGACCGTGTACTAGTTCGTAACCATGGACAACAGGGGCGTAATAAAATACAGGACAAGTGGGAGTCAAATCCCCACATTGTAGTTGCTCACAACAATCCCGAGCTACCAGTTTATACCATCCGGCCTGAGCGAGGAGGTCCTGAGAGACTAGTACATAGGGATCAACTAAAACATTGCACTCTTAGTCCAGTCAGGGACCATAGGAGGCGTACATCAGCACACCCTGAGGAGACGGAAACCAATTGGGGGATGGTTCTAGTCCCACAAACTGAGTACAGAGGGGAACAGAGTGGGGCAAACACAAACCCTAACAAGAATGGCCAGATCCCTCAAGCTGACCCAGTATTACCCGAGGACAGGGAAATAGAAAATATGAGTAATGAACCACCATTTTTAAGAAGGTCCCAGAGGGCTAATAAGGGTGTACTGCCTGTTAAATTTAGAGATGATTATGTGATTGGTTCTATGTAGTGTTTTAATTAATATTATGTATAGTATGAAGAAGTAGATGTGAAATGTTTAATATGTTAAATGTTCTTTTGATGTTAATGGGTTTGATATGATGTGGGTATATGTTGTTAATAATGGGTCCGGAGGTATTAGTGTAAACATTGTGGTTGTGGCAGAATTTTAGCAAGGGGGAATGTAAGGGGACTGTTATCCCCTTACTAACATTCAGAGCTCCCAGTACCAAAAGGGGAAGGGTCGATGGGACTGACAGTCCCCAGGGGCAATGGGGAGAGGCCAATGCTCCAGGTCAGCCTGATTGACAGGGCGGGCAGGCGAATCAGGGAGTCAGGAGGTCAGGGTGAATCCCGTCCTCCGTGTGAGCTGAAGTGGCCTGAGTCAGAGTGAGTGGGGCTGAGCTAAGGAGAGGCCAGATCTGGAGGGGCCAGAAAAGCAGCCCAGAGACACAGACCTGCCCTGGGAGCAGAGCTGCAGCCCAGAGACAGACCTGCCCTGGGGGGAGAAGCTGCAGCAGCCGGAGGGGCCAGGGCAGCAGCCCAGGCAGCTGGAGGCAGAGCAGCAGCAGCAGCAGCCGGGCTGAGGCAGAGGAGCTGGAGCTGAGGCAGAGGGTGGAGCTGGGGCTGGAGCGGTCCGGAGCCGGGTGCGGTGAGCAGCTGGGGAGAGCGAGGGGGACCCTGGGCAGTGGGCCCAGCGCAGGGAGACGCCTCAGCCAAGGGGCCCTGCAGGCCAGACTTGCAGGGGGATCGTAACCCCGACGGGGCGGGGGCGACGCTGGGAAGAAGGGTCCTGCCACCCAGAGCCTGCGAGCGTGTGGCCACCGCCAGAGCAAGTGTCCAAGCCACAGCGTCCCTGCAGCACAGCCAGGGCCTGAGAAGGAGCCTGGGACTTACACAGGAACAGACTGAACTGCCCTGACATTGCAGAGACACTGTTGGGATGTTCCCTGCCACAGAGCGGGGCGATGTGTTTTCATTAGCCTTTCCCATTTTTCCTTATTCCTGTTACAAATTAATTGTTAATTAAATAATTTGCCTTTGCTTTGAATTGTATGCAGTGATCAGTGGGTCAGGGAAGCATCCTGTTTAGAGAGTACACCCCGGAGTGGGGACACCCTAGCCCCTGACCTAGGTGACCACAGCAAGGTTGGGGGTCGAGCCCCCCAGGAATCCTGGGCCCAGCCTTGTTGGGGTTACGAGGACTCTGCCAGACAGGAGAGTGCAAGGGGAGTCCTCGAGGGCAGGGAGGCCTCTGGGTAAAGGAGGTGGGAGCGAGGACTCAGATCCTTCCACTAGCCCATTTCACCGGGGTAGTGCAGAGACGAGGAAAGTTCCCCACAAGAGCGGGACTATTCCCCCGCTTACATCTGCAAGGATTTTCAAACTGAGATTCTCCATCCACTATCTCTCTGGGAGTGGGGGGTTGCCCTAGAATTGGTTGAAGAACCAGTTTTTAAAAAATACAGCTGTCAAAGTTGTTTCAGTTTTACAGGGTTTAGAAACTGACCTAAGTTTTTTTTTCAAAAATGTTTTGTGAATTTTAATCAAAAATTATTTTGTCATCAGAAAGTTATCAGAACTGTTAACAAAATAGCCATCAACAATTTTTTGCTTCTTGAAAGCTCACTAACAAAACATTTCAAATACCCCTTTGCTAACAATTTGCTCCAACAGTGATTTTGATAAGAATTTCAATAAAGATGTCACTTTTTTTTTTTTAAAGCAGTTTCTCTCCAAAAAAAAATTAGGGTTGGGGAGGCCAGTTTTGGCCAAGAAAAACTGTACTCCAATAATGCTGATCTGCCCTAGTTTGTCCCCACCACAAAAGAAAAGCTGCTTCCATACCTGACAGATCACAGGGGATTCATGGGATGCCAGGGCCATTTGATCAAAGACTTTCTACCACAGCAATCGTGCAACCTCAACATTTTCCTTCTCCCGTTCCCTCACAGCAATGCAACTGTGCTACCAGGTGTCACGGAGTGTGGGGGAGTCTGGCCCTGCACCCCTCTTCCCCAGATTCACTGGGAGTCTCAGCCAGCCAGTAGAACAGAAGGTTTATTAGAGATGCCAGGAACACAGTCCAACCAGAGCTTGTCATTACATCCAGGACCCCTCAGTCGGGCCCTTCCGGGGGGCAGGGAGCTTAGACCCCAGCTCGGGGCTCCCTGCATTTCACCCCACAGCTCCAAACGGAGGCAGGGAGGCCAGACCCTGTCTGCCTCTCTCCCCTCCTCTCCAGCCAGTTCCAAACTGAAACTCTCCAGCCCCTCCTCCCCCTTTGTCTCCTTCCCGGGCCAGGAGGTCACCTGATCCCTTTGTTCCAACACCTTCATCTCTCAAGGGGAGGGGCCGGGGCCATCTGTTGCCAGGAGACAGGGCCATTCTCTGTGTCCAGGCCTCTGCCCACCCCTGCCTTCTCGGGCTTTGTAACAATCATGCACCATTGTCCCACCACCTAGATACTCAAGCACTGCATAGGGGAAACCGAGGCACCCACACAGTACTCAGGGAAACCTTAACAACAGTCCTAGTTTGTCACACCAGGCAATCACCCTTAGCTGCAGTAGTTCCTGGGGACCAAAAATCTGTGACTGTATTAACTTCACAGCCTGCCATAAATTTTATACAAGGCCATGAGAAGAGACACATGTCCTTGGATGCTGTGAGTTATCTCTCCATGTGGACAGGCATTTTCTTCTCATGTCCCTTCCTGAAGGTTTTTATGGGAGTTTGCACAGACATTCTACAGTAGTAGCAGATTCCAATACGGAATCGAGTTCCAAGACAGCATAAGAACCTTGGCCCAGACCATCACCTCTTGCAGAAAAGACACCTTCACATCATCTCCTCTGCAAAGCAAATGTCTCTCATTCAAATTATAGAAGACGTGACATGGAAAATATATGTAAAGAGTTGTTATTTAAATGCAAAGAAGTACCACAATATTTAAAGCACAAGATACATTATTCTGAGGTATAAACATAGAAAATCATCAGAACTGATTGTTTCTAAGTAGAATATATCTGTATTTTGTATGAAGCATAAACGGTCCTTTAGCAATATACAGTAGCTGTGCTTTATTACTGACAAGATGCATGTCCTAGGATGGCCCTGGCTGGAGTGCTCTCATGAAGTAGGCAGCAGTGTGCCAGATGTGTCTGCCTCAGTTTCCCTTTCAGAGTTCCCAGAAATAGTCCTTAAAGGCTTTCCAAGAGTCTTGCACACATAAATCGTAAAATCCCACAACCATAGTCTAAACAATACATGCAGCAGAACAGCTCCGGCGTCTCTCCCCACGCCCCAGCATTCAGTACAGCTTCGGCATCCCTCATCATGCCTTACCCCAGTCTTCAGCCTTCACTGGCCCTCTGGCCTCAGGACTCTGGCTCAGAACCAGCATTCATCTCATTCTGCTGCTCTCAGCCTTCAGCTCTCTCCTGCCTTCTTTGGCCATGAATCGCTGGCACAGGAAGGTCAGCAGGCTAGCTTCTCCACTATTTCCAGGGAGCTTTCTGCTCTCTGCAGCATTGCCCAGAGACTTCCTCCAGTGTGACTCCCAGGCAGTTCGCACCTGCCCTTTCCTTTACTGACCCAAATAGCTTCCCCTTTTCCAGACTGACTCTGTGCTCTAAGGCTCACCATATTTCTCTCTTTATAGGGCTCAGGTGCCCTCTTTTAAGCCCAATTGGTGAGTCACGGTTGACACTAGCCCTGCTCCCTCTTAAAAGACCAGTGTCAACCTATGACACAGCCAAATTCCACTCTCCTTAAAATGATGCTTTTTACTGTTTTGAGTTCCCAGTCCCAAAATGATGCAATGAAAAATATCTCAAACACACACACACCCGTCTACTTGCACACAATGAATTTGCTCAAGACAGGTAGTGATGCATCAGAAGTTAGAATGTGCGTAAGCATTCCCACAGACCATCTGATTAAAACTATTACCATAAAATATTGTAATATAAGCAAAATGGAGATTGTTTTGAAAGACCATGCTACAGTTCACATAATAATTTAGAAACTCAGATCCATAACCAAAATAACCTACGAGCAATCAAGCAGAAAAGATGGTCATCACATTATTTATAAGATTATTTTTCTTTCTGCTTCCTCACTAGCACAGAAAGCAGGATCTACATTTCTATCTACCCACATACTTGTCTACGTATTGTTTTTTAGTGTGTCTAGCACCACAGTGCTCTGAAATATTATGCAATCTTTAGCTTCTCTGCTGAGTATGTCAACAAGGATGATAATTTTCATACAGGGTGTGTGTGTGTGGGTTTGTGTGTGAGATGTGGATATTTGTCCACTTAGAAGTGGACTAACACCCATAGCTCATTTCACTATGAGCACCAAAGAGCTGTCTTATGATAATGACTCTTGATCTTTTGGTCTGAGCTTGAAATAAGATAATGCTGCAGATCTCCATTAAAAATGCAGCCACCTAGTCGCCCTAATTTTGTACATTTGTTTCTAATTTTGTATTTAAAATATGTCAATGCAAATGGTATTGCGTCCAGTACTGCTTTATTCTGGAACTTGGACAGGCAAGATTGCTGCATTGACACATTCTAATTTTGTGATGGCTGTGGGCAACAAGAAATTAGAGGAATTCAGCATGGGATGTGTTAATGTAACCCACACACCTCGTGGGTGTGGTGTTCTGTCCCATCTAGTGGCACCAAGACTACTTAGAGAGAGAAATTAATGAGTTTGCTTTACAGCCTTAGCTAACAGCCAGTTGTCTTTCAGTTCATGCGGTAGATATTCATGCAGGTTCGATCCTGCCCACCGATGACCGGGGTCTGTCGGCGTTACATTAATGGTACTGCATACTCTTCCCTTACAGAAAGATTTGAGTATAGTGGTGTCTTGTCTCATCAGATTCAGATACACTTCCTAAATTATAAACAAGTGAAACAATGTCTGCCTACAGTGTCAGCCACAATTGCAAAACCATAGTGAAACATTATTTTCAGATACACAGTATGGCACAACAATTAAATATGGTGCAGATTATTTTAAGAGGTCTGCTTCCGCCATGCACCATCTTTATTGGCAGTGCCGTTCCACCTGTAAGCCAGTCCCAACACCTGGGAATAGCCAAGAGTAACTTTCCTGACAAAGGTTAGCAAGTGCCATCTCAGGGCTGTGACTAACTCTTCAAGCCATATCCCTTACAATCCAGTCCTGGCTGACAGGGCTGATGGGACAAGTCATATGTAGCTCATCACAGTGATGAACGTATTGTTTGCCCTAATAGAAGGGAAAGTTAGAAGCATATTCCACTCTACTGTAACATATTATAGGAGCATTTTTCAAATCTCTCTCTCTCTCTCTCTCTATATATATATATCTGCTCTCTGAATGTTGTAATATGATAGCATCATCACTATACTGTAGGTATTAACATAAAACAGTATGATTTATGGTAGGTTTTATTTCCCATACGTATAGTATAAATTTGATTTATAAAATTGAAAAAAAAAAGTAGAACGTTGTGGATTCAGACACTTTTACAGTCCTATAACAGAAAAATGGTTTCAATTTATTTCCAGGATTTCAGTATATTGTGTGGACAAGTGCCGCTGGGTAATTTTGAGGAAACAATTGCGACAGACTGGACTCTTCCATTTAGAAAAGGATGTATTGTGCATGCCTGGTAATATTTTTTTCAGTGAAAATGTCAATTTTTTTGCACCATCACAGTGGCTGATTCATTTATTTGTACACTAAACAGAGACAGAACGAAGTGCCTATAAGCTGGTAGTATTAACATGATATAACACACAATAGACACAGGCCAATTTTTCCATCTTCCTGAGAATTCCTTTGTTGATAGATTAAAGAACAATCATAAACCTCTGCCTAAGCTTCTTTTTGAGGCTGGCTGTACATATTTTTCTCTGCAAGCCTCTCTAAGCTTACTTCTGTTTCCCACAGCATCAAACAGATATTCACATGTTTTAATACTTTTTGGTTGAAACTAAAAGGACACTCCTGCTCTGGTCGCCAAGGTGAGTCAGAAGGCAAGCTCTGCATCTCAGCGTAGGGTGTTAGGAACGGACAATCGTTCATACAATAGAACTTGAGTTACGAACACCTGGGGAATGGAGGTTGCTCATAACTCTGAAATGTTCGTAACTCTGAACAAAATGTTTTGGGTGTTCTTTCAAAAGTTTACAAGTGAACATTGACTTAATACAGCTTTGCAACTTTACTATGCAGAAGAAAAATGCTGCTTTTAACCATCTTAATTTAAATGAAACAAGCACAGAAGCAGTTTCCTTATCTTGTCAAATTTTTATTTAACTTTCCCTTTAGTTTGTAGTAGTTTACATTTAACACAAAACTGTATTGTATTTGCTTTTTTGTGTGTATGTGTGTGGCTCTGCTGCTGCCTGATTGTCTACGTCCAGTTCCAAACAATGTGTGTGGTTGACCGATCAGTTTGTAACTCTGGTGTTCATATCTGAGGTTCTACTGTATTACCATTTGTGTTCCTGAAATTTGCACACGTAAATCTCCTCTGTAACAATGGGAAAACAGACAATTTAGTGTTCATGTACACTAAATATTAAGAAGTCAGTAAACACACTATGGCTGAGATTTCCTAAGCTGCCTAAGAGATCTGGATGCCTAATGAGTTTTGACTTCAAATGGAAATAGGGCATCCAGATCCCTTAGGCAACTTTGAAAAACTCAACTTAACTGTATTCCTAGAGATCACTCTCCATATTTTCCTGCAATAAGTTGGCACCCATAAGATGATCTGAAAAAGAGTATGGGTCTAATATGGATTGCTTTGGTTTGTTGATTCAGGTGATAACTCTTCCTGGAATAGCTGTCAGCAGTGCACATCTTTTTATGTGAAACGGCAGTTGTCTAGTCTGGTGCTCTACTAATTTCAATGGAACATCCATTTGAAGCAGCATTAGGAACAGAAACACAATATGGTAACATGCATTTTGTGTGTGGCAGTACGTATATACTTCAAGAGTCCGTGTAGTGCCCTTTTAACTGTGTTAATGTGTGAAAAAGAGCAATTTTATTTGGAACATTCTCTTGTAATACATCACCTATTTAAACAACATTAAAAATAAACTCTTCTTCAGATTAAAGCAATATTAGTTTTAAATGTTTAATAACGCCATACAAATTCACATTGTTTTAAACTGACACGATCTCTCCCTTCTGTGTTAATATAAAACCAAATTTTTTAAAACCACGTCAATGAGATATCTACCTGATGACTGAGATTCGAGGAAATTATCTTTCTTTTAGACTATTAATTCCACTCAATTCCTATGCACATGTTGTAAGGGTCCAGAGGGGACATCCCCCCACCCCCATGTTATTATAGGTCATTTATCCACATGAATTATAGCCCAACTAAAGAAGAAAAAGAATATTGCTCAAAACATTTTTAACCCACCAAAGCAGTATTGTTAGCTTAAAAAAGCCCTATGAGCGGAAATGTTATACAAAACTACCATACAGGAGAGAAATAGTTTTGCAGTTTGGTGGTTGTTTTAAATTCATTCTCTTTAATATCTGTGAGATTCAAGATTGATGTTACATTTTCAGTTACCAAGCCTGTAAGTTTAATTCTATGAGAATTAATAAGCACTCACATGTATATTTTAAGATAACTGGTCTGTGCAGATATTTGTTGACATCCATGACAGATGTAGAAATAGGGAGAAATTGTAAATACACTCTGTATTCATTCCCATCTTGTCAAGACTCTGTGGTGGCAGAAAACATGACTTTTCACAAAATCTGGCTCTTAACATTTTTTCAGGGGACAGATACAGAAGACAGATGCTAAGCAATATCTTAACTCTTATAACAGAAACAGTCCATGGCTAGATCCATCAAGAAATCAGCAACTGATGTTTGTACAAAGCGCCTCAATTAATCCACAGCTTCAGTTTTAAAAGATAAATATCTGTCAACAAGCAGTCCTGCACAAATGCATTATATGTTTGCAAGGGGGTAGTACACTCTAGCCTTGTTTAAATGATACCTGTTCATGTCTGCTCTTAATCTGAAAACATTTACTCTTATTTTCAATACTTACCAATAATATAAATCATTTCCAAAGCACGTATTTCATTCTTCAAATTTAAAAGACAATCTACCATAATGGGCTATATAATTAAACTGTAGAATTTCAGGATTCAGTTGCATCCACAAATTCTGTGCATGCAACTCCTGCATATATGTCACGTATATGCAACAATTACTGTCCTGATGTTTCACTGTGGGCTGAATCCAGGAACTGCAGACCTAAGAGTACAACCCTCTATCTGGTACCTACAATAGAGCAAAATCCTTTGTGGACCAGCCACTAGAAGCGGGGCAGATAACATACGGAACAGTAAGTTATATATGCACCATTTGCAGGGACATCTGTATTGGAACAGTTAAAAACCTGGCTTATACATTTGATGACAATCATCTTAGAGGAGTCATATTTTCAACAACTTCCTTTTCCCAGTGCAATTTTTACCTGCAAAAATATGTGCCACATTTCTGCATTTTGAAGTTATATTAAATGTTTCAGGTGTCAACTGCCGACGGAAAAGGGAAAATTTTAAACTCTTTTGAAAATAGCCACAAGATCATTTGCGGGTGTAAGGAAATGCCCGGGGACTCAGAAGACCTAGGTTCAGTTCATGACTCTGCCACAGGCAAGACTGTCTGATTTTGATAAATAATTTAATCTCTCTGTGCCTCAGGATACATCTACAGTGGAGAAAAATCCTGCAGCAGTGAGTCTCAGAGCCCGGGTCAACTGATTTAGGCTTGTGCCACGGAGCTAAAAAGAACAGTGTAGATGTTCTGACTCAGGCTGGAGCTCAGACTCTGAAACCTGGTGAGGGGCAAGGATCTCAGAGCTCCTGTCTGAGCCCTACAGTCTGGTCTACACTGCTCTTTTTAGCCACATAGCGCAAGGCCGAGTCAGTTGACCCTGGCTATGAGACTTGCTGCTGCGGGGTTTTCTTTGCCGTATAGATATACCGTTAGTTCCTTAGCTATATAATGGAGATAGTAATACTTCTTCACCACACGGGGGTATTGTGATTAGAGGTTGTGAGGTGCTCAGATAATATGGTGATGGTGGTCACGGTAGGACTTGGAGAGAGAAACACAAATTCAACCCTTATAGTTTAACATCATAATTTCTCATCATTTGCAGTAACTAATGACAACAGAAAATTATTGTAATTCAGCTAAGCCAGAGGTGGGCAAACTACGGCCCGCAGGCCATTTCCGGCCTGCGGGACCTTCCTGCCCGGCCCGTGAGCCCATGGCCTGGGAGGCTAGTCCCCGGCTCCTCTCTTGCTGTTCTCCCTTCCCCGCAGCCTCAGCTCACTGTGCGGCAGGTGCAATGCTCTGGGCGGCGGGGCTGCGAGCTCCTGGGGCAGTGCAGCTGCAGAGCCGCGGCCTGACCCGGTGCTCTGTGCTGCACGGTAGCGTGGCTGGCTCCAGCCGGGCGGCACGGCTGCCTGTCCTGGTGCTCTGGGCAGCGCGGCTGTAGTGCCACCAGCCACCGGTACGCCAGGCAGCGCAGTAAGGTGACAGGGAGCAGGGGGGGTTGGATAGAGGGCAGGGGAGTTCGGGGTGGTGGTCAGGAGGTGGGGGTATCGATAGGGGTCGGGGCGGTCAGAGGGCAGGGAATGGGGGTTAAATGGGGGCAGGGGTCCCGGGGGGCAGTCAGGAAGGAGGGGGGGTTGGATGGGGTGACGGGGGGCAGTCAGGGGCGGGGGATCCAGGGGCGGTCAGGGGACAGGGAGCGGGAGGAGGGGGGATGGGGCAGGAGTCCTGGGGGGTGGGCTGGGCCATGCCTGGCTGTTTGGGGAGGCACAGCCTCCCCTAACCAGCCCTCCATAACATTTCGGAAACCCGATATGGCCCTCAGGCCAAAAAGTTTGCCCACCTCTGAGCTAAGCAAACCGCCCCCTATAGGTGCCACATGAAATTAACAAATTTACCTACTGTATTTATTACTGAAGAGATTCTCAGACCTTTCCATACTTTGGGCTATATCTGAATAGAGATGTCGCACATCCCCAGTTTTCCTCTCCCAGGTATGATAGTGCAAAACACCTCCCCTCCCATTTGTGATCACATAGTGGCAATAACAGCAACTGCTTATATGAAAACACAATATTAAGAAAGTCTTTACAAGGCAGTGGAAAATGTATTAATGCCATTCAGCACATGAAAACACAGAGCCAGATCCTCCATTTCACTGGAGCTATGCCAATTTGCCCTGCCTGGGGATGTGACCCAGTAAAAAGAGTTAACACAATATGAGAAGACAAGCTTGCCACAGACCACTACTAAGATTTTATTTTTATTTCTGATGCAAGCCAGGGTCTGAATGAGCTCTCCCCTCGCATCTATTGATGCGAGAAAGGACTTTAGGAGCAGGCTATATTTGCACAGATACATCTACTTTGCCTTCTCAGAGGCAGAGTAGGGGTTTGTGGGGCCCTGGGCCACAGCAAGTGAAGGCCCCTCCCCATACCATCTGCCTGCAATCTCCCCACCTCCCCACCAGCACTCCTGCTGGGGAAATGGGGTCAGGGTGTGGGGGCTTCCCCAGCCCACCCGGCACTCCTGTCAGGGAATGGGGTTAGGGTCTGGGGGGAGTGGGGCAAGCCCCCACACCCAGATTGCACTCCCCCGCAGGAGTCCTGGGCAGAGTTGGTGGGGGCACAGGGGTGCCCATTTTTCCAGGGTCCCCAAAATTGTCCGGGGCCCCTGGGCATGGGCCCCGTTGGCCCAGCGGCTAACTCCATCTCTGGATCAGCAAACACACCTGCTTTGCCAAAATGATCAATTTTGGCTGTTTTGAGTTAAAATTCAATAGTCTTGAATGCAGGGGTGATTAAATGTTATCATCTTTATTGTATGACTAAAGAGAAGAACTATATTTATATGCCTTAATTGAGGGGTCATCCTAATTTAGCGATAGCACAGCAATGCCATATCCAAGTGGAAGTCAGAGGGAAGTCAGGGTGGAAATGGATTTCCTCCATGGTGATGTGCTTTGCTTTAAAGCAGGGATCTCAAACTCAAATCACCACGAGGGCCACATGAGAACTAGTAAATTGGCTTGAGGGCCGCATCACTGAAACCTTTTCATACAATGATACAAAAGTATAGTCAAAAATGAAAAAAATGAAGAGTAATATAGTATTCTATTAAAAGTCAATGTATTAACTTTTTAAAAACTGTAATGCAAAGAGGGGTTTTAATAAAATATAAACACTCAGTAATGTTTGGAGCTTGGCTGCCAGTGGAGTCGGCGCCTATTGCGGGCCGCAGGAAATAACTCCGCGGGCTGCATGTGGCCCGCGGGCCGCGTGTTTGAGACCCCTGCTTTAAAGAGTCCTACGTACTATTTGATTCCCCCACCTCAGTGATTGAAGAAAGAGCTGATCAGACTCAATTTAGAGTCCTTGTTTCTGCTTACTGATCACTAGAGCTGAAATCACAGATGAGCAGTAGGGTTGCCAACTTTCTAATCACACAAAACTGAACACCCTTGCCCCACATCCTGCCCCAGCCCTTCTCTGATACCCCGCCCACATTCACTCTACCTCCCCCCTCTATCGCTCACTCTCCCCCACCCTCACTCACTTTCACGGCGTTGGGGTGAGGACTCTGGATGGGGGTGCGGGCTCTGGGGTGGGGCCACGGATGAAGGGCGTTTGGTGTGTGGGTTACAGGAGGGAGTTTGGGTGCATGAGGGAGAGTCAGGGCTGGGGTTGGGATGCAGGAGGGGTTGTGGGCTCCGCATGGTTCCCAGAACCGGCCAGCATGTCCGGCTCCTAGGTGGAGAGTCCAGGGGACGCTGCCCGCGCCCGCAGGCACCGCCCCAACCGCTTGGGGCGGGGGCAGCACATGCAGCTCCCATGTCCATCCTTGCACCTAGGAGCTGGACAGGCCGTCCGCTTCTGGGAATGAGAGGGAAAGGGAAGTGGTGTGTTAAAGGGACATTTGTCTGTCAGACTTTCACACTGCAAGGAAAATGAGGCAAAGGACCAACGCCCAAATACTGTAGGGTGGGTGTTTACATATGGTTTGCACACTTAAAAATCACTGTTGTGGTGTTTTCCCAAGTTAATGCTGAGTTTACTTTCCCTTTTTGATACAACTTTGCTTTTGTTATATTCAGACTCAGTGCTTGTGAGTGGGGAAGTATTGTCTCGTAAAAGCATCCAGAGATGATATTTACTTTTCCCAGATTTCTGGATAGGGTCTCGGACCCTATTCTGATTGTAATGTTAATAGGATCCCCTAAATATCAAACCTGGACTTTGCAGGGATACACTTACTTTGCTTTTATTCCTCCCCTTGTAAAGCCTGGGGTCCCAGAGCCCAGGGCTTCAGAGTAAGACAAACACTATAAGTGGTACAGACCTTTAATAATTACCTAAAACTATCCAATTTCCTAGACAGAATACTGTGATTTAAAACATTTCTGAATATCAGGCCCAGGTTGTTTGAAGTTGAGCACCCAATAATTGGGAATCTCAAAATTAGTGGACACTTGAAAACACTGGGCCATAATAACTTGTGTGAGGTCCAACAGGCAGGCAATGGCAGAGCAAGGAACAGAACTCAGATTGCCTGATTCATAGCGTGCATGCTAGTCATCAGACCATCTCACTCATTTAGATCCTCCTTAGCCCTCAGTCTTTTTTTTAAAAAATGATTCTAAGTACAATCTAACTTACCCTCTCAGTGACACACAGATTACTTAATTATCAGGTGTGGTGCAATGCAATAATGACTGTCACTTGGTATTGCGCCCCCATGGTGACCGGAGCCATATTCAAAAAAAGATTTTGCTATTTACCCACTTTCAGGATAGCGACTGAACTGCAACAATCTTATTATGGAAGATAAGAACTACATTTCCAGACCCCCAATATTGTTGTCTACTATTCTTCAGTAACCCAATGATCTTTTTACTCAAGCTAACAAAGGAAGAGATAAGCGATATCCCTCAAATTATCCACCTGGAAACAAGAAAAGCTTAAAGTCACGGACCCTTTGTCAGTTTTTGCATATGAATGATTTGGGTGAAAGGCTGCATTTTTGCTGGCAAAGCAAGGGCTGGTCCACACTAGGGGGCGGGATCGATCTAAGATACGCAACTTCAGCTACGTGAATAGCGTAGCTGAAGTCAAAGTATCTTGGATCGAATTACAAAGTACTTACCTCGGGTCCACCCGGCGCAGGCAGGCTCCCCCGTCGACTCCGCTTACTCCTCGCGCCGAGCTGGAGTTCCGGAGTCGACGGGGAACGCTTCTGGGATCGATTTATCGTCTCTACATGAGACGCCATAAATCGATCCCAGAACATCGATCGCTACCCGCCGAATCGGGCAGGTAGTGTGGATGTAGCCCAAGACAGACCTCTCTCTTCCTGATAAAGAATTTTCAGTCTTTAAATGCTTAAAAGAAAATAACTAATTCCACATGCAGTTCCTTTCTCAAACACAGTAAATTGTAAGTAATAGAGGCATTTACTATTAAAAACTTTTGTATACAACAGAAGACATTTTAATTAGGAAACCTCCTGTCTTAAAATGATTCTCCAAAGTGTTCCCATAAATCTCAAGTAATTTGTTTGATCAGTTGTCACTATAAAACCACCCATTTTTTATCAGTTGCCTTAGTTGTAAAGTTTAGCAGTCGCATAGGCCAAGTTTCACTGCATATTACATATGATGATAAAATCCCAAGCACACACTATCACATTACATGGTTAGGCCCCAATCCTGGCTACTCCATGTGTAATAAACCCATTCTGTGCACTCAGGCTGAAGAATCAGGCGTCCTATTCATAATTCCTCTTGCAGTTATGATAGCAGCTATCATGAATATAGGGGGAAGGGTAGCAACCTTTATGTATGCAGTAGCATAAAATCCCTCCTTGGCAGCTGTACTGGATTGCCTTACCTGTAAAGGGTTAAACAGTTCAAATAACCTAGTTGGCACCTGACCAGAAGGAGCAATGAGGAAAGAAGATACTTTCAAATATGGGGGGAGGGGGGGAAAGATTTGTTTTTTTGTTCTGTGTGTGGTTCCCTCTCCAGACGGAGGGAGAAGCCAATCAGGTACAACATCTCCTGAAAACATACCTGGAATAATCCATCTAAAACAACAGAAACTGTGAGTAGGGCAAGGAAATGTGTTAGGTTATCTTTTGTTTTGGCTTGTCAATTTTCCTATGCTACAGAGGTAGTTTTATTCCTGTTTTTGTAACTGTGAAGCTGAGCCCAGAGGGGAATCCTCTGTGTTTTAAATCTTTTTATTACCCTGTAAAGTTGTCTTCCATCCTGATTTTGCAGGTGTGATTCTTTTACTTTTTTCTTTATAAAGAAAGTTTTTCTTTTAAGAACCTGATTGATTTCAGAGTCCTGAAAACAAAGGGTCTGGTCTGTGCTCACATTGCTAAGGCAACTGGTTGGTAGTTTATTCTCAAGCCTCCCCAGGAAAGCGGATGAAGGGATTTGGCGGGAATATTTTGGGGGGATAGGGATTCCAAGGGACCCTTCCCTGAATTTTTGTGTAAATCACTTGGTGGTGGCAGCAATACCACCCAAGGACAAGGAAAGGAATTTGTGCCTTGGGGAAGTTTTAACCTAAGCTTGAATTTGTGCCTTGGGGAAGTTTTAACCTAAGCTGGTAGAGTATAAGCTTAGGGGGTCTTTCATGCGGGTCCCCACATCCTCATGCCAGAGTTCAGAGTCGGGGGGGGGGGGGGGGGGAGGACCCTGACAGATGCATTTTCACAAAATGCTGCTTAGCCTCCCTTTTAGATGCCACATTGCAGATATAGACTCCTCTTTCAAAATTATGGGCCTGATTAGTCTCTTTCTTACACTGGTTCTATACAGATGTAAAAACTCCCTATTTAAGTGGAGTTACTGCTCATTTATACAAGTATGAGTGAAGAATCAAGCCCTCTAAATTCCAGATAACACTAGTACGAAGGTTCGGATGGGTTAAAACACCAGTGCCAATGAATCACTGCAGTGAAGAAGAGGCGAAAAATCCCCCAGGAGGGAAGTGCTCACATATAACCCCTTTTTTGTAGTTAAAGCACTGACCCAGCAAGACTTCACAAGGATATAATTTTCTTTTCTTCACAAACTATAGGGAACATGTCAATGTCTCAGTAAAATGTGACCAGCCACATAATCAAGTCCAAGTGGCATCTTTTATTTCCCAACACAGTTCTGTTAGCTTAGCTCAAGAGAGGACTATGTATCTGAATAGCAGTGGAAGCTTTTTCCAATGCTTTTTATACAGAAAATCCACTGATCATAAAATCTTGAACCTTTTAGCCCAGCTGGTGGTGTTTTGTACCTTTCAAATTAATCATTAGTCGTCTCAGTGAACCTGGAAAGTGATTAGATTGCATAACCGAGTCAGTATGTCATAGCTAATGGGCATTTTTGTTTAAACTGTATGATTTAGTTCCTTTTAAATAGGAGGCTAGTTTCTGATGAACACTAAGGAATTAATAAGTAAGGTCTGGTAATTGAAGTCCTAGAGAAATAGAGTAATAATTAGGGAAACTACCTATTAGTTAAAGGGTCCATGCCACTCATGTAAATCACAGTGATTTAGAGGATAGATGACTCCCCAAATAAACATTTAATCTTTGAAAATAAAATAAATATAGTAGATAAACTAAGTTTCTAGCGCAAAAGGTTAGAAACAGTTAACCATATACAGGACACACGTATGTCCCTTTATGAAATTAATAATGGTACATCTCCACATTTTCTCTTAAACCAACAGTATGTTTCTTATCACTGTACATTAACTTATCAATGTAATGCAATTGGGATTGCAGATTTCCAGCTGACATCGTGTAAACTTAGATTTATTTGCTAAACGTTTTATTGTAAATTATGCTTAAGCCTAGAGCATTTTGTCAGACATTACATACACTGCAGTAACAAACATATAAACAAATATGGAAAGGAAAAGGGCACATCATCATTTACACAAAATTATATAAACAAAAATCCTCATGTGAATTTAATCACAGTGGCATATACCAAATACATTTCATCTCACCAGCTACTCTGTAGGTATTGTATCTCACTTAAAATTTAATATATTACATGCACACATGCATGAACACTATGCCTTCACATACTAAAAAGCTCTAATGTCTTTATTTAGGTTGACCTTCCAACTCTGACATGGGACTGAAGATAACACTCCTGACCACCAACAAAAATCCTGGTTTAGGAGGAAGTAATTCCAATTCCCCTCCAAGCCAAGTTTCTCAAGAACATGAGCAATCTCCCCAAGAAGATAAAACATACACAACACTGAGGTTCAAGATAAACTCAACAGTTGAATGATTATCAGAAGTTTATTGACCGCTTTTAAGGTAACCCTTTTGCCTCCTTACTCTCCTTTCTCCTCTCCAATCATTCTGTCCACGTGGTGCTCAAAAGGCCCACTGGACCCACAAACTTCCAACAGGTCTCCTTCCTACGTTGGTAATCTGTTATGGGTTTTAGAGGCCCTGAGCACAGCACTGCCTGTTGTGCTCTCACAAAGTGGGGCCGGATTATGTAAAAAGCTCAGGGTCAAATTGTCAAGTGCTCAACACCCACCATTGGGTCCAGATTTACTAAAACGCTCAGCTCGCATTTAGGCAACCAAATATGTATCAGATTTTCAAAAGAGCTTAGTATACAAATTGCAGGCCTCTTTTGAAAATCTGGCCAATTCAATTGGGCCTAAATGGGAGTCAAAAGCTTTTGATATCTCACATATATTACAGGTCAGGGAACCCAAACTGCACTAAGTACACATTTTATCCAGGGAAGCCCCAAAACTCATTAGATTTGATTTAAATAACCAGACAATGGGATTGCCAGGCCACGGAATCAAACATACATTTTGGCAAAAGCATGAGGCATGTTGGGGGTCCGAGGGATAAAGTAGGTCAGTTTAAAATGTGGTTCTACTGTAACTAGTAACTCCATAAAATGGAATGGTGAGGCGCCATGTTTATTGTGTTTCAGTGAGTCAAATTTGCCCATTTTACAAGTAAAAAGATTTTGTTGTCACTGACAACTCCATAAACTTACCTCGGGAACTAAGGGTACGTCTACACTACAGAATTAGGTCGAATTTATAGAAGTCGATATTTTAAAACCCGAATTTATGGAATCAATTGTGTGTGTCCCCACTAAAGAGCATTAAGACCGTGAGGTCGATTGACTGTGTCCACAGTAGCAGGGCTAGCATCGACTTTCGGAGCATTGCATTGCGGGTAGCTATCCCACAGTTCCCACAGTCTCCGCCGCCCATTGGAATTCTGGGTTGCGATCCCAAAGCCTGATGGGGCAGAAAACATTGTCGCTGGTGGTTCTGGGTACATGTCGTCAAGCCATCAAACATCCTTCCCTCCCTCCCTCCGTGAAAGCAATCTTTTTTGCGCCTTTTTTCCGGGGTTTCCGTGTTTGCTACGGAAGCCTGCTCAGCTCACAATTACCGTACATCTCCAGCGTACGCCTGGACATTAGGTCTAGTGGGGATTCAGTCACGCTATAATACGAGCAGAGGGATAGCTCAGCGTTCTGAGCGTTGGCCCGCTAAACCCGGGGTTGCGAGTTCAATCCTTGAGGGGGCCAGGAGATGATGATGGATATCAAGCATATTGTACCATCTGCTGCTAGAAGGGAAGGCGCCTAACCCTTGCTCACCGCATATTGTACCATCTGCTGCTAGAAGGAAATGAGCCTAACCCTTGCTCCCCCCTCCCTCCGTGAAAGCAACTGAGGGGGGAGCAAAAAATCCTTTCGCGCCTTTTTTCATGCGGGCGCCATATTGCTGACACCATTGTTATCCCCCCGCCGCTTCTGCTCCCACTCTGCTGTCCTGCAAACAGCATACCAGGGAAAGCATGGAGCACGATCAGATCACCGTGGCTGTTATCGCCGTTATGGACACCACGCGCATTGTCCAGGAGTATATGGAGAACGAGAACCAGGAGCTGCTACAGCTACAGCAGGCGAGGAGGCGACAGCAGCGCCCTGAGGACAGTGATGAGGACATGGACACAGACCTCTCTCAAAAAAAGCCCCCCCCGCAAGGTGGACATCATGGTGGTAATAGGGCTTGTTGATACAGTGGAACGCCGATTCTGGGCCCGGGAAACAAGCACAGACTGGTGGGACCACATAGTGCTGCAGGTCTGGGATGAATCCCAGTGGCTGCGAAACTTTCGCATGCGTAAGGGCACTTTCATGGAACTTTGTGAGTTGCTTTCCCCTGCCCTGAAGCGCAAGAACACCAAGATGAGAGCAGCCCTCACAGTAGAGAAGCGACTGACAATAGCCCTGTGGAAGCTTGCAACGCCAGACAGCTACCGGTCAGTCGCGAATCAATTCGGAGTGGGAAAATCTACAGTGGGGACTGTTGTGATGCAAGTAGCCAGGGCGATCACCAAGCTGCTGGTACCAAGGGTTGAGAGTCTGGGAAATGTGCAACTCATACTGGATGGCTTTGCAGCAATGGGGTTCCCGAACTGTGGAGGGGCGATAGACGGAACCCATATCCCTATCTTGGCACCGGACCACCAAGCCAGCGAGTACATAAACCGAAAGGGTTACTTTTCAATAGTGCTGCAAGCACTGGTGGATCATAAGGGACGTTTCACCAACATCAACGTGGGATGGCCGGGAAAGGTACATGACGCTCGCATCTTCAGGAACTCTGGTCTGTTTCGGCTGCTGCAGCAAGGGACTTTCTTCCCAGACCAGAAAATAACCGTTGGGGATATTGAGATGCCTATAGTTATCCTTGGGGACCCAGCCTACCCTTTAATGCCATGGCTCATGAAGCCATACACAGGTAGCCTGGACAGTAGTCAGGACCTTTTCAACTATAGGCTGAGCAAGTGCAGAATGGTGGTGGAATGTGCATTTGGGCGTTTAAAAGCTCGCTGGCGAAGTTTATTGACTAGGTTAGATCTCAGCGAAAACAATATTCCCATTATTATTACTGCTTGCTGTGCGCTCCACAATATCTGTGAGAGTAAGGGGGAGACGTTTATGGCGGGGTGGGAGGTTGAGGCAAATCGCCTGGCCACTGGTTATGCGCAGCCAGACACCAGGGCTATTACAAGAGTACAGCAGGGTGCGTTGCGCATCAGGGAAGCTTTGAAAACCAGTTTCATGAATGGCCAGGATGCTGTGTGAAAGTTCTGTTTTTCCCCAGTAATGAAAAGCCCCGCCCCTTCATTCACTCTACTTCCCTTTACCCAAACCGCCCTGCCCTCCCCCCCTCGGTCACCGCTTGCAGAGGAAATAAAGTCATTGTTGCTTAAAAATCATGCATTCTTTATTAATTCATAAAACACAGAGGGGGAACTATGGGGGTAACTGCCAGTCTCCCGGGACAGGTGGTGGAGGAAGGGAAGCACCAGGATGGGTGGTGGAGGAGGGGATGAGGGAAGGACAAGGACACACAGCACTTTAAAACTTATTGAATGACAGCCCTTTCTTGCTTGGACTGTTCTCTTGGCTTGAGTGGTTGGGTGCACAGAGGCCGCCCAAACGCGTTCTTGGGCGTCTCGGGGATGAGGTTATGGGACTCGGGAAGGAGGGCTGTTGGTTACACAGGGGCTGTAGCGGCGGTCTGGGCTCAGGCAGCCTTTCCTGAAGCCTACGCCTTTCCTCAGCCATAAGCTGGAGGATTTCCGTTTGATCCTCCAGTAGCCTCAGAATTGCATCCTGCCTTCTCTCTGCACGCGGACACCACCTACTCTCTTCATCCCGCCGATGTCTCTCTTCATCCCTCCAGTCATTGTCTTCGGCACGCCACCTGTCCGCGCAATCAAATTCTGCCTTCCTGGACTCCGACAGTGTCTGCCTCCACGCATTCTGCTGGGCAGCTTCAGTGTGGGAGGATTCCATGAGTTCTGAGAACATATCGTCTCGATTCCTTTTTTTTTTTTTTTACTTCTAATCTTCGCTAGCCTCTGGGACGGTGATGAAAGGGGTGGCGTTGAAACATTTGCAGCTGCGGGAGGAAACGAACGGGAGAGGAGTAGTTTAAAAGACACATATTAGAGAACAATGCTCCAAACATTACATATCACATGTGCATTTGGTCCAAGGTTGCACTTTGCCTGTTATATTGAGGGTCTGCCAGTTTGGTGTGAGAGATCACACAAGCAGGTCCGGCGGGCAACAGAATTCGGCTTGCAGGCAGCCATGGTAAGCCACAGTCTATAGGCTTCTTTAACCTTCATAACATGTGGGAATGTTTTCAAACAGCAACCCCCTCATTTCCCATAACAAACAGCCTTTGGGCTGGCAATTTAAAACTGGTTGGCAATTGAAAAGGGAGGGGCGGCGGTTTTCGGGTTAACGTGCAGCGCGAACCTAATCGACACCCACACACAGACACACATCCAAGATGTTCGCTGTTCCCCCTCACCCCACCGTGTGGGTCACAGCGGGGAAGATTTCCGTTCAGCCACAGGCAAACAGCCCAGCAGGGACGGAGCCCCTCTGAATACCCCCTTAATAAAATTCCCCTATTTCAACCAGGTGACCATGAATGATATCACTCTTCTGAGGATAACACAGACAGATAAAGAACGGATGTTGCTTGAATGCCAGCAAACACAGGGACCATACCCAGCCATGCTTTGCAAAGCAATGATTCCAGACTACATGCTACTGGCCTGGCGTGGTAGAGTGTGTTACCACGGAGCACAGGATAAGGCTGCCCTCCCCAGAAACCTTTTGCACAGGCTTTGGGAGTACATCCAGGAGATCTTTCTGGAGATGTCCCCGGAGGATTTCTGCTTCATCCCCGAACATATTAACAGACTTTTCCAGTAGCTGTAGCTGTACTGGCCGCGAATTAATCGTTAAACACGCTTGCTTATAAAACATGTATTAATTTAACAGAGGTACACTCACCAGAGGTCCCTTCTGCATCGAGCACGCCTTGGGTGGGTTCGTAGGGTACTGGCTCCAGGGTGACAAAGAGTTCCTGGCTGTCGGGGAAAAGGGCTTCTCCGCTTCCTTGCCGTGTCTGGGCGCTATTTTCAGCATCATTATCATCATCATGCTCCTCTGTGGTTTCTGATGATCCACATATGGAGTCATACCACATGGGTGGGTCAGTGCTAGCTGCACCTCCTAGAATGGCATGCAGCTCATCATAGAAGCGGCATGTCTGGGGCTCTGACCCAGAGCGGCTGTTTGCATCTCTGCTTTTTTGGTAGGCTTGCCTGAGCTCCTTAATTTTCACGCGGCACTGTTGCGCGTCCCTGTTGTAGCCTCTGTCCTGCATGCCCTTGGAGACTTTGGCATATGTATTGGCGTTTCTTCTTTTGGACCGTAGCTCTGCTAGCACGGTTTCGTCTCCCCATACAGCAATCAGATCGCGTACCTCATGCTCGGTCCATGCTGGAGCTCGTCTTCGGTTCTGGGACTCCATCATGGTCACCTCTGCTGATGAGATCTGTGCTCACCTGCAGCTCACCACGCTGGCCAAACAGGAAATGAAATTCAAAAGTTCGCAGGGCTTTTCCTGTCTACCTGGGCGGAGTATTCGAGCTCAGACTGCTGTCCAGAGCGGTCAAATGTTGCACTGTGGGATAGATCCAGGAGGCCAATACCGTCGAATTGCGTCCTCACTAAGCCTACATCGATTCGGCAATATCGCTTTAAGCGCTAATCCCCTCATTGGGGGTGGAGTGGCGAGATCGATTTTAAGAGCCCTAGAAGTCGATGTTAAGGGCTTCGTTGTGTGGACGGGTGCACGGATCAATCGAAATAACACTAATAAATTCGACCTAAACTCGTAGTGTAGACCAGGGCTAAGAGTCAAGATGGATTCTTTCTTCCCTGAACATTATCACCAATAATAAGCAATCTGCAGGCCAAATTATTTTCTCTCCTAGATTTTTGCAACCCCATTGTCTTCCAGTTAATGAAATTTGTGCAAAACCGATACACTTTCTCTGAGAAAATCCTTATTCCCCTTCAACCTGTTCTGCAATGGCTATTATGACAAAGGAAGAGAGACACCATGATACCGCCCATTTTTGTGCATGCAGACTCACTTCATACCTCCTGAAAATTCCTTTTCATTTCCCTCTTGATACCAGGATTCACTTGGCTACTTCTAAGGGCTGGTCTACACTAATGCTATAAGTCAATCTTAATTATACTAGTTCAGTTATGTAAGTTACGTAACTGAAGTCAACGTAACTTAGGTCAACTTACAGCAGTGTCTACAACATACTATGTAAATGGGAGACACTCTCCCATCGACAAAGCTTCCGCCTCTCAGGGAGGTGGAGTACAGACATTACAGGAGAGCACTCTACCATTGACTTAGCGTATCTTCACCAGACCCGCTAAATCAACATCACTGCATCGACAGCAGCAGTGCTGATTTAGTCAGTAGTGTAGACATGGCCTAAGAGCATCACTGATTTCATGCACTGATTACCGTCCTTCCAGCAACTAGTGAAACAACAAAGAGAAGCCTGTTCCCTTTGAGATTATAATAATGTCCATGGGTGTGATGACACTTGCATATAAGGTCCAGCAGCAGGTTGCTCTACAACAGCCTTCTACAATCAAACACAGGCAAGATGAACCCCAATAATGCAGTGTCCACTCCTTGGGTACCTGGAATGAGATGCTGTTCTTTTTTTTTTGGATGCACTGAGCCAAGCAGACACGCTATAAACCAACCAATTAATTTCTCCTGTGCCATAGCCCATGTCTTCAACAATTTACTTTCACAAAAGAAGAATTTAAATGCTTAACTGTATGTAGTAGAATAAGTGCATAGAACTGAAGTGGTGTATACTTTTCTGAAACAATTCATTCTTCTTCTAAAATCTCTTCTCCTTATAGCCAAGGATTCTTATCCTTCCTTTCTTTCTATAGTTTTTCTTGGTGAGAAGATTAGAAATTCCTTTCACCGTAGTTCCTGTGGTGCAGCTGACTTCACATAAGGAGCCTCTTCTCTAAATGTAAAGACAAAAGCTTGCTGGTCCATTCTATTTTTCTCCCAGAGTTTTAGCACTTTTCTGTCTGACAGCCATCCAGCCATACAACAAAAATGAGCACTAAATAAAATGGAACTTCCCCTCCCATATTGCATGGACAGTCTGCCCCACCCCCAAAATCCGATCCAAAAGGATGCACTTCTTATTCCAAAACACAGTTCATATGACAATATTAAAATGGTCTAATCCATCTACAGTGTTTCCTGTGTTCATAAAACTAAAACTTCAAAGCAACATTTGAACAAGTAAAATACAAGTAAGAGAAATTAAGCAACTGCAATATGCAGATGTTTGGGAATTAGAATCAAGATTTCAAGATGCCCCCTAGTATTAAATGTGCTTTAATGTGCAATCACCTGAATTGCTTACCAAAAGTACAAATGGGCCATTCTAGAATGTGAATGTTCAATACTGAAGGCCAGATGGAGGTAGCAGTTACTAGGCAGTAAAGAAGTAAGCAAGCTACGAAGAAACTGCAATATCAGTTAAATCTTGGAAAACTAAAGCAGAATCATTACATGTCAAAGGTAAATTCTGGTTTATATTCTTACCTTCCTCTCCACAAAGAAATTGAGGTTCTGAGTCTCAGCTTGTTCTTACCATAATATTCAATAAACCACACATACAAAAACAAACAAAACAAAAACAACAAACAAGAGCATTCAGAACTCCACTGGAGTGATGCATATATCCAGAGAGAATATAGGTTCAAAATAGAGTCATATTTTTACAGTTCAGAAGGCACAAAATATTGGTATGGTCATCTTTTATTGATTCTTATGTCTACCCTTAGGCTGCAAAATCATTTAGTAGCAATGTATTGGGTGGAGGGATTTTGGAAGACAGCGTGCCAACAGTTATTAGCATTAATACCATTTATATTCTGTAAACTGTGTGAACAAGGCTAGATAATCACAACATGTCATCCCCGTGTTCTCAAGACTCTATGACACGTTTACTAGCATTCTAAGGATAAATATCAAAATGGCATAATTAATAAAAGATTGGGGAGGGGGTCCTTGACATATTTTATGGAGGAAGACAATCTATGGCTAATTTGCATCTTTTAAAACAGAACTTTACCAACCTAGCCACAAGTGGACAAGTCTAAAAAGTTTGTCTGAAACACGAATGTAATTATACCTTAACCAGGGCTTCTCCAAGAGCCCTGCTGCTGGAGAAAGTCATGGTCCCATGAACAATCTTTCCCTCAAAGATCCTGCAGTATTAAGCAAAAACAAGTGTGCAGCTTTCATTCAGTTCAATCAACTAATAAAATAAGTATGCCGTGTAGGTAAATTAAATCCCCAAAAGTTCACGGTACCTGTAATCCCCTGGGCTAACCCAATCTTCAAGTAAGGTATATACTTTCCTACTGTGCCTGTAAAATATATCATATTTGCCAAATAGCTTGCTCTAGTAACCAGCAACTAGCACAATAAACAATAAGAAATAGTTAATGGGCTGTATAACAACAGTTCAAATTATAGCCTAATTAATGTGAGATTATTGGAACATAAATGGTTTTGAGAAATAATTGCTTTTAGCATCAAACTGTTGTACTTTGTCCATTAATGTAAAAGAAGAATATCCAATATATTCAAGTTGTGCACTTCTGAGTAAAGCCCTGCTGTTACAGTTCTTCCCAAAATGTAGCATTGTTGCAATTCACGTTTAGCTGAAGCATATGCTTACATTTAGCTGTGACTTTTATGGCGGAAACTTTCCAAAGTGCCTAAGGAATTTAGGAAAAGTAGTCTCACTAAAACTCAATAGGACGTATACCCCTAAATTCCATAGGTATTCAGAAAAATCTTCCTATATATTGTTTCACATATCAGGATTTTCATAGCTTACGTAATGAATGTCACAAAAATCTAGGGTGCCAGTATATTGCATAGACAGAAGAGAAAAAGCTTCAGACACACAAATATCCATGTCAGTCTTTCTGAATTCAGAAATAAAATAGAAAACTCTTTGCTTTGTCATCCTTCTCAGGCTACCAGCTGCTTTTGACTCTTTGTAGCCCACCCCTCACTCCCCTCTCTGATCTTTTGTGACTGTGTGCTGCTATCTTGGTTTTCCTGCACCCCAGAAGCAGTTCATCTTCCCTTTTCCTAGTTTCTCAAAGTCCCTCATGGCTCCCGCCTCAAAGTCTTCTTTCCCCTATATACACGCTGCCTGGGTGACCCCATAAACTCCAATCCACCTCTCCTCCCTTCTCTCACCTCACATCTCTTCATGCATGTCCACGGGGCAACTCAAACTCAACAATGCAGCACTCGGTGGCTTATTTTATAAGCTCACTGGTGAGCCTCTATAAATCAATAATAAAATAATGCCATTAAACCACTGGATTAAAAAACAAACAAAATCCCAAATAACTAACCTGCCTTACAAACTGAGAGGAGACCATTAATACCAGCTACTTGAGCATGGAAACTGACAACAGCTGTCTCCCCATAGCGACTGTCTGGCAACTCAGGGTGGGAATGCTCCTGGGCAAAGCTGGAACAGATGCTGCTTCAGGAGACATTCCAAAAAGAATGCGCTTATGACAGTAATTTACTCACAGTGTTTGTCCAGACCAGGGGAGTAGATCTACCACAGAATACAGGGAGCCTTTAGCTGCTAGAAAACATTGTATCTTATTAAATTCTGGCTGGAGAAATGCAACTTCTGACTTTGCCATTTGGATCTGTCTTCTGACAACAACATTGCAGGACATCTGTACTGCACCTGGATCCGGTCAATCTGAGCCTGTTAAATGTTAAAATGTAAGGCCTGATTAGAAACCCTGTGACGCCAATGGGAAAGACTCCCATTGGCTTACATCAGTTTTGAATCAGGCCTTTATAGCACAGTGGCAAAACAAACACCCAAGACTCCATATGATTAAAATGTTCAGCAAATGTCTTTAATTGGTACTTACAGCAAGGAATGTTAATATTAGAGTGACACAATTAGAAGTAAAAGAAACAGTCTTGAATATGGGGATTCCAGACACAAGGTGGGTGAGGAAATATTCTTTATTGGACTAACTTCTGTTGGTGAGAGAATGGTTGTCTGTAGGGTTTCATTGTTGAAGCTGATCGTGGTTGTCCAGGAAGTTGATGCTAGAGTGGGAGTGTTCCAGACTTAAACTGCCTCACAGATTTTTACCACAACTTCAACAACCACAAACACATCCCTTAAACCAGTGGTTCTCAACTGTAGTTTGAGAATACTGCATACAAATGTGGTCTCCTCATCTCAAAAAGGAAATACTGGCATAAGAAAAGGTTCAGAGAAGGGCAACTAAAATGATTAGGGATTTGGAAAGGGTCCCATATGTCGAGAGATTAAAGAGGCTAGGACTTTTTAGCTTGGAAAAGAGGAGACTAAGGGGGGATATGATAGAGGTATATAAAATTATGAGTGGTGTGGAGGAAGTGAATAAGGAAAAGTTATTTACATGTTCCCATAATAGAAGAACTAGAGGCCACCCAATGAAATTAGTGGGTAGCAGGTTTAAAACAAATAAAAGGAAGTTCTTCTTCACACAGCGCATAGTCAACCTGTGGAACTCCTTGCCTGAGGAGGCTGTGAAGGCTAGAACTATAACAGGGTTTAACAGAGAACTGGATAAATTCATGGAGATGAAGTCCATTAATGGCTATTAACCAGGATGGGTAAGGACTGGTGTCCTTAGCCTCTGTTTGTCAGAGGGGGGTGATGGATGGCAGGAGAGGGATCACTTGATCATTACCTGTTAGGTCCACTCGCTCTGGGGCACCTGGCATGGGCCACTGTCGGTGGACAGGATACTGGGCTGGATGGACCTTTGGTCTGACCCAGTATGGCCATTCTTATGTTCTTATGTTATGTTCTTATATGGTCCACCGCTTCTTCAGGGAAAGCCCCTTTTGAATCTAGCTCATATTTTCTTCATTTTATAGGAATGAACAATGCTTAACTAGACCGTAGAAATTAACACTAGCAACAGAAACATGAAAGATTAGCTACATTGAACATACAGACTAAAGTTTTCAAACTGGGGTGCCTAGAGTTAGGCACCGAGGTTTGAGAATTTTAGCTATCGTGCATGTCACTTTCCAGAATTATGGCACAATGGCATAGGGTTCTGTATACTGTAGAATTAGACTGGACACAAGTTCACGCTCTGTTCCAGGGACAACACAAGCTCTTTCTTCTACAGCAGGTGAAATATTTGATCATCCGAACAGTTAATTTCTAGGATGTATTAATAAGTGTACTTGTGTACTGCATGACTAATGCACCACCTCCACGTTTTCTGAACAAAAGAGCATCTGATTTGAAGAATTTTTTATTTAATTATTAGAAGATTGTACAGAACAAGTCATTATCCAGATATGAACCTTGAGAGATTTGAGAATTAGGAAATTAAAATTATCTTGCTGTACTTCCTCTATCATATCATCCGTTCACTTTGGCTAATAATAATAGGGGCACTTAATTTGTCATCTGTCTGCAACAAATAATGGCTGTATAATTTAATATACTATGCGGCCCAGTTATGTTTTTAAACTGTCAGAATTATCCACTTTAGCTATACGTGTAAGTGATCAGAAACCTGAACCTGGACCAAGCTCAAATTTAAAAAAAAAACAACTGGGTGCCTAAAGTTAGGATCCTAAATACATATTTAGGGACATAAATAAGTAACCTGACTTTAACAGGAGTTGCTGGATGCTCTATTGAAACTCAGATCACTTATTTAGAAGCGTAAGTAATGAATAACTGACTGACAATCTCGTAGGGGGAAAGGGCTTTTCGGAAGTAATTGGCCAATCACCATCCCCCATCTTCTTTCTAGGTCTCATGGGACACAGCAAAGGAGCTTCTATTTACTCACCAAGGGAAGTTGAGGGGTCAGAGAGAGGATATTTCTTTCATAGGATGTGCATAGAGTTGCATTAACAGTATGAGTTTCCTAATACTCTTTTAGTATGTGTTTGTTATGTAAGGGATGAGCAACACTTGTCCGATGTGACCTACCTGGAAATTTCCCTAATAAAGATAAACTAAAGTTCTCATTATGCTTTCTACTCTCTAAGCACAATCAAATGCTTGAGACCATCTATTCACAACCCTCCTCTCACTTGACAGGCCAACAACTTTAGACCAATATCCTTTGCTGAGCTAGAAATTCACAAAGACGCATGGACTGTTCTGATCTCTGAAAGTAAAACACTTCATGGAACGGTAATAATCACAAGAACCTTAAAAGGTATATTACTAACCAGATATAACCACTCAGCCCCTGCTACCCCAAGTAATTCAGTACTTATACAGAGAATGTGTTGAACTGAGCCCAAATGTCTAGAAAGAATGAAATATGCACAATCCTGACATTAAAAAGAAAACACACTCTCAGCAATCAACTAGGGCTGTCAAGCGATTAAACAAATTAATCATGATTAATTGCGTGATTTTAAAAAGTAATCGATTAATCGCGCTGTTAAACAATAATAGAATACCATTTATTTAAATATTTTTGGATGTTTTCTACATTTTCAAGTATAGTGATTTCAATTACAACACAGAATACAAAGTGTATAGTGCTCACTTTATATTATTATTTTTATTACAAATATTTGCACTGTAAAAATCACAAAAGAAAAACATCCAAAATATTAAATAAATTTCAATTGGTATTCTATTGTTTAAAAGCTTGATTAATCACAATTAATTTTTGGAGTTAATCGTGTGAGTTAACTGCGATTAACAGACAGCCCTACAATCAACTATATCTAACTGTATGATATAAAGTTGCGTCCAAGTGGAAATTTTCAAAGGGACACATGGGAATAAGGTACCCATCTCCCTCTAAGCTTCATCAGGAGTTGGATGCCTAATTGTCCTTTGTGCCTTTGTAAATCTCTTTCTCATTGTTTATAACACTACATCCTTCCAGAACCTAGACACACAAAATATTGCTTGTTAATATGTAGTTTAGGGCTGTGGGGTTCTTTTTTGTTTTTTGGGGGGGTTGTTTGGTTTTTAATATGTGATTACCAACAAAAATAGATATAGCTAAATTAACTAATACTGCTCCACTCTTAAACACAGACAGAAGACGACCTCCTATGTAGTTCAAAATCACAATTTGATAGCAAATTTTCCAAACACCTGTTGTCTCTTTGCTCAAAAGTCAATCCAAAAATATGTTACGAATTTGCTACATTGAATAATGAGTGACTGGAAGAGCCTCGACAACTGCATAATCTGCATCTGTTCCTTTCAAACATAAGTCTGATTGCAGGAAAACACTGCAAGAGTTCAATGCAACTCCTGACGATGGCAAACAAACTAGATGTCTGGCGCACAACCTGCTTTTTCTACCTTGGACATGTCTAGCTACAGTTCAACTTGTCTCCTGCTAGATGAAGCATAAACCCAATGAGACATAGCTACATTGGTGTTGCTCCTTGAACTAGGAAGCATTCTGCACTCAATGTCATTCAACAAAGCCTTGGAGAAAGCTCTGCAATAGTTTTCAGCCTCCGTTAGCTCCCGTTTAAAGAAGGAGCGAAAAAATGCATTAGGCTGGGTTGATACATTCACTTATTTCTCTGGGTTTCTCTGTAAAAAGTCCCTTTAACTCTGTAGAGTCTTGCCTGTCAGAAATAAATGAAGCTGAAAGGGAGGAAAATGGACACTTTGTTACAAACTAGGAAATGAGGATTATTTTTCCTTGAGAATGTGAATGTTAACACGTGAAGGGACTGATTTTTCCAAGGTCCTGAGCAACTACCATTCTCATTGACTGAATTCAGATTCGCGGCTATCCAGCAGCTTTGAAAAATCAGGCAGTTGAACAGTAATGTCAAAGGAAGTCTCAGGTGAACAGCACCTTTGAAAACCAGTCCCCAGATTACAACAGTACTATATATACATGGCACTATGGCTTTCTAATTAGGTTAATTTCAGAGCAAGTCCAAGCTGTTGCACTCAAACCCAGAAAGTTATTGTACCACACAAAGAGTAAAACACCGGGCTTAATTGGTCTAGGGTTGCCAACACTAACTGCACAAAGCCAAACGCACTTGCCCGGCCGCCTGCCCCACCCCTTCCCTGAGGCCCTGCCACTCCTTGCCCCACCCCTCCTCCGAGGCCCCATCCCCCACTCACTCCATCCCATCCCCCTCCATCACTCGCTCTCCCCTACCCTCACTCACTTTCACTGAACTGGGGCAGGGGGTTGGGGTGCAGGAGGAGTTGCGGGCTCTGGGGTGCGGGAGGGGGCTCAGGGCTGGGGCAGGGTGCAGCTTCTGGGAGCGGGTATGGGGTGTGGGAGGGGGCTCAGGCCTGGGGGGTTGGGTGCAGCTTCTGGGAGAGGGTATGGGGTGCGGGAGGGGGCTCAGGGCTGAGGGTTGGAGGGCTGTGGGGGAGGTTCAGGTTGTCGGCTCTGGCTAGGCAGCACTTATCTCAGGTGGCTTCCGGTAGCAGCCAGCATGTCCAGCTCCTAGGCGGAGGGACCAGGGGGCTCTGCAGGCACCGCCCCCAAAATTCCCATTGGCCGTGTTCCGGTTGAAAACTGGATGCTTGGCAACCCTAAATTGCTCACAGTGTCACACATTCAGCATCAACAAAAATGAATGCACATTACTGAACATCTTTAAAAAGTAGTAGCTTTCCTCGCCTCCTTCTTTCAGCATACTCAGCATCATCAGTATGTGACAAGTTGAAAGCCAGTTGTGTTCTAAATTATAGAAACATGTCAGAGGTCAGCACTTACGGAAAGCATTATTTACAGCATCACTTCAAGAGTTTTCTAATGCAGAAAATAAGTGTTTTGCAGTGAGCCTCGAGTCACACATATGAACGGATCAAATCAAGATAATTCTACCGATCAAGGGATATTTTTCCAGACAGAAGACCTCGTGTAAAAACACAAAGGCAAGGTACATGTTCGTGTTCATTTCCGTACGAAGTTAATTTTATAAACCTAGTAAATCTTTTCATCACCCCCAAGGTGCTACTTAATTTAAAGTATTTTCAATCATTTTTATGACTTGAAAATTACTTAGAAATTGTGATTTATGATCTAAAAATAAATATGGAAAAAAAGAAAAGAAAAGTAGATGCTTCTTTGTTGCTATGGCATCTCACTTCTTTTTTTTTTAAGATGCACCTTCCATTAAATGTGGATGTGACAGATTGCTGTAATTTTCAGCAGCTAAATGCCTCTGTCAAATCCCTTCAGGCATTTTTAGAATTTTTAGCCTTAGAGGTAGAAATTCTGAGCTTTTTTTTTTGGTGGGGATGGAATGGGCAACAGCTTCAAACTGTTATTCATTTTTGTCTGAAGCTTTCGTCAGCATCTTTCTAAAAGAAAGAAAATGACAAATCTACTAAAAATAGCAACTGGCACCATGAGACCAATCTCATTCAACCTGTTAATTTCAGAGTGAATATAAACTAGTTATTAAAGTCAGACAGTCTTAGCAATAACGTTTCTTGTCTTTTAATACTGACATCTTTAAGAATAATGGGTGGAGTTCTGAAGCAGTCTGCACCCAGGCCTATCACTGACTAAATATAAAAAGTATTAATTAAAATTGTGAATTAGTGCTTGTGAAAGGTTCATCCTTAACAGCCCCAGAGGACTTACACTTCCATCTATCCACAGAATAGGTGCAAGCAACACAGGCAGCAGTAGTGCAAATTTCCCTGCATTGCCCCACAACATACAAAGAACAGGGAGAGAGTAGTTTGTTCTCCATTCACCTACCCTTGGCTTTTCTGTTGACACTGACAAAGAAGTTGTGTACCGATTATGATGATCGTCCTGTGATACAAGCTCTTGTCTAATATGAACCATACTAAGACCAACAATCAATTAAGTATTTTATTTTTGTAACAGCCTTCTATAGTAATGAACTACTTTAGCTTTTCATTGTACCAGTATTCTATTGTGCTACATAAGTTTCCCATGTAACTGAAAAAAATATGGAAGTGATAACTCTGAAAGCTTAATAGGCACTTAAATAAATTGACAGGTAGCTTATAAATACATAAAAACAACATATGAGATTAATTGTGATCTGATTTTTTTCCCCAGCAAATATTTCCAAATTGATTGAGAATGTAAAAAGGTAAACTGCAATTATTATAGCTCAGATTGCCGAATAATTCCTAGTCAGCATAGCATTGGAACTACTATTACAATTGAAGACTGTCAGCTGATGGCTGTATAATGAATATGACACACTGCATATGATTATAAGGAGGAAATGTGTGGTTAGTTATTTTTGACAGTAGTAGACTGAGCAACACTTGAATTTTAATGTGATTATCTTTTCAATCTCTTGACAGACAGATCTAGGAAGAGTGACATTGTTTTGAACCCAAAATGTCTGCTGTTTCTGTTTGGGGAAGTTTTACGACCTGTGTTTTACAGGAAGCCAGAGGAGATGATCACTGTGGTACCTTCTGGCCTTGAAATCTATGAATCTAAGAGGCATATTGTAGAACCCTTGTTGACTCTGCTGAACAAAGATATGTAATTAATTATTATTATATGCAGTGTCGTTGTGGTTGTATCAGTCCCAGGATATTGGAGAGACAAGGTGGGTGAAGTAATATTTTTTTATTGGACCAACTTCTGTAGGTCAGAGAGACAAGCTTTCAAACTTACACAGAGGACTTCTTTAGGTCATTTTATGATTTATGTCATATTTATTATACATTCATCAGTTGACAACCATAGTCTTTAATTTTAACAGTAATTCCAATGCTACTATGACTAGGAATTATTTGGCAATCGGAGCTATAATAATTTGAGTTTACTTTTTTACATTCTCAAATCATTTTGGATATGTTTGCTGGGAGAGAAAATAAGAAAATGACCTGAAGAAGAGCTCTGTGTAAGCTCAAAAGCTTGTCTCACTCACCAAGAGAAGCTGCTCCAATAAAAGATATTATCTCACCCAGCTTCTCTCATTAATTTGTAGTTATTATTATTAATAATATTATTCTGCCCAAAACTATGTGAGGTACTTTACAAAAACAAGTAGACCCAGTAATTGTTCCAAAAATGTACAATCTAAATTGTAAACAAGGGTCATAAATACACAAAATGGGGTGAAAGGGGAGAGGAAGAATGGAGACGACAAAAAGAAGACCATGTTCTACTTCTGGCCACTTCATTTAGGTACCCACATGGGAAATGGAGTTTTGCGAACATCCGGTCCACCGTGTATATCTGTATTAGGATTGTGACAATTATTGTGCTAGATTTGAAGTTATATATGCTGATTTTTTCTTCTTGATGTGATGTGTTTTAATAATTGTAAAAGGGCCTGGAGCAACATATGAATATTTTTAGCAGTGTTACCAATTTTGCAATTTTATCCAGAGTTCCACAATATTTTGTGGAGGGATTTTAAAGCCTCAGGTCTTGGAATGGTGGAATATTGTGAGAATCTCAGCTTTAAAAAAAAAAAAAGTCAGTCTCTAGCACTCTCAGTTGCAAAGAAAAGGCTGAAAATGTGACCCTAATGTACCTGAAGGGCTCAAAAATAAGAAGGCAAATACAATCCCCCCATTTTAGAAATCTCATTATTTTAAGCTAATTTCTGGATTTTTTTTTTTGAGAGGGGTGTGTGTGAATACTGTCTACATATAAAACAAAATCATACAGACGGCAAACTGAGGCACAGAAAGGTTAAGTGGCTTGCACAGTCCTACAGTGAGTGAGTAGCAAAGCCAGGAACAGAGCACAGCAGTCCTTTGCCCTAGCAACTAGAAAACCCTTTGTCCTATCATCACTCAGTTATAAACCAAACTACAGGGTTTACGTTTCTGTAAAATGATGGAGGAAACAAAGGGAACCTGGAATAGAAGTGCTGATGAAGAGAAAAGGACTTAAACTGATATGTTTAAGTAACACTCATTTGCTGTAGAATAAAGAAAACTATTCTAAACAAAGCTCCTACTCTGGAAAAACCCAAGGCTAACAATTTAATTTCTGACTACAGAGGCATTACCTTGTTAAATCAACAGCTAGAGAGAGGCTTTTACTTTTTCCTGTAAGTATATTATTAATTCTTTCATTTTCCTTTGTAATCTTGCCACCAGATGGAGTACACATCTTGCAACACTTTCTGGGAAAAGAACAATGAACACCACGGTTCCATTTTATAGGTTTTTGCATAATTCCAAAGGAAAAAGTATGGTTTAAAGTTACTGCCCATGCTAAACTGAAGTAATTGTTTGGCATACAATTTAACTAATTAGTTGGCTGTCCCTCACGAATGATTAATAGTGAAACAGACACCGACGTATTATTTTTAAGAGGAACGAAAGGGTTCATTTGAGATAGTTCTTGGGATAAAAAGGTGGGTTAGTCTGTTACGCAATTACCCCACCTCCTCTCCCAATTACAAACAGAGTTAATTGGTAAAAGGTTCATTCTTTTAAACTTTACTTGTTAGTGTAGGATTGAACTGTTCTTTAAGAACTGGGACGGTGTAGAGGGGCCCAGAACTTTCGCACCAAAGTGTTCTGAATGCTGTGAATAAACTCGGTTTATCCCATATTAAGCTAGTCTTCAAACATTGGTCATAATTCTGGTTCTTACCTACTGCTGTTTTGCGACAGATTAAGTAAATCCAAGCCTTCCCATAATTCATTACTTCCATAATGGTAACTACTTTGGCCCACTTTCAAAGGAGAACATAAGTTCTGAGAAAAGGCACCTGAGTAGCCCCATAAATATGTCATTACTGTCCTCCTCTATAGGAATTGACTAATGTGATTTTTAAAAAGGTATGATGTGATGCCATGCATTAGAATTTGAAATCATACTGTAAGCTACTAAGGTTAATGCTACCAGCACACCATTCCAATATAGCAACCAAGCCAAGTACTCTGCTGTTACAGTAGCTCTCATTGCCATATATAACAGCACAGGGCAATAAAAACAGTGTTTGTGCTCAAATTAATCTAAAATGCATTTCCACCCATGCTTGAACAAACGTTTAAAACCTTAATTCACTGACCTTCCTTAACATAGCTAAGCCAAAAAATGTTGCAGAGCACATGGTTTGGGAAAAATCTTAGACTTCATGCATGGAAAATCTGTGGTACAGTAGACTACTTGTCAATCAGTGTATAAGGAATAATATACCCTTCCTGTGCATGCTACAGCTGTAATAGTAGCCACTGGGGTTCATGTGTGAGACAATGTCTTTTGTTGGATCAACTTCTGTTGGTGAGAGACAAGCTTACACAGAGCTCTTCTTCAGGTGATCAGTCTCTTACCAGCACTTCTCTGTGTTGCACCTTTATTGCAAAAGCCTTAGCAATATAGTATTGAAAATATCTGTCTCAAGGAGCTAACTTTCTTCACCATTCACATTAGTTCTTTATTTGGGGGGAAGATGTGCCTTCAGACACCAAGTTTGCATCTAGAATTGCACTTCCAAAGCTTGTGTGTTAGTATCAAACACAAATCTATTAACAATCAGGATGTTTTTATTTGCCCATTGCTAACAGTTTCTTAGGGCTAGTCTACATTACCCGCCTGATTCGGCGGGTAGTGATCGATGTTCTGGGATCGATTTATCGCGTCTCGTCTAGATGCGATAAATCAATCTCAGATCTGCTCCCTGTCGACACCGGAACTGCAGCTCGGCGAGCGGAGGAAGCGCTGTCGACGGGGGAGCCTGCCTGTTGCCGTGTGGACCGGGGTAAGTACTTTTAAAAATTGATCTAAGATATTCAACTTCAGCTACGTTATTCACGTAGCTGAAGTTGCGTATCTTCGATCGACACCCCACCCCACCCCTCAGTGTGGACCAGACCTTAGTGTAGTGAATCTGCTGAGAATTTGATTCAATCATTTTCTTCCCTTCCAGTGACTCAGAGTGTCACACACTAGCTGGAAGGGATCCAGAAGCAGAAGCAGCTGGCAACATGAGAGCTGAGGTCCAGGAGGAGGTGGGTGATAAGCATAAAACAGAACCAAGGAAGCAGGATAAGGACCAGCAGCAGCAACAGTAGGATACAAGGAGAACATCCTGCAAGCAAGGGGCATAAGGGAATCGTTATGTCTAGATGACAGAAGAAAAACGCAGAGGCATCGAACAAGACAACAGGACTGAACCCTGGTCAGTGGAGTCATTAGTGTCTAAGGCCCAGACTTTTCTAGGTATTTTGGCCCTAACTCTCATTGATTTCAATGGAAGTATGACCCTAACAACAAGAGGGTCAGGGGCTCATTGCAAACTGGTAGTGAATTTCAGCTGGCCTGACCAGTTCAGTGTTCTCCAATTTATTAATGTCATAAACTGTATCTGATATGTATTATGTAAGGTATCATTGAAAACAAATAACACACTGGTCATTAATATTCTTGTGCGGTGTATATATGGTAAATGCCGAATGACCATACAAATATGAAGAAAATGTGGAACTAAAAAGGTGCTTACCAGACAAATGTGGGGAGTGGGTAAACAGGTTTCTCCCAAACAAAGGACAGACTGACACCTTCAGCCAGATGTCATTAGTTAATTAGCAATCACATGGCAAGTGGCCATTCACTTGCATTTTAGCAAACACCAGTGGGGGAGGAAGTCAGCATGGAATTTCCCTTACCAGCAGGCTCCAGGTCTCCTTCCTCACAGTTTGAATGAAATTTACATTGGGGGGGGATAACCTTCAGAAGAATCCACTTAAAAGGTTCATTGGAGTATAAAATAGAGGCGGCAAAGAACCCCTCGTTATCTTTAACCTAAGAAGCCAAAGAAACCAAGCACTTTGGGCTTTGTGTCCAGAAGTATGGTTAGCCATTTTGCTGGAAGGTACATTGGTAAGGAAACTACCCTGAACAAAGGCTATAGCTTGCTTTGTGAATAAATTTGTTTTACTTTTCATCTAAACCAATCCAGGGCTTTGTTTGAATTAGGGTTGCCAGCCCTCCAGGATTGTCCTGGAGTCTCTGGGAATTAAAGATCAATCTTTAATTAAAGATGTCATCTGATGAAACCTCCAGGAATACATCCAACCTCAATTGGCAATCCTAGTTTGAACTGAAGGGATAGCTGGCTCCAATTAAAGTAATATGCTGTGCAGGTTCTCTTTTTAGAAGACCAATCAAACCTTGTTATTCCTCAGAATGGTCCAGGAAAGGACTGGACATTGCATAGCACATGGTTTTGGAAAGATCTAGGGCTGGGGGTGTTGGAGTCATCTTGCCAGGTGTAACCAGGACTGGTGTATACCAGAGTGTGGCTGAGGTGTAACACACAGACTGCTGGAATCAGAGTTGCTGGTTCAGAGCTGCTTATCGCACAGACACTCAGTGCATGCTTGTCTGCTGGCTCATGGTTTCTAGGTTTTGAACCACAGTAGCAGACATTTAAGGCAGTCATGGTAATAGGGCAGGTGGTGAGACAATCCCTCACTGGTCTGGATTTCACCCCAGAACATGACAGCGAGTTAGGTACCTTTAAAAATGTGGCCCTCAATCTCACTGACTTTCAAAGAGTCTTAGGCTCCTAAGTGCCGTACTCACTTTTGAAAATGATATTTAGGTTCCTAAATCAGTTAGGCATTGCAATACTGAATGGAACAACACAAATACCATTAAAATCTGGCCCAAATACAAAATTGCTCTCCAAAAAGAGAGAGATCCTGGAAGGTGTATCTCAAATACCAGGAGCCTTGCAGAACAAGGTTACTCTTGTACCCTTGTCCGAGATAGATTCTAATGCCAGAAGAGTTCATTGTTAACATCTAGTCTGACCTCTTGTATAACACACACACATTGTTTACTTGTGCCCAATATACCAAAAATCCAGATCGCTCTCTGTCAGTGACCTGTTCTCTTCTTATGAGTACTTACCATGCCCCCAATATTTGAGTCATCAGCAAACTTTATCAGTGATGATTTTATATTTTCTTCCAGGTCTTTGATAAAAATGTTAAATAGTGCAGAGCCAAGAACCAATGCCAGTGGGAACCCCACTAAAAACACCTGCTTGATGATGATTCCTCTTATTAGTTACATGCATCCGACGAAGCGGACTGTAGTCCACGAAAGCTTATGCTGAAATAAATTTGTTAGTCTCTAAGGTGCCACAAGTATTTCTTTCTTTTCTTTTTATTTTGAGACCTATTAGTTAGCCAGCTTTTAATGTGTGCCATACTAAGCTTATATCATTCTAGTTTGTTTTAATCAAATGTTGTGTGGTACCAAATGAAATGTCTTATGGAAGTCTAACTACAGTACATCAGTACTATTACCTTTATCAACCAGACTTATAATCTCATCAAAAGAAGATTGTTAGCATTATTATTGACAATGCTACCATTACCATCTAGTAATGAATCAATACCATTATTAGGATTCTTTCTGTTCCTTTCCACCAGGAGTAGTAAATTATAATCCTTTTCTTGAACCACATGCTTACTGCGAACCCACCAGGTGCTAGAACCTGTAAGGCATAGTTGCTTAAGCTTGCCTTTGAGCTTATGACACAACAAGCACTCTACCAAGAATCTCAGTAGTTTGTGATCCAGTATTCCAGTGATCCCTACAGGTGGGACCAAGTACACCATTTCAGAGCCAAATTGTGGCTGACTCTTATGTTGGTTCATAGGGAAAGGGGGAGCAAAGCAGCCCACACAGGCCAACTACAACCAGCAGTCCCTGCACTCAGGAATCACTTCCCTCTTAGTGCATCCTGGGTAGTCAGGGAAGACATGAGGATGTGGCCTCCCTTCTCCCCTGACATCCCCAAACACAGGGCTGTACCTTAATCTAGCTTTTCCTTTGGCTTTGGTTACTCAGTTTCTCTTTTGATTTGTGCTCTGTGTGGGGCACTTTGCAGTTCTGAATACTTCATTTACATGCTGTTCAAGTTTAACTGAAGAACAAGAACAAATGGGGCTGTTCCCTCCTGCAACAACATAGTTTTCTCTCTCTCAATCTGCTTCTGTGCTTATGGTCACCTCCAAATTATGCTCAACTGCTTTAGTTTACATGAGATTTCCAGCCCCCACTAAATTTATTAGCTCTCGGATATTAAATCCTGGTGCATATAACCAATGTTTCACTTGAGTGGCCAAACCAAACAAAAACAAACAACAACATTATTTTGCGTCAAACAATGATTTGTGCAACCCAAAATGAAATGTTTCATTTAATTTGTGAGTTTTACCTTTCTTCATTAAACTGAACTAAAATTCAAAATGAAAAGTCATTTTGAATCGGAAAGTTGAAATGTGTCTCAAAAATATAATCAAATGTTTCAACTTTTTCAGAATTTTCAGTTATTTTTCCAACCAAAACAATTAAATTAATTCTACGCGATTCACAAAATGTTTCAGTCAACCCAAATCATTTTTCAAAAACCACAGCCAGCCAGATTACATTATATTTCAAACAGTGAATACATCATTAATTGGATTCACCTTTTAATTTGAAGTGGCATATAAGTTTTTTACATAATATTACATGCACCTAGCCTCTTTGTCTTCATCTCATCTGACCCAGCTGAATGAATGACCAAATGTCAACAAGATTTTGGGGAATTGATGAGGGCTAGTTCTAGAGGCCCAACTAAGATAAAACAGAGGTCACGTTGGGTAGGCTAAGGGGAAAAAAAATAGAAGATTTGGCATATAGGTTAACATTTTGGGGGATCTTGTTAGAGTTGGGACTATTCCGGCATGTTCAAACAGCAGCTGTGGCCCAAGAGAGTTTTCATCTCTGTTAGCTGAGAGGAGCACAACCATTTCTCCCAGATATGGCTATTATAAAGTACATTCCTTTTAAAAAGATAGTAACTTACCCAAAAACCACAGCCAGCCAGATTACATTATATTTCAAACAGTGAATACATCATTAATTGGATTCACCTTTTAATTTGAAGTGGCATATATGTTTTTTTTACATAATATTACATGCACACTTATGGCTCGAATGGCTCCTCACCTCATCCCTTTGAAAACCCAGACATAATTCATCCCAGGGGATGTCAGCGAGGCCATAAACTGTAAGCTCAAAGCTGGAGGGCTTTGTTAGAATTGCCAGGTTCTCAGGGTGTAATTATAGTTTTACGGTATGTGTATTTTGCAGTGGTATGTGGGGTGTTATTTCATAATGCTAACGATACAAACCTATTTTCCCGAAAACTATGTTTCCTTCATTCCTTGTTAACCTCACTTTTCCTCTGTCATCTTAGGCTACATCTACACTACGAGCTAGGGGTGCAATTTCCCTGCCCACGTACACACACTCACACTAGCTCAAATAAAGAGCAGTGTAGCCACAGCAGCACTGGTATCGGCAGCAGAGGCATGGCTGAGACTTGCTGAGTACAAACCTGCCTCCGTGGGTATATATTCAGCCTGCACCCATGCCTCCAATACTCTTTAGGCTATTAGAAAAATCTGTCACTGGAGACAGTTTTCCTAGATTCGTAATAAGGTTTCCACCTTGACCTATAATAACACCCTGAAGTGTTAATGATCCTTATACTAGTTCTTCTGCAGACAAAGATATGCGTATTGCTAGAATTTAAATCTGCAAGGATAAAGACAATGGGCTAAATTAATTGTTTATTCAAATTAATGGGCTTACAAATGGGGGAATGAATTCAGCTCAGTTAGTAAAACTCATTCATTTCCAATATGTCGCTGTTTTACACTGAGTATTCCCAGTCCTTGGGCACGGAGTTACACTAATTTATAATATTTGAGACTGTGAGGGTGCAGAGAAACAGCTGTCTGGCACAACAGGGGTTAAAGAAAACTTTTTGGGTTCAGCTAGCCCCGCCTTGCTATACCTGCAGCCAATGCCAGGCCTGGAGGGGAGAAAAAAGAAGGGATCCTGGCTCAGTTAGGGGCTGACTGGCAAGTAGGCAGGAGCTCTCTGTCTGCCTGCCCGAAGGGCCGGATCAGCGACCTGCCAAACACTGCAGTCACTTGAGACCGGTGATCTAGCCACTAGGCCACCCGACCACAGAAGACCCTATCACAGAGATCTATGGATAGAAAGCATGATATAAAAAAACTAGGTACTATTATTATAATGATGATGATGATGATGATGGTCTATTGCAGACACACTCTTTATAACAGAGACCTATATACTGTGCTACATAGCTTTCTGAAACTATTGCCTGTAACACAACAGCAGAATGTATCACGAATAAAGTCACACTTCAAAAATCACAAGGAATACTGGCAATAATGATTATGACTAATATACTAGTGCTGTAAGTCCTATATTAACAACATCTGCAGTCATGCAAACATAAAAATATCACCCAGCAATAATCAAATATTTAAAATTATGCACTGCTAAATTATGCTGAACAGTGTGCTAGATTAAGACCTGTAGGTATCTAGTAATTGGGGGCATGATATGGGTTCAAAGACCTTGAAATGCTCTACAATAGATCACAAGCTAATATTAACTAAGAAAACAGGTTATTTCTTGATTTATGATGCAAATAAAGAGCTAACTATGGGAATAAGTACTAATTAAATGCAGTTAATATACTGTACCCCCTAAACTCCATAGGTTAGAAGCTGAGGGAGGAAGAAGATAGTAACAGGAGGAGTGTTTTCTAATCAATTCTGCACTGCAAGGACAAATACTAAAGTCCTTACTCAGTTGTTTACATAGAGCAAACACATTTTCAGCAGTGAACGTGATTAACTACTGGAACAAACTACCAAGGGAAATGGTGGATTCTCCATTTCTTGATGTCTTCAGATCAAGGCTAGATGTATTTCTGATGTGATCTGTTCTCTCAATATAGAAGAAACTGGATGAAATTCTATGGCGTTTGTTAAACATGTGGTCAGACTACATCATCAGAAATGGTCCCTTCTCACCTTAGAATATATGAATCTCTAAACCCAACCCAGTTACAACTCCTTATTGACTCAGTCAGAGTTTTCTATAAGAACATAAGAATGGCCATACTGGGTCAGACCAAAGGTCCACCTCGCCCAGTATCCTCTCTTCCAACAGTGGCCAATGCCAGGTGCCCCAGAGGGAATGAACAGATCAAGTGATCCATTCCCTGTTGTTCATTCCCAGCTTCTGGCAAACATGATAGGGACACCATCCCTGTCCATCCTGGCTAACAGCCATTGACTGGCCTAGCCGCCATGCTGATGGACCTATTCTCTATGAATGGTGATTGAACAACACATGGATAAGAACATGAGGATTTGGCCCATAATAAAACAAAATGGTCAGGAGAGTGAGAATCAGATTTTCATTTAAAAAGTGATTCCACCACCCATGTTGCATGTTTGATTTTTAAATTAAAAAAATAAATCAAACAATTACTGTGACCGGGTACACACATTCTATCCTATAACCCTGTTACAGGGGAACCTCACCACAGTTTTCTATAAAATAGAACACCTAGAATGTTGTGTATTCATTGTGTTAAATCAAAAGGAGTTCAGTAACAGCTAATCCAAATTCAATACATTTTGGAACTAAAATCAGGTATACTTGTGTTTCAGCAAAATTACGGTTACCTCAAATCAATACACATATTTTAATTAATTCATTGCCTGTTAACTATACTTTTTCAGATTAGTGGTTACAGCAACTACATTTTGGTGGTTTCACCTCAGTGATTATAAATAAATACCTATGGCCTGTTTAATGTGTTACAACAAACACAATCAAAACAATTGAAATATACCCAAAATCTGAGTTACTGAATGTACATAGACTTGAATGGAAGTCTATGCATATCCAGGAATGTGCATGTATTGGATAACAGGAAATGGATAGGTTTCACAAGATCCTGTCCAATCAAAAGTATACTGGTTGCAGTGATTTAACAAACATGAAACAGTTAAATCATACTAAAAACAAACAAAAAAATGTAAAAGGAAGCATAATTTAAAATACAGTAATTGAAATATGTTAACATCCAATTAAATCATCCAATAAGAGAGGTGGCAGAAAAGAGGTATTTTTTCCCCACTCAAAAAATTATAATTCCTCCCTCCCCTCCTATTTTTCCCTAAGATGCAAAATTTTGAAAAAATTCAAGTAGCTCTTTAGTTGGTCAAAAAACGGGATTTTTTTTGTCAAAAATATCTAAAGGTTTTTTTTCCTTTTTATTTTTTGAATATTTGGAATTCAAAATCTGAAAAATGTCAACGAGTGCTAATGATGTTTTCAACCAAATGCTACAGTTTGTCCTTTATTCTACAAAGCCTGGTGAAGGGAATAAATTTGGTCTCTACTCTGCAAAAAAGTATGTGCTCCCCCAATCCCTAGGACCATGGGGCTAATTGGGATTAGGAGAACAGAATGGCAACCCATTCCTCTCTATAGTGGCTCTGTATTCCTACATTTCCCATTCTATACCCCATCTTCACCTCATCTTCAATAGAAAGCTCCGGAACACAACCAAGTACTTATTAATCAGATGGATCCTAATGATGTCAAGAGAATTATCCTGAACATGAAGACTGATTAATTTAGCTTTGGGGTTTATACGTCAGCTCAGTGCCAAACCTGGAGAAGATAAATACATTTCCATGATCATTTAATTCACTTAGACTACCAAAAATGGTGCTAATTCCTGCTAAATATGAGAATCCTTTTGTGATGTGCACAATGGCTGAGTAGGAATCAGACAAGCGGCCTGCAAGTGGCTTTGTTAATCAGAGCAGAAGAGGATAAGCCGGGTCTCCCAGGACAACCAACGCAATCTCCACACCATTAAGGACCATAGTGATTCTGGGAGCACACTGTACTTTATTCGTTAAAGCAAACAGAGCTGAGTTCCAAACGATCCTAGCACTGTGGACCATTCCAGACTATCCTACATTTATGTTTGTAAATCTGATGCAGAGATCAACCGGCCCTTCAAGCACCAACAGAGAAATACCAGGCAGACAGGTCTCATCAGTTGCCCCAATACGGTTTGAGAACCATGTATGCAAAGTCATCAATAATCTCCTGAACATTAGCAAGCTTTACAAGCCAGTGCAACCATATCTTATCCATGTTGGCACACACCTGCATGACAATGATCCCAGCAGTTGATCTCCCTATGCCAATTATTTTGTCTACACTCTAGTCACATTTGGGGGTTCCCAACTTCCAGATGGCAATGCTGACCCACTTTTTGATAGGTGTGGGGTACTGCTGCAGCTCCACAGCTCGTTCAATGCAGATCTCAAAAAAGGTCACCCTCAACATACACTCGGTTAAGAAAACAATCAATCAACCAACAACATGTTCTTGTCATTTAGCAACTTTCTATAAATCTGTATTTTCATCTTGCATCGAGAGTGTATACATAGAGATTAGGTTCTGACTAACATTAAAATAATGCTACACTATCACCTTAATGAGTTTTTTTTGGCAATCGAATTTAAATTTTGGATTTCCACATGACAAGGAGGTGGATTGGGCTATAAGTCAGAAGCAAGCTTGATTCTAAGGGCTTGTCTACAATGCCCCACATTTCAGACTATGAGAGGCTGAATAGCAGTGCGCACCAAAGTATTGCACTGTAACTTCCCCATGGGGACACTATGGTCACGAGCAAAAAGGTTCCTAGTTCACATAAATGCAATCCTATTTAAAGAGGACTTTATGTGAAGGAGGAACCTTTTAGTTTGTGCCCAGAGCAGCCACACGGGAGATGTTACAGCGCAGAACGTTGGTGCGTACTGATATTCACACCTGGTTACTGATAGTCCAAACTGGGGGGGGGGGGGGAGGAGGGGCAGTGTAGACACGCCTTTAGAAGCTGCTGACTGTTTTAAGGTATGAGGACAACATGCAATCAAGCTATGGGAAACAAACACGGACTATTGGGTGTCAAGGAAAAATATGAAAGAAAGAAATACTTGTGGCACCTTAGAGACTAACAAATTTATTTCAGCATAAGCTTTCGTGGGTTAGAACCCACTTCATCGGATGCATGGAAAAATATAGTTCCATTATTCCATACCTCTGGTTTGATCCTGTGGTTAGCTGGGGCAGTCTTTAAAGTGGTCTGAAAAAAGTGGAGAGTCTATACTAATCTGGGAGCAGCAACTTTGGCAAAAGCAAAGCATGCCCCTCAGTGACTGAGCTTGATTTATTTTTTTGGGAGGGGGCAGGTCTCCATTCCCTCTCCCCTCGCCCCACAGAAACTCATTTTAAGCACTGACCTGGACTATTGTTAAAGGATCAAATAAATAGCATGAGAGGCTCTGATTTTTTTTTTAAACCCAATGTTTACACTGTTCTTTTAGCAAATCTAGTTGAATTTAAACTGCATTCCAGAAATAAAAATGAGACTCAAAATGTTCTTTTTTAAAATCAGACTAAATAAAGAATGTTCAGTAATGAAAAAGTAAAAAGGAAACAGCTACCTGTTTAAAGGAATAGGAAATTTAGCTGAGTACAGGGCAATGATAAAGGAGCTTGCTTGATTAATGTACCGTAGGTAATTATACATGATCTGTATTTCAAGATTTACATACAGTAGGTGAGGGAAATACTATAATGGTATTAATTAAGCCCCAAAGCCTAAAATAACTTAGCTCTGAAAGGGAAATACTTTAGAGAGTTGCCTGGATCAGATCTTCCAGAAATCTGTCAGTAACATTAAGTTATTTAAAGGTGAAGAATTCCAGAAGGAACTCACCTCTTATCACTTTGTTCTAGCAAGCAAAAGAAGGAGCCTCTGGAGACACCCAAACAGAAAGAATGGCCTTGCAAGCCCAGTACAACAGTTTATATTCAAGTCTTTTCCTCAGAGTGATCAATCACATTTTCAATGGCTAGGTACTCTATGTGCTTTGCAAGTGGGCTAAGCCAATGTCTAAAGTGTTAAATGAGTTGTGCCACAGTGTTTCAAAAGGCTTAATTAACACAGGAGGTCTTTTTCCTACCTAATGGCCAGGGATCATTGGAAGGGCAAACTTGTTTATTCCTGTTTGCACCGGCATTATGGGCACATCGGTTGTGTAACTCCATAGTTAAAAGTGAGTCTAGACTTCCATTCTAAATCCTTATTTTCTATCCTCTCTGCCATTTGGGTGGAGTAACCAAGTTGTTTGCAAATCGATACGCTTAAAACAGGACATGAGAAGAATGAGTTCTGAGAATCTGGAAAGTGACGGATTAAAGATGTTTAGGTGCTACTTTGATTTTAATTCCTCTTCCCCACTCCAAGTGTCTCATGATTTTCCTGTATCATTTCAAGTAAGGTTCAGAATACATTTCATAGAGTCATTTCTTTGCACACTTGAGCACATGGTATTGGCCCAATACATAGTGTACCATCCTGTAGCGGGGTGCCCACTGCGCCCCTGCATATTCAGCCCCTTGGCCCCACTCCTCACAGACTCAGGGGCACTCCAAGCTGGTGCAACACCCATGCTCTTTATTTGTGTCCGTTTCCCACCACCAGTTTCCTACTGTATACAGGCTATTTACAATGGCTTGGCCTAACACAGGCCTGGTCAGCAACCTCTCCCCGAGCCTCCCTTCCCTCCTGGTTTCCGCCCCCCTTTTCACTCACTTGCTCCCAGACTTATAGCTCCTACCTAATGAGGCTGGCAGGTAGGGTGACCAGATGTCCCGACTTTATAGGGACAGCCCCGATTTTTGGGTCTTTTTCTTATATAGGCTCCTATTACCCCCCATCCCCTGTCCCGATTTTTCACACTTGCTGTCTGGTCACCCTACTGGCAGGTGCAGTCATGATTAGGAAAACCTAGGCTATTTACCCAGCCCCAATCCATTTCCCCTGACTGGAGCTGGAGTAGCAGGAGCTGGTTGAGACTTTCCCAGCAGCCCCTTGCCACATATCCCCATTATACACACAGTATTTCCTACACGTGAAGGGTATATCCCAGGGGAAACGATTTAGGGATCTTTGTCCAGTGGGTGCCATACAAAGTAGGGGGGGGAAATCAGGAGAAAGAAACCTGGTAAGTGTCTTGCCTGATCCCTACTATTTTTTGGGACTCTGGAGTTGGGAAAGGCAAAGATGGGGACTTGGAGAAAGGAACCTGATGTGGAGGAAGCGGGGGTCACAATGAGGGAAAAGCAGGTGGGGCAAGTGAATAAATAGTTTCAGTTAGTCAAGACTACAGCAGACAGCCAAGAGGACCCTAAATAAGCAAGGGCAGCACAACGAGAGGTGGAATTCAGAACTGGCAAGTGCAAGGTAATGCTCACTGGAAGGAATAATTTTTAAATATTCATACATATAACACTAACCAACCAGGAAAAAAAGAGCATCACTGAGGACATCTCAATGAAAGCTTCTGCTCAATAGACAAAGCAATGAAAAAAGCAAGCAAAGTGTTACAGAGATTTCAAAATTGGATAGAGTGACTCAGTGAACTTATTTTCAAAAGGGAACAGGCACTTTGAGACAAACTGTAAGGTATCTGGATGCTTAAAGATGCACATATACACCAACTGAGATATTTCAAAAGTACTTATGCACTTAACTCCCATTGCAATCATCCATAAAAATGTCTAATCCCGTCTGAATCTTACTCAGCGTTTTGCTTTCATTATAGAAATCACAGAAATGTAGGACTGGATGGAACCTTGACAGGTCATCTAGTCCAATTACTAAATATTATCTAGACTAGATAGATAGATAATCTAGACAATATTATCTAGACAATCCCTGACAGGTGTTTGTCTAAACTGTTCTCAAAGACCACCATAACAGAGATTCCATAACCTCCCTAGGTAATTTGTTTCAGTGTTTAACTACCCTCACAGTTAGGAAGTTTTTCCTAATGTCTAACCTAAATCTCCCTTGCTGCAATTCAAGTCCATTGTCCTCAGTGGATAAGGAGAACAATTTATCACCCTCCTCTTTATAACAGGTACGCAAAAGGTTATCAGTCTTCTCTTATCCAGGCACAATAAATCCAATTTTTTCAATCTTTCCTTGTAGGTCGCATTTTCTAGACTTTTAATACTTTTTGTTGCTTTCCTCTAGACTTTATCCAATTTGTCCACAACTTTCCCAAAGTGTGGTGCCCAGAACTAGACACATTACTACAGCTGAGGCCTTATCAGTGCTGAGTAGAATAATTTCTTGTCGTGTTCTGCTAATAAATCCCAGAATGATATTCACTTTTTTGTAACAATATTACATTGTTGACTCATATTTAGTTGGCGATCCACTATAACTCCCAAATTCTTTTTCGGCAGTACTCCTTCCTATGCAGTCATTTTTAATTTTGTATTTGTTTAATGAATTATTCCTTCCTAAGTATAGTACTTCCTAAGTGTAGTAGCATTTTTCCTTATTGAATTTCCTACAATTTATTTCAGACCATTTCTCCACTTTGTCAAGATCATTTTTAATTCTACACTCCTACCCTACCTGTGCAGCACAGCACTTTCAACCTCTTCCTTTATATTCTATGGCAGAGAGTTCCACAGATTAATTAGGTGTTGTCTAAAAATGCATTGCACTTAACCACTTTTAAATTGGTCACCTTTCAATTTCATTAAATGCCTCCCTTTTCTTATACTTGAACAGAGGGACATAGGAGAATCCAAATTACTTCCTTTGATAGCATTTCTTGTTAGATTGGTATACATTTATCATGTTCCCTCATGTTCAAATCCTCTCTAAAGTAAATATTCACAATCTTTTCTGTCTCTTCTCATATGGAAGCCTCTCTGTACATTTAACATTGTTTGTTACCCCAAACTCCTTTTTCTGCACTATCTTTTTAGAGATGTGGTAGAATGCTCAGAAGTGCCTACATGACTTTGGAGCAAGAATCACAGTTTCGAAAGTGACTTGGTATCCTAACTTTTATCAAAATTAAAAAGCACTTAAGGACCCAACGGCTAGATTCTAGGTATTTAGGCTCCTAAAAATGCAGATAAGCACTTAATAGGATTTTTCACAAAAGCACCTAGGTGCCTAACTTCCATTGAAATGTTAAAAGATAATCATATAGTACGTTACCGGTATGTTTCAACACTTTGAAATGTTTGGTTTTAAGTTTAATCTCAGCTTTGAATGTCCTCGGTTTCTATTGTTTGATTGCTACAACATTCTTGGAAAAGGTTTTATTTTTTAAAAACCTTAAAATTACAGACATACTCTCAACTTTAACTACATCTTACAGTGTTCTTTTTCTGCCTGGGATTCTAATCAAATTCTTTGCCTGGAGACAGAGCACTGTATATAAAAACAGCTTGAGAACTGCTCGTGAGAAGACAATTGGCTTCTGCAATATGGTTAGAGTGTCTGTTTTGATATTTTGCTTCCGGAACCTACCTTCTGTATGTAACTAGAAGCTACACATTAGTTAAAAATATTTAGGTGGGAACCTTGTCATTCTTTAATACAAAACTTCACCTATGTAGGAGAATTTACAACAAAGGTACCTGATGTACTGTGTACAAGTGAATATCTAAAATCAAATTTCAGCAAGGACAGTATCTTGCATGCAGCCTTAAATTGCCAAATATTTTTAACATATGGAAATTTCTATATTAGTCTTTGCAATATTTCACAGGGGAAAGATGTACTCAAGATCTGTGCTTAGTATATTACATCCATCACATTTCTTTAAGCAGACTATAGAAATTTCTACATTTGAAGTAGTGTCACTAAGATCCATCTTCCTAGGCTTTGAAATGGTGTTGATTGCAGTTTAATTAGCATTGGAAAGCATCTGACAATTATGCTCCTGGGAAAAACCAACTGATAAAATAGTAACTCCTCCACTGTGGTAGGGCTGGCAAAATTCAGTCTTTAAAAATAACCCTCAAATAGTATCTGGCAGGCAGATAATGGGGAAAAAATCATGATCAGGCAACTCATGTTTATTTGACAAATGTTAGTAAGACATTAAGTGCCATCCTAAAACAAACTAACCCTGAACATAAAATCTTGTCCAGGTTGCCCAGATCCTAAAGTGGGTGTGCAGATGTTTGTCAGGAAAGACAGGATCATCAATGATGGAAAAATAAATAACACATGAGGCCCCCAAATACATAAAGTATGCTTGACAGTATTCCAAGCCTACAATTTGTTGGCTATAGTAAACACGCAGAGATCAAAGCAATGCAATAAAGGGATCTAAACAAACTGAAGAACCGCTTCACAGAGTGACTGCTCAATCCCCACATAGTAGGTGGCCTGTTGGCGCACAAGGGAAATGCACAGTCAATACTGCAATCAAATTAAAAAGGACTGATGAACGACCATTGAAGAGAGTCCATTCAGTTTACTAGGAAGATGTCATTTGTATTGGTTCGTTCTAACACTCTGCCTGTTCCACAGAGAACATTTCAAAATACATATCAAGAAATTAAGACCAAAGCATAAGAGTGCATGATAAAAGAACCACTGGAACACATATTTGTAGCCTACCATTGCAAGCACATTTGCAAGATAATAAAAAGGAACCATAGCTAAAGGAGTAATTGACAATAGTTTAGCGTCCTAAAAGGTGACCATCACAAAATTACTGCAACTGTGACTGTATTCATGGATGTAAAAAGTGTATATATACGTACAGTTACTACACGGTGATATGTCTGAAATGTTGCAATATTTCTCTAAACTTGGAACAAGAAATAATGGCTGTATTTCCATTTGGAAACTCAGTAAATGTTGGGGGGGGGCGGGGAGGGAGAAGAGGGTGATAGGGGAGACACTGCTGTATCAGACAGGAAAAGTTCTATGACTGTCAGGAAGGAACTGGGGAGCCACCTCAAGTGAATTGCATCATGGAAGCGCTAACAGGCTGACTAGTGACAGTGTGTTGGATGTGCCATAAGAATGCAGTTTAAAATCCAGTTGTAAGGTGATCAATTCTGAATGAGGCAACTAAATGCAAGACAGTAGATGCAACTGTGACACTGGCAGACCGGGTACCAGCTCATGCCAAGGCCCCTAGGCCTCACTGAACACTGATAAATGCATAGCTAGAAACCAGTCTGGCTCACCTGTGTCCTAGTATTGTTAAGGTAGAATCATAGGACTGGAAGGGACCTCAAGAGGTTATCTAGCCCAGTCCCCTGAACTCATGGCAGGACTAAGCATTATCTAGACCAGGTATTAGATTTTTGTGTTTGGACTTTATGATATGCTTGTAAATTGCTTCATGCCTTAATCTCACTTATAATATCTATATCCTATGTTATAAGGTAATTTTTACATATTTGCTCTGTAACTATCAAAGTGGTTGCTACAAAACTGGAAAATCCCCAAGTCAGGAGGGAAGCATTACCAAGTGTGAAATACTAGTTATTCCAAGAGGTTTTGTCTCCTGCCCAACAAAAGAAGGCCTATAGACATCAAACAAGCCATTGTTAGACATCAGAGAACAAAAGACTTTGTTGATGGCTCCCCACACACCCATGAAAAGGAGATATGCACTGAGGCTCATCCCATCAGTTTGAGCTCTGGGGAAAGGAAATGAAAATCCCTGTCAAGAAAAACTGTTATTGCTATAAAAACAAGGAGTCCTTGTGGCACCTTAGAACCGAACAAACGTATTTGGGCATAAGCTTTCTTGGGCTAAAACCCACTTTATCAGATGCATGGAGTGGAAAATACAGTAGGCAGGTATATATATTACAGCACATGAAAAGATGGGAGTTACCTTACCAATGTGGGGAGGGGAGGGTCAGTGCTAATGAGGCCAATTCAAACAGGGTGGATGTGACCTATTCCCAACAGTTAACAAGAAGGGGTAAATACAAAAAGTAATTTTCCCTCTGTTGATAGTGCTAAGGAGGGTGGATGTGGCCCATTCTCACACCTTCTTGTCAACTGTTGGGAATAGGCTACATCCACCCTGTTTGAACTGGCCTCATTAGCACTGACCCCCCACTTGGTAAGGTAACTCCCATCTTTTCATGTGCTGTAATATATATACCTGCTTACTGTATTTTCCACTCCATGCATCTGATGAAGTGGGTTTTAGCCCAAGAACCCTATGCCCAAATACATTTGTTCGTCTCTAAGGTGCCACAAGGACTCCTAATTGTTTTTGCTGATACAGACTAACAGAGGCTACCCCTCTGAAACCTGTTATCTCTATGTTATTAGAACTCTGAGGGGCAAAGACTTAAGCAAGATCTCCCTGACTGTTTAGCTTGGATTAGCACTAAAGGACAGATAGAGATTGCATATTACATGATTGTTTATTACATTTTGGAACCTAAGATTGCAACCCATTTGTATGTATATATTTATCTGCTTTAACCTTGTAAATAACTCTCTCATTTCTTTTATTAGTTAATAAACCTTTAGTTATTCATTATAGGATCGGCTATAAGTGTTGTCTTTGGTTTGAGATCTGAAGTGCAATTGCCCTGGGGTAAATGACTGGTCCCTTAGGACTGGGAATAACATGAATATTGTGATTTTGGGTGAAAGGAACCATCTCTCACAAAGGTAAGATCACCTGGGTGACAAGATAGATTGGAGTACCCAAGGGGACTGTTTGTGACTCCATGTTAAGGCTGTTACAGTGCTTGAGGAGTTCACACTTGATACCTGGCTGGAGAAATCTAAGTATTGAATTCACAACCAATTTGGTGTTTGTGCCCTGCTTCTTCACAGTCTGCCCTAAAGGCCGGTAGTCACACTCGTGAGCCACTCCAGACAGTTTGATAGTAACAGTGAACCAAATTCTGTCCTTGGTTAAACTGATTTAACCACACCGGAATTACACAGGTGCATCTGAAGCTAGGATTTGGCCCAATGTGTTACTGTAAGTAGCGTAGCATGAACAAGGTGCTAAACCACTGCAAGTAAAGAAAGAAAATTGAATAGATGGTCTTCATTCAGCACCTGTAAAGCTAGAGAGCGGAAAACAATGCTAAATTGCTTAAGCTTGCTGCATCAACAAGCCATAACAGGAAGTTACAAAATGTGTCTCATGGCATCCATTTCTACTCAACATATAACAAAACAATAAAACAGCAACCATCAAAGTCAAGTCGAACCTACATAATGACTCACTTTGGGAAACTTCTACATTGGCAGTTGATGAAACAACTAGCGAATGATAATATGAGGACTGCAGACAGCTGGAATGTAAAAATGTAAGGACACCACGCTGGAAAAATGAAGCCATAAAGGGCCCTATTAAGAGGATAGGCACAGGAGCCAGCAAAGCCAGTGATGGCTGGCCCTGGCTAAGTAAGGGACTCAATCCTGGAAGATGCCAAGGGTACCCTGCTATTAAGTGCATTCAGCAGCTCACAAGGTCAGCCGCAAAGGCAATAACTACAGCCCATAATGTCACCCTAAAACCATGACAAAAGCATGCCAAACCCACATAAACAGTCTCAATTGCTATAACCCATGGTTTAGTAACTAGAAGCCCAAGTCAGAAGGAGACTCCTCAGTGGTGTCCACGTGCACCCAAATTACAACACAGTATGGCCCAGGTGTGCTCAGTTTGAACAAAATGTCAGTTTTCAGGTATCTCCCTAATAGAAGGAGCTCCTGTGCTCCCGGATGAGTGGAAAGATTGGCAGGGAAATCCTCCTCACCCTCCTGAAGTTGCAGCTGCCTGTCTCAAAGATCAGTTGTGGGTGGGTGGGTGTGGATGGCAAGTCTGGAGGTTGTTGTGAGGCACGTGGTGGCAGTGGAGGGCAGAGATGCCCATTCTCCACCCTGCCCCCTATTTTATACTGCAAACCTGCAAGAAAGCAATGAAAGACCCGATTCTGGTGTCATTAAATCGATAGAGAAACTCCGATTCACCTCAATAGTTCAGGATCAGATGCACAAGTACATTAAGACCTATTACAGTGTAATCTAGAGGACTCCAGCAAGAGTTTAACTTTATTTGTCCCCACTCACACTTGTGCTGGAGTGCAAAAATCTTCTGCACCAAACCAATGTTTGCATGATTCAGACCACCAGTATATTTGTACAGTTCAATGAGGGCTTCAGTGAAGCAATTTCACAACACACTGGATAAATTGCACTGAATCTTCAAATGTGTATGTGGATTAATCACATAACACCTGGAGATATAGTGCAATTTATTTCTTTCACTTGAAAAAAAGTCTCATTTTCTTCTTTAAAAATGTATTTCGCTTTATTCACACAAAAAGCTAAAGTAAAACAGCGTACCAAAACAAAACAAAAAAGCAAAAAAACCCATCCTTATTTTAAATCAGACCAAACTGCATTCACACTCATAAATGCATTCACACTGCATTTATACTCATAAAAGTACAAAATGTTACTTTATATGGCAAGATCTACAGATGCCTTTAACTCCCCACTTATTTTAGTGAATGGGTATGCTGCTCTATTTTTGTTTGCTTATGTTCTTCAACAAAACTTTACTTTTCTGGCAAAGAGTGGGGTACAGAAAATGTCTGCATCATTTGTATTGGTATTTTGTACAATTCTCAAGAACCAAATGCAATCCTCACCATTTCCAGCTAAAATATTGTATGCACACTCATGATTCATCACATTTCCCTTCCCCTGTGTGAAAGCTGCCTCTTAATTATTCACCCAAGACTGTGTTAAAAAGTCAGCAAAGCAAACACAACTGCACCCCTCTACTCAAAATGTACATACAGTGATTTTTGAAAATCCAGTTGTCTGGACATTGAAGGGGAAAAAAAGATATTAAGGGATATTGGTCTCATTTTTACTATGTATATTACATACCGTTCAGTGATAAGTATTCATAGGCCCAACCAGATAAAGAAAAATGCTGGGCTAAATTCTGTTCCCCAGTGACACTGCTTTAAATTCAGAGTGTGGGTACTCCAGATTTACACAAGGATAACTAGGATCAAGATTTGGTCCACTGTGTTATTTTTATTTTACAGAAAAGAAAGTAGAAGGCACAGTATAGAATAATCGGTACACTATAGAGAAAAAGCAGCGGGAGACTCTTGCCTGTCTTAGTGCTGCTACATAACCATCACTTTACTAAATGAGTTTTATGCAAAGAACCATGCATAACTTAGTAACATCAAGAGGAAGAATGAAGAACACGGATTAAATACTATATCCAAAGCAGTAATACTTAGGCAATATTTTTACGTGTTAGCTATTAAACAGCTGTCTTGGGTTTTTCTACTGTTTGGTGGGGTGGAATGTTTTTAATTTGCTACTATTTAGCTGTATTTCTTTAAGCAAAACTATAAGTCTAATTTTTTGCCACCATTACTGATACAAAAGTTAATACCAAACTAGTAAGAAAAAAGACAAGTCAAAAGGCTTCTCACAATTAGAATTCCTTTATCATTACAATCCTAGACTTCCTTTTTCCCTCACAGCCTTCAAAACCAGTGACAAGTAGAATTTCAATGTTCAAATAAAAAACAAATATAGAGAATAGTAAGTAAAATTAATTACTGATCACATTACACATAATTCAATATATACTAATAATACATGTTGTCCACATATAATGGACGTCATCAACACAAGCATATTCACATTATCTTTGTTTTCTAACTAGTGCAGATATTTATAGAGAGAGTTCTGCTAGACAAAACCTGTGAAGCTGGGGAACCTGCAGGGATTACAATCTGATTTCAAATCTATGCCACTTTTCAGTTTGCTGTTAAAATAAGTAGACGAGGTTACTGAAATAATACTAAAGTCCACTCATTCTCTGAAAGCCATGTGACTGGGTTTATCTTGGATGCACCCCTCTACAAGGACAAAATCTCAAATATTAATTTATACACATGACAAAACCAGGCATAAATGTTACAGATAGGAAGACAACACAGTTTAGCAAACAATATAAATATTCTTCTCTCAGTAAATGGGGACACAACAACTGGATGCCATGGTTATGGATGCAGTAGAAGAACCCGAATAAAATAAAACAATTTGAAACCCCACAAATGGTTATAAAACAGAGCATCCTATTGACTCTTCTGTCAGTAATTCATAATTGAATTTGTATGTGAATGAAAACAAGAAAAACCCTACTCTCTGAAAGCTAAAATAAATCAGAATAATCTGACTTCAGAGTTAGAATCAGCTAGAGAAGACACAGAATTCTTATATATTTTAAGGCCTGCTCTTGCAATCTTTAGTCATTTAAGCCATCTCATTGGGCCAAATACTGCTCTTATTCCCACAGGTGTATTAAAAACAAAATTTAGCCTAGCTAGTGCAAAGAAACTACTCATATGAGTAAAGTAATGCAGGATTGGGTTCTTAAGGTCTAGAGATGAGAGGGATTTAGCTAATCGGTGAAGCCAAGTTCAGGTAACTAGGGGATTTGTGTTCCATTCCTGGCTCTGCTAGAGACTTGTTATGTTATCTTAGAAATTTCAATTATTATTACCGCTGTACATGACTGCCCTATGAAAATGCAAAACATTAGTGTATTACTAGGCATCATACTGGACTCAAGGAATTTCACATTGGGCATTTATTCCCACTCCCGCAGATGTCCAAAAATAGAGCTTGCTTTAAAAAAAAATCCAATATGTATTAGAAATGAATCCTGCAGCTAATAATGTCAGATTTTATTTTTCAGTGAAAGACTTCCCTTATAAATTGGATGCAGATTCTTGTAACTTGAATTAAAATTCCCAGCATAATTGTTTTAGTGCAGTCTAAATATTAGTTTTAGAATACCCCTGTAAACACACAAGTACACAAAATCACACCTGTCATATTTTTTCGAACAACATTCTGAAAGAGAGATGTGATTGGGAAGGAGAGAAGAGGACTTTACAGCTGAGATAAGCAGAGCTGAGGCACTTTCCGCTCACTGGTACAAAATCCGACAATCTTATTTATGAGTGGCTTCAGGACATAGTGCAAAACCAGCAGAGGCTCTTGTCATCAGCTTTCACATGTAATAGACTATCCTACATATTTTGGCAGCAACCACAATAGCTCTTGAAGCTGGTATTCCGAGAAAACAAAATATTTTCCATTCACATCCTCTGTGCTTTTTTTTTAAACTTTCAAACTGCATAAGAACATAAGATAATTTTTAATTTGCATATTACATGACATCCGGATAGCTCATCTCCAAAGTTGAGGAAACATATGCTGTCAACAAAGAACAAAATGATCTCCTTGATTCTAATACCTGTGATCGTAGCATGATAATAACTGTGTGTGACAACTTCTCCCTCCTCTCAAAATAATTATGGCACTCCAGAATTCAGCATCTGTGTTACCAGATGTTACTGTCAAACACGCAAGCAATGGGCAAGAGTGCAGCATAAGTCTGGCCAGCATCCATACTACTTTGTCTGAATACCTCAGCAGATGCAGGTGGTTTTCAGGAGTCCAAAATCTGAAACACCATACCATGCAAATCCAGTTACATGATCAGGGAAAGAGCATCAGCAAATAATGCATTGTGTCCAGAGGGGTTCAACATAACCACTTTAGTTTGACTGAGACTGACATTTCCTCCATCATACTGCAAGCTGATGTCAGGGCAACGCTAACTGATCTCAGACCAGAATATAAATAAAAACATTAATTAATAAATAGCAAACTGGCAGGAACAAAAATTAATGTCACTATACATTTCTGATAAACTGCGTGTTGAAGTTAAGGCGAATAACCACATCTTAATGAACGTTTGGAGGAAAATGCTTTAATATTCAGGCATAATATTTGACAGTTAAATGACACATTTGCTATTTAAAAACAGGTATGTGAAGCAGAATTTTTAAACATTATAATCAAATGTATAAAGCATTCAGACTTAAGACAGATGCTTGTAACTTGACACCAAGCTCATTGCTTGCAGATGATAGCAAAGGTTTTCATATAGCAGAGATTTCATAGAGAATGTTACTTGACATATACCACTAAAGTGTTGCAATTTGAAATCAAATGATCTTCAATAAGGAAAGAGTCCAAACCTTAGCTAAACTTTGTGATCCAGGTTTAAAAGTGTATGCATATACAGAGAGCCAAATTAATTGTAGCTAAAGAGAGCAATGATTACAAAAATTTGCCCTTTAGCATTTTAGACATATAAGATTACTGTGCTGTAATATTTAATAATGAAGTTATCTGGCATTAGTATAAGAAATAAAAAGCAAATGAACTAATCCATCAATCACTTTATTTATATAGGGCTTTTCATAGTAAGCATCTCAAAACATTTTGTAAAAGAGTTCAAATCTTTAAATGAGGTTAGAAAAATTCACATAAACATGTCTTTGCTTTACAATTTGTTTGTAAATGAAAAAGGAAACAAAAAGCCTGTTTATAACCTGGATGTGAAAAACTGGCAAGTGGAGAGTAAATTTAGTACATTCTGGCAGTGTGTTGTGCAGCCAGAGCACAAAACTACAGAAAGTCTGTTAGCCAAAGATTGCATCCATTATTTAGTGATTGATCTCAAAGGGATAGTGGGTCTATATCAACCTAGCACTCCAGATAAATAATCAAGGAACAAATCACTAACGGCCTTGTTTTAGAAGCACCCTCAAGCATTCCAATATTAAAATCTGTCAATGTTTCCATTATACACTACTTTTTCACAGATGTATAAGTTGTCTGCTAGAATTTACTCCACGCAGAAACATACCTTACAAGCTCTTGGCCTTCCAGCAAATTAAATCAAATGTGTCCATACATGTTTAAATTAGGGTGGTCAATTAATTGCAGTTAACTCATGTGATTAACTCAAAAAAATTAATCGCGATTAATTGCACTGTTAAACAATAGAACACCAATTGAAATGTATTAAATATTTTTGGGTGATTTTCAAATATATTAATTTCTATTGCAACACAGAATACAAAGGGTACAGTGCTCACTTCATATTATTTTTATTACAAATATTTTCACTGTAAAATGATAAACAAAAGAAATAGCATTTTTCAATTTACCTCATACAAGTACCGTAGTGCAATCTCTTTATTATGAAAGTGCAACTTACAAATGTATATTCATTTTTGTAACATAACTGCTCTCAAAAACAAAACAATGTACAACTTTAGAGCTTACAAGTCCACTCAGTCCTGCTTCTTGTTCAGCCAATCGCTAAGACAAACAAGTGTGTTTACATTTACAGGAGATGCTGCTGCCTGCTTCTTATTTACAATGTCACCTGAAAGCGAGAGCAGGCATTCGTATGGCACTTTTGTAGCCGGCATTGCAAGGTATTTATGTGACAAATATGCTAAACATTCATCTGCCCCTTCATGCTTCATTCACCATTCCAGAGGATATGCTTCCATGCTGATGATTCTCGTTAAAAAATAATGTGTTAATTAAATTTGTGACTGAACTTCTTGGGGGAGAACTGTATGTCTTTGGCTTTGTTTTACCCGCATTCTGCCATATATTTCATGTTATAGCAGTCTCGGATGATGACCCAACACATGCTCATTTTAAGAACACTTTCACAGCAGATTTGACAAAATGCAAAGAAGTTACCAATGTGAGATTTCTAAAAATAGCTACAGCACTCGATCCAAGGTTTAAGAATCTGAAGTGTGGTCCAAAATATGAGAGGGATGAGGTATGGAGCATGCGTTCAGAAGTCTTAAAAGAGCAACACTCAGATGCAGAAACTACAGAACCCTAACAAAAACGAAAATCAACCTGCTGGTGGCATCTCACTCAGATGATGAAAATGAACATTGGTCCGCTCTGCTTTGGATCGTTATTGAGCAGAACCCATCATCAGCATGGACACATGTTCTATGGAATGGTGGTTGAAGATGAAGGGACATATGAATCTTTAGTGCATCTGGCACGTAAACATCTTGAGACGCCGGCTACAACAGTGCCACGAGAACGCCTGTTCTCAATTTCAGGTGACACTGTAAACAAGAAGCGGGCAGCATTATCTCCTGCAAATTGTCACCAAGTTTGTTTGTCTGAGCGATTGGCTGAACAAGAAATAGGACTGAGTGGATTTGTAGGATCTAAAGTTTTACATTGTTTTATTTTTCAATGCAGTTAATTTTTTACACATAATTCTACATTTGTAGGTTCAACTTTCATAATAACGAGATTGCACTACAGTACTTGTATGAGGTGAATTGAAAAATACTATTTCTTTCGTTTTTTACAGCGCAAATATTTGCAATAAAAATAAATATAAAGTGAGCACTGTACACTTTGTATTCTGTGTTGTGATAGGAATAAATATATTTGAAAATGTAGAAAACACCCAAAATATTTAAATAAATGGCATTCCATTATTATTTAATAGAGCAATTAATCACAATTAATTTCTTTCATTGCACAATTAATTTTGATTTTTTTTAAATCACGTGACTGCCCTAGTTTAAATGATAAAAAGTAAATAATAATAATAACCATTAAAACGGTGAGGTTTACTGTATTTTAGATGTGTCTTGTTGTCTGAAATAATAGATTTGGGGATATTTTAAAACAAAAAGCACATTGCAAGCTCTAACACAACTCTGTGGATTAAAGCTGGCTTTTGAAGTAGAGAGAAAAATTAAAGTATGTAGAACTTGATTATCAGCTCCACTTGGACCCTCGGGCTTTGTCCTTACAATTGATGTCATTTTATATAATTATAACTGAGTGTGCATATCAGGCAGTTTGGCATTTGAACAACATAAGCTACACCTGCAATCATTTGTTCTTGTAAAATGACGATGTTATTATTTAATAATAATAATATTCAATAGATCCTAGAAGTTCCAGCTGAGGTAAGGACCCCAAAGTGCTGGGTACGGTATAGGCATATAATGAAATACATTCCCTGCCTCAAAGATTTTACAATCTATATAAATGAGTTGCCAGATTTTAAAAATCAACCCATTAAAATTGTTGACTTTGTTACTTCAGTCCGGGTGCACAGTAAACCTTTATTCTGAATTATTTTAACAAACAGGTGCATATCAATGTGGTATCTATCAAGCTATCTGATTTACTCTACATAGTGTTGATCTCAAACCTATAGATTTATGGCATTTTTTTTCTTTTGGTCTAAAAATAACCCCCAGAATGTTATTTCATATAGCACAGATCTGCCAAGGATTTCAAGGCACTTCACTAACCAAACAGAAAATATTAGAATAATTTAAGATCACATCATAGTGCCATAAGCTTTAGAAATATATAAAAGGTAGATTCTGAACTCAATTACACTGTTGTGAATACAGATAAACTCCAGTGACTTCAGGAGAATTAATTTAGATTGGAGTAATTGACAGAATCCAGAGCAAAATTTTTGATCACTTTCAAAATGGGCTAAATTCAGAGCACTTATTTAGTAACAAAATAGGGTATTCCAAAGGGTTAGGGCTAAGGCAGCAAAAATACAGGCAATTCTTGTCTCATCCCTTTTATGCAACCAGAGCCAAAAGTGTGATAGGTTCAGAACTAAGCAGGAGCAGCGGTACATAGATTGAGAAGTGTGGTAGGGTGAGGGACCGAATGGATTAGGCTTCTATCCATCTAGCACTTCAAATGTTAAAACAAAAAAATTAAACTTAAATCCTTTATAAAAAAATACTTTGGCCTTCTATGACAGAGGTGAAACATTCCTGTATTATATGACAGGAGTCATTATAAGAGACAACACGAAATACACACATTCTGAATCTACTTTTCTTAAACAGTTCACTTAGACACAATGTAGTGAGAGTTATTGTAGTGTATAGGAATACTTCAGTACTTTGTGAGCCCTCTACTGGTACCTGCTACTGTGTTCTGCGTTTCAGAAACTAACAGGAGCAAGTGCCCATATGTTACTGGGCTTTGGAAATGTGATTATTGGGACACACAACCCCTCCCCCCCGCTATGTCCATGTGATTTCTTCATACTATTATTGTTGTGTTAAGGACAAGAGGCACAATAATTGCTAATTAACGGAACCACTGAGAGTCCCTCGTGGTGCAGCAGCTGTAGTAGACGGGAGGAGAGATGGGGGCCTCTGTGAAGATGGCCCTGGCCTCCACTGGATCACAAAGGATGCACAGTTTTTCTAGGTGAGCCCCATGATCTCTTCCATGGGGCCGGAGGGCAAACACTACCCCATTATGAATAGAATAATAGAGGGGAATAGTTCAAAGAGGATCCTCATGGATATTTCCTAAAACTGAGCCAGCTGCCATGGGAGGGGTCAACATGGCCTTAAATTTCAGCCTTAACTCTATTGGCTGTAGGGATCCGGTCAGATCTTCAGTGTTTTCAGAACACAGGTTTTTTTGTTTTTGTGAGCCTCAAGTCATTGCAAAGTCAGTAGAAAATAAAATGAGACTTCAAAATTCATGAAGTTTGCTCTTCCTAAGGGAACCACAGATCATTGTTGCTGCCACAATCTGAACATGTTGCAATTTCTGCAATAGCGATGCTGGCAAAGCTACAAAGAGGGAATTAGATTAATCCGGTTGGGATGTGACAAAAGCATGGAAAAACAATTTCCAAATCCATAGCAGTGAGGCAGAATTTAATTTTTATATTTCTGAAATATTAAAAAAATCCCCTTGTATTAATAGTCTCTTAAAAAAATGTTTGCCGTTACAGAGCTGCAAATCCAAGATAATGCCCAAGATTCTTCATATCAGTGGGAATGGGCATGTGAGAACATTCCAGAGAAAATATTACCAAGTTAGGTTTGGCTTAGGCATTCATTACTGCCAAGAATCAAATACTCAGTTTTATTTTGGTTTAGTAAACACAAGTGAATATTAATATGAACTCCATCAGACACCATAATTACATCTCTGTATGTTACAATTAAGGATAATATTGTAACACGGATTCTGTGAGTTTCAGAGAGCCCGATACATTTTCCGCTTGAACCCCAGGGTGGCAGGACCAGAGCTCATAGGTGCTGGAACTAGGGGTGCTCCTGGCTTAAAGTGGTTTCCATCATATACAGGGCTTACAATTTGGTTCAATGGCTCTCAGAACCCCCACTATATAAATTGTTCCAGCATCCCTGCTGGAGTGGTCAGCCAGTAGCAGCACCCTCCGAGGTGGCAGGCCCCCCGGAGCCATCAGCCTCTGTGGGTGGTGGATACTGGGTCCCCTCCCCCGGCAGAGGGGCTTGGGATCTCATGCCTCCTGCCTTCTCGGGTTTCAGTCATCCCCTGTCAGCCTCTCCACCGTTGTTTTTAGTAAAATCACAGACAGGCTTCCATGAATTTTTGTTTATTGACTGCGACCTGTCCATGACTTACTAAAAACAACTGTGACAAAATAAGGCACTTAAATTCCAAAATGAAACAGTACTAAAGCTGTAAAGGCCAAATGCTACAGTCTTTAATCAGGCAAAACTCTCTGACTTCTTTAGGAGCTTTGCTCAATGAAGGGCTGCAGAATTTGACCACATCTGACCACAAATGACAAAATATGGACAAATCTTTTAAAAGGAGATAAAGACAAACTAGGGGATGTAGCTAAAGCAAATCCCTTTGTACCCGGGTTTATGACACCTTTCTCCAGGAGTAATCCAATTGATATTCATGGGACTACTTACAGAGGAAGGTACTACCCAATGTGAGTAAATGTGGCACAATCTAGCCCTTTATCTTTAATTTACTATGCTGTTCTTTGTTTTGGTAGTTTGGTCTGATGTTAAATTACTAGAAATCACAGTATTTTACATTTGTATTTGGCCTGTCACCCCAAAGGGTTTTTATAAACTACACTGTACAATAAACGGAATTCACTTCCACCATCTCTGAAATTGTCATTTCCTGATTGGACAACGGCAACAGGTTAATGTGTATATCAAGCTCAAGATAAGAAATTAGCAAGAACATCCTATCCAATTTAAACTGCAGGTGGAGTTTAGGTAGGCATCATGCAATTACCTCTATTAAAATCTCATCAAGAAAGCAGAGCTAATATTCCTACTTTGGAAGGAGGAAGAGAGGGTAGGAATGCTGTAGCACCTTTAACGACAAAACACAAAACAAAACCAACAAAAATCCTGCAAATAAACAACAAAACCTTGCCAAGGTTCTGATTTTATGTCTCATCTAAAAGCCAGCACTTCAGCAACACTAATTTCTCTAGGACCATCGCAGGATATTCATCTAGTGCTGACTCAGAAAGAAAAAGAATACCACTCACTGACAAACCAAAATCCCAGTTCAGCTGCATCTTTCTAAGCCAAGACCTACCCATTCAGGGTGGGCAATTACCTCTCATCACAAACAGTGGCAATTTAGCAGCCTGTCCATTGAGCTCCACCTTAACATCAATAGTGCCCAACATGGGCACAGCTTCTCCCGTATATGTCTTCAGAACAGTTTTCGTTGCCTTAAGTGGAAGATGCTGTAGCTTTTCTTTATACACAGTCTCAGAGACCAGCGAGATTGCTGCACCGGTGTCCAGTTCCATGTGTATAGGTTTGCCGTCCAACAACGGGATTACCCAGTATTCATGTGAGCCCACTGCCAAAGACAAAACATGCAGTGGCACTTCTTCTTGAGATGAGGTGTCTCTTTGGTCATCCTGGGTCTGCTCTAGGGTATGCAGGTTTCTCTTTTTGGTCGTCCAGACCACAGGCTTCTTTTTATTTTGTTTACAGGCACTCTCAATGTGTCCCTTTCAGCCACAGTGTCGACACACCAGGTCCTTACACCAGCACTCTGATGCATGGTGACCCAGCTTACCACAGTAGTAACATTCCTGACTCCCCACAGTTTTGTGGGTAGGTTCTTGTGACACCTTATGCACCCTAGGGGATGCACCGATGTATTGCGCCTCCTTTGTAGCCAGTTCCATGGAGACCGCAATATCAACAGCCTTCTGTAAGGTAAACTGACCCTCTGTCAATAGGCGCTTCTGTATAGTTTCACTGTGCAGGCCACACACTAACCTGACACATAGGGTGTCATTTAACATCTCCTTAAATTAACAGTGTTCCGCAAGCCTTTTTAAAATTGCTACAAATTATACAACTGTTTCATCTTCTTTTTGGTCTCTTTTGTTGAACCTATAGCTTTCAGCAATTACCAGTGGTTTTGGAGAAAAATGGGACCCCAGGATTTCCACGTCATTGTAAGATGTGGTCTCAGGCTTAACAGCTGCATAGCAGGGAGTAGATCTTAGCCCCTACAACACGTAAGAATATTGGCACCTTCTTCTCTTCTGTAATGTCATTTGCAATAACAAAAAGCTCAAAATGCTCAGTATACACGTGCCATTGCACTATATTCTCCTCAAAAGGTTCCAGTGGCCCTGTAAGTGTAGCCATGGTTTTCATTTCAGGTTGCACAGTCAGTGCAAACACGCCAGTTCTCAGCCCCTTCCAACAACAAAAAGTTTTTGTTTGTTTGTTTTTGTACCTTGACTTCTACTTCCTTCTGTTGCTGGGGCAGCACAAGAATCCCATCCTCATCGCCACTTTCTTGTATCCCTGGGGGCAGCAGGTTTAGGAAGAAATCATTTGAGACACAGAGAGCTGTGAAACTTAAAAGCAGCCATTTATTGCCACACACTGAACTAACCAAACCAGCCAAAACTGGCTGGGCTATCCCCTAGTAATCAAGCTCAGTTGCCATAGCAACAACAAGGTTCTATTACCACGACAACCAAATACACAACAGGAGGCACTGCTTGGATGTGTAGAGAGCCTGGGGCACATACCCTAGGATTCTCGCATGTCTTTACTCTACACCAGGGGTGGGCAAACTACGGCCCACCGGCCCGTCCTGCCCGGCCCATGAGCTCCCGGCTGGGGAGGCTCCCCCCAGCCTCTCCCCTGCTTCTCTCCTCTCCCCTGGAGCCACACCGCTGTGCGGGCAGTTCTCTGGGGCGGGGGGAGGGGACTGCATGCTCCGACCGGGCCGCGCGGTTGCCAGACATGCTGCTCTGAGAGGCGTGGTAAGGGGACTGGGGGGTTGGATAAGGGGCAGAGGACCCTGGGGGGCAGTCAAGAGACAGGGAACAGGGGGCGGTGGTTGGATAAGCGTGGGAGTCCCGGGGGGGGCTGTCAGGGGGCGGGGGTGTGGATAGGGGGCGGGGCAGTCAGGAGACAGGGAGCAGAGGAGTTGGATGGGGGTGGGGTCCTGGGGGGTCATTAGGGTGGGGGGGGGTCTCAGAGAGAGTTGTCAGGGGACAAGGAGCAGGGGAGTTGCATGGGTCGGGGATTCTGAGGGGGGCAGTCAGGGGGCAAGAAGTGGGAGGGGGCAGATAGGGTGTGGGAGCCAGGCTGTTTGGGGAGGCACAGCCTTCCCTACCTGGCCCTCCATACAATTTTGCAACCCCGATGTGGCCCTCGGGCCAAAAAAAGTTTGCCCACCCCATTCCTTCCTTAGAGGTTTTTAAGGTCAGGCTTGACAAAGCCCTGGCTGGGATGATCTAATTGGGTTTGGTCCTGCTTTGAGCAGGGGGTTGGACTAGATGACCTCCTGAAATCCCTTCCAACCCTGAGAGTCTATGATTCTATGATTCTATGCTCTACACGCCTAAACAGTGCCTCACTGTCTAACATCACTATTTATACCTGTGCTCGGGTGGGGCAGGGAGTGGAAGCATGCAGTGTTTGTACTCTACAGGCCACTGCAAGTGTAGGCATAGCCAAAAAATAGAGGTGTGTGTGTACATACACACAACTCTGATATAAATTAAAAGATGGGCATATCTAACTATTTCTGTCACATCATAGGAAATGGCCTTTATGGAACTCATTTCAAGTGAAAAAAACTAAGGTGATTAGGTTTTCCATTAGGAGAAAAGACATACCCAGATTACCTTCCCAAACACAAGGTCTTATCAATCTTCTTAGCACATATGCTGAATAATTTAGGAACAGGGCTGAGATTCTGAGCCACCGTACAGAATTAACTCTTTCCTTCTCATGGAATAAAGTGTTAATAAAACAGTCTCCAGAAATGTTAACATTGAAAAATAAGCTTAGTGATACTGAAGAATATTATTTGTACTATGTAAGTTATTTGCACTGCTAGCAGCACAGTGGCAGCTTCCATTTGCCTTACACTGAGAACACGATGAATAATTCAGTTTCTAGCCTGGATCCCTACATTGTTGACAGGAAATAGAAACTTTATTCATAACAGTATGCCTTTTTTTCCCAAGCTTGCCTATATTTAATAGTGCACATCACTGTCCCCATCATGCCAATGCTGGGGTGCATTGATTAATAACTATTGCTAACAAATGGTCATAACACACACCATTTCCCAGCATTGGTACCTTTTCCTCCTGAACAATAGTCATAATATTTATAGACTGACAAAAAATTGAATTATACAGTTGAGACTTGAACTGCATCAGACTTGGCCTTGGGGGGACTTCAGCTGGAAGCATAATTCCAAAACTATTAAGAAAACTCTCCCTAATCGATTAGGATTTCAACAGTAAGGGTTATCAGTACAAGAGCATTTTGACAATTCCCAGCTATCACGATGGAGCAGAGGGGAGGAATTCCTTGGCTTTTGTTATTTGAGGAGTTTTACACAACCACCATTTTGTGGAATTGTCCTCAGAACTAACCCGGGAGTTCTTGTATAGCGAAGTCCATTAAATGCTGGGTGTTCAAGTGAAAATAGCATCTTTTAAAATTGGTGGCAATTACCTATACAACATGAAGCTCCTGAGTAGTCTTTAAAAAGGTAGCCACAATTTCCAAGGGAAAAAGAACCCTGACTTCTCTAGTCTCATTCATAGACGTCTATCATCATATCCCACTGAAGTATAACTCTCACATGCTTGTATTCAGACACACCTCTTCCCTATGGACCTGCTAAACTTTGCTGGAGTAGCCATGTGTCGGTGGGCCTCAAAATCTGGAGAAGCAAAGCTCCCCTTCCTTGAGCCTTCTCTACCAACCTAACGTAAACTTCTAGCCTCATTAAAAAAAAAAATCCAAAACACCAACCACAGAAAGTTCGCACACACACAAAAAGAAAAGACAAAAGAATTACTATGAAAGGTGTGTTTCAGTAGAGTCCAGTCAACATTAAAAAACAAATTACACTTTCTTTGCACAGATAATAGTGAGTGATAAAAGATTATATAGTAACAGGGAATTGGCTGGGTCCCTTAGCTGCTCCTGTCTAGGATTTTTAATATGTATGTGTTTTAAGGTGTAGAACTTTTGTCAGGAAAGCATAATTTGTTATTGAGTGGTCAGAGGAGAGGTTAGCTACATTACACTGAAACACACTTTAAACCTTAAAGCTTTTGTTAACCATTTTATTTGGGAATCTAGAATTAAAATAAATTATATGTAAATAGAAAAAGAGGGAGGGAAAAAATGTCCTATATGTAAATAATCTATGTAGGCTTTTGGGGGGCAGGAACCATCTTTTTGTTAAGATTTGCCATTAGGGTCAATGAGCAGGGCTCCTATGTGCTTCTGCAATACAAATAATAAATAATAATTTACGGTCAGACCTTATTTTGAGAGATTAGAATAATCCCTACCCAAGGAAAGACAAGAATAGGTTGACACTTTACTGTAATCTGTGCTAGTGAAAACAAAAGACCCACTGATTCTTACTTCTAATAGACTTTCATACTACTATTGTAATTGCATGGTTACAATAATGTCTCTATGGGAGTATGAGGAAAAAATACTAACTTGTCACAGCAGGCAGATGGATGAAAAACACTGTGTTTAAATGATTTAAATTAATATACAAAGACAAATTAAGATACAAGAGCTGGTCAGAAAAGGGAATTTTATTTTGTAGAAAATTTTGACATTTCAAATTTTATCATGTCATATGCATACATAGTTAAATATAATATAAAAGTTGAAATGGAATTAATTAAAGCAACACAATCCAAACGAAGTGTTTCAACTGTTTCTAATTTAAAAACGTCATAAAAATAGACACATTCCCATGAAACATTTCAATTTAGATGGAAAAGTGTTTCATCAAATATTTTTTCACCAGCTCTGTGAAACTGATACAAAGTTTTCACCATAATACTCCATAAGCTATATTTACGGTTCTTGTCCAACAGACTACTAATATAAATCAGATATGTATTAAATGTTTTCAAAGGAAAATATTGACATAAAAATTGGACATTTGATATTTTGATTATCTACTGGAACTGAAGAAAAGAAGGAGAACTCAGATAAATTATGCCAATTACATATACACAAACGTTCTGAAATTTTAGCTTGCTGGCTGCAAAGAATGAAAGGACATTTGACTGAGATATGTTTATGTATAACAAGGAAATGTAATCCTTTCTAGAGCCCCTTAAATAATCTTGATTAATTGGAAGAGATTTTTCAAAATGCTTGTTTGTTTTGTATATGAAATTGTGATAACAATTAAGGTCACGGTACTGTAAATGGTAATGCAGGGAATTAACTGTGTATGTATTGTGACAAAGTTCCTCCTCTACCTCGGTGGGTCCTGCGCTTATTGGCGGATTTTGCTTGACTCAGAGATCTTCCCCTCTGGTAGAATCCACAGTCTAGGTTAACTCCTCCTGTGTCTGATTAGGAGTTGGGAGTTTTGGGGGGAACCTGGGCCCGCCCTCTACTCCGGGTTCCAGCCCAGGGCCCTGTGGATTGCAGCTGTTTAGAGTGCCTCCTGGAACAACTGCACGACAGCTACAACTCCCTGGGCTACTTCCCCATGGACTCCTCCCAACACCTTCTTTATCCTCACCACAGGATCTTACAGCAGTATGCCCTCTTACTCTCAGCTCCTAGTGCCTCTTGCTCCCAGCTCCTCACACGCAACCTCCTTCCACAGCTCCTGACATGCGCCCCTCACTGACTCACTGGGAGGCTTTTGACTAGTTTCAGCCAGCCCCTGATTGGCTGCAGGTGTCTCAATCAACCTCCCTGCCTTCTGGAAAGTTCTTAATTGGCCCCAGGTGTCTTGATTAACCTGGAGCAACTGCCATAAGGTATCAGGGATTTGTTTAGCCTGGGGCTAACATACTGGTTCCTTACCACTTTCCTATAGCCATCTGGCCTTGTCCTGTCACAGTATATAAAGTTGCTCACTGAGTAAGAGTCTGGAGGATTATACACCAAACATGCAAAATAATAAAAAGATATATTTCCTTGGAATATTAATACAATAAATTATGCCTATAATTTATTTAAAGGATTCATTTTTTTTAGATACATCACATATGTAGTGACATTCTTTCCCAAAAGAAGATTATTCAGAGTCATTTCATTCAAAATCAATAAACAGACTGGCACATTTTTCAGAAGTTTAGCTGGCTTGAATTTAAAAAAGTGCCTATGAAAAATATCCACATAACCATTTATTGGTATCACATCATGGAGTCTATTCAATTTTGATTGCATTGATTTAGAACATACAAAGCCTTGATCCTGCATTCACAAATGCCAAGATGGAACCTTGACCCCACGTGGTTCTCAATGCAGGATCAAGGCCTAGAACATGTAGGTGGAAATTGACTTGTGTTATGCTAAGGGCAAAAATATACAAAGTCCAATCTTGTAATCCTCAGTCCTGCAAAAAGTCTCACTGGACCAGATTGGGGTTGGTTGGATGATCGCAGTGGGATTCTGCAAGAAGCGGTCACCATCTTGCACTCCCAGTATACTAGCCAGCTATAGTCACAGTCCCTGAGCTCTCCTGAGGACAGATACTGCTTCCTGTTATCAGCCCTTGAATACAAGCATCCTAAAAGAGGACATGTGTGAAAGACTTCTGATAAGCACTGTGCATCTTTGAGATAAATAATTCCAGTGATTCTGCTGGAGTGAGGCACCTCTGTACCACACAACACAGGGCTGTGGCTAACAATCACAACAGAGTCCACTGACATAAACAGGGCTATGTGTATAGAAGGATAGACAGACCAGGGCTTTACATTCAATCTTTATCCAAACACAGGAACAAAATCTGCCATCAGAGACATGGGCAGGTCCCATGGAAGTGGCAGACTTAGTACGTCAGAGGGTTTATATCACCAGCACAATTCCATTTTCTTGAGGCTACTGTTTTTTCAATAGAGTCACAGGGCTGGATTCTGATCTCACATACACCAGTTTTATGTCATTCTAACTCCATCAGGCTCAAAAGAATTGCTCTTGTTGACACTGATGCAAGAGGAGAATCAGACACCTTGTGTTCCAGCCTAGCAGTGTTCCCTGAACTCTTCCCCCGGAGCTGTACTTGCAATTATCTTTGTGACTGACTTACACAGGCAAAAGTGTTCACTGCACAAACCCAAGTTACTGCTTCTAATGATTCATGTGATGACACCCTCACAGCAAATTCTGATCTCTTAGTTCCTGTGAAAAGCTAGTGGCACTCAAGGTGCTGGTACATTGCTTTGGAGTGGAAAAGAAAAAAAATATGTACCTCTGTGTATATTAGTATCTCTCCTAAGACTGTTCAACATAACATGGAGTACCTGGGTTTTACTCTACAAATAAGATTAAGGAAGTTCTGGCTGCCTCCAATTCAGTGGAGAGAAAAAAGCCCATTACACCTAATATGGCATGCAGAGTGAGAAACATTCACATGCCACCCAGGCCTCTAGGCAGGACTTTAGTTTAAAAAAAAAAAAAAGCTTTTTAACCATAGACTAAGCCCAAGTCTTAACTGGGTCCTTATTCATAAAAAAACAACACAATGTCAGAATCACAACTCCTGGGTTCATAGGCGTTGACTCCGTGGGTGCTCCGGGGCTGGAGCACCCACGGGGAAAAATTAGCACCATCGGCAGCCAAGCTCACCTAGGCAGCTCGAAAGCACTCAGGAACCTTGACTCCTATACTGAGAGTCATTCATGCCTATGTGGGTAACTTGTAAGGAAGCAAAAAGATGACTGGAGAAGGGGGAATGGAGAGAGAAATGGGAAGGGATAGAAAGCTGGGGAGGATGATAGGTGGTGGAGGGAGCTCTAGAGGAAGTGATTGGGGGGGAAATTCTATGCTTAAGTAGGGGGAGTGGCACCAGCAACAGGACAAAAAGGGTGGGGGAGGAGGGTCAGAGAAGACAAGGGCACAGAAAATTAAGAACACAACCTGGGAAGAAGATATGCTCAAATACCATACTGATGAGCTTGGTAAAGAAAAAAAATGGATAGAGTGAACACTAAAGAACTGGAAGAGAAACACAAAATGTGGCATGACTATCACTAATGAGATTATATTTCTTTTAAAAATGAGCTGGCATGTCTGGACAGGGCAGGAAATACAATAAAAATAGTGAGACTGAAAGAAACTTTCTGGGGCAAGAGAAGGATAAATACTGTTTTCGGTCATTTTATCCTGCCCTGCTGTCTTCTTTAATATTCTCCAGTTTTATCTTATTCTGAAAGAAGACGGTCATAAGGATGCTTCACTGTGGGACAGGGCAGTTGGTTAACTAGGTAAGAGGGAGCACCATTTCTCACACCCAACTACCTCATCCCTGTCCCCATGACACAATTTTCACCCGCTGGGGGAGGGTAGATTCACTCTGTGATCTACATTACAAATGGACTTCAGTTTTTACAGTTCCACATCTAAGACTGTGTGAATAGGTCACAATGCAGCACCATATACCTTTGGTATTCTATCCTACCTAAACCTAGAAATTTAGGGCAATATTTTCTATCCTCTCTTAATTAGTGCTCGTGATATATGCAAACATTACAGTCCACATACGTTGTTACCCATTTCTTATATGCAAATGTCCATTTTTATGGACTGATTATAGGCTTTTACTTGGGCAAATAGGTGCACTTGAATATGCTGCAAGCTTTACTAAGGATTCCAGGGATTGGACCCTACAGAAATATACAGAAAAGCTATTTCATCAAAAGAGCTAGGTCTAGTTTGAGAAGTGTCAGACTGTAAAGTCACAATTTTACTGGAAAAAGCCCTTCCTTTTAATATATTTTATATTTGCTTCTGTATGGCAACTACTGTAACTTGGAAGCAGATGAGCTTTCCAAATGAATGGAACTGAGAATAGCAGCCTCTTATTGGAAGACTATTGTAACATACAGGGCCGGTGCTCCCATTAGGCGACCCTAGGCGGTCGCCTAGGGCGCCGGGATTTGGGGGGCGGCGACTCCCGCCGGCGATTTTAACCGCCGCCAAGAGGAGCTGCTGCCCCTGCCGCCGGTGGGGAGCCGAGCCCAGTGCCCCCTCCGCGGGTGGCGGGTGGGGAGCCCAGGCAAGCCCGCCGCGGGGAGTCCAGCCCAGCCCGTCGCAGGCAGTGGAGAGGCTGCCGCGGGCGGGGGGTGGTTTGCCGCTGGGGGAGGGTACGTGCCACGGGTGGGGCGGCGTTAGCTGGGGGGTGGGGATGCAGGGCTGGTGCAAGGAAGTTTCACCTAGGGCGCGAAACTTCCTTGCACCGGCCCTGGTAACATACTATTTTTAACACTGATTACTATTCAGACAATATACATTTCATTATCCCAGATTGATTCCCAGCAATGCTCCTTAACAGCCTTCATTCTTGTTGCTTCAGTTATGAGTGCTGCATGAACAATAGCTTAATACTTCACAACAAATTGCAGTCCTGCTGGCCTCAGCGAGATTGGAGGCAGTCTGCCTTATTAGTAGGCCTCAAGTAAATGGCTGTCATAGGTGCTGACTACAGAAACCTGGATATCAACAGGTACACCAAATAAGGCTGGAAAAAAAATAAAAGCCTTCAGGGGCATGAGATTATGTACATGTAACCCTTCTGCCAGGACGAGTTGACAGCAGCAAGGGCTGGGTTCAGTACATAGGGGTTCCCTTTTCAACAATACAATGTAAAACTGGCTCGAGCCCCCACCCAGTAACCTGGGGAAATCTTTACACACACCCCTGGGCGCCTCAAAGAGGCAATACTTCCCCTCTCGCAAGCACAGAGCCTCGGTGTAACAGAAAATCTTTAACAACAGCAGGTAAACGACACCAGCATTAAATTGGGAAAACACTGGAACTAGGATTCATAAACCAAACTGTGAGCAAGACCCACCCCAGCCAATTGGGCCATGTCCAGTCCCTTTGGTTCATGAGTCCAGCAACCCAGAAATCACCCATAGTCCCCAAAAGTCCAAGAACCCAAACGTTCATCAGTCTGGGCAGAAATGGGGAGGGGAGAGGTAAGGGGCACCTTACGTGGCTTGAAGATGATTGCCTCACCCCTCCGTGGGGCTTCGCCCCACTCTGCCAGCCGTCCCGCAAGCCGCTACAGCTGTCCCCACGAACTGCTCCGCTCCGCCGGCAGCCGTCCTGCAAACCGCTCCGACGGTCCCCACGAACGGCTCCGCTGGCAGCTCTGCTCTGCCAGCTATCCTGCAAGCCGCGCCGATGGTTCCCCCAAACTGCTCCACTCTGCCAGCCACTCAGCAATAGATCTTCAGGCTCCCCCCACTACTTAACACACTGCTCAGTGATTTCAGCTCATAAGAGTTTTAGCTCTTTAGTGATTTCAGCTTGTAGTTAGGGGAGCCCTAGTGCTCATTTGCACCCTTAGCCCAGAGTGATTTTAACTCAGCAGTCTGAAACCAGGCTCCTAATGAACTCAACATTAGCTCTGATATTCCACAGTGGAGAGAGGAAGAGGTATAATTGGTGTCTCAGACCCTCACAAGGAGCCCACACCACCAGGTACTGTGCTTGAGCTATAGCCAGAAGGCCCAATCAAGAAACCTGTCCCCAGCCTCTCTCCATTCACTGAGCATTGGAACCCATGTCACTTGGCTGGCGAGTGCTGCTTAGTTGATGGCGAGTCCCTCCATCATAACAAAAGCCCACTGGCCTTGATTCACATAATCAGAGTAACACCACTTTATTCTTACTGCCCCAATAACAGAGAAACTGGGGATCCCACAGCAGCCAAAGTGACCATTTGGGCAAGCGGTCCATCATGCTTTGCAGGGTGGGTGTGTCCATGCAAACAAGATTAGCCCCTGACATCCCTTTCCACAACTCACCACCAGATGTCAGGGTAGAGCTCATCCTGACTCTGCTTACATACACAAGTCAGGATACTGTACTGCTAATTGTTTCAGTGTATGCTGGGGAACTGAAGCACTTCACTTACAAGTTGTACCTAAAGAGCACAATGGATTTATATTTTCCAGGAAGTGCATCCTAAAAAGAAGTCTGATCACTTTGAAGATTCTGTGCCAGGGAAGGCCTTGGGACATTTTCAAAAGAAACCCCTTCCCAGTGCTCACTACGGATCCCCCACTTTTGGGAAAATGAATGTCAAACCCTAAGTGCATTGTACGATAAAGATGCTGAGAGCTAATAGAGTTCACTCAGTAGGAGCGAAACCCTTCTAGTTGTTCAAGCAATTAGCTGACATTCAGTGGATTCAGTACCACTAATTAAATTGTTAAGGGATTTTGTTCTGAAAGGTTTGCTTCTCAATCTCTCTCCAGCTATGCCCCTAGGACCAAAATTGCTGACTCTCCTCCTTGTTTTAGGTTACTAACATTGGATAGTAAAGAGCAGCCTTGTCTGGTTTCAGGATACTTTTGCATTTTGTTACTGAAAGCAAATGGCCTAAAATGTAAATAACTTGCCTGCTGAGTATGGTGTGTGTGTGTGATTTTGTCAGATTCGGTTCCTTGAAAAAGCTAATAGGTGGCTGCAGCTGAGAGACTGGCAGGGGTGGCGCTGTTTATGAAGACAGACGGCAAACAGGCCTACGGTCCAAAATGCTGCCACTTAGTCAATTTGTGAGAGAGAGTTACAGAGAGAGGAGGTTTTCCTGCAGACAAACAGAATATTCAAACATGTCTGTCAAAGTATTTTTAGTTATAGGCTAATGTAGAGTGGGAGACCAAAAAAAGAGAAGAGTACATAAAATAACCATGCAAACTAGTACTGGAAAAGCGTAGGGCAACAAAAACGATTAGGGGGTATGGAACAGATTCCATATGAGAGGAGGTTAAAAAGACGGGGACTGTTCAGGTTAGAAAAGAGATGACTAAGTGGGGATATAATTGAGAGCTATACAACCAGGAGATGTATGGAATCACAGATTCGTAAGACTGGAAGGGCCCTTGAGAGGTTTTCTAGTCCAGTCCTCTGCACTCAAAGCAGATTAAGTGTTCGACCTGGCAGGTGTTTGTCTAATCAGCTTTTAAAAATCTCTAATTACAGAGATTTCACAACCTCCCTAGGCAATTTATTCCAGTGCTTAACTAGCATACAGTTAGGAATTTTTGCCTAATGCCCAAACTAAACTGCTCTTGCTGCAATTTAAGCCCATTGCTTCTTGTCCTATCTTCAGAGGTTAAAGAGAACAATTTTCCCTCCCTGCTCCTTATAACAACCTTTTAGGTACTTGAAATATGTTATGACCCCACTCAGTATTCTTTTCTCCAAACTAAACAAATCAAATTTTTTCAATCTTCCTCATACCTCATGTTTTCTAGACCTTTAATCATTTTTGTTGCTCGTCTCTGGACTTTCTCCAATTTGTCCATAATTTTCCTGAAATGTGGCACCCAGAACTGGACACAATACTCCAGTTGAGGCCTAATCAGCATGGAGTACAGTGAAAGAATTATTTTTTGTGACTAACACTCCTGCTAATACAATGAGAAGGTGAACAGGGAAGTGTTATTTACTCCGTCACATAATACAAGAACCAGGAGCTACCCAATGAAATGTATAGCAAACGGGTTTATAACAAACCTAAAGAAATACTTCTTTACACAATACACAGTCAACTTGTAGAGATGCCAGGAGATGTTGTGAAGGTCAAAAGTACAACTGGGTTTGAAAAAGAATTAGATAAATTCATGGAGAATAGGTCCATCAATGGCTATTAGCTAAGATAGTCAGGGATGCAACCCCATCTCTGGGTGTCCCTACACCTCTGACTACCAGAAGTTGGGACTGGACAAGATTGATCACGCGACAGTTGCCCTGTTCTGTTCATTCCCTCTGAAGCATCTGGCACCAGCCACTGTCAGAAGAGAGGATACTGGGCTAGATGGACCATTGGTCTGACCCAGTATGGCCGTTCTTAATATTTTGTGATTCATAGATGGCTACAATCTTTACCCATTTGTCATGTTGCAACAAAAACAATGCTCAGAACTGTTTTTTCAAAACACTACTAATCTATCCTTCACCTAAGGATAAGTCGGTGACTCTGGGTATGTCTACTCTACCTGCCGAATCGGCGGGTAGTAATCGATCTATCGGGGATCAATTTATCGCGTCTAGTGTAGATGCGATGAATCGATCCCCGATCACTCTGCCGTCGACTCCTGTACTCCACCGCGGCGAGAGGTGGAAGTGGAGTCGACGGGGAAGCGGCAGCAGTCGACCCCGCATCGTGAGGACGTGAGGTAAGTCGACCTAAGATATGTCGACTTCAGCTACGCTATTCTCGTAGCTGAAGTTGCGTATCTTAGATCGATCCCCCGCCCAGTGTAGACTAGGGCTCTGCCTCAGACTGGGTAAGGGTCAGTGCTTAGATGTGCTGACCCAAGAACAGCCTATGGAGGGAAATATGATTCAGAGAGTCACAATTCCCTCCCTGGCTCTCCTATTGATTCAAGAAAGGGGAGGCATTCATCTATGCCAGCCCTTTACCAAGCAGTTTATTTCTCTTATGTTCATTCAGCTCATTCTAGTGCCTACTGGGAAATGTAGTATGTCACAAAAGCCACCATTCCACTTGGGACTAACTTTAGCAGTCTGAGAGCAGGGCAGGTACTCAATGGGCATGGACACTAGACTGCCATCTAAGCCCTAACAATATTTCTGCCAAGGTTGAGGCACACGGGCAGGGTGATCTCAGTGCCCACGCTTTACTTGTTCTGTACTTAAAATAAATGACTGCTGTGCAACCCAAAAAGCATAGGTCACCACAGAAAATTTACTTTATGTCCAGACGTTGTTACTGGGGGATGATTACATGCAGCGTTCTAAATTAAGCAAGAAAACAAATATGGTGTTCTGAATGATCACACTTAAGTTTATAGTGAAATTTTGAATCTACTGGACTTCTACACACTGATTTTAAGAATTAGTCCCTTTGGATTGGTTTTATTGTTATCAATTTTATTGACGCATCATAGCTGTAGTGTTTCTATAGAACACTTCCTGCACATCTAAGTTAGACATGCTTTTCTTCTTCACTGGAAACAAAGGACTCAGAAGGCTGGGAAATGCCTCCTTTGTTTTCAATTCCATCACCATTTGATCTGCATATTTCAGAGACCAGTTAAGACATTTTTAGTGATTTAAAGAGTTTATAAACTGGTAATTTGTCCTGAATTTGTGATTTTCTTTCTATTTTCCCTAGCATAACACTACATAATATTAGCGAGAGGCAAGCTATAAGAAGGAAGTCATTAGGCTGGGCTCTCTTAGATAATAAGGAAATTTCACAAGGGACTAGTTACTTATTATGCCAATGTGAATGCAAGACTCATCTGGGTTTAATTCATTACTATATCACACTGGTGTAGTGCTTAGGGAAATGATTTTTAAGCAATAGAGTACACTTCACTTATATAGGACATATCTAGAACACAAAATGATTTCCCAAATCAAACATCTAAACTTCATTTTTTTAAAGGTTATCATTAAAAAAATAATCAACGGTGGGGAAAAAATGTCTTCTGAGAACCACACTGCTGACCTGAGATACAAAATGTTGTGTGCTTGTGATGATGAATACAGTCTTGAAGAAACACATTTTGGATTAAATTCTGACCTTTTTGAAAGTCAGTGGGCGTTTCCTGATCATAGACTATAACTAGCATTAGAAGGATTAAACTTACACTCTTGGACCTCCTTGCTTTATATTCAGATTTCACTATAACCAAAAATATTTTATAGATTCATAGTTTCCAAGACCAGAAGGGACCACTGTGACCATTTATTCCGACCACCTGTACAACGCAGGCCATAGAACTTCCCTAAAATAACTTCTAAAGCATATTGTTTAGAAAAAAAATTCCAGTCTTGATTTAAAAATTGTCAGTGACAGAGAATCCACCACGACCCTTGGTAGAAGGTTCCAATGGTTTATTACTCTCACCATTAAAATATGTATGCCTTATATCTAGTCTGAATTTGTCTAGCTTGAACTTCCAGCCATTGGATCATGTTATTCCTTTCTCTGCTAGAGTGAAGAGCCTGTAATTAAATATTTGTTCCCTATGTAGATACTTACAGATTGAAATCAAGTCATCTCTTAACCTTCTCTTTGTTAAAATAATTAGATTGAGCTCCGTGAGTCTATCACTATAGGGAATGTTTTTTAATCTTTTCAACATTTTCTTGTGGTTCCTCTCTGAACCCTCTCCAATTTATCAACATCCTTCAATTGTGGGCAACAGAACTGGACACAGTATTATAGCATGGTAACACCAGTGCCAAATACAGAAGTAAAATAACCTCTTTATTTCTACTTGAGATTCCCGTTTATGCATCCAACAATCACATCAGCCCTTTTGGCCACAGTGTCACACCGGAAGCCCATGTTCAGCTGATTATCCATCATGACCCCCAAATATTTATCAGAATCTCCTTCCTATAAGTATGGCCTACATTATTTGTTCTAAGCTGCAAACAATTACATTTAGCCATATTAGAATGCATATTGTTTGCTTGCACTGAGCTTACCAAACTAACCAGATCATTCGGAATCAGTGACCTGGTCCTTTCATTATTTACCATCCCCCCCAATGTTTGTGTCATCTGCAAACTTTGTCAGTGAGGATTTTAGGTTTTCTTTCAGGTCATTGATAAAAATGGTGATTCCCTGTTTACAGTTACATTTTGAGACGTATCACTTAGCCAGTTCTTACTCCATTTAATGTATGCCATGGTAAATTTACATCCTTTCTAATTTTTAAACAAAATATTGTGCAGTACCAAGTCAGATACCTTACAGACCTTTAAGTATATTACATCAACGCTATTACTTTTGTCAACCAAAATTTTGCTCTCATCAAAAGATTTTCTGCATTGTTATTGATAATTCTACCATTACTATGTAGTAATAGACCAATAACACTGTTGGGATTCTTTTTATTCCTAATATATTTTAAAGCTCCATATTGTTCTTAACTCTGCTGGCCACCGGTTTCCCCTTGTGTCCCTTTGATTCCCTTATCAGTTTTATATAATACCTAGCTTTTGATTTATATTCATTACTATCAACTTCCCTTTTCTTTATCACTCACACACACAAACCCCTAGAGAGTGAGAGCTACCTTCATTTCCTTTCTAAACCAGGCCAGTTTTATTTTTATCTGTATGACCTTCTGACTTGATAGTGAAATTGTGGCTTTTTGAACATCTAGTAAAGTGTTCTTAAACAATGCCCAATTAACATTCACATTTTTCTGATTAAATTCTTCCTCCTAGCTCATTTGGCCTACAGTGGTTTTCAGCTTTGTGAGCTTGGCACTTTTCAAGCATCAAGTATATATATTACTGGTTTGGACTTTATTCTGTTTGCATACTATAAATATGATCAAGTAATGATCACTGATATTTAAGCTACCATTAATTTTTAGTTCTGTGATCCATTCCTCATTGTCTGCCAAAAGCAGGTCTCACATTAATCCCGCTCAACTTTAGGAAAACAAACAAATGGGCCACACTGATCTCCATAAGATATTAATACAAAGAGAAACAGAATGTAGATGATTCCTTTACACAAAAATCCACAAGAGACCCAGAGACATCCCTCCTTTGAATATTAATAATCCATAAAATTCAATGTAGATTTTCTTGCAACCTTCTGGGTCCTGGATTTCAAGAGGTTTCTGAAAGATCCATAGGCTATATCCTCAGTAACAGTTTTTTTAAAACATATTCCTATGTTCTCCAAGTTATTATGCATGGGTATGGAGAGCACTGGGATAAGGTGGAGAGATTTCAGGCTCTGCATTCCACCATACACACCCACCAATACCGCCATATACACCCAACCCCATTGGTATGACTGAGCCACAGTTTATGTCCTTTAATTGAAGGCTGCACGACATTCTCACAGGCCTTTGTGTAAGAAATGGTTTAAGGGTTTGAAGATTTTTTACGTCAATGGCTAGGAAATAGGAGACGTCTGTATGGGGAACCAAAGCTTTCCGCATAAAAGGTGAAAGTTTTCTTTTTCAGAAAGACAGTATCTGATCACACAATTACCTTTCACTATTCAGCAGGCTCGGTTTGGAGAGGGGGGTTGGGCACTGGATAGAAGTGGGAGCAGAAAAATTGTTGGTTTCTTTTTTTCTTGTAGCATTTTAAGTCATTAAGATTAAATTACGGATTGCACTGTACACCAGTGACAAGTCAAATCTTAACAGAGATGGATTTGTGAGATTCAGCAGGGAAGATCACCAGCTGGGAGCAGGACCAAATGCCCCCTAAAGTACAATGAGCTACAACTAAGCATAGTATGAAGGGATCTACACCTTTCTCTTGTAAAGCCCTAGCTATTGTTATAGGGAACGACAGTTTCACAGTGAAGAGTGCAGTGAAATAACTCTTCGGGTATGAAGGATATATGGAATGAGAAACAAAGGATAATTGCTAGTAGGAATCTGCTACCACCAAACAGAATGGGAGAAGAACAAGAGGGGGGGAAATCCATCTCCCAAGGTACTCTAAGCCAGTGGCAACTGTATTTAAGTTGATGGAAAATAGTTGATTGTGAGACTAGTTGAATGTGATATTAATAGAGTGAGATCCTGTAATCATGACCTACTTGAATTCAGTATAGTATGGAATGGGATGACAGAGTGCAGCAGTACAAGGGTATTGTATTTCAAGAAATAATAATATGGAGAATTTAGAAATCTGATGAATAAAGTACAACAGAAGGAAGTAGTAACATACTTCGGTGTGGAAAAAAATGTTAAGGATTCCTAAGAGGCAGTCTAATTAAGGCACAACAGACTACAGTTTCTGTGATAAAAGAAGAAAGCAGAAAATAGGATAAGTCCAGTGTAGCTCCCTGAGGGGAAGCAAACTATATGAGGGTAAATGAAAACCTGTCCTAGAAAGGGAAAACGAGGAAGCAGCAATATTCAGATAGGCACAGCTTGCACAGAAATAGAAGGGCAGCAAAAACAAGTTAAGGCTAGCCAAAGCAGTCCAGGGGATTCAAGGGGTTCCATAGATATCAAGTGAAAACGTACTAGGGAGAAAGTAGAACCAATAATAAATGTGGGGGATGAAATTAAAGCCGAGATAACTGAGCCAAAACTCCCTTGTCAAATCTGTCTTCAACATGAAAAATACAGCGGTTGACATGATCAGTACAGAAAGGAGAACCAGTCAAATTAACCACTGATAAAGGACAGGTAAGGAAATATTTAAAGGGAAATTAGTTTATATTTTAATCAGCGAAGCCTAAGGGCACAGCTACACTAGGGAGTTTACAGTGGTGCCATATTACCGATGGAGCTGCGCCGCTGTAAGCTCTGTGTAGCCGCTCTCAGCCAACAGGAGAGAGCTCTCCTGTCATTTTAGCTACTCCAGCCCCAACTAGTGGCAGCAGCTATGTGGGTGGGAGAAGCTCTCCTGCGGACATAGCGCTGTCCACACCAGCGCTTATGTCAGTATAATGTATGTCGCTCAGGGGGACGCTTTATTCACCCCCATGAGCGACATAAATTATGCCTTCATAAGCTATAGGGCAGATACAGGCTCAGCCTCAATACTACTACACTTGCTTTTACCTCAAGGGATGGTGGTAGCCTTTGCTTTTGCAGGAAAAGATAACCCAGTTTTACTCTACCATGAAGCCTATTTGGCATGGAACATGGAACAGCTGATGTCTATGGACCATGTAATCATTTGTTTCTGAAGCATGAATTACCAGCCACTGTCAGAAACAGGATTTCAAGCTAAGGACAAACTTGATAATTTCTGCTCCTATCAAGTACTTTGGAAGACAAGGAAGTTGCAGACTTCAGGTTAAAAAACTGCATCTCTCAGCCATCACCGCTGAAAATAACTCATTTGGTTTGTGAGACTTATTTTTTGCTTTCCTTGGCAGAATAAACAGATGTACCAAATTATATCACTGGAACACAATCTGCAAAAAAATCAATTGTCTTATGAACTGATCTGGAAAGAAATACAAGTTTTAAAACTGCTGTAATATTCCATAATAAAGTTCTGATACTTGAGACATTTATATCTGTTAAAGCTGAAATCCCCACCTACTAGTCACAGCAAACAATATTATATTATATTATATTATATTTCTCCTACACAAATGCATTTGGTTTGTCAATGCAGCAGAAAGGAAAACAGTTCCATTTCAGAAATTATATTAAATTGTACACCAGCGTTCACTCAAATATATTAAGGACTTTAAAGAAGAGACATATTTTTGCTTCCTTTCATCCTTTGACTGTCTTGTCTATCTGCATATTCTATACCTAGCACAATGGGGCACCAATCTTGATCCGAGCCTCTAGGCACCACTTTACTAAAATAATAAGTTAATAACAACAGTGATTTCAATCAAAGAGGGATGGCGAGGGATAAAATGCTTTACGATGTACTAAAAAGAATACCTTGCAATACAGCCAAAATTAATTCTCATTGACATTATTGCAAAAGCTCCTGTAACATATATAGCAGAATGCACAGACGGCAGTAGAACAGAAAGGTAGAACCATTCAACTCAAGCAATCAAACACAGACTGTTTGAAGTTTAAGACCATTCCAGATATTTTGTCTGTGTATGTTTCTTAAGAAGCATCAAAAGTTGCATTTATAATAATTTGACTGTCAAGTTGTTTTCATTCTTGTACTATCACATTATGGTGAAACTGAACCAACAAATCTAAAGGTTGTTCGCTAACTAGAAATCTTTTTCCATTACTGCCCCCCCCCAACCTCTCACTCTCTTCTCCTCCCCCCACACGTCTGTCTAAAATGCACGTGAAATTCAATTATCTCTATCCTACCTCATAAAAATGAATCTTCATGACATGCCTGATTAGAAGAGTCAGCATTACATATTTATGTTTATGGAAAATTCCTGCCTTTAGGGATCAGTTCAGTGTTTAAAGGATAAATTAATACATTATATATATGCAGGAATTTGGTTTAAGTGCAGCTACTCTGGTTGTATTTTTAAATGACTGCAGAGAATAAAATACTGCAAAATATATTCATAAGTGTTCATTTGCACAGAAACCTCAAATTCACTTGGATGGTATTTACAATTGCAACCCTTATATATTTGTTTTCCCACAAACATGCATATGAACTTTTATTAGTCTCATTTATTGTTCACAAGAAATTATAGAGTCAGGAGGCGCTTAAGAGAGTTCATGACTGCACTTGCATCTGGACTTAATTAATCTAACATCTAAAAGGTAATTGACATTTAAAATCTATTTAGATGAGTTAAATTGGAATCCAGTGTATGGTATTGTATTCCTATTGGCTAGAGATGCTTGGGAACATTGAGACTGTATATTGTTGCAACTCCTGTTCAAGATTGCACCTGTGTCTAATTACTTCTGGAGTCTTGTCTCTACAAAGGGAGAGAACCTTCAGGAAGCTGAGAAGAATGGCCTTGGATATCTATGATTCCTTGAAATACTGTTCTTTCTTTCCCTCTTTTTGATTATTAAACGTCAGCATTTTGAACCCTATCCTTTTGGATCTTTACTCAAAAATACTCCCACTGAAATCACATGTTAGGAAACCAAGCTGATGTTTTGTGGTTCCTCAATACATAATGTTAACATTAAACACAGAGTGAAATTCTTGCACCATTGAAGTCAATGCCAAAGTTCCACTGACGTCAATGGAGCCAGAAAGTTACCCATTGTGCTGTATCTTACATTATGTTTTCCTGTAAAATAGTATCGGGCAAGGGGAAAATATACTGAAAATGTAGGGAAAGAGAACTAACATATTTTACGCTACAGTACAAATGATATACCGCTGTTCCTTAGTTTGGCAAGTTCAGTTTACTCATTATAAACACCATTCTGCAAAAAGGTATAATTACCAGGTAATTAAATGTATTCACAGACTGTAATGAGGAATGCTGGGCCAGACTGCATCTGACATGTGCATGCTGAGGGGAGGGTGCTTTTTCCCCCATTTCACCTCCACAGAGGCACAGCGTGGAGAAAATTTAAGGGGGTAACATTTTCAAGAGTGCCTAAGTGATTTAGGACACTTTTCAAAGTTCCCTTTTCAAAAGTGATTTAATAATACCATCTAGCTTTATATAGCATGTTTTATCAGTAGATCTCAAAATGCTTTACAAAGGACCATTATCCCCATTTTACAGATAGGGAAACCGAGGTGAGGTCACTTGCCCCAGATCTCACAGCAGGCCAGTGGCCGAGTCGAAAAGGAACACAGGTTTCCATAAATCCAGTGCTCTATCCACTAGGCAGTACTGCCTCCTTTAGGGACAGATTTCAGTGTAAGTTAGGTACCTAGCCTGGCGTTTTTGAAAATTCCACTAGATGCCTATCCACATCTTCAGGCTCCTAAGTACCTTTGAAAATCTGGCCCCTGATGAGCGTAAGTCTCATTACAAAATCAATGGGACTTTGGCTTCTAAGGGCCTAAATCACTTTTGAAAATGGGATTTAGCTGCTTTTGAAAATTGTATTCAGGATTTTTCCTGCACCACCACCACACCCCTGCATCCCATGCAAAGACCAAAGACAACTGCAGTAGCACAACTCAGAGACCTGCTTGTTAATCATGCCCCTAGAGATGCAGATGGCCCAAAAATGGTGAGAAGGATGTGGGGACACAGTCTCCACCACAGAGGCTTTTAGAGTTGGCCTGGTTGTAACATGGGTGTAGACTGTGCCATCACAAAGGACAGCACACCATGCATTTATCCCCAGGCACTAATCCTTCCTCCTTTTGCACAACTGCACTGCACTGGGATGGGACTTACTGGTTATGAGTAAAAATTTCAATAGCACCTAAGTCACTTTGGAGTATAATCCCCACTTAGGTGCTTTTGAAAATGGGATTTAGGCTCTTTTGAAAATTTTACCCTAGTGTTGGTGGGAGTTAAGATATGATGATAATAATAATAATGCCTATTTCTTATATAGCGCTTTTCATCAGTAGATCTCAAAGCACTTCACAATCTTTAATGTATTTATCCTCAGAACACCCCTGTGAGGGAGGGAAACACTATTATCCCCTCCAGATGGGAAACTGAGCCTCAGAGCGACTAAGAGGCTTGACCCAGGTCACACAAGAAGTTCACAGCCGAGCAGAAAATGGAGCCCAGATTTTCCATGTGCTAGGCCAGTGCCCTAACCACTGGAACAGCCTTCTCCAGCTATATACAGTATGGTCTGTCCCTATAACTTTCTTCGATCTCTCTCTCAAAGAAAATTATGGAGACAAGTTAAGCCATTAACAGGTGTAGCTCCACTAGAGTCACAATATTTGACAGCTGTCAATGAAGTTATGCCTGTTTATATCAGGGCTGCATTTAGCCCATAATATGTTTCTATTATAAAAAATATATTTAAGCAAATTAATATTTAGACAACTTAGAACAGTGTTTCCCAAACTTGGGACGCCGCTTGTTCAGGGAAAGCCCCTGGCGTGCCCGGTCGGTTTGTTTACCTGCCGTGTCCGCAGGTTTGGCCAATTGCGGCTCCCACTGGCCGCGGTTCGCTGTGCCCGGCCAATGGAGGCTGCAGGAAGCAGCGCAGGCCGAGGGACGTACTGACTGCTGCTTCCCGCAGCCCCCATTGGCTGGGCACAGCGAACCACGGCCAGTGGGAGCTGCGATCAGCCGAACCTGTGGACACGGCGGGTAAACAAACCAGCCGGGCGCACCAGTTTCAACCGGTATAATTTGTCATGGTTTCTGTGGCACTGAACAATGCAATGAGAAGGCAGAACAAAACAGTTTATTTTACAGTGAGCCTTTTTTGCCTTTCAGGGATCTGTGATGATCTTAGGTCTGCTAAGCAAATTGGACCATTTACAGGGACTAGACTGATTTCTATTCTTATTGTGCACATTTTTCAGTATTTCCCTACTGGGGGTTTTAAATACTGTAGGAAGATAATCCTTACCTAGGTTGTGTCGCTAATTAGAACATTTAACCAAAGCCAATAATTACAACTGTGCTAAATCGCACTGAAATTCTACAAAGAGAATGTTCCATGGGAAAGAAGGTTTAAAGCATAGAGGATAAAAGCGAAAACAGTATTTTATTGTCTGACGATCTCTAGCGTTCTGTCTGGTGGGGAAAGCACTTAGGGTAGTATCCACTCAGGAGGCAAAAGGCCAACGCTAGACTCACAGAAGCCCTGCATAGTGGCTGATCTCAGGGGTCACAGATGGAGCCACTGCACAGGGATGTTTGTGCACCCCATTTTCACCTCAGAAAAGATCTCCATACTGGCCCTGTACAGTCTAGTGAGGGCAGATAGTCAGAGCAGGACCACTGTTTCATATTTAAGTGGATCTAGTTGCCTTATACCTCATACAACCCGTGCAGAGAGGGTACAGCTGCTATTTCATATGAGTCCCACTTCCTAACCCAGTGTTTGGCAGGTGAGTTTTACTGCACCCACATAGAATCTGAGCCAAAGCTCAATGAAATCAACAGAAGTCTGTCCATTAACTTCAATGAGCGCTGGAAAGGCCCACAAGGTATGTCTACACCAGTAGCGTAGCTAGGGGGGAGCAGGGGGAGCAACCGCTCCCCCTGAGCACATTTTCCAAAAGTGGCACCTTTTTAATTTTTGAAAGGGTGGAGATGAGTGGACAGAGGTGGAGCAACAAAATAACGCAGGGGTCCCGCCGCTGGCCCCACCAAGAGCCCGCTGCTGGCCTGGGTGAAAGAACCCAGGCCAGCAGTGGGCTGGCAGGAGCCCACGTGGGGGATCCCAGAGCGGGGCAGGCTGAGCGGCTCAGCCAGCCGCCGCTCTAGGATTACCCTCACAGGCTCCTGCCAGCAGGGGTCCTGCTGCTGGTCTGGGTTCTTTCACCCAGGTCGGGTCAGGTGGTGCCTTTTTTAATGTGTTCACTCCCCCTGATGTTAGAACCTGGCTACGCCACTGGTCTACACTGCAATAAAACACCCGCAGCTGGCCTGTGTCAGCTGACTTGGGCTTGCAGGGCTCAGGCTGTGGGGCCACAAAATTGCAGTGTAGATGTCCGAGCTCGAGCTGGAGCACAGGTTCTGGACTCCACAAAGGGGGAGGGTCCCAGAGCCTGGGCTCCAGCCCCAAGTCCGGAAGTCTACACTAATTTTATAGCCCATATCCAGAGCCCTGCAAGCCCAAATCAGCTGACTCATGCCAGCCACCGGTGGTTTATTAGAACGTAGACACACCATAGGGTCCAAACATTCAAGCTTTAGGCAGGTGCAGCAAGTTCTTACTCTGGCTCTCACCAGGCATGAAAGGTGATATAAATGTTGTTAATGATTAGATTTAAAACATCATGAACTATAACAGCTTTCCTTTTAAATCTTATTCAGGACTGTAAATACAATCTTCTGTCATGGTTGAGTCTGGGCCAAGAAGTAAGTTAGGAAAATTAAATTAATGCCATTCCACCCTAGCATTTAGAAAAGGCAAGTTAAGCAGCTGCCAGTTATTCTAAGTAATTCAAAGCACATTTTAAAAAAATCTTACAACAATATATATTCCATCTTGTCAGTTTGTTTCCAAACTACATGTATGATGTGTTCCATATTGTTTCTACTACATAGACACGGATTTCCTTGCAATAGCTCTGAGGCTTGCCAAACAGATGTTGTGGGAAAGCAACTTAAAACATTCAGTTTACAAAACAGAAAACTCATTTTTTCTAAGGCCATTTGGGTCTGAGACCATCTTTTGGGTAATAATGCATACTAAAAAATGTGTGTGTATGTGTATGTGTATGTGTATATATATATATATATATATATATATATATATATATATATATCTGATAGAGAATTGATAGCCAGCCCCTCAAAACTCTTGTCCGATAATACTTTATGAAAAGACTGATGCTACCACAAAGAAAAGCAACAAACCCCTCAAAATTAAACAGGTTAAACAAATAACAGGATAACAGCTGTATAAACATTCCCATAGGGTCCAAACTATCTGTGTAAACCTCTCTCTCTATAAGGTCCAGACTCTCTTTCTAAGCTCCAATCCTGCAACAAACCAGCAATCACACTTGCCAGTGTCCTGCTTCATAAGGGTGTAACATGCAAAACTCGGATCCAAGTTATACAAAACCTTTTATCTTCAGCATTCACAGCTGCAGAAAAATGGTCAGAGCCTCCAAACATATATGAGGCCTGATCCAAGGGCTGGCCTTACCATGAGGCGAACTGAGGCGGCCGCCTCAGGTGCCAGACTGTGTGGGGGCACCACTAGGACCCAGAATGTAGAAAATTGTATCTGCTGCTGGTGCATATGTATTCTCTCTGCTCTAGATGTACAGAGATGGTGGAGTGCTGTGCTGGAGGAAGGAGGGCACAAGAGACCTTTCAAAGTTTTGGCCCAAGTGAGGTGGCATGGGGGCGTCATTTGAACTCCCTGCCTCAGGTGCCAAAATGTTGTGGGACAGCCCTGCCTGATCCCATACTCTGATACCACAGTGCTAGGTCCTGTATAAATAGTTTGATCAATGGCTACTTCCCCAATAAAACAATCAGTGCTTTCAATAAGTTTTGCAGCATCGCTCACCCTCAGAACTCAAAGGTTATAAACTAGTCCCCCAAAATCATATTAGCTTTAAAAGCATGATATTTGGAAAAAAAATGCGTCAGTCTTTTTATTTGCCTACTGGTTTGGGGACCAGTAGTGTTCACATTTTCAATCTTGTCTGTGCATCCACATGGACTAGGATCTTTCATATTTAAAAAAGTAAGCCAAGATTCGCAAGTAACCACTTGTCTCCTAGAACTAGGGCTTTCAGAAAAACACCAAATATCATGAAACATGACAAAGTCATGTCAGTTGGCAACACTGGTTTTGAGTGAGCAAGGACTGGAGGACTGAATCAGAAGAGATGATACTACTCTATATTTCATTATATCCTCGCTTCTACAATCTTGCATGCATCAACATTGAAATATCTGGAAGGTGTCTGTGTACATATACACACTTGTTTGCTTTTAAATAATTACACTCTTTAAATCAGAATCTAGAGCTCTGTTTGATAAATACAACTACCGCCCAAGACCTTTTTTACATAATAAACCTATAAAAAGACTGCCAGCTTCAGCACTTGCTTTGAATGGTCTGAATTTGTCAATCTGTGCACATCCAAAATCATTTCAATGTTTAACAAAATAATGTTCCCTATAAAAATAATCCCCCATTTTACAATAGGAACACTGCCCAGACTTGGGTCATTATGGAAGTATTGTTTTTAACAAAGTTCTGGATTAATTTTACACATTTTTTCGCATCATTCTAAGTCCCTTACAAGTATATCTTATGCAAGTGTCACAAACACCATGAGAAAGTTGAACACATGCAGCAGAATTCAATGTTTGCAAACAACATACTGTATAGAAGAAACAAAAGATTAAAAGAATGCATTTACATACTATCAGAAACATTAGCTACCAGTGCTAACAATAAATCTTAAGGTACATACCTGAAAATCTGTTGAATATTTTCAGCTTTGATTTCCTTGAGAATCTCGTGGTAGAAATGAGGGTCACTTGGTTCTGAAGGAGTGGGGGAAGGAGGACATTTTTTGTGTGCATAATATCCTATTAAAATCCCAAAAATAAATAAAGTCAAAACAGTGCAAAATAGTTTAAATATCCGACAAAAGTTGCAGCGGTTGCTCTTTGGTGCTGGTCTCGTATAATGTGACACATAGTCCGGGTCTTCCTGAAGTCGCTGAAATCTTCCTTTAGGGGATGCCGAGGGTTGAATAGGCTCGAGATCAATGTTGGTGTTTTGTGAATTTCCCGAATGGTGATCGACTGTACCATCCAGTCGGAAATGGTCAAAGCCAGGCTCCTCCAGCTCTTTTTCCATGTCCCATTCTAGCTCCAACGTGGTGGCCTGGAGGTCATCATTGTCAAGATATTGAGAGTGCCCCTGTGTTCTCTGGTCTGCGTTCACTTTGCGATAAGCCATCTTTTTACCTATTAAAAAATGACAGAAAGCAGCGTTTGCTTTGTTGTCTATAGAAAGCATTTAAATATTCACAGGTGTCAGTTCTGTCGTCACATGCAATAGTGTGTGACTCTCACCACACTTAGAGGGATTTGTGTGTCCATATTTAAAGGAAAAAATTGAGTCCACAATGTTGCATTCTTCCTAAGCATAATCTTCTCAGTGCCATTATGCTGTCAGTATTTCTATTAGCATCTCCATTTGGTATTAAAGAAAAGGTAATAACAATAGTCATAACATGTTAAAAAAAAAAACATGAGAATGTAGGGAACATTCCAGTACTAACAAGGGAACATACAAGTTGTCCTAGTAGTTTTTTCTGCATCTTTAATTTCTATAGTTCTTTAATATAGCATTCATCAGGTGAGTACAAATGATATATTTTCAAAATTTCCAAAACAAATATTTATCAATACACTTCAACATCTTTTTGGAGCTATTGCACATGGCGCATGTCAACTTTTCTACACAGATATCATTTCGCTTGTCATCCAAGTCAATCATGCTGCTGAAGTAAAATACAGTGTCTAGCACAATGGGGTCATGGAACATGTCTAGGACTTGTAGGCCTTATGGGTAGTACAACAAATAAATAAAGTTGAAGAAATATATATAAAATAGTGTTATTCATCTGACTGCAAAGGCAAGGGAATGCTGGATTAAAGTTTGAGATTTGAGGGTGACACTCAACTTTACTTACACGTCAATAAAAGGCTTCCATTTGGATAGACTGTTCTATTATTTACAGGTATTAAAATGCATAGTTTCTGAATGACTGATGAATTTACTTAGAAATTGTCCCAGCTGCTTTGCTCCAGTTAGTTTTTCCATTTTAATGAATCAAAATTACTGCCAGGTTGGGATTCTTACCTAAAGCATTTACTTAATAGTAAAACATAACTCTAGCAATTCTAGACATTTCTACAGCTGTGTGAGCCTTCTAAGTGGAACTCTGACCTCTAATACAAACACTCAAAGTCAATTCTCTACAAATCATTTTTAAACTGACTGCAGTGATGAGGCTCAGTTTTCATCTATACTTTGACAATAGACATTCCATCACATGAGCATCAGCAATTTAATGCTTTTCAAACATCAGACAGACTCATCAATTAGAATGAAATGCAGATACACATATTAACTCCTCACAATGATGGATATCTGAGTGACATCCGCACTACTACCTTCCTTGTTACACATTAATACATTTTCTTGATCTAAGACCTTGCTTCCAGATGGCATTTTCTGGGTCGCATACAGGATGAACCCACTTTATATGACAAAATAGAAAAAGCGTTTAATAATAATCTTTGAAAAGAATAAAAGATTACAAAGCACAATGATCTACTGAAACAGCCCATCATACTTTTTTTTTTAAAAAAGGTCTTGCTCTATACAGTACCTAATTTACAAATCCTATTTCCCTACAGAACGTCTGTCATTTCAATGTCCCTTTCCTAAAAACAGACACAGCATATAGGTTTACAACAGCCAACAGGATACCCACTTAAGGTATACTATACAGTATTTTATAGCATAGCTACCACATATATTTTGCACCCAATCCTTCCATCCCTGCTCAGACAAAACTTCCACGGACTTCAGGGGAAGTAGATACAGATGCTAAGATATGACCCAGAACAACATTTTAGATGGTCAAAGTTACAGTCAGATTAGCGGCCATCTAGAGGAGCTTAAGACCATCCTTGAAAAGGATCAGCAGTCTTCCCAACTTTCAAGGCTGAAAATCCATTGCCAGTTTTACCTAAGGCTACTGCAGTATCTGCATCATTCACTTGTATTTCTCAGTTACCAGTGTACTACTCAATTAGTTGCTACAAGGGAATAACTTTAATATTGCAAATATAGGGGTTATCTAACTGCAATCGTTTGGTCCATGATTTACTCATAGACTTAGTTTTACACTTACAAGTAGTCCCACTGAACTTCTTAAATGACTGGAACAACTTTAGACCAGAAAAAAATAAGTCTGTGAAAGTCTGGTTTGCTTTTAAAGGAATATAAACACAAAACTTACATGTAATTAACCTTTCAAAAGAAATTGACACAATTCAGAGCTCAAATAAACATGCCCGTCTTAACTCATTCAGCTTTGCTGGGATGGGGCATTGTGCTGTTTTATTTTAACAATGACCTGGTGTGATGTTCTTGAAAATCTGGTCATTGGTCTTAGATAAGCAAGGACTTGATTCTGCAAGGTGCTGAGCATTGTACCCTCCATCTAGCAAAGCACGTAGGCATGTGCTTAAAATTATGCATGTGCTTCAGTGCTTTGCAAAACAACATCCAGAATCCCAAGAAGGCCCTGATCCTGCAAAGAGACACACACACATTGTATTTTATGCACATGGGTAGCCTGACTGAGTCTCATGCTCTTTTGTTAGGGGTGGGACTGAGCTGCATATCATCAATATAAAATGGTCGCCATTAAAAACAGTCAGCCCTTATGGGCAGCTGCCAAATCACATGATCTTTGCAGACCTGTATTTTATTGATTTCTATGACAAATTAATTTAAATGCAAGCTTTTGTGTATATGTTCTTTTAAACACAAACCAAAACATTTATGGGGGTTATTAAAAAGTCATTTCAATCAATTAAAATGTCAGCATTCCACAACAGGTAGAAAAGGAAATAACTACAGTATGTCAGATCATGCGGTGTGACAACTGTCACTAACTGCTAACTTTTTATGATGGCCACTGTATATTGGCAGTATGCAATTAGTGTATGCATTTATGACATTTACAATGTATGTTTCAATTGAATCTATATTAAAGGTAATTTAAATATCTACTTAAGCACACCATAAAAATTTCTTTAAATTATTGTTACTCTGCATAAACAGTAACCATGTTTTTTTGAAATTTAATAGCTCAGCCATTTTATTTTTATTCAAAATACCACAGCCACTTAGACCATTTAGATGATCAGGGATCGACAACCTTTGGCATGCAGTCGGTCAGGGAAATCCACTGGTGGGCTGGGCCGGTTTGCGTACCTGCAGCGTCCGCAGGTTCGGCCGATCGCAGCTCCCACTGGCTGCGGTTCACCATCCCAGGCCAATGGGGGCTGTGGGAAGCAGTGGCCAGCACATTACTTGGCCCATGCTGCTTCCCGCAGACCCCATTGGCCTGGAATGGTCAACCACGGCCAGTGGGAGCCGCAACCGGCCGAACCTATGGATGCTGCATGTAAACAAACCGTCCCGGCCTGCCGGCGGATTGCCCTGATGGGCCACATGCCAAAGGTTGCTGATCCCTGTACTAGATTAACTACAATCCATAATTCAACTCAGTTTTAGATTTGAAATTGAACCATATTTTAAAAATTTGTTCATGACAATACATGTGACTTTGTTAAAGAAAACACAGAGAATAACCCCCACCCTAGGATCCTGATTCCAAATTCACTGTTGGAGTAAATGGGAACAATTCGAGCTGTATTCCAAAAGTGCCTAAAGCCCCCAGCTCAGATCAGGGCCCCATTACAGGTCCTCCTATAGCTGCAGTGATACCAACAATTGGCCTTTCTCCGATTTCAAAGGTACACTATTCACCACATACTATATAGTATAAGATAACAAATTAGGTTATTTCCTAACTGGTTTGGGGAGACACCTTGGCTTCAGAGGTTATGAATGAGACCAAAGATCAAATAAAGGAAAATAAAAGAAAATCGAACAAATGTATTGGTATAGTAAAAATTAGGTAGTAGGGAGATTAATAAACTTTAAGACCAAGAAGGATCATTATGATCATCTACCTAGTCTCACGTCCTGCATCACACAGACATAGCATGTGGTTGTACCTTTAAAAATACATCCAGTCTTGATCTGAATACTTCAAGAGAAGGAGAATCCACCACCCTTCTAGGTAAATGGTTCCAATGGTTAATTACCTTCACTGATGAAAATATGCCCCCTCATACAGAAAGACTCAAGGACAAAAAGGCTGAAGCCACACAAAGTGAACTTTAAATGTGCCCTGAAGGGACAGCTGAGGATTTCCTTAAATTGGGGAAACCTGGGCTACCTTAAACTTTGTATAAAATTGTGCACCTCCAATTCATTGTGAGGAAGGGAGAGGACTATTAATAGATGGGCATATAGCTACTACAGCTTGCCTCTCCAGTTAACTATGTGCACAAAAACAAAGGCATCTCTAAAATTAAGGACTTCCGTGCCCTTAAGTGCCTCTCTCAGGATACTGACCTGTCCTTTAATCTTAAAAATGTGGCATTTCTTGTTTGTGGCCCATGTCCTGTTAGATGTTTGCGCTGATCTGTTCCGTGTGATCTATTTACAGCTTGAACACCTGTGAAAGAAGCCCTAGAAAAATATGCAGCAAGGACTACAAGGAAAATATCATACTTGACTCTCACCTATTTTAGGTACACCAACAACCTGCTCATATGATTGCTTTATCAGATCCTTACGTTTTGACCATGGCCTATGAATAATTTGCAAAACATTCCCTGATCTTTCCACAACCCCTCTTTCCATCTTCATCACTGGCAATTTTCATCTCTGCATCAGTGAGACATATGACAAAATCTCCTAGACTGTGATTGATGCTAGTAACTGTCTTTATGGGATGCCACACTTCTTTTTAGTCCTACTATTTGCTCAACATTAATAGCTTTGAGACCAATAGCCAGATCATGCACAGCAGGAATGGGCTGTGAGGTCCAGCATTTACTCCATGGTGTAGGCATGGTCAGGATAAAAATCATGTAGAGTGTTCATTACTGACAAATCAGCATTTGCTAACTATTACCACACATCACTGCTTCCCTCTATGCTTACCATAAGAAATAGTGTGGGTGGTTGGAAAATAAGACTTTTAATAGTGTTTTTTCATCCTAATTTTTAGCATGTCATTGGTGGTTTGTCTCATTGTTCTTTATCCAGATTTTGTGTGTGTGTGTTTTAAACCCTTATAATGATTTTGTACCTATGACTACTATATCATAGGTGGGAAGATAATATCGAGTCTCCTTACGGGATTTTAGCTCAATATTGCTGCACTTATGGAACGTTAAAGTGCCTCCCTCCAAAGCTAATACAATGTGCCCTCATTCCTGAAATCAAAATACTACACACACACACACACACACACACACACAGAGGGATAGGAACTTGAAGGTAGTAGAGGATCACAAAATCCACTAAAACCCTTTGGTGCACCAGTGTTAGGTGATGCAGGGGTGTTGGGACATTGGGTCCTGCTGGGCGGGGGGGGGGGGGGGGGAGAGGTATGTGGGCAGGGGGAGAGGAGACCTTGGGGTGGAGGCAGGATTAGAAATAGAGCCTGCCCCTCACTCACTCCACGGCAGCTCCTGTCACATGGGTCTGGGCCTGGCTCCTCACTCCAACTTATTGGTGCTTGTCACAGTGTGACATGACGCACGAATCCACACACAGGCATGGACCTCCTCCCGTGATACTCCACCCAGTTTCTGGCACCGCTGGATCACCTAATCTTAGATGGGATGGCCCAGCCTGATGAACCCCCTTTGCAACCAGTAGCTGGCATCGCAAGGTATTTACATGCCAGATATGCTGAACATTTGTATGCCTCTTCATGCTTCGGCCACCATTCTGGATGACATGCTTCCATGCTGATGACACCCATTAAAAATGAATGCGTTAATTAAATTTGTGACTGAACTCCTTGGGGGAGAACTGTATGTTTCCTGTTCGGTTTTGCCCACATTCTGCCATACATTTCATGTTATAGCAGTCTCAGATGATGACTCAGCACGTTTGTTTTAAGAACACTTTTACTTCAGATTTAACAAAACACAAAGAAGTTACCAATGTGAAATTTCTAAAGATACAGCACTCGACCCAAGGTTTAAGAATCAGAAGTGCCTTCCAAAAATCTGAGGGATAAGGTATGGAGCACGCTTTCAGAAGTCTAAAAAGACCAACACTCTGATGGGGCAACTAAAGAACTTGAACCAGCAAAAAAGAAAATCAACAGTCTGCACGGCTTTGGATTCTTATCACGCAGAACCCATCATCAGCATGGATGCATGTCCTCTGGAATGGTGGTTGATGCATAAAGGGACATATGAATCTTTAGCGCATCTGGCATGTAAATATCTTGTGACGCCAGCTAATGACTTCAACAGGAACAGAAGTAGGCCAAGGGTAACATTTTCAAAAGTGCCTAAGTGACATAGGATCCTTGGTGCCATTTTCAAAAGTAACATAGGCACGGTGATAGAAGGAGAGCTGCTCTGTGGCAATTTTTGAATACTATATGTTGGCCTAGCTATTGGAATTTTTACCATATGAATATATTGGTTTAATTGAACAGCGGGCTAATAAGGAAAAAAAACAGGAAGGAAGAATAGCTCAAAATAAGTCACCCTCAGCAAATACTTGAGGGTTGTTACGGGACAACGGCAGAGCCATTGACTCTGAAGAGTCCTGCTCAAATTCCTGCAGAGCCTACCGAACTGTTTTTTTTTTTAAACAAGCAGAGACAACCCCGCCCCCCCAGAACTGAAAAGAACAAAAACTCCAGCTGAATAGAGAGAGACCATTTTTAGAGCGGTGGTAGTTACTGGGGTGGATTTTGGGGAAACCAGACTGATACAGGCTCCCACTGGGGTGTCTGGGGAAACTAGGCCTGCTTAGGTGCCCTTCAGGGGATGGTAAACCTTTAGGTAAGACAGACATCCATGTAGCCTGTCTGTTTTAAAATCCTTTTACTTTAAATACTTTGTTCTACTGTGAAAATAAATAAAATTTGGGTTAAAAAGGTTGGCTGGTCACTATCTATATTCACCACTGGTCACAAACTCCCACAGGAAAGTATCACAGGTACTGAACCCAGCTGGACTTGTTTAGTAAGCATGGTGGATGCACAGGGCCTAATCTAAGGGTGGGAGAATTGTGTGATAGCTGCACCTCTGTCCCCTTCCTTGATCTCTCTGAATGTAACCCTTCAGGCCTCATGCCTTTACTACTTCTGGGAGTGCAGCAATCCCATGACAGGATCCTAGGATCCTAAGATTGACTTTCTGTGAGACTTAGGCTAAGTGCCTAAATTACTTTTGAAAGTGGGACTTAAATTCAGCAATACCCAATTGATGTAGGAGATTTTTACCCCAAATAAGAATGGTAGGCACAAGCAGAAGTGATACATCGGAGGGGGAGAGGTATGCGGGGTCCTACCTGCCCACCCCAGATTGCTCGGTCACATGGTGAGCTGGCGAGGTGCAAGCAACATCAGGCAGAGAGCCAGAGGCAGGAAAAATAGCTGGGAGCTGCAGGAAGGGGGTGGGGGGTGTTGCTTTCCAGGAGGAGGGACTTGGCTGAGTGAGTGTGATTTGAGCTGTTCCAGGGTTGTGCCTCCCACTCTCAGCAGGCATAGGTTGTCTCTGGGCACAAGGGAATAGAAAATTAGGCCTTCCTCAAATTCCAAAAGTTCAGGGCCAGATTTTCAATTCCTCAGCACCCAGACTGAGGCCAGATATTTAAGAGAGCTCAACTCCTATATCCGTATCTTTATAAGGGCCAGATTTTCAAACATGACCAGCACCCAGGAATTCCCATTGTGACACCTATTGCTATACGTTCTAGAACAGCCCAACACCCAAATGGTGAACCCATTTGCAGGTGCTTAGTTTTTTGAAAACCTGGCCTACTCTGAACACAGTGGGATTTGCATAGGTGCAGCTAAGGGCAAAAACTGGCCAGAAGACCCTTTATAACTGGTAGTGATGCACAAGATGAGAAGAATGACTTGATTCTCAGAGCTTAGAATGAGATAACAGGGCTGGTACTTGGGCTGGGGGGGAGGGAATCTATTTCTAAATTGAGCAAATTTGATATGGAAATTAATGTGAGGCACAATGAATATGGAGCCCCACAACGCTCTTTTACAAAGCCATGTTTTATAGTAGAAACTTTTAAACTCACTGATATCTGTAAAGTGCTTAGGGTAAAATGTTGTTATTATCACAGGGTCTACTGACTTCCTGAGCAAAAATAAGTCAACACTAAAAAAATGAAAAATTACAGGGTTTTTTTATAACATACAATCTATAAAATCTCATTCTCAATTGTTTGCTCAGTGGGATTTAATTGAGTTTTATCAATTTCAACCCTGAAGTGGGACCTCTAGAAATAATAATTATAGAGCTGAAGAAGGCAAGATTTACAATTGGGCTATATTGGTGTTTTGCTATATTTTGATAGATTGGCTTAATCATTTTATGCATGGCTTATAACAGAAAATAGACTAACATAATTTTCTGCTTTTTTGAACTATTTACATAATTTTCTGCCTTTTTAAAATATTTGTATCTGAAGAATTCAGAGAACAAGCAAGTTTATTTTGCCATTGTACAAAGTGTATTTTCTGGGTGAACTCCAAAATGTTAAAGCTCAAGTATAGTAAGTTGCCATGACAACTGCTGCTGCAAAGCATACAGTATGCTTATGAACATACATTTACACATGAACAGACACACTGACACACCATAATTATTAATCTATCTAGTCACACATATTGGACAAAATTCTGGTCTCAGAAAATCAAAGAATATGCTAATTTAAGTCAACTGGGCTATTCCAACCCATAGAAAAACCAGAAGGAAAGCAGTATTATTGTGTGTATGATATACAGTACAAGATAGTTTCCAAATACCAGTCAGTAAAGCCTTCAAGCTACATCCACTTATTCTTGGAACTCAATACAAAGGCCAAAATTACTATAAGTTATATTGCAGAGTTTGGGCTACTACAGCTATGGGCTAACAGTGTAGTAGTGATCTGTCTGGTAACCTTTGACCTTCTTTTGTGTATCTCTTCTGAAATAAGCTGTCACATCTCAGAAATGCCCAAGTTTGATCATTTGGGTCTGCCTAGAGGTGTAATTTTGCATGGTGTACAATTCCTGTGAATTCATCACAATGTGTTATTTCACACATACTCAACGTGGTGTGACATTCTGCCTCCTGAATTAAACTGAATGTCCTAACGTGGAAATGCTGAACTGAGCTTTACTGCTTCACTTTAAAAACAAAAACTCACATGCATTAACTCAACTCAGTCAGTGAATGTACATGTATAATATAAATGTATCCCTCTTTTCTGTTTCTCATTTCTTGATAGATCTGCAGTGCCCTAGATACACAGCCCCCATACTAGACACTAATCTGTTCAGTCTCTCTGTAAGCATCTTACCTAAAATCTAGTATGTTTGTATTTCTAAGACTGCACTCACTTTCCAAACACACTTAGGTCCCGTATGATGGAGTACATCTAAATTTAAAGCTATATATCTCAGTGCATACGAGCTTTTGATATGATAATTTCTTAGTGGGTTTTTCCTCTTATTTTGAAGTCAATCGTTAGTATTACATCAGATAAACAACAACTGCTGTAGCTAGAACTGCAGCTCTTCCAACACACTCAATTGTGACCTTGACCTTGGGACAGTAGACAGGGCCGGCTCCAGGCACCAGCAAAACAAGCTGGTGCTTGGGGCGGCACATTTCTAGGGGCGGCATTCTGGCACCAGCCATGCCGCCCCTAGAAATGTGCCCCGGCCGACCCAGCTCACCTCCACTCTGCGGCCGCCGCCAGCTTTCGCATGCCACTGCTGCTCAGCTTCTGCCCGAGTGGCCGCGGCGCGCAAAATAGGTGTTTCGCGCGCCGCTTCTCCCTCTCCCTCCCAGGCATGCCCCACTCGCTCCCTGCCGACGCTCCAGCCGGGGAAGCGGGGCTGCGGGCATGCCGCGCTTCCCGCCGGCGCTCCGAGTGGGAGAGGCGGTGGGAGGGTGGGGGTTTTGGTGGGCGTTGGGGGGGGGTTGTTTTTTTTGTTTTGGGGGCGGCGTTTGGGGTTTGTGGTTTTTTGTGGTTTTTTTTTGCTTGGGGCAGCAAAAACATTAGAGCCGGCCCTGACAGCAGATAAATGTTCTGTCCTTGGGCATGTGGCTGGAGGTGAAGATACAATGCTAATTTATTTGACAGACTCTGTTTGTTTGTTCTCACTTTATAAAACATTCTCAGCCATTCTTCTATGTATCTGCTGAGATGAATGAGGATGGGGTATTATACTAAATAGAATAGGAAAAGCTGCCAATAGAAGGTCATCTCCATTCTCAACTACCCATGCCATCTTTCCATTCTGTGGTAATCCATGTTTTTACTCATTGGAAGTTAACACTTATGCTGTTAATGGCCTTTCAATGTAGCACTGCATGTGTTTCATTTTCTGAATCTATAGCCACCACTATCATGGATTATGACCAGGGATTGAACCTCAAACATCCAGCATTAAGAACACTGGCCTGTATCTACTGAGTTAAAGGATTATCTTCTTAACTGTTAGCTCTAATACACTCATACCCTATGTGGAACTGCCCCTAGAAGGGGCACAACAAACTGAAAAATCAGTTACACGTGAATTTTACAGTTCAGCTCCTTTAACAGCAAGACTTTTCAATTGGTCTTCTTTACCTTTTAGACTAGGCAACAATTTTTAAAACTTAAAGTGAATAAGTTAGTTGTTTAAGCTTAAACTGTTTATTGTTTAGACCAGTCGTTCTCAACCCTTCTGAACTACTGTACCCCTTTCAAGAGTCTGATTTGTCTTGCATATCCCAAGTTTCACCTCACTTAAAAACTGCTTGCTTACAAAATCGGACATAAAAATATAAAAGGGTCACAGCCCACTATTACTGAAAAATTGCTTACTTTCTCATTTTTATTGCATAATTATAAAATAGATTGGAATATAAATATTGTACTTACCTTTCAGTGTGATACTTGAGCTTGTTTTTCACTTATGAGCCTTGTCTGAAGCCTGAGCCCCAGGCGGTGGGACTGAAGCATGTAACTTAGCTTTGCAGGGCCCCCTGTAGTGTGAGGCTCCAAGCAATTTCCCTGTTTCCCACCCCTTAAGAGAAGTTGAGAACCACTGGTTTAGAGAGCACCTCCTTTTGTTTTAAAGAACACATTTGTGTACTTAATTGAAGATGAGGGAAATTGTGCACTAAAACTAGGAGAACAAAAATGAATTTATATCAGGGTACTTCTTAGTAAGATGAGTTAAAGCAGATCAATTGTTGTGCCCTCTAATATATGGTTAACCTAGATTTTGTGAGGTATTTCAGCAATAGCCATTTGAAAAAGCTTATTGCATTGAGATATAGACAAGAAGGCTGATGGTTTATACTAAATCAGTAAAACACATGCACATGAAATGTAATTCAAAGATGATAATTTTGGACCGCATAAAAATATTTGACAATTGAAATATTTCACATAGATCATTAAACTAAGCCTGGATACCTCTCTGAAATTGGCAATTGAAAGCTAGTAGCATCAATATCAAATTTATACATTGTCAGAATGTTCTTGGTTGAGTTTCTCCATAACAGTACTGGGAATCAGAACTCTCTTTGCTTTTCCTACTGTATGTGCTTTAGTGGTATGCATTGGACATCTCTGACCTCTGTTATCAAAGAGTACATACCATATTCAACAAAGGAAGGCTATGTTCTATTTTGTTAGACAATATAATGCAATTTCATGTTCTTTATTACTTTTACTATATTAGGAAGATTTAGTAATAATACTATAAATTACATTGCTTTATGTAGATCTAATATAGTTTGTATTTATTTTCCAGGAATGCTAGATATACTATATAAAGGGCAGTGTTACATGGAAGAATAACTAATGAATCCAGATTCAGAAGATCTAATCCTAGCTTTGTCACTGACTATGTGACCTTGGACAAGTCATTTTACCTTATTGTCTCAGTCGCTCAATCTGTAAAGTGGGGATAATAAAAAAATTACCAATAACGTCCTAGGGGATTGATTAATGATCAATCGTTTGAACATTTAAAGCATTAAATATTACTATATTCTGTCATTAACCACCCAAATGGGCCTAAAATTACAGCCTCAAACCATCAAGTATTAATTAGGTGCTTTGTACCAACTGCAACTCCAGCAATCGTTAATTCCAACAACTCCGCATGAGCATAACTGCAATATTTATTCAGGCAAAACTGTCACTGATTTACACACTACCAATGAAATCAATGGGAGTTTTGCCTGAGTAAGGACTGCGGGATTGCAGCCTATTACTCTACCAATCAGCTCCCACTCCTGGAACTTTGAGCTTGTCCCCCTTTTCCCACCTGCCACAAGAGGCCACTCCCACTTGACTCAGAAATATTCCCAATTGTTCATTTGGTATCTTCTTTGTCCACTGGCTACTCTGTATTCACAGCTCCTTTCCAAGAAACCCATGAGCATAGGAGCCGACTTCCGTCGGCTCCACTGGGTGCATCGGGGGCGGGGCCCCGCAATGTCGGCCGGCATCGGGGGCGGGGCCCTGCAACGTCACCCGGCGTCCGTGGCAACAGTAAGTGCTCCGGTAATGGGCGCGGGGCTGGTGGGGAGCTGCCGGGGGGGGGGGGGTAAGCACCCACCAATTTTTCCCCATGGGTGCTCCACCCTATGTCAGCGCCTATGTCATGAGCATCTTAAAATAATGCCCAAGGTCACAGGAAGCCTGTGAATTTAGCAATGCAAACATTTGCGAAAGAAAGGCATTTTTATTTCTTACCCTTTTCAAGTCTTAGTTTGTATTTGTTATCAAATCAGTTGCAACAGCTAATCTCAGTGCAAAGGGAAACAATCAATCAGCTAGTACTATATTTGGTGTCAAAGTTAATCTGATTTCCTTAGTCATTTCAAAGATCTTCCATAGCAATGTTCTGTCCTTCACTGCAGTCTGCAGAGATCTTCTACCTCAAACTCAACAAACCTACATCATCCTATAAAACAAGGAAGCCCAGCTTTGAGGGAAACAGGTCTCCCAAAACTGTTATTTTTTCCTCCTATGCAATATTAAAACAAGTTTATTTGCAGGAAAATGAACCCTGTTTATAAAGACAATTCTCATGATTCCCCGTGATAAAACCTCAATAGACAGTAAATATTAAATACAGGGATACCTCTGCATCTTCTTTCATTTCTGGATTATTAAGTAAATCCATTTATTCATGTCTGAATACAGGGGATATCATTGCAGAATTTTTCAAAGCTTTCGCAATCCATTGCTAACTTCAAGCACTCAACAGCTGACTGACTTCCCAGTGATATGCCACACACGCTCTCTCCAGCTCCTCGCTAGTCATCCCCTACAATGATGACTCTCCACTGTTCCTTCCATGATAACTTTCTCTAAGTTATTTACAACTCTATATGTGATGTGCACAGACACGTTTGTGTCTGTTGATTTTCAACATTAAGGTCTGCATCGCTCTATTAATATTTCTAACATAAGTGTTCATCTTTTCTCTCCAGGAGATTCTCAAGATCTTGAGTATCATTTCAGGATTGCCACATGTAAACCTTCTGACTCTGAATCCAAATCCTTCCTGCCATGTCACCCATAACTTAGGGCAGGAAAAAGGCTTTGAAATCACTGTATAACACACTCTTTGCTGGAATGGCTAACTTGTTGTGTTTCTAAACTTAAGCTTTTTTTATGAGCACGAGTTGTTGAAGACATAAGGGACCCAACCCTGCTTCCATAGGCTTCAGTGAGAACAGGAACAGGCCCTCAGTATTTAAAATAAGACCTACTTCTTTACTTAAACCACATTTACAATGGAGTATCTCCTTTATTTCAGTGGAGATAGCGGACTCCTTATTTGCAACAGTGTAAGCGAGAGGAAAAACAGGCCCAATATCTCGAGTGAAAAAGTTATCCGAGCTGGTTAAATATTTAAAACAAAACTACTAAATTTATAATTAAGGAAAAGTGATATTAGGAAGCATTTTGTACATTTGGTTACTGTGGTTTCAAGAATTACAACTTTTATTTGTTGCTTTTGTACAGCATGTTTAACAACAGTATACACTGTATTTTACATACTCAGCTATATTTATAGTTTTTAGATGAATTAAAACTATTGCAAAGCCTACCATGAACTATTTTAAGTACTCCTCACAGCTTATATATTTTATTTATGAATAGGGATATTATTAAAAATAAAAGATCTCCAATGGCACATAAAAGTAACGCTGTTACGAGATTAAATGTCAGGCAACTGGCATGAAAAGGTAATATTCAGTAAGTTATAAAATATAGACAGCATTGTCACAGGATCTTTATGCTGTCAACATGCAGCCTGAAACAACCATGTTTATTACAATAATGTAAATACAATGACTAAATATGCCTCTAATTTCAAGAGTAATTGTTCCATTAAATACAGTATTTTTTCAAACCTCTCTATTTGTACCTAAGAGCTGTCCTTAGTACAGATTCAAAACTGCACTATACACATTTATATACTGCACGTTTAGTACAGATTTAGCTGCACAATAAATATTGTTTAGCGTATGATAGCATATAGTGTACATGGCAAAGAAAACTGCTTAATTACTTGTCTTCATATACTTGCCAAGGTGGCTAATATAACGCAGTCAAAGACGTGCCAAAAGAATACTCCTTCAAAAGTAGAAACAACTGCAATTGGTTAAAAGAGACTATCGCATCACGGGGCTGTGTTAGAAGATATACATGATGATTGTAAATCTAGCTATCTTGAAAATCCACTCACTCTTACCTTTACTTATAGGCTTTGAGAATAGTTAAAGATTATAGTTTGCCTGCTTAAATATGGTACTTTGTGTGACAGACCCAGACAAGTTGGGTACAGAAGTCTGGTAGAAGGCAAATATACTGGCCACTGGATGAATAGCTTTCTGTTCCCTGAGTAACCAGAGCAGGGGCTGCACTAGAGCAATCAGGAACCTGCTAGAACTAATTAAGACAGGAAAGCTAATTAAGACACCTGGAGCCAATTAAGAAGAAACTGCTAGAATCAATTAGGACAGGCTGGCTAATGAGGACACCTGAGTTTAAAAAGGACCTCCCTTCAGTTCGTGGTGTGCGTGCGAGGAGCTGGGAGTAAGAGGCATTAGGAGCTGAGAGTGAGAGGGTGTACTGCTGGAAGATCCTGTGGTGAGGATAAAGAAGGTGTTGGGAGGAGTCCATGGGGACGTAGCCTAGGGAGTTGTAGCTGTCATCCAGTTGTTCCAGGAGGCACTCTAAACAGCTGCAGTCCACAGGGCCCTGGGCTGGAACCCGGAGTAGAGGGGGGGGGCCTTGGTTCCCCCCAAACCTCCCAACTCCTGATCAGACACAGGAGGAGTTGATCTGGACTGTGGGTTCTACCAGAGGGGAAGATCTCTGAGGCAAGAAAAAATCCGCCAATAAGCGCAGGACCCACCGAGGTAGAGGAGGAACTTTGTCACATTTGTTATAGATCTGAGCTGGAATTTTCTATTTTACTCCTTTATTAAAATTTAAACCAAAATAATTGCAATAGATTGAATTATCTATTGCAACCAGCATCAGGGACGTGAAAGTAAATAAATTATAGCTTGAATAATTAAGGTATTTATTAGACCTAGAATGCCACCACTACTGGAGTCACATATTAACTTATTTCCACTGCATATTCTCATGCACTGATGTCAAACAGGTAGACATTGTGACCAAAAGCTTCAACCCTGGGTGGCTAACATTCCACAGGATGCGTGTGGCATAATGGGGATAGCACTGGACAGGGATTCAAGAGAACTGGGTTCGATTGCCATCTTGCTCACTGGCCTGCTGGGTGATCTTGGGCACCTCACTTCATTTCTGTATATTAGGGATAATGATACTTACCCTCCTTTGCAAAGCACTTTGAGATCTATGAATCTGAAGGGTTAATTATAATACCACCGAACCTTTACATATTATATAAAAGTGACCTGATTTTCAGAGACGTAGAACATCTGGAACTCCTATTAACTTCAGTGACAGTTGTAGGATTTCAATCTCTGTGCAAAATCACTAAGTCGCTTTTATTTAGATCAGGGGTCTCCAAACTACGGCCCAAGGGCCAGATCCGGCCCACGGCTTCAAATTTCCGGCCCCCCAACCAATTGCTGCCGCTGCCTCAGTGGCACTTCGGCGGCAGCTCAAACGCTGCTGCCGCCTCAGCGGTATTTCGGCGGCAGGGCCCCGTCGAAATTGGGCCCCACACTCCCTAAAGCCGGCACGCGAAGCCCCTTCAAAAATCTAATGTGGCCCTCGTCTCCTAAAATTGGGAGACCCCTGCTTTAGATGACTCCCTATGAATTGAGGTGTTTAACTTTAGGCATCCAACTTTGAAAAGTTTGGGCTCTACAATAAGCATTCTGTGAGAGGACTAAAATCTGTAATTCAGTCAAAAGACTAAATATTTTAGTGCAAGAAATATGCAGAGGGTATTAACTTGGGAAATGTTGAAAAAAACAATGAGGACAAGAAGTTAAAAGGACCTGGGGGCAGCTGACGCTTATTTTGCCCAGGTGTAAATGATTACAAGATGCACAAGGAACAGGAGAATCAGGGCCATAGTATCTATTATTGGTAGCATACAGAGCAAAAACATCTTGTATGACCTTTACAATATGTGCACACTGCCCTTAGAGCCAAATCAGACTGGAATGAAAAGCAATATCTGTCATCTTAGTTGTTTTATATATATATATATATATATATATATATATATATATATATATATATATATATATATATATATATATATATATATATATATATATACACATACACACATATATACATACATACATATATACATACACACACACTCACATGTATTGATAGATCTTGATTTAATCATGTGGTTTTAGATCGAAGGTCAAACAGTATTCTGTCCAGAGGTTTGTGCAACATATTGTTATATCTATGAAACACAGTCCCCATATGTATTTGAGACAGATTTCCCACATTTTCTGTTCAAACAAGGTCTGATCATACAAAAGACTCAGCATCTCCTGTGAAGTGCTAGACTTCCTTAACTCTCATCAGTATCAATGGGAGATAGGGGTACTCAGTAGCTTCTTGCAGGATCAAGATGACCATTTTCCACCCTACATCAGAATTCAATATCTTACCAATTAAGCTGCTATTGTTTAGGTTGGGCACTGTTCTATAAATTCAGACTTTGATGATTATCACTCAGACTTTTTGGCATTTATTGTATCTAAAATGCAATCTAAAGAATAGGAATGGTCACAAATATAATACGTTGTGGAACCTTTAACCCAGGGGTTCTCAAACTGGGGGTCAGGACCCATGAGGGGGGTCGTGAGTTTATTACATGGGGGGGGGGGTCGTGAGCTGTCAGCCTCCACCCCAAACCCTGCTTTGCATCCAGCATTTATAATGGTGTAAAATATATTTAAAAGTGTTTTTAATTTATGGGGGGGGGGGGGGGGTTCGCACTCAGAGGCTTGATATTTGAAAGGGGTCACCAGTACAAAAGTTTGAGAACCACTGCTTTAACCCAAGACTCGGCTATTACAATATGTTCTGTGTTTGGGAGACAGTAAAAGTTACAATTTGTTCAATTCATGGTTGCCCATCTCCTAGATATTATAGGCTGATTTGAGTACGTCATCCCAATCATCGACACCTCATCCTGGACATCCAATACCAGGTCTGTTAACAAGATCCTGGAACTTCTCTTCAAAGTTCTAAATGGGCATTGGGCTTGGTGGTTATCGACTCTCAGAAGCAAAAGGAAAGGAGGTCATTTTGCTTTCTGTATATCGTGTCTTATAATATAGAGGACTCTTCCCCCTGCTTTCTGCAGAAGCAGTTGTAAGGTAGCTGATATTTCGTTTCTTTTCGGATACAGAATGTGACAGAAGGAGCCACTGAATGAAATCCTGGCCCGAGCAAAGCAAGTGGGAATTTTTCCATTCACTTCAGTGGAGCCAGGATTTCAACCACTGTGTTCTGTCTTACATGGAGATATATTTGTATTTTGGTTTTTTCCCCTCATTCTGAAGTCAAAAATTATCTAGGATAAAATTACATTTTGTTTTTGGGTTGAGTTTCTGCCTGAGAGACTGCCACCAGCTCTGCACAGAAGCTGCATTTTATGGGGATATGAAGACCGATAGAGCCATGGTTTCCATGACCCAGGCATGTGCTTAACTTTAAGTACACAAAAACACCCACAGGTCTCAGAGGGATACTCGCATTCTTAAAGCTAAGCACACATTAAATGCTTTGCTGGTTCAAAAGCTTAAATGTCTACTGTTTAGTAGACCCACTATCAGGGCCGGCTCTAGGATTCCCCCCCCCCCGTTTTTTTCTTGACCTCCGCCCACCCCCGGCCCCGCCTCAACTCCGCCCCTTCCCAATCCCTTCCCCAAATCCCCAGCCTCGCCTCCTCCCCCACACGTGCTGCATTTCCCCCACCCCATTGCTTCCTGTGCCCCCCCCACAACCCTCCGTCCTAGCTCACCTCCGCTCCGCCTGCTCCCATGAACATGGGGCCACTCCACTTCTGCCCACTCCCTTGCCTGAGAGGGAGTGGGGAAAAGCGAAGTGGTGGCGCCTTCAGGGGAGCAGGCGGAGTGGAGGTGAGCTAGGGTGAGGGGGGCGCAGGAAGTAACGGGGGTAGAGGAACAGGAACCGCTCCCCAGCTCACCTCCGCTCTGCCGCCGCCGCTCGGCTTCTCCCCCTCCCTCCCAGGCTTGCCGCTCATGAAAGCCTGTGAGGGAGGGGGAGAAGCCGAGCGGCGGCGGCGCAGAGCGGAGGTGAGCTGGGGCACACTTCTAGGGGTGGCATGGCCGGTGCCAGAATGCCACCCCTAGAAATGTGCCGCCCCAAGCACCAGCTTGTTTTGCTGGTGCCTAGAGCCGGCCCTGCCCACTATATATGCCCACACTAGATGCTCAGCTTCTTAACTTTGATTGAACTGTTTTGAAATAATAAACTATATAATAATGACCTAAGGCATATGTACAAAATATGTAACATTTATCTACAAACATAATGCATTTCTTTACATCTTCATTTCATAAGTAATAATGTGTTATTACAAATACTTTACTGCCATCTTTTGAGAAACAATAATTAAATCTAGAAAAAATGCTTAACTATACCTAAAACAATCAAGGCTCACTGCCTGGAGGGTGAAGTTGCCCAGTCCATCTGCTGAGTATATTTACTGCCTTTTTGGCACTTTCTTCAATTCATAAAACCCACATAAAAGAAGGTTACAAATATTTCTAAAACATGTACACAGATGGTGATACAGCAGGTAATAATTTAATTAAATAACTCGTACAGCATGAACAAATTGTTCCAAAGATAAGTAAACAATATTTATCCTTCTAAAAAAAAAAATCAGCTCAAGTTTGTTTTTTTAATTGCAGTGAAAAACCCTAGTTTTTTTAAATTGAGCAATGATTTTCCACTCTCCTCTCGTACACTTAAAAGCAGTAAATTAACAGCAAATGCATTTTCCATCATATTTCATTCTAGCAAAAACATTTATGCAAAAACATAAAAGGGAAAAATGCAAAACTAAAAAAACCCACTGCATATCAACATCTTTTGTAAGACAAGAAAATAACTATATTCACTCAGTAACCGAACAAGATGCATTAGCTATTTTGCAGACACAAAGCGGTCAGAAGGATGTATACATGATAGACTCTCTTAAGTCAGAATAGAGCATCTTCCCTGTAAAAATGTGAAAGCATCAAGGAAATGTTAGACTTTTTTTTTTTTTTTGGACAGACATAATGATCAAAGTGAAGAGGATGAGAAAGGAAAGGAAGCAATATAAATGATTACAAGGAAGATTTTTTAATGATTATTATTTCTAAATTGAATTGAGCTCATTAAAACAGTACATTCCCGACCAAAAATTCCAGGGAAGAAATCAAGAGTATTTGGAGAACCTTTGGGTGACTGGCAAGTAGTACTCTCTGCTTAAGAAAAGGAACTGTCATTTTGGATACATAGAGTAGAAACATGAGATTCAAGAAACTAATGAGTGGAGTCCAAAACATATCGGGTTTAATTAACAGCCCATCAAAGTCAGTGGGAGATTTCCTTTAACTTTAAGGAGCTTCAGATCAGGCCCATGGAGATGTATCCTGGGCATCCCATGGGTATGAGAATAAATGGATAAGAAAGAAAAAGCAAAATCGCAGAGAAGTAAAGCAACACAGCTGTCTTGTTTTAAGAAGCAACAGAAGGTGTGTTACAGTGGTGCTGTTACAAGACTCATTCTGTGCCCCAGTAATATCTCTGTATCCCTCAGAGAAAGAAATAATGTAGCATCAAAATCACTGTGGAGTAACAAATAGTTACTCCATGTATATACTGTCTTTTAGTGGGACTTCATAATTTGAGAAGAAAGGAGATACCATAATGTGTTTATAATGCATCTTAATGTTAAATGAGGAAATTCCACTGCAAAATATGGGATGTGAGGTGACTTATGTTTGCCAGAGAACCTTGCCTTCCTGTTAAATGAGAAGATGGATACAGGGATTTAATGGGGATTCTTTACATTTAATTTATTGCTGATCAAATATATCATCGATATAATAAGATTATAGGACTGTCACTCTGTATGTCAATGTGAAACAATGGAAGCATTTACAAGCATAGTTGACAGCTCTTTTTGTTTAAAATATCGCCACACTGAATCATGACTGAGATTCATAAATTCTCAGCCATTTTTGTTTTGTTTTTTTTGTTTTTTTACACTTTACTTATTATAGGCACACTACAACATGGGCTTCCATCTAGTAGTAGGTTATACATTATGAACAACAAATTCTAATAAATGTCTAATAAATCATTTGACTAATACTGTCCACAGTTTACAGAGCTGGTTGACGGATGTGAAAATGTATTTGCCTAATGATTTAACCAACTAAAATGCAAACCTTCATTGAATAAAGTGTTCAATTCATATTATTTGACCAACTCTAATGAGAATGCATCCATTTGCTAGCCAGCTCCAAGAGTGCCTAGGATGTTAATAATTCTGCAATGGATTTTGTGATGAGGGCAGAATTTACCATATTAATGTATTTTCATAATGTTCTGTTTTATAGACAAACCAAGTTCATCATGTTAATTCTAGTGATGTGTCCTTTAAGCTCCAGATGGGTGTATGACTCCCTTGTGGGATACAGAAAAGAAGAATAAAGTAGCAGAGTTTATTAAAGTGCCATTTTGTCCTAGCAATACAGCTATTTTTCTAGTGTTTTTTTTTCCTGAGTACAGTGAAGTATTAGAACAAATATACTAAAGACATAAAAGGGTAAAAAAACTAGATGGGAGGAATATTTGCAACAGTTTTGTTCTCATTTCATTGTGTGTGTTCTCACAGTTTGTTGCCTTTTGTATTAGCAAAACATTAAATAGAAGCATCACAAAAGGTCACTTTGAGGAAGAAACATCAAAATCCCCAGTGTTTTTCCAAACTGGTTTATGCATTTGTAGCTTGAAATGTTAAATAAACAGTGAAAATGTATTAAAAGAATCCTCTTAAGAAAAACACTTCCACATAAATATTTTGTGCTGTGCTCATTACTGGAAGAGGCAGGGCAAATCAAATCTTAATAAACATGGCATACTAGTTTGCTGACTACTGGTTCATTTTTCATTCCAAGATATGCAGATTTTTGTTTTTACATTAAATGCAGCTTGATGAATCTTCAATTTACCTTTCATTCTGCCTGCCCTGAATGGTAAAAGACAAAATATGAAGTCAAAACACCTAGTTAAAGTCATCATATTGGTCATAATGTACTATTATATAACACCATATGTTGATTTTTATAGGAATGCATGACAATATTGACCCGTACATAAAATGCTTGCATGTTATTAATACTATTCACCGACAAAAACCTTTGCTTATTGTTAGTTAAGATTGCTCTCAAACTAAATCACAAAAAAAATAGGAAATAGAAAGTTAAGAATTAAATAGGATTAAAAGGTTGCAAAGTCGAGGACTCAAGTTAGAAATCCCAGAATGAACATTTCCCATGCAACCTTAATTCGTCCCCTCTGTGAGCATGTACTATGATATAGTCTTTAATTACATGCAGAAGTGACTAACTATGAAAAGTCTGGTGTCAGTGACTTGCCCTGCATCATACAGGAATGAAGGGCTAGTCTATATTACCAGGCTACATTGGCACAGCTGCACCGAGTGCTCTCCCGTTGGCATAGTTACTCCACCTCAACAAGAGGTGGAAGCTATGATGGGGGGAGAGTGTCTCCCGCCGACATAGAGTGGTGTAGACACTTCTCTAAGTCAATGTAGCTTACATCGCTCAGGGCATGGCTTTGTCACACCCGAGTGACTTAAGTTATATTGACTTAAGCAGTAATGTAGACAAGCCCTCAATGGCAGAGGCAGGAATAGTAAGTATCCAAGTGTCCAGGGTGAATTCAACTGCCTTAATCATGAGACTACCTCATTCACTACAACCTTCCAACTTCTGCAACAAGTCACCAGGGTTCCTACAGACAAAAGCTTCCTTCACTACAACACTAGGGTTGCCAACTGTCTAATCACACAAACCCAAACATCATTGCTGTGCTGCCTGCCCCGCCCCTTCCCCAAGGCCACGCCCCTTCCCTGCCCCCCTCTTGCCCTTCCCCCCGCTCACTCCAGCTCGTGTCTCTTCCTCTGTCATTCGCTCTCCCCCCACCCTCACTGGGCTGGGGTAGGGGCTTGGGGTGCAGTAGGGGGTGCAGGCTCTGGGGTCCATCTAGCCCAGTATCCTGTCTTCCAACAGTGGCCAATGCCAGGTGCCCCAGAGGGAATGAACAGAACAGGTAATCATCAAGTGATCCATTCCCTGTTGCTCATTCCCAGCTTCTGGCAGAGGCTAGGGACACCATCTCCACACTTTCTATTCAGTGTTGCAATTAAAGTCAATATATTTTAAAATGTAAAAAAAATCCAAAAATATTTAATACATTTCAATTGGGATTCTATTGTTTAACAGGGCGACTAAACCTGTGATTAATCGCAATTCATTTTTTTAATCGTGATTAATTTTTTTGAGTTAATCGCATGAGTTAACTACGATTAATTGAGAGCCCTAGTCACAATGCTACCACTCAGGCAGCAACGGGGGGCAGCAAATGTTTGGGGTGAGGGGGAAAAGGGAGAAAGCAGTGTTCTGGTTTTCCCGACTTTCCTAAAACAATTCAACAATATGCAAACACGAAGTACACATTGGAGATCACTCCACACACATTAATTGGTGGCTGAAAATTGGTTCAAGTTCCATATGGCATACAAGAAAGGACTCTCTAAAATAAGGTGTGCCACTGAGGTACAGACCTTGAAAAAGAACATTTTATGCCACCTTAATTATGGCCGTGCTATTGTGAGACCATACTACTACTTATTTACTGCAATATATTTAAATACAAACTATTTGTGTAATGCCGGATACATTATTTGAGCAAACATTTGTTTTAAATAAGTGCCAAGTTTCACTATTTGGGACCAGAACCTGGCCTCTGATGAAGATGCCTTGTGATCAGAGTGCTGCAAACCAGTCTTACCTCTGTTCTAACCAGGTAGCCAAGGACACCCTTGGCATCAAGGAACACCCAGCTATCACAGTGCCAATACAGCCAGCTCAAATCTACCTGTTCCTGGCCCTCCCAGCATAGGGGTGTTACAAGAGTGATAAATCAAAGAAGTATCTGTATATATATGAATATGGAGACTGTTGATGTATATACTGCCAACTACTAGCACATATGACTAAGTAACATTGTTCACAAGTTGGTAGGCTGAGTAAAGCTATTACTATGCACTGCACAAAGGCTTTGTCATCTTAGTTACCAACAGGGGTCATGCCACGAGCGTGGCCAGAGTTCATTGAACTCTGGCTATATACGCTGGTGTAATGGTGTCTAGGGAATCTATTACAAGCCAGTGCAAGTTAGAGTATCCCTGAGGCAGCTCTAACTTAGGCTGAGGCCAAACTCACCCTGTCTACCCCAGGGATCAACAGAGGGCAAAGTATCACTTAGAGCCAACTTTGTTCCTCCTCTTCTCACAGCTGTGATGGGAAGAGCTCTAATGCAAATGAAAATTTGGGCCCTAACAGTTTACCCATTAACATTTTTCATATGGATTTCATTGTTCAAAAGGTTTTTCATTATTGTACAGAGTAATGGTAAGTAGAAACACAAATATTCAATGCTAAAACTACATCAATCTACTGACTGATAAATAGTAATGTTAGCTCTAAAGAAAGAAACCTATACCCTAAAATTCTAAGTAAACCCCATTACTAAATCCATAGTGATACACTCACGTAGCTTTAAGAGATGTCAAATACTATTCATATTTCCTATTTCTTCTCTCCCCCTCTCATTCAGGCTCTCAGAACTGCTCAGTTATTGCACAACCTTCTCCTTACTTGCAATAATCTGGCAATATGTTATTTTGTCAAATTGAATATTGGACATATCCACATTGAGTGTATCATTCTAGTGTCAATCACTCCATGTGAAAAAAAGATGGCAGTGACCAGTAAGTTGATGGAGTGGATAATACTACAGAACTACAATAATTTCTCTCTCTTTCAGTGTTTTTATGATACTCTGTGCAAACATAACAAGTGAAACCAAGCTGTGTTTAAACTAAAGTAACCCAAGTACATTCATGTAGCATTGGACTAACTTTTTGAACAGATTCTCCAGTAAACATCAGAAGTTATACATGCATAATGGAACAGCATTGTCAAGCCTGAGAAAGCCATCTCATTAGAGGACTGAACAGCCATGACTGTGTCACTCCTTTTGATATTTGCATATATACGGTACTTTTTATGGTAAAACAATGAAAATACCATGATTGTGTTACAATCTGGTAAGTAAAGGTACAGGTGTTGAGATAAAGCCTCACAGGTACAGTTGGCCAAAAAGTATTTTTCTATGGAAAATGTCACATATCTTCAAAAATGTTTGGATTAAATTGGCTGAAATCTGGAAAAATAAGTTTGTGGGTTTTGACTACCTCCCTTTCCCTAAATTTTCATGAAAATGAAAAAAAAAAATCAGTTAAATTTGTGTGTGCAGAAAATAAATCATTTCTCAATCTGCTCATTTCCCAATCAAATCACTTTGTAGAGTTACCAACTCTTGTGATTTTATCTCAAATCTTGCAATAATTGTTTTTGTTTTAAATCCTTAGCCCCTGGAGTCATGGAATTATGTGAGAATCTTGTCTTTTAAAGTAAGTTACTATCCCTACTGGTTGTAGATAATATATTGGGGATATGAATCCCTAAGATTCATAAACCAGAAAGAAAATTAGAACCCAACATTTATTTTTTTTAAATTTAAAATTTTTAAGCCAATTTCATGAATTTCAGGAGGCCTGACTTGTGATTTTTGAACCTTTGGGATTGACAACATTGCTTTATGTCTGATAAAAATTCAGGGTTTTGGGGGAAAAAATAACTTGAATGCCCAAAATATATATATATACGCCATTTATGTCAGTTATTCGGCCATATTCATGCCTGGTATAGCTCTACTGAAGTAAATGGAGTTATATCAGGGATGCATTTGGCCAGCTGTGTTTTATAGGAAAATACAACTCTGGATCTCTAGCACTTGAAGGTGTGAGAAAAGAGGGGAAGACAGTGTTATAACTTTTTCTCTCTCTATATATATAGAGAGAGAGAGTGTTAGAGATCCAGAGTTGTATTTTCCTATAAAACACAGCTGGCCAAATGAATCCCTGATATAACTCCATTTACTTCAATAGAGCTATACCAGGCATGAATATGGCCGAATAACTGACATAAATGGCGACTACAATCCTAAAGCTTACTGGGATTTTAAAAGATGCCTACTCGACCAGTAGTATATCTCCTGAGATTTGCGGTTTCATCACTGCACAAAGAGGTATGAGACAAACATGCAGAAGAGCAAAATGTTTCTACAAGAGGATTAGTTTTACAGTCTATATGTTAAAACAAATAAATTGTACATTCATGGGTAGAAGTAGGCCACATGCTGAAAAAGCCATTGGACTCGCTTCAGAGAAATATTATATGATTAGAAAGCCTCTGCAGTTCAACAGACTTTAAAGCCAGCTCCAGTGGTTACAAAATGAATTTGTAATGATTCCGTTATAATCCAGGAGACTCTCTAAGTACTGAATGGGCTCACTGAGTAAATTAAAATATTAGTTTTAACAAATTCCTGGTACCTACAATGGTCTAATAGTTTTTCATTTGAATTATTTGTAGAGATATATATGAAAATGTTTTATGAAGACAGGTGAAGCTATGACCAGAAATCAATCTATCTATCTGTAGGCACCCTTTGTTAGAGAGGCCTCTGCACTTTATTCGGACTGTTCCAGATGAGAAGATCCTGTGAGCTGCAATCTAGCCTTAGAGACCACAACTTCCATGACGCCTTGGGGAAAGAGCGAGAGACTTTCTCTTGCAGGCAGAGCAGGCGGTGGACTCCATTTTTGGGGAAAGGAGTGAGATTGCTGCCGTGGAGCTCTGTCCATACCAGGAGCTGCTGCTAGGATGCCAGAAGTTGCTGCTGGGGAGCCTTCAGGGGCTTTGATCGAGCAGGGAGTCTCAGAGGCAGTTGGTGATAAGGAACTCTAAGTAACCCCCACTCTTGTTTGGGAAAGTACTTGCAAGGGAAGGGGCACAGCAGAGAGACTGAGTCTGAGGAGAGGTAGAATGAGTGGAGGATGGTGTGGACTGCACCCTTAGCAAGTTTGCAGATGACACTAAACTGGGAGGAGTGGTTGATACGCTGGAGGGTAGGGACAGGATACAGAGGGACCTAGACAAATTAGAGGATTGGGCCAAAAGAAATCTGATGAGGTTCAACAAGGACAAGTGCAGAGTCCTGCACTTAGGACGGAAGAATCCCATGCACTGCTACAGACTAGGGACCGAATGGCTGGGCAGCAGTTCTGCAGAAAAGGACCTAAGGGTTACGGTGGACGAAAAGCTGAATATGAGTCAACAGTGTGCCCTTGTTGCCAAGAAGGCTAACGGCATTTTGGGCTGTATAAGTAGGGGCATTTCCAGCAGATCGAGGGACGTGATTATTCCCCTCTATTCGGCACTGGTGAGGCCTCATTTGGAGTACTGTGTCCAGTTTTGGGCCCCACACTACAAGAAGGATGTGGATAAATTGGAAAGGGTCCAACGGAGGGCAACAAAAATTATTAGGGGGCTGGAGCACATGACTTATGAGGAGAGGCTGAGGGAACTGGGATTGTTTAGCCTGCAGAAGAGAAGAATGAGGGGGGATTTGATAGCTGCTTTCAACTACCTGAAAGGGGGTTCCAAAGAGGATGGATCTAGACTGTTCTCAGTGGTAGAAGATGACAGAACAAGGAGTAATGGTCTCAAGTTGCAGAGGGGGAGGTTTAGGTTGGATATTAGGAAAAACTTTTTCACTAGTAGGGTGGTGAAGCACTGGAACGGGTTACCTAGGGAGGTGGTGGAATCTCCTTCCTTAGAGGTTTTTAAGGTCAGGCTTGACAAAGCCCTGGCTGGGATGATCTAATTGGGGTTGGTCCTGCTTTGAGCAGGGGGTTGGACTAGATGACCTCCTGAGGTCCCTTCCAACCCTGAGATTCTATGATTCTATGAGTGATCTTCCCGCCAAACCAGGACCCAGAGCTGCTGACATTTGGTGGAGCCAACTCCATCTGAAACTTTGTCACTAGCATGGTCACATTTTAACATGAGGCTGCATATGAGAGCTGTTCAATTGAAATCAAATCATGTCATGCCTTTGTTGAAAGAGAGTGTAATCCCTTACTCTCTCTCTGTATTTGTGGTCTTTGGCCCTGATCCAAAGCCCAGTGAGATCAATGAAACTCTTCCAACTGACTTGAATACGCTTTGAATCAGGCCTGTTAGCCCAAAGAAATGCAAACAGAAACCTAATGCAATACGTTCAAGAATATATTCTGATCTCATTGACGTCAAAACACCTAGGATGGACATCAGGCCTGACCAGCTTGACAGACAAGAGTATTCTGCCTCTTGATAGTTGATGACAGTTTTCTAATATCTCTGAATCTTAACAGCTTTCTGATCACATGGCCACTTCTTGTTCTTGAAACATTTGCTTCTGCAGTGACCTGTTACGGTAGAGCCACCTTCAATAGCCTGCATTTGCCACTCCTGGTGTTTTTCCATCGTCAGGGACACAGCGGACACATTACCTTTATCAACACACAGTGGGGTAACTGCATGCCTTTCACGTAGTATTTCTTCTGGTTTTGTCTCCAGGCTACTTCATAGTTAAGTGCCTTTTGCTCAGGAACCTTAACAGATGTTGACCTTCTGCACATAAGACTCCAGCAGCTACTGTTACAGACCCCATTAAAACACACACACAAAAAACCCATCCCCAAATCTTGAGAACCCAGTAAGCCTCAGTGAAATTTAAATGCAATTCAGCTTCAGTTAAGGTTCAACTGAAGTAAAGTTTGTTATCTTTTTCCTATTGTAGTTCTGGTATTGAATGACAATTGCTGAAATGCAGTAGCAAGGATGAGACTTCACATGGGAACTCCGTACCAATTTAGGGTAGCATTTAGATGGAAGCCTACTATAATTTTATAGCAATTAAAGATGACCAAACCAGCACACTTCTGCTCTATTAAAACAATATGTTTTGTGGGTGTTAATTCTGTATCTGACTTCCCTCTTATGGTATGTCTGCACTGCAGTCAGAAGTGCACTTGCAGCATGCGTAAACATATTGGAGTTAGCTTTGACCTAGCTCGCTTGAATAATAATAGCAGTGAAACGGTGGCAGCATGGATGTCAGAGCGAGCTAGCTACCTGAGTATACACGCAGAGTCCCAGGTGGGCTCTTACAGCCCATGCTACCATTGCTTCACTGCTATTTGTAGCTGCAGTAGCTAAATCAAAGCTAGCTCAGGTATGTCTACATGTGCTGCAATCGTGTATACTGCAGTGTAGACATACACTCAGCCCTGATCTACACTTGGGGGGGTGGGGGGGATCGATCTAAGATATGCAGCTTCAGCTACGAGAATAATGTAGCTGAAGTCGACATACTTAGATCTACTCACTGCGGCGTCTTCACTGCGGTGAGTCGACTGCTGCCGCTCCCCCATTGACTCCGCCTGAACCTCTCGCAGAAGTGGAGTACAGGAGTCGACAGAAGAGTGCTCGGGAGTTGATTTATCGCATCTAGACTAGACACGATAAATCGACCCCCACTGGATTGATCGCTACCCACTGATCCGGCGGGTAGTATAGACATATCCTCAGAGATACTAACACGCTTCCAATTCTGCTTCAACAATCTACAGCAGGAAAGACTTCCCATTTGTCAGTTATATCAGTGTACAAAAGAATTAACAACACAACAGGATTGGTGATGCCTTAGGTAATTTACTCTCAAATGAAGTGTGTTCATTAATAAAGCTAAGCAGGTGTACTTAGCTATTACATTTACATTACATTCTACTTGATTTGAAATTATATATCTGGATGGACAGTGAAATACAAATGCATTCATGCAGCATTTCTATGTCTAAGATTCCTATTTCTAGTAATCAGTTCTTTTTCTATGTGCTTTGGGTTCTTCAAAACTAAAGCATCCCAGAACTGGAAATTGGGGGGGGGGGGTTTGAGCTTAAGGAGTTTTGTTTGGGGTGTGTTTTATTTTAAATGATTTAAAATTAAAAATATAGAAATAAATACATTTCTTCAAAGCATAAGGCATGTGCCAATCTGTAGCCCAGAAAAACGTTTCTACGGCTAATTTTTAAGCCTTTTGAAAAATGGGTTGATTATGAAAACCCTGGCAACCCCTTAATTATAGGAGTGACGGTGTGACAGGTACTGCTATGAAAAGCAATGGTATACTGTGCAGCTACCACTCATATTTCTATATGATACCCGGTTAAAGATTTACTCTGCTATAATGCCAGAGGTTCCAAGTGGGGTCAGACAGAACTTTGAAAGGATCCTTGAATGACCAATCATTCTAAATGGTTGAGGAAAGCAACCAGTGATTTATATGAGCTAGGGTAAACATTGGCCCAAATCATCTCTTACACAAGGGGGGTGAAAACTCCAGTGCCACCCCGCCTCCATGAGGAGCGGAATACCTCCTTTAAGGCACTGCAATGTCCTTCCTGACTCCAAGGAAACTCCTTCATTGACCTAGGGATGTCTTTGCATGGGAAAGTGACATATGGTGTCCATTCACCAGTCCCATGGGATTCCATACAAAAGTCAATACTGACCACGGACTTTGCTGAATGTCCTTACTCTTATCCCCATCCTGTCAGTTTTACCAAGGGATGCAATGATCCAGTCTTCCATGCTCATTTTCACTGGTTATTTTTAAAATAGAGTGTCTTTTTGTTACTGTGACAGACAGCCCTCCACAAATACAATTTCTATAGGATTTGTATCAGTCTGTTTAGTTTTCTACACCTCCCCCAGCCCTTAAATATGCAAATGCTTTCTCCAAATCACAACATACATAGAGCTGAAGGGAAATAATAAACAGACTTCAATTACTTTTTATTTCCTGTTTATCAGAAAGCAGCAAGAATTAAAGTACAAATTCACACTACCAAAGACACAGTAAAAGGTTGGAAGAATATTACTCTAAAGGTCACATTATCTTAATGAAGTGCCACTATTTGACAACATGGCAACGATATTAGAGCAATATACTCCATTTAACAGAAAATGCTCTACGAGATCCATGCCCTCTGCACTCTAAACAGAGACATTAGTAATTTTCTTAAAAGGTCACACACACAATGTGTTATTTAAAATCAGGCCTGTCCCAATGGTGAATATATGAATAAGGAACATCAGACATAGAGGTTTGAGATTGTTCTTTTAAAATGCCATGGACTTTTTCCTCCTCATGTGGAATAAGATTTGTCAAAAAACAAAACAAAACAAAAAAATCCTTCTCTCTAGATCACACTTTTTTTTTTTGCTGTTGGCACCATAGGCCAAAATGCTGTCCCTGATGTGTGCTTAGGATCACTGGATTTGGCTTGCAACTTTCAGAGAGATTTGAACTTCAACCTTAGGCTTCTGTAATTCTGTGCTATACCCCTTTCCATTAATTTGTTTTCATAAAGCGTTTTGCTCTAGAGTCACTGCTTCCTTTCAGCATGCAGGAAAAGCAACACAACATTCACTTAAGTGTTGCTGACATTTTGTGTATGAAGAAGTGGACACTGGTAAAATGCAACACCAAGTGCTTTGCTCTGAATGTGAAAGTCTACACATTAGTCTAAAGTTAGCAATGTTACATAAGAAATCACTAAAGCGAGTTCCTGGGAACTGTTCCATAACAAAAGAATATGACAGCACATTAATGTGCCACTGAGCTGTTATGACTCAGATAACAACACATGAGAAATACATTGCTGCCTGGAACAATATTTTCTGTATCCCTTTTAAAACCCTCATGGCACAATAGCTGGTATGCCAACTGGGAATGGGATCCTGTTTAAAGGTTATTAAAAGGGCAAAACCCAAGAAAACAATAATGATCAGTTCTGAAAAGCTCACTGTTTTAATGCACTGACATTTCTGGATATGAAATATGAAGTTCTGACATGAAGCAAACATGATGAATAACAATGCAAACAAGGATGCCGACCTTGCAATAAGCTCCACCCACACAGAGGTCATTGCAGGATCAGGGCTTAGGAAATGTGTTTAAAAGCTCATTCATTATTTTCATCTTAACTTATCAAGCTTTTCATATTTGTTACAGTAATTTAAACAGCAACAAATCAAACAAGCTTAAGTGTTATTGAAACAGATTCTCAAAGGAACACAAATTATAATTTAGCCTGAAAACACTGTTTTCATGTAAATAGTTTATTAAAACGATACTCCCTTGTTTACCTTCTTTATCTAACCTTAGTAGGTTGTTTCTATTTGCATTTTAATGAAGATATTTGGGGAAAATAGTCAACAGTTTTGCAGAAATATTAGCGTAGTGAAATATTATTAGTCACGTATGTGTACAGAAAAGCACTTCACCTCTGCCATAAGATACGTAGATTTATATCAAAATCAACTGGACTACACTACAAAATTACTTGGGTATAACGATGTGTGGAATATTCACATCCCTGAGCGAGGTACTTATACTGGCCTAAGCGCTGGTGTAGACAGTGCTATGTCGGCAGGATAGCTTCCCCCGCTGAAACAGCTATTGCCTCTCGCGGAGGTGGAGTTATTAAGCCAATGGGAGAGCTCTCTCCCATCAGCTTAGAGCGTCTTCACCAGACGCAGTACTACAGTGTGGCTAGCTGCACCAATGTACATTTCTTGTGTAGACCTGCCCTAAGCAATTTAGGGTATGTCTACGCTGCAGTTAGATACCCACAGCTGGCCTGTATCAGCCGACTCAGGATCGTGGGGCTCAGGCTAAGGGGCTGTTTAATTGCAGTGTAGAAGCTAATTCTTATTCCTCCCACCTCGCAGGTTCTAGAGCCCAAGCTCCAGAGCAAGCCTGGATGTCTACAGACACCACAACTACACAGATCCTTAAGCTCAAGCCCCACAAGCCTAGTCAGCTTGAATGGGCAAGAGGTGTCTCATTGCAGTATAGACATACCCTTAGGGCCTTTCTGGTATCCTGAAGTCCTTACTGAGGCCAAAATTCCACTGGGTTGGAACACCCATTCCTATGGTGAAACCCACATGCAGGGGGAAAAGAGGGAGGAAATTCTTGTCAGACTCCCACTTGCAGATTCCCTTCTCATCGTCCTGCCCAAGATAGGTTGCCTTCCCCCCTGACATAGACCATGGGGTCCACTCAGAAAGCTTGCAGAGATGCATGGGAAGCCAGGGCCATTTGTGTGGAGACAGTCCTGTGTTCCAAGCAATCCACCCTTCCTATCCCTGATAGCACAGGGAAAAATGCTACCAGAGACTCCCAGGGTACATCTATTCTAGAATAAAAGACCCGTGGCATGGCCGCAGCTGGTCCAGGTCAGATGCCTTGGGCTTCTGGGGCTCAAAACTGCTGTGTAGACCCTCCACCCTTGCAGGGTCCCAGAGCTCAGGCTCCAGCCTGAGCCCAAACTGCTACACAGCAATTCTACAGCCCTGAAGCCCGAGCGAGCTGACCTGGGTCAGCTGGAAGTGTTTAACTGCTGTGTAGATGTACACCCAGTGGCCCTGGCTTCCTCATGCACTTCCTTAAATGACAGTCCCTACTACAGTGTGGGTTCTGTGGAAAAGATAAGGTAGCCCCAGGCTAGACTACATATTTGGGGGGGATCTCTGTAAGGCTGGATGGAGGAGGACCCAGTCTGGTATGCCCAGTCATCTCTTGGCCCACCCAGTCCTCGCTCATTCTGCACATGCAGCTCCTCCATCGCTGCAGACCACTCACTGCAAGGTCTGGAGGAGGTCACCACAATGCTACAGAGGTGACTGAACCCCCATTTCCACATAAGTGTGGTGAGATCCTCTCGTGCACATCAGGGCAATAGGCATAATCTCCTCCTTCACTGAAATTAAGGGAGGTGAAAGGAAAACTCCACTGGGGAGGAAAGATGGTCTTGTGAGCAAAGCAGGCCTGGGACAAACTTTGGTTCTACGCCTATCTCTGCCACAGACTGTACTATGACCATGAGCAAATCAATGGCCTATATTTTCAAAAATGGTCTCTAATATAAAGTCGGGCACCCAAAATATCTACAGTCTGATTTTCAGGATTGATGACTGAGCACCCACAGCTTTCATTAACTTTATGGACTTCATTGTGAGCTATGGGCCTTCAGCACGTCTGAAAATGTAGGATGTCTAGAGTTGGGCACCCAAAACTAGGGGCCATCTTTGGCACTTGTGGCTATTTCTTCTCTGTGGCTCTATGTCACCATCTGTAAAATGGAGCTAGTAACCCAGGTTGTTATAAAGCGAAATTAATTAACGTTTGTAAAATGCTTTGAGATCCTCAGGAAGAAGGGACTATAGAATTAGAAACAATTATATACAATTCCTGTAAAGGAATTTAGACCTTACAGATCAGCTATTAGTAATATAAATACATTTCTTTTTTTAATAAACAAATTATGATGACATAGCGTTTGCCAAATTAACAGGGTAGTACTTTTTTGGATGTACACCGTTGTACCTTATTACTGCAATCACATTTTAATTTCATGCTTCCTTAACTTCGCTGCTGTTAATTTTACTCATTTAATTCTATCTAATTTCTAACAATTTTCTATTGTGTATTGTGAAAACTGGAAGAAAGTCATCGTTTTCAGACCATTTTAACTAACACATAAAGTATATATATTTTCTAAGTGTGCTTATTTATTTCCACCAATAGAAGTCTTCTGAGATCCCATGGCATCCTATGTATATTTCATCAAGTCCTGTCAAAATCTGTGACACCTGCAGCAGAAACCACAGCAGACTTAAACAACTGCAATCGAAATAAAAGGAAAGATTCCGATTTATTTCAATGGGTTTTGGATCAGGCCCTATAGGTGTTGAGTTGGTATATAGTTTTGAACATCTAAGTCTTCAGTCAGTGCTGAATGAAGTCCAAATTAAGTGATAATTTGGTTATAGTTACAGATGGTCAAAATTTCTCATCTAATTTTTTTTCCAATTGAAAAATGTCCTTTTTTCAAAATTTTTGTGAAAAGTTCTTGATAGAAATCTACCTTTCAAAAAATTCCTGTGATATTTCTTACCAACATTTTAATGAAAAGTCATTTTTGAAATTTTAAGAAAATATTATTTTTGGCAAATAAAAACAATCAAAGTATTTTGATAAAAATTGTTAAATTTATAGAAAAGTATGCAGAATAACTCCAAAATGGGTTCATTTTGAACCCGCAAACGACAGACAACTTTGAATTTTTTGCAATTATTTTCCTGATTTTCAACCACCTCTACTCACGGCAATGGATACTTTATTTTCAGTATAACACTAAGAAATGAACATAGATTATTTTCAACTTGGGTTCTTGGCCACTATATCACTCTTTTCCCCAGCATCAGGGATGCTTGTCAGCTTCATAACCAAACTACAACCCCATCCTCAAAGAGCAATGCAAACATCATCTATATAAGAAGATTCCAGGGTTGTCAGTTTGAATCCTAGAATATCTGTTCCATCAGTGAAGTGATGGAAACAGTTACAAGAATGGTGGAGAGCTCTTTTTGTTGAAAATATCATCAGGTGGAATCACACAGAGATTTGTGGTCTGTCACTGCCCAGTTTTAAGTTCTCAGCCATTTTTGCCTTTTTTTACATTTTACAAATTACACCTGTACTGATAACACGGGTTGTTCCTTAGCAGAAAAATAATCTATCACAGTACAATCTTGTTTATCTGAAAGTCATGTATTCAAAATTAAGTCAATGAGACTATTCAAGTAAAGTTACTCATGTAAATGTTTACTGGCTCTGAATCAGTTACCCATGAGCCAGATTCAATGCACCACAGACTAACCTACATTTTACACAGAGAACATACTGTTTCTATATATCAGTGTTATATGACAAGCTTACATCAAAGTCTAAGCCAAATAATATCTGCTCCATCTCGCCACCAATGGACATTGGGGCGGTGGGGGAGGGAGGGAGGGCATATTTGGAACTCTTGCAAATGTAATTTCACACAAATCTTTCACTGCTGTTACTCAACTTCCTGTATATGCAATCATGCTTCCTGTTACCTTTTACAATGGCCATAGTTTACCTAAAGCAAAATTTAATTATAGCAATTATATGAGGGACTCTGAGCAATATGCTGAGAGAAGAATGTATAAGTTTCAGCTTCTCCATTTATGATTTTACTGTATTAATTTGAAGTGATATGGAGCTTTTCTTATCATTACTTGGTGCCAAGTAATAATAAAACAAAAGAAACAAACTTTATTTCAAATTTAATATCTCAGGGAAGTTACACCAATACCTTACAGTTATTTAAAAAAAAAAAAAAAAAAAAAAAAAGGGGATCCACATAAGGACTTCTTGGGAATGAAAAAATCCTTTCCATACTTTTAGCAAGACAGGCTACAAGTATCTTAAGATGAGGGCACATCTGTTGGTAGACCACTTTTTCAAAAAATCATGCCAACAATTTAGCAAGCTTGAATGCCAACCAAATGCTTTCACGAGCTAAATATTTTCTTAGATACTGTTCCAAACACATTTCTGAGCTAGTTTTGATAAGGTTCCGAATGGTGATATACAAGATTTATCAGCCAATATGATCTAAGAGGGCAAGAGTATAATAAATAGTCTATTCAAGAATTTTACATCTAATGATGGAATGTGTTATTGGAAGGGAATGGGATAAGATCATTTTTATGTTAAAAAGGGAACAAACTGGGCTTTGAACCTTCAGCATGTTGGAAATTTCTCTCATCTTGGTTTCAACTCCAGCTTAATCTAGTGTGGGATTTTAGAAAAGAATAATTGCATTTTTCTTGGTCATTAAGTATCACGCAAAGATGCTAGAAATAATCAATATCTTTAGTAACCTGCAATATCATATCACTGCATTACCATGTCTGCCTAGTCCCTTACGCTGTGGGCATATTGTGCACCTTTGCCTGTCTTGTTTGCAATTTTGTTCTCTATTATTTTCAATGCTGCTATGCTAAGACATCTCCTCTAAAATGACCAAAATGAACATTCAATGTTATATGCCATTTGCATAATGTTCTCAGTAAGCAGTACAGATTTAAAGTATGTCTGTCCTTTGAGCTGGGGGTGTGATTCCCAGCTCAAGATGACCTACACACACTAGTTCTCGTCAAGCTAGTGTGCTAAGAAGTACACATGGTGGCACGATCAGTGGGACAGGCTAACTGTCCCCAGCATGTGCTTATGGTCCTGGATGGATACTTACTCAGGATGCCTACCCATCCACGCCAGCTTGGTTACACTCTATTTTTAGTACACTAGCTTGATCAGATCTAATGACAGTATGTCTCCTCGAGCTGAGAATCACACCCCCAACTTGAAGGGCAGGCATACAGCTAACGGGTTTCCTGCCGTATGGGTATATCGAGCTCCTTTGATTTGTCTTTCTAATTTCCTTTTATCCTCTATAGGTTACTCAGCAGGGACCTGAGTTCTTTGAGCTGGACTCTGCACATTCATGGAGCAATCTGGGGGGTGGAATATTTTGTGTCCCTGTCCACTGGGAGTGTTCTTTGCAGTCCCAGTTGCCCTCAGCTTACTGGTCTCAAACATTCTGAATGCAAGATTAGGAAAATGGGCATGGCACGGCTGCCTCAGTTCCTTCCACCACCTCCGAGATTGTAATTTGAACTCGGCACAAGAGGGGAAGATGTACAGGATGTGTGGATGTGCTGATATATTTATGTTTCTGTGAGAAACCAGGTGGTTGTTCGGGGTTTACATGGACAGTTGCTTTAGGTTCCTGATTTATTCCAAGGTTGAACTTGGCCAGCATGAATCCACATGGGTTTAAAGGGAAGGAAAGAAACATTAACATGAACTCCTGCAACAAAACTAAGCTTCTCACAAACCTTTGTAATGTACATAACAATTTACATAAGGAATAAATAAACTAACACTATAGAGCTTCTGTGCTTAGCTGTTCATTATATAGACACCTCACTCTTCTCAGCAATGATTTTTTTTCCTTTCATGCTAAAAGCTGATTTGCAGTCAGTAATTCACCATCACTCCACAAAAGAGTTCTGTAAATTAAACCACTGTGGCCCCAACCAGTACAAATGATAAATGCATGCACTTATCTCAGACCAAATCTAACAGATATGTTTTAACTCTAGGCTATGCCTTTGGGAGAGGAGCAACGAAAAATCCCATCGAAATCTGCCCTGAAGCTTTTTAAGCTTGACTTTATTTTTGGCTCCTATTATGTCATTTACGGCTCTACATTACTATGTGACTCAAGTGTCACAACAGTGGGTGAGAGTTTAAATGTTCCCCCTCCCTGGCTCGCCTGCAAAATGTAAATAAGTGTGACTTCACTGAAATAAAATGAGCTAGAAAAGATAGCTGGCTAATGGACTGTAATATTTAAATTTGCTAGAAAACTAAAGAAATGGATGCACAGAAGGCATTTCCTAGACCAGCTAACTGTGATGGAGCTTGAAGGACCCTTTGTCCCTAAAGGCACACCGCTGAATCAGAAACAAGCATAGCAACAAACATCTTATTAAACAACAAGTGCGCAAAAGCAAAAGGCAGAAGCCTCCAGGGCCTTGTTAATTATCTCAGGGTCGAAGTCAGTAAGAAGGCTGTCTCACAGATTCCAAGGCAGTCAGATGGCAATGCCAACGCACTAACGTCCCCAAGGTCTTGCAGTTACAGCACCGTCATATTTCAAATGACAGGTAATACTTATGAACACGCCGACACTAACCTCCTCAATTATATTCAATGTCAAGGTTTTACTACTGAAGGAACTGCTAATATCCAACATATATATTTCCTGACAAAAGGTACTTTATCAAAGGGAGGAGTTTTGGGTATCTGTTGCAAGATGCCAAGGAATGCTTTTTGACACTCACAATGGGAATAATGTCCTTTTTGCAAGCTCTCAACGGATGAAATAAATATTGCCTTAACTTAGTGTAGCATACAAAAATCATATTTACTTTGCTGACAGAGAGTGCCTTCTCATGGAAATCTCTCTCTGCCTTCAGATGCTGTATAGATGGGGGAAATATTCTCTTGGCATTTATTTGAACTTCCTCTGAACAAAAAGGCACAAGGGGTGTCTTTTATTGTAATGCCTCAGGTGCACTAGGAGGCAAAACTAAAAAGACAGAATGCCTTCCACTATCCAAAAAGTATAATCATGCATGCCCTGGAACAGTTTAGTGCAATTATAAAGAAAAAATAAGAACTGAATTTAAATAGACATGCAAATATGCTTCCCCATTTATTAGCAAATCTGCTCTTTTCAGAATTTAACCAAACATGCTAACTACTGAATTGAGGACATTGAATTTTATAGTAAAGAAATTAGCTGACACAGATATGGTCACAGGTAAAAGAATATTGTCTCATTAAAGCTTTCTATCTGCTGTGGATGCACCTCACCTAACTATCCCACTTTCAATTGTTAATGTGAATTGGAGGCACACTCCACTTTGAGTAACACCAGTTTAAATCCAAACTCCAGACTGTCTGCATTAACGATCAGAGAAGGTACAGCGAGAGGAGGCATGGCCAAAGCAGGCATAAAACTCTAAGGCCAGGTCTACACTACAAACTTATATCAGCATAACTATGTCGCTCAGGGGACCTAGCCCCGCAGTGTAGACAGCGCTATGTGGATGGGATAGTTTCTCCTGTTGACATAGCTACTGCCTCTCAGGGAGGTGAATTAAGTACGACAATGGCAGAAGCTCTCTCATTGGCATAGTGGTGTCTTCACTGAAGCACTAGAGTGGCACAGCTGCAATGGTGCAGTTGTGCTGCTGCAGCACTGTATGTGAAGACAAGCCCTAAGTATTAAAATACCGCTAGCATCAGTGGAGTTGCTCTGAATTTAAAGGGTCACCGTCTACTTAAATATTGCCCTTCTGTTGGAACCTTTTTTGTCCACTATTGTTACATGTAATACTGACGATTCCTATAACTACAACGGATTAGAGGGGGGGGAAATTCTTCATTTTTTTCAGTCTGTTTAGTTTGTATTTAGAGAGACAAGGTGGTTAAGGTAATATCGTTTATTGGGCCAATTTCTGTCAGTGAGAGAGGCACGCTTTCGAGCCACACCGAGCTCTTCTTCTGCTCTGGGAAAGGTACTCCAAGCGCCACAGCTAAATGGAAGGTGGAACAGATTGTTTAGCATGAGTAGTCAACACATATTCTAAGGGACGTTCAAGGCAGAATGGCCCATTAACACCGCTGTAGTCATAGGACAAAAAGAGGGGGTTAGTGGGTTACAGATTGTCATAAATTCGGTGTCTCTGTTCAGTCCATGATTTTGGGAGTCTAGCAGAGTTATGAATTTAAGCTCCCAGGCTCCTCTTTTGAAAGTGTTGTGCGGGTTTCCTTTGAGGATGAGGACTGATGGGTCAGACAGAGTGATCACTTTGTGAAAAGTGTTCACCCATATAGGGTGTTTTTATCATTTTCCCATGAGTCATTCGAGAGCATAGCAGTTATCGGATTTCACCCACAGTTATCGGGGCATTTAGTGCACTGGATGAGATGTACCATGTGTTGTGATTGGCATGTGTAGGACCCATGAATCTTGAAAGGTGTGTTGTGGGTTGTGTTGGTCATTGTAGTAGTGGAGATTTGTCTGCAGGTTTTGCATCTGTTCTGGCAGAGGCTGGTATCACTTTGAGTTGATGTGTCCTGGTCTGTGAGGAGCTTGCTTCTGATGATGAGATTGAGGGAGGGGGTGTTTGAAGGCAGAAGTGGAGGTTCAGGAAACATTTCTTGTGTAGACCTGCCCTAAGCAATTTAGGGTATGTCTACACTGCAGTTAGATACCCACAGCTGGCCTGTAACGGCTGATTCAGGACTGTGGGGCTCAGGCTAAGGGGCTGTTTAATTGCAGTGTAGAAGCTAATTCTTATTCCTATTTATTGTAACTATGCCACCAGGATGCAAGGAGGAAGGAGAAAAAATCCACCAGATCTATCCAATTTGGCCACAGCAGGAAGAAAAAATTCCTTCCTCATCCCGAAACAGGTGATCGGTGAGACCCACAGTCTCCAAAACTACAGTTACAGAGAGGGGGTGAAGCGGCTGAAATAGAGCAGAGAGGCTCCTTATGGCCGGAACTAGGGTTTAAAATAATGAAAGAGCAAGGAATGAATCATCACCCTTCCTGCCCCGGCTGGCCAATGGGTGGATAGAGCCTCTGGAGAGGGAGTGGCCACCCTTCTGTCCCCACCAGCTAGTGCTTTCCTGCCCCTTTCTACTGGGCTGTCCCAGTCCCATCATGTTTTCCACCTGCTAAGGTGGATGCATGGCATTCTGGGCAGCGCTATGGCTCAGGATAGCCTGGGGAGGTGGCCATAGGCCCTCAGTGATGCCCAAGTTTCACAGGGGCATCCAGGGCCAGCTCCAGGCACCAGCGTTCCAAGCAGGTGCTTGGGGCGGCAATCTGCAAGGGGCGGCAGTCCGTGTGCCGTTAGGGCGGCACATGTGTTTCCGCGGCGGTGGAAATTCTGCGGCAGCCTCTCTCTTCATCCGCCTGCAGCATTGGCAATTTGGCGGCAGCATTTATCTTCCACTGCCCATGGCATTGGCAATTCAGCGGCAGCTTCTATCTTCAGCTGCCCACGGCGGCAATTCGGCCCACTGCTTGGGGCGGCAAAAAGGGTAGAGCCAGCCCTGGGGCATCCTAGCCCCTGGTGCAGCCCAGGATCAGATGGCTTAAGAACCATTTTGATTCTCCCAAGCAGTTAGAAGGGTGGTTCACACAGAGACGTCAGTGTATGTGACTTTCGGAAAGCCACCCAGCAAGTAAGAATGTAGGAGTTCTATCTCCCAATTCCACTCTTTAGACACCAGGCAAAGCAGCAGGGTTTGGGGGGAGGGGTTGTTTATTTGTTTTCAAGCTGTTGATTGGATTTTTTTTTTTATTTTTTATTTTTTTTTACCTTCTGCAAAAAAAAGTTGCATTCTCCTATATTAGATTGGTTCAATATACTATCACTATATTTCTGTATCCAGTTATGGTTGCATTATATTGAAATGGTACACACATGAAAATGAAAACAGAAGCAAGTGTGATAAGAATATCATATAGTATAATTGCTATAATACTGTCATAGGACTTTATTTTTTTAATCTTTGTCATTATAGTATTTCAATGGCCTATTTAAATTCATTTGCAACAGTGACTATGAATACAAGGTAATGACATGCATTTTTATGTTTTTGAATGAAATTTTGCCCACGTTCCAGATGGGAACCTGGGCTATATTTTTATGTAGGAACAATGAGATGTCTCTCCAGTACTAACATTCTACATAAATTTGCATGCATTACACTTATTTAAATGAAGAGGCAAAAATTGTTTGTCTGAGGCAAAAACTGTCTGCCATGTTCGTACTATGAATCACACTGAAGAAAAATGCTGAAAGATTCTGCTTTGCAGAAAAACACAGGCAATTTGCCTCTTTTAAAAGTAGACTTGGGTAAATGAAAGTGGCACTTTACCTGAAAAAAAACCAAGTCAATGCTGAAATTCCATTTATTTCCTATTATGGGCCCTTATATAGTTCTAATTCTATGTACACTATGTATTTTATTCTTCATGATCTATATTTGATAAATAGATTACACTAATCCATCACCCTTTGGAAAGGAAAGCACCAGAATTTAATACCAATTCATTTTCTTTTTTTAAAGCATAAATATCACATTAAATATTGGCCCAGCAACTTCCTTTTCTCTTCTTCATTCTGAAACACATTAAGTGATAAATTCTGGCTTTTAGGCACTGCCCACACTGAGGGGTAGGAAAGGGCAGATAGAGGAAGAATTGTGCCTGAGGCAAATACAATGCCTCCTACATCTCAGGAGGTTCACTCACACTCGGTTACTCATACTGCTTAACTGGGTGTCATCGGGTCATGCTGGGTCTTGGCTGCCTTTGAGTTCCCCCCCTGCCGCCGCTGGATGGTGGTTACTCAGCCAAACCCCATGTCTGTAAAGGGCTATTTACACCTTGCAATACACGTTTCTGATTGGGTGTCAAAAAACAAAACAACAGAAGCCAATATATACTACCCCATGCTGACCCAGCTCTGCTCGGCTATGCAGAAGACCAAAAGGGCTCTTAGGTGATGTAAGGGTTGTGTGTGTATGAATGAGTGAGGCTGACCTCTATCAGGAAGTTCTTGGGGTTACGCAGAATAAAGCCTGTGTTTTTGAAAGAGCACCAGCTCCACAGGTAGGGGTAGAAGGGTGTGTGTGTGGGTGTGTGAGATTTAATTGGTACATATGTCTGAAATAAATAGATTCTCTGCAGAGTGGAGATTCAAAAGTACTGCGACAATGCTCTTGCCCAGAACTTGTGCGGTCACTTAAGTTGCTACCAGTGCTATATGTCCCGCATCTTGAGAGTTAAGAATTACGGGAGGTATTTTCAAAGGCACAAAGGTGTTAGGAACCTACTTCCCACTGGTTTTCCAATCTAGCACTGAGTCAGAATCAGGAGCAATCAAGACATTTTTCCATGGGGTAGGAGGCGGCAGTGGATGTCACAGTGAAATTGTCAGTGGGAGTGGCAGGAAAGCTAAAATAATGAATCAATCAAGTTGGAAGACATTACAGGGAAAACATGAGGGAAATCTTCTTGGACTTAAAAAAATAGGGGGGAAAAGTATTCATTATATTTTACACAATAGCAATAGCCATACCGGAAATGTTTGGGTTTAGAAACTGGATTAGGACTGGATTTTCCAAAAAACCTGTATTTGGTTAAATATAAATGTAAAATAAGAATATTTAAGAGGGTGTGTGAGTTAAAGAACTGAAGATATAAAAATGCACACGTCTTCTGTAACACAACTTTACATTTTTAAAACTTGGACGACTTCAAAAGGGGCTTCGCACCAATTGATTGCCTGGCTGGAAATTTTTGGTATCATTTATATACATATGCTTATGTGCCTTGTTGATTTTGAAATGTACAAACGAAACATGCTGTATTAAAGCCATAATAAATCTGTTTATGTCAGTCCTCTATTTCCTGGGTGGGGTAAGGAGAGAGTGAAAGAAAGAGAAGGAAATACATACAAATGTCTTTATATGGCATTTATGGGACATAACCTGTCACTCATTCTATGTTGAGTAATAACTTGTTCCAGGAGCAGCCCCAACATTCTTCTAGGGGAGTAAGGTACTACGCAACATGTCATTCATCTTCTTCAAGAAGTCTACTAAGGGAATAAGGTTAGCAGAATCTGGCCTTATGTCTATACAGACGTAGAGCCTTAAATTCATCCTGCCCTGATAGGCAAAGTCCATTAAATACCATGAAGTGCTTGTACAAAGTCTCATCTTTCTGCAGGTGGAAATATAAGGCTCTAGGACTGTATCTAGGACTGTATCGTGGTTGCAAAGCTGTATTTCAATATTAACACAGGCTCTTGAGGGCTTATTTGAGATAAGTTAGTGTCTGGCTACTCAGTCCTTTTCAAGCAAACAGCTCAACCTGTAATAAAAAGTTATCATGGGTTTTCTACCAATTTCAACTTTAAAAGTCAGTGCTCATAAACACCTTTTGGAATTTATTCAAATCTCTACACCTGCCCTTATAGAATCATAGAACTGGAAGGGACCTTGAGAGGTCATCTAGTCCAGTCCCCTGCACTCATGGCAAGTATCATAGCAGATCTAAACTATTTGCTCCTTTATCTGAGCATCAAAATGCACCACCAATTTCCTATTTAGTTCCTGCTGCAGAGTGTTGTACTAAACCACATGAATTATGTTATGTTACTTTTAAAAATAATCTATTATGATCTGGCGTTGAATACCACATTTATATATAATTCACAATTTTCATCATCTTGTTAGCCTTTCCAAGCATCTGTGTTCAAATCTTGTGATCTACATCTGTGCTTTCAGCTCTGATTTCTTTTTTAAGTAAACCAATAGCAGGCAGAACTATCTCAGAATATCAGTTTGTCGCTTTGGCATCACCCAACACATGGCGGGGACATGTAATTGCAGCTTTCACATTTTCATCTCTCGTGGATGAATTTCTGACCACTCGTCTAGGTCACCTGCCAAACTCAGGGGTTGGAGAATTAGTATTTTTCTTTTTTAATCGAGATCATTTTTCCTAGCATCTGTCAATTTCCTCTGTTATGGATTGTCAAAGAGGGCTGCAGTTATGGTGCTCCCTGCTCTGTGGTTTGTTGTTTTTTTGCGAGTGGATCTATGTTGGGCCATATTGGTTATTATGTAGGGCACGGTTCATTTTCCCCCTGAATTTAGTTATACTATTTTTCCTTTATTTGGTTATATTCCCAGAATCAATATATTAATGCTTCTTTCCTATGCCTTTCACTAAGTTGTGTTGAGTAGTCTCATTTCTAAATGTTTGCTGCAAATATTTTTTCACCTTCTAGAGCTTCCATTTTGGCATGAAGATAATTTTCTCATTCATTGATTCCATATGAATGGATATTCACTTAAACAGAAATGGACAACAGTAATGGTGAGTTGTACTCTGCCTAACTGGAAAAAGGCAATTATTTTCCCTTAATTCTTTAGTTTGGGGGTATCATCATCCATGCCCAGATAATTCCCATTGATATCAGTTGGCTTTGGATCAGGCCCTTTGATTTCTGCCCTAATTTAAGTTGGACATTTGAAAAGTTCATGTAACTAAGGGTGACCAGATGGCAAATGTGAAAAATCGGGACAGGGGATGGGGGGTAATCAGTGCCTATATAAGAAAAAGCCCCAAACAGCGGGACTCTCCCTATAAAATCGGGACATCTGGTCACCCTAATGTAACTTTTATATACCCGGTTCACATTATTAAACTATGTTCTGCAACTGCTAAAAAATTATATAGCTAGAGATCCAATCTCTAGAGGGCAGTCTAACACTCCAACAGTCTGACTTGATAAGACAAAATTTCAAAGATTGGTGCACTCAGTTTTATGTGCATCTATTACATCCATAGAAACAAAATACTGTATGCAAACATGCACATGTGATTGTTAACTAGCTAACTTGTGTGCATGGAGGTCCATTAGCATGTGTGTTTTTTCCAAATTGTATGTACACATTTGTGAACACACACATTGCATGTTGAAATTTGACCCTGTTAGTCTTACTCTTTAGCACTCTGGTTATCAGCAGAATGCATTTAATGGATTGAATTTAAGGAAGCAATATTTTAATTTTAAGTATATGAAAGACCTGTGTCTATCTTCATTCTCATTACAAGACTACAACTATTATTATTATTTGTACGTTAGTGGCTCCATCTGAGATTAGGGCCTCATTGTGCTAGGTACCATAAGGTCCTATAGCAAGAAGAGTCTGTGCCCTGAAATAATTCCATTCTAAATAGACAAGATAGACAAAGGCTAGTTGTGAGACCCTGCTGTTTCTGAAGCCAATGGAAGATTTGCCATTGATTTCAATGGGGCCAGGATTTCACCCTGGGAGAAGGAAAGTATTATCCCCATTTTTCAAATGGGGAAACTGTGGCATAGGATGACTAAGGGCCTGATTCTGTAAGGTGTTGAGCATGCTGGCCTTGCTGTAGGAAAGTGTTTAAAGTGCACAATAAGTCTTATTAACGTCAATGATACTTCTCACATGCTCAAAGCTAAGCATGTGTTTAAGGACTCTGCTGATCAGGGACAGATTACTCAGCACCTTGCAGGATCTAACCCTGAGTAGTGCAAGGTCACATTGGAAGTATGCGGCAGAACAAGGAACTGAACCTCAGATGTCATGAGCCATAATCCAGTATCTTAACCACGAGATCTCTCAACCCTGATAGGTCAGTAGCTTAAATACACTCACCTTTCACCTCTGGAGTCTCAGCTTCAAATATCATAAATGAAAATAATGTCCATAATGGATGTTTTTTCCCCACATCATAAAACCACAACTCAGCATTTATCCCATACCTGCAAAACTGGAAGTCTCCACTCACGAGAAGCCCAGGAATGGAATGAGGGGGTTGTTAAATTTAATTTGTGTTTGAGGGGAAAATAACATTTCCATAGCGTAAGATCTTTTCAGATCTATGGGCCCTAGGCTTTCAAGTTTACCAAATTCACAGGTAATTTTAAAAAGAAAATAATAAACCAAACCATTTTTAGAGAACAGTTTTAAAATAAAGACAGCTTGTCACATGAGACTAAAGTTAGCTACCAGAAGTATTCAAAATAATTTTTAAAAACAGGAAAAAAGGCTTCAAACACAAGGAATTCTACAGTCTTTATTACCAGCTGAAGAAAAAAAAAATCTAAAGAAAGCCCTGAAGCAATTTTTGAAATGCCGCTTTTAAAGCTCTCTAACTTAAATCATCACAAAAGATATTATTTTAGACACCCTCATTTTCCTCACCTTTCTTCCTGCTTAATAAACATTTTACACAAAATCCCATTTGTATGTCTAGTGTGGGTGGCAATACAAGTGAGATTCTCATCTCTCTTATTGTTGTATATCACTTAGAAATCTCAGAGGATCCATCCCACTCCTCACTGCTCCAGAATACACAGGTTGCTCTGACAACCAAAAGCCAGTACTTGCCACTGTAGTGTATATAATTTTGTCAGCCAAGTCAACCTGTTGGCAGCTTATTACAAAGCAAAACCGCAGAGAATAAGCAAGGTCTCACCCCTTTTTCATGCACAGTAATATCCTTTATCCTACAACAGTGAAGACTTTAAAACTAAATGGAATATTTGAACCTTTTTTCCCCCAATTATAATCCACTCTTTTCAGTCTAGTGTATTACACAATTTATATGCTCTTTCTTAATGCCCTTCATTGCTCCTAAATGAGGAGGCTTTAAACACTGCTTTACTGTTACCACTGCTTTTCTGTTTTCCAGTTTCCAACAGTCCACTTAATCATTTAACATTTTGCCATTAGATGTAAACGTTGCACCTCAAACGTGAACCTTAATGATATACACTAGAGATGAGTCCAAAGGTGAACCTTCATCCCTTGACCTCTACCTCCACTAAATGACCTTTGCAATGATTCCTATGGAGCTCTGGCTGCAATTTAAGGCTGTCCTCCCCTCAGAAGAAACCATGAGGGAGGGCAAGCAGCAGGGTGCAGTTTACACCACCTGGAGCCAGCTTGGTTCATGAAAATATATCAGGTCAGGCACAAAAATCTCACCCACCATTGTCATGAAGATGATAATGGTGACGATAAAGACATTTTATTCTATGATCCAAAAAGAACTGATCACCCTGGGCAAGTAGAATTTTATGAGGCTGCTTTAGTGTTCCTGGATAGTAACATTTCCAAAAACTGTTTCAATTCTAATGTTTTCCTCTTCCAAGTCCACTTTCTATGCAGCTTGCCTGCAGTCCTGCTAAATGGACAGGCTTAGCTAAAGGGCCGTCCTGCCCCAGTCTGCACTGGATCTGATTTGCTTGCAAGGAATTCCAAGCCTGATTTTCAAACGTGTTGAGCCTCAGAAATTCCCCCACTGACTTTTGATTTGTGGATGCACAGCGCTTTTGAAAATCAGGCCACTATTCTTTAAAAACAATGTCATAACAAATTTGCTGTTACTTTAATGGATGAAAACCATGGCATGGAGTGCAGGAAGACATATATATTTGGACAGTTCCACGACGTGACAAGTATGGAATCCCAATAGGGAACTGCTTATATTCTAATGAAGATGTAATAGAGCAATCTTAGTGTCTGAACAATGAAACATCAGAAGTCGAGTCTGACAGTTTTTAAGGTCAGATGTTCAGAGTTATACTCGGCAATCATTCATTATGAACATAGCGTATACGCCTTATATGACAGATAAAACACTATGTTTCTCAAGTTAAGAAAAAGAAAAAGCTGCAAAGAAGACTATATGTATCAAGGAAGATATTTCAGCTTCGATCACAAAGACTTCTGGTTAAAACATTAGGACACAAACTGTGGAAGGCCTGGTCTCTTGTAGAGATAACTGACCTATATCACTTGGAACTTCCCAAAAGTATCACCATTATTTTTTTCCAGCTCCGGGGGGGGGGGGGGAGAATGCAAATATAAATGTCAATTTTCTTATATTTTCACTTTAAAAAAAATCTAAACCTAACAAAAGCATTTTCAGCAGCTTTATTAAAAGCAGTTACTTGGAGACAAAGAAATACCTGAATGCCCCAATCTAATCTACCCTCAACTTTCGGTCAAATTCACAGTTGACCCCTAACACTGGTAAAACCAAAACCCAGGAATAAAAGCCCCAACCATTTGGGATTTTTTGATTATATCCTATCTTCTTGGCTCTTCTCTGGTTACACTTTTAATTTTCAAACATTGGTGTAATCCTAGTTAGCCATTTAGAAAGTGAAGTTTGGATTTATTTTCTGTCGGTAGTAACAGTAAACCATAGTAAATTAAAGAATTACAAATTACAAACATTTTAGTAGTCATCTTTGGTTACTTCGATTTTAAACTGTGCAAAATCCATCTAGTGTGAAATTTTGGCCAGATTCTCTGATGTTTGCCACCTATCAGGAAAATTGAGACAAACTGCACAAACCTCAGATGGCTTATGATTGTCATTGAAACAAGGTAGAAAATCCAGTTTCATCTTGTATTTTGAACTTGATCTTGGTAAAACTCAGTGCTTTCAGATGGTTTATTTTTTAATCTGAATTTTCAAATTCAGTCAAATCCTAAACTCCAAACCAATCTTGGAGGATGCAAACACAGCAAATCAAAAGATAGGTTTACACAAATCCTGGTGAACCAAAATTTCTGAGTGTCTCCCACTTGTATTGGATACTGGCAGTTTATTAAAAAAGTGCCATTATTAGCATTTAATCCACATAAAAGGAAATAAATCTGAAAAAAGACAAACATCCATCAAAATCCCTCAGAAACGCTTAGCATTCCTCAGTTATTTTCATATACAAAGCAAAATAATTTAAAATCATAAAAGCCAAAACCAGTGTTACTCATGCAAAACTTCCACTGGTCTCATGTTATGGTCTTGTGGAATGTGGCTCAGAATATGAAACCCAGTGAATCTGAGATACAGAGGCTGACACTCTTATGTCCTGCAATTGCTTTATACAGTTAAAATACCATACACCCCCAAACGATAAACAAACTGAAATTAAATTACCAGCAAACTCATAACTGAGGTTACTATTATTTGGTCACTTTTCTAACTAAATTATTCCAGCTTAATAATTCAGTTAGTTTCTTAGGAACATAGGTAAGTGCCTGCCCAGTGTTCTGTGACATATTACTGATAAGTATCTGCCTAAACCTTTTCTTGTTTAACCTTATGAGCTATGAAAACAAAACTACTTTGGATCTGTTGCAGATCTTCTTTATGCCATATTGCAGATATAGTACAGGGGAGACATGCCTTATTCTCTTCTCATTGTAGAATAGTTTGGCAACAGGGGAGAGTTATGGTGTGAAAGGGGGTTGCTAAAGAAAACAATCCCCCCCCCCCCCCACACACACACACACAAACTTTTTTTTGGTACTATTTTGTGCCTTGCCCTGGATCCAAGAAAGCTGCCTTGAGCATGCAAAAATCCAGAAGGGACCTCACTGCTTTCATTGGAGGGTGATGAAAGGCTGCATGCTGGCAGTAGCTTCTAAGAGTTTCGGTACCTGACATGGACACAATGTCTTGGAATTCTCTTAGAACACAGCACTATCTTTGTGCAGCACATGCTCTCCCAATGTTTGTTCTCTCCTTTAAATCTATACTCCAGAGATTATTCCTGATCCCTTGTGGGGAAGTGGCAGGAAGTCAGTAGGAGCAGAATGCTTATATATCCATGCAGGGCCAGACAAAAAACAATGTACTAGGCATTATGTACATTTTACAAGTGGAGAAACTGAGGCACAGAGGGAAGGTGGCTTGCCCACAGTGCTGATTCCCAGTTGTATATCTAGAAAGCATTGTTTCTCAGATGAGACAGTTAGATCCCCAGGTTACAGTCAGAGAAAGGACAAATGCAGCCCTGACATTTGTAATGAACTGATTTATTTTTAAGTTGGAGGAGCAAAATACAAAAATAAAACAGATGTTAAAGGCACGTTAAAGAAAACCCTATCTAGCAAGTAGTTACAACAATTAAAATGAAAATTCTGCAGTAGTTATTGGTATTTTTTAAAAAATAATTTCAAATAGTTGGGAAACTGAGAGGCCTATGACAGTAGCTACAGGTCTACAACCTTTAATAGCAATATTTTTCCTGTAAATGATTATAATATAGTATTGGTAAAAACACCGAAACATGGTTACTATGTTGCTCACAAGAGGTGTCTCAGCAAATTCACTGGCCTGATTTTTACGATCTGATGCAAATCATAGAACATCAGGGTTGGAAGGGACCTTAGGAGGTCATCTAGTCCAACCCCCTGCTCAAAGCAGGACCAATCCCCAATTTTTGCCCCAGATCCCTAAATGGCCCCCTCAAGTATTGAACTCACAACCCTGGGTTTAGCAGGCCAATGCTCAAACCACTGAGCTATCCCTCCCCCCAACTGAGCTATCCCTCCTCCCATGTCTCAGACCCCCTATAACATGTCAGAATGTTATAGCGTAGAACTTTTTAAAAAGTTTATATTGTTCTAAAGAGGACTTTAACATCTCCCCCATATTAAATAGGCCTCTTGATGTTAAAATTTGCACAAAGTCAGACCACAGGCTGGAGACTAGCAATACATACTAGGTTAAGCACTAAGACCCCAGTCCTATAAATGGAATGAGGCAGGTGGACCCCTGTGCTTGTGTAGAGCCCCCCTGGGGCTTCTAAGAACCTTATATGTCCAGAACCATAGCAAGAGGTATTATTCTTTTGCCGAATAATGGCAAGAGACTATTCCTGAGCACCAGTAATCCCCACTGAAGTTCAGCACCAGGATCAGATTTTAAACCTCTGGATGAATATTTTTTCTTAAGGTAAGTGTCCCAAATATCATTAGGAAGGATGAGAATTTTTCCCCCCAGCTTTCTTGGAACCAATCTGTGAAAAAACTTCATTTAGTTTTACTTGTGGCATAAAATTATTTAAGATAGCTGTTTGTTTCCAACATGGTGCAAGAAGTTATCTGAATGCTGTCTCCAAAATATTTGCAAGCACACACCAATGAAGTGTTGAATCTAAAATTGCATAAAATTAAACCTCATCGCAGAGAGAGACTATTAGCAGATTAGTCAGGTAAAAACCAAGAAGTGGACAAGTACTCTTGATACATAACAGCTAGAGATGTGTGAAGTATTTGCAACAGAAGATGAAGCTATCTGAAATGTTAACTGTTTCACATTTCTGTATAAAGTCGAAAAATGGACCAATTTCACCAAACAACGTTTTGCAGAATTTTGCCCTCAGAAATAGGCCTCTTTTCCATGAGTGCTAAGTAAAAGATTGAACATGCTCGGAGTAAAAGCAGACTTCGATTGTTAACATTTTGCAACTTTCTAATATTTTGCAACTGCAAATATTTTCAGCTGTTGTGTGCAACTAAGAGAGTGCAAAGACATCTGATTTTAGCTACCGGCGAAGACTTTTAAAAAGACACCTCTAACTCTGGTTTTAGTAAAGATCGCTTTGCCTTTAAAATGCTAGAAAACATCAAATACATATAACAGCATTTATCCAGAGACTTTCCATGAGTTTGTTTTTTTACCAATTACAACAGGATTTTCTGACTTCCAATCAGTTACAGTTAATGGAAAGTGAGAGTCAGAATTCATCACCTTTAGAGGACTCTACATGTTTTGCCAGGAGAAACCAGTGCAGTATCAGACAGCCAATCCTCGTCATCAGTTTTCAGGGAAAAACAAAAACACACTTACCCCCAAGAACAGGATTTTGAAACCGACAACACTACTTCCCCCACTAGTGACACTGATGGATGTTTTATGTACCACATTTGACAATGACACAAGAATTTCTAGCATGAAAGAGCCCTTTCAGTACTTCTTCACTACAACTGGGAATGTTGCTACCAGCTGACAAGCAAGTCAGTATATTAACAATGATTGACATCCCTGAATATAAACATGGAGGCTTTTCATCTAAGAGACGGTGCAACTGCTACAGATACGGATATAGCTTTTGATGCTTGTTATGACGACTGTGGCACTACATTGTGTTCAGACAAGGCCAACAACCTTTAAGACTCTCCCCTCAACCTGCTCCATTTTCTGTGTGGTTCCCATTCTTCCATGCGTTGCTTTCTTTTCCGGTAGCAGCCAAGTGAAAACTATGAATATTATGATCCCTGTAATGCCCACACAGAAAGTTTCATGGACTCAGATGTTACACTGCTTCTACTAGTGTGAATGGAACTGTAAAATAGGGAAACAAAAGATGAACTGGGGGAAGGGGCACAGAGACCCAACAAGGGTCGACAGTTAGGGAGTAGCAACCAGCAAAAGGAAAAGGGGAGAAAGGAGAAAAAAACAGACAAGTTGAGCGTCCTACTTGTATCTGGATTTCCATTAACTGCACCAACACTAATGTTTTTCTCCTCCTTCTTGGCCTCACTTTTTCTTCTCTTCTAAACAAGAGAACACTAGAACAGTTACCTCAATGCCTCAGTTGCTTCTCTGGAATAACAGTGATTGTTAAAAGTCCAGCATCTCCTAGGAGCCAAACTTGTTCCCAGACCTTTAAGCTTATTAATGAAAAAAGCCATTATCTCTCTATTCTGAAAGCTGAAGCAAGCCTGACACCAGACTCATCTGTTCATCAAAATGAAACCAGCCCACAGAACATTTCATAGGCTTCTGCTTATGTCAAGAGAGAATTTTTCTGGAAAGTTTGAGGGAAATTGGCCAACATGTTCTAGACACATGAAAGTTAAGAAATGAATGAAGTCATCTCCTTTCTTCAATGTTTTCTTCATTTTGTTGTTTATTCCATTGTTTTTATCGGTCGCTCTTTTAGGAACTGAAATATTTCACTAATTTTGGGTAGATTGAAGGGAAAATTTGCTTATTAAACGTGTCAATGTATATTATGAACACTGAAATTTATAGTGTCTTCACTGGGACCATGCATCCCCTGTGCTAGGATATGAGAAGTTTTTATTCCTGGCCTGTTGCTTTAATCTCTACATGCTTGTTGCGGGGTTGATATACCCCACTGCAGGATGTTGGGCAGAGAAAGACAAAAAACAGGGGTTACGACTCAAGTGGCAAGAGTTCCTTGGGCTGTCTCTTGTCCCTAGGCTAACAGGGCCCAGTCTCCAGGTTCAATACAATTGTCCCTGCCTTCAGGGCAGCGCGGCCTAGTGGCCAGAGTCTATGCAGCTGCCCTTGCATTCAAGGTAGCATGGCCCAGTGGCCAGAGTCCATGTGGCTGCCCTTCGGCAGTAGAGCGTGCTCTTCGGGGCGGTGACTGCACCCAGTGGTGGGTGTGGAGTAGGATAGAGGGACTTAAGCCCACCCTATTCCACTAGGTCCTGACCCGGGGCCCTCAGGGACTGATTCCCCTGCATTCGGGCTCGGTCTCTCTGCAACAGTTCCGCTCCCTGGGTCGCATCTTACCCTCACTTCCAGCATCGGTAGTCTCCCAGCGTCAACTCTTCTCGGTCATCCTGGCAGCTGACCAGGTGTGTACAGGGGCCTCAGCACAGTTGGCCTCTGCAGCCTGGGGCTCCTGCAGCTTCCTGGCAGAAGCCTGCAACACATATCTGCTCTCTCCTCTGTCTGCCCAGACGGAGCTGAGCTGCTCCCTTTTATGCCTTGCCTCTAGTCTGAGCATGGCCAGCAAGGGCAAGGGGGCATGGCCTCTTCAGCTCACAGAGCGTGGTTAACCCTAGCTGGGCCAGTATGGGGTCGATACACCCTGTCACAATGCCTCTCGTAGTTCTTAGGATATTTTGAATAGACACCACTCATCTTGTACATGCAAGAAACAAAAACAAAGTGGTTAACTAAAAGCTGGCATGAATGCCTGTAAAACAGTGTGCACTCTCGGGTGCTCAACAAATCACCAGGTGCCAAGCTAATAACAAAGGTTAAGTTCCTCAAGTATTGCAGAGCTCTCTGTTCTCAAAACCCTATTCAAGAGAGTCTAATGACCAGATGTTTACAACCAAGGTTTTGTACTAAATGGTGACCTTTAGAAGTACTATATGTTTCCATGGCAGGAAATGCATGTTATTTGGTCATTACATTTATAAGTTGAATTAGTTGGGCACACTCTAATTATTGAATAACTGTTTTGTGAGCAAGAACAATAAAAGGCTTTACCATCTTGTTTTCCTTGAAATGAGCTACTAACATTAGTGTAATCCTCAAATGAACAAGTGCAGTGGCTGTGTCACAGAAATACACTTTACTGCAGCTGCTGTTCTTCCCCTGAACATTGTATATAAAACAAAACCATCAATTTGTGTAAGATGTTAGAGGACAGTAGGAGGAACAAATACTCTTTAGATGGTATGCTCTGCATGGGTTTAAATCACCAAAACAGATCTATAATAAAGGCCTATTATTCCACAAGATGATAGATGTTAGCAATGGAAAAGTGTCATTTTCCAACAAAAAATGTTGCGCCAGAAAATTCACACCCGACAGTGAATTCTGGCACTAGAGGTATATTGGAATTATTATACCTCTGTGATAACTGCAAACGAGGAATAAGAATAATATTAAAACACAGATTATCCCAGTGGCCCCAACAAAATTAGATTATATTAATGTTTCAGGTGAGCTTAATCTAAATTTCTGTCTTCTAAATTGAAGGCAACTGATTCTAGTCACTATTTCTGTACCATCTGAGGTTAAGGGTCCATTATTTATGCTTCCCACCAATGTGATTAAACTCTGATTCAGACAACAAAACATTGTTAGTAACCAAATCAATTTCCTTTAAAAATCTTCTGTACTATCAGTTTATAGGCTTCTTCAATCAAAACAGTAAAACATACTGCCTTGGATTTTCTCCTGTTTGGTATGTCTGATCAACACCAATGTTATCATGTTTCACCTTTCCATTTCTTTCTGTGCCATACTGCACCAACCTTTACTTCTGTGTGTGTCAGTAATTTTCAATAGATGATCCAGTCAGATCAATGGTAAAAAATATGAATTGCTATATACGAGCTTTTAACTTGATAACAATGGACAGTGTGTATTTTTATCTTATAAAATCCAAAGTTAATTAACTTTATAAATACAGTAAAACTTTCTTGACTATACCTAGTGCTTATAAAATAACTGGTCTGTATGAGTAATTTGGCTGTAGAATTATTATAGATAACAGTCAACATTTCTCTTTTGCAACTCAACATCTTCATCTTTGAAAGAATGCCACACTTTGATATATTCATTGTACCCATTAGATATGCAAGTTGCATCACAACCCTCTGAAAGGTTGGCACACCAATTGCTGGAATAGTATGCGGGGGAAGAGGAGAAATGTTATACTTAAATGATCTAGCCTTAATGAAGCCTTCAAGCAATATTGGTTAAGGCACATTGTCAATGATTTACCGTCAGCGTACTTGTTAAAAGAGCCACAATATAGGCACATGATGCACAAAATTCATCCTGACTAACAGGTAGTGCAATATGAGGAGGGGAAAAAATCTTTTATCTAGCCACAGGCTAAAAATAGACACCATCCGACACAGAAAGGGTGAAATCCTCACCCCACTCAAGTCAATGGTAAAACTCCCACTGAACTGAATAAAGGCAGGATTTCAACCAAAGATATGTTTTAAGGACAAACTGCAATCCTTACTCCAGTGAGTATTCCATTGAGCCAATGGCCCCAATTTTGCATTAAGCTATGCACAGGCTGACCCCCATGTCCTCTTAGGGTTGCCAGGCATCCAGTTTTTGACTCGAACGCCTGGTCGAAAAGGGACCCTGGCGGCTCCGGTCAATGCTGCCAATTGGGCCATTAAACGTCTGGCTGGCAGCGCAGCGGGGGCCTGGGGCTAGGGCAGGCTCCCTTCCTGCCCTGTGTCTGCGCGGCTCCTGGAAGCAGCCACCAGGTCCCTATAGCCCCTAGGCACATGGGTGGCCAAGGAGGCTCCACACGCTGCCCCTGCCCTGAGTACCAGCTCCGCAGCTCCCATTGGCCGGGAACCGCGACCAATGGGAGATACGGGGGTGGCACCTGCAGGCGCGAGGATAGCGCGCAGAGCCTCCCTGCCCGCCCATGTGTCTAGGGGCTACAGGGACCCAGGAGTCATGGTAAGCACCGCTGGGACCCCGCACCCCTCCCCCACCCAAACTCTCTCCCGGAGTCTGCACCCCACACCCCCACACACACCACAACCCCCTGCCCCAGCCCAGAGTCCGCTCCTGCACCCCAAACCGCTCATCCCCAGCCCCACCCCAGAGCCCACACCCCCAGCTGGAGCCCTCATCCCCCCACACCCCAACCCCCTGCCCCAGCTCAGAGCCCACTTTTGCACCCCAAATCCCTCATCCTCGGCTCCACCCCAGAGCCCACACCCCCATCCTGCACCCCAACCCCCTGCTCCCACCCTGTGAAAGTGAATGAGGGTGGGGGACAGTGAGTGACGGAGGGAGGGGGGATGGAACAAGCCGGGGGCGGGTGGGGCTCCATGGATGGGCTGGACAGGGGAAGAGTCTCGGGGAAGGGGTGGAGCAGTGGGCAGGGCATTGGTGTTCAATTTTGTGCAATTAGAAAGTTGACAACCCTATGTCCACTGCAGCATTGGGACCTATAGGAATGAGAGCTACTCACATCAGTAAGCAAGATCAGGAATTATTTTTTTTTCTACTGGTAAAATAGTGTATTGAGGAACACAACCGGTCTAGAATTCTAACTCAAGAAGTGCATGCGTTGGAGGGCACAGTTAGTTTTTAGATTTTTAATAAGAAAATGAGTTTCAAGAAATAGCACTGGTGTTGAGACATGTCTGTCACTCAAACCCAGCCAGAGTAACAGTGGGAGCAAATCCCCAGGCACATCTCTGCACCAGCCACGGATCCCCAGGGTGTAGAGGTGAGAGCACAGCCTCTCTCCTGGCGTTTTGCAGTCTATGGGGAAGGATTCCTCTCTCCTACCAGAACCCCTCTGCACCAGCACCAGTTACTTGTGCTACATGCAGCTGAGGAAGGATTTCTGCCTCAGTGAACAGCACAGTTAAAAAAAAAAAAAAAAAGTCTGTCTAGCATCTTTCACTCCTTGCAAGGTCGTAATAAAATTGGCTTCCAGAGCCTCAGCCGGAAGAGAATTGAGCCCCCTGAGCAGCATCCCCCATGCGCACTCAAAGTTAGAAACACTCCGCTCCACTTCACAATCCTAGAGCGGTTTTACGAATATATACAGACTAATTAAGTGGAACATAAAAGGAGCACCTAACAGGGAGGCCACTCCAGATACTGCATTATACTCCCTTTTAGTGCTCCTCATTACCCATGCATGCAAATATATTATCCCAAGACTCTTTCCTTCTAGGATAATTGACTCTAGCTGACAAATGAATCGGTCTTGCAGATAAATATCCAAAGTAACCAGTTTACTCATGCTGCCTCATGTTTCCTTCCACTGGAAGGTGCAGAATTGGAAGTACTTCTGACACAGATGCATTAAACAGAGATGACCCTCCTATGATGAGACCAGCTCTGCAAGGGGCCGGTCAACCCTAAACTTCCACAGGGCTTGATTTTGTTCAGTCCGTATGCCTATCAGCAGAGTGAGAGAGGATGCCAGGAACCTTTCTCTTTGCCCCCACATGCTTACATGGCTGTCAGGATAATGCAGAATTGCTGTCATGAAGGGGCTGTTCTATCCCTACGTAGAGTCATAGAACTTAGGGATAGAAAGAAGCATGGGATCATCTTTTGATCTATCCCATGCTACCAACTCCACCCAGCACCTGCACATTAAACCCGATGACCAAAATTAGATCAAAGTCTTACAGCCCACAGGAGACTAGACTACTATGTGCCACAGGCAGAGAATCGGAGGGCCTGAGGTGTATCAGTGCCCAAGACTCACACAAAGGCAGGGAAATGATGAAATGAGATATACCCAGATAATCCTGGCAAGTGACCCACACGCTTCAGAGGAAAGGGAAAACCCTCCTGAGGTCACTGCCAATCTGACCTGGGAGAAAATTACTTCCCGACCCCACATATGGCAAGCAGTTACACTCTGAGCATGTAAGCAAGAACCAGCCAGCCAAGCACCTGAGAAAGAGAATGCTTGGTGCCAACTCAGAGCCGTAGCCCACCACATCCAGTGTCCCATCTCCTGTTGTGGCCGTCCTTGATGCTTCAGACAAAGATTTAAAAAAGAAAAAAAAAGCAGAACACATTGGTGGGAGGGAAGGAATCCCTTCCTGACCCCTGCAGGAGACTGACTGAAACCCTGAATGATGAGCTTTTATAAACATAAGACATAAACAGGAAGTGAGCCCCAGGGCTGCTAAGCCCTGACCCCTACCATCATAGGCAATCCTGCCACACAATCACACTCATATAATTTGTCCACTTCTTAAAACTAATTAAGATGTTTTCCCCCACAACTCCTATTGGGAGGATGTTCCAGAGCTTCACCCTCTGATGGTTAGAAACCTTCTTCTAATTTCTTATCTGAATTTGTTCATGATCAGTTTATAGCCATTTGTTCTTGTGCCAACTTTGCCATTTAGCTTAAATAGCTCTTCATCCTCCCTAGTTTTAGACCACACCCCCTGCCCCACATATATTTACAGAGAACAATCATATCCCCTCTCAGCCTTCTTTTTGCTAGACTAAACAAGCCAAGCTCTTTCAGTCTCCTCTGATAAGATGTGATGGCTAGGAAAATGGAGACTATTGTGATTATTGACTACAATTGGTCCCAAGACTGATCCTTGAGGAACTCCACCAATAACCTCCCCTCCAGTCCAATAATTCACCTTTCAGCACAACTTGGTGATATGGTTCAACGCAGCCCCACACAATAGGCCATGCCAGAAAGGTCTAGATCAGAAAGATGAAGGCTACTGGCGCTGAAACTATCACTATCCCTTCTTTGCTTAGTGAAGTTTTTTCTTCTTTCTGCGCCATTAACAAAAGAATGTATTTCAATATCATATTTATATGATAAAATGGTCAATTTACTAAGAATATAAACTTTCCCTCCAGAAGGGAAACCATAGCAACATACTGACCTATCAAATGTATTTTATTTTTAAAAAAATTTTTGGCACTATTTGGTCTGTCAGAGGCTGTTAAAGGTTGTATGAGTGTTTGGACCGGCATTTCTCTCATGAAATTAAATACAAGTCTTGGGCTAGAGGGAAACTGGCTAAAGTGTTATAAGGAATTGAAGTAAAAGGACTCTAGAGATATGACTCACTAAAGAATGTGACCCTGCTCCATCTTACCGGGGTTTTTTTTTTAGATTGATGATTTTTCAACTCTCTCGGAAAGACTACAGTTGATCACTAGACATAACTTAAAATTGAGAACTCAGTAAGTGGGATTTGGGAATTTTCCCAAAAATCTGGAGATCTCAATCTGCAGAGGATAGAACAAAGCTGATGGTCATGGATTTAGGATAACAACATTACACATGAGTGTAGCAGAATAGCAGGTCAGTTATCTGGAGCTCCCACGAAACACGTAAATTCTCACTAACCTATCTCCTGCTTTACCTGACCAAAACAGACTATGTATCCTCGTCTATACTTGAACACCTAAAACTAGGTTATGCACATTTGCTTGGTAATAGTTGGGACACATTTGCTGTCTGCTATGTATGCATGGTTTTCACTTCTTATGAAGAAGTGAGCAGAGTGTAGTTTTTGGAAGTATGTAAGTAATTTATTTGCAATTCACCTATTGCTTAATGTTAGAATGGCATTAATAAAATATAACCAAATTAAAAAAAAAATGTTACTTTCTATAAGTTGCATGAAAGTTATTTTTGGAAATTGTTCACATAAAGAGATAAAGTGTCACCAGAGACAAACTACTTCAAATTGATAATGGTTGCTGTAATAATTTAAATATTGAAAAATGTCTGTGTCAGAAGGTTGAACAGCCTCAGCTAACATTACATACGCACTTTCAATATCTAATTAGCTGATAATACTCTGGGTGCTTGTAAGGTACAATTCAAGTGCCTTGCTTACAAACGTGTTTATTATTCTGCAAATAAATCTTCATAGCAATTAAATCCTTGGTTATTATGAAAATGCTTCCATACTGTTGTAATAACAGAGGATAATACAGTCAATGCCACTAATCAAGAGGTTATTCTTTGAATAATTGCTGGATTTATGAGTAATCATTGCTAAAGATATGTTGTTATTCAGTACACTGAGTACACAAAATCTAAAACCTTTCAAATAAATGTGATTAATGTTACACTACCCTTTAAGCGAGGCATGTATATAAACACCTTCCAAAAGTACTGTGGAGTAACTTACAAGTGACCCACCTCTCAGACAACTCTCTCTCTTCCAAGGAACTGAAAATTGTTTTACAAACCTTAAGTAAGTCTCACAAGTCCCCTGAGAGATTAGTATTATTACCTCACTTTTACAGATAGGCAAAGTGTAGAAAAAATTTAACAGACTTTGCATAATGCTACATAGCACACAGCAGCAAATCCAGGAATAACACTCAAGATTCCCAGTGCTTTAAGCCAATAGATCATGATCCCTTAATATTTCCACAGAAATATTTCATGTTCTCTTAGACATTTAGGGCTTCAGACTGAAGTTCAGTCCTTACAGAGGAAAGAACTATTGAGTCATTTACTATAGTACACAAACAATTTATCATAAAAATAATCAAATATCCACTTTAGCTATAAAATGCAATAATGTTTCAATCTACTTAATTAAATTCTGAGACACTTATTCAAGCACCAGGCATTCAATATGTATTAATGTACTAGTACATTTTAATTCTTGAACTCATTTATAAACTGGAAATATTTCATTTTATCTACCTCTTGCTCCACTGAGACAGGTTGTATCAGTGGTTACTGATAACTGTTACATACACAACAATTAAGTTCATGATAGATGCTTGAAGTACAAAGTTACATTACTGATACATATGAAAGCTCCCACAGCTATGTTTGTCCCCTGCATCAATAATTTATGCAACTAAATTTTTAAAGAAAAAAGTACACCTTGTTCAAGGTACCAAGCAACAGAAGTTTCATTTTCATTAGTTTGTTTGTTTCTCTTCTCCCCCGTGCATTTGGACAGTGTAATTGTGGTCAGATTATTTATACCTTGCATTTTGAGAGGTTATTATTCGAAACCTTGATTATTTTTTAAACTAAAAATATCACTTAAATAGATGATATTTAAATTGTAGGTAAATAAGATGAAGTAGGTAGCATCACCAGCCCTATTTTTGGACTCCATTAGTGTGTGGAAGTCGGTAAAGGGAATTTGGATGCAGGCCTCTATATGAGCAAGAGTCAGGCTAACTCTAGCTGTGATAACGCGAGATTTGTAGAAGCGGGGACTCTGTGAGGCGAGGGGAAAATAACTATGAGAGAGGTTACTGTAACCTTGTATTAGATAAGAATAGAATGTAGACCATAACAAAATTAATGAGGAAAACAAGATAACAAGAAAGAATATGTATAAACAAATTGCAGTTGTTGATCATTACTATATGTAACAAAAAGTATAAATGCTTGCCTTAATTGTTTATCTTTTGAGAGACCTGCCTAGGAGGGGGAAACCCTGTGTCCTAGTGCACTCTCTCCCTCTTTGCAATTGCTTAGGTTAATAAAGTGTATCTTGCCTTGCTGCACCCAAAATAAGAGTGAGAACTCTGTTTTTCTCCAACAATTTGGGGGCTCGTCCGGGATGGCAACGCCTGCTGGGACAGCGGCAGCTGCTGCGCATCGTTCCCCTTCGAACCCCATGGCGCCAGAATAGAGGTAAGAGACCTTTTGAAATCTCTATTGGGGTATCGGAGGAGGACTGTCCGTGGAGCCGTCTGTCCCTGTTGGGCTTACGCCATCTGAACTTATTGATTGTGCAGCAAGATCAGATGCAGAGCGGTGCTGGGGAACTGTTTTGCCACCCTCAATAAGGTTAGTTTGATGTGGTGCTGGGGACTTAGTTTTGCCACCCCCAATGAGATTAATGCATAAGGTTAATGCATTAGGATACTGCACCGGTGCTGAGGGGTTGTTACCGCCTCAATGGTTGTATAAAGTCCGGACATACAGTATTAAGGTTACTGTATATGACAGATGCATCGTATTGTGAAGAATTAGAGGCCTGTGTGTGTGTGTGTGTGTGTGTGTGTGTGTGTGTGTGTGTGTGTGTGTGTGTGTGTGTGTGTGTGTGTGTGTGTGTGTGTGTGTGTGTGTAACTGAGCCTCTCATTCATAATTCCTCAGAGTGGAAGCCATAGCGTGCGAGGAAGCGCTGAGGTCGAATTGAGATCGTTCTGTCCCGTCCCCTGTAGTGTCAGTATGAGTGAGGGCCACCGAAAGACGCCCAGAGAACCCTGAGAAGCTGTCAGCTCGTGACCAGGGATTTCTCTAACGCAAGCTCAGTGGCTACATCGTAGTGGATTGGTAAAAGATCCAACCCAAGGCGGATGTCTCTGCATGGCATGCCCGGCGAGGGATCTGCCTGGGTCTAGGATTGTGTGATTTAATCCTTCTATCTCTATCTTTCTTCCTTCTTCTACTCCCGTCTGATCCACTGACTGGTCTAGTCACCTCACCGGAGGCAATTAGAGTATGCGGCTTCGTCTTTTGAGGCTAGCCGATACTCTTTGCCAAAGGGGTGTGTGGGAGAGTCGTGGACATTCCTACAAATCTTTTCTGTCTGAGTGCCTGAAGAGAGGGAGTGAGAATTTCCTTAATTTATGAGCTGCTGCTAAGCAGACAAGGCGCCTCCCTCGGTTTCCTTGAAATTGAAGAATGGGTGGGGGACAGTCTAAAAATTCCCCCGTGCCCCCTAAGGGTACCCCTTCGTACCACATGTACGTGTATTATGGTCCCAAAACCTGCAGGTATTTAAAAAATTGGAATTTTACACGCGTGATAATCCATCTAAACAATTCCCACTAGAAGGTACCTTCGATTTAGATAAATTTACATACTTTAGAGGAACGCTTACATTACCAAAAAGTTTCTGATACACAATGGGAGCAATTTGTCTATAGCATCAGGATGCCTCCCTGCCCAGACCACTTTGTTAACCCCCTCTGTTCCTTTATATTCCCAATTAGTTAAGGCGGAAAAGGAACGGGTTAATTTGACAATTCAGCTTGGCCCAGAGATAAAGAGAAAGCTGCTTTGCGTTCAAGGTCAAGAATTGACACAGACCATGCCAAGTACAAAGAAAAACTCCTTTCAGCCTCAGCTGGCTGTGAAAAAATATAGACAGAGGTAAACCAAAGGCAATACAAGTTACAGGACTGAGATTACATTTGCAAAGCTTGGCTCCCCTGTGGGACCCAACAGTCTGCCTTTGCGACCCTGGAGCCTGTGTGGTTTGGTGACGCTGAAGAAGACACAGGCAGCCGGCCTGGACTGGAATACTGAGCAAAGGTCTCTGAAAGGGATGCCTCTAGAGACCCCAAGGGAAACACCCAAGAGCGGAAAAAAGTTGGAGATTTTTGCTGCGTACCTCTGGACAACCTGTGCACAGGATAACCTCTGTCCACCTCTCTCTCGCTCTCTCTCTCCTACCCTGGGTCTGGCCAGCCCGGGGCAACGTGTTTGTGAGTATGAAAGAAAAAGGTTGCAGGTGGGTCTGCCCCTGGTCGTAGCAAAACTGGGCAATAACAGGAGTTAAAAGTTAAAAGTTGATTGTGTCCTTTTGAGATAGTCTCTAAGTGGCTAATAACTTTGAATTCAAAAGCAAGCCGAAATCACCTAAAAGACAGAAGCCATTGAAATTTGATCTGCCTATGAAAAACACAGAAAAGATATGGGGGTAATTCTTCTGTTTTGCCTGAAATTAGCAAGGGTATTTGTATAAGAAATAAATGTTTAGATAATGACTGACTTCCCAGTAGGGGTAGACCTATGTTCTTTTTGTCTTTCAGAAAATCAGAGAAAACTGATGCCAGCTGAAAAGCAATCAACATACCATGCATTTACTGGCACAATAGGAATTATGTTCTGTGTTTTATGTCCTGTCTTGTGGCGTTTGTCTTGTGGCCCGAATTGTTGTGTTTAATATTTTTATAGGATAGTCTAATTCAAAATCAAATAGAAGGATTAAATCAAAATGCATTAATTGCAGATACTTGTTTTATCCAATTTGGAATACAAAGTGTTTTGGATACTATTAGAAAATATTAAGGTTTTAATATATGTGAGTAAAAGGGGAATGACTGCTGCAGTTAATGAAATAATGGGTTTTTCTCCATCTTTGTAGTCTTAGATCTGTTGTGTTCCTTCCGGCTGGCTTTGCTATTTTTGCAGGCTTGTACAGTTTTGGGGCATATTCAAGCCCCCCTCTTTCTTGTCTGTCAGCCAGGTTTCGGCTGTGGGCAGTGTCCTTGGGCAGAAGCCAAGTTTTGTTATCTTCGAATTGAACTTTTTCACTGCAGAGTTGAATTTATTCGTTCTCTGCTCCTTTCATCTTTTTATTTTCTCCCTCGACCTCTTGAACCTGTAAAGGAATTTTCCACTTTCCACTTACACACCTTTCTTCAAAATGCTTTGTGATGTTTGGAGTAGTATTGGTCATATACAGTGCTGATCTGCCTTTCCTGGAGATTCACTGAGGGAGGAAGGTCAGCAATATAATATTGGAATAATATTACCAGCAATATAATATTTGAAAAGTAGTTGAAGTTAGAAAAGCAATATACCCTCTGGGGACCTTTTGTAAATATTCAGATTGATTTTATTCAAATGTTTAAATGTTGTAATTATGAATATGTGTTAGTTTTAGTTGATGTATTTTCAAACTGGGTTGAGGCCTTTCCCTGTAGAAAGGCAGATGCCAAGACCATTGTGAAGCTTCGGCTTAAGGACTTTGTACCACGATTTGGCATCCCTGTGAGTATCAACAGTGATCGTGGAACTTATTTTACTGGACAGATTGTAAAGGAGTTATGTGCAACCTTGCAGATCCAACACAACCTCTTCTGTCCCCACCACCCATAGTCTGCTGGGACAGTGAAACGTCAAAGTGGGATTTTGAAAAATAAACTGGCCAAGATCTGTGCTGAAACAAACTTAAAATGGCGAGATGTCCTGCCATTAGCATTGATAAGCATGAGGGCCACTCCCAACCTAAAGACTGGACTTAGCCCATATCAGATCCTCACAGGGCGCCCGATGCGACTACCAGCTGCACCCCACTGATCTTTCCCCAGATGGACATTCATTTAAAGGATAATACAATGCTTAATTATTGCCAGGCACTAATGCAATATGTTAGGTCTCTTTATACACAGGTGAAAGAAGCACTACCAGAGGATCCTGAACAACCCTGCCACGCGCTGGAACCAGGAGACTGGGTCTTCCAAAAGGTCCATCAGCGAAAGACCACCCTGACTCCATGATGGAAAGGCCCTTACAAAGTCCTGTTGACCACTAACACCGCTGTGAGGTGCCAAGAACTGACTGCCTGGACCCATGCTTCTCTCTGGGAAAAAAAAAAAAAAAAAGACCCCTTCACCTCGAGATGATCCTCTGACTACTGATCAGCCTGTCTCTCCTTCTGGCACTACTTTTCCTCCTTTTGGATAACAGGAGAAAAGAACAAGGTGAAGTGCTAGCAACCTCTCCCTTGTCCATTAACAGAACCACCATACATTCACCATCTGCTGGAGGAACCCAGCTAGTACAGGGTGACGTGCTGGTAACCTCTCCCCTGTATGATGCTGAACCACAATTGTTCCAGGAGAGAAGAAAACGGTACATTTGCTCCGCTGAAATTTCCAAAGCCCAGGACTTTTGACTACAAAGGACATTAATATTTGGCCCTGGTGGAAGAGATGGAATATCGTAACCTGGCAGGGAGGAACTTGTGGGGACCGTGGTATTGAGTGGTGGTTTGGGTTTATTCTGGGGACTGGGCTTTGTGCTTACAAATAAGTACCATCAAAATGTACTGCCCTCCCTAATTGGCTTCCCGATGATGAATACCAAAGACACCTTGCTGCCACAAACATTACTCCCACCATATCTTTCTTTGCCACCACCCCTGTAAGTTACCCAAATACAAATGATACTGTATATTCTAATGAAATCTATTGGCCAAGACCTTCACATCTAAGTGATTTATTGGATATTTTGTTCAGAAAACCTATTTTTCAAGGTTCAGAATAGTTCATATGAGAGAACAATTGAATGGAAAACAAATAGATCAGTGGAAATCGAAATATATATCACATCACTACAGATGAACCCCAAGAATCAGAAATTGAGATTAGTGGGTTCTATAGCAAGGTAGAGATTATGGTTGTTCCTGGAGTTTGTAAATTGTTAGATGAAAGAGGCCCTTATTGTTGTTTGATCACCCAGTTAGTGAATAATTAAACATATACCCAAAGAGTTTGTTCTGCCACCGGAAAGTTTACCTGTACTGAAATTATTCCAATAACTAATAATTTAACCTGTACCATATTACAATATACCCTTTCTTATGCCCTTATCCAGTTTCCAGATCACCTCTACATATCCAAATTGCTCAAGAGGGGCTGCCATTAGGTTAGCACTACAAAGGGCCTGGGTTTCCTCTAGAAAGAAGAGGGACTGAGCTGGATCCCTATGGGATGGAGCCAATAGTGCAGCAACCATTTGGAATATTTTTAAAAAGCAAGAACATGATGAGAAATTATGACCCAGAAGTTGTAGACAGAGATGGTACTGAATATCACTGAGGCTGGGAAGGCATTGCAGTGGGATCTGGTTTGCTCAGGAATTCAGGATTTCCTGAATTACCAGCTGATGGCCATTCGGAGTAATCTAGAGCATCAGGCCTGGCCTACTGCCCTTACAGACACTTCAGGAGTATCATCTGATCTGTGGCCATGGAGACACACTTGGAGATTTTCTGGGTGAAAGTACGGACGTTCTCAGCGTTCCTTCCAAGCATACGGACCGGTTGGAGGGGTGTGGGCTCCCACATACCGAATACTGCTGGGTCCATGGGGAGGATGCATGTGGGGCCGGGTAATTCACCGAGACGTTTGGGAACTTAGACTACCTGGTATGCCTAATCGATTTTTAGTCAGTGCCCCTAGAACAACACCCAACATTTAGATAGGAATAGGGAGTCAATGGACACTTTGTTGAAAGGGTATGAGACAAGGAACTACCCTGACAGGACACCTACTTTTTCAAGCTAATAACAGCTGTGTACATGTTGAGGCCACCACTTTACAAGATATACATTTTGATTTCACCATTGCCTCAGGCAATCATATTATTTATTAGCCTGCAGACTGTAAAATTCTATCAGCCCTTAGTTTTCAGATACCCTTTAATTGGACCACCCTAGTACCTGAGCGATTCCAAAATTTACTTTCACTTCTACCAGAGATTCAGAAAATTTCTGATTTACAAGGGCAAATCCATATGGTTCAATATGTATATATAAAGTTGAAAAGTATGTTTCATATAGCTTATAGAGTGTCTACTTTATTTACTAAATATGATGTATTGTGCTTTGACTAAAACTGTATAACAACCCCATTATATTATTATGGTGGGAATGTTACTGCTTGTATTCTTGTTGTTTAGCTTAGGGTTGTGTTGTTGTTGTTGTAAACAATGTGATAGTAAGAATATTTTCCATTTGCATACTAACCATGCTTTGTCATTGTCTCCAAGCAAAACCCCTCACGTTGAAGTATTTGATGGAAACTCTGTAATACGAGATCTAATGAAAATTGAAATTTGAGATTGATAGTTGTGCTAGAATCACAAAAGGGGGGAGTGTGGAAGTCGGTAAAGGGAATTTGGATGCAGGCCTCTATATGAGCAAGAGTCAGGCTAACTCTAGCTGTGATAACGCGAGATTTGTAGAAGCGGGGACTCTGTGAGGCGAGGGGAAAATAACTATGAGAGAGGTTACTGTAACCTTGTATTAGATAAGAATAGAATGTAGACCATAACAAAATTAATGAGGAAAACAAGATAACAAGAAAGAATATGTATAAACAAATTGCAGTTGTTGATCATTACTATATGTAACAAAAAGTATAAATGCTTGCCTTAATTGTTTATCTTTTGAGAGACCTGCCTAGGAGGGGGAAACCCTGTGTCCTAGTGCACTCTCTCCCTCTTTGCAATTGCTTAGGTTAATAAAGTGTATCTTGCCTTGCTGCACCCAAAATAAGAGTGAGAACTCTGTTTTTCTCCAACAAGTGGAATTTGTTAATTGCCTGAAGCACTCATTCTATTTTGTTTAATCTATTGTAAGGTTTCTAGTTTTCAGTCCTTTGGTATATGGCAATGAAGCAAGGCACTCCTGACATCAAAGTAGATAACTTGCATTAATTTTAGCGATTTGTAGCAAGATATAAAGACCATATAAATTTAACATGTAAACAAACTCAATCACTTACAAAGCACAGTCAACCAATGATTTTTTTTAAAAAAATCCTATCCTGGCAGCCCATGAAATCAAACAAAATCTTAATTATCTGTACTACTAGAAGGAGGACATGTTAGAGAAACTGACCTATCTACTTTTATTTGCAAATTAAAACAAAATTTAGTGTCCTCCTAAGGTGATTTACATCTTGAGACTAGCTACTTTCCTATCAACATGGAAGACGATATGGTAGTGCACTGAGGCAGGAAGGGACTGACTGACACTCTAAGAAAATAGGCAGATCGTGACTTGTGAGATGAACATGTCCTGACCTCCCCGGACCACAATTTACCCGCTTTAGACTTCTATCCGAAATATGCCTCACCAACCCAAGCTGCTGGGTCAGTTCATCACTCATGCTAGGAAGCAGCAGGGGCAGTAAACACTCAAAAAGAAAGAGAGATCAGACAGAATCTTCCATGGTGCCCAAAGCAGTTCTGTGCAGAGGCTGAGATGCTGGCAAAGTTAGAGTATCTCTTCTAGCACTCATCAGGATACGCAAGGGAAAGAACTAGAGGGATGAGAGCGTTCTAACTGAAGAGGGGAAGAGATGGAAGTCTCAAGAGCAAAAAGGAAGATAGGGCTACTTATGAGAGGAGAATGGTAAGAACAAAAAGTTTTCTTTAGTTCTAGTCCTCTCCTTAATGATATTCCAATGGCCAATGCAAAAATAATTGCATCAGAACATTGGGGTTTACAAGAAATACTAATAAAATTCAGAATTCAGTTTGCCATTGTGAGGTCTTAACTCATCTTGAACTTATATTTTCTATGCAGAACAGACCTCGAAGCAATATGTGCTGCAACATTATCAGTATAATAAGATAAGCATCTAAAACAATCCTAAAATATTCCTGATCACACAACTAACAGTTTCAATATGGTGCTCTAGGACAGAAGTTCTCAAACTGTGGTCTGCGAGCTCCTTTCAGGTAGTCCAAGGATAGTTCCCTCTAAGGTGCGTGCCTGGGCAGCCACACCCAAGAGAATGTAGGGCCACCCACCTAATTAGTGGAGCCGCACAGGCATGGCTCCACTAATTAGCTGCTTGGACCTTGGAGAAGATGCACGTGTAAGGTGAGCTGGCGGCCTTGGGGGGAATCAGGGGTAGGTGGAAGGGGGCAGTGGGGTGAGAAGAGGGGGTGGGGGAAATTTGGGCCATGCAGGGCTGCAGTAGCCAGAGAAAGAGGCAACTTTCCCCAGCTCCAGGGCTGCAGCTGCTGGGGAGAAACGGCCCCTCCTTCCCAGCCTCAGCTCTGTGGCTGCTGTAGCAGAGGAAATACCCCCTCTCCTTCCCAGCCCCAGTTCAGGGGCTGCCACGGCGGGGGAAAGACCCTCCTCCTTCTGAGCCCCAGATCATGGGCTGCCACGGCAGGGGAGAGAGGGCACATCAGTCGCATTAGAAAGGTAAGACTACTGATATGAAAATACGAGTTGTGTGCTTTTACTTGTAGAACAAAAAACATTAATTATTAAGGTTTTTTTTAAATATAGTGCTTTCATCCAAAGTGCTTTACAATAGTTAGCTAATGGTACAAACAACATTTAGAAAGATCATTAAGTGGTCCGCTGAGACCCTCAGCAATTTTCAGGTGGTCCGCGGAAAAAAAAAGTTTGAGAACCACTGCTCTAGTACACAAGGTTCATAAAGCAATCTAGGTTATGACCACCTAAAGCTCTGGGATGAAGCCTGTGCTCGACAACTTTGTTCCTCTGACAGAATGCAACTCTTTAAATTAAGGATAAAGTGTGTCTGTACAGGAGACAGAACTTTCTCAGGAGCAAGTACAAGACTGCAGAATGAACTCCCCCCAGGAACTAAGGACCACAACCTCACCATCTACCATTCCAAATATGAGACATTTCTTTGACTTTGCCCTCTAACATAAATACACAGCAGCATATATATTAAAAAAACAAACAAACAACCAAAACAAGACATTCCACTGCATACACTTCTTCCCTCTGGGGAGAGGATGAGAGAACAAACATCACCTGATAGATGTTAGACAGACCACTTACCGCAATATCGGAAGGTGAACAGACACTACAGTTTCCCCATCTGTAAAATGAAGATATCAACCTCCTTAGTAAATCACGTTGAGATCTACTGATGAAAAGTGCTATATAAGAGATAGGCATTGTTATTATTATGGTAGCTAGTGAGGTATAAGTACCTAGAGAGGAGAGAACATCATCTGTTCATAAGGATTGGGTGATCTTTCATGGAAGCTGCATAAGAAAAAATTCAGGGTTCTGTAGATACTGGGAAAAACCTCTCTTCCTTTCTCAGTGACTGGACTATAGGACAAGTTGCCATAGGATGTCTTGGGAGCATTAAGTCAAAGATGCCTATAATGGTTCTTGTTGGAAAGTTTAATCTTGTCCATACTGCTTAGAATGGGAATATGCTGGAATTGATACTATCTCTCAAAATAGAAGAGACTTCTGAAGTGTGATGATTGTATTTACTTGGAACTCAAACACAATAGCTGGGTGTGCCTGACAATTAGCAAGACCCACTTCATGGCAACAAAGGAGGAGTATGGACTAGGAAGACTTCAGATGAACAAAATCACTGTTTAACATAGCCGATTAAAGCCTTATTTTGTTTAAATTTCAAAGCACCGGACCCTTATATTCCTTGATTGGAAACTATCATACCATGTGTTGAGCATAACCCAAATTCCTAATGTATGAGTTGGTCCATAAAAAAAATCATAAAGTTGTTTCTCTTCCTATTGATTAGATAAGACAATGGCAAGTATTGGTAGAAATATCTGAAAGCATAAGCTAATTCTACTAGGTCAGGGCAGAGGAAACAAACCAGAAGTCATACATCTATATAGTTTTTCATTATCTGATTGAACAGAACTGGAACAAAGATTAGACAAATCACCACATTATTCTACTTTTGGAGCTCCCATAGGCATCTAATCTCGAAAGGTCAAATTCTCTCTTTCCCCTATAAATGCATGCAATACATGACTCCGTCCACCTCAAGGAGCATGTGGTCTTAGTGGATAGTGGGAACCCACAAGGGAGGAGGAAAAGGAAAGGAGATTTTAAAATGTTGAAAGATAAATAAAAAAATGAAGAGGAGAAAATAGAAATTACCGGAAAGGAAAAGGAGAGTGAAGGGCTGAGACACAGGGGAAAAATGGGATGGAGATGTATGCCAATCAATTAAACAGGCATGGCTCCATCTAAGAAAGGTCGGAAACCATTGATCTTGACATGGATTATCAAGTAAATTTTTTCCTCAAAATATTATTGGAATGTTTGACAGTACAGTGATATGACCAGTATTTGATATGGCTCCCAGCTCATCACATACAGACAGAAGAACTGCAGCGATACATGTCCATGAAATACTTTGAAATTAGAATCCTAGGCCGAACATTATATAAGGTAGGGCTTATGTTTGTCCTCTATTTCAAATTCCAGATATCATGGCCTCCCATTTGTGCAAGAAATCAAAACAGTTTCTCCATTTTCCAGGGGGGGGGGGGGGGGGGCTCAGATTTCAACCTTCAAACTAGAAACTCCGACCAAAAGGGCAAAACATGGCTCATCCCTTCTCAGATCAATACCATGCTGTGCTACTTCACAGAGAATGATTCAGACCAAAAGAATGACTGGAACTTGGCAAAGGACTAAGCAGAGATGTATTCCTTCTAATGAGACATTTAATTTATTTATTTTCTTCTACATGATCCTACAGAAGCTCGTGTAGTGTCTTTATGGGCCAGCAAATGGTGGTATCACATGCAACGCAAATGTCAGAGCACATTACAGGAGCACAAACAGAACAGCTGGAGATGTTGTTAAAGCAGGGTAGGTCAGCTACATAGCCATTTGCTTTTGGAAGCTTACACTTGTCCCAGACAAGCTATTTGATAAAATGTAGCTCATCACTTAATGGATTTGATGTTAACCTGTTGCAAAGGATGTTATCGACTAGCTGAGCAGCAAGTTATTCATCTGAAATCACGCAGAGTCAGAGAGAAGTTACAAATTCAGAGTGGCACATTGCACCCAGGCAGTACAGAATGTTCTGTCCTACTGTTGTGTTCTGGCAAATAAATGTTTTCTTCTGACTACATTTCAAAACCCAAATGGAGGTCTGTGAATCCCATTATTCAATCCTTTTTCTGTCATCTTTAATTTGGTGTAAGGTCCTTGCCAAAATGGACAAATAATCCATGATATAAATATGGTCATTAGCCCATCCTATCATAAGAAAACAGCTGATTTGCTTTAGACACTATTAACATGACTTTATTTTGTTAAAATGGGCCATATTGGACGTACTGTGCTTTGGATAGCACAGGTTTTCACACCAAAACATGTGGAATTGAGTATTACTTTGTGCTGTATGCCACCAGACACCTTAATCAAAGACTGATCAAGAAGCATCTGGAATAATATATCCTGGAAAAAAAGAAATTAAAATTAAAAATTAAGAAATTAAAAGAAAAAGTGAAATTAATCTTCTAATGTAAAATCATAATCAGGTGTCTCATAACTAGGTCTGATTATCTACAAAATGCAATAAATGTACAGCAAGACAAAAGAAAATATCTCAGCCATCTATTACAGTCAAATAAACAAGTCAGATTACTTTCCCTTTCAGAAGAATAGTGCAGGTTAGTCAGGCAAAGCACTTTATTAGAAAATCCCTTCAAAAATGGCAGATTAAAAATTCCATGGAGAGATGAACTGTTAGGTGAACTTTCGCTTCTGGTTTCATGCCCAGTAAATGTTTTTTTTCCTATTTGAACAGTCATATTACTATGCCAACCATTAGTACACATGGTTGGAGTCCACCTCCTTCTTTTACAAAAAGCATAATTTACTGCTGCTATTATGTTTCAATCAAACACAGAAAAACTCACCCACCATCTACAGAGCTGTTTTCTGAGTCCAAACTAGACAAGTCCATGTCAACAATATCCAGCAGTGTCTTATTTTATTTTTAATTTTTTAAAATTTCAGACATCTAAAGTACGTCTCTCCCAGGCTACAGACACTCTGCCAGGTCATGAAAAACGTAATCAACCAAAGACAGAAACAGCAGTAAAAGCCCCAACATCCTTTTTCTGTACAAAACTAGCTGCTCCCCATCGCAAACTCCAAATCCCAATGAAAAACTCCACACTCCTACTCAGACCTACCCAAAAGGTGGGCTTAGCCCTAAGGAGCAACAGATTTGGCTTATTTCCAAACAAGGTAAGGGAATTCTAAAGTCACAGAGCCCTTATAGAAATACTATTTCAACCTCAGCTCCTTTTCTTATATACCAAGGATGCACCTACTTGCATATCCACATTCATTTCAACTGTGGCTTGATACAGAACAATAAGACTTTGTTTTCCGAGGAGGCTGTGATGTAGAATAAGCCACAAATCAAACACTGAAGTCTCTCTGGTACTCTTGGAGTGATGGAGTCTTCTGATCCTTCTTTGGTCTGTCCCCCTTCCCCCCGCAAGGAAATGGCTGTAATTACACTTGTCTCATGTGGAGGGCTCTCACAAGTGCTCTCAGACAGGAGACTCGGTAAGAGGAGGAAAATTCTTTCATCTATATCTGTGCCACATACTGTAGTAGCTATTTGTAGCAACTTATATTTCCAATTCATAAAATAAAATGACAGCAGTTGACTACTGTGGCTATGAGTTTTTTCAGAGTCTGCAATCTGTCCCTTGGTAGGTAAGCTCGTGCTGTGACTGAGCTGATGGAGGCTCCTATGAAGTGTAGAGACTGTGGGATCCAAAGTTTATTTTTCAACATTGATGCTGACTCCAAGGAAAGAAAGGAGTCTGAGCAACATGGAGATTGACATCCAGGCTTCGTTTCTGGATCACGCTGCTAGAACCCCATAACACCTGAGGTAGGCTGCCACATTGGAGAAAATTTTGGTGAAGTCCCTCGGAGCTGTGGTGAGTCTGAATGGCAGGACCCTGTGTTGAGAATGTTGAGGACCTACCGTGAACCTCAGGGACTGGCTGTGAGCCAGATGTACGTCTATGTGAAAATAAGTGTCCTGCATATTGAGAGCCGTAAACCACATGCCTTCTTCCAATGACAGGATGATGGCTGCTGACCATACAAAACTTGGATTTGCGGATATAGGAACTGAAACGGTGGAGATCCAGGATTGGTTTCCACCCACCCTTCCTTTTGGGTATCAGGAAGTAGGTTGAATAGAACCCTGACCCTTGATAGTCCAGAGGGACCTGCTATATTGCACCTCTTTGTAGTAAAGAGTCAACCCCTAAAATGTGGGCTTCTCCCAAGCAGTAGATGCAGAGTGGATATTTGTCGCTGACTGAGAAGGAACATGGGCAGGAGGTACAGATCTTAAAGCCGGGGTTTTTTGGCACAGTCCGTGGAGGGGGGGGAAGGGATCACAAGGAACCAAATTCCCCCCAAAAAACCCCTCAATCTGATTCCTAAAACTAACAAACTACTAAAAACTACAATATAAACGATAAAAACTGTAAAAACTAACTATATACAATTGAATACTATGAGAGGACACTAGTAGTTCCAACCTGGACGATGGGGCAGTGAGAAGGAACAGGAGACATGGTCAGTCCACCCTGCCCTTTATCACCTTATATAAAACCATGAGGCAAACCAAGGGCGCATGCATGGACCAATGGACACTACTCCTTTCAAAATCTCCAGCTCTGGATGCACAGTGTGCATGTGTAAACCCTCATTGGAATACAATAGGGACCATCATTTGAAGAAGAATTTATCATTTTGTATTAAGAAGAGATAGGAATGGTGAAGTTTTCCCTCAAGCATCGCTTCTAAAGATGATGTATTGTGTATTTTAATATATGGAGATAGCTCTTCCCAAGATTTATGGCAACACTCACAATTCATGCTGGTATACATTGTAAATGTTTATCAATATTTGAGGTACCATTTATATACTGGCAATTTGCAATGAAAAGTACATTCTTATGCTCATCTTTCTGATGTAAGGATAATTGAGCATTGTGGCCTTGCTTGAAGGTACTCATCTAGAGAGTTGGGTTTTTAATTTTTTAAACCACTGGCCATTTTGTATAAATCCTATGGGCAGGTGGGCAGAATTCCTATATGCCACAGAGAATTCAATATTCTGTGTGGAAAAAATTGTTACGAGGCTTTTGCTCAAGGCCCACTAGTCTGAATGCATGAGTCAAGTTTGGTACTCATGTTGCAGATAACTAAAGTGCGGGATCAGATTTACCTTACCTCAGTGTATGTGAATAGAGGGAAGAGGGTTCAAAGCAGATCCACCTTTTACTATACTTGCACTCACCTAAGCTTCCACAGCAGCCCCATAATAATTTGTAAGTCACCACTGTTAGAGTCCCCAAAGTCTACCCCAAATTTCTGCAGATGGCCATTTTTACACGTGCAGGCACTGGATCAACAAGTATTTAGCCCAGTGTTCACAAATTCAATAGGTACAGTGCATCAGGTTCTTGGGGGATGGCAAACTTCTCAAGAAATACATCCCACTTCACACAACTGGAGAGCAACAAACACAACATTTGGCTCCATCACTACCCCCTACATATCTGTATATCTACCCTGATAGCCTGAAATTCAGTATGTGTACCACATAAGGTTATCTTCCCCTCCGTTGACCTCATTCGTTGACCTCCAAGACACCATGCAATAGGCCCATCAATCTTTCTACCGAAATCACAGCCCTGGTGAAAATATATAGTTTAAAAGAAAACCCATGTACTGGTCAGTCAGCTGAGGGAAACGGATATGAAAGGCCTTCAATAAATGATGACAGTGGCATGTATCAACAAGCTATATTTTAGATCAGATGAATGCATCTGGAATTTTAAATAGTCGTTTTGCCCATTATCAGCATTTCATTTATTATCATCACATGTATTAAGTGCTCAGTCCCAACTACTATACCTTGAAAAATTGTTCATCTTGGTGGGCCAAAGGGCATGCTCTAGGGCCAAAGGACTCTTCTGGTGTTTGCTCTTTGTGAGATTGTTACCAGCCAGAGGTCTCAGCCTTTCAAGATTGTATTTATTAATCTCATAATAAAAAGTTAAGTATGCCAATAGGCAACATTCCAATGAAATTCCGCAGTTATACAATTACACTGTAATGCTATTAAACCAGCATATTCATATTAATTGCACTAAAACTATGAAATTAAAATTAGAAGCTAAACTCACGAGAAATGATCAGACATCTTATTTCCCTTTTTTATTGCCTGGAATTTTGACACTCGCTTGTGCCTTCCTTCACCCCACCCCCCCACCCCATAAAAGTATTTTGCAGTACTCAAGTTAACTAATTACTTATCACTTTATGTTGCATAAGTATCTGATTAAGCGCCTGATTAAAAGTGTACTACTGTTAAGTTGAAGTGTATCAACACAGTCTAGCTCCAATGTGTCTAAACGTAAATGAAACATTTCTGAATTAAACACATGGCCTGACGATAAAAATGGGAACATACACCAAGTGCATCTGCCCGATCAATTTAACCCTTCCAGTCCCTGTAAGTTCTTCCCCCTAACCCCCCCCCCATTTCTCTAGCCCCCACATCTGCCCAGCCTCCCCATCCCATCAGCTGTGCCCTCCCCCAGCCTCATCTCTGCTCCTACTGTGGTTCTTTAGCCCCTTCTCCCAGGCTGGGGGGGGGGGGGGGGACTGCAGTAGGGTCTTCCCTGGGAGGGGGCGGTACAGGGGTTTTTCACCTCCATGCCCTTCACAGAATGGGTGTTACAGGGAGGCCGGGGGAGAAAGAGTAGAGGGAGCCTCCTTGAGCTGCAGGGCTTTTTCTGCTCCCTCCTCCCTTCCTGTGAGCAGAGGCAGCTCCTCCACTCCTCCCCCCTCCCCTCCTATGACAATAGGCTAGGCTCCTGAAGGGAGAGAGAGCGAGAGAGAGCGCGCTGCTGTTTCCTGAGCAGCTTTGATTGGTTGCAGCTTCCCAGGAGCCAGGAGGGAACAGCTGACTCCAGGGGGCCAAATCCCTTCTGGACAGATCTGGCCCACCCATTGAAGAACAGTGCAGTAAATGACATATTTTGGGGACCCTTAAAAATCCAAGGCCCCTGGCTGCAGCCCCTAAAACTCCTGTGTTAATCCAGCCCTGCTCCAACCCATAATACTTGAGTATCCCAGTTAACCTCTTCATGCCCACTTTACCACTGGGACCAACCCAATGTCCACTGAAGTCAATGGGAGTCTATTGACATCAATGGGCACCAGGCTGTGTTTTTAGGCTCTGCAGGCTCCTGTCTTACATCTCTGAGGGACGGCATGCTCCTCCAATACAGTAAAAGTCTTCTGGAGGACGGCCAGCTACCCACACTCTCTCATTGCTGTAGAGATGGAAACTAGAAACTCCTGCTCCACTGGAGCCACATCTTGCTCTGGATGTGGGCACTGAACCAGCTGTCCAAGTAACAAATGATGGCCCTAATTATAAATGTATTTCTTCGTTCAATGTTCCACGCAAAATGTAAGAATCTAATATTCTGCAGCTGATTTACTTTAGGAGTGGAGTCAGTTTTAAAAGAGTCCATTTGTCTTTGGCACCAAGAAAACATCCAAAAATTTACTCTTCAGGATTTATACAGATGAGATGCATCTGTCTCTCTTTTTAACTGGACAACAGTAGAGAAGGCCTTTATATGTCCGATATGAGCAGTCTGCATTCCCAGCTAGCAAATGCGTTATGAATATCTCTTACCTGAGGGAGCTAACCTTGTTCCTTTGTATGAAACATTTGAATGGAATTTTATACAAATCTTGCGGTTTTCTTCTCTCCTCACCAGCATCAGCAATTGAAATATTTTACTTAATGAGAGATTCCATGACAATCAGCCTGGCTTTTGCTTGAGTCCCTCAACCATGACAATATAATTAAAAGTTGTGAATGATATATCAAGTGCCACATACAAAGATGAATTGACAGGAGTAATTTTTACTACTCAATAGCCTTCAACTTCATATATCATAATATCCTGTTAAACAAGCTCACTGACACAGGCTTGAATGCTAAAGCAGTAGCTTGATATAAACCCCACTGCACCCTTCAAATAGGCATTTTTGTTTCTCGCTAATCACTAGCACTATGTATATTGCTACAGCTGAATTTTGCATCCTTAATTATCTCATTTCTTTATTAAATACTCACTAAAGATGGGGGGCAAAGCTTGCAGTGCTCTTGCATGACAGTGTTCCAGTATTCAGCCTCAAATGATTTATTTGCAATGGTTTATTGTCTTGATGAGATGTTTTGCTTCTTTGTAAATAAGTTTAATACTGCAGGTGAATATGGTTGGTGATGATCAAAATAGCTGTTTTTCTGTTTAGGATTTAATGTCAAACTATCATCAACTCTTCTCTTATTTTGGTATTGTAATTTCATCAAGTAGGGACCAAATGTTTGTTATGTGTTTGTTCAGAGCCTAGCACAATAATGATACCTAGCTCTTATTTAGCACTTTTCAGCAGTAGATCTCATAGCACTTCCCAGTCTAAGGTTTTGATCCTCACAACTCTCCTGTGAGGTAGGGAACTATTATAATACCCATTTTACAGGTGGGGAACTGTGGCACAGAGAGGGCTAAGTGGTTTGCCCAGGATCATACAGGAAGTCCATAGCAAAGTAAGGAATTGAACCTGGTTCTCCCAAGTTCTAATCTAATATCCTAAACATTGGACTATAAATGGGGCATTAATGCATGACTGGGCCCCCCAGGCACTACCACAAGGCAAATATTTATTGTTATAATTGAGCAACCCAGTTAACACATCTAAGTGTTTCAAATAAAACAGAATCTTAGAGGCAATGAAGGCACAGATTGGCATTTTTAAAAAAAAAGTCTTATTCTCTGAGAAGGCTAAGATTTAAACGGGAGTTAGGCAACCTATGGCACGCGTGCCAAAGGTGGCACGCGAGCTGGTTTTCAGTGGTACTCACACTGCCCAGGTCTTGGCCACCGGTCTGGGGGGCTCTGAATTTTAATTTAATTTTAAAATGATGCTTCTTAAACATTTTAAAAACCTTATTTACTTTACATACAACAATATTTGTGTTATATATTATAGACTTATAGAAAGAGATCTTTTAAAAACGTTAAAATGTATTACCGGCACGCGAAACCTTAAATTAGAGTGAATAAATGAAGACTCGGCACACCACTTCAGAAAGGTTGCCAACTCCTGATATAAACTGTCACCCTAACACACTGATTACGGTGAAAAAATATTTGGAAAAGCAGATATAAACCCAGCTTCATTTTGGGGGAGTATTATACTGCATTTGTCAGGTTAATAATAGATCGTATTCCACCAAGAGGGAATTTGCTTCTATTCCTGGGCTCCTCTGCAGAAGAAGTGAACTTAATCCCTAGAAGAAACATGCTCCTTTACAAGAACAATTGGCTGACAGCAATTTTGGTCAGAAAGGGTGGAATTCACCCCAGTATAAAGGGCCAATGCAAGGACTATACACTACTTAAGCTCTATTTTGAGTGGGTTAAGTGGGACTTAAAGCGGGGAACAGACTTTTTTTCTGGCTCTCCACACAGGTAAATTTGACCTAAAGTGTCTATCCAAATAGGTCTTCCTTTCTCCATATTCATGTTACTCTTGCATCTTTACTAATCTGCTCAGTTTATCTATACTGTGCAACAAGAAGTTGTTATTTCTATCAGCACTGCAGAGCCAATGTTGCAAGAAAGAGAAAACTGGGAGAAAATTGGAGAAATTCTTACTGCAGAACCATGATAGATCACAAAGAAATCTGAAAACAGATCACTGCAGCCCAGTGAGTAAATTACTCCATGACTGCAGAATTTAGGACAGGCTTTAGGAAGATCCCATGTGCCGACACTAAGCATTGCTGTCCATGTTAGTCATCCATGGGAGTTAGAAAGCCAGAGAGATGGTAAGTTGCCTGCCTATTTCCAACACGCTGCCTAAAAGTTTTGAATTCATTACAACAGAATCCCCATGCCTTTTATCCACGAGAACGCTACCAGCACAGCATGATTTTTAGATATCAGGCTGAGCTTCCAAATTAGAAAAATCTTGTCTGGTATTGTTAAACAGCACAAATTTGATATGGAAGTTCAATCTGAGAATAAGATAAGATTCACATAAGAGTCACTGTCTGGCTATGCTGGAAGGAGGACAGAAGACACTGGATGTAGTTTAATTAGGCCGCAACTTTATTTCTAAATGCCTGGTAATACCAGGAGATAACACTGTAAAGTGCTGGTAATTCCATAATCATTTAAATACACCCGAGGGGAACCGCTGTCAGCCCTTCCCCTTTACCCACCCTGGTCTGCAGCCAACCTGCTGCTGGGACATGCCCTACACCTCAAATGAGTGTTAAAGGGCTATAAGGGAGGGGGGTTGAGCCCCTTCTGTATAGTCATAGGAACCCCAATCCCCCCATTTCTGCGCCTTTAAAGAATACATCCGCTAAATCCTTTACCAATCCATGTTATCTGATCACCGTATTCCTTCCCTAAAGGATACCTGCACTGCACATCGTCCCCATAATGCATTGCAACATCATAACCTAACCCCTATTTCATTGTTGCCCAAACTAAGCCCCGAACCCATTTTGAGGAAGGCGAACCTTCCCACATACCTTGCCTTGGCCAATCCAGCGGTGAGGGGAAATATTCCTTCCCAGTCCCCTGAGAAAGGAGCAACTAGCATAATGCCCACAGCGGCTCATGACAAAACCTGGTATTTAACTAGGGAGGATGAGTGCTGCTCCACCTGGTCCAGGTGAAAATGGGCTTTTCCTGCACTGGAGTGAACATAAACAGTCACCATCGCCCTTCTGGTCATGCGGGGGGCAGATGGATTAGTGACCCCATGCTGACCTGGTATGAAGCAGCCACAGTAAGTCACATTCCGCCTCTCTTGCCCTTTTAGGGGCCACACCCCTTTTCTGACAAGCCAGACAATGGCCTCCACCACTTAGCGTGTGGTGAAGTCACTCTAATATAATCAACTCTTTCTAGCACAACTGGATATTAAGTGATAGAAAGATTAAAAGTGTATACTTGGTTTTGGTTTTACTTGCTAAATGTATAGGGGGGAGGGATAGCTCAGTGGTTTGAGCACTGGCCTGCTAAACCCAGGGTTGTGAGTTCAATCCTTGAGAGGGCCATTTAGGGATCTGGGGCAAAAAAATCTGTCAGGGGACAGTACTTGGTCCTGCTAGTGAAGGCAGGGGACTGGACTCAATGACCTTTCAAGGTCGTTCCAGTTCTAGGATATTGGCCATTAAAAAAAAAAAAACATTAAAAATGTTCATATAGCTAACACATACAGGACCAAATTTGCAATAGCAGTGTGCAAGAGGTACTACTTACATGCACACACCCAATGAAGTCAGTAAATAGCACACACACCCATGCACATGCTCGAATTCTTGATTTACTTATGAACATTAGGCATTGAGTGTGCACCCTCACTTCTGTATGCATACCATTAAAGATTACGGCTGCAGCAAGTCACATTACTTTGCGTGTACTTTTAGAAAAGGATGCTGCACGTCATTTTACAACCCACGTTGAACAACTCCAAATATTTTTGTTAGGGCTTACCCATTTCCACTTCCAACGTGAGAAAGAGGTGAAGGCAATAACTTTGTTCAGCTACCCCTGAAGCCCATCTGTTACCTATGTCACTTTCTCAAATTTCTATCCATCCATCCACATCCAATAATACTATGATCTTAGTCAGAGCACATTTATAAAAAAAATGATTAATCGTTGTTATGCAGCCACTTGATGTTAATGGCAAAGTTGACATCTTAAATCACAGCTATTTCCCTACGATAGCCAAGGGGCTAAGAAATACCTTTTAAAAGAGGCAAGTGTAGATTAGAGAAACTATACAAAAGCAACATTTACCATAAAATGTGATATAAACAGTCCTGGGCAAAGTGTTATAAAAGCAAATCACTACATAAATTAGGCTTTATATATTCATTTGGATATTTTACAAATTAACAGCTGTAGTCTGATATAAATAATTCGTCTCCATGTAAATGTTAATACCATGAAGAATTTGCTTATATCTCTGGGTTAAAAATACAGAATTTTATAACTAGATTTTAATTTTAACTGGGAAATGCTCTGTTTTCAAAGTTGTATAAAAGTGTATGGTCCTGAAAAATAAGCCCTTCATATACTTAGTGCCAAGTAAGTACAATGTAGTTCTTTCACACTCTGTTTAAGCATCTCAACCACAATGTAAAGAAGGAACGTTCAGCAGAGATACTAATAACAACGTACCCTGCACTTGATATATGTTCATTAAAACAAATATAGAGCTAGGTCAATTATGGCCTGATATAATCTGTGCATGTCTGGCACCTGACGACTGAAATAGTACCAAGTATGTGTGTGTTTTAAACTAGGAGTGTCTGTACTCTGTATGAGATCCATCCTGCATTGTGCTGAGCATTCTGATTTTCATCCAGACAAGCATATATGCATACAAGTGGCCCCATTGACTTGAACATAAGCATGCAAGTGGTTAAGGTTTAGCACATGATTAAGCGCTTTGCTGGATCACAGCCAGTGTTCCCAGCACAGTGCAGGATTGAACCATATATATGAGCTACTTAGTGTCAAACGGATTCAGGTACATCAAATTTGATCAAAACTCCACCCCTCTGTGGCTTTAAAGGATACTTAGTATTGTGTCTTTGCACAATAACAAAAGCGTGATGGATACTTTACAGCCAAAAAAGAAAAGTGAGTGGGGGCATCCCAGAAGCGGTGCAAGTGATGAATTATTATTTCTATGCATACGAGTCTTAGTTCTACGATTTTTCAAGAGGGCTGGGGGAGGGTGGAAGGTGCAGTGCTGGTTCTGTTCGTTAGAGACAGGCACCCTGCTCATTAAAACAAACTGTCATTGGAGTTGTGCCCACTTACTGCAAGACTCTATTTGCTTCATTGATTGTAAGGTGTTTGCCATTGATTAAATAATAGCTATCTGAAGCCTGGCAGGGTTTCTGAATAAGCACTGGATGAGCTTTGATAACCTACTGAACTTGCAAGACTGCATTTTGATTTCTGGACCCACCAATCTAGCCCGTAATTGCAATCATACCAATATACTAAAACTAAAAAAAACCCAAACCCTTGCCTACCGTATGGTACATCAAACAGGTAATAAATGATTGTAAAGCTAGCGGGGTGGAGGGGAAGAAAAGTCACAGAAAATCAAAGCAAGATGTTCTGGATCTAGCACAGCTGAATAATTGTTTGCACTAAATAGGTTAGCTTCAGTTACATTTCTCTTAAGACAGTCCAAAAAGTACACAAAGGATACGTGTAAAGGCACAATCAGAAATAATTTACAGCACTGAGTAAAGATCAGACTGTTTCTTACCCAAAACAAGGGAGGCAAAGCCTATGCCATCTCTCCTGAGGAGCTTCCAATGGAAGGTACATCTTATTTCCCAGCCTGCTGCTGTGGGAGAACCACAGTGGCTGATGAACATGCGTCACACGTCAGCTTTCTCTTAATGATATTTTTGTCACGTGACAATTTATAACTTGGAGTATGGATTAAGTGTTGCCCTGGATTTGAGATGTGTCAATATACCCTAAATGTGATCAAGCTAATTACAACAATATTATGTACATCCAGCCACCCAGAATTAATGAAATAGAACACCACATAGCTAAGGGTTAATTTGGAGACAGAATTTTAGGAGCAAAGTCATATCTAGCTGGCAGTTTCTGTTAATCAGAATGGGAGGAGGGAACAGACAAGTAAATAATTGAGACTAAAAATCTTGGCAGTTGGAAAATCTTGAGTCTAGACGCCACTGACATTACAAGTTTATTGAAAGTTAGAAAAGTGATGATCCAGTAGGGGTCATTATGACCTATGTGTTTGTAGAAGTTAGTTATAAAAGATTAGCTAATAGAGTGTACTTTGGAGCAGTCCTCTGAAGACATCTTGAGAGATGTTTTTCCCCAGTGGGTGAGCAACTGGCCAGTGCAAACCTGCTGTTAATAACTCAATACCGTTCCAGATGTTAGGTAAATATCTGGGATGTTCTAAACCTATTGCTTATATTTCTGTGTGCTTAAATCTAATAAACTGCCATTTTTGATAGCGCATGCTCAGAGGCGGCTCTAACAATTTTGCCGCCCCAAGCAATCACCGCCGAATTGCCGCCACGGCAGGCGAGAATAGGGCGGCAGTCCGAATTCCATGGTGGCAATTCGGCGGCGGGAAGAGCGGCGGACCTGCTGCCAAATTGCCGCGGTGGCAGGCGAGAATAGGGCGGCAGTCCAAGTCCCGCAGTGGCAATTCGGCGGTGGGAAGAGCGGCAGACCTGCCGCCGAATTGCTGCCGCGGGCCTCGGACTGCCACCGCATTCCCGATGCTGCCCCAAGCACCAGCTTAGAAAGCTGGTGCCTGGAGCCGGCCGGGAGCACATTTACTTGCATGAATGTTATTCAATGGAAGTGCTTTGTTCCTATTGATTTATTCCTGACACCGCCTGGAGTGAAATAGTTATGTTGCCCCCGTTGGGTGGGGGGTGTCTAAAAACATGAGGTAACATAAGAGCAACATGGTCTCCTTCGTAACAGCCACTCTTTTGCATTTAGGAAGATCTGCTAATCAAAATGATGATTTCTGAGATTCCAACATCTTTCCTCAAGCACAATAAGCTGCGAGGTCTTCTGATAGGACGTGCGCTTGGAATCTGAGAGCTGGACACCCAGGGCCAGAGTGTGTATATACCTGTGATGTGGGTTTGCTGGAAAATGGAGAAAGTGGGGGGAAAAAATGCTACTGAGAAACACTATCACAATTAAATGAACGGGATTTTGAGGGGATCCAGGAAAGTTCCTGCAGCTTCTGCCTCCTTTATAATGTCATGGTTTTAATTTACCTCATTTATATTAATGAATAGGGGATTGCACAACTATTAGCATGATTGAAAATTGCACTAATGCTCAGTAAATCTGCCTCTAATTATTATGATTAATGAGAAGTTGATCATCTTGGACCAGCTTAACAACCTAGAACAATTGAAACTGAGTAAAAGAGAGCTTTCTTGGTAAATCGGGTCTTCGGTCTTTTTTATTTAATGACAAGCTAAGCAGTCCACTCAGCAATATTACCTCCTAATTCACTATAATCATCCATGTACATATATTTGCATAGACTAGGTCTCCTCCATCTATGTATTTACCTGAAATTAATTTACTTCAAAACTGCATTAAAACTTGGCCCTATGATTAGCTTAATACTGCAGTAATGTTCCGTTCGGCAGTTGGATAATATAGTAACGGTAGCCCTGCTGCTTTTTCACCACTTAGCTCTTGAGCATGTGCATGGTGAAATTATCTATAAGTATTACTCCCAGGTAGATACATTGGTGTTCGCTACCTCCCATTTTAAAGAATACCTTCTCAATTTGATACGTAGTTGCTGGCATGCTGAAACCACTACCTATCATGCTGACCAATATTGTCTCATCATTTCCTTGTATTTCCCCATCTATCGCTCTGCACCGTCTTTTGTCTTAAATTTACGTTGCAAGCTCCTTAAGGCATGGACCATCTTTTTTATTCTGTGTTTGTACAGCGCCTAGCACAATAGGGTCCTGGACCATGACTGGGGCTTGTAGGCACTACAATAATACAAATCATAAAAATCAACTTCCACACATTTTAAAATGACAGGGTCAACTTCAAATGTAGTTTGTGGGAGTTTCTCCCCTCCCCCCACATCTGCTTTTAAATAGCTTTAAATAGTTTCAGGGACTATACCTGATCTGTGGTTTATGTGATGGGGTGCCCACCCAACATAGGACTGACAGGGCCTAAGGTGACCAGGTAGGTCAATTAACTCCACAGCCTGCACCTGGAGCAAGAGCCAGGGAGCAGGGAACTAACTGGAAGCAGGTTCAGTTGTGCGGGAACAGGAGGGGCTTGTATAAAGTCCAGGAGAGGTGAGAAGTAAAGGGACTGATGGGAAAGGCTGCAGGAAAGCAGGCAGCAGTCACTCCTTATGAAGAGGGAAGAGGGTTTGGGAGCTGGTACACCCAAAGTGAGAAGGGGAACCAGTTGTGGTAGGAAGCAATCCAGGGAAGGAGTAGTGAGGTCTGAGAAAGGAAAGCCCAGAATTGCTAAGTTGAGGGTTCCTGGACTGGAACCTGGAGTAGAGGGTCGGCCCGGGTTCCGCTATCAGCCACTGAGAGAGTAGCACCATGGGGCAATGAGAGGGAAGACTGCCTAGGACTTCTAGGGAGAAGGGACTTTGCTACCCCAGAAGTGGGGGAACACTGTATGACCATATGGAGGGCGGAGTCACAAAGAGGATGTTGCAGGTCCTGGAGCTAGAGGAGCTGCAGACCAGAGAGAGAGAGAGAGAGGGAGTGTGTGCCGGAGTTAGGGCATTCAAACCATGGACCATGGTTGTCAGCCTCTAGAGATAATCCCCAGGGTGACCCTAGGAGGAGGCACTAGCGTACCAGTGAATGGTGCACCAGGTGAGTTTGACCATCACATTTTTTATATAATTTTTTCTCCCATTTCTGTGGGGAAAGACAGGGGAGAAACACAAACTGGGGAAACAAATGAGGGGAGAAGTGAAAGTGTACACAAAGTGCTGTCAAAAGCACAAAGGAAACTGGAAACAGAAACAGGTTTATGATGTTATCAAATCCCTTTCCGTTATAGTAATCTTAGGCTTTACTTATAACTGCAGCTGGGCAAAAAATTTTGTACAAAAAACTTATTTTTGGTGAAAAATCCATTATCCACCCAGGTCTACTTATAACAGTAGGTACAAAATTTCCAGATGACGTGCTTTTTAAGTTAATGGTCCCTTTAACTTGAGATAAAGAATTTTTATTAAGTTTACAGACATGTCTGAGCCAACAAGTTCAACTCCAAAATTAGACCCAAAGTTTCAAGAAGCTCAACAGTGTTCAGATCTGGGATTATAGCAGTAAGAAGACTGCTGACAAATTTGGATCCAGAGGCAAACATCCACCCAAAGAGGATTCAGCATTTCGGTTAGGATACATCACTAGTTAAAATATGAATTTCCCTTCTCCTTACCTCCCTCAAATAAAGTCACCTCTCTCTTGAAATTAAGCAAGAGTTCTTTAAGAAATATTAGGAATATTTGGAGTAAAGGACCAGTTTACAAAGCGATGCAGAGGGCTCTATATAAAACTGATCTGTCCTCATTACTACTTACAACCCACCAGTCTGTATCATCGCCAGTGTTATCAGTAATTACTTAATTTTCCTCCAAACCATGGCTAAAAATATGGAACAGGATTGGGCTGAAAACTGATCCTTTTAGCACTTTGCTGATCCCATCTTGTTGAGGAGTTCCCGTTAACAATTACCTTTTGAGATCTATCACTCAGCCAGCGGTAATCCATTTAATATGTTCTATATTGATTTTTAATATTTAAAATAAGACTTTTCTGACACAGTATTAAAATGAATAGGCATGAAGGTTCTATTTTAAAATATGGATCAAAAGTCCAGGAACAGCTAGCAATAACTGAAAACTACTGACTGAGAAAAAACTTGCTTCTACTCGAGTTTCATTTATAAGCTGTAAATTATATACCAGGTTTAAACAAGTTTGAGTACTGTACTTCTCTCACGTTTGAGGTAAGAACATTCATTCTTTTGGATGTGTGATTCACAGAGACAGCATAGATTAAAAGAGAAAGTTGGTAGCTAAACAGCAGGGTGGGGAGCCTTACAAGTCATCAGTGGGAAACTTTTCTTGAAGTGGAAGAACCAGCCTCAGAATTCTCACATCAGTCAGGGAGCGTTCTGCAGATGACTGCATTAGCAGTTAAAGCCCTGTCACTGATCTGGGGGGCAGTTCTTTATTTAGCGTTTGCATATTCGCTGAGCCAAGCAATAGTGTTCTTAGTGGCCAAGTGAAGCTCTCTGAGCCCACTGCTGAATTTGGTTAGCGGTCCCTCCTCAACAATGTGCATCATTGTTTGAACTGCACCACCACTGCAGCTTGGAGTGTCTTGAAGACCCCAATGTCTTGAAGACCCCAATAGAGGCCTTGCCCAGTCTGGAATCAGTTAAAAAGGGCCTGCTGATGATGTGGCAGGTCAAATCCAGGCAGGTGGGCAGTAGGGTCTGTGACGAGGAACTGACTGGTGGTTGAGGTTAATTACCAGTCTTCCCACCACAGGGACTCCGCTGACATGTCCTGGTGTGACAGCCTTGAAAGAAGTGTAGCTGGTGGGCTTAAAAAGGTTGTTGAACAAGGGCAAGCTTGGGTTGGCATGTACCTTCTCAAGCAACTTGCCAGCTGCAATCTCCCTCCTGATGTAAGGAGGAGCAATGTGGCTTGGAATTGGAAGCCATGGAAAACGAGACAGTCAGAGAATTCCTGTGATGATGCGCATTGTTGAGTTGAGTTTAACATCAACAAGTTTGGTGTATGCTGACCAGCTCCATACTGGTTGTACTGTACTCTGCTATTGAGTAGGAGGTGGCAAGGGCTGAGGTCCTTAGGGTTGGAACATCCACTCCCTATGAAGAACCTGCCAGTTCGTTGCTATCTTGCTCAGATGGCTTTTGTATATCAGTGTACGGTTGAGGGTCATGCCTAAGTAAACTGGGTATGCTTCATGCTTCAGCCTCTGGCCATTCATTCTGATGTTTAATTTCCTCTTAACGTTGGCATGGTGGGGGTGGATTGTGTTAGAGACTGCCTTGCAGGTGCTAGATTGAAGGCGCCATGTCTTGCAGTAGTCAGCCAGCTTCACAGCGTCGTCACTCAGGGTCTTCTCCAGCTCAGAGAAAGTCGTAGTCTGTAGCCCGCAGCAGATGTTGTCTGCATACATGAACTTCCATGACTGGGTTGGTGGCAGGTCGTTGATGTATAGATTGAACAATATTGGGGCTAGAACAGATCCCTGGGGTAATCCGTTCATCTGGGACAGTTAGGCATGAGCGCATTCCAATACAAAGGGGTGTATGAACACTCTTCAGGCTCACTAGCAAAGTGCGCAACCTCACCTGCTTTGGTTTGCAGGAGGTTCAGCAAATCTCTGGTGAATTAAGTTGGCAAAAGGCTTAGGCTCCCACCGCTGTTGTAAACGGATGCATTACAAAGCAGCCATTTAAAGCCTTTTGTTAAAGAATTTTACCTTGACTAAGAAAGAGACTGATTTCCAAGAAGCAATAAAAGTGAAAACAGCAGCACATCATCTCTGGAATTAGACAGGTGCAAGCTTGGACTTTAGTAATTACAATATACCAACTTTTTCCTGTTCCCAGGCACTTACAGCTAGTTGAAATGTATCACGTATGTGGTGTTGTAATTAACTCACATGTAACAGACACAGATAATTAGCCTTTTCCATGCTGGAGTAATTCACTGTGCTGCAGAGTATATCCCTAACACCTCTTACTTTAAGTTATCCTCTGGAGACAAGAAAGAGGCCTTCGGCCTCTACCCAAACATGTTTAATCCTGCTATCTCCTTCTAAATCTTCAGTGAGGGCTTATTCTTCCCGTTTCTGCAGTAGCAGGACTTAGAAAGATTTCTTTAGTCATGTTTCTGCCACTTCTATTGGCTCTTCCACTCTGGGAATACGGTACCAAGAGTGCCTCCAGCTAATAAATTCAAGCTCTTCTGCTGATGGTCTGAAACCATATAAATTTCACCTGGTTTCAGTCTCACTGGGAAATTTTCACACACAGCCATGCACACTTCAGATGGCCTTGCAGAACCTAAAGCCCCTTTGCTATGTAGATTTAGCTTTGATTGACCAGGCACGGAAGGTCTCACTCTCAGATGCTGAGGGGACTGAAAACATAATTTGCTACTATTACATATCTAAGACAAACATTTGTGAAAGCATCCATGGGTGTAAGATTACTCTAATCTTACAAAACATGTTTGTGCCTGATAGTATATTGCACAACATCCTTTCATCTACCGGCTTACCTTACCGCTATCATGGATTTTCATCAAAGAGTGGGAAGTGTTTTAAGTATAGGTATAGCTCTGCTAGTAGTAGGTTGGGTGATGGTGATCTAGATTTAAGAGTAACATCAGTACATCTGCCTGATTAATTATGACCATTTCACTAATGCAGTGGTTTTTGACCGGGGTCCACGAACCCCGGGGACCACAGACTATGTCTAAACTTTTCAAAGAGGTCCACACCTCCATTTTAAATTTTGTAGGGGTCTGCAAATGAAAAAAGGTTGAAAACCACTTCACTAATGACACTGGAAAGGAAGGAGGATTCTGCACCACTTTTGGAGTTACGCTATTTCCACTGATGGCTACTAAAAAGAGTGCATGAAGGATCAGAATAACTAGGGGCCACGTATTTTGTTTCACTAGGCCAAGCTTATTACATACACCAGGGGCTTATTGCATCCATCCGTTCCCCACACAAGCTCCTTGTGTGTCACTCTCCCATCCCTCTCTTTTTCAGGAACTTCCTGCAACTCCTCCCTGCCAGGGTTCTGTGTTCCCTCCATTCCCCCTCCTCCCATACCAAGGTCCCACATTCTCCCCACATACCAACAGCTCTGTTTGCACCCACTTTCCCATACCCTCCATGAGAGGGGCTCTGTGTGCCCCCTATACCTCAATCTCCCCCAACACCAGATGTTGTGTGTAATAGGGGGCCACACTCCTGCCATACCAGGGTGTTATAGAGTCCTGCCCTAGAGCAGGGCTCACATGCACAGAAGTAATTTACTGGCTGGCACCACCTGGGGGATGGCTATGGGATTGCTGGGCCTTCTCAGTCATCTCCTTATGGTTCTTCTGTGGCCTTCCCCTCCAGCCAGATCACTTCAAATTTCAATCCCCTTCTGGGGTATCGAAGTTCAGCTGGAACTGCACAGGCCCTAATCTTGCATCTGTCAGATAGCATCTTCAAAGTCCTTATGCCTGGCTGCCCCGGACCAGCAGTAAAGTCTTTCAAAAACCCCACCAAACTCATCAAAATCACACTCTTCTTTCCACAGCTGCAGATCCCGGCGCCCCTCAGTAGAACTCAGAACCACAAGCAACGCACTACTAAAGCCTCTTTCACCCTTCTCTGGGCTTGAGCCCCTCACCCCTTTTGGGCTTCTCTTCAGCTCCCTGTTCCTCTTGTGGAACACAGGCCGCAGGAGTGCCTTCCTGGAGCCTGGGGCCTTTTTCCAGGGCCCCACCACAGGAGTTAGCTCCACTTGGGTGACCAGATGTCCCGATTTTATAGGGACAGTCCCGACATTTGAGGCTTTTTCTTATATAGAAGCCTATTACCCTCCACCCCCGTCCCGATTTTTCACACTTGCTGTCTGGTCACCCTACTCCTGTGGCTTGACTTTCCAGCCACAACCCAGCTCAGCTGTTCTTCTCCTCCACCAGCTCGTAAATGCTGGGCTTTCTCCTTTTGTAAATCCTACTCCAGCATAGGTGCGGCAGGGCAGTGCTAATTAAACAACACTGGCTAGCCCTAGGCCTCTTGGCCTTTAAAGGGGCAGGCTACCCCATTCTCCCATGACCGCCTGCTCTGTGTGAACCTCATTCCGCCCCTCACCCACACCAGATGTTCTGTCTGGCCCACATTCCTAGCTTGCACTCCTTGCTAGGAGCTCTGTGTGCCCCCCCTCCCTTCCCACCCCAGGTTCTCCCAATCTCCCCTGGCCAGGGCTTCTGTTTGTCCCATTCCCACCTCCCTCTACACAAGGTTCCCTCATTCTCCCCCAACACCAGGGGCTGTGTGTACTCTCCTATTCCCCCTTTCCCCCATGCTTCTCCATTCCCTCCCCTCACCATCATTCTTCTTTCTGTCTGGGTGATAAGTCATACAGGGTGTCAACACGTTAAACTCTATTGGGAGGATGAGCAGAGATGAGATGGGCTATTATTATGCTGGAAGGCATTCAGGGGTGCTATCAACGAGTTTGATCTATAGACAATTGCAAAAGTGCTTGAAGCTGTGACTGTGCTACAGAACTGGCCAAGACTTCATATGTTCCCTGTTTTCCCACTGTCAGTTTTCCAATTGTCCTCAAAACGAACAGGGTTCCATCCATCGCTGTCTAGAACAATCCCTGACATTCTAGAATTGACTGATGCTGAATACAGAGTTCAGAAGTTATCACATTACAGACAAACAGAGAAATGCTGTCTAGCATAAGGCCTTCACAAGCTTAGCCAATAATCAGGGGACTCTGGTGATGAAAAATTAAGACAAAATATGAGAAACTAGTTTAGATGAGTGTCCTTTGTTGAGAGTCTCTGATGCCAGCATCCCCTTGGTGTTTGCTCCTTTAAAAAAATGCACATGTAAGAGAGTCCTAATTCTGATATCTTTGGCACCTTGCACAGCAAAAAGTGCTATGTACAAACAGGAAAATATTGTAAAGACCTTCTCTGTTAGTTAGGTCACTTTTCTGTTTTACTCCTCTGTCTATAACAGGAATCGGCAACCTTTGGCATGTGGCCCGTCAGGGAAATCCGCTGGCGGGCCGGGATGGTTTGTTTACCTGCAGCGTCCGCAGGTTCGGCCGATCGCAGCTCCCACTGGCTGCGGTTCGCCGTTCCAGGCCAATGGGGGCTTCGGGAAGTGGCGGCCAGCACAGCCCTCAGCCCACGCCGCTTCCCGCAGCCCACACCGCTTCCCACAGCCCCCATTGGCCTGGAACGGTGAACCCACAGCCAGTGGAAGCTGCGATCGGCCAAACCTGCAGATGCTGCAGGTAAACAAACCATCCAGCCTGCCAGCAGATTTTCCTGATGGGCCATGTGCCAAAGGTTGCGGATCCCTGGTCTATAATTACAGGGAATTCAGGAAAAATATCGTTTGCTGCAAGGAAACATGAAATAAGTTCATGCTGGGTCTTATTTCTTTGTGTGAGTAGAAAAGATGCACCTACCCTGTATTTTTGAAACTATCCCTTAGAAATTCCCACTGATTGCACCAAAGCTTTTCTGACACAAAGGAGAGAGAGCGCATGGGGTTCTCTACTGGTAAACTCAAACAACAGAACTCCAAATATCTGTGGTTTGTACAGAGCACTATGAAAAAAAAAAGTTTTGCTTTCACATCCAGAAGCCAATTATGGCACACTCAAGACACCGATTGCTGCCGCTCACAAAATCTAGGACCAAGGCAAACCCTGAAGAGTTTGTGGTATCTTCGCACTTGATATGGTTAACCCAAGGATTTCAAAAAGAGGTGACTAAAGGATATACTTCTAAATCCATATTTAGGTATCTAAAGAAAAAGTGACCTGATTTTCAAAAGCATAGAGCAATGGAAACTGCTAGGTGGTCAACAGTTTTAAAAATCTGCTTACTTTATTTAGGTGCCTAAATATGGATTTAAGCATATATCTTTTAGTCACCAATTTTTGAAAATCTTAACCTTAACAATAATGCTGCCGTCCTCCAACATTTAAATTCAATCTTTTTCTTTTACAGCAATACCACTGTTATACAGGTAACATGAATTGGGAGGGAAAAGAACGAACAATTTGGAATATATAAACACAGAGTGTTCTACAATCCTACAGACACAACAGATCCATAATTGCCCAAAGCAGAGATGTCACCACACAAACTATCATCATTAATGCAGGAAGTAGTATTAGATAGGAAGACCGACAAGTGGGCTAACAAGAGTCCTTGGGAAGAATAACCAAGAAATCTAGCCTCCAGGAAATCTAAAAAGAAATGGTGTGGTATACGTAATGTCTTTCTGCCAATTCCCGTGATTTGCACATTAAAAGACTGGAGATGAGCCTTTCCTATATAGAGGTGCACTATTTTGCTAAATACTGCACATTTGCTTTTCATAGACCATCTTTCAAAGGCTTCCCTCAAGAACACAATACTTTCTTGAGAAACCAAATTATGGAATAAACAGCAGGTGAATGTGAGAGAGTAAAATGAAAAGTAAACCTGGTCCCGAGGCATCTCAGGGCATCATAAAAACAGCACATAGGGGGCTGCTTATATAGGGAGATAAGTTAGCAAACTGAATGAAGATTCAGGTTTTTCCCTTGTGTGTCATTAGATGAATGATGCCATTTTTTTCTCCCAAGTGGCCCTCCCCACATCCAGGGTCGGCGCTACCATGAGGTGACCCTAGGCAGTCGCCTAGGGCGCCAGGATTTGGGGGGCGGCATCTCAGGTCCCTCGGCGGCCACCGGCGGGAGAGGCTGCCACTGAAGTGCCACCGAGAACCCCAGTGGCACTTTGGCAGCAGCTTCTTCGGCCGCAGCCTCACCCACTGCCGCCTAGGGCGGCCAAAAAGCTGGCGCCACCTCTGCCCACATCACATGTAACTTTGTGAACCCTCCACTGGACTACTGGCATGTATCTGTGGCCCTATTGTGCATTCTTTGGAAATAAATGTAGAATTATTTTTATAGAGCATGTGATTTTTCTTTATAAATATTCTGTAAGACATTTATTCTCATCGAATCACTTTGGATCAAGTCAGCATAATACTATGAAGTGCTCACAGATGTCTTAAAATTTCTTAAATAAATGTTCCTCCAAAACAGTTATAATGGCAAGATTCATTTTTATTGGTGAATGGCAAAAGAATATTCAGCTAATAAAGCAATTGATCTGGCTGAACTTCCAGAGAGGCTTTGTTATAGCTGATACAATGTACTTTATCAAAAAAAATTATCTATGCCAAAAATTGGACATCAAATGTTATTTCCTAAACTTCTAGTTACGAATAAATACTTCTGTTTAAATGAAAAGGTATCTGAAAAGATTCAGCTCCACCGTAGTCAAATAGTTAAATAATGTTTGAATTACTTGCCTATATCCAGTTCATCTGGGAAACACTTCTCATTTGCTAGCATTAAGTTCTTAATTAACTCTCTTAACAGTTCCCAACTCTCAGATCTACCTACTCTGGTAGCAAGGATGCAGCCTATCACCAACACACACAGCACATTGTGAAAATCTAAACTAGCAACATCAGGAGGTCAAGTAGAATGTTTAAATATTGTATTCAATTAACTTTCTTCTTCTTGAAAATATTACCTTTGGCTGTATAGTCACGGAAGTTTATCTGTCTTCTGACAGTGGCCAATGCCAGGTGCCCCAGAGGGAATGAACAGAACAGGTAATCAAGTGATGCATCCCCTGTCGCCCATTCCCAGATTCTGGCAAATAGAGGCTAGGGACATCATCCTTGCCCATCCTGGCTAATAGCCATTGATGGACCTATCCTCCATGAATTTATGCAGTTCTTTTTTTGAAACTGGTTATAGTCTTGGCCTTCACAACATCCTCTGCCAAAGAGTTCCATAGGTTGATTGTGTGTTGTGTGAATAAATACTTCCTTTTGTTTGTTTTAAACCTGCTGCCTATTAATTTCATTTGGTGACCCCTAGTTCTTGTGTTATGAGAAGGAGTGAATAACACTTCTTTACCCACTTTCTCCACACTAGTCAATACATTGCAGTTAACAGGCCCATAAATGGATGAATATTACTTTTTTTAAAAAACACACTCACAGCTACCATGTTGAGAAGTTACTTTGAAGAACATGCTGCTCTTACAAGAATGAGGTTTGATCCCTGCTACCAAGAAGCCGGAAAATACATTACAGCCTACCAGTTTAAGAATAATACCAAGCTAGCTGAGTCTCTGAAGTTCTGAGCAGGAATATTTGAGAGTTTAAATGACCTACCACTGACTTGGCTTTTATGTTAGGAAATCTGCACTAGCACTACAGTATAGTGTATAAACCACAGTGAAAAATTCAGGAGACTAATGTTTTTGGCAGAAGTAAAGGAGAGAGGTAATCCCCTAAAATCAAACTCAGATTTCCTGGAAGAAAGCCTCATCTACCAATATGGTTAACCGATAAGTAATGAAGGCCTTCAAGTACCAACTTTACAGGACTATTACACATATCATCAACCTAGAAAGAGTACTAAGCATGAACATGCATACTGTAAATAGCATCTGATATTGATCTGTAAAATAATTATGAATTCTCTGCAAAAGAAAACCCAACCTAATAAACCACTTTCACATTTACTATATTCATTGAAGTTCTGTAATAGTTCTATCAGCTATTTCTTGTGCTCCTTGATATATTTTCTACATCCTTCCTAAACTATAGGGACCTGAGATGCACACGGTATTTAAAGCATGGTCACACTAGGGCTGTGATATGTAATATGGCAATTACCTTCGTAGTGTTAGATATGATTTTTTTTACTTACACACACAAGTCTGATACTTTATTAGCAAGAATACCGCACTGTTAGCTCATTTTTAATTTACTCTCTATTATCACCCCTTGGTTATATTAGAGATCAAGCTTTCTAAAATAATACCATCACCCAGTTTGTCTATGTTTTGTTTAATATCCTCTCCCCAGGACTGCACAGATTTACTCATTAATCACCAGATTATATATGTTTCTGCAAAGATTTAACATTGCTACGTATTTGATAAAGAGAACATGGCTGTTGAGCTGGTGATCTTTTGCTATGAAAACCTATTGTTCCAAGTCAGCCAGAGCAGCAGAAGGAACAGCACAAGTAATAACATAAATGAACAATGAGGTTGAAATGAACTTCCTACAAAAGAAAGACAGACAGAAAGAAAGAAAGGTGACAGTGGCAGCAGCAAGAGTAGTAAGTATCTGACCACAGAGGTCCATCAATGCCTACCCTCCTGCAATCACAGGAAATTGATTGTATAGGAAACACCCACATGATCCTAACAGATGATCCCTGGCTCAGTGTTCCAGAGGAAGCTGGAAAGCAAGTACCCTATATATATCAAACCTTGGAAGAAGTAGTTATTGTATTCCCTTATATGCTAGTATGTATATGTTATTAATGAACAGCTGCTGGAAGTTTGGTTCCCCACCATCACCCTAGTTTTACAAGAGCTGGCAACTTTACTGTAACCAAACAAATCCAATAAAACTTCTGTATATAGAGCCCAGCTTCTTTTCTTTTCTTCTTTTCTTTTTTTTAAAGACAGATGCTTAAAAACTGATCTACACCACTTGAGGAAGGGAGTGAAGAAATTACATTTGCTTTTTGAATAAGTCATATTGAAATAGTGTGACACAAAAAGTTCAATGCTCCATCTGCAGCTGACCCCTTTTCTTTTCGCCAAAAGTGGGAGATTCTGTGCAAGGACAGCTGGGCTTGCTAGTATTAATATTGAAGGAATAGATGTTTGTTCAGAAAGTTTGTGATAAACCCTGCCTACTTATCTTGTACAAAGATGTATAAATATAAGGAGCCCTACCCAATAAATATGTATTATTTAGAAGTAAAACCCACAAAATTCAGGAAAGAATTCAAGGAAACAGCATCCAGGTTTATTACTGAAGTCTATTTTCATTAATAAAATAGAAGTTTAAAAGAGAATAATGAACAATGATTGCCACATTCTGTCGTATATCTGTCCTTGAAAGAGATTAGCACTGTCAAGGGAATAAAAGAGAAAGCTATAGTATAATACAGCTATTCCTTACCTTGATCAGTATTTAAAGAAGGAATTGCTATTCTTAGAGAAAGGTTATATTCAGCTTACTCCTATAAATTTTGTAGAAGAAAAACCATAAAATAGCAATCTTAGACTTTGCTTTTCCACTAGGCCCTGTAAATTCTCTTCTGCAGTGGCTGGGTTCAACCTGACTAATATTTAATTGTTTGCAGCAAGAAGGATGCTTGCTGAGCACGAAGCTATTCCAAACAAGAGCACAGGACGCTAATGCTGTTTGATGCTAGCTTTAACCTGTAAACTGATCAAAATAACTGCAATATAAAGAGCATAAAATATATGACATCTCTGTGACAAAGAAAATATGCTCTTGACCTTCTTTGTGATACATGCACTACCATGTAAGTCATGATGTTAGCATTCTGTGCATCAACCAATTATCCCTTTTAAGCACTCTCATAGATCAAGCAGATTACAGGACTGTGGTCAGAGGTGAGGATTTAGGTGAGCAATGGTTCTACCTTCAATAGCCAAATTATGTGTTCCATTGTGGCTAATAATGTCTGCATTTCATTAATCATTTCAGTAAGTCACCTGTCTCAGTAGGCTTGATTAGAAATGAGCTGTGTCTGTAGGCTGCTGAAAAGTATCATAACAGAGTGCTGCAACAACAAAAAAGGGCAGATTAACATAGGGCTCAGACTCTGACCTCAGTTGTTTCACAGGTGTAAATTGTAAATAACAGAGCCAATAGAATTTCTTGGGATTTACATCAGTATAAACAAGATCAACATGTGGACCTAATGCTGCATTTTAATTCTCTCTACAGTGAGACATGTCCTAATGTTGGTGTCTCCCCCCCCCCCACACACACACGCGCACTTAAAAAAAATATATTAACACTGGTCATGGTATTAAGCTTTCAGCAAAGATGTGCTTTTTTATTTGCTGTTGTATTTATTGAATATAGCCACACTGAAAATAACATTTTCTGATTAGTCATGTAACTGTCGTAAAATATACCATGAAGCTATTTTCTCAAGGTTTTTTTTTTGGCAATGCCTCTATTTGTACCTGTTACCAATCAGAAACCTCTCTGAACTTGGTACTCGCCTCCTCCAAAAGGCACCAATGTCATTGTGCAATATAGTTATGGCCCTTGTAAATGAAACAGTTGGTTGGCCATCGTTTTAAAAACTGTACCTCCCAACTCTGTGCTATATTTAGCTTCTATCTGCCCAGTGACTCAGAGGTGAGAGTTATTTAAACTCTCAGGACTACACTATAATTAGTATAAGTTCCATTATATACTAGACTCACGGCCCTTCAATCTATATTATCTCAGCTGTAAGCCTTTCAGCCTCTGCAGAATAAATCAGTTGGATTCTAATCTCAACCTCCCACATCTCATGTCTGCATCACAACTCTCAGATACATGGTCATAGTATAACAGACCTGCAACCCTATACAGCACAGATCAGGTGTTATGTTCTATTTTTTTTATCAACAAAAACTGTGACTATGGCCTGGGTTATTCAGGAGTTCAGACTAAATCATCACAGTGGTCCTTTCTGGCCATAGAGTCTATGAATGAATGCATCTCTCTTTCTCCAGTATGCCAAAAATAGATAGCATACTCACTCTAACTGAAGTCCTTAAGCAAAATTCTTAGCTAACCCTGGATAGTCTCCTATAATTGATACTGTTTCCATTTGCTGCCACACTTTTCATGCATTTGATACATTTTCTGAATTTTTTTTAAAATCTTGCACTAAAAAAATATCTGCCCAATCTAAGTAAATTTGAGGACTTTCAAGTGCTATGTTCTGCCTATCATGGAAAAAAAATACACAGGAGGTGAAAGCTGTTCTCAGGTTCACTAAATATTATGGGGAGGCGGGAGAGAGACCTCCCTGAGAAATGGACAGGAGGAATAGCTCACCAACATAATGGGACACCTGCTCATTGTTGCTCCTTACTCTTGATTTAATCTTTCAAGGCAGCACAGTTCCTTCAGGACTTGAATGTCTCCTTATTTCTATCAATCCACCCAGCTTCCTATATGGCACCCATCAACAAGGGATCAGAGTGCCTTATCTCCAGATTGCCAAAGGTTTTTCACAGCATAAGGCAGAAACACACAAATCTACACTGGAAGTGTTAATTCCCCTTGGTTTTCCACAATGGCTGACTGTCCAGCATGGACACAAAAAGGCTTTCATAGGTTGGGATGAGGGCAGGACACCTGCCATGTTGGATCAATTTACCTCCCCGCAACAGATTTTGGGCCACTGCTGTTTTCTTATACATATACCCACTACTCAAGATATAGCATTCAGCTCAGATATCATGGTGTTGTGGGCAGTATAAAAACTGAAATAGATTAGATTAAGATAAATAGTTTGGAATAAATTAGGGTAGAAGAACAGACAGGGATAGATTAAAATAGCTAGATTACACAGATTAAAATAAATGGATAATATGAATGATATATGGCCCTTACTACATTCTCTCCCAAATGAGAATTTATAAACAGGCTTTCTGAAGTTCAGAAGTGAGTTTCGCTGTTGTTAAAAATTTAAAAATATTTTAAATCATTGATGAGTAAAAATGAACCCGGGGATTTATCAGGGATATATTGTTAATTGTTTTGTGTGTACAATACAGCATCTTCCTTTCTCTTTTGGGAAGAAAGGGGGGAATTTTTTTTTTAAAGAGATCCCGGATAACTCTTGTTCTTAAGGCCTCTGTTGAAATGTGTATATTTCTGCCATTGGAAGTGTCTTAGGCCTTGGCTACACTTACAAGTTACAGCGCAATAAAACTGCCTGCAGCGCTGTAACTCACTAACTGGCTACACTTGCAAGGCACGTGCAGCGCTGTATCTCCTCAGACAAAGCGCTGCATGTACTCCACCTCCCTGAGAAGAATAGCAACTGTTGCGAAGTGGGTGGAACGCTGGTCCTTCAATGTAGCCGTGGAATTCCGCAGTTACTGACCTCCGGAAGCTCCCTTTGTTTTGAAACGGCACTTCCGGGTTGGAGTTCAGAGCTCCGTTCTTGAGCTGCTTTACAAAAAACCAAACACAGCTACTGTTTGCAGGCGGGGGAGGGGCTCCGTTAGGAATGCCGGCAGCAAAGTTGCCTTGGACAGAGATGGCGGGGGTGGGGGGGGGGAGAAGAATGGTGGGGGGGGAGGGGGAGGGCTCCGTTTCCCCAAGTTCTCTTTTATCTGCTTTTTAAAAACAAACAAAGCCCCTGCTGTTTGCTTTCAGTGATTGAGAGAGAGGCAGGGGATGTGGAGGTGTGTAAACTTAGGAGATAATGAGCTGACACTCTGTGGAGATTCTAAAAATCCACTCTCTCTCCCAACACGCTCCCTGTCAAAGTCCCCCTCACCCCCCCCATTTGAAAAGCACTTTGCAGCCACTTGAATGCCCATAATGCACCGCTCCCAATACAGCTGCAAATGCCTCAAATGTAGCCACCTTAGTGTGCTGGCAGCTGCCAGTGTGGACAGGCTGCAGCGCTTTCCCTACTCAGCTGTACGAAGACGGGTTTAACTCACAGCGCTGTACATCTGTAAGTGTAGCCAAGGCCTTAGTGCTTGTCTACGCAGCTCACAGTTCAGACTATGGGGATGTGAACTGCAATACACACTAGCATGCTCTGCTGTGACTCCCTGTGTAGATGCTGCAGGCACAAACTAAAAGGTACCTAGTTCATGTTAATTTAGTGATGTTCTGGATAGGAAGAAACCTCAGAAAGGGGACAAAAAGATCATTTTAAAGCATAGCTAGAACCAGTTTATCTATTCTAATGCAAAGTAGTTTAGTCTTTCCCCCAGAGGGGCTGGGATTTGGATATTTTAGGTGGTGATACTTGTTCCTGAAAATTTCATATTCCCCTGGAGGACATACTATCTGACAATGGGAAAGAGTGAAAGGCCTGTCAGATGAAAGACAAAGAAAAGGGAGCCCATTTAAATAAAAAATGAGAACAGGAGAGTTAGTGCATCACTGAAGTCAAACAGGAGTTTTGCCATTAAGCTCAATGAGAGCAGGAGCAAGACACTCATCACCCTTCCATAATTTCTGCAGTTCAATAAATAGTTGCACAATGCCAAAGAGAGAGGAAGCACCATCTTAGAAGATGTAGCAGGGTTTTCTCTAGAAGGATTATTTTAAGTCTTCTATGCCTAAGAACATTTATTATTGGTTGACCAACAACTGCACTGGTAATTCATTGACCTAGTCATAGAATTATAGAAGATTAGGGTTGGACATGACCTCAGGAGGTCATCTAGTCCAACCCCCTGCTCAAAGCAGGATCAACCCAGTCACTGATTTGTAAGATAGAACCATGGATCTGGAGGCCTATTTCTGATGCAATTTTGCCACTAGTTTCTCCTGGCAAACTTTACACTCTATGGGTACGTCTATACTTACCTCCTGGTTCGGCGGCAAGCAATCAATCTTCTGGGATCGATTTATCGCGTCTTGTCTAGACGCGATAAATCGATCCCGGAAGTGCTCGCCGTTGACACCGGTACTCCTGCTCCGTGAGAGGAGTACGCAGAGTCAATGGGGGAGCATGCCTGCTGCATCTGGACCCACGGTAAGTACCTTTTAGTTCGAACTAAGATACTTCGACTTCAGCTACGTGAATAACGTAGCTGAAGTTGCGTATCTTAGTTCAAACCAGGGGGTTAGTGTGGACCAGCCCTAAGGTGGGAGAGCCTTGTATAATGAAATAATTCATTCTGTTTAATAAGTCAAAACTGTATCTAGCTGGATAGGCTCCAAATATACTTATTTAAGATTGACAGGTAGTAGTAGTCTGGATCTTCCTGTTAGAGGCCAATGATATGGACACTTTTCCAAGAAGGCTTTGAAAAAATTCTTTTGAAAAATAATTATTCTTCTGAAAGACTAAGGAAATGATGTGGTTGTCAACATTTGCCATGAACTGACAGATTTATCTCCTCAAGAGATCTTGTTGGAAATGTATAATGATTTAGGTTCCATAGGATTATAATTAAGCACTCTCCAGAAGGAATCTAAGGAACCCTTTGCAATAAAAACCTCAGGAAAAGGAAGGTTGAAAATACAGAACCTTTTAACCAGAGGTCTAAAAAGCACAAATCAACGTTCACACAAAGGCCATCTTAAAGTCCCTACAAATTTGTTTTTCAAGAGAGGGCAACACAGAGGTCTTGGACAAAAATTCATCCTCTAAATCACAGAGAAAAATTACAAAAGGGAGAGACATTGACCAAAGTGTGATCAGTGCATTCCCTGTTATATTGAATACTTTAAAATAGTTTACTACAGTGTATTGTGTATCGCATGTAGGGTGACCAGACACCAAGTGTGAAAAATCAGGACAGGGGGTGAGGGGTAATAGGAGCCTATATAAGAAAAAGCCCCAAAAATCGGGACTATCCCTATAAAATCAGGACATCTGGTCACCCTAATTACATGTGGTGATGCTGAAATGATTATAAAAAATTTTGGAGTCTCTTCCTTAGTCATATTTAGAACGTAATGCCCTACAATGCCTTGTTCTTAACCATGACATAGTTGTCCACATCTCCTCTCACTTATAAAGAGGTGAGGATGAGAATTGATGGAGCTGCATGACGCCCCACACAAACAACACACCACTGTTATTTTTTAATGACCTTGAATCTCAGCCTGAAAAGCAATTCTGATCGCTGACTTGCTTGGGGGTAAGCAAGGTAGTGAATCAGATTAAATAGAACCTGTAGCGGGATGCAGGGGAAGCAAGCAAATCCTGGATGAATACAATTTTCACTTTTATACAGTCCTCAAGGATCCTGCTCCATACTTCAATCCAAGCACAGCCAGTTGGATTTGAAATGCCACTGAAGCATGTGATTCTAGTAATCATCATGCTAAAAGGAGACGGATGAAGGAGATTTCTGAACTTGGATTACTAGCAAAAAGTAATTAAACACAGTTTTTATAGTGTGCTCCTGTTATACTGAGCAAAAATAATCCCAGTGGTTATCATCAAGAGCTATGAGAAAGCCTACATTTATTGTACTACTCCCCCTGTGCCTAAGGGTGAGCTTACAATAGAAGTTGTTCAGCTATTTGTATGGTTACCACGAGACATTTGCAAAAACCAATACAGAGCAATGTTGGAGGATAAGTAAGAAATGAAAGAGTGGTGGAGAGACAGTAAAACACAAAATGTGACAGCTTTTGACACGACAAGGTCAATGAATACTGCTTGACATACAGAATCCATGAGAATTTTCTTTCATCCTGGACAATTTATATTTAAAAGACCAAGTAATCCTGCATACGATACTGCCTGCCTAATTTTAGTAGCCATTTCTTCCTCTCTGAAAGGATATGACAGAATAATTTAAGCTGTTCTTACATTTGGAAACAGCATTCCTGAAAACTCTCTGGCTATATCTGTGCATCATTCCCTTGTTTGCAAAAGCAAGTGTGTTTCTGCACTGTTTGGCTCTCTTCCGTTAATTTTTATTTATTCACAATACTTGGATAAAGTATGGCAACACTCAACAAGCTGCTGTTATAACTGAGCTACATAATCAGTTATATAGCTTTTAATCCAGAAAAAGCCATATTTTATTAACAAAGGCCACTTTTCAACATTATAATCCAGGTTTTTTAAATACTCAGGAGATCAGCTACTAAAATGCCCCACATGTAGGAAATAACGCAAGAGAAGTAGTTGTAAGATGCCTGAAATGTAAATTCTTTTGAGATGTTACCAAATGTAAAGTTTTTCCTCTGCATTTGTCTTTGCACCTGACAGACAACTGCTACCCTCTGAGATGTTCTCAACAGGCCAGATTCTGCTTTCAGTTATGCCAGAGTAACTGTGAAGAAATTCCATTAACTTCAGTGAAATTAGTCCAGATTCATTCCTCTCTTCCCAAAAGCAGAATGTGTCCCATTAGATGTCAACTATCTGCTGTGTTGAATAATAAAATGCTACTAGCTAATGTGTCATTTGATGCCTATAGTATCTTCCAAGCCGACAGGAAATATTCAAACTGAGCCAAATTCAGCCATGAATTAAAAAGGTGTAACTCCATCGATACCAACCTCTTACAAATGCAGCTGCCCAAAAGAGGCCTGACTTTTGTTTTTTCCAGGAAAAAAAACAGTGTCAAGTTGAGCCCTGAGAAACTGAGGCACCCAAAATCACTAGTCACATGTAAAAATCTTGCCCTAGAGCGGTGGTTCTCAACTGTGGTTCAGACTCCACAGGTTCGGCTGGTCGCGTCTCCCACTGGCCGCGGGTCATGGCTCCAGGTCAATAGGAGCTGTGGGACACGGCGGACAGCACGTCCCTTGGCCCGCGCCGTGTCCTGCATCCCCCATTGGCCTGGAGCGGCGAACCACGGCCAGTGGGAGCCATGACCGGCCGAACCTGCAGACGCGGCAGGTCAACAAACCAGCCTGGGGTGCCAGGGGCTTTCCCTGAAGAAGCGGTGGACCACAGTTGAGAACCACCGCCCTAGAGCTTTGTGATTCTACAGTATCTACACATTCACACTTGTGCTTCAACGAGTGCAAGTTGTTCGCTTCCGTTTATTTTCTTTTTAAAGAAGACAAATATTTCAAGCAGAAAAGAACTTGACCCGGAACTGTGCAGCCAAACACCACAGAACTTTGATGGACATTACAGAAAAGTAAGATTTTTCTTGTGTGAAATTAGAGATAGTTGATTTATTTTTAAAAAGGCAATAAAATTATTTTGAATCATCAAGTTGTCCCTTGCCAACCTTAGTAGCTATTCCCAGAAGTTGGGAATGGGTAACAGGGTATGGATCACTTGATGATTACCTGTTCTGTTCATTCCTTCTGAAGCACCTGGCCCTGGCCACTGTCAGAAGACAGGATACTGGGCTAGATGGACCTTTGGTCTGACCCCTACTGTTCTTCCTCCGCCTTCTTTACTTTGGTTTTGTTATGCCATTTTACGGCATTTGGTCTCAAATTAATTCATAAGCTCTGCCAAACTGGGACCAGCTCTACCTGTGTGTTTTTACCGTACCTAGTACAATACAGCCCTGAGCTTGACTGGGGACATGAGGTGCTAGTATAAAAAAAATCACAGTATATTCAGACCATTGCCAGAAAAAGTTCAGACTCTTACACTGTAAAGTGTATATTGAAGAGGCTTTCAAACTGCGTATCACGAACCACTGGTAGCGTGCAGAGCATTTGCGAGTGGTGAATAGAGAACAGCCTGGTCACAAGGCCCAGACTCTTCCTTCTCCTTATTTCCAGCGATTAAAACTTAATGAGGACAGCTAACATTCATTTTGCACATAAAGAGGGATATTATGCACCAGTGAATGGAAGATGTGAGGTGCATGTAATTAGGAATTGGAGGAGAGGTGGTCACAAGGCAATCTTTCTATTAAGAAGCTGTCCATTCTATGAAAAAAAAAATTGAGAACCAAGTTATGTTGGCAAAAGCCATACAAAAAATACTACACGCACCCAAAACAGGATCCTTTGATTTAAGGCAAAAAGTAAGTGATATTGTCGGTATCATGACTGTTATTGGGATAATTATCCTGACTCGTTCTTCACACAGAGAAAAAGTCGATTGATGAGCGTTTTCTCTGAGTAATCACTTCAAGATTTGTCCCAGTAGTATTAATATGGTAGGTGTGACGGTGCACCCCGTAAGGCTTTAGGGAAATATACTTATAAATGTATATATGATATAACTGGAATATGTTTTATGCTACATATGCCATGTAACGTATCTCTGTAAAGGTTATGATCTACTGAATCTATTCCTCCTATTATCATTTTTGTAGTTGAAGTTATGAATATTGGCTGTGTACTTGCTTGATTTCTACGTAGCCTTAGTAAAAGTATTTGGTCAGCTTCTTGAGAAAGGAATGTGCATGTTAAATGCCCAATCAAGAAGCACTTAAAAGATAATAGAGCTTGGGAGGCTCCAATCCACATAAAAAGTCTACCTGAGGATGTTCGAGGCAGCATGTGAACAATGGCTGCTACCTGTAAGTTATGAGTCATCCATGGATATGAGACTTGCCCATGTGACTCCAAATCTCCATTTTGTAACTGGATTCTACACAGGGGGAGGGAGGGGTGTCCACCCAGAGGAGAAAGTCTATAAAAATCCATGGGAGACTCCTCCATTTTGTCTTCGACTAGCTTAAGGGACAGCCTCTCCCCCCGGCCCAAGGATACCTAAAAGAAACTGGAACAAAAGACAGTGACTACAGGGGGTGTGAGTGATTGCTGGAGCCAGACTAGAGGGAGACTAGTCTGTAAAAGGAAGCTTACTGCGACATCTCTGAGGGTGAGGTTTTATCTGTAATAGAAATAGATTTACGTGTTTTATTTTATTTTACTTGGTAATTCACTTTGTTCTGTCTGTTACTACTTGGAACCACTTAAATCCTACCTTCTGTATTTAATAAAGTCACTTTTTACTTATTAATGAACCTGGAATATGTATTAGTACCTGGGGGGCAAACAGCTGTGCATAGCTATCAGTGTTATAGAGGGTGAACAATCTATGAGTTTAGGGTAAAACAGATTTATTTAGGGTTTGGACCCCATTGGGAATGGAGCATCTGGGTGCTAAAGGCAGGAACACTTCTTAACCTGTTTCCAGGTAAGCCTACAGCTGTTAGGAGACGTGGTTCAGACCTGGGTCTGGGTTTGCAGCAGGCTAGCAGGTCTGGCTCAAACCAGGCAAGGTACTGGAATCTCAAGCTGCCAGGGCAGGAAAGCAGGGGCAGAAGTAGTCTTGGCACATCAGTTGGCAACCTTAAGGGGGTTTCTGTGATCCAACCCATCACAGTAGGAGTTCAAAAGGTTATTTTGTTTTGAAAACCTAAACATTTGAGTTTCTTTGATTTGGTTTGACTCTTTTGGAGAAATTCAGTTGCACCAAAATTCTATTCTGCAGTTATACTCTGTATGCTCTGATGACACAGATGGTGATAAATGTATGCTTGTCAATGACATGTCTCAAATTTAATTTCAAAGCACACAACAAATACATTCTATGAGAAGCTTATCCAGAAGTCTACTTTGATGTTTAGATGCGTTGTTGATCTATAATTCCATCTTTTCTGTGTGGGTCACTGTAGCACCACGGCACAATGTCAAAGCATACATAGGCCTAATGGGGAAAAATACCTCATTTCAATACTACTTTCCAACCAACTCTAAGGAAATAACACTACAATGTTATCTATACTATTGGTGTCTGTTTCCTGCAGTAAATCTTCTAGTTGTTACTATCTATCTCAGTCCTTGGACTGAAGGATAAAACATTTTTTGAGGAAAGGCTAATTTAACAAGAGGAACCATTAATAGGGAATATAAGTTTATATTTTCTATATTTATTATTTGCTAGATAAGTAGATTTTACCAGATTTTTTGTTTGTTTTTTTTCCCTTTAGATGCATCTAAATACAAACAGGACAAATATATCTTTTAAGGAGCAAAGGTTACTGAAAATACAGTATGTTGAGCCACTGTTAATTGCTTTATCCCCGTCTCTGATTTGTAGCTTCTCTTTTTAATTTGCATTAAAGTTTTGCAAATAAGAAAGCAGAATACAAAAGAATAAGTCATCTTTAATAGAGTGCAATAAGCCATAGTTCAATCAATAAGTATTAAATAAATATAGTGTATGATCCCTTTAGGAGGGACAAAGAAAGTGATAGCTGAACTGGCAAACCTGGTCCTAACTAGTTTCTTTATTTCCTTCTGTTCATAACTCTGTGCCATTTTTCATACTACTATGTCTAAAGCCAACCCCCTATTCCAGGGGTCTAAGCAGCTTAATTCAGCTTCTATAAGTTTTTCCTACAAACTCATTTCTTTCAAGTAGGCTTCCAACCATATTGTCCGGCCTCACGTTATTATTATGTGTGGCACATTAGCGCCTAAGGTCACACTCAAGTTCAGAACTCCATTATACCAGATGCTGTACGAGCATATAGTAAGAGACACACTGCTCTGAAGAGATTACTGTCTAGTAGATAGGGGTGGAGGACCATGGGAGAAAGGAAGTATTAATTCAGTTTTCCAGATGGGGAATTGAGAGAACAGGCAGATAGACTGATTGGCTCAAATTCACAAAGGAGCTGAACCCATCCCTCCTAAGTCCTAGGTCAGTTTCTTGACCACAAAACCAGCCTTTCCTTTTGCATCATACACATTGTAATTATCTCACATTGTAGCAAAAACACGTCGGGGGCGGGCGGGGGGGGGAGAGTTAAAAAAAAAAAAAAAAAAAACTTTGGCACTAACAAGACTTGTACCAAAGAAAACCACTTTACTGTTCTACATTGCATCCCTTACCCACTTAGTTGTCTGTATTATGCCTGTTTAGATTCGTGGCAGGAAACGCGGCTTTTTACATGTAAGCAAAGTGCCAAACACAACAATAAAGCTCTATCAGAATAATAAAAATATTTCCTCCAAATATTTCCTCTTGGAAATCACAAACTAAGGAGACTGAAGATGCTGCACTTTTGTTGTTGTTTAAAAAAAAATAAGTTAGGCTTATTTTATTCAACTGAATTTGATTAATAAATTCATAGATTTGCTAGTAGAACAAATCAAAGAGGTATTTGTGTGAATGCTTCATACTGCACAAATACAGCTACCAGCAAAAATCTATAATATTCTTTTACCCCCTGATGTGTCTCAGGATATAGAACAGAAAACCTTTTCTGGACACTGTATGAAAAACAACTGCACTATCAACTTCAATGCATTATTATGCACAATATATAGCATAATATACTAAATATGACTTTACTTAAGTCAGATTCTAAAATATAACATTTAGAAAGAACTTCATTTGGGATTTCTATTTCACAAAAGCCACCTGGAGCAGAAATTAGTTGCTGCCCAACTAACATAAAAGCAGAATTAATAACATCACGTGGTACCATAAATTGTCATTATTATTACTATAGGAAGGGCTGGTAGCACTGTTTATTATAAAGGTGTCCCAACGTTTCCATTAGAAGACAGGGTCCTGTGGAAAAAATAATACATGATCATGTAATCAAAAACTATATCATCATGCATACACGCAAGGGGGACGAATTAAGGTTGCACAGATTTAATTCTGGCATTCCCTAACCTTCCAGTAGTTGACTTTGCAAGCTTAATAATTTTCATTTAATGTAGCTCTGTGTGTATCATTTAATATTTATATTGTGGTCCACTGACTGTGTTCACAGATTTGAATGGACAAAAGGAGGCTAGACAGACATTCTCTGCACTCAACTGCTTGCCCTAAATGCAGAGATTTGGAAGGCTTCTGGACTAGGGAAGCAGTGAGGAGGCAGTCAATTAGCACACTGAATTAACTGATTGGCACTGTAAGAGGAGGACACACTGTGGCAAGTTGGGGATGAACGTGATGCTAAGACCTAAAGGGGGATTTACTCTTCCTCGTTGGAGCTTGCTTGACATGAGCCACACTTTGGACGCTTGCCCCCACTCACAGCCAACACTATCTGCATTTAATGAGCCAGATCCCCCAGCTGGTGTTAATCAGCATAGCTCCATCTAAGTCCTTAGAGCTACATCCCTTTATGTTAGCTGAGGATTCCGCCTGTACATGTTTAATTACAAGTTCTGTTGAGGGAAGCACTGATGTATTTGGCTCTTAAAAGGGGTAAGCCATTATTTGTTTATCCAATAAGTAACAAGGACATTTAAACTACATGGTGGCATGCAGAATCCTTTGCTGCTGTGACAAGAGCCTCTCACAAAACCCCAAAAGATACATCACAATTGCACCTTAACTGCAAAATATAAAACAAAGAAAACTGAAATCCAGTTAAGATTTGTTAATGCAGGTTATTTCCTACCATTTTTCAGAGCTAGCTCTTTCTTTTCAGCTCAAGTCCCACAAACATAGTATATGGCTGAATGCATTTACAAGGGGCTGTTGCCCAATAACACGATGCTTATTGATGTGGGCACAGCAACAAAATGAGGACAGACACGTGCATGGAATTGAGTGGCAGGCCACAACTTTTATTCAACTTCAGCACAAAGGAGGGGCGCTATCCACCCACCACCCATACTCTCCTATACCAGGCATTTAATTTCCAGTGTGGGGTCCCAGGGCTCTTTACCATATAACCCCTAACTGGTGCCAGGGTTACATGGCACCTTACCATATAACCCACAAACCAGGGTAGGCTCTCCTTTCTGAGTCATAGCACCTTCCCCCTCATTGGGGGTGGGGGGAAGAGTATGCAACAGGATGGGGACCTCAGCCCACAAAGTCTCACTCTATCACATGAACCCAACGCCCAACACCAAAATCCCAGGTCTTTTACCTCTCAGAACCATTCATTTTATTCTCTTTAACTGCACTGGAAATCGGCCGCAACTTGTGACAAGTAAACACCACCCTCTCAATAAGGTACCATGCATATTCCTACGTAAGCAACTGTGGCCTGCAGGTGCTGCGAGGAAGACAAAAAATGCCATCGTCCTCCGCCAATTGGTACATGGGAGAAAAAATTCCTTCCTACCCCCTAAAGAGGTGATCAGTTAGTCCCACAGTGTCTGTGAGGCCGGGTTCCAATTCTTTGTTCGGGTGGGTAGGGGGAGCTGCTGGAACGGAGTGGAAAGAGGCTCCACATGGCCCCTGTGTGGGTCTAAATACTGGGGAATGCTGGCCAATCAGCACCCCTCTCCCCCCAGCTGGCCAATGGGTGCCAGAGACTCCCAGGGGAGGAGCTACCTATTGTCGCCTGGCAAGTGTCTCACTCCCTTGCTACTGGGACTGTCCCCCTTTCACCATCAACCCCATCAATTTCACTCACCCATTGATCCAGGTGAGTGACATTTTATTTTGTTTTCTTCACAGACTAGAAACTATTTAAGGCAACCGATCCAAGGGCGAAACCGTTCTCAGATTTAAACATGGCAGCCTTTTTTGAAGTGCTATCATATTGGAATATCAGTATTTCATATGTAATACACTGGATAAACAGATCAGCACTAGAAGACCATTCTCCCCGCATTCCTTGCTCATCTAGCAGCCCTGAAGTGGTTAATTTCTGTAGCCTCAGGGCAGCACTAACTTCTGTATTGACAATTTACAGATGTTTTGCTCACCTAATTTGTTCCAATATTCACACAAAAAAAGACAGTACTTCAGTAACTGCCACATTGCATTTTATCTCTAAGCTGCAGAGCTTTCTCTTTTCTAAAAAACAAGCCCCACAAATGCACTGATATCGCATGTAATTTTTGGTATTAGTTCTAGTTATGTCAGGGAAGACATGCAAATAAGACAAGTGTAACAAATACAACCTCCTGGATTTTTTTTTTTGTTTGTTTTTTAATGGCTGTTCGAAAGTCATTTATTTATCAACAGCTTTTCCTTTGTAGGTTTAATTTATTTTACCTGAACCTACCGTATGCTTGGCATTCTTTTGATAAGGTGTGCGTGCAGGTGTGTGTTTTGATATAAGGAGGTAACTGGAGTTTGTGTGATGATTAATGAACTGCTTTGTTACTCAGAAGAGAGAGAGTTGGTGGGGGGGAAACTGAAGTTACTAAAGGAAGGAACTAATATCTTAAAGGCCTCTGGCCCAAAAGGTTGATTGACACCTGAAAGCATACAACTGTTTTGAAATGAAATTCATTGGTAAGGCGCAAAGGCTTTTCTGCAGTCAATGACATCTTCACCCTTGAGAAGGGAGATCACTCTGGTTTACCTGGAACAGTGAAGACGGCTGAGTCTAATGCCTTTCCCTCAGATACAATATACCGTACAGAGCAATGTGGTGTTATCACAGCATTGCCTTGATGTCCTAGTAGAAATGTTCTTTGCCTTGTCTTTTTATTTATTTATTTATTTTAGATTAAAAGTGCATTTGGGGTCAAATCCTGATTCTACTTAAGTCAGTAGAATGGGGAACACCCATTGATATCTTTTGGAGGGAGGAAGATTTGTCCCTACAGACCAAGGCCGGCTCTGGCTTTTTTGGCCACTCCGGGGGGGGAGCGGAATTTGCCACCCTAAGATTGACCTGAATACCACCCCTTACTATTTGCCGCCCCAAGCATTTGCTTCCTAGGCTAGTGCCTAGAGCCAGCCCTGCTACGGACTGATCCAAAGCCCACTGAAAACATTGGGAGGAGACTTCAATTGACTGTTGATCAAACATAGGGCCCTGATTAAGGAAAGCACTGAAGCACATGCTTAAGTATTATCCTGTGTGGGGATGGACTTTAGCATGTGCTTAACCTTGACTTCTATGTGCTTAAGCATGTTTAAAGTTAACCATATGCTGAAGTGTTTTCCTGAACTAGAGCCTTAGTGAATAAGTTTAATTTGAGAAATGTCTTGTATAATGTGGATTGTGTGACTTGTCCATAACAATAACAAACAGTATGCTTGATTTTCATGTGATTGCTCTATATGGTGCATCTGTGCCTGTTTGAATATAGCATGGAATTTTTGATGTAGTTTTCTGTAAATCACTGACCCCTTCCAAAGCTTGATCTTTTCATAAACAACAGGCTAAATGAAAATATAGCTGGGGCAAGAATCTTTTAGTTTTGCTTTTTATTGAACAGGAAGTTCAATTTCCAAACAGCTGGATATATGCTTTCAAACAGAAGCATATAAAGGCAATATACTTTTTTAGGTATTCGCCAGTACTAAGCACAATTCAAACTTTTGAAGTTTAATTGCAATGAAGATGTTGGCAGATCAACCTAGTGTTCCTACAGTTGTACCACTAATTAATCTGACAATGGCATTTTTTTCACAATTTATAGTATGCTTATAGTTATGCTGCTTTATGATGCTAAATATTAGCTTATTTGTATGTCCTTGTTTAATATAGAATTAGGAGAGTCTTGTCAAAATCACATGATCTTGAAAACCACAGTTGGACACAGCACTATCATCTGAGGGACGAATACAGACAGATAAATAGTTACAGAGTATGACTTGTGGCAGAGCTATTCTGGTGTTCTCTATAGGTTTGCAGGAAGTTGGGAGGACACAAATGGCACCTGGAAAGTCATGGAAGGGTAGGATGGGATTTTTTCCCCCTTTCATCAGCATATGTGGTTGGAGTTGGGGTGTATATTGGGGATAGGAGTTTTGCAGCATAGTTCTTGCATCCATCCACTGGTATTTTCAGTGTTATTTTTAAAATTACAAATGTTTCATTTCCCCTCTGTTATCCCTTACAAGGACCGGACAACTAGGGAATGATGGTGGGGCAAAAAACCCCCAAAGCATTTTTTTTTTTCATTTTTCAGCTCACTGTAGCCCTGGTCAAAAATGTTCAACAAATCAACATTTTTTAAAAATGAGGTGGAAAATTCAAAGAAATCCTGTGTTTGTTTTGGGGAGAGGGGTGTTGTAGTTGTTCCAAACAGCTCTAAATAAGAGGCACCTTCCAAAGTGCCTCTTTGGATTCTCTGAAAATCTGGTCTTAAGTGTGATCAAGCACCTTAAAACTTGTCTATGTACCTTCTAAGTAAACAGTTTACTGCCAAATTATGGGGCAGATTATTCAATGAGAAGTCTTAAAACTTAAAAAAGTTACTAGTACTATAATTACAGGCGAATGAAATAAATCTTCATTTTGTGATAGTGTGCTATGCATGTTTCTCTTTACATCTAAAAAGGGATAATTAACATTTAAATTTTAAAAAAAAATACTGAGTTCTACGCCTAAGAATGAATAACCTGCAAAGCAGGAAATAATATCTAGCATCCAGCAAATTGCTCCCAATTATGACATGTCAGGTTTGTTATTCAAGCAATACTGATAAGACTTGGTACAATATCATGTATCCAGAAGTGACATGATTCACAAGCAGAAAGATACCCAGAGTGCACCTACAACAGTCACTGCTGCAGTTCTGCCCGGGGGGGAGTGGAGGTGTTGAAATTTCAGCTGTCCTCTTACATCAGCAAGCAGAACACCCGATTAACCATAAATGATGGGCCCTCATGTACCACTGTATTGTTCGAGTGACATTGGTATTATGCAACAGTAGATAGACAAAGAACAAAATATGCCCTTTCATTCTGGAATTCCATTTCATTTCAATTTAAGGAAATCTCCAACAAGAAAGAACAAAAGTGAAGTTCCCTCAAGAGGGTCTAACCCAAAGTCTAGTACAGTCAATGGGAGTCTTTCCATTGACTTCAGTGGGCTTTGGCTCAGGCCTAGAGAGAGGGAGTTACAGGCTTGCAGCCGTTTAGTTCTCAGAGTTGCTACTCGACACTGTATACAGGGAGCGTTCTCTGTGCAGTGGACAGACATCACAATTTCATAGCTACATTCACCACCATTAGGACATCATGTTACTTCAGGCCCAAGTTTTAGAAAATGTAAATAAAGTTTGTGTTCCATCATGCATTTGCCCCTCTTCAGAAAGCTCTGCACAGAGCTGGCATTGAGTGTAGCTCCATAACATTATTACTGGTATCACAATAGCATCTAGACAAGACCCCGGGGGGGGGGGGGGAGGGGAATGAAGAGAGGCAATGATGTTAAAGTGCTGCCGCGGCTTTAACTCCCGGGAGCTTGAAGAGGGAGGAGGACTGGCTGCCTTGCAGGCTGCAGGCAGCAAGCACCCTGGACAGAGCTGTGCTGCAGGCAGAGACCCAGGGAGCTAAAGGCAGCTCCTGGAGGACTGCAAGGATCTGCAGGCTGAGACAAGGGCAAAGCAGCTCACAGCTTCACAGTTCTGAAGCAGCTCACCCCATCCCCAGGCTTCAGAGCCTAAGTCGCACCATCTATCTGCTATTTTTAGCAAAGTACCCCGAACCACTGGAGCCTCAGTCTGTCAACCTGGGCTCTGAGATGCGCTGCCGTGGGCTGCGTAGACGTCCCCTTTGACTGATGAGCAAGGATTCTGGGTTTTGTTTTAATTTTTTAATTATTTGTTCCTAAAATGTACTTTAAACACCAAGTGTCACCCCACAATGAATTACTGTGGCCACGGTGCAGGACTGGGTCCTAAACCTGCAACGAAAGGGATCCCAACATTAAGCCTTGCTATCATCTTCAGTTTTCTCTTATGTATAAGCCATTGTTTAAACACTTACAACCCTTTGGGAACCTCTGTGTGACAAAGACATGCAGAGAACAGGATTTCACTGAGGACATTAGTTTTGCACAGTGACTATACCTAATAACGGCAAGGTTTTATAAGTAGCAAGTTCTTAACAAAACCAAGCAAAGAACTAGATTACCATAAATCGTTCTGAAAACTAGCCACCGCTGAAATAACTTGTGTTTTGCAGTTAACCACACAAGCAATTTGACTCAATTTATATCTTTCGGTTGATACAGTAAACACAATTCAACACCAACGTAATGATAGACTTTTTAAAAAGTCTATTACTAGCAAAACAAACCATATAATTACATATTTATGCTAGTTACTGCTAGACAATGGAACATAGGAACAGCATACTAATGCAAATGGAGAACAGGTGGTTAGCTAGATAAGAGCAATGCCCTGTATTATAGTAGGGTAACTGTGTCTTACTTTTTAAGATTTTAAGATACCGGTCATTGTGTCTCTGACAAAAGATGACGTCTCATGTTGAATGAGCCATTCATTTTCAGTGAATTTCCATATCATGTCAGCAGTGACAGTGCAATATAGATGCTGCTGACAGGCACTTTGGTAGAACTGTAGAAGGAAATTTAATCAGCAAGAGATGAACTATTTGTATACAGGAACCAAACAACACAGTAAGAGACCCAGAAGTGAGGTTTGCTATAAAAGGTGGTTCCTTAATTTTTTTAAGGTGGACTTCAATTTGGAATGATAAGCTATTTTAAATCATATTTTCCGTTTGGTTGTCTTACTTGTTGGTTAATTTTATAACAAACTAGAATCCTAAATTAGTTTTGATTTCTGAAAACTAAGACCTCCTGAGTCAAAACTTAGAAGTGCTGTCTACATGAAGATGGACACGTGCTCCTCTTTGCTTTGGATTTAAAGATCTACCTAAAAATTAAAAGATGGAAGCTTTGGGGACACAAACTTGGTATGTGACATACAAGAGGCAAGTCATATTTTACAATTATGATGATACATAAAATGGATAATATGATAACACTTGAGTTTAATAACACAATACACAGATTCATTGTCCCAACAGACTCAATAAATCAGCCAAACGCTGTTCAAAATGATTCATCTTTGATATATTCCCTTGCCACCTGAGCTTTGCTGAAGCCACAGCATCACTGAGTGCATCTGAAAACATCAATTACTCTTGCATGAAATTGAACTTTATGAAGAATAGGAAGTTACTGATGATCTTCAAATTCTGCAGCATAATTTAAACATTTATACACTAGTAATTTAGAACAGCTGAAATAGCTGAAGGTTTACAAACAATGACTGCACAATAAAAGTAACATTTTAAACACCACTCTTTTGAAACGTATCTTAGCACTGTGATATGCAGTTTTAACACACTCCTATTACACTAGGCAATCATTCCTGCCTCAGATTTGTATCTTTACAACAGATGTGCATATTCAAAGAATCAAATGCTAACTTTCCAAAACAGATATTGAAAGGAAAATAAAAACTAATATAAAATGAGAAGCATAGCCAATGCTGACCTTTCAGCCCACTAGAAAATATGAACTGCACAAGTCAGGAAATTGCACTAGGAAAAAATATCGGCTAAAAGCAGTGCTAGTCAAGCAAAAAGGGTTACAACTGTATAGATTTCTTATTATTTAAGACAGGGGTTCTCAAACTTGGGGTCAGGACCCCTCAAGGGGTCGCAAAGTTATTACATGGGGGGTCGTGAGCTGTCAACCTCCACCCCAACCTCAGCATGTATGATGGTGTTAAATATATTAAAAAGTCTTTTTAATGTATAAGGGGGCGGGGGGGGGGGGGTCGCACTCAGAGGCTTGCTATGTGAAAGGGGTCACCAGTAAAAAAGTTTGAGAACCACCGATTTAAGGAATGTTAATGAAGATCTATTGAGAATTCTTAACTAAAATGTGATTTCCTGAACAAGATTTGACAATTCTTCTTAAACTTCAATTACTGGATAGATTCCTTTAGACAAATGCCTCTGAACGTAACTCCAGACAAACAATAACTGATAAAGTATAACTCAAGACAGCGCCACACAGATACATAGGAGATGCTTCTACTATGTAAAAAGCACTGAAATTTATTTCCCATGTGCAGATATTGTTGCAAGGACAGGTTGTGACGTTATTGACAATAACTGGGACCATATAGATCATTGTTACAACCAAGGTCCTGTAGTGGCACCAAATCGTATCTAAAGGGGGTCAAATGTGGTGTCTAAGACCGGGTTATGCTTGGCTGGTTATGATTATGTCATTTATATGTATGTATCAGTTTTGTAGTTGAAGTTATGAATATTGGCTTTACACTGTCTGTATTTCAAACTGGGGCTGGGCTTCTGGGACCCAGGACAAGCTATCAGCTCTGCTAGGCCCGCTTGATGGCCCATTAAGAGCCATCAGTGATACAATGGATCCATTGAGAGAAGGCAGACACGCCTGTGACTCAGCAAATTATGCAGGGACTTGCCCATGTGACTCCAGACTCCATTTTTGCTGTGATTTTCCACAGTAAGGACAAAGAGGTGCCTTTACACCTGGAAGAAACTATAAAAGGCAGCTGCCTCATCTCCATTTTGTCTTCATTTCCTGCTTCTTACCTCTGGAGGAACCTTGCTACACATGGAAGCTTTGAACAAAGGACTGAAGGACCCATCCCAGCTGGGGATGTAATCCAGAGATTTGATTTGAACCTGCAGTATTTCATCTTTACTGCAAGCCTGGACCATGAACTTTGCCATTACTGTAGGTAATTGATTCCTTTTAACCAATTCTAGCTCTCACCTATACCTTTTTCCTTTTATGAATAAACCTTTAGATTTTAGATTCTAAAGGATTGGCAACAGCGTGATTTGTGGGTAAGATCTGATTTGTATATTGACCTGGATCTGGGGGCTTGGTCCATTGGGATCGGGAGGACCTTTTTATTTTACTGGGGCATTGGTTTTCATGACCATTTGTCCCCATAACGAGTGCCACTGGTAGTGAGACTGGGAAACTGGAGTGTCTAAGGGGATTGCTTGTGTGACTTGTGGTTAGCCAGTGGGGTAAAACCAAAGTCTCCTCTGGCTGGCTGGTTTGGTTTGCCTTAGAGGTGGAAAAACCCCAGCCTTGGGCTGTAGTTGCCCTGCTTGAAGCAATTTGTCCAGAACTGGCACTCTCAGTTAGGTCCCACCAGAACCAGCATTGTTACACAGGTCAATATGGCTAAATAGGGCCCAATTTTGCATCCACTAAAGTCAAGACTAAGCTCCCATTGATTTCAGTGGTAAAGGATCATGACCATACTCTACTTCACATGTGCTTTAAGCCCCCAAAATCTACATGCAACTCAATGGCTGTTTAAGGATCACAGAATTTTCTGGACCCATCTAACTAAAAAAAAAATAAATCACAGAATTGGAGGAATATTGTATACAGCAACATATTTCATGGATACTCTTCATGACTGTTTTCCTTAACAGTTTAAATAGTAAATGGAATGAGAGGTAATGTTATTTAATGGATTGGAAACTAGTTAAGGGGTAGAAAAAAAAAACAAAAAGAAGTAAACAGTTGGTTTTCAGCATGGAATGAAGTAGCTGCCCCAAAGACTGATCAGAAGTCAGTGCAGATAATTGCAAGTACAAATGATTGCTACCATACACACGAAAAGCTCACTGCTAGAGCAATCTAGGGCTGAGGCACAGACGTATTTTCCCGGGACCATATACAAATTTTAACGTTTTTCATTCTCACCTGGAATTTTTCTTAAAGCAAAAGGCAGCTTGTGCAGACTGCACAGTATCATTTTCACTAGCTGATTTTGACCCATGGTGGCCAAGAAAAACACCGTGCACAAGATCCTATGCAAACATCTAAGAGCGAATAGGGATTTCATTTGGGAAAGCTCCTTCAGTGGCACTTTTGCTACTGCCTCCTTACTTTACGTACCCTTCATCACACTTTTTTTTTTTTTTTTCTTAAACACAGATTTTGCCCCTTTGGTCTGAATAACTTTTGTGTGTATGCATGCACGCTTGGGTGCCCCTAGAGGCGCAGTAAAAATGAGTCTGACATACACACACAAGATGAAATGGTTTTACTGAACAGCAAGGGGAGAAAACGTACTTAACCTTCTCCATACCCTTTGACAAAAAGAGAAATTCAGTCAAATCCTCTGGGTAATGGAACTTACTCTTATAATAGAAAGGAACCATGATGGGTAGAGCAGATTGAATCTAATGGAAAAATGGACTCAGTAAAAAGGTCCTGTCAAGATGTGTATGATTGCAGTGAGGTAAAAGTTTAAGAGGTTGGCTTTGGTTCCAAATTTTATCCAAATACTGGCATTTGTGTATTGGATTGGAATCTCATGCAAAGAAACTCTGCCATATGATTGTATGTATCTGTCTACTTATCAGCATGTCAAAAATACAACAGAAAACCACCTTTCCAGCTACGTAAAAACAAAAGAATGGCCATACTTTAGGTTGAACAGATAGCAAATGTGAAAAATCGGGACGGGGGTTGGGGGTAATAGGTGACTATATAAGAAAAAGCCCTGAATATCAGGACTGTCCCTAAAAAATCGGGACATCTGGTCACCCTACCATACTGGGTCAAAACCTATGGTCCATCTAGCCCAGTATCCTGTCTTCTGAGAGTGGCCACTGCCAGATGCTTCAGAGGGAATTAACAGAACAGGGCAATTTTGAATGAGCCATCTCCTGTCATCTGGTCCCAGCTTCTGGCAGTCGGAGGTTTAGGGACAGCACATCCCCCGGCCAGCGCCATGTCCCGCAGCTCCCATTGGCCTGGAGCAGTGAACTACGGCCAGTGGAAGCTGCGACCGGCCGAACCTGCGGACGCGACAGAACAGCAAACCGGCCCTGCACGCCAGGGGCTTTCCCTGAAGAAGCGGTGGACCACACTTGAGAACCACCGATTTAGATAGTGGCATTGTAGTATTTTCTTTTACCTTTCCTAATGGTTCCTAGCATTCTATTAGCGTTTTTGACTGCCACTGCACACTGGGCAGATGTTTTCAGAGAACTATCCACAATGACCCCAATAGCTCTTTCTAGAGTGGTAGCAGCTAATTTAGACCCCATTAATTTATATTCATAATTGGGATTATGTTTTCCAATGTGTTTTAGTTTACATTTATCATAATTGATTTTCATCTGCCATTTTGTTGCCTGGTCAGATTCTTGTGAGATCCTTTTGTAATTCTTCACAGTCAGCTTTGGACTTAACTATACATTGTATCTGAAGAAGAAAGAATGAAGACCAGTGAACATGAAAAACATTGGATGGCAGGGGATACAAAAGAAGCAGGCCAATTTTTTTTAAACTCTACACATTTTAAAGTTTGGGATCCTATTTGGTCCAAACTTGATTGCCCATCATTAACTGCAGGTATCCAGTTCAGATTTAAGTTCCTCCATAATTGAAATGCATGGCAAATAATCAATATTCATGAGCTTGCTTCACTAGCAAGTGTGTTCCTTTTCCTGGGACACTTAATTCCCTGGAAAAAAAAGAAGCCCCGTTCACAGACCGTGGCATGCTGAAGACTCTTATTAGCTAGGTCCTGAGGCAGTTTCAATTACTGAAGACTGTGCAAAATTAAGTGACGAATTAAGTCTGAGCCCAACTTCATCAAATGTCTTTAAACAAACATCTGTTTCTGAAACCACAACAAAAGGACGTTTCATTTAATTAAAGAATCATTTTAGAATTATGAAGGGTTTTTTTGTTTAATTTAAATTAAAAGGTATCAATTCATAACATCTGGCGCTGACATCAAGCCGAAGAATGAATGATCTAATTCTCCTTGGCTCAATAGCTGACTTTAGTCAAAGATAGGCTCTGCTTGACCTTACTCTACGAAGTAATGATAGTACAAGCTGCAAAATTAGGACATAGACATTATTAAGCTCAACAAAATTGTTTTTTGCTGTCTACATTCCAGAGAAGGCAATAAACAGGAACCAAGTTTAAAATGACCTCTTCCCATTAACATAAATAAAATAAACAAAAGTAACCTGGGGCTACACATGTGCTGCCATGGAGCCTGTTCCTGATTTTAAATCCAAACGATTCCCGCCCCCCCCCCCCCCCCCCCGCCCTTTTTGTCCTGCATCTTGCTTTTGGCTAAATCTACAGGACATGCCTCTTCCACCCCATGCCATAACCCAGTTAAGGAAGCGGACAACAGAAAGGCTAATCCGATTGTTCTCGGTGAACATGCAGCCAGCTCCATGGGTTTCAAGTATAATCACAAGCCGTTGTTATAAAAAGGTGGGGAGAGCAGCAGGGGTGGTGGGGTTTATTTTAATTTGAATGTAGTGCTAGCAAAAGGCGCCAGATTGAAAGGCCTGAACACTGAGATGCTGTGTTTAGCCACAGAACAGGTTCAGAAAAGATAGCAATAATATAAGCTTCCCTCAGACTGCCCTGCCAAACTGTCTCAGCCTTGATGTAGTGGGGGGACTGTAGGCGCAAGAAAATGGTTTACACCCTAGGTCCATACAATGCAAGGCAATATACCAAAATATGTTGCTGATTTTAAGATGTTTCCGTAGACCTGCAAGGAGACCTCCAATACCACTGCATATAGGTCAAAGAGTCTTCATGTATTAATGAATGTCAGCCATTACAGACCTAGAATGGAATGCTGAATGTTTAGACTGTATAATTTTACATGGGTCTTTGGTGTGCAAGGACTTTGCAAACAAGTAAGAGACAGGTAACTGATCCACAAGAGGTACGTGTGATATTTTACTTTTTTTTTTTAACAGACAAAACTTTTAAGCAATAAGACGGTGTGGGCCTCTCCCTGGGCTTGCTGTATGTTCACCTCTCTCTAGGCCTTTCCTCCCCTCTCTAGCAACCAGTGAGGGATTGCAAATGTTTTCTTCTCTCTTCCTGCAGCCCTCCTCCTTGTATTTTAAGGTGTAGCAGAGTCACACTCTGAGTCTATAACCACTAGATACTGGATTTCAGGATATATAGTTAAATCTCTCTCTTTTCCCACTATTTTAAAAAAAAATTAATATTGTTTTCTTAATGATGCCCAATTTTCCTGATGCTTTTACTAGGTATTTAAGGGTAACTGTCGCTTAAAATCCCCCTTGTACATTTCACGCTGCCTTTTTTTTGTGTTTATAAATTAAGACCAAGTTACTGTTTAAGCCACCATATCTGATAAGTATTTGAGGTAAAGCTACCTCACTCTTTCGCACAGGTTCTTGCTGTATGTCAGCATTTTTGATTAGGGCATCGTCATGAAATCCTTTCCCCATTGTTTCTTTTGTCCATACTTCCTGACACTCCCCTCTTAGTTCATTAGTTTAATTTTATATTCCTATTTAGAGGAATCTATCATTTTGGTCATTTTACAGCATTTTTTGCTACTTTGTCTGCCACCCTCATTTTTTGCTATCCCAACATACCGTGGGATCCATGCTATTTCAATTGTTTACTCCCATCTGCACCAATTCTGTTGTTAGTAACAATATTTCACATTAATTATATCATTTTTGTTATCTGAATTCCTATTTAGATTGCCAGAAGTCCTGACAGTGAATCTGACAAGATGACAATGGAGGATTCACACATCCAGTATCTAGTACACCACCACCATTATCTCTGCTAGTTTGTATATCATAATGGCAACAAAATTTGATAGACTAATGTATTTCTTTATTCCAAGTGGTGGGATGCAGAATGCTGCATCACACTCCCTATTTTCTCATTTTTATACCCATCCGCAAATATTTGGCAATGTTTGCCCTGTTTATCACATATATATTGAGTTGCTATATTTAATACATTTAGCTTTCCTGTCCAATTTTAATTTCATTATATAGTTCCACATTTATATCAGGGAGAGGAGTGATTCTCCACCCGTAATGCATTTTCCCATGGCTGCATACGCTAGTATCTTTTTAGGTCTTTCTTTTCTCTTAGTTGCTTTGTCCATACTTCAGTCCTACCAAGGCATTTTTGGTCCCGCCCATGCTGTCCACTGACTTTCCAGTATTCTTCATTTATTTGTTTAGTGTTGCCAGCTTCCCTGTCTCCTATGTCTTTTGTCCAAAAGGTTAAGTCCAAAAATGTCATTCTCAACGCTACAGGCATTTCACCTGCAACTATTAGAATTACATGCAAAGGGGTCATGATGAATGCACCACATGCAATGCATAATGGACTTGGATTGAATCTAGCTTCCTCAGGTTCATTTCTGATGCTGAACTAAATGCTTGGCATCCATACTTCAATAATTAGTCTTATTAATGCTTTATAACAGATTACTATTGCTTTTTTACTCATGCTTCAGGTGGTTCCTAACGTACTTTTAAGTAGATTGATTTTACCTTTACATTGATCTACATTATTTTCAATGTGATCCTTTCATGTTAGCTTGTATCAAATGCCACATCCAGGAATTTGTAACTTTTAGCTATACCTGTATGTTGTTCATATAGAGACAGTTTATAGTCTTCTCTCATTTTCTTTTGATGAATATTATTCCTTTAGTTTTGAGAATTGAAAATTTACAGCCCCATATTGCCTCAATCTTTACTTCTCCTAAGTGTTTTATTTATAGTATTTGCTTCTCAGCTATTTCCTGTTTTCTGTTTTTGGTCCATATGGCACAGTCATCTGCAAATGAGGAAATGCCTATTCCTGAACTCATCCTTTTTTGGTGATTATTTGTCATTACTTTGAATAAGGTAGGGCTGATAACACTCACCTGTGGAATACAATTTGCGATTACATATATGCTAGAAGAGGATTTCCCTACTCTGACCTGCATAGTTCCTTTACTTAAGAAATCATTTATCCATCTATATATATTTTTCTTTTTATGCCCATGGATGCTATTTTATGCAATAAGCCCTGTGTCCATAACATAACATATATGCTTTTTGAGTATCTAGGAAAACTACTATCTTATAGTCATTGTTTCTCGTACTTTTGTGCTTCCATCTGTACTCTTATTATATGATCAACTGTACTCCTTCCCCTCCTGAACCCACTTTGCCAGTTGTCTGTCAGTCCATTTCTCTCCAGATATGTTGTTAATATTTCAGTCACCATTCTTTTCAGGGCTTTACGCATATATGATGTAAGGGCAATTGGCCTGTACACATCTTGTACCACAGCTTACTTGGTTTCCACACTGGGGCTACAACAGCATGTTTCCACTCCACTGGTAGCTCAACTTTTCCTCATATACTGTGGTACAATTTTTGACTCCCATCATCCAGGTATTTTAGCAATTTGTTACATATGCCATCATTCCCCGATGCAGCGTTTTTGCTATTATTTATAGCTTTTTGAAGTTCCTTGATACAGAAGTTTTCATTGAGTATTGTATTCTTTTCCTCCTCCCACCTCTTCCAGTTCTCATGTTTCTCTAATTATTTTTTCCTCTCACATATATTTCTATAATCTGATTTTCACCATTACTAATGTGTGGAATATTTCTGCTAGGGTTTCTATTTTTTTCCTTTATTAAAGCTTTTTATCCCTTGGCATTTTACAATTAGGCCTGGTATAGAAGTGCTACTCCATATTCCATTTATTGTCTTAATCTGCCTATATGTGTCTGATGTTTTAGTATTTATTTATGTTCCCCACAGTTCTTTCTCCAGCTTTTTTTTTTTTTGACTTTTTAATAGTCCTCTGCACAATTGCCTTGTTTCGTTTACATTTCAGTGAGTCCTCACTATTCATTGTAATTTTTGCTTTCTTATATGCCTTGTTCCTTTCCTTAAACCATTTTTTTCCATTCCTCAGTCCACCATGGAATATGGTTGCTACCTTAGGATGACTTGATAAAGATATCAAGGTATATATATCAAGATATAAAGGTATAGCTAACTTTGCTGCCATTATGATTCCCTTACTTATATTGCTACTAACCGGCTCAATGTCATCACTTACACACTGTTCATTAATATTTAGATTGCATTTGCTTCTAAATACTTCTCAGTTTTCTTTTTTAAATATTCCAAGTAATGGGCCTTCCCCCATCCTCAACAGCACCGTTACCATGGCATCCCGTAGGTAACGATCACTTCTTATTCCCTTGTGTTCATGGGCTTCCCAGGTATATTTGCTTGCTATACTACTTGGCAATTCCGAGGTCTAGACAGGAGAGGTTTCGATTGGCTGTATTAAACCTAGTGGGTGTAACATCATTCAGTATTACTAGATTATTTTCACCAATTAATTGCTCTAGACAGTTGCCGTTCTTATCCTTTTTTCCACTTCCCCATAATCAGTTATGGATTCTTAGGTCTCCTCATATATCATATGGGTCTATTGCATCTTCAGTTATCTCTGTTAGATCCTGAATGTCCAGTTTTTCACAGGGGTTGTAAACAATATATATTCTCAAAAATGGAGACTTATTTTTCTTTGGACTCACCACAGAGTTATACTCTATATTTAGTTTCTTCACCTCAATTACAAGATAATTAGTTTTCCTCAATGAATGTAAAAGCTGCTTCCTACTTCTTTATCTTGCCATAGATGCCATATCCTGGGATTCTGAAATCTAGTTTTCCTATTCACCATGTTTTTTGTATGCAAATGATATCAGGTTTAGTAGCCTTATCAAGGATATTTTACATTCGTTCCTCTCCACATGCTATTCGGCTATCCAACAGTAAATAGTCAGTACCATTCTATTTATCCTTCAGAATTTCCTTCATTTAAAAAAAAAAGCATGGAGTTGTTCTACCAATAAGTTGCTAACGCATAGGTACTTCGCTGCTGCTTTAATTAGAATTTTCATTGTCTCTGTTTTCCCCACTCTGTGATATGCATTTTATTACTTCAGTCATAAAAGCTATTAATGTCTATTTGTCTACGCATGTGTCTTCTATTTTCCCTGTAACACCCATCATATCTTTTGATTTATTCTGTTGTGTTTCTCTCTTTAACCTTACTAAGTTTTCTTTCCTCTTCCCCTTTTGGTCTTAGATATCTCCTAGTAGCTTCCACATATGATGGGCTATTTTTAACTTTTGTTTTTTGTATCTCTTTACCTTGTTTTGGTGATATACAACCTCCACTGTGCTGCACTGTGCTTTCCTCTACACTTGAATTCTGTCCCTTCCACACAACCATGATAGAAGAGCTCTCTTCCACATTTACTGCATCTAATTTTCCCTTTACATATATTTGCCACATGTCCAAACCTTTGGCACCTGTTGCACCTCACTGGGGGTGGAATATATGGTTCTGACCAAAATATCTGATATCCAGTTGTTACCCTATCTGGAAGGGTTTCTCCTTTAAATGCAAGTACCACAGCTGTTGACATCTGTCTTTCCACTCCTCTTGTTAAACAGCTGCTTAGCAGATAGTACCTTATCCCCTATGCCTCACCTTTAGTCATTTAGATCGGCATCCCATCAGATACTTGGCGGTTGGCAGCTTACTTCGTTTTACTAGCATTTAATTTTTAAGAGTTTCCCCAGTGGTCCCTTGCATCTACATTCAATTAATAGATCTGCTTGTAGCTTTCTAACTCTGTCTCCAGCACTTTTTTTAAAATCCACTCTGCCACTTGTACTATCTTCACATCTTTGACTAGTGATTTCAGTATTATAAGTTAGGAAAGTAAGGAGAAAAATCTATCTTTTGCCTGTTGGTTCTTCTAGCTCTGGCATGTCCCCCCTTTTCTTTTTCCTAACCTGCTACCAGTCTTCCCCTCTATCTCCTTTCATCATCTTCTAGACTGATTTCTGTATTCTCCATTATATCTCCCATCACCCCTCCATGTATAGTTCAGCCAGATCTGCTCAGCTGCCCTGCCTACCCTATCTCCAGCCCAGCCTAACTGAAGCCTGGATCCCTCAGCCTCCAGCCCAGACCCTACCAGCCTTGGGCCACCTCCACTGAGCTCTCAGCGAGACCGCCACTTGACCTTCTTCAGTGACCACATCCTTTGGCCCTTATTTAGGTGCCTAAAGGGCAACTGAGTTCTTGTGATGATCTGGCCCCAATTATGAGTTAAGGCTTTGGTATTCTGTGATCCTGGTTCTATATAATGATTCTCATTATATGCTTTTTTTAAAAAACAATTTTTCCTTGCTTGAGTGGAAAGAACAAACCTTCTTCACTCTGTGCATTATATCCCACACAATCAGGGAATATGAAAAGATCTCTTGCAAAAAAACCAAAAAACAACAACGAACATGTGTTAGATATATTTTCTTTTGCCATTCTTGAACTGGAATTAACTTGCAAAGGAGAAACAGCCAGTCTGGCTCATTTACCTTTGAATGTTGACCCTCTTTGAAAAGGCCTAGACACAACCTACTGTCCCATATACCTACTGTCACTCTGACTGCCAAGGATGGTCTCCCAGCACTGTTCTCCATAGCATTCCAGTCAAACAAAATGCCTCATATTCACATGACATGTTGTGTCACCCAGTGTGTTCTTAATTGGTTTACCATGTACCTGCTGGAATGCAATCTGTCAGTTTGGCAACCTTAGATACCTGCAAGCATCATGCTGTTCTCTCATCCTTTGCTCAGGTACTTTAGCTAGGCACAGATACGTCAGTGAAAGGGATGATGCATCGGGTACTTGCACTGAGGGAGGAGGAACTTCCTGTAGAAGAGCTTGCAGTTACTACCATGAGCGGCTCATGTGAAATCAACTTTGGTCATCACCTATGTCAGGGTAAACTTTCTGGCCAAAGGGCCACACCTGGGTATGGAAATTGTATGGCAGGCCATGAATGCTCACAACGTTGGGGGTTGGGATGCGGGGGGGGGGGGGGGGGGGGGGGGGGGGGGGGGGAGTATGACTCCGGCTGGGGGTGCAAGCTCTGGGGTGGGGATGGGGATGAGGGGTTGGGGGTGCAGGAGGGTGCTCCGGGAATGTGGGGGATCAGGGCTAGGGCAGGAGGTTGGGGCATGGGAGAAGGTCAGGGGTGCAGGTTCTGGGTGGTGCTTACCTCAAGTAGCTCCTGGAAGCAGTGACATGTCCCCCTCTGGCTCCCAGGCAGAGGCGCGGCCAGGCACCGCTGCCTGGTCCTCAGGTGCTGCCCCTGCAGCTCCCATTGGCCACAGTTCCTAGTCAATGGGAGCTGCGGTGGTGGTGCTTGGGGCGGGGGCAGCATGCAGAACCCCCTGGCTGCCCCTACATGTAGGAGCTGGAAGGGGGACATGCTGCTGTTTCCAGGAGCCATGCAGAGGCACGGCATGTGTGGAGTGGGGGCAAGCCCTGGACCCCGCTCCCTGGTGGGAGCTCGAGGTATGGATTAAAACATCTGAAGGGCTGGATGTGGCCCACGGGCCATAGTTTACCCACCCGTGACCTACGTCCTAGTTCAGATAATCTGCTGTCTGATGAGTGGAGAGCAAGCCCACTCCATACTCACCCTGCAATGCTGACTCCAGTCCTGCAGGGCTGGGCCAGGCTCTCTGCTCCAAGCATTGAGACCTGTCACACGCGATTGCAGCACTATTCAGGTTTGGCTCTATCATGATGGAGGGGTGGCTGGACCAAACCTGAGTGGTGCTGTGACACAGAGATTTCTGTGACTTCAACTGAGCCCATGAACCCACGCTAAAGCCATTCCTGGGTAGGAGTTACATGATGAAAGTGTGTACGCCAGGTGAACCAGAGACACCATTCCACCAGGGAGAAGAGGACTTACAATTTAACCTCCATTTCCCTTGGGAATGATTTCATACTACTTTTAAATGCAGTGAGCTGTACCATGGCTTTTGAAGCCAAATCTGCAGGAACTGGGGGGCAGGGTTTAAGTATATCAAATAAATTAAAGAAGGGAGACGGTGTATAAGGCTACGTCTACACTGCACACTTTACAACGACGCAGCTGCACCGTTGTAAAATACGCGGCGTAGCCGCTCTTTAATCTCAGGAGAGAGTTTTCCCAGCGACAAAATAAAACCACCTCCAATGAGAGGTGGTAGCTTCATCACTGGGAGCACGGCTCCTGCCAACGAAACGTGGTCCACACTCGCGCTTTTTGTTGTTTTAAAACTTTTGTTGTTCGGGGGGGGGGGGGGTGTTTTTCACTCTCCTGAGCGACAAAAGTTTTAACGACGGAAGTGCCAGTGTAGACAAAACCTAAGCATATCTGGTGCGCCACATCAGCAGCAGTTTCAAGAGGAGGATGTCGGCAGGCACTTTGCCCTGAGGGTTGCTGTGGGGAGTGCACCCTGAGACAATGACGATGACACTTTTTAAAAAGGGTGCAACACATGCTCCTTTAACACATGTGGAAAAGGTGGCAGGGGGGTTGAATGGCAGCAGCAGAATTCCCAGCACCTTGCACTCAGAGCGATCACCAGAAGTACTCTGGCTTCCTCCAGCACAGAAGGGAAGGTAGCATTGAGCTCCCAGGTCACACTCAAGTCAGTACTTAACGCGGATGGCTGGATAACACCTTTAAAAGAATGCTACACCCGTTATGCTCAGTACAATACTCAACCCAATGAGGGAAGCAGCACCTCTCTGGACATGTAGTGTGACAACATGTCGGTATGTGAAAATTGTAATTCAGCTCCTTATTTTTGAGCCTGCTCTGTCCACCTAAAATGGTAACAACTTGTGACACAGAAAAAAAATGAGGACCTAAATTTCCATAACCCATTTTCTATTACACTGTACTACTGGCTTAGGAAACTGAAACACTACAGTATACTGATTTTCTTTTCTTTTTTGGTGGTCATGAAATTCAAGCCCTCTTGAATTCAATGGGAGTTTTGTTACTGCCTTCAATTAAGTCAATAATTCACCTTTCGTATTTAAATGAGATGCTTGATGTTTACACAGTGACACGAGTGTTTGGTCTGTCAGGCCAGTTTTAAAGCAGGAAGGATGGAAGCTGGTTTCTAGTTGCTGGCATTTGGCCCTAAAAATTGTCACTTTTCCACAGTACTGAAATACCAATTTAATTGTAATTGTTGTTTCAAATGCAGTTTGCATATGACAAGAAGCAAGTCTTATGTGCATTTCAACATGTTAGAATTGGCAATATATGGGTGGAGCTCTCAGCTGAGATGTTCTCATTTCCTTAGGGAAACAGTCCTATAATGCAGATTTGTCTCATTATTGATGTTTAAAAAATAAAAAGAAAGAAAGAGGCCCAAGGCTTCCATTCTTGAATTGTTCTGGAATAGCAATTAATATTTTCTTGTGTCCCAATTTGCATTTCCAGAGTCTGGAATGCAAATTTCTCCAGAAGTGGCTGAAGAAAAAAAATCTGGTAAAAATAATCTTCAGCAATAAAATATTTTTAGTATATAACCCTCCCACAATTGTTTATTATTACTATTTTACATATGGTGCATCATCAAGACCTGTGACATTTTTAATTTTTATCCTATATGGCAATACTACTCACAGGCTAAGTAACAAAAAAACCAAGCAACTTTTCTGATGCCAGACGCTGAAGATCAATAGCTATTTCACAAAGTTTATGGCATAATTAAAATGTGTAACAGGAATAATTTTATTTTCAACCCCTCAGGCTAAGTCGAGAATTACTGACTAAGTCAAAGTTATGTGGTGTAATGTTTTTATTATGTTTATGGATAATATAAAGGCGTTTATGGCTTTTATATGTAATTTGGTAAGTATAGAAACAGTGAGGAGGAAAATTCCTCTGCATCGGCAAAACATCAATTGTAAAAGTCATTTTAGGTAGGTGTACGGAAGTAGATTTATGCCACTTTCCTTTCATTCATAATCACCTAAACTTTAACCTGGAAGCATGTGAATTTAAGACAACTAACTTACACATGAGTATTTGCATTAATTTCAGTGGTGCTCATATACTTAGAGCGTGTGTGAAGTCTTTGGAGGATTGGGGCCAGAGGGAGTGTGTGGCTTTTGTTTCAAAACAAATGGAATGGAATCTTAGAACCCACTCCTTCAGTTGCATAAAAAACAAAATCACTGAGAGAAAGTTACCAAACTGCACACAAAGACGACAAATATGAATAGGGCTGTTTTTGTTTTCAAATGTCTCAGCTCTTTGTGCATTGGCAGCAACTCAAAGGAACTTCAGGTAGTATTTGCTGAGTGTGCTGTAGGGATGCCAGCCAATCATTCCAGAAGTAACTGACTCATTGGCTGAGAGAGCCACACATGGGGAGAGGGTGTGGTGTAAACAAAAAATTTACAGTTCATCACAGGGATGATTCAAACCTCACCTCCACAATGCACTGCATTTCACAGTGACTCAGCAAATGTGTTTTTAGCACAAGGAATTGAATTCTAAAGAGGAAGGAAGATGCTTGACTTCACCTCTCCTCCCATCTCTCTGCTCATGACAGCAACGACTCTCAAAGAACTGAACTACGGGAGAGTGGTCCCAGGCTGAAAGGAGGCCCAGCCTGTGACGTACAATGGTGTATGAGGAGACAAAACCTTTGCTTTTATGTTCACTTAGCTTGTTAAGTTAGGCATCAGCTTACATATTACTCTTATCTTCTTTTGTAACCAATCCTGACCTTTATGCATCATCACTTTTAATCAATCAAAATCTATCTTTCTGTACTTTATAAACTTATCTTATTGTTTTATCTTAACCAGTGTGTTTGGATTAAAGTGGGTGGGAAATGCCATTTGGGATAACAAAACTGGTGCACATATCATTTTCCTTTGATAAAATGACAGACTTTCTATGAGCTTGCATTGTTCAGTAGTGTACTGGACAGTACAAGATGCACATTTTGGGGGGAACAAGGCTGGGACTAACAACTTGCAAGTGTCACCCTGTATGTAATTCATGAGTGACTCGTAAGAGTGCTCGTGTATTTAGCTGGGAATGAGTTTGCATGCTGAAGGCTGTGAGAGCAGGCCAGGAGTGGCTGTTCTGACAGCCAGAGCAGCATGGCTAGATAATTAAGGGGGGACAGCTCTTCAATGGTCCAGACTGTAGCCTGGGTAATGTCAGAATACCTCATCCAAAAATAGCCTACCTGAGCTTGATAAAGAGAATCACAGAAAGTAGAGATGGAAAAATCCTAATAGCTTATCAAAACAGTCCTTCTGCCAAGACAAGATTGTTCCCTATAGCCATTGATATATGTACTTTTACCAGAGACATTGTGAAAGTTAAGGGTCTACGAGGCCAGCATCTCTCATAAATAATAGCTTGAAGGAGACGTTTTCAGCCTGTGAGGTACAGACTTCGAATGACCCACGCTGAAGCTTTCAAAATTCTCTACCAATTTAGTTTTTAAGGTTTTGATGGCTTAGATATGCATGTACATCACCTTGATCAGCTTCACTTCAACCCATCTCACGAGAAAAGGAAACCCCACGGTGGTATTACCAGAGGAAGGGTTGACACTATGAGTCAGAAAGAGGAAGGTGGTTAAGGGAGAGTGGAAAGGGAGATGGGAGGGACTGGTGAGTGAACAAGGATATAAATAAATAAAAATAAATATATGGAGATATGCCTATCTCATAGAACTGGAAGGACCTTGAAAGGTCATCAAGTCCAGTCCCCTGCCTTCACTAGTAGGATCTGTCCCCTGACAGATTTTTGCCCCAGATCCCTAAATGGCCCCCTCAAGTATTGAACGCACACAACCCAGGGTTTAGCAGGCCAATGCTCAAACCACTGAGCTATCCCTCCCCCTCATGACAATGCCATAACAATGCCAGAGAACGGAACTGACCGACCTTTTGCCCCCAGTCAGAATAGATGAGGGTAGCAGGCCACCAAGAATAGAACAGGTGGGTGGGATCACCAGGTATTGCTTAGGAAGTGGTGATTAAAGAGGGAAAATTGCAGAGCCTGGTTGGATTCTCCATGGATTCCGGTAAGTATCCACATCCAACTTCTGAAAAGCAGATGTTCTCCCACTACTCTGTGCATTTTGTTTTCATGACAGAGTTGTGCTATCATAATGCAGCACTGTATCACCGAGATGAAACAAACAATCACAACCTCCCCACCTGGCAGGAGTGCCGGGTGGGGAAAGCCCGAGCACCCCAGACCCCGGCTGCAGCCACGGGACTGGGGGAGCTCTAGCTCCCTGCCTCAGCCTCAGCGCTGGGGGAGCTCTCACTTCTCGCCAGAGCCCTGGGGCCATGGAAGCAGGGGGAACAGAGCTTCTTCAGTGTTGGGGCTGCAGTGGGGGGGGCAGAAAGGAACAAACAGGTTGCGGGGCCACAGTGGGGAGGGGGCACAGAATGGGGCAGACCGTGGGTGGAATGGGGCAGGGCTGCAGGGGGAAGGGGCAGAACAGGGTTGGGACTACAGGCAGAAGGGGTGGGGAGGGGCCCCACACTTGGTCTGGCCCAGGGCCCCACGAAATCTTAATCCAACTTTGGGTGAGAGGTTTACGCAAACCTCAGAGGATTCTGTTTTGCAGTCAAATCCAAAAAAGCTAAGCCTGGTTTTGGGGATCTGCCACAAAACTTTTGCACAATCCAGGAAAAACACCACCTCTGTAATACCGTCAATATCAGTGCCTTCAGGCGTCAACTATTGCATGCTCATCACATTTAACTAAAGCTGCCCAGAGGCAGCATGAACATCTGCACCTAATTATTCCAAATATTCTTCCCCTTCCACACACGCACACATTTATGTCCTTTGCTTGTTCACCACAGTGGCTGCTTCCTCCCCACTCCTAAATTATCCTCCTGACTTAGCTGACAAACGGGTGATAACTGGGGTGCCACTGTCAGGAAATGCTGACCAGGCCCCTCTACCTGGACAACTCAGTCCTGAAGGCTCTGTTTCTCCCCTCCCTCGTCAACTGCTTTCCACTGCCAAAGCTGGCCCCAGCCCCTGCTGGAACTGTCACAGAGAGGTAAGAGAGAACCCAGCTGCTCCTTTCTTGTGGACACAGTAAAGGAGATGGAGAAGAACTGCCTCCTCTACCTGGTCCCCAACTTTGTTCCTCCTCCCTAGAGCCACTGCTGGGATCAGGAAAGATGGAAAATGTGCAAGAAAAATTCCCATGACCAACTCAAAAGTGGGAGATCTCATAAATTATCCAGAAGGGGTGGATGCTGGGGGGTGGGAGAGGGTACGGGTGCTGGGCTGGGGGTGCGGGTTCCAGGGTGGGGACAGAAATGAAGAGTTCAGGGTGCGGGAGCAGGCTCTGGGCTGGAGCAAGAGGTTGGGATGCAGGGGCAGGGTGATGACTTCGGCTAGGGGTATAGGGCCAGGGATTTGGGGTGCAGGAGGGGGCTCCAGGCTGGGGCTGAAGGGTTCAGATTGTGGGAAGGGGTTCCGGGCTGGAGGTTTTGGGGTGGAGGGATGAGAGGGCTCCAGCTGGGGGTGCAGGCTCTGGGGTAGGGCTGGAGATGAGGAGTTTGGGGTATAGGAGGGTGCTCTGGGCTGGGACCAAGGGATTCGGAGGGCAGGAGGGGGATTAGGGCTGGGGCAGGGGCGAGGAGGGGGTATGTGTGCAGGTTCTGAGAAGTGCTTTCCTCAAGCTGCTCCCGGAAGCAGCGGTATGTCCCAATACCCCCTCCGGCCCCTCTGCGGAGGCGCAGCCAGGCGGCTCAACGCGCTGCCCCGTCCGCAGGCCCCGCCTCCCGCAGTTCCCATTGGCCGCAATTCCTGGCCAATGGGCTGGGAGCCGCGGAGTCACCGGGGGGTGGGGGAGAGGGATGGAAGTAGAATGCAGAGCCACCTGTCCGCACCTCTGCCAGCAACAGCAGGGACTGGGAGCCGCTTGCGGGGAGCCGCCCATGAGCATCCACCCCGGACCTAAAAATGTTTACTGTGGACACTTGTGTCCGTGTACTCAAAACTTTGCTGACCCCTGATCTGGGGTGTAAACTGTGCAGAGCCACCAGAGTTTTGTAGTTTCCACTCAAAAACTACAATTTATCCCAGATTCATCCATTTGTTTACAAACCGTAGAGGAACTGATGCACTTTCAGGTTCAAAGCAAAGTTTGAACAAGGCAAGTGTCCCTGGTTTCAATTTCATTGCTAGAGATTTGCAATACTCTACTAGTAAGGCTAAGAAACGTGTATTATGTGTAGCTTAGAAACAGAATATGCACATAGGGCCTCCTGGCAGTTTCTGCATCCTAGGTAGACATATTTTGTAGGGATATAAATAGGGTCTAGGATTTATATTTAAATTTCAAGAGTTTGTGTTTGTCTTTTATAAAGTTTAACCCAGGGATCTCAAACTCAAATCACCACAAGGGCCACATGAGAACTAGTAAATTGGCCCGAGGGCCGCATCACTGAAACCTTTTCATACAATGATACAAAAGTATAGTCAAAAATGAAAAAAATGAAGAGTAATATAGTATTCTATTAAAAGTCAATGTATTAACTTTTTAAAAACTGTAATGCAAAGAGGGGTTTTAATAAAATATAAACACTCAGTAATGTTTGGAGCTTGGCTGCCAGTGGAGTTGGTGCCTATGGCGGGCTGCAGGAAATAACTCCGCGGGCCGCATGTTTGAGACCCCTGGTTTAACCTGTATATGGCAGACATGCTGTGAGAAGATCAGATCTTACCCAAGATCCCAAAAGTAAAAACATATATGGGTTTATTCAAGTTAGCTTGTGAAATTGGATCTGTATCGCTTGCACCTTTAAGTACGATCAGTTTACACATTCACTTGGACCTGCAGAGGCAGCTCATAAAATACAAATAACTTTTATATGGAAATCAGAATACAAAAGCATGGTTGAGTCAGAAACTTTGTGGATAGTTCTCTGAAAACATCTACTCAATGTGCAGCGGCAGTCAAAAAAGCGAACAGAAGGTTGGGAATGATTAAGAAAGGGATAGATAATAAGACAGAAAATATCATATTGCCTCTATATAAATCCATGGTATGCCCACATCTGCATGAAGATGTGGTCGCCCCACCTCAAAAAAGATATATTGAAATTGGAAAAGGTTCAGAAAAGGGAACAAAAATGATTAGAGGTATGGAACAGCTGAGGAACATATGAGGAGAGATTAATAGGACTGGTACTTTTCAATTTAGGAAAGAGACGACCAAGGGGGGATATGATAGAAGGCTATAAAATCATGACTGGCGTGGAGAAAGTAAATAAGGAAGTGTTATTTACTACTTCTCATAACACAAGAACTAGGGGTCACCAAATAAAATTAAAAGGCAGCAGGTTTAAAACAAACAAAAGGAAGTATTTTTTCCACACAATGCACAGTCATTCTGTGGAACTCGTTGCCAGAGGATGTTGTGAAGGCCAAGACTATAACAGGGTTCAAAAAAGAACTAGATACATTCATGGAGGATAGGTCCATCAATGCCTATTAGCCAGGATGGGCAGGGATTGTGTCCCTATCCTCTGTTTGCCAGAAGCTGGGAATGGGCGACAGAGGATGGATCACTAGATGATTACCTGTTCTGTTCATTCTCTCTGGGGCACCTGGCATTGGCCACTGTCGGAAGACAGGATACTGGGCTAGATGGACCATTGGTCTGACCCAGTATGGCCATTCTTACGTTATGTAACTTATCCTAATATGTCCAGTTTGTATAGGGGAAGGTCAGCAGACTCCAGCTGTTAGACTACTGGGATTGAAAGAAAAAAACATGCCAGTTAAAAAACTTACAAAATATTCTTTGCCCTTTGAAGTGGGAAACTAAAACAAAACAAAAATCACCAAATACCTGCTTGTAAACTCTCAGGGGTCAAATTATCAGGTGTGCATGCAGCTCCCACTGGTCACACTGTCATTGAAAATGGCCTGAACCTTAGAAAATGAGGATGACTCTACTGACTAAACTTAGTTCATTCCAGCTCTCCAGAATATATTTCCCAAATAGGTGACCTATTTGGGGGGAGAGCAGAGCTAAAGGATGTTGGGCAAAACAAAAATGGGGCTCATCAGCATTTGAGGTTTATATAGATCATCCAGTAAGAAAAATGATATGCAAGGAAAAAAAGTCATAACATAATTTTCTACATAGTAAGTCAGGGTCTGCTGTCTGCTACACTCCCTAGCTGCCAAAAGGTTGTTAGTGCGTTCTAGTACATTTTAGAATTTGACTTTCTTCAACTTCATGATCAAAACAAGAGAAATGACAGTTTTCTGACTATTCCTAAAGATCTTCCCCTTCTACCAAAAATCCACTAACTCCTTCAATCTCTGCCCCACTTACTGCATTGACATGTTGCCATCTCCCCAGCAATGGGTTCCTGTTTCAATAACAGGCACGCTATATTAAGAAGCAAATCATGCAAGCACACCTGTGAAAATTGGAAAGGATCCTAATTTAAAAGCAATGAGTAGGTGAGAGCAGGGACTGAACATCAGAAGTCTGGGGTTCTATTTTGAGCTCTGCCACTGACTCAGTTGATCACCTTGGGTAAGGCAACTAACCCCATTGTGCTTCAATATACCCATCCTTAAAATTAGTATTTTAAGGTTTTATTATATTTTTTTTTACTTGTTTAATGAGCAGGGTTGTTTCTGTCAAGCCAAAACTAAAATCCAAACAGCTGTTCTCAACCGCAATTGAAGCAAAGAAGCAAAGCAATAAATATCACATCTGTGATGAAAGAGTTAAAACATTTGGCTAGTGTTATAATGGCTTCTGCTGAAGTCAAGCAAAGTGCTCTACACTGATCCAGGTGTTGCTGGCTCTGTGGGACTGTTTGAATCTCTTACGTTTGATAGCACCTGGCCAGTGATCAGTACGTACTTCTTCAGTTCTCTACATTTGCCACTTTGAAACGGAAGTCAGGAATCTACAGGAGGCAGCAATAAAATGAATTATTTTAAGCTACCCATTGTGATTGTTCCTAGTTGGTGAATAGAGCCAATCTATGTCAGACATGTGATCACAGAATACCCTCGCTATTATCATTCCAAGCGCCAAAAGGGGGTCCAGTGATGTTCCACTAGTACTTTTCCACAGACCAGACAGGCACTAAAATGTCCAAGGACTAGGGTCATTATGTGCAAAAAAAATAGCATTTTACAGTAGGCCTTCAGAATTTGTACCGTCTGCTACAAATCCGGCATTAATAAGTACAACTGATTGCACTGCTAATGAGCATTATTCAGAGTGCCCCTAACTTATCGGCTACACTTTCTTAACTCAAGGGGCGGGGGGGGCTTACTCATCCCTACAGTGCGGCCCTGGGGTCCTCTGTGTAGGGGGAGACGCTAGAGGATCCATGGAGAGACATCTTCTGGACCACTCTCTTCCCTACCCCAGTTTTTCTCTGTACCACGCAGCAGGTGCACGTTTCTCATGTGGGCTCCTGAAATCATCTCACCCCTTTGTGTAGGAGGAAAAAGGATTCTCTTCATTCAGGCCTGGCCCGTATTAGACAAGCTGCACCAGGGTAACTACATCAACGTAAAGATCTATAAAGTTGTCCCAGCACAAAGCCCTAAAAATGACGCACTTTGGGCTCAATCTGAAACCTGTTTGCATCAATGAAAGAATCCTACTGACTTCACTGGGTATTGTATTAGGACTTTAACCAGTTGCTGCTTCTCAACCCATTGAAACCTTACTTAACTAGTAAGCTAAACTAATCTAAATGTATGCCCACATTCAATTTTAAAAGTGATTTAATTATACCAATGCGATTTTTATCATACAGACAAGTCTGATGAACAAAATAAAATATTTCAAGCTGACATTTTAATAATGCTCATATGTCACAGTGACCTCCCAGGCTTCCAGCACCAAAAGCTTGAGCTGCTACAGCTTGAGCTAAAGCACTAAACCTCTCTGGCTGGGGCTTTGGATAAGACTCGGGGCGGGGGGGGCGGGGGGGGCGGGGGGGGGGGGGGGGGGAGGACGACCATATTATACATTCTCACCAGATAGGCTAGACTCCCTTAGGTCAACTTTTGTTGCAATATGGGCTGCAATAAATTACAACACAAATCAATGTCCTCTCAAAAGCAAACATAAGTTACTAACGTTATTAGCCCTTGACATACAGTTACCAAATTCTCCAAATCGCACATTAAGATTTTAAAAAGCTGCATGCAGAGATGCCTCGATTCAAACTGTAACAAAATGTGCAAGCATGGTAACAAAATATTACAGTCTTCTCTACCAAGTGTAAAAACATAGTAAGTGTCCATGGATTTTTAAAATACTCTCCGTTGAATCATTTTGAATCAGGAATCAATTTAAAATCAACAGTCAAAAGGCCTATTGTTCTATGTTTACCCATTCCAGAGCCGCACCCTGGCCCTCTTGAATGCAAATTCAAGTGAAAACGAAAGTGTACAACATTTCAACATCAGTGTCTGAAAACATTTACAGAGGCGATCAAGTGATAATAGCAGCAACACAGGAAAGGGACAGATTTCCCAAGTTACTTTAGTTGGAGTGAAATAGAAAATTACAGCGGCAGAGTGACCTTGTATTTCTGATTGACCAGATGTCTGAAACTGGCGGATTTATGTAAGCCTGAAGCAGAAATACACTTTTCTTTATCATCTGATGCTATTCAGTGAAATGAGGTGGCAGCCCCCAACCAGTCACTACTGTACAAATATCCTCATGACAAGACCATCAATGGCATTAATTTTCACGCTTACAAGCAGATGTTGCACAGAGGCTAATGAACGAACGGGACTGGACTCCTGTGACTTTTCAAGTGGATCCTCCACAACAGAAGATTGAGGGACAGAGCAAGGAAGTTGGAACACCTGCTGCTCATGCTGTACCTATTCTGTTAATAAATGAGGCCAGCCTCCAGGACGGTCAGTCTGGCACCTTCAGCAATTCACACAAGCACTACATCCACTATAAATAAATACATACATAAAGAAGAAATGCAGCCATCTTGCCATCAATGACTTTGAGAGGTCTTTGGTGCAAACTCTTTAGTTATTGATTTAAAACATCAAATCACTAATTATTTTGGAGCATTTCTAAAACAAACCAAACCCAGAAAGAATCTAGCTTTCAGGACAGAAATGCAAAAGAACAGGATGTTTTGTAAGATACAAAGGATCACATAACACTTCTTATTTTTCTGAAATGATCCCTTTGACCCCATGGTCCTAATTCCAACCTCAATTACGCTGGCGTAAGTCAGGACTGACGTCATTAAAGTCAGTGGAATTATGCCGGTGTAAAAATGGTGCAAATCAGGTCAGGTTCAGGGCCATGTATGTTGACAGAGTTGCATAAAACACAATGGAACTTACCCAGCCTCCATTTTACACCAGTTTTGCACTGATATAATTCCATAGGTATAAATGAAGTTACTCCTCATTTACACCAACATAACGGAGATCAGAATCAAAGCCAATATGTCTGAAGAGTATGCAGCCATATGTTTTTCCACAATACAAAAAGGAAAAAAAAAAATCCTCCTCTCATCTTCATGATACGCAAAGGAGTTTCAGACTCTCAAGCTAGAAGTAAAGGGTCATGTTATCTTTTCTTGCTCCCAGAAGCAAAAACTCTGGAAGATACTCAAGTCAGCGGTGCAGTTTGTGTTAGTAAGTGGCTGCAGAATCAGGCCCAGAGAGAGAAAGACTATGACACAAAAGGAGCAGAGAGAGAAAAAAATATTCTAATAAAAAAATAAAAGCCTGATTCTTCTCTCTCAACAGTTTTACACTGAAGTAACTCCATTGATCATAATGGAATTAGTCCTGATTTATATTAATGAGAGAAGAATTGAACCCTAAGCATGGTTAGTTCACACACACACAATATATGTAGGAGTACTTGTGCCAGCCTACCTTTTGAGGAAAGCAATAAAATAGGCTTCCCTTTGGTTATAAAGCCCCTCGCTGATTTCAATAGTAGGACAAACATTTATGAACTGAAAGTAGCTTTGTGATCCTTGCAAACCCAAAAAGCAGTTTGAGACTCCAACTCCATGAGTTTTACCTATCAGCTGTATGCAGAATTAATGGGAACTTCTCAGTTACACAATAGGGGAAAGTTAAAGAAAGAATGAATTGAGCAAAGGGAAAATGTAGGCTGAATGTCAGGGAAAACATCCTAACTGGAAAGATCTATAAAGTCATGGAATAGCCTCTCCAGAAAGTGTCACTGTTTGGGGAATTCAAAGCTGGACTGGAGAAATGAAATCCTCATGTTAAAGACACAATAAACAAGGACAATGCATGTTTCCCAACTGCCATGCTCAGACTTCTACTAAAAGATGAGCTTTCTCAGAAATCATGGGAGTTCTTTTCTACCAGCTAGCCTTGGTGTTGGTAGTGCTTACAAGAGCTGTCTTGGCATTCACAAGTCAATGTTATGTTAGCACAAAATGACAAAGAAAAAATGAATACAATGGGAACTGAAAAGGAAAAATTATGTATATTTTTCGTTCTTGGCTGCACCCAGCTCTGAACACCTGTTGCATGCATCTGCAGTATCAAGACAAAACTACAATGCCAAATATCTCCTAACTAAAAAGGTTGGGAAATAACTAAAAGTCAGTAGAAACAGCAACAACAAAATCCACAGGTAACCTTACTGTTAAACACTGAGCTTCTGTCAACAATGGAAGACTTCCACATACTGCTAAATGCTACCACAACTGTGGCATACTCCCCCACACTCCTCTGGATTAATGCAGCATTTCACAAAAAAAGAACAGGCTGCAAGCCCCGATATTTGGCTTTCCTTCTTTCTCCCAAAATGCTTGCACATTCAGAAACAAGTCACCTTCTGTACGTCAAGCAGCACATGTTGCTGTTGCTGAGAGCAAAACAGAAACATACATCCACTGCCACTAACCTAATACCCACTCTTTCCGACAACCAAGCTGTTTCACACATTGTGTGCACTTACCTTGCAGGGATTTATTAGGTAAACTTGTTTCATTCTCTCCCATTTTTTTTAAAAAAAAATTCTTTATCAAGCGGCCAAGCAGTTTCAAGTTGAGTCAGTTACTGTGCAGTTTTGACCTCCAAACTTTCTACTGTAGCACTGTAACCGTATACCTGACTTTCTTCTGTGAATAATTAGTATCCTGCTTCCTGAGTTACCTGGGCTTGCCTGACCTGTTTCTCTATAAAGTGACATCACACCCTTTGATCTCCCATGCTGTATTAACATGTGCTTCAGACAACATGGCTTTGTCTCACTTGGGACTCTTCTGTTCATTTCCCCCAACTCATTTTTTTACTTTCACTTCTTTATGCAGAAAGCTGTTTGAACAACTTTTATCCTGAGCAGCTAGTGTCAGAGTCAAAACGCTGAAGCTTTTAGAAAGTCAGTCATTGATTTTAAAGATTCTCTGAATTTGCATTTCATAGGGGAAGCTAAAAATAAAATGTTGACTGTCATGCTTGTCTATGTGGGAGAGGAACTTTACAGGCACAACTGTTAAGCCCAGAGAAAGATGAAAATTTGAGATAGGGTGGCTTTGGCGAAATCCTCCTCAGACAAATTTGTGTTTTCACAAAAATTATTTCCAAGAAAAAATGATTTACCTCAACACTGCAATTTCAAAACTGTTTTGACTGTCTCATTGAAGAAGGAAGGGGAGTACAAACAAAACAAAAGGTTATTTTGTTTCTCTACCCTTCCCGCTCTAGCCCAAGGACACAAATGCTAAGATAATCTTACCCAAGCGGCAAGTTTGTGGTCTGAGGAAATATTTACTCTGTTCTTCTACATGAGGCAAACAACAAGCATTTTCACATATTCATGCCCAATTTACCAAACAACTATCATTGGCTTTTTAACTACTTTATTTTATTTTATCTTGACAGTTACATGCATATCTATAAAATATAAAACAGTGCTGATGAATTGGAGCTACATCACCACTCTGAGGGAACAACTACAACAGAAATGGAATTAAATACTATTAAGGAGCTACAGCAATATTCAGCTGTGTTTAGATCACTTAGGGTATGTCTGCGCTGGAGTCATGCGATGTGATTGTAGCACGTATGGACATTCATGAGCTAACTTTAATCTAGCTAGCCTGGGTACTGGAGAGCGACCCTGTTACAACATGGGTTTCAGCACGGGCCATACAAGGCTGCCCAAAACATTGGGAAATTGCTCGTTGGGCTGGCCGGCACTGACGCCCAGACTGCTGTGGCTTCACTGCTCTGCAACCTGAGCTAGCTAGATTAAAACTAGCTTGGATATGTCTACACAAGCTGCAATTGCACCCCGTGATTGCAGTGTAGACATACACTACGAGTACAATCCAATCAGTAACGCCAGACATGATCACTTTCCTTACCAAACAAAACAAAACAAAAAAAAGCAGATTTTAATGTTGATGTTTAATGTTTTTCCTCCTCTAGCTGTAGTAGGGCACCAGAAGAATGGTTTCAGGGTGTGAACAAAAGCATAAAGAAATAACTGAGCTTAACATGCAGTATGAAGATTTCAGTGTCATCTAGCAGCTTCCCCTGATACACTAGTAACTTAATGGCATTTTATTATGTACACAGTAGACAATTTCTCTTATCTATACACACACACAAGTATTTTTAACCATCCTCAAAAACCCACCACCCTATTTTAAGAGAGCCAGCCTAGCATAGCAAAAAGAGCACAGACTGTGTGCCAAGACTGCTGTGTTTTACTACAGATTCCGTCACTAACCTGCTGTGACACCTTGGGAACTCACCTCCCTGTGCCTCGGTTTACAATATGTAAAAGGGGAAGGCTCCTACCTACCTACCTTACACAAATGGAGAGAAGATTAACGGATTGTCATTTAGGAACTGCTCCAAGACCTTTGATTAAAGCAAGACGACACATAACTGTTGATAGTGGGGGGCACAATTTAAAGGTTCTGGGGGGCATGTGACTGCCACACAGAGGTTTTCAAACTGTGGGGCGCACCCCCCAGAAGATTTTTAGAGGGGGAGGGGTGAGTGGCAACGCCAGGCAGCTTAGGCCAGCGACGCCAGGCAGGGTTAGGTTGGGCCAGCCCTCACACAGTGGGGATTAGGGAGGGAACGCCACCTCCACCCTACCTCCACCCCGACTCACCTCAGCAGGCCACTCGGCCTGTCTGAGTTTGGCATGCAACCCAAAAATGGGGGGGTACATGACTCCAAATTCCCCCCCACCATGTGTTGCCTCTGGATTAAAGGCAGATATAAATGCAATATTTTTCATTTGCACATTTATTAAGTAAGGGAATGAGATCTTCTTTCAGAGAGGGATAAACAAGCAGTGTGTAGGAAATGTGCTATACTTTAAAAAAATATGAATGGAGAATGATATTTAGTCTCCAGAACATGGAGCACTCGTACATAAAGCTTGAGCCAGACAGAGAGAGGAAGCAGGAGTAATATATGCTTTCACCGCACAACTGCGACAAAAAATCTTCATTCCTCATCTTCAACACGCACAATATTCCAAGCCATGGTTCCTCTTTGAGCAGAGTATATCATTAAGTTAAAGTATAGGGTGTGGTGGTTTTATGATGTAGCTGAAATGAGGCCCAAATGAACCCACTACACATGCTTTCCTGAACATATTACCTATACCCGGATTTGTCTCCATCATAGGCAAAATCACTACGCCTCCTAGCTTCGGGAAGATGCTTTACTGAGGATACACCATTCCTGCTTCTCATACCATGTTTCTCTGTAAAGTACTTACAACTGCTCTGCACATTTACAAACATTAAACTCTTTGATGCCCTGTGCGGGGGAATCTGAGTCCAAGTTAGAGCTTAATCCTCTGTTTCTTCAGCTCAACGGGCTGGACTAGATCATGCTCATTTCTTAGCTGGAGGGAATGGTTTACATCTATCTGAGTAACCCCTCCAGCCAATGTACTTCAAGAGTGGTATACATAGGCTACAAGAAGAGCTTATCCAGCTCTCCTTGGCTGGAAAATGGGTCAAGTCCAATGCAAAAAGCATCTATGGCTAAATCCTATTTTCACCCAGGTTACCAGGCCCTGTACTCAGGGCTGGCTTTAAGCCGATTCCACCAATTCCCCAGAATTGGGCCCCGCGCCCAAGGGTGCCCCGCTTCGGAGTTTTTATATTTTAATATCTATCTCTATCTACCTGCTTGGACGAAATCGGCGGCGGTGGGAGGGTGCGGGGCCCTGCCGTCGTTCTTCGCGTGGGGCCCTGCACCCGCTAAAGCCGGCCCTGCCTGTACTGGGACTGTCAAGGTAAGAGATGCCATCCTCCTGTCAGGAACGATGGCCCTGAGTTCCCTCAGCTGACTATGGGGCGAGCTGGCTCAGCCCTGAGGCCAGTTAATGAACCTACCTGGGCTGTGGCAGAATCATCTGACTGGCCAGCCCACCCCCTATTGACTGCAAGGAGCCTACAGCACTGTATTTACATCTCAGCAGCAGCGTGCTACCCAATGCTTACATCCCCGGCTGTGATCGTTCCTGCTCCAGCCTTGTTCTCAGCCTTGCTCCAGTCCTGCTCCTATCCTAGTTAAGTCTGCTCCTCTGCTTGGTTCCTGACCCTTTGCTCTGATGCCAGGTTCCTGACTCTGACCCCTGGCCTCTGACCACTAAGCCAGACTGCCCATACCCCAGTCCGTGACACCCCCTGCCTATGTTACAGAGGGCTAGTGGAGCTGTGCTATGGTTTTTGTGCACCCGTCCACCCTCTATGCAACTTGAAACCCTTGTGGATTTCTCCATGGCACACAGAGGGTACTAACCTCCCCGCATCCTGCCCCTCATTCCTATGCTGCCTCCTTGTGAAGAAGACCCTCACTATTTTAGGGCTCTCCACTCCAATTCAAGGGGAACAGGATTTCTTCAATATTAAAGACACTGTCAGTGAAAAAAAAAATGTAACTCCTGAATCCCAATTAGGTTCTCTGTTGCAAAATATGCATTCTTTTGTTATTTTCTCTCTCACACACACACACCCTGAGAGCAAGGAAGCACCTAAATGTCCCATTCTATTACCATTTCTAAACAAAGGGAAAATTATAATGATTTGTATGTTCTTTTAAAGCTGTGCAGAGGTTGTATATTTCCATTGAAGACTAGGCACTCCGTTTTTTCCAGCAATGAAAAAAAGTCTGAAGCAACAAAGAGAAATGTTCATTCTAGCTGTTGAGTGCTAGACATTCTGCATTTGGCAGCATGATTCTTTCTGATTTTAAGCTTTTAGCGCCTACTAACGTGTTTTGTGGTTTTTCAGGTTCCGAAATTTTATCACATCACCTTCTGTTGATTTTTTTAAAAAATATGTTTAAGCTTCTGAAAGTTAAGGGAATGACAGTTTTGAAAAAGTTTCTCCTATTTTAAACAAAACCTACAGTCAGAAACAGTGCAAAAAGGACTGGAATACAATCGTTTTCACACTCCCTTTTCAACAACTGCTTCTAGTGAGGAGAGGTGGTTAGTTCCATTTTATGTTCTCCTAAAACGATTCATTGTGCTCAATTATGTGTAGCAATTTAAATTGGCTGTTTTCCAAAGAATCAATCCTAGTTCACCTAATTTATCTGTAGCATGACCCAAATGTAAAATGTAGGAGTTTCCAACCCCCAAAAAATTATTAAAATTGCCTTTGTTTTAAAGCACAGAAAAACGCAAGCCAACAAAAGGCAATTTTAGTTGTTTGGGGGGTCTTAGGAGGTCATTGATGAAGAATGAAGGGAAATATAGTTTGCTAGGGTGAAAAACTAGTTTTCAATTATATTTCTGTTGAAGGAGAAAAGGTAAATGTTGACCCATATGTAGATACATGATATAAAACACGAGTGTGTAACATAATGAAAACAACAAATCAGAGATATAGCAGGTGCTCCTGAAAGTTGAGTACTCCCCACCTACAGAAATTAAGCTTACTATGACATTTGAAAACTGGCACATGCCTAAGTACCCTGGGGGAAGTTTTTACAACACAGCAAGAACATAGGTGTGTCAAGCACACTTGCTGGATTCTGAGCATCTGACAACTCCACAGATCTTCCCCAGCCCCCATAGTTAACACTTGCTGCATATCCAGGCCTTATCTGGATGAAACACTCTCCACAAAATCAAAAACCAGCACCCAGAAAGCTGATCACTGGATACCTACCAGTCAAACAATGGTAGGCTAGTCAGTTCACACATGCATACAAGATTCCAAACTCTTAAGATCTTAATACACTAAGATCCCAAGCGTCTAATAATCCGCACAAGGTCACTGATCAGTAGGGTGACCATATTTCCCAAAGGGAAAATAGGACATCGCGTGGGGCTAGCCCGAGCCCTCCCTCCACTCCCCTGTGCAGGGCTGGCCCGAGCCGCCCATCCGAGGACCCCTGCGCAGGGCTGGCGTTGCCGCTCGCCGGAGCTCTGCCTAACCCCTGCATGAGGCTGGGACTGGCGTCGCTGCACACTCAAACCCTGCCTCCCTCCCCTCCCCTGCATGGGGCTGGCATTGCTGATTGCTTTCATGCATGTTCCTCCGCACCCAACTTTGTTGACACAAACGTGGGCATTTGTCCTGTTTGCTCTTGCCAACTTGATCAAGTTAGCAAGAGCAAACAGAACAAATGCCCACTTTTGCCAAAAAAAAAAAAAGTTGGGACGGCTGGGGCAGGGCTTAAAAAAAGAGACTGTCCTGACAAAAATGGGATGTATGATCACCCTACTGACCAGAAGGCCTTTCACCATCTACAATCTCTTCATAAGAAGGTGCTTACAATCTGGCTCACGTCACGCAAACCTCACTGGATGGTGCTGCAGGCCCAATATTAGCACATCAAGTCATCCAGTCTACTCAAAATACACTACAGAAGTAGGCCCATACAATGCAAGGACAGAGGGGGAGTAGCCATCATATTCCAATATAACCTCACATGCAACAGGGGTCACCTTGACACAAAATCCTTTGAGGGTATCCAGCAGCTTTGCAGATCCAAAGAGTAGTCCAAATGAGCAGCCTACTAATCGCAAAAGCAAAGGTTTCCTACAGGAACTGCCTGAGATGCTGCCTGACATGACGATAAAGCTCTCAAGTCTTGTTTTCCTTGGAGACTTCCAACATCTGAGAACGTCTCTGATGCAATGGCCCTACTTATTCATTTCTGCATACACTCTGACAAGTCATATTTTGGACCTGATTTTAGGACTGGATGGAGCTAAAGGGACGACAAGAAACACCCTACTTATCCCTAGACTGGCCTCTGCCTCTTTCAGGCTGAGATCAGAACATTCTCCTGCTATCCAAATAAAATGAATGAGTTTATGAAGGTCCATCCTGGAAGCTCATGGACCCAAATCAAATTCCATTTACCCCTTTATTACTGTAATTAATGATACACTATGGAATTACACCCTTCATGTAGCTCATTCAAGACACAGCAAGCCACCCACTAAGCAACACAGAGCGCCAAGCATATATCACCCCAATGATCTGTCTCTCTGCTAGTTCTGTAGGGATTGCAGAGTCAGGTTCAAGATTTCAGTCCTCCTCTTTGAACACCTCCATACAAAAGCTCCCAGTTGCTTAGGGACCACTACACCCTGTGTGCTCATGACTTCCATTGACCGTTGGAACAGTCATCTTCAATAATGAAATAAATCTGTGCAGATAACAGCTTTCTTGGCAACAAGCCCTCCAACCTGGAACTTGCTCCCAGAAATAAGTCTAACAAATGTCAAAAACTTGAGGGGAAAATGCAAAACCCACTTCTTTGACATAGCCTGCTCACATTAATGCCACTTCAAAATATAGACAATAGTCCAGGTCTTCCAGTTAGAGGTGAGGCAGAGAAATAGGGCAAATGATTAGCGATTTTGGGTGCCCAACTTTGGACACTGTAAAGAAGTCTGATTTTCAGAAAGTGCTGAGTATCTGAGCCTCTGAAAAACTAGGCCTCTGTAAAGGTGCCTCAAGTTGGGCACCCAAAATTGAAGCACAAAAAAAATCACTAGTCACTTCTGAAAATCCTGGCCAACATCTTTATGTGAAAACTTGATCATTTGCAGAGATACTCAGATAACATGCTGATTGGGATCATATTAGAATGTAGATAGATGGATAGGTAAGAATAGACAGATTACGGTGATAGGCCAAGTGCCATAAAACTCTGGCACTTCACTATTATTTATTATTGGTAATTCAGTAACACCTACTAATCACAGCCCAAATGTTCTGGGCACTATAGAAACATAACCAAGAGTAGGTCCCTGTCCCATAAAGCTCACAATCTCAGTGTTCTAAAAAGTAAATAGTAAGGGTATTAAGTACATGTGAAATTTCAGTGATATAATTAATTTTCTTCCCAGGGTTTGGAACAGAAAATTCAGAAGGTACAGAAAGGTCTTTTATGCAAAGGACTTTATTCACTTTCTGAGCAAGTCACCCAATAAACATGCTACTAGATTAACGGTAAAGGTACTGAGAGAGGGAGAGCCCTTGCACAAAGCCTGCTGGTAGTGACTGAACTGCCATTCAAGACACCGCTAAGGGATTACATCCATTAAGATAATTAGTACCTAGCTTTCAGCAGTGGTAAAAATGCCAGTGGAGACAGGGATCAGGTAAAACGAGATACAGGGAAGACATGGTGATGGCAGGTTTGTTTGTTTGTTTGATGGAGAGGAGAAGAGGGACACGAATATTTTATTTCATGCATAACATAGGAGTGTTATGGATAGAATTACAGCTCCTTTCTTTAGTCTTCTAAATTACAGCCAGTAGCTCATTCAGCCTACAACCTCTATTAAAGCTGGAGAGGAGAAAAATAGGTTTGTCCTTGTGTGTGCCTGTTTTTACACTGAAAATTGTCTAAGCATAAAGCAAGAAGAAATAGTCTTGAAACACAGGAAAATATACTTTCCATGTCCGTACAAATGATGGATCAACAAAAAGGTGACTGAGCATTAGCACGCACTGGCTGAGAGTGTGTGGAATTGAGTCTGAGCTACCGCAAAGTGGAGTTTATAGAATCTAGACATGAAATTACCTTCCTTCATCAAAATTAGAGGACAGTTTTAATGAATTTAACTCTGAAAGGGACCTGAGCAAATACCAATCTCCCTTTGCTCAACAGCAGAGCTAGAAAACAGCCTCTCCAAGTGAAATTCACCTAGCAACACAGGTGCTGCAGTAGGAGCCACACACAGCTGGCAGGGGCAGCTGCCGAGCACATGAAGGGGAGAGGTGGTAGAGCCATGGCCGTCCTACCTGCCTTCAGCAGATCTCACTTCTGCACAAGGAGGTGGGGGTGGACTGGCACACAGGAGCCGACTTCTGGCGGCACCCCGGGCCCCGCCCCTGGGTGACGTTGCGGGGTCCCGCCCCCGACGCCGGGTGACATTGCCCAGAGTTGGGGGCGGGGCCCCGCAACATCGCCTGGTGCTGCGGTAAGCTGCGGGGCTGGCGGGGAGCTGGGCGCAGGCCCCGGTGTTAGTGGGGAGCTGCCAGTGGGTGCTGAGCACCCACCAATTTTTCCCCGTGGGTGCTCCATCCCCGGAGCACCCACGGAGTCAGCGCCTATGGACTGGCACCAGAGTGTGGCCAGGAGGCGACAATTTTGTTTCGTGCAACTTCTGAGGTTTCAAAATTTGTTTTCATTCTGCATTGGGAAAAGAAAAACAAAACCCAAGACCTTTGGAATGTTTTTGTGACCATGTAATTTTCAAAATGTCTGTTTTGGGATGAAAACTCAAGGGAAGGGAGGAATGAGTCACAGCAGAGTGTTTCAGCCCAGATCACATGAAATCAGGGAGACTAGTCACTTTAACCTCAGTCTTCCACACCCCAGGCCAACACCCTATGGATGAGTGGCCAGCTTGCCTGCAGTTTGGTGGAGCCACTGACCATGAACTCCTGCACAGGCAGGCACATGAGTCACAGCTCCGGAGTTGAAGCAGCATCCTGTCTCTGGAGCACAGTGATCATTTAGTGTCTTTTATTTTGGAGTATTTATTAGTGGAGCTAGTGGGGGATTTTTCACTATTTTTTAAAATCACAAAGTGTGGATTTATAGACGTCAAAACTTTTCTCAAAAAACATACAGTTTTGACTAAACTTTTGTGGGGAAGGTTTCTCCGGTCCAGGATGGAATGAGACAGAGACAGAGAGAGATATGCAGAATAGCCAATAGCCCATTTGGGGATAGGTGGTTGTCTCTCATTTTTCAAGAAAAAAATTGAGACGATCTAGATTTCATTCCAATGTAGACTGAAAAGAAATATTGAAAGCCTGAAAAAAGTGCATCTGAAGAAGTGGGGGTTTTTTTACCAAAGAAAGCTTATGCCCAAATAAATCTGTTAGTCTTTAAGGTGCCACCGGACTCCTCGTTGTTTTTGTGGATACAGACTAACACGGCCATCCCCGATAATGGAAAGCCTGAAATTTTTCAGGAAACGTAATTCTTGTTTTTCAGCCAACCCTATTTATTATAGCACTCATCACCACCTCAGCGTCTGAGCACTGCGCAAATGCAAATGTATTAAGCATCATATTGTTCTTAAGCATTTTATCTCATTTGAGAAACAAGAAAACAGGCACAGCAGGATTAAGGGACTTGTTCCAGGTCTCAGAGAGAGCCTGAAGCAGAGCCAGAAACGGACCACAGTTTTTCCAAGTCCTATTCCTATGCATTAATTCTGAACCAATCCTCTCTCAGACTTAATTCCAACCCTCCTTCCCACTCAGTCCTTGAATGATTCTCTTGCACATCTCCCGTTAATTAGGGCTGTGTACATATGAGAGAAAGACAGAAATTCTCCCCAAATGAAACAATCACAGGCTAACACTAATCAGCAATAGCAAGCAATTTATTTGCTTTCATTACTGTCTTTATTGATGCTATTTTATTGCACAAAGAAATCTAAGGAAACCAATACCACCAATTAAAAGGCTACAACATTAGGCCAGATTTACCCAACAGTAGTGACCGTTCAGAGGCTAGTCTGTTATCCATGTGCCATATAAATACTATAAAAGGAGGAAGGTAATGGGGTTACTGGTCGAAGCTGGGAATCAGAAATCTGCTACTTGCATCTGAATTCTTCCTGTGCCATCAGATGTTGCTCAGAGCATGAACAAGACTCTACCACCCCTGTCTATACTGGGCCACATTTAGCATATCCTGTGTTGTTAAGTTCCAGACATTTTCCTTTTCGGAGTAGTGTTTGATGGAGGCCCCTTTTACATGTTCCCCCAACGGTCCAATGGCATGCCCATCATGGCAGAAGCTCTTGCTTCATTCTTAACATATGTACCCCACATTTCCATCTTCTTTGCTGACATGATGTTTGACAATGCCTTAGTTTTCCCATTTGTAAAAATGAAAATATTTTCCTCTTTTTCCTACCCTTTTCCTGGCCTGTCTATTTAGATAGTTATTGCTCAAAAGAGTTACAGTCTCGAAATATTTGTACAACAGCTAATACAACGGGGCCTGATCTCAGCAGGAGCCTTTGTTATTATTTGTACTACAGTAACACCCAATCACGGTCTGGCACATAAGACTATTTAGCTACCTCAGGCTCGATTATTTAGGGTATGGATGGCACTTTGAGATTGCAGGAAGGTTATTATAACAACAACATGACCAGAAACAGAATAAAACAGCTGATCTTTTGCAAAAAAATGGAAAAGGAGAGAAGTCTGACACCACGAGCAGCGTAAAAAGAGAAAGCATGTTATCTGGTGATAGTACCCAAATTTAGGACAAGGGAAAAGAGGGCTGGATTTTGTAGCTAGCCATCAAATAATATTTTGTAAACTTTCGGCATGAGACACAAAGTGTCATCTTTGAAGAGATCTTATGGCAAGTGAAATTTACCTTCAGAATTCAGGGAGATGAGCCTAATCTTCTCCATTGGCACTATCTGCATCATCAACTGCAAGCCAATTCCATTCAAGCCAGTAAAGCAGAACTGCTCTTTTAGCCCCAAAAGAAGTTTCTTTTCCAACCCTTTAAAGGTGTAAACTAAGCTTTCCATCCACGCCCACTCCTAAAGGGACAAGGGTAGGTGAGAAACAGCAAGAATAAAGAGTGAACAGTTTCATACTGGTGTCTGCAAATTCCTGTTATCAAACAATCGAGAACTAGAAGAGTAGAATGTTTTCTACCTTTTTGTAATTCTTTGGGGGGCAATAACTGTCTCTGTCTGTATATGTACAAGAACTAAGCAGCATCTAAACTGTACCTGACAGGGAACAATATGAGCTCTTTCTGTATGAGGATTATATCGGTGTCTGCTAAATATAACACAGTGAAGCATTTTTATCCACAGAAGATGGGCCAGCAGCATTACAAGCACCCCCATACTGCACTGTCAGTATGCTTACACCTGTCATGGAAGCACCAGCTGGAGAAGGCAAGAGAATAATTCAGTCTCGATACCCAGCCAGTCCTCAGCCTCAAAACTGCATCTGACGACAATTTTGCCACTTAATCCCAGCTGCATGGATGCTCATTTGTTCGGTACTTAGCTGAGACCAGATGTTAAGGAGAATATCAGATGCTAGCTGGCCAAAGCAAAGCCCTACCATTCAACACATTACTCTGTCTGTAACGTGGTAACTTTGGAATGCTGCATATGATCAACTCCAAATTTTCAGGGACTATTCTGAGCATCAATGGGCAGAACCCTATTGATTTGGGAGCAAATATGATCAGAAAGGTCTGATTCAGAGGAAAATCAGGGGGCCCGGACTTCCAGCTCGGCAGGCAAAGGAACCCCTCTGTCACCTCCTGCTCCTGCCCACACATATCAGAGGCAGGGGGCAGAGGGACAGGGGGAGCACAGGGCCCCTGCTGTGGTGGAGAGGGGAAAGGAGCGGGGGAGTGGAGAAGAGGAGGACAGAGCTCCTCCCATGAAGGAGAGGGTAGGGGAATTTGCAAAGAGTTCCTGACAGAGCTATGGTGGGAAATAAACACAATTACTGATTCCCAATTCCAGCCCCAAGTCCCTCAACTCCAACCATCAGACAAGACTCCTTCCCCGTAAATGTTATACAGAACTATACATTAGTTTATAGCTTGATTGTGCGATCTAATTTCAATATTATAACCTGGCTTCTTTCTACACTTGAAGCTTATGTTTATGGCTGAGTTGTGCACTCTTGCCTTCATAAACATAGTGTCCATTTTCATCAGGCCCTCTCTAAGTAGTATCTCAGAACTTGGCTCACATTTACAGTGAAGAAAACAATCAGCAGGGTCATCTCCGACATTTTGTGATGGGTTTGCAAAACTATTTCTCCCACACACAGTTTCTGTGCACCCACGATCACGCCACTTTATATGTAAAGCTGCCCTGATAATCATCTCTCTGATCCTGCCAAAATTCCTAACTTAGTCCATATGATATTTGGTTCTGTTCCCCTACCCTTCTACTGCAGGAGACGTGGAGCTCAGCATGTACATTTGTTTCCTACTGTACACACACAACTAATTCATGGGAACTGGGACTGCACTGCATGAAATATACACCCCTAAAAGTAGCATGTTTCTGAACCAATGCAATATTAGTAACTCACTTGCTTTGGCTATTAAAGGGCCAAGAAAGACACATAAGGTCTAGCTTAGAAACTAAAAACACCATCATAGGTAGGACATCTTACTAGAAAAGAAAAATAGATATAAAAGAAAAAAATAAGTGAACTAATATAGTATTTATTTTAAATAAAACACTACTTCTGGTGTGCAATTCATCCTTGATGAAAAGGACACCAGATGCTTCGATTTTTGAAATGGTTTCTCTAAATGTACAGAAAAGCACTTCACATTTGTAAGGAAGAAAAATGTGCCTGTTCTTGAGAAAAGCTCCCTTATTTTCTTCTTTCTGATGCAGAGAAAAACAGCACATGCTGTGCTGAAAAGCATTATTGTTTCATACATTCACATACAAACTGACATTTGCAATACATTTTCCACACAATTATCTATGTACACTAAAAAATTCCGTAAAGCTCCATTTCAGAGACAGCTTATACTGTATGGTGTTGATATTTATAGCGTGTAATAGTCTTTCTTCATATTATGAGCAATATAAATGTTTCCCCTCCAGGAACATTGTCACTTTTGACCGATGTGAGAACTCATGAGTGGAGATGCGGCAGACGCTTAACAAGACTTAAGGTCAGTAAGAAAATCTCTCAATCGGAACATTTTAATTAGGTCCACCAATGAAAACAAACTGCAAGGAGGTACAACGAAGAAAATAAAGGGAAAGTATTTCTTTTTAAATCATTAGATACTTGTGGAAAAGAAGAAAATAAGGGTCAAAGATTTCTACAGTGCTTTTGTAAAGTAACATCCTTCCAACTGTCATCCCACCCACCCACCCACCCACATGTAGTTGTCAAGTAATTTTTATTTTTGTTCTATAATAAAAGCTTTTAGAAAGCATGTGGGAAATAATATAATTAAACAAATGTGTAAACTCAAAAGCACATTTAATTATGATTCCTCCTCACTGTATAAAAGTAGCTAGTAGGGGGGCAGCAATATGAGACCCCTTCTCTTAATGGAATTAAGGTACAATTTTATACAAACCATTCTGTTCTCTATAGTTTCTTATGCTGCTGTCACCACTGTAGTATCTGGGCACCATTCATTAGTGCATTAAGTGATTAACTACATCTACCACATGTAGTTCATTCTTATTTTCAAGGCCCCCCTTGGGGGAGGAATGGATGTGCAATGGAGTATACCAGTTTGCAGCAGAAAAGGGGAGTTCAAAACTTTCATGATTTTTAAAGCGTCTGTGGTAATCCATTTGTAAAATTTGTGTTACATCCTGTAATGCCTAATTCGTTACATAAAGATTAGGAAGATATGTACTCATTGTTTCCAACAAATGAATTAAGTGGCCCAGCAGCCGTGACACACCAGAGGCAATTGTGATGTAGTGGATTGGGAGTCTACACCCAAGGTTCTGCTTCTGACCTGGCTGCCACTGATGGATTTGTGACTATGGGCAAGTCCTTTAACCTCTCTCTCTCTCTCTCTCTCCCCACCTCAGTTTCATCATCATTTGGGGGTTTGTTTGTTTTTCCATAGAAAATGGCAGTTTCAGCTGAATAGACGTTTCCCTGGGAAATGTTCGTTTTCTTTGACATTTTTCTCAAAAATAAATAAATAAATAAATAAATAAAATGAATAAATAAATAATGAACACTTCAGTTTTCAGCAACCAAAACTTTATTTTGTTTTATTTATTTTTTTGGCAACTAAACTGAAAAAGTTCAGCTGGTGGATTTTTTTTTCCCCCCCACTGGGCAAATTTTTTAAGCTTTCACGTGCCAAAAACAAAAGAAGGGGAGGTGGAAGGGGGAGGACGGTTATCAAAACTTTGAAAATTCTGTTAAAAATATTGTCATCAACATTTTTCATGGGAAAAACTATTTCCTGATTAGCTCGAATGCTCACCTATTTTTTTGTGAAGAGTGTTAAAATATATGGATGAAAGATACTGTATGACTGCTGTTATTTTTAGCAATATGGTGTGTAGTTCCTATTAGCTATAGTTTTATTCACTATGTATATTGTGGTAGTGTAACAAAGTGGAAATTTTCTGTAATATTTTTATGAATCCCATGTGTGTGTCGGTTTCCCCTATATGCCGCATTGTTACCCAGTGAGTGGAAAAGGACTGTTTGCTCTCAGGGCAGGCTAAGAGACATAGGTAGGAATAAAGGTTTCAGAGTGATAGCCGTGTTAGTCTCTATCAGCAAAAACAACGAGGAGTCCTTGTGACACCTTAGAGACTAACAAATGTATTTGGGCATAAGCTTTCATGGGCTAAAACCCACTTTTAGTCTCTAAGGTGCCACAAGGACTCCTCATAGGTTGAATGTCACCTAGCTGTCTGAGACTAAATTGGTCATTGGAAAAAGACTGGTTGAAGCTGACCTTGTATCAACAGAGAATTCGTGAAGCCAATGGCGAATTCAGTCACCAGGACACTGACATCTAGCGACCAATGATCCACATGGAGATAGAGTTCCCCATCTCTCAGCAGGGAAGCTAAGCAACATCCTCCAGCTGAAGAACAAAGGACTGGGAATCTGTGAGGTGAGGGGATAAGAGTTGGGATGAATTGGGGCTCTCTCACCAGGAGTCTAACCATGGAGATCAGACAGAGACAGACAGGATTTGAACAACGGGGTTTACAACAGCTTGGCTGGCTCTGTGCTAACCAGAATGTGCTATGCTTTAACCTTCAGTCCCCTATACTAATCTCAGTACTTTCTATGTTGTGTTCCAGTTGGCTAATAAACCCTATTGTTTGAGTGTCGCTGCAAATGCTTTCCAGCTACACAGTGTTCTTCGGGTCTGGAAAGGTACTCAGAGTGTCAGCTAAATACAAGATCAAACAGATACTTTAGCATAAGTAGTTAGCATATATGCTAAGGGACAGTTCAAGGTGAATTGGCCCATTAACACCCCTGTAGTCATAGGACAAAAAGGGGGATCCATGGGTTACAGATTGTAGTAACAAGCCATAAATCCAGTGTCTTTATGAAGAGCCTGATCTCAAAAGAATACATTATTATTAAAATAGTAACTAGTAACTATACCGTGCTTTTCACCTTCAAAGCTCTTTACAAACTTTCATGAATTTAATCTACATATTATTAGATATGGAAGCTAGTAACTCCTGAGCTGCAACCCCGGCTCTTCTACTGACTTGAAGCATGGCCTTAGGAGGTCACGGAGGACACATTCCTCAGCAAGTGGAAATCTTGTGCCCCCAGCCAGCCAGGAGTGCCTACCTTTTTCGGCTCTCCACATACCAGTTCCCTGGCCCAGAAAGCAGGGATAACAGTACTAGCTTCAGTAATGCAAGTTTAGTTATGTTGCTGAACAAAGACATTGGCATTGAAGGTAAAGTGATGAACAGAGCAGTAATGAACTCATTTTCAACCCATACCAAGAGAGAAAACAGAAATATTTACTCCTTGCCTTTAATTTGGCCTTGAGTCAAAGTATGAGGATTAAATAAATTAAATTTGTGTATAACAAGTTTAAACAACTGATGTATGTAAGATGATACTTTGTTAGTGGAGGCCCAGAAAACACCTCTTTAGGTCTAGGATAAAGGGAAATGGGGGGGGGGGGGAAGGATTTTTCTGCCTTTCAATACACCCCATCATTTATAATGGTGATGAATTCCAAGAATATATTTTTGCAAGATTATATTTTTACTCTAATATATATTTTTACTCTAAACTCTTTGCACTGCTACTTTCCACAAACTCATTTTGGTGAACATGTAGTCGTCATCAAATGCTTGAAATCAAAGGATAAACTGACTGATGAACGCAAGCGGGCTTAAAAAAAACCTAAGGGACTGAAAAGTGCTTTTCTAATATTTGTTGGCAAGAGAACTAAAATGCTTATAAATGCCAACTAATGCTGAAGTTTATCTTGCACAACTAAGAAGAAAAGCTTACCGGTCTGAAAACAATATTAAGAAGGTTGAAGTGTAAAAACCTTGGTGAAATGAAATCAAACGCTTTTCCTCTTTTTAAAATCTATTTTAATCACTTTATTCCCTACATCCTTTTTCTCTGTTACAGAGCGTGCTTCTTAAAAACACTAGAATGTGTAACCACTGGAATTCTGACCTAGCAAGAGCCCAGGCTGCGGTGGCAAATACAGAGTATAAAACACAGAAGTGTATTACAAGGGGAGATGTTCAAGTCAATGGGACTTGTGCTCCTAATTCCTTTAGAAACTTTTGGATATCTACCCCATAAAGTATGTATGAGGTGGATAGAATCCTTCCATTGGAAAGAGTTAACAACTGCTAGAGACCACCCTGTCCCGTAGTAGCAAATGAGGAATTTAGACAATCGATACTGTATTAACACATTATTTCCCTTGATGGTGGCAGGGCACTCCTACCAGCAGCTATTTCTCCGAACATACCAAGTCAGACTGTATCCTGTGGAGCAACAAAAGCTGGCAAATGGCTCCCAGGTGAAGAAGGATACTTCAGTGCCAATGTAGGAGATGGTTTTGACTGACACCTGCTCCCGATACTGGAGATCAGTTTTCATTAACAGTGTTCACGTAAGGAGTGAAATTGAGGTCACTTCACTGCAGATGCACTAGAGGTGGGTATAGATGCAGGGATCACCTTCTGGCTCCTTATCTTCCCACAGAGAAGACAGGCAAGCACTCCCCAAGTGCAGGGGAGGAGGTACTGCCAGGAGCGCTGAGCAATCTCGAAAGGGGTATGCGTAGACAGATTGGAGTCACGCCTGCAGCACTACCATCCCAGCACAGTGACATGCATCAGTGGCCTGTGCTCGGTCAATTGCAAGCTAAACTTTCTCTAAAGGTTTAGGAAGGGTCACTGGTGAGCGTGCTCTCCCAAGTACTCTTGCAGAGCACCTAATCTTTAGGCACTTCCTTTCCCCAAAACAGTCTAGTTCTGACCCTAGGAATCTTAACTGAGCCCTAAAGATCCAAGCCCACATTTTCAAGTGTGCACTACATTTGAGTCCCTGGCCTGAGACATCGCAGGCCTGATCCTCCCCTCACTTACAATGACATACAGTCAATGAAATTACACCAGTGCAAGTGAAAAGTAAATCAGTCCCTTGGAAAAGATGTACACACATGTTATGCACCTTCAGGACCCATTGACATTAATGGCCACAGCAGGTATACAGCGCCTCTCAAAAATCAGGTCTATGGCAGATCAGGTTGGGCGCCCAAAACTCAGGGTACCCAAAACTAGTTGACAGTTCTGAATATTTTGGCCCCAGCATGCTGACAGGGATTCCACTACTATGTCCTGGAGCAGTTGCAGATCCAGAGACGTATTTATAAAGCTCTATATTTTGAGTTATACCCTACTTTTACTATCTAAAATACAATATAAAGCATCCTTGGTCTGTCTCCACTTCTTTCCTTTCCCAAATAGCCCACTGTTGGAGTCCAAATTTCCCAGTGATGGTGGGAAAAAATGTTAAAAACTTGAATTTTGCACTAAGTTATTTGCTATTTCTTTTTTGCTCAATGTAGGTAGCAGGTTCAGATTTATGGAAAAACAAGGTGGTGTATTCCACAGGGTGTAGTATTATCTACCAATGGGGTAGGCTATAAACAATAAAAAGAAAATGTATACAGTGTACAAGTTACTTTGGGTTGGCAGCAATGAGAACTTTTATAAATAACATTTTGTGTAATACTTATGCCTCATCTCTCACCCACCAACCAGTTTATTAAGGAAACACAAACATCAGGTTGTCATGGGAACAAAACTGTTTGATGTGTTGTATCTCCCACAGATTCCAGGATTGCAGGCGCTGTGAGTTCCTGCTGAGTTCCTGGTAAGCCTGATTAGAATGCACATGGAGTGTGACCGTTTAAACAGAATGGGCCAGATTCATCCATTGTGTAGCTGCCATGAAGTTATTTTTTCAGCCTTTAGAGGGCAATGTTAGCAAGTGTTTATACTGGCTCCTTCATCACGGTCCATACTCAAGAGAACCCTTGTGTCCAGTAACTCTACTCTGCATTAAATGTAACCTTCTCTACTTCATGGCTTCGGTCTTCCCAAAAGAAGTTGGGAAATACCTGCCCTAGAAGGAAGAGCCTACTGCTACGATCTCAGAGAGGAGGTCAGAAGAGAGCCACACTCAAACTCAAATGGATCAGAGGAGGTTAATTCAATTGTTTCTACAGTGCACTACCAAAGGCCCTGAACTTGCGGACACGGAAGTCAATCAGTTTTGCCATTGAATTAAATGGAACAAGATAAGAAAGAGAAAGCCCATAAACAGCAGACCTGTGTAACCATAATAGCCAGCTATGTACAACAAGCCAGCTATGTACAACAGAAGGAATTGTCTCCTTTAACCCAAGCGTTACGAGTTTGTGGTTTTGTTGCCGAAGATCCCAGGTTTGATCCCTGCTGACAACTGATTTACATACAAGGCCACATTTATTACATTTATAACTCATCTCCCCCTTCCCAATTGATTTTCAATTCAGGTTACCCATCACCTATGGTTAAAAGAAAGGCCACATTTTGGGGAACAAAGGGTTAAATGTGACCGAGGTAGGAATTTGAGGTGCCAGGGAGAGAGGCTGAAGATCATTATTTTGATCTATCACGTTACTGCCATTTTGAAGAAAAGCAACAAAATTGTGAGTCATCCCACACTGGCTAATTGATGTCCTATGTAAACTACAGACGTTAATTCTGTCACCAGAGTGCCACACTTAATTAGGCCCCAGTGATTCACTGGAGCAAAACCTTATATACAGGGCATGATTTTTCTGAATCTGTGGCTTGACTTCTGCATACATTATTACATTAATGTGACCCAACTGCATAAGGGATTTTTTTTAAATGAATGCAGCCCCAAGCTGAAAGAATAATTACCATTGCAAAACTGTTAGATTACAAAGATCTTCAGAATTCATTCCTTTTAGCCTGGCTAAGAAACATTTATAAGGATTTAAAATGTGCAGTCCTGAAGCTAGGGATAGGATGCCCATTTTTAAAACAAACATATCCCATATAGCTTATTCCTACAATGTGTGTGTTCTTAACCACTGTATAACATCAACTAGAATGTCTTACATAGAGCATTTCTGCTATGGAGTATCATTTCACACTATCCTTTCATGCATCTCTTTTAGGATTAAAGACTATATCCATGCATTATTCCTGAAACTAATCAATATATAAGTTCTAGAGGAAGTAAAGACACAAACCCATATTGTCTTCAACTGGAGAAAAGCTGACTTTTAGATTAGCACAGTTCTCCCATTCTGCTGAAATTTGCAATAAGGCATTACTTTTCCCACTTCCAGTCACTCTGCTGTATTTTAGAATCACACAACTATTTCCTCTGTATTTACTGAATACATAACTACTGTGTTTAAACATATTTCTATAGCTGTTTTAGTGCAAAACCAACACTGGAAAGGAGATCTAAAATTCATTACACATGCCCCTTTCCGCCATTCATACTCCATGCACTTGTCTGATGTGCCTTAATCAATAAACTGTTTTAATATATCTGATAAGGTGGAAGGGAAGGCAAAGCAAACAGCACAGAGGACAAATGTAAACCAAAAAAACACATTTTTTCACTGAGACATTAGTGTGTGTTCATAATTAAGGTAGGGAATCAGAATCCTTCCCGTACCATCAAATGTTGCTTACGGCACATACAAAGCTTTGCCATCCTAGGCCGTTCTTTGCATATGCTCTATGTTGTAAAGTCCTGGGAGAAAAGTAAAAGCCCAGCAAAGGAATCTCTGAATGATACAGAATGAAGAAACCAATTTAAATATGCATTTAGCAGTAAGAACAGTTATTCCACTTCATGCCTGCTGTGACTTGCAAATAAAACATACTAGTTATATGCAGGTTTCAGTGTAGTAGCCGTGTTAGTCTGTATCAGCAAAAAGAAAATAAGAAAAGGAATACTTGTGGCACCTTAGAGATTAGAGTTATATGCAGACTCTTCTCAAGGAAATTGCCACATTAGTTGGATAGTTACCAGACATGCCAAAGGATAGGCTTTGTCTTGTATGCATGTTTTTCACTTCTGTCTCTCTGTATAGCGGTTATAGCATAATGTAGTACTGTAGTACTATAATATAGAGAAATAGCACAATCTAGTGAACTGAGTGATGCTAGGAACCGGGGACCCCTTCAGTTCTATCTGTAGTTTTGCTCCTGCTGCATTGTGCAGTCTCAGATATACCTTTTGACTGCTCTGGGTCAGATTCTCAGGTGTGGCATGGCTACTTTGTGCCACACCTCAGGTATAACCATCCTAGGGAGGATCACCCAACACAAGTGTGATCTTCCCATAGTGTAGAGATGCCATATCAGCTCTCACTTCGCCCTTTTCCCCAGCTGCCAGCATAGCTAGATAAAAGAAGCATGGCCAGGATGCGCTACATCATGCTGCCACCAATCTCTGACGTTGTTTCCATCGCTTGTAGTTGGTTTAAGTTAGGGAAGCCCTGAGACTGCCAACTGCTGAGCTCAAAGATTTTATTCCTGAGTCACCAACCCCCCCCCCCCCCCAAAAAAAACCCCACAACCAATCACTTACCCCCAGAAGACAAAAAATCCATTTGAGTGACCTGGCTTACTGTCCTATACACGTTACAATAGAGTATAAAAGTTGTACAAATACATACCAAAACAGGACAGGTAAAATATGCCTCATTACAATAAAGTTGTATCTTCACGCCCCTACTACTCAGTCAATTTCACTATGGCCATGTCTACACTACCCGCCGGATCGGTGGGTAGTGATAGATCTTTCCGGGATCGATTTATCGCATCTAGTGTAGACACGATAAATTGATCCCCGATCACTCTGCCATCAACTCCAGTAATCCACTGTGGCAAGAGGCGGAAGCGGAGTCGACGGGGGAGCGACAGCAATCAACCCTGTGGTGTCCTCACGGCGCGGTAAGTCGATCGAGGTACGTCGATTTCAGCTACGTTATTCATGTAGCTGAAGTTGCGTACCTTACATCGACCCCCTTCCCCCAGTGTAGACCAGGCCTATGTGTCAAATCCTGCCATCCTTGCTCAGTCTAAACTCCCACTGAAGCCTGTGGCCAAATCAAGCACTGCTGCATAAAAGTGGATTTTTTTAAAATCACTAGAACCGCACTTTCCACTCTACCATAACTGAATTTCACATGGGTGAAATATAACACTTTTTTGGAGGGGCCACTCCTTTGTACTCCTGCATGATGAACTCCAAAACGGCCAATGTTGTAAGAAAAGCACAGAGAGTGGAATAGAGCCTCTGGATCTATGCTTCACAAATCCGGTGAATGGGAATCCTTAGCACAGAGACAGCAGTTGGCAATTCCAGCCCACTGGGATGGAGCAGCACCATAGAAGGTTTGGTGTTGCTTCCCCAGAGCTTCTCCCTCAAACTCAATGGAAAATACCCATAAACACCTCTTACTCTGGGATCATGCGGGTTTCCTGCATTGCACCTCACAAGCCAGGTCTACTACATGCTTGTGGGGCATTTCGGATGACAAGTCACACGCTCCTAAATCCCTTATGCACTTCTGAAAATCCTGCCTTCTGTGTTTATATGTCATAAAGGTAGGACTCTCATTCACACAATACTGAGTCAAAATAGTCAAGTTCAGTTTCATAAAAGAACAGCCAATGAAAGCCTTGTAGCAGTTTCCGAGGATACAATGCCAGTTCCACAAATATTTCTGATAACAGGAAACCACTAGGTTGTGCACATTAGAGAAATACCATTTTATTATATTCCTGAGCAACAAAATTAGGATTAAGAAATGCTGACACAACAGCCAGTTTCTTGTTCAATTACCATAGAGTCCCATTAAAAATGCTATATAGTTTTCAGTTACCTAACAGACAAACTTTCTAGTTTGCTACAAGGTATAAAAACATAATTAGTAACTGAATTTCTGCACAAGAGGTGGTTATCCTCTGGACAATTGTGCTGATGTTCCTTTGGAAACAGTCTCGCTCTGGTTTTTAGTGCTTTTGAACAGAATATGCTTTGTGATGCTGTGAGAAAAATGTTACATTGTTTAGCACTGCAGGGAGTCTCGCTACAATACAGATAAAAGTAGTGCTGTATAATGCATTCAGTTGGTATAAAGCATACCAATTACATGTGGGTTCAAACCAGAAATTTGGGCCCAAATGCCCATGAACATTGAGTAAGTTTATTTCTCTTATTACTGCTATTGATTCATGAAGGTGCTACCTTCATCTCCTTCAAATCTCTCCTCGAGACCCATCACAAACACAAACGCTACATCCAAATAATAATGACTAGACTGAGGGGCAGTCAGGGAGATGGTTTTTTTTTTCTTTAATTCAGATGATTAATTATGCACACAGCTCGACTATATAAATTTATCTTATTACTGTTAGCCTCATTCTCTAACCAGCCTCTTATTGCTTGTGAGGATACTTGCTGCACCTTTTCTTAAATGAAAATGTAAACTCTTTGGGATACAGACTGTATTCATATCTATTAGTACAGGTATAATGTCTAACATTGGGTCTCTGGATGCTATAGTAGTACAAATAAATAGAAGATGAGATTATCTAACAGTAGTTTAACTGGATTTTCAGTGGAAGATGGGTAAAATTTTCAAAAGTCTTTAAAATACTTAGATGCCTAAGTCCCATTTTCAAAAGTGATCTTGATACTTAAGACCCTGATCCTCAAAGGAATTTGAGGTGCCTAACTCCCACTGAAGTTAGTGGGAGTTGGGCACCTACCTTGAGGATCTTGGTCTTAGGCACTTTTGAAAATTTTACCCAGTATGACCAAATCCCTTAGAATACTCAACATTTATTATTTGTATTGCAGTAGAATCTGCTGCTGGGACAAGCACTATTAAAAATACAATCCAAACACTGAACCTCTTCCTCCATGTATATAGCAGGCCAAACCAAAACTTCTAAACTTTGGGTCCAAATTCTGAAGCTCAGGTGCATCACCAATACTAATGAAGTATGCATTGCAATTCAGACACTTAAACACTACCAGTCATGTTAATGTTAATAAAGTCAACATGTCTGAAAAATCTGGCTGTATAGTAATTTTATGTGCCCAAATGGATGCACCTTGCACCCAATTTTCAGAGTAGTTTCAGTTCTTACAGACAATGCAAAATTGGGAAACACTGCTGGAAATGTTGGACCTTGTATTTTAGCTCTTATATGTGATAACTGTAAATGAATGGGAAAGTGTTGTTAAACAGATAAAAAGAAGTTAGATCTGTCTTTTCCAGAATAGCCAGTGATCTCTCATTACATAGCAATACGTTGGAAACATTAACTGCTTTCTTAATAATTTTCATTGAAACATTTCCCCACAAACTGCCCATCTTTTCACCTGGGACTGGTCTCCTGAAGTGTTCTAAGTGCTATGGGAGTTTCCATGTTAATTCTGGCAGTTCAGCTATTAACAAAAGAATGGAGACCGGGCAGCAGTTCAGTTAATTGTTCTTACTGATGTGAGATTCAGATTAAAAAGTAACTACAACCTGTGGACCCAATCCTGCTCCCAATAAAGTCAGTTGTGTAATTCCCCTTTTTTACTTCAGTAGAAGCATGATCTGACAGATTATAAGCATGCTAATTTCTTCATTATTTATATGGATTTTCAATAGCTATTATTAATTATTATTATGATGCGCTCGGCAGTAACACCAAGGGCCCCCAATCAGGGCCTCATTGTGTTAGGCACTATACAGAAACAGAGACTGTCCTCACACTGAAAAGCTTACCATCGAAGTATACATTGAGAGACAACAGGTGGATACAGACAGATGGGGGAGCACAAATAAACAAACTAATGAAGTGGTACTAAGTGTTCAAAATTATACTGGGAAATGGGGGAGAGGGGAAAATGGAAAGAGCATATGATTCTCAATGGCTCAGACATATAAGGCCCAGTCTTTAACTTCGGCTACAATACCACAGAAGTCAAGTGGGGGTGTGGTGGGGGAAGCCATGTTTGTAAGTTTTTAAAAGAAAGATTGACAATTTTTTATAGGTATAAGACCTTATACATAGAATTTTAATCACTGTATTTACTGAATGTTAAAAATGGTTATAACATCTATTTTAACACTGATGTTTCGCCTCTGCTATTTCATGCACTGATAGATATAATTTTGTATTCTGTACTCTACCTGTACACAGTTTTTTAAACTTTTATCATTACATTTAATTTCATGACTGAGAGCACACACATTATCAGCTTCTTTAATAGTTGCCCTGCCTATTGTTTTGAAGCATATAGGAGTACAATGCTTCATGCAAGTCGATGAATAATGATATATTTGTTTTTATTTTTTTCCAATTTTATCAGGTCAGTCTTTGCTTTCATCAGAATTAGCTGATCAGTTCCATCTGCGGCTGTCTCGGTATCCTCCTTATGTAGAATCACCTTGTAAAATATCATCTGCTGTTTATTAATAAAGGTTTCCAATAAGTCAGTTTACTTCACCGTTCCCATAAGGAACATTTAAAAATGTTCCCAAAGTACATTTAAAAATGAACATTTTTAAATGTTCCCAAAGTACATTTTAAAATGTCAGCCTCGAATCTTATGGGACCATCTCATTTTACTCCTGGGAGAACTGAAAACTCTTTCAGGGGTCAACCTACTTTTTTTTTTTTAAGCAAACAACCACATGATGTTGCACTTTAATTAAATTGGGGGGAGGGTTAGCTCAGTGGTTTGAGCATTGGCCTGCTAAACCCAGAGTTGTGAGTTCAATTCTTGAAGGGGCCATTTAGGGATCTGGGGCAAAAATCTGTCAGGGGACAGTACTTGGTCCTGCTCATGAAGGCAGGGGACTGGACTCTATGACCTTTCAAGCTCCTTCCAGTTCTATGAGATAGGCATATCTCCATATTTATTTATTATTTTATTATTAAAGAACCCCAAAGCGCTTCACCAATGTGCATATGTATAATTATCCCCTTTTGACCGCTGTTAAAAGGGAGGCAGAGAAAGGTTAACTGGGTCACACACAGCAAGACAGTGGAACAGTCAGGAACAGAACCTGGTCTCCTGCCCCAGCGACCCTTGGTCTAACTATTAGGACACAATGTCTTTGTAGAAAAGCAACTGAAATGTGTGTGCAGAAGAGTGAGAAATTATACTATTTCCTCGGTCTACAAATATCAGCGATATACAAGGTACTTACGACACATAGCAATCTGCACTCATGAGCCATTCACATGTTTTCCCAATTACACTCAATTACTTATATAATTGAAGGCAATCTCCTTGTGAGATAAGAATAAAGTTGCTAAACTCAATATGTAGCCTCACAGGCTGTTACATTTAATCCAACTTGCAATGGAAATCACCAGGGCCAGATTTAGGGGCAGGCAACCCAGGCAACTGCCTGGGGTGCCAGGCTTGGGGGGCACCAGGCTTGGGGTGCTGTTTTTGTTGTTAGCATGAGTAACTACAGATTTACAGATCCTAGTGTGCACATGTATCGTCTTATATGACAGGGATAAATCATGAATGCAAATTGATCAAAGTCGTGAAATGGGCTACAAATGCCATTAAAAAATAAGGCATTCAAAATTGTAACAACTGAAGGGTGGAAGCGCCGAAGACACTCCTCTCCTGGGGTGCCATCTGGTCTATGGAGAGCCCTGGAAATCACCCTTGAGCTCCCATACTTGGCACTGGGAGCCAAATCAAGTGCTAGCCACCAATGTATCTTCTATCTACAAAGATCTTCCAGAGAACAGCCATCAACAGCCACAGACCATATTACATCTCCCTAATGAACCAAAGAACACACACAATTAAAAAACTAGAAGGGAAAGCCACTTCTCGGGCTAATACTAACCCGCACTGTTCAAAACAAGTTCTCACTGAAAGAGAAACTCTAATAGCTTAAGCCAGTCAAGTCTCTTGTATTCCTTGTTCTATAAGATCAGGGACTGGATGAATTCACAGCTTGAGATGGGTGACTAAAACATGGGAAATATAGTAGATTAAAAAAAATATATTTTACCTACAGCACCATGTTTTGAATCCCAGAGAATTCATTCTATTTAAGATCCAGAAGTCTCAGTTTATCGCTATTAGGCATTTAGCTAATTTCCAGAGTGGTCTTGGACTAAGCCAGTAATGACTCCAACTTGAAGAGGCTACTACAGAGATCACAGTTCAAAGCATGCTTACCCCTATGCTTCACTAACTTCTAAAACCAGATGTTTCCTGAGTTTGCTATGTAATACTGATCCTTACCATCCCATCACCAAATACACAGAATTCTCAACAATCCAATGATATTCTATAGCAGGTCTAGCAATGTAATATCTCTTACTGAATGTGGAATACAGAGTGGGGGTTCACAACATGCTGCCTCTTTCTCTAAATAAACACTGGATTTTGTCATTCTCCTTGCTTTTACAGAAGAGCATGCAAAGAAAGATGGGCAACTATGAATCTAATTCATCTACTATTACACATTAAGATATTAAAATCCCATGCACAAGTAAGTCTTCAACGGCTCTAGAGATGACCCAAACTGTTGCTGAATCTTCTGTTTATTCTTCGGGGCCTTCAACAGATCTTCCCCAGTTGCCAGGCAACTGTGATAATATTGTTAGGTTTATGGTAACAGCCATAATGCCTACTTTTTTAAAAAAAAATGTACAAAGATGATAATAATGTGAAATAAGATTACTTTCTTTGTGATCAAAAGCATCAGTTTGAATGTTAATGTCTAAAGTGCCTCAGTCAAACCACACAACTCATATAATTGCTGTAGAGGGGGCTCTGTTAAAAAAGTCAGTGTTAATAGCAATCCTTTAGAATACCTCTAAAGCATGTGTTATTAGATTCAACTATTTGAATTATTCCAAGTTATGTACAGAGCAGCTGCAGCAGAAAGAAACGTGTACACAACCCTTCTATTTTATGTAAAGAATTGCTAGGGAAAAACACAGTACAAGCACATCGTGCTTGAAGTTTACTGTGCTTCTTTAAATAGGGCACCTGGGTATCTTACAATATCTGCCATAAAATTTAAGATGTCCTGGACGGGGAGAAAAGAGGTGATGCAAGATACATATATTGCAGGGAAACAACCCTACACTGGAAAGAGAGGAACTAGACAAAAAGAGAACTTCTCCAATTCTATGAAAAACATCCGATTTTACCACTGTATATACCTTAGCCAATGCACAACTCCAACTTGCTTTTAGAGATGGGCATGCACATGGCCATCCTGGTCATAAAACTGGCCTCTGCTGACATCCGTGCATGCAACAACAGTAACATCTTTATGAGCTACAGAGTGTAGTGTGTGTGACACCAGGGTCAACATCAAAGGGTGGATGGTCCAAGAGCCCACATTTACATTCCAAGGAAAAGAACTAGGAAGGCTGTTCCTGCCTGATATTCCAACCTTGAGAAGTTAAAAACCAAAGCAGAGATTCTCTTGTTGCTTCCAGAATCCAGTTATAGGATTTATGTTAGTGGAAAAAGTAAGAACCTACAGCATGAAAATAGGGATTTCATGTGTACAATTTCATCTACATTTATTTTGTTACATCAAACAATCGGAGGCACATATAGTGGACAACCAGTCACAATTTCTATACTCTTAAATCTGAGATACTGCAGCTGTTTCTCATTAAAGTACATAGGGGAAACAGCTGCATCTCAGCTACTACTCTGTGGTAACTGCTGGCAAATGATGAATATTTAAATGGCAACCACAATAATTCCCTCGATATATTTTAGTGAAAGTTCCAGTGTTACATGATTTCACCATTATAAGTTCCTTCCAACTCCCTTTATCAGCAATTTATTCAAACTTTTTAAAATTATTTTTTTATACACCTTCTTCCAATGACCGCAATTTAGGTAAATACAATGCTCACCAAAAATAAGATATTCCCAGCAGTTACCTACCTGTAATGTATGAATAACTGTGGTATTTCCCAAAGAGCTCAGATACCATATCTGTCATTAAACTGCAGTGTTTTAAGTGCCAACCTCTGAATATTAACTGTACATTTTTAAACTAATTTAATGGTCTCTGACTGAGGGATATTCCCTGTTTGATGAGTGCTCAACTCCCATTAATGCTGAAGGAAGGACAGGTCAGCCCATTACGTAGTGGTGTTACCATGAGGGAGAACAAATCAGTTACAACGGAAGAAGGTGGGTGATAGGATATTGTTTTGCAGTCCCGCCCTAAAGAGCTGAGGCTAGCCCTGTATGCTCATCAAGAGGAGAGTTTACTAATTTTGAAGTCTTATTAAAAACCTGATCAGCCAAAACTTCTACTGGACTTGATCAGGCTCTCATTAACTATCTGGCTCTAAATATCAAGAGACAGGTCTGAACCAAAACCATGCAACCGAACACTTTTGAATTTTTGGGATGTTCAAAATTCAAACTGTCATCCGGATCACAGTTCTGAGGCATGATCTAATATCTGTTCCTAATGGGGGATGAATAGGGCCCACAGGTAAATCTGAGAATTAGGGAGAACAGCCCACATATTAATATTCAGCTGTTTAAAGTTTGGGGAAAGGTTAAATAAATTTAACTCGCAAATTAGAACTGGATTCTTGCCTCCCCTAATCTTCAGTTCCCATGCATACCACGCCACTGAGATCCAAAGGCTTTACAAATTGAATACTAATTTTGCATGATTTGAAAGAGAGAGACAGCAAATTAAATTATGCTTAAGGTCAGTACTAAGTATATATATAACATTGAGAATAGTTACCTATAGAATATAGCTAAGAAAGAAAGAGCTTGCAAAGCTATTACGTGATACATTTCCATGATGATTTCCCTTGTGCACTGACATAGGGCTGCCACACTTTGCCATAAAACATGTAGTAACCTAAGCAATAATTATGAGGGTTGGGGCAGAATACGAAGATGCTGACTCAACTCAGTGTTTTAGGGCTAGTGTACTAGATGTGAGAAACGAGAGTGAATAATGGCAGAAAAAATGAACTATAAAATGTACAACATGATAGAGCCTGCATTCCCTGAAGATATTTAATTGTTACCCTTATTTTTAAACACTGTGCTTTTTTTTTTGCGCCATAAAAACAAACATAAAGCTTACTTTGTTTTAAACATACTTAAAAGATAAAGCGGTTTGGGGTGGTTGTGTTTTTGTTTGTTTCATTTTTAAGAACAGAGCAACACTGTTTCAGTGTTGTAAGCAGGACACGGAAAGTAATTTTTCCATTCTACCGAGCTCTGGTAAGGCCTCAACTGGAGTACGGTGTCCAGTTCTGGACACCTCACTTTGGGAAAGATGTGGACAAACGAGAAGTCCAGTGGAGGGCAAAATAAATTATTCAGAGTATAGAAAATGACTTACAAGGAAAAATGGAAAACACTGGATTTCTTTAGTCTGAAGAAGAGAAGACTGAGGGGAGACATGATAATCTTCAAGTATGTAAAAGGTCATTATAAAGAGGAGGGCGATATTTTTTTTCCCCCCTTAACCACTGAGGACAGGTCAAGAAGTAATAGGTTTACATTGCAGCAAGGGAGATTTAGATTAAACATTAGGAAAAACTTCCTGTCAGGGTAGTTAAGCACTGGAAGAAATTCCCTAGGGAGGCTCCCTGTCACTGGAGAATTTTAAGAACAGGTTAGACAAACACCTGTCAGGGATAGTCTAGATAATACTTACTCCTGCCTCATTATAAGGGGGAGGGGAGGGGAGGACTAGATGACCTATCAAGGTCCCTTCCAGTCCTACATTTCTATTATTCTATATTTCAGAAGCTTGGGAAGATTGCAATTGCAACATGGTTTTAAATTATTTATCTTCTGCTGCCTTAATAATGCAAACTTCTCATTCAGTTCTAGTGATCTGTCTTTCATATACATTTTTCTCCTTAGCACAATGGCAAATCTCTCTTCACAAAGTGAAAGTAAATAGTTACCATAACAGAAAAAGTTAGAAGTGACATGCAGTATAACAAGTTGTTTCACATACCTTAAAGCCAAGACAGCAAGGGTCACCGTTTGCAGATGTATTTTCATGAAGGCATATTTCCAGTCTTGAGTGCAGATCTCTAGATTAATCCTCTGCAAAAGGAAGAAATCATTCCATTACATTTCACAATAAATTTTATAAGGAAATCCAAGAAATTGGAGAGGGTTCAGGTAACAGCCCTGAGAATGATGAAAGGATTAGAAAACCTGCCTTATAGTGTTGACAATATGGTCAATGTATTTAGCTTAACAAAGAGAAGCTTATGAGGTGACTTGATAACAGTCTATTAGTAACTATATGGAGAACAAATATTTGATAATGGGCTCTTATATCTATCAGAGAAAAGGTATTACAAGATCCAGTGGCTGGAAGTTGAAGCAAGACAGGTTCAGAGTGGAAACAAGACATACATTTTTAACAGTGAAAAGGATTCATCACTCGAACACTTTATCAAATTAAATTGTGGTGCATTCTCCAACATGGCGATTTTTAAATCAAGCTTGGAATTTATTTTTTTTTAAAAATATCTGCTCTAGGAATTATTTTTGGGAAGTTCTGTAGCCTGTGTTACACAAGAGGTCAGACTAGATGATCACCAACGTCCATTCCGGCCTTGGTATCCATGAATCCAGTTACCATTATACAGTAGTACTTCGAAACAAACAAAAGATGCTGTTTCCTTGATATCCTAAACCCCACACAAGATATATTTATGAAGGCTTTGTTACTACTTTTCAAATGGTTTGCCTTTAAGCAAACGAAGAGGTTTCACTCTACTTGAAGAATTTACAGCTAATTTTTATTCAAAAAAACAAACAAACAAACACCTTCTATCCAGCATGATCTAATAAATAGGACCCTGGGTTAAGAGGCAAAGAGGTAGGTTCCACTCCTAGCTTGCTTATTAACCTGCTAAAGAAAGCTGGACAATCTCTCGGTGCCTTGTTTTCCCCATCAGTGAAATAGTATTATCTTTACTTATCTTCCTATGCAATGTACTCTGAGATCTATGGATGCAAAGTGCTATATCAGCATTATTATTATGCACTGTATATAGTCTTGGTGCTTTCAAAGAGTCAACCCCAGACTAATAGTTTGATCTGCACAGCACAGGTGTGCGGCGTCACATTTCTAAGCATTATGACTAGGACAGAAAGCACAGGGACCGCAATCTTGCATTAAGGACTGTGCTGCTGTGTGACTACCAAGTTACTCTAGTCTAGTAGGAAAAGCAAGGCCAGAGAGGGGAGTTCTGAGGATGAGGTGGATTGCATTTATGTCCATGCCAATTCACTGCCATGCATTGCATTTTCTTACACTGCAAACTTCCAGGTTGGGGAGAAGGTACACTGGGCACTCGAGACTTCCTGTCACTCCAGGCAGAGGACCATGCTGGCACTCAATCTCACATGGTTCATTTGTGCTGGACCACAATAACTTTGCATCCCCTGCTGCATATCACATATGGACTTGTAGGATGAAAATCTCCCTGCCCACCAAAAAACAAACAACCCACATTTTGTTCACTAAAATCTAATGTAGAACCCATTTTCCCCTACAAGCAGGATGAGACTTGTTTAATACATGGGAGAGGAAACCAAAGCTGTATGGACATCCAGATGTTCACGTCAGCTCAAAGTGTCTATATTTATTTCTTAGACCATTTATCAGGGTATAAAACATTGCAATTCCTTTTGGTGGATTATTAAGTGTTGTTTTGCTAAAAAGAGCATTTCTTATATAATCTAGCACGTCAGCAATACAACTCTCACTCCAATTCCACAGCCAGCTCTGAGCACTAAACATTTATTCTCTAACTAATATTTCACACATTTAAATTCAAAATTAATTATAAATGCAATCTCATCTGTATCTCACCAATCTCCCACATTCCAGAGAACTGGAATGTGGGGGGGGGGGGGGGGAAATTCCATACTCCTCCGCTGCCCAACTTGTCACGATCAATGCATTGAAATAAAAAAACACCGCCATCACCACCTCGGTGTGAAATACAAGAGCATTTATTTGTTTCTCACAAACATCACACACAAAAGCAAATATCTCACTCAGTAATGAGGAAGCAGATTGGTGCAAACTTAAAAAGAGCTGCTACTTGTCCTGCAGGATCTTGGTACTGATGTATTACCTGTAAACTAATACAAAGATACTACAGATAATAAAGTAATCGCTCTGCTGCTACACAATCACTGGCAGTGTAATATGCATTAAATTAGAAAGAAGGATCAATAGTAACTGAGAGGCGCTTATTGTAATCCACTGAAAAACACAGTAGCATACTGGTAATGAAAAGGCTGTATTAGAAAGAAGGGCAGTATCGCCTCCTTCCAAGGTCTGCCATTGAAATTCACATTGGGAATCCATAAAAACATCAGAAATGCTCAATTTTAATTACAAAGGCTTCAAACATCACCAAGCAAAAGAAAGAAATAATGCAATAAAACGGTATGACTGCAATGTGGGCCCATGCAAATTGTACAATTTGTACAATTGTATTGATAGAACATGAGGACTATGTTTAGCAGTCACACTAGAATAAAATATTCTGCCCATTGGGGGGGAAAAAAAAAAGAGAATAGAAACGGATGAAGCTCTCTAGAGATGCTAGGACTGCATTCAAAAAGTCAAATGGAAACCTGGTTTTAAATAAAAGAACCAAAGCTGCGAGGTAGGGCATTTTACAGCTGGGGAACTGAGAAATTAAGTGACTTAACCAAACCACAGAGGAAGTCTGTAGCGGAACATGGAATTGAACTCATGACTCTAGAGTCCCAACCCAGTCCATCGTTTCCCCTTAGCTAGTGTATCATTTGCTTTGCACTGAAAAAGCCGAAGATGAAGAAGTCAAGTGCAGTAGCAGAAAGCCAAGCAGCCCATCAGTCACAGTGCATCTTCACTACAAGGGACTCAGCCTGGCAAGTCAGACAATAAAACAAAACACTGCTGCCTTCAAAGAAGGGAAAGAAAACAGCATTAGCTCCATAGTTAAGCCATATTTTGCCCTTCAAAGTACAGACAGAAAGATAATTAAGGTGACAATGAATATCAAAGCAGCAGAAGTTTTAAACGATGAAGCAAATGATATTTCATTCAGGGAAAAAATAATTCCTTGACAGCCACAAACACATATTGTACTTTTTTTTCTTAAAAATAAAAATAAGAGACTTTGAAATGATAATGTCTGTAGTGGTGCATATTACACTCATTACTTATTGGGCCAGATAAAAAAACAGCCCTTTCCCTGGGCCATCAATAGGTATGTTTGCTCAGATAAAAGCTTCACTTTAGCAAAGCAGTTTATCTGTCTTACAGTTTTATTGCTTAAAAGATGAAGTATAAGATTAAATCCACCTTACTGCAAAGCCCTAGAGAGAGCCACGTTATAAATATCTCATAAGAGGTTAGGGGTTTGGACATTAATAGTCGATATTAGAAATCTGAGCCAGGCATTCCAAAAAGGCATTAACGGTAATGGGGCTTACACACACGCATCAAAGGAGAACAGCCACTAAGTTAGGATGCTAGTCAGTTATGATACATATTTTTGTAAGAAAACCAATACTAACCAACTATTAAATAGGTGTATGTTCTAAATCAAGGGTTCTCAAACTTCATTGTATCACGACCATCTTCTGACAACAAAAATTACTACATGACTCCGGGAGGGAGGACTGAAGCCTGAACCCACCCGAGTCCCGTTGCTGGGGGGGGTGGGGGGAGAACCAAAGCCCAAGGGCTTTAGCCCCAGGCGGGTGGCCTGTTACCTGAGCTCCAACATCAAGCGCCAGGCGGTGGGGCTCGGGCTTTGGCTTTTTTCCCTGGGCGGTCGGACTTGGGCTTTGGCCTTGGGCCCCAGGAAATCTAACACGAGCCCTGGTGAGCCCATTAAAACGGGGTTGCAACCCACTTTGGGGTCCCGACCCAGTTTGAGAACTGCTATTCTAAATAATTTTCCTGAATACATCCACTTAGAAAAAATAGAAAACAATTAGGTCCAAACAGCCTATGACAAAGAAATCAAAATAAATTAAACCCCCATTCTGCAAAGGTTTAACCATGTGTGCAACTTTGCTTGTGTGAGTAATCTTGCTTAGGTCAATAGAAATACTCGTATCAATAAATATATACCTATGCTTAAGTGCCTGAAGGATCAGAGAGCTAAAATTTACATTGGAACTAAAAGAATTAACAGGATGGAAGGTGAATTGTAAAGTCCACCATCTCTTTGACTGCAAACAGGATAAGGTTCTATTCTCACTTGGGTTGTGCCGTTGACTCATTCTGTACTGGGGTAAGTCACTTGATCTGTTTCAGTTTCTCCATTTTTAAAATGGGGACAGCTCTACATAACCTCAGAAGTCCCTCAGACATATTTAATCAATCTTATGGAAAGTTTAAGGGATCCTTAATGAAAGATGCTAATGTGTTATTAATATAAAACTGACCCTCACAGATTGAGAAGGTAGTTTGAGGCTGCGTGGTCTAGTGGATAGGGCACTGGGCTGAGACAAGTTCACCCCTGTGCTTCTGTTTTCCCTCCTTTCTCTATCTTGTCCATTCACACTATAGTAGAACGGATTCAAATTTTAATTCCCAAGGTTTTCCTGATGACAAATACAGCTTTGTCGAAACCAGAATGTTTCACAGGAAAATGTCCTTTCTGACAAAAACCCTTAGGTTTGCTGCAGGAAATTTTGAAACAAGACTATTCAGTTCCCAACCTCAACTTGGAAATCCAATTTACAAGGAAACTCTAAGATTTTCCATTCAAAATATTGCCAGAGAAAAATAAATCTGCTTTCCAACTGACTCTAGACCAGGGGTCTCAAACTCAAATTACCACGAGGGCCGCATGAGGACTAGTGCATTGGCCCGAGGGCTGCATCACTGACCCCGCCCCCTCGCTGCCCCCGCCCCCACTCCACCCCTTCCATTAGGCCCCGCCCCTTCTCCACCTCCTCCCCTGTGCGGACGGCTTCCCGCTCCTCACCCCTCCCTCCCAGAAACCGCAAAGCTCTTCCCATGCGGCCCGCGGAGCTCTTCCCTGCGGCCCGCCGGGCTCCCCATGCCCCACCCCCCCCTTTTTTATTTTTATTTTTTACCCCCAGGCAGTTCCCGCCGCCAGAACACGCGGGCAGTGTGTTTGAGACCCCTGCTTTAGACAGTAAGATTTTTGGGGCAGGGATTCTCTGTTACTGTGTGTTGGAACTATGTCTAATACCATGAGGCCCCAGTTTTGGTTGGGAGCTGTACAAAGCTACTGTAATACAAATAATAATATAATTTTGAATTTTGGAAAAATGTCAGACCTGAGAGTTTTAAACAGTGAAAATGTGATTCAACAATATTCACTCTAGGTTTGCTTTTTCATCTGATTTCACAGGTACCTAATGGCTGCTTTGCAACTGATTAAGATAATTTAACTACTAATAAAAATCATTAAGCTTACTAGAGCAATTTTTTTTGGTCTTGTAGATCCTTATCCTTCACCCAGAAGTACTGTGATGAGCATAGTATAAACAGCAAGGTGAAGGCTGATAAGTTAAGACTTCTGGCAGGCATAACATTTTACAACACTCCAGGGGTCTAGTAGCAGGATCTTGGGAATCCTCCAATATTAAGCTTTATTTTAATACACACTGTGCAATCTCTTGCATTCAGAGCCAGGTGCTGTGAACTGTATTCCCCAAGGATTCCCTAAAGCTGTCTCTGATAGTTACTGGTTTTGTAAAGCTTAAGTACTAAAGACAATGTGCCACAAATGCACAAGAAGCATGCAACTGTGCCTTGCCCACCTATCACCCAGGCAGCTCTCTCTCTCTAGCATCTCTGCATGCGGTTTCACACAGTGAGATTACAGATTACCAAACAGTTGGAGCGGGCAGTTTCCTGCAGACCCCTACGTGTGAAGCCTCTACTAAAGATATTTCTGTTGCACAAACAAATATTTGCAATGTGCAGATCTGGCTGTGAGCGGCTTGTTTGCAGTAACTTGCAGAACCACACTCTCTTATAAATGGTTAGAGGTCAGCCAACAGCTAGCCTCATATCTTGTCTACATGGCCACGTCTACGCTACAGAGTTCAGTTGACAAACTACGCCGGCATACAGCCACCGAATCTGTATATTGCTCAGGCATACATGTAACCCGCACACCTCCTGGGTTCTGTCCCATCTAGTGGCACCGAGACCACTTAGAGAGAGAGATTAATGAGTCTGCTCTACAGCCTTAACTAACAGCCAGTTGGCTTTTAGCTCATGCAGTAGAGGCTTATGCACTAAACTCCAGAGGTCCCATGGTCAATCCCGCCCACCAATGACCAGGGTCCGTCAGCATTACACATGCACACTTGGCTGTTTGTGTCAGTGCAACATCAATGTAAAAGCATGGTGCACCACAGGTAGGTGTGTTCTTTGCTGTGCAGTGCCTCTGGGGACATTTTCACAGTAGTTTGAGGGACAGTAGCAAGTCACCCTTGGATTTCTAGGAATTAGGGGTCAAATCCCCACCTTCTGCATCACAACACTTTTCATCACATAAAACACATCCCATAAATTTTTGTGCAATTTTTAAAACTTCTACAGCCCAGCGCTGCACTTTTCAGTGCCCTCCATCTCTCTGACAGAAGCAAGGAGCCTGAAGAGCTGAGCACAATTCTCTTATGTGTTGCTAATACAGGATACATGATTCTCCATTATTTGCACAGTTTACAGGAGTACTGCTACATTCAGGATTGTGATGAGGACAAAGTGGAGATTGTGAAGCATGCTAACTGCACAGTGACAGACAGTGAAGAAACCATGACAGGTCGCTGCTGGCATTCATGGAGCAACGCTGCACTATGCAAGAAACGAGCACGGGCTGGTGGGATTGCATCATAATGCAGCTTTGGGACAACAAGCAAGGACAGCAGAACTTTGAGTTGTGCAATGCCACATTTCCTGAGCTGTGACCTGAGCTTATCCTGACCTCCTGCATAGTGGGAAAAGGACCAGGAGGAGCAGCAGGAAGTGCATGAGAACATAATGGGTTTACTCAGCCAGCAAACCCAAATGTTGCACGCCCATACAACAACTTTTCTGTGATGATGTTGAAGGTCTAACAACTTTCTCTTCACATGTGTGAAAGGGGAAAAGTGTTGTTGTTTTTTTAAAAACTTGACAACAAAACAAACACCAGTAATCATTTTTCAACATCTTTTAGTATAGAAGTTAATTTCATCCACAATTAAGCTTTGTTGTAGTCAGTGTGCATCTTCTTCTATTAAATGTCTCAAAGATCTTCAAATATGCAAGAAGGCTCATCAATCAGCTACTGTTAAAGAGGAGATGGCCAGATGTGGCCCGAGTGATCCACAATGACATTCTTGATGACAATGTCTTTTGGATTCAAAAGTCAAAATCCATCTCACTGAACCCATACCGCAATCCATTCAGAATATGGAAAATGATAGTTCTGTATTGTCTGGTCCGATGTGAAGAACAAGTTCCTGAATGTAAAGGAAAACATATTTGTGAGACTACTGAACGCAGTCCACTTACAAAAGCTGAAGAGAAAAAGATAATTGACAAAATAATATTATGAGGTGGGGGGGCGGGAAGAGGAGGAAATCAAGAGATCACTCCTGCAAATATTGTTGCCTGCCTTCTTGATCCATGCTTCCAAGGCCAAGACATTTCTGATGACGAATTCAATTAGCTTGTTACCTTATAGTGGCTCTTGCAAATTGTAAAGGATATAGAAACAAACAATTCTGACAGATGACGCATATAATAAAGCAAGAACCAGCCCATTCAGTAGTAAAACAACGTGGAATGCAACCCCAGCAGTTGAATCAAATCAGTTTGCTCCTTTGTCACGGTGGAAAGGGTTGTGTTCTCCTTGCACTCCAGGTACAGTGGCAGAAATTCTTTTAACCGTTCTGTGTACTACTGCATGCGTGGAACAAAACCGGTCAGTTTGGGGAATCATCCATTCAGAAACCAAAAGTAAACTGAAGACCTCTAACTCCACTGCTGGGAAACTGGTGACCATGTATCACAATTTAAGATTAAAGGAGAAAGTGGCAGATGAAGAATGGACTCAATATTCATCAGATGAAGAGGAAAAAGGAGATACTGATGAATTTAATGATGGCAACAAAGACATAGGTAAAGCACTTAAATCTGATGAAGAAAGAGATGATACTGAAAAGCAACATGCTGAAAAAGTTGGCCTGCTGCCTACCCAGAATAAGTGCCTTTAAAAACATCTTTTTTTCCCCCTTTATAGTTGCAATGTGTTTGTTTTATTTCTGTTTAATTTCATTTTTCTTTCCTTTGGTAACTGTTCAGTCTCAAATAGCATTCACATTTAAATGCTAACCCAACATTGTTAAAGTAATAATAATTATTTCTTTTTTAAACTTCATTTCATTGTGTTTCACGTTTTTCTGAGTAAAAATAACTTAAATAAAACTTGTTTTTTCTAATTAGGCATAAGTATCTAAGATTCAGTCTTTTGGAGACCATAAAGTCTTACTCTCTCTCGCTACTGTTCTAATAAATTAGTGCTTTAAAACATTTGACTTTTTTTTTTTAACTTTATTTGACAATATTTGACCAATTATTTTCAGACCAGTCAAATGCCCAACCCTACTTCTACATGACATAGGCCTTAGAACTTCATTCACGTACCCCTGGAAAGTGGACCCAGGAATATCTTTGAGATTTGCTCTCCTCCTCCTATTCCACTGAGCTCAACAGATCTGGAAAGAGTCCCGCTAACCTCACACCTTGCCCTTACTCATGTTCTTCAAGAGACAATGAACTGCAGTTAAACACACTAAGCAGGCCAGTTTGTTATTTAAACTGGAATGAAGCATAGCCAAGTTATCAACAGGACACAGAAAAATTCTGCTGGAAGAAGCTCCTTATAGGCAATATGGTGATCCCCCTGAACAGCCCAAATACAGTAGGAAATGAGCTGATTGACTCCATGCAAAACAGTGGGTTTGATATGGCACCACTAGGAGCCTTTCCCCCAAATAAACAGGGCCAGGTCTTAGGGACAACCTATCATCAGGATGTCAGCAGTGGGGATGCCTCCTTAAATCTATGCTGTCTCTCCTCACCCCATGGCAATAGTTAGCTGCTCTGCCCTCTCCAGTAGTCCTACCATTGTGGAGTCAGCACTAATTGTGCTCTCTAGCCATGTAAAGGTCATTTTTTAAACTCCCTGAATTTCCCTGTGAAAATCCCAAACACTTAAATACCAAGCATCTCCACTACACCAAGTGACCAAATAGCTCCCAAAATATGACAGTTATTGAATGCATTCCAAATAGAAAAAAAATCACCCTACCTGTTCAAGCCTGCTTCAAACAAGAATGTATTTAAAAGAAGACACTCTAGTCTTTAATCCTAGCCCAGGGGCTTCAAAGAAAGCTTCCCAAAAAGTATCTGAGTCATTTAAAACTAAATGTATATACATCTATAGGGGAACAGGTGTATGCACCTCCTGTCACTTTACCCAGAGGGAAATAGGTGGAGAGAAGTTATTTGGCACTTGGTCAAAAATTAGTGCATTTGAGTGTTTAAAATATTTTAAAATTAATATTCAGGATAGTTTTACACTCTAATACTAGTGATGCTTAACAAAAACTTTGAAACAGTTCCTTCCTCTGCCCACTCTAAAATGTGGAGGGAGAGAAGGGTAACTAATACACAATGAGTTAAGTACCTCTTTATATATCTATGAATGTCCCATGATCAAACATTTCTCAAATGTTTTCATTATTCAAAATATAATTATCACGTGAATAATCTTTTGTCAGTAGCAAGTAGTCCATCAACATTTGCAATGAATTCAGTTTTGACTAGACACATACCTACCATGTGACCTATCTGTCCCCTGATTGGATAAGCATACTTTTTAGGATCAGAGTCCCAGCACAAATACTTTCAACTACATAATTTGCAATACTGGCTAAAAAGTAGAGCTGGTTAAAATTTTTGAAACAAAAGATTGTGGTGAAAATTGACTTTTTCCTACAAATTTTTTTTTAAAAAATCTGAATTTTTTTTTATTTTTTCTATTGTTAGATCAAAATGAAAATTGAATTTTTATTTTGTTTTTGTAGGAAAGGGAAAAGGAAAAATAGGAGGAAAAAAGTGTTGGGGAAAGTGGGAAAACAAAATATTTTTAATAACATTTGTGAAGATTTTTGAATCAATGAAAACTCATTCCTTTTTAAAATCTGTAGAATGAAAACTAATTCAAGTTTTTTTGTTGATTCCTCCCTCTTCTTTTCAACCAGTACTACTTAAAATTCACTTGTGCCACAGTCATGCCTGTCATTTAAACTTATTTGCCAGAATTCTTATGGAAAGCAAATAGAAAGGAAGAGCAAATACAACCTAAGTGATTCCGTATATAGTCATAAAAGCTTTTCCAAGTATTCTCCCAACACTAGTTAGACACTACAGTTATCCATGTTTCTTATGGATTTTTACTGGATCCAATATAGATCTAAAATCTCACCAAATAAGGACTCCCCGTGTTCTCTTTTACTGCACAGCACACAGGAAAGCAAGACTGCACAAAAACTGATTGATGACAACAGGTATATGGGGGAATGATGGTATCATGATCAGGAGAACTGGAGTCAGAGGGCAATCCATAGGGTTTAATAAAGTTTTACTTGCTCAACTTAAACTGCATTCAGTTTCACACTTTGTAAAATGAAACAGCGGAGGCTTTACCATGCGTTTTCCTTAACTAGCATACACTGTTCCACACAAACACCATATAACTGGGCGCTGTAGAAATTTGTGGGGTGTTTATGAGATGCAAGGAACTAGTAAATCGATGCTGCATAATTTCCTTTTAATGTGGTGGAAGAGTTTATTCTGTATGGAACAATATTAACCGCCCCTTAAAGTCTATGAGCTCACAGAAGAGAATGTGCAGATGAACTGAGCTGCAGAAGTACTTTTTCTCACATTTAGCTCTATGTATACTGCGCAGTCAGATCAACTGTTTTCTTTTAAAAGGAGTCTTTTTAAAGAAGGGGTTTATAAAGAGCTACGCTATTATTTGGAATCACAACACTTAAAAAGTGAGTTGTATTTGACTTTTTTATAGCATCATCGGTGATCCCTCGAGGTCGAGGATGATCTGTGTATCAGGTTATTTTTCTCACAGGTCCTTAGGTGGCTGAGGAGTCTGATCCTTGAGCCACAGGCTTGTTGGCAGACATTGCAGGTGGTGTTGGAAGACAGGGTTGCGCAGTGATTGCTGTGTAAAAGTTATCTTTCCTTTCTTTTCTGGCATTTTTCTGCGACCAGGGCAAGGCGATTTTCCTCTAAGGTGGAGGTTCCCTCTCTGACAAGCCTTCACCAGTTATCCCTATCCTGGGCTGCTGTCTTCCAGGGTGTGGTGCCGATACCACATCGCTTGATGTTTATCTTGAAGAGGTCTTTAAAGCATTTCTTTTGGCCGCCCCATTTCCTCTCTCCTTTGGTGAGTTGGGCATACAGTGGCTGTTTTAGTAAGCAAACATCAGGTATGTGCACAGTGCCAGCTCCACCTCAGCTGGTGCTGGACACGGACATTAGTGCGATGATCCTCCCACTTTATGTTGATGATTTTCCAAAGAAAGTTGTGGGAGAAAAAAGTGCTGGTGCTGGCATTCCAGGTTTTTCAGGTGTTTTCTACAGGTCACCCAAGTCTCACAGCCACAGAGGAGAGTTGGTATTACCACTGCTTTATAAACTAAAAGTCTAGTATGTGTTCTGATGTTGTGACTGTTGAACATCTGGTGAGACAGTCTGCCAAAGGCAAGACTGGCACAGAGAAGTGTGTGTTGAATCTCGACGTCTATGTCTGCCCTCTGTGAGAGATGGCTGCCAAGATAGGCAAAAGTATTCTACATTTTCTAGTTCTTCTTTGTCGATGTAGATCTTCCATGCTGGGTCTGATGAATGACCGGGAACTGGCTTGTGGAGAACTTTTGTTTTGCCAATGTTCAGAGTTAGCCCTAGGCTTTTGTAAGCTTCAGAGAAACAATTAAGGGCTGTTTGTGGATCCTCCTTTGAGTGTGCTTTTTAGTATATGTACACGTTCAATCAAATACATTATTTCTGTTTCAGTTAAGGTGAAAGTGGATGGCATTTCATTCTTTACTCACTGCAACTTTGCTCTCATCTTGCCTTTTAATGCCTCAATATTTCTGAAGGACCAAATTCTAATCTGATCCCATTGGCTCCTGGTGGAATTCTGCCCAGCGTTTTCTGTATTCAGTCACACACACTCAATAATCCCATACTCATGAAACTATGTATGATATACATACGGAATTCAAAGACCACAACACGTATTTAATCCACTTATATAACAAAACCGTATTATACATATTGATATTTGCTATGAAATTGCACTTCAGCCAAAGAGAATGTTCTTTCTTAACCACTTGAATTGAGTTCTTTTGAAGTAAACACCTTTCACTGAAGTATAACCTTGAACTCAGTCAGGGGCACATATTATTCTCTGCATCACTTACTTGCCACTAAAGCTCTGTTTTTAGTCTAGTACTTTACCAGCTTGAACATAGTAAACAGCCTTCTCAGTGGTGTACTAAGAGACATGTTATACCAACCAAAACACTGTCCACATGGCTTCCCAGCTTCTTACCCAGGAACAAGAGAACATTATATTGATTCTTCTTCTGGGTAAGTTTTATGAAGTTGGAGAAGGAGAAATCATCTAACGTAGGGATTGAGCCTGTACTCAGTTAAGTCCATGGCCAAGTTCCCATTGGTTTCATTGGGGCAGGATTCATCAAGTCCATACTAAAATGTAAGCAAATCTTCAAAGAGAACTATGTCAGGTACGGCTTTGCCTGCCCTGACATGAGTTCTGTCTTCCTCGCAAGTTTAATATTTGGGTCTAGACTGTGCCTGACCCTTGTGTATGGATAGGGTATTCACCTCCCAATAGGCTCCCAGAGCAAGGCTCGGGAATAATCACAGCCTTGGTGCTAGAGAAACTACAGGTATTGCTCTTCTTGGTACAATGTATGGCCCTGTTTGCCATCCCATGCACTCCCCCATAATACCCAGCAGAGCAGGCTATATGCACCATCCTAAGGGACAGGTAAAGGTGTGTACTCCCATCCTGTGCCACTGTATCTTCAACACTTATATGGCTCCTATTACCAGAGTATCTGAGCATTTCTCAGTCTTTCATGTATTTATCCTCAACCTCAGTAAGGTAGGAAATTACTATTATTCCTGTTTTACAGATGGGGAAAATTAAGCACAGCGGGGCTTAGTAACTTGTCCAAGATCACACAGAAGTCTGGGGAAGAGCAGGCACTTGATTCCAGTTGTCCCAAGCCCTTGGCTAATGTCCTAACCACTGGACCATCCTCTCAGTGCTGAGGAGAATCTGCCAGAGGAGAGTGAGAGCATAAAGGGTGCCCAACAATATCTGGCATTTGTTCTAATACTGGCCCAATGCGTCTTCAAGATGAGCAGAACACAGCCTGTCCTGGAACCCTCTTATCTCAATACAATTGTAACTATACTATTTTCAGTGTCTTGCATATTTGGATCACATAAGAAGGCTAATGCAGCTCCTCTTTCTGCATGTTCACTGCAGGTAAGGAAATCAGGCCCTTGTGATAACATTGCCCTGAAAAATAGCTTTCTTGCCATGAAGTTGTTGGAGCCACTATGGAAAGATGGCAGCTCCACCATTACAAATCCAAACGTTTAGTGTTTTGTGATTGTGTGTTAAAAAAATCCCATGAGGTAAATCTTGGGCAACAAAGTCTCCAAATAATTATTATAAATGTGTTTTTAAATCTACTGGGTTATTTTTAAGTGCCCAGGGTTTAACAGAGTTTAATGGCATTAACTCCCCCAATCAGTAGGATGTGTCAGGACTAGAGAGGAGACAACTAGTTCAAGAAATAATAAGAAGCCCCTGAGGATACTACCAAAAGGATGGGTGTTTGACTATTCCAGGTAAAGCAGCTGTTTTGTTTAACGCTATATTCAAAATATTTACTGTGTCAGAGTTTGACACCTCTTTAAAAACAAACAAAAAAAACACTACTGGGCCCCATTCTGACTACACAGCAATGTTATATTGGCATAATTTCATTGAATTCAGTGGAGTTACTCCTTCCTGTTTTGCAGTGATGTAAATGAGATCAAAAACTGGGAAGCTGGTTGGTTATTAGAGCTGGCTGAAAAATGGTAAATTTTACTGGTAAAAAGTGTGTCCCTTGTTATGATCACAAATTTCAAATATTTTTAAAATAGTTCTTAATTAGACTTTAAGAGCACTCCGAAGCTATCTAAGGTCTGATATTGAATTCATGGCGCACCCACACCTATCTTTTTATTAAGTCTTCCAAGAATACGGATCACTCCTCTGAAACGATTAAAGCAAGCAGGTTTTGGCCCAAAGAGAAATTTCTATGACCCAAACTCTCATGTACTATGCCTGGTTTTACAGAAGAGCCTGATACTTGAAGAGCTTGGTACTTTGGTGGCAGAGGGAATGTTATGAATGAGAACAAACATCCCAAAAGCACTTTCACCGTCTTAACAATCCAGATGTTTCACAAGAAGTACGCAGAGGCTGAGAATATGTGAGCAGATGACCGATTAGATCCCCTGTCACTTAGGATCCACCATTACAGTTTCTCAAATTATGAATTTGTAGTTTTCAGAGTAGTATGTTTCATGGTTGACAGATTAAAGTTTCAAAATGGAGGCATTCAGAATTTGTGACGGTTTAGGCCTTTTGAGGACTGGGCTGAACATACAGCTTGTTAATAAATCAATAGAAACGGAACATAATCCGCAAGAAATTCCTATAGAGGGTTTAATGCCATGAAATGGGCAAAGTTATAAGCCCCTGAAAGATCCCATTAGCAAACCAGTCACTGCCTTTCATTTTTGTTTTACCGATCTTAAACACTTTGTTCCCCTCTACTATGCTGCTAGGAGATCAGAAAGATTATTAGATTAAATCTATATTCACTGCTACTTAGAGCAGCAATATCAATGGTTTCCCATGTCCACTGAAGGTAGGATAGAAAGTAATGGACACTTATTTTGAATCTAAGTCATTTAGAGACACAGATGCAACCTATCCTGTTATTCATTAAACATCACTGAAGCCTGAAGATTACAGGTTTCAGAAAAGCAACAGAAATGTAATCAACTGACTTATTTCTGCATGACAGGAAATTGGGCATCGGCCTATGCACCTGGAAATCATGTGAGAGAGAACAGGCAAAGTGTTGCTGTATGAAAACTATTTAGGTGCTTTGAGCTCAAGGAACAAATGGCAAAAATACCAGTGTGAGAGAGTGGCTCCATTCAGTTATGATGACATCTGAAAAGATCAACCCGGCTGAAATGGCAGGTTGTCTGTACACTGCTTCTGGTAGCAGATATCAAAAGTCACTAATTGGAGGAGAGTTATTACACACATGCATGCGCGCGCACACACACAGAATATCAGGAGATTAATTAACAGCAAAAAGCCCAACGGTCCTCTCCAGTAGGAAGCCCTGAGACAGGAGAAAAAGCCTCTTGGAAACTTTGAGATTCACCTCACAGAATTCCCTTCTCATCCTCTCCACTGCAGGGCAAGGGGGAGGTCAGAACTCCTGAGAACAGAGGCACAGCATGAAAATCAGAGTTGAAGCAGCAACCCACGACCCGCAAGAAGCAACATAGGGGTGAAAGGACTGTTTCTGTGGGGCCTAGTCTAACTCCTCTGAGGAAAACTGACAATGCCAGAGGAGAATTACCACATGATAGTGTCTGATACCACATGATATTTCAACTTGTCTGAGACCAGGTTCATTGGAGTTGAGCAACACAGTTGTACGTATTAAAAATCATTTTATTTCTGACCCCGTGGAGAGATGAACTTGAAAACACACACCCTTGGTTACATCAGCAATCCCACAAATCTAAAGCAGACCAAGCACAGAGCCTCTCACCCTCTTTGTTATATGGCCCTATGTCCTGTAAACAGATGTCACAGGCCCAAGGTCTGGCAGACAGATCTCACTGGCCCAGGACCTAGATATAGGGTGACCAGACGTCCCGATAAAATCGGGACCATCCCGATTTTTGAGCATGTGTCCCGACTGATGGTCGGTCGGGACGCCTTTTGTCCCAATTTTCAGGGTTTTTTTGTTTTGTTTTTTGCGCTCCACAGCTTCTGGTGGAGGCTCTTCCGTTTCCGGCAGCCCCGGAGAGAAGCCCCAGAGAGAAGCAATCGGGAGTGCCCAGAGGATTCCGGAGGCAGAGATTTTTTTGGTTTTGTTTTGTTTTTTTTGCTCAACAACTTTGAGCCTCTTCCGGTTTTTTTTGGTGGGAAGTCCTGATTTTCGGGTCTTCTCATCTGGTCACCCTACCTAGATAGTGTATTTCTAACAGGAACAAAGGGTTTCTCCTGTAGTCTATCCACTCGCTTTAAAGCTTTCTTCTCTAATATGCTCCAACTGTAAGAGCCTCCATACATTTTTAAGAAGGGAGAATGTAGTTAGGACACTGTTTTAAGGCAGCCACTAACAGTACAGTTATGCAGGTGGATACTGTGCACCTACAACAGAGGTTCCCCTGCAGACCTTTGTTTTGAGTATCAGAGGTGCTCAAGCTGACGGTGATGGCAATTTTTCTCATATAGGTTCATACACAACATAGGTGAGGATCTTTGCCTCTGTCCTCAGTTTTGCTCTTTGCAAAAGAGTCAGACTGCACTATGCAGTCTCGTTCATTTGGATAGGCAGGTGTTGTGTCATGGTGGGAGAAAATAAAAGATAGGATTTCTGGCAGTTTCATCCTTGACAAGAAAACACCTTTTACAGTCTAAAATATAAACCCAAGCCAGCTGTGCAGCTGTCCGGAATCCTTGCACAAAAGCATTTCCAAATTGAAACTATCATGTACCAAAGAAGTACATTGATTGATAATGAGAAAGCTTAAATGTTTCTTCTTCTCCGCCCCTTCTGTTACCATAATTTAGGACTATGATTATCTGTTCAAAGTATCTTTTGCAAACTGCATTAAACTGTATCCATCAAATTGCTTACAGTCACAAAAAGATAGCCATCTTATTTACCACTATAAAAGCTAAAACCAAATCCTGCTTTGGCTTTTCTGCTGTTCGCAAGTGAGACTTGTTGCAACCAGACTAATCTGTGAGGGTGTAAGACTTAGATAGACAACAAAAATATTCTGTTATTTGAATGGATTGGACATCTTTGCTGCTTATCAAAGTTGTCTACTCTCCCACTGATATGACCTAATGCAGGGCTTAATGTGGGCTAACATAACGGATGGAACCGCAACCGGCCAACAACGGATTTTCAACAGTTTGAAACAAAATTATCCTCTTATGGGACATGGTCAGATCAAATTTGGCCTAAAATTTAGGTTTTATGGAAACAAACTTTACAAAACTAAAGACAGAAACGGCTTCCATGGCCTTGGGCCGTTAAAGTTCCAAGAAAGATTGTTTTAAAACAAACAAAAAGCAGCACACATTTCTCTACAAAGTATGCAACTCAAACATCATTGGGCTTTGAGCCTTGTAGGGCCTGAAAATCAGGAGCTAGAACAGACTAGAAACCAAAGTGACACTAATAAGTATTTTCAATATCCAAGGTAAGAGAAATATGAGTTAAACAGCAAAAGAAAAATCTAAATTCCATTCTGAAGCCTTTGTTTTAATAGTCTAAGTTATGAGTAAAAATATGTAGGAAGTGTGGGTTTAATATATTTTTAAGATGACAGTGTGTGTCTCTTGCCTCCTTTCAATCACTTTTCTGAATTTGAAATGCAAAGAAATGTAGGAACATGAATAGGGTAAAACCTGAATAGGCTAAGTAATGTTTAGTGCACATTTTGCTTTCTCTCACTAACGGGGAGCCATGTCAGGGGATCTCTGTAGCCCTCTGAGAATGGGGTTTGATTTTGGCATCTCAAGTGGATGGGGCTTGGTTTTTGGGCACAGCTTAGAAGAATACCACTGCTTTCCTAACCCTCAGTTCAACCTCTGCAAATCAGTGTCTGTAACCTAAACACTGCAGCTTTCTGAGAGCCTGAGAGTGAAGGTGACTCTAAACAAAGTGAAAATGATTTTCATTGTTCAAGCTGAGGGTACTGGGATGGTGTACCCAATAAGACTTTATGGGGAGATGCTTATAAATGTATATATGATGTAGCTGGAATATGTTTTATGCTACATGTGCCATATAAGATATCTCTGTAAAAGTTATGATCTACTGAATCTATTCCTCCTGGTTGTATGCATGTATCATTTTTGTAGTTAAACTTATGAATATTGGTTGTATATTTGCTGGTTTTTTACACAGCCTCTATAAGAGCATGGGATCACGGCCTGGAGAAAGGAATGTGCAGGTTAAGAGCCCAATCAAGAAACTCTTAAACAGACAAAAGAAGTTGCAGACACCAATCCACATCTGAGCTTGGCCAAGAATGTCACTGGGCTAGTTACTGAATTGTGCATGGACATGTGACTTGCCCATGTGATCCCAAAACTCCAGGGTAACATGATGCTACACAGGGAGTGGGGAGGAGCATCCATCCAGGGGAGAAAGTCTATTTAAACCCTTGGGAGACCCCTCCATTTTGTCTTCAGCTGGCTAAAGAGAGAGCCTCTCCACCCACCAAGGACACACCTGAGAGAGACTGAACAAAGGACAAAGACAACAGGGGGTGTGAGTGATTGCTGGACCCAGGCTAGGAGGTCTACAGCCTGTAAAAGGAAGTTTGCTTGAACTGGTGAGGTTTTTAGCTGTACACAGGGCGATTAGACATAGAACTGCGTGTTTTATTTTATTTTACTTAGTAATTCACTTTGTTCGGTCTGTTACTACTTGGAATCACTTAAATACTACTTTCTGTACTGATTAAAATCACCTTTTACTTATTAAGTTACCCAGAGTACGTGTTAGTACCTGGAGGGGTCAAACAGCTGTGCATATATTTCTATCTTTGAAATAGAGGGCAAACTATTTATGAGTTTACCCTGTACAAGCTTTATACAGGGTAAAACGGATTTATTCAGGGTTTGAACCCCATTGGGAGTTGGGCACCTGAGTGTCAAAGGCAAGAGCACTTCCTAAGCTGCTTCCAGGCAGACCTACAGCTGTTAGTGGACATGGTTCAGACCTGGGTCTGGGTTTGAAGCAAACCAGCAGGTCTGGCAAAAAACAGACAGGATTCTGGAGTCCCAAGCTGGAAAAGGCAGGAAAGCAGGGGCAGAAGTAGTCTTGGCCCACCAGGTGGCAGCTCCAAGGGGGTTTCTGTGATACCAACCCGTCACAGGTACATCTACACTACCTGCTGAATCAGCGGGTAGTGATCGATCTATCAGGGATCGATTTACCGTGTCTAGTGTGGATGCGATAATCGATCCCCTATCGCTCTGCCGTCGACTCCTGTACTCCACTGCAGCAAGAGGCGGAAGGGGAGTCAACGGGGGAGCGGCGGCAGTTGACCCCACGCCGTGAGGATGCGAGGTAAGTCGACCTAAGATACGTTGACTTCAGCTACGGTATTCTCGTAGCTGAAGCTACATATCTTAGGTCGATCCCCCCTCCCTAATGTAGACCAGGGCTGAGTAATGAAAGAAAGTAAACACAGTGACAAGTAAATCAGGTTTATAAAATTCCTTCACTTTAATAATGTGAATTCTAATAACACAGTTGAGGAAATTTGATTTTTATTAAAAACATATCTTTACCCTAATAGTGTCCTTTTAATACTTTTCATAAGTATTTTTATTTACTCTTAATATTTTGCTTCTATTGTAGATCCATGGGCAATAATCTGAATGATCACATGCAACCTAAATACTAGGTAACGATGAAACATACTTCTTCCTTTTTAATTATTTTAAAGTCTGCCTCAGTGACAGAGAGATGTTATTATCTACACTAATTGTATTGGTATTGTATTATTGCATAGAAATGTGGGTTTCAAGGGAAGGATTGATCATTTGTGTGTAACATTCACTTTTTAATCCAAATAGCTAATCCTTCAATCAAAAAATTGAGGCCAAGCCAATACCCACACTTGTGACATTTGAATTAATTCTAAAATCAGAAGTTGTGAGCAGATACCACATAGAAGATTATATATAACCACAGATAGAGCTTCCAACTTGCTGAACAAGAAGAAAAATGCATCACAGCTATCCCTAACAATTGCTTTCTGCTCTGCATATGGAGATTTGTTAGGTTTTTCCTCAACCGAAAAAAAATGAAAGTGGACTGTTCACAGCTGCAATAGTTGAACTAATTTGGCCCACACAGAGGTTTCCTTCACTGAAGCCAGTAACCTGCTCTCCCTAAGGGAGGCTGTGGGAGACAGGGGCTCTCTAAAACCCGCTACAGACCCAGCTGTCCATCATTTATGCTGTCTTTCCTCCCTCCAGTTCTTGGCACAGAAGGGGTTCTCAGAATCAAACAGGCAAAAGAACGGACATCTCCCCTCTCTTTCCCTTATGAGAGAGGGGAACCTGAGTGAAAACAAAGAAATGCAGAAATGGCCTGTCTCTCAGGCAGTCTCTCTGGGTCCAGGTCTATGAGCTTGGTCCACCCGAGCCTACAGCCCCTTAGTGGGGCGTAAGTTCATCCCTCTTCATGGCACAAACTGCCTTGCCACTGGTTCACGTGGCTTTGGGAGTGGTGAAGCTTGTCGCTGTCCCTTTCTCAGCTGACCTGTCTGGTGTCAGCAGTTTCTGAGTTGGAGCCATGCTGCTTTCCTCTTCTTCACCCCAACTGTCCTGTGGCAGATTTCCCTTTTTAAGTTCCTCCCGCTCCAGGCAGAACAAACCTGGCAGGTGCAGCTTATTAGCACTGAACAGGCCCAGAAGAGCTCGTTAGTCTCCTCTCTACCAGAGCAAGGGCATGTCCCTTCACAGAAGGGTTGAAACGCTCTACGTGCACTGAACCTGGTTCTTCCCCGTTGGCCCTCAAAAACCAAGCTAAATATGAATCCATAAAGCAGATTGTGACCGGAACTATTTCTACACAGTCAGTCTGTCTCAAGGGCCTAGGCTCAATTAAAAAAAAAAAAAAAAAAAGTAGTGTTTGAACCCTCCCAAAAGTCACTCCCCGACCATGAAAATGGATAGTCTTTTTAGATCAATCTAAATCGGCTGACTTTCTCCATGAAGTAGCATGAAATTTAGTCCAGGTGGTTTGATTAATGGAACTAACTGTTGGAAAAACTGCTTTGGGACAGGAAATTGACAACAGGTCAACACTTCAGTCAGAGATCCAAACATGAACCCCAAGGCACAATATGTTAAGAGTTTCACAGAATAGAAGAAGGCCAATCAAGAAAACAAATAAGCACCTCACAAGCATGAGATTTGAATGAAAAAATATCAACGCTGAGTACAGCAAACTAACAAAGCCACCAACATAAAATGCCAAATAATGACACGATTTGTTCCTAAACAAGAAATATGCCCTGAAAAATAATCTCTATTAGTGGGGGGGTTAATGACTGGAAGTGAGTTTGGTTCACCCACACAGACACAAGAGGACAAAGAGCACAGCATAGACGAGAAAATGCTGCTAATATTTTAATCAGAGGCTTTCACAAAGTGTTTCTCCTAGTCTGTGATCAATGCCATGTACCAAGCGAGCCTGTGCTTCCCAGGCGAACAAATGAGGGCACAGATGATGTTTATTTTCATATTTATACAAAATGACTCATAACCAAGAAAGGAAACACTGAATGGTAAATTTGGTTGCATGAAGTTGCCTGTAACTGAAGTTGTTTAGGCTTTATTAGCAAAACGATAACCTGTGCACATTGAAGGAGTAGGTTGGAGAGCTAGCTACCTGTACGATGTGAGGGGGCCTGGGTGAAAAACCTTGTAGGGGAGCTTAGAGACACCTTCCCCTATGGATTATTTTTTTTTGTAAATACCTACCCATTTGGTGTACTCAGCTCCATTTCAAAAGCAAACAATTTACTTTTCAGATATATATTTTACAAAGCCCAGGGAAAATTCATAATTTGGCAATATCCAGTAAGGGAATGAACTCTACCAGAGAAGGGACAATCGTTAGAACTTCCCTTCAACTTCCTGACAACATTTTAATAATGAGCTCGCCCATGAGCCCCCAAAAGACTTCTCCAACGTATCACCGAGTAAAGGTAACTCGGTCAGTGACGAGGGGAGGGAGTGCCTCAAGGGACACTTCCTTTCTTCCGAGTGCTCAGAGCAACATTGTAAGGCTTCAATAAATCTTGCAAACTGAAAGTGAATCGAGCTTGATTCAGCCTCTTGTGATTCAAGGCTTTCTTGGACCGAGATAGGGATACTACAATACAAGAGCTTGGTGAAGGAAGAGGATATTGAAAGAGAAACACCCCTAAAAAAAAAATCACCTATCTTCAAGAAGAAAGAATCATACTACTTGTTCCATTACTAGCAGAGCTGTGTGTGCGCAGGTGTGCATGCACACACACACAAATCAATAGCTGGAATCAAGCAGTGCAATTCAACTCCCAGCAGAACATGCAAGATGATAGATGTATTGTTCTGGCAACCTCCAGGTAGCACACTGGAATCAACCAACAATTTCAATGCTAACTCATGCAATGCTGATTGTTTCAGCAACCATGTTTATCTCAAAGCCCTCAATAAACAAAGGACTGCAGGAAGACAGACCCAGGATACGATATTAAGAAGGGAGATAAGTTGTACCCTATGTTTATAGTGTATGTATATATATGTATATATATATATATATATATATATATATATATATATATGTATAGTCTTCGAGATAAGATCTCCAACAATTTAGCTCAAAAACATTCAGGAAAAAAGCTAAAAAAAAGCAATATCTAGCACTTAAATCAGAGGATAAATATTGCTGCCTTGACTTGATAGCAGAAGGTGAAAAAAAATCTTGTTATTAGTTACAAAGAAGTCTAACATCAAGAAGTGGAATAATATTGTATCTCATGGGGAAAAAAAAGTATTACCTATCTTTTCTATTCCTAATGGAATCCCATAAGATTTCTTTCTTGTCAATTTCAAAAGGCCAGTCACTGTCTCAGAGTGCTTCTTGTCAATTTTAAAGCCACAGTCTAGGCTTTGATACCAAGATAAAAGCAGCATTTGCTGGTGTAGAGCGGCACAAACTGAGAATAAGGCACATTTCAGTGTTTCAAAGAGGCAAGAGTAGCACAAGGGTTAGTATGGATAGAACTAAGGAGACAGATAAGGTAATATTCTGAAAGAAAACAGAAAATAACTTGTTGATGTGGTACTCAATGATAAAGTTCACTTTGGGCCCGATCCAAAACCCTTTTGAAGTTGATGAGACTTCTATTGACTTCAGCAGGCTTTGAAATAGGTCCTTTATCTCCCGTGAAATTATATCAAGAACGATCTTTCAGTTACCTTGGCTTAGTCGGCATGTATGGCACATTTTGCATCCAAGTTTCACTTCTTTGAGGAAAGCCAAGGCTCATATGCTCAAAATATTTCCAGACGTGCGAAATGAAGGGGATGGGTTTCTCAGTCATAAGACTATGAAAATGCATTTGTTTTCAAATTGTGCTGTGCAATCCCCTTAAAAAATAAAATGACATTTTTCAAAACTTGTATTTCTCATCAAGATTCATTCTGCATATCTATTTTCTAATGAAGCTTGTGTGTGTGTCTGTCTCTCTCTCTCTCTATATATATATATATAAATAAAAATCCTACCAAAAAGTCAATTTCCAGCTTTACACCTATTTTCCTAATAATTTGTTGCATTTTGCAACTGCTAAGTTATAAAGTTCTCCAAAATGGAGTTTATTATGGCATAACTATAGATAATGGTGTGTCAGCATTTTTATTAAATTCCTTCTTTCTGTGGGGTTTATAAAATCAGCAATAAAAATTGTATTCCAGACTGAAACTTAACATACAAGGTCTCAAGATTGCTTTTAACTTGAGCTAAAAAAAAATAATTATAAGCTATTGACTTTACATGCCTTGTCTGCCCTACTTCAGCAACGACTTCCCCACAGTTTGTACACGAGTCAAATGCTAGCCATTTTGTTAAGGAAATCTAAGAGCTTATTCAGTGATTCTTCCATCCATAGCACAAGTGTAAAAGAAGTTTCCTGCTGTAATGGACAGTTATTGACATTAAACAAAAGTAGCATACAAGGAAAGCATAGCTAAGGGAGGGTACAAAAAACAAACAGAAAAAAAAACAACCAGGAATAGCAAAGGGCGGATTCAGGCAGCCCTGAAGTGCATGAGTAGAGCTGTATGATGAAGGTCACACTATCTATGTGGCTGCCTTGCTTTTGCTAGTGCTATTAATCCCTCATTTTCATAAGCACCAAAATTAATGCACAGATCTTAGAACTACTAATTGATTTCCACAATAGTTACTTTTTATACATGATACTATTAATGATTGTCTTGGCTAATCCAAATCCAGCTAATCCACTAATAATAGGCACTCCAAAAGGTATATGATACAATGGCTTCATTGCTCTAGTATGAATTGCAATGGTCTCTACATTACGGGTGATCTTACATCCCATAAAATAGCTAAGCATTCAGCAGCAAGATATACGTTTTGTATATTGTTTTGCTCTGAATTACCTTGTTTGCCTGGGTGTTGGTCAACCCCTTAGCAATGTATGTTTGTAGTTAGTTACTGACACTCTTAACTATACGGTCACTAGCAAGTGCCATTATAAATCATATTGATTTTTAAGAGTGTACACTGTAAAAATCAGTATTCCAGTAGGTGGAGCAGAGGTGATATCAGAACAACAGAGACCTGCCCCGCCCGGTGTACAAAACAGAAGGCTCAGTACCAGGGCAGTTCCACAAAACAAAAATATACATGAGAGCAAGAAACAAGCATTACTCAACCTACGACTGACATCTACATTCATGCTGGAATACAATCTTGCGTACATACCAAACTAAATGTATAAAGTAATAATGAATATTTGACAAGACAAAGGATGTGATTTGACTTGTTCAAAGGTCATGGAGCAATGACTTATAATCATTCTGTAGAGTGAAGGAGAAACAAAGAGTCTGATTCTCTTCTTCAGCCTGGTCTACACTTAAGAATTAGATCAACCTTGCTACGTCACTCAGGGTTGTGGCAGTGAAAAATTCCATGCCCTGAGCACTGTAGTTAGGTCAACCTAACTGTGGTGTAGAAGCACCAAGGTCGATGGAAGAATTCTTCTGCCTCTCAAAGAGGATTAGTAGAAGCATCTACGCTATGGTACTACAGCAAAACAGCTGCAGAGTTGTAGCTGTGCCATTGTCGTATAGACATATCCTTAGTTACATTAGTGCAAATCAAAAGTAACTACACTGATAACAGAATTATGTTGGTATAATTGGATCAAAATCAGGCACAGACATTACCAGTATGCCATCTCTGGGCTCCTGCTGGTAATGTATTTTCTTATCTTTTCACAACCTCTGATTGCCGAATATGCATTTAGTAAAAGAAAGATCAGGACAGAACATTGGTGTCTGCAATATGCCCTGCATATGTAGTGTAACAGTTGCAAATTTGTACGGCCATATTAAGAAACAGTGTCAACTATTCACAGCCCATTCACCAGCTCCAAGCTTATACTATAAAAACCAGGCCAGAATGAACTAAACAAAGCCAACACTTGGCAATACATAGGGTAAAGATAAAAAAACCGAATAGTCACAGATTTTTACTATTACAGTCTGACTGCAAATTCAGGCATTTAAATAACTGGCAAATCCCTTAAACCTCATAATATGGCAAGTTTAACTAAAATCAAGAACTGGTAATTTCAGGAAATTTTGTCAGGCCATAAGAAGCTGTAACTTTTAAGCAAGTTATAAAATGCTTTTTACTCTCTCCCCACTGCAAAAAAATCACTTGTTACCAAAAGTTTAATTGCAAAGTCAGAAAGCAACCTGGCAGCTTAAAGTGGTTCTAAGTGGTTTGATTTCTGCATTTTTTGAACTACCTGCTTACCAGTTTAGTGTATACCTCTAAAGAGAGAATATCTGCTTTAAGTCAAGGATCAGAAGATGTAACCATAACGGGGTCTCTTCTGATCCACATTCCATGTGGATTAAAGTATATTTAACTGAGGCACAATTTCCATATAACACTGGAAATCATGGTGTTGGGATTTCACTGTACATACATTTTACAATTTAATTTTAATTTTCATATTGTAGGGTACCACGGAAGATTGTGTTATGGCATAGCAAGGGTGTTCGCTTTCTCACATTGTTTCAGCGGTTATCGCAGCTCAAGGCCTGCCAGCTGCAGTTTGTTATGAATTAGTTAGAATTGCTTTGCATGGCCTTGAGCCAGGAGGCAGCCCCTGCTTGCTTCTGTATAAGATGTCTGTATTAGCTGTATGAGTCCGCCCCGTTTTTGGCACTCCGTACCAGGCCCAGGTTATGGTGCGCTGGGTTCCTCGCCTCCGTGACAGCAACGCTAGGAGTCCCCGTTGCGGATGTGTCACTTTGCCTTCAATAAAGCCAATAACTCAGAGTGTGTGGGCCTCGTTCTTGCAGAGCACCCTGGGTAGGCCCGCAGCCTCTCACGAACGTAACACATATATGGCCATGAAGAAAGACCTACTTTTCACCATTTGGTGAAGAATAAGAAATCCAGCTGTATAACCCACACAATATACTGCTTCACATAGTGTATTCCAAAGGCGCAGTCAGACAATGTTGTACACATATTCCTAATTCTATGGTTCCATTAGGATTTATTACATTCAACTCTCCACTGTGTTCAGGACCTATGGTGCTAAAAATGCATGAGACAAACTAGCTTCTTGGCTGATTTTTCCAGAGAATCTCCCCTTAAAGGTTTAAAAGCCACTGTAAATGTATGCCCCATAGAGCAGTACAAGAAACTCTAATCTCGCAACAGTAGAGGGAGGATTGAGCTTTTGTTACAAAGTGTAGATGTTCTTGCAACGCACTTTCAGGTATCAGCTCCACAAATAATTTGATGTTATAGCTCAGCAGTAGCCAGTGTTCAGCTTTCCAGTTCCCACTGAACAAGGGGAGAGGCAGTGGGACACTACCATTGCCCCCATTTACAGCTGTGGAGTGGGACTCCTGACCGACCCTCTAAAGATACCAGAGGACAAGAGAGGACAGCAGACTTCCCTTGAAGAGGATCCCCAGTGCTAAGAATGCATCAGACAACCAACTGGTCCACTTTAAGGAAGGGGAACTCTGACCTTTAGTGAAACACAGCAAGTTCATGGAACAGTATCAGTCTACTTCAGAAAGAAGCAACACAGAAGATTATAAACCCAGATAAATATAATAATATAATATATGGAGATATGCCTATCTCATAGAACTGTAAGGACCTTGAAAGGTCATCGAGTCCAGTCCCCTGCCTTCACTAGCAGGACCTAGTACTGTCCCCTGACAGAGTTTTGCCACAGATCCCTAAATGGCCCCCTCAAGGATTGAACTCACAACCCTGGGTTTAGCAGGCTAATGCTCAAACCACTGAACTATCCCACCCTTGTCCTGACACGCTTTAAAAAAACAAGAATACTATTAAAGGAAAGGTCATTTGGGGGGGGATTTTTCTCGTAAATACAACAATGGATCTGTGTTTTGCAAAGAGCAGACATCCTTCAGACACATGTATAGACACCTTATTGTGCAGGTTAACAAAAGCACCTCGTCAGATTTGTAAGAGAAACGTTGCAGAATTGTGTTATTTATTATTGTGTTATTTATGTAGGCAGGCAAACAGCTTCTAGTGATCATTTTCAGCATCAAGCATAGAATGAACTCATGCCAAACTGATTAATGTGGCTGCAAAAATTGATATATTTGAAATTTGATTAAAGAATCATGTGCAAAAAAACCTCACTGGCAAAAATCAGGACATATCTAAAAATCAGATTACACTGCATATGACTGAATCAATTAATTATTTGAGAATCATCCATTTGGGAAAAGACATGTCTCCAGTTTTGGTGATTGGCTATTTATTTCTGATAGGGAGGTTGCTTTTTATTCTTTAGGAGAAGGAGAACCTGATAATTGTTTCTGTCTTCTTTTTAAAGAACAAAAGGAAGAAATATGTAGAAAAAATATTAACAACAAATTCTTCGGGTCTTAATTTTTTTTTTGATTGTCATACCAAAAAAGATAATGTATGGGATTTTTTTCCAGGTAAAGTTAAACGATCTATCATACTAATTCAGTACAGAAGGACATGCCTCGTAGAATTTTGGGGGGATTTTTAAACACAGATGTTTGTTTAAATATTAAGTGTGCATTAAAAACAACATAAGCTTAGCATCAAACCCTTAAAAATAGTAAAGTCACCTACCAATGCTAATTTTGAGCATTGGTGGTAAGTAATTGAACTGTTCATACGGTATATTAATATGCAAAAAAGGAGTCACTGGTTTTCCTATAGTTCAATAGGTAGAGGTGGTAGCACTACCTATATTTAAGGTTGCCCAGAATCTCCCATTTTGAGACCCCTTTTCAGTTGCTTATAATTTTGCCAAATTTTAACTGTTCAGGCTGAAATTTTGATTCTTCCAGTCTGGGTGCCTGACTCCAGCTTTTGATTTGTTTGTTTAAGTTTCAGCAAATATGGTTCAGCTGTTTCTGAAAATGAGAAGGGGAAATGTGTCATTTTGCCATTGTTAAATGCTTACAACAATTTCTTTGAGAAGCTCTAGCATCTCCATGCTTTGAAGTATGGACTTCAAGGTTAGCAAGGCAGTCACCTTTATGTTGGGGATAGACCCTTTGTGTCCCTGTGAAAGACTGTCCAAATTTATTAATGTTATAATGCCTTTGAAAAAAATCTCAATTTGCACATGCTTAGTAGAGACATTAGAGCTTGGCAGCTAAATTCTCCAAAGATTCCATTTGCAATGAGCATGCTCCGGCCCAGGGCTGCAGGGCCTAAGTAGAACTTTCCCTGTACTTGCTGCATGCCACTGTGGTGCTGGGCATAGGAACTGACAACAGGGGTGCAGGATGTTACTTCAGAGTGGTCTGTTCTTATGCCATCCACCTCCTATAAGGATTATTTAACTTCTACACTCAGTAATATCCTTCTACTATGTCCCACATCCGCTGAATAATTAATATTATTTTTACATTAAAAGTTCATGTGTCACACATCAAGTCATCCTTGTGACCACACAAACCTGATCTTCCTGTCCATAAGCGGGCAAAACTCCCACTGACCTCAATGGCAGTTTTGCCTGCTTAAGTTGAACTGAGACCTCAGTAGATTCCAGTATTTTATATCCTTATAAAATATTTTTTTAAAAATTCTGTAATACAAAATTATTCATATCTAAATTCAATAGAAACTTTTGGTTTCTGCTTGAAAACAGCATGTGTTAATCGACATGTAGTTATGCTGGCCAAAAGCAAGACACTGTTTTAACACTGATCACTTAGTCGTTGGGAACTGGGGGTGGGGGGTAAACACCAGTTGCAACAGTAGATGTAGAGGTACATTTGTAGGGTTACCAGTATTAAATATAGGTGATTTTTTAAATTATGCTTCCATATCCCAGACAAACAAAGAATCAAGAATGCTGTCTCAACAAGATATCCTGAGAGACTGATCTGAGAGCCTCTCTCCAGTTCTTATGCGTCTGAAAACACAGACATCGTCTTCTTCTGAGTAAGAGATAATGGGCATGGTATTACCGTAACGCTGACCATGGGAAAATAGTTACTGAAGAGATACCTTAGTGGAGTTTGCCATTTCCTTTCAACTTGTGCCAACTGTTAGCATGACGCCTTGCACTGTTGAAGACAGTTAAACATATTGATACCCAGAAAATTGCTTCAACGATGTGGCTTCTATCTCTTACAAGATATAGTTGTCCTATAAATTTTAGTACTGCCCACTTCTCCTAAACATAATTCCAAAGTGACTGGGCCAGATTAATTCTAGGTGTAACTGCACTAATGTTTATTTGACCATTGTGTCTTCTTCCTGTAGAATAAAGAAATGGGTATTATGGAATACGTAACTGGGAGCATCCAAGTGCTAAGGAGTAAAATGTAAGCTATCTGGGGTAAGCACCACGCTGGACCAAGAGAAGACTCCCTGTAACAGGGTGGGTTCATCCTTAAGGACTGAAGGCATGGGGCCAGCTAACCCTGATTACTGATAGAACTGCTCCGGCACACCTGTTCCGCATTAATAGCTTTGATATGGCCTGATGGAGGGCAGCTGATTCCCCTATAAAGCGCAGCAGGAAGTGTCAGTGAAGGGCTAGGGGGAAGCTGTGATAGAAAATTCAAGAAGTGAGCGAGCGAGAGAGAGAGGCTACTTCAGGAAAGATCCTGACACCAGGGCAGCTGAGAAGTCAGAAACAGGAGGCTGAACTCCAGCCTGGGACTGAGAGTTGAAACAGGACCTAGCTCCAGGAAGGAAGGCTAGGGACTCCCTACCTAAGGGTGAGACAGAGAAACACACACTAAACTGGACGGCCAGCATGCACCCAGAGGACTGAATAAAAGTACCCCTAGAAGGGGAGTGTTTTGGGTCATGGTTTTGAGTTTATCGAGAAACTAAGGGGGAAACAGAGGCTGGGTGTCACAAAGTGATCTCTGGCCACAAGGGAGTGCTCACTTGATGGCCAACCCCGTTACACTCCCCAAAAGAGGGTACCATACACAATGGTAAAGGTAAATACTGCGGTATGATAAGCCTCCATTTTATAAAGGCAGACACTGTACTTTTAGACTTAGCTCAATCATAAGAAGTCACATCAGAAAAGGTGATTTTTAAACAGTTCACGTCTCACTCCTGCCCTCCAGTCCTGGATTCTCTTCAAGAGAGATTCTCTGCAAGAGAAGCCAGAAGCAGAAACGCAGTAACGATCACCTGTTGAGAGAAAAATCTGCTCTGGGAAGACAGACTGCAAAATATGCAAGAACAACAGAGAGCCCAGTGGACTGAAATGTTCCAACTCATCCATTATAACTTGTCCAAAACTGTACAGTCATCATGTGGATTGGTGCAGCTCACTTAACACACATTGGCAATCCAGCAGCCCATTATCCAGTTCAAAATGAGGTGATTACAGTGACCGATTCTTCACTTCTAAATCTGTCTGCAAGCACAAGAGATGTAGCATTTTTAAAAAGTACAGAGTTCTACAAGTGGTACCCAATCACAAAAAACAAAACTCTGGTCTAGATTCTTCACCCCAGGTATAGAAGCCCTAGTAATACTAAGGGAGGTCATCTGCCAGACAGATAATTAATTTTCACCTCATAATATCTCCTTCCACATGCCTTCACTCTGCATTGAGCAAGGGCCAGAACCTTAGCTGGTGCAAATTAACTTCAGTGGGGCTGTTCAGTTGAGGATCTGGACCAACACTGGTATGTACTTTCAATATATGATTCCTCCTCTTCTTCTGACCCACCCATACTCCCCTCCCAACTTTTTATTGGCTTGCTCTCACTTTCCATACCTGATTTTAGCTCTTTGGCCTCACACTTAAAAGTGAGCTACATTGTATAAACAAAATGGATTTGTTTACATTCTTCAAGAGTTATACAAACTTTTTTCTGCTTGTTCTTCATGTTTGAAAAAAAATCTGGTACTAATAATCTTCTTTTTTACTGAAGATCCTTCAAAGACAAAAGACAGGATATATTACTCCTGGGGGAATTCTGTGCCACTGCACAATGCAAAATTTTGCAGAAATTAATGGTTTTTGCGCAGAATTTCCTTTCCCACACAGGGCTGCAGTGCTGCTGGCGGCCGCAAGGGGCTGCTGGACCCAGCAGAGCCCAGCTCACACATAGGAGACACTGTTGGGGTGGGGTGGGGTGGAGTGGAGTGGAGTGGAGAGGGAGCTAGAGGCTTTCTGGCAGCTGCAGTTCCCAGCATGCCCTGAGGGAAGGAGACGGTGGTGTGCAGGAAACTCCATGCAAGCCTGGATCATCAGGCTGTTTCTCCCTCTCGATCCCCGGTGATAGGGGGTGAGTATCTGGGCTGAGGGAGGGGGGCCCAGCTGGGCTCTCGGGGAAGGAGAAGGTTTGGGTATCTGGGTAAGGGGGGGCCCCCGCAGCTGGGCTCAGGACGGGTACAGGTGTATTGGCTGGGAGGGGCCCCCATGGCCAGGCTTTCAGAGGGTGCGGGTATCTGGCCTGGGGGAGCCCGCAGTTGGGTTCTGGAGAGGAGGGGGTTCGGGTATATTGGCTGGGAGGGGCCCGGCAACTGAGCTCAGCAGGGGAGGGGGAAGAGAGGTTGTGGGTGTCTGGCCCCCCATCTGGGCTGTGGGAAGGGAGGGGGCAGAGAAACAGGAACTGGGTTGTCATAGGGGTTTATTTAACGCTCTACTCCTAGAGGAATTTGTGTGTGTGTCTGTATTGTTACAGACATACTTGCAGACAGGTATTTTGAAATAAATTATCAAAATAATTGAAACTGGCATGATTATGCAGTGTTATTTTGACAAATAAAATTTGCAGAATTTTAAAATATTGTGCGCAGAACTTTATTTTTTGGTGCAGAATTCCCCCTGGAGTAATATGTGCCTAGTGGGGGCATAGGCGGCTGTACCCAAAGCAGTAGCTCTAAACCTTCCCAGCTGAGGACAAAACGGGGTTCTGAGGCCTAAATTCTCTGATGGGTGCAATGGAGTTGAAGTCAGCAGAATTGTGCCAGCAGATAATTTCTCCTCTCATCTTACAGTGGGAGGAATAAGAGTCCTATCACAAGAACTATTACTCAGAATCAGAGGGGTAGCCGTGTTAGTCTGGATCTGTAGAAGTGACAAAGGGTCCTGTGGCACCTCTCTGTTAGTCTATAAGGTGCCACAGGACCCTTTGTCATTACTCAGAATGAGATCCTGGAAGACTCTTTAGTTTTATCTGCAATACAGAGTCCTGGTTATCCTTTTAGTTCAAGTGTAAAGTTTGCAGGTTCAATCCCCACAGACAATCCATTGTGCGGGGAGGGGACACATGGTGGTTACAAGATTCTGTCACTATTCTTAGATGCTCAAAACACAGTGTAAAATTATCCTCCTCACAGAGGTAAACTGAAATTCTATATGAAGGCCCTTACTGAAATGTAACAAAACATACAAGCTCCATAAAATCCTATGCTAAATTATCCTAAACACAATTTAAAAATACTGTATTTAAAAAACAAAAACAAAAACAAAAACAAAAAACCATCATACCCAAAAAATCAGTCAGTGAGTCATTTACCCACGTCACTTTCATTGCATTCAATGGATGGTGTGATATAAAAGTTCTCCCATGCATTAACAGAATACAATCTGGAGTTCAGTACTTCATAGCTGAGAGTTTCATCTATCATGAGAAATGTGTTTTCAATTACCGTGATGTAACTATGTCAAATGATAATTATATCACGTACATCGCTTTCAGTTTCAAGTACATGGTGCAATTTTCAACTTGGCCTTTACTAATAAAAGCACATTGTACATTTGTACATGAATAAAAAAAAAAGTCTCACATGATTTTCCTCCTGACGAGAGGAATGAAGGATGAGTCACACGTGGCAGATGTTAGTCACTTCACTTAATTCATCATTGGAAGATGCTCCACCGCCATGGTCATGGAATAAGAATTTAAACAGTACTGTATAGAAGACTTGTTTGTTGGTGTGTCCTTACTCATTCTGCATTATATATTTACACCAATATAATGGCACTTAAGTTATATGAGAGTAATGATCACTTACCATATGATCAGTAAGGGCCAAATCCTGCAGCTGTCACTAAATCCCTAATTGCACTCAACTCATGACCTACAATGGTGATTTTTGCCCAAATATCAACTAAGGGCTGGTCCACACTGGGGGGGGGGGGGGGGGAGAGAAGAGGTCGATCTAAGATACGCAACTTCAGCTACGTGAATAACGTAGCTGAAGTCGAATATCTTAGATCGATTTTTAAAAGTACTTACCCCGGTCCACACAGCAGCAGGCAGGCTCCCCCGTCGACAGCGCTTCCTTCGCTCACCGAATCGGGCGGGTAGTGTGGACTTAGCCTAAGTATTCCAAGATTTAGCCCTAAATGCAATTCTGGTTTGATATTCTCCTAAAAATCTTTAATTTTTGAGTTACCCTCATTAATATACTTTTGAAATTATATATGATGGCAAGTCTGATGTGCATTATTTTTGAACGTCAGGTAATATCATAAGATGCAAAAATTACTTACCTGATTTACACTGGAATCAGCAATGCATTTAAAAATTAGCATATCGATGGATTGCTGATTTTTTTCAATCCTATAATGCAGGGTTTTTTTTTTTTACTGATTTGTGATTATACGTAACAGATGTGTCTAGTCTAGGGTTAAATACTAACAATCTGTGCACATCAATTTGTCAAGTGCACATGGGGTGGTTCTTACTGACAACCTTCTAGTAACTTGTCTATTTGGAAAAGATCATTTTTCACCAAATCCCCACCCACTTAGTGGGATAAATTAACACCCGCCCTCACTTAGCATGAAAACAAAATGTTTAAGAGGTTTAGAGTGACAGAACATCCATTTAGCATTTAAGTAAAAGAAATGTTTCGTAGGCATCTTAATTACAATAAATGTCATTAACTTAACTTTGTGACAGAAGAGGCCACCAAATGTTCTAATAATTTTTCAGCTTTATTTGTAGTTTTATGTTTAGGATTTTGAACGGAAAGCAGCTCTGCAACAGTTCCAACACTAATAGCCTACATATTTTTCAACCTAAAATAGACTCAAAGATGCCCACTTGACATTTATTAGTCATACCTTTTAAACAAGGAGTATTTAATTAAAAGCAAAGCCTCACACTATCTGATGACCCACAAGGGATTGCTAAACATGAAACAGAAAGAGATGCTGGAGACTCCCATTCAATACATTTTGATTCTGCTGGGTGTATTCCATCTAATCTTTTGATAATTCTAATAAAATATGCTTATTATCAGAGTCTAATTTAAGATTTAATGATGCAAAAAAGTTTGGGATGTTCACAATGAAACTGGAACAATATCAGTATGAATGTAGCCATAGCCTACTATAATCTAACCAAAAAAAATGTCTGGCCAATTAGATTTGATTGTGTTAAACAATGACAAAGTACAGGAGTAATTAGAAATAACATACAGTATTAGCGAGTCACTAAATGCTGCTGGTGGTTAGCAGCATTTTATGCTTCCTGTAGTTTGCCATTTCCTTTCAACTTGTGCTTTAAACAAGAGTCAGATTAAATTTAATACTCAGAATTATATTTTTCTCTTAATGTAGTTATAGCCAAATTGTTTCCTGGATTTTATTTCCCTGCTCTGAATTTAATGCTTACTGCAAAATACGTCATTAACATTAGATGGAGGTTATGGGACTCTTGTTCCCATACTGTGGAAGAATGAGACACAGGAAACTGTTCATCAATAAAAAATATATGTAAATATGCGTTTCAAGTCCCTACCCCAAAGATTGTTGGGTCCTGTGTTTCCCTTTATAATTTAAAACAAAAATGCAGGAAACTTAAGATCGATGGAAATTTTCCTCAAAAATAAGCTGTCCAAGATAACGTGTAGCACGTGATCCAGCACTGAACAAAATTTACAGTTATCAGCAGTAGTCATGACTACAACCAGCAATTAGCTACACACAAAAAACATATGAATATATTGAAGAGGAAAATGTAGAATGCTCAGTTATCTACCTGCATATGGCAAACTCGGTAGAGGAGCATTATCATGATTACAGAGTAAACTTACTGTAGCCCTTTCAGAGTCTGAGCCTCCACATCCCCATATGGCCCCTTGTGTGTTTAGAGAATCACTCTGATGGGTATTGCTGCAAAATAATTTACAGTGGGCTAAATATTCATAAGTCAAAGCCTGAGTAAATGAGCCATATACTGGGGGAGGTTGCTCTGAGACCTGTCTCCAGACTTCACTCTGGCAGGTAACGCAGCCTCTGCAGTTGGTATAAGCCCACCCTGTAGAAAGGCGGGGGAAAGAGAAAGGCTGGTGGTTCCCTGTAATCATGAATCCACTAGGTCTGCCCATCCCCTGAAGCCTCTCCCCTTTCACACTGGGTTGCTTGCAGTGAAACACCATGAAGCTGTGATTAATCAGCAGCAGCTCCATATGTTTCAATCCCAGGGAAAAGATTTACTCACAAGTCCAAAAGAATGTCAGAATTGTAGTCTAGTAACAGAGAAATTCTGCTCCCAAGTGATACCAGCATATGCTACAAATTTACACTGGATTTACAAAGGAGAGCAGAATTTAGCCCATTCTAGGGCTAAATTCTACTCTCAATTACACCTATAAAACCCCATTTTTAAGTGCCTTTCCTTGTAAAAAAAACTGTTCCAGAGACCTCTTCAGAAACAACAAGAATATCAACCCAAACTTCCTCCTCTGCATTGGAAGATTTAACATATTTTCCTTTAACTGGAAATTAATGTCTGTTTGGTGACCTCTCTCATTACTAATAAGATATAAAGATTATGCATAATCATCAGGACTGGGTGCAGCGTCACTTCATTTTGAGAAAAAGTCCTGCAACATTCTGTGACTCCATGAAGCTGGAGTAGGGGTAAAACAGCCCATCGGCTCTAGCAGAAGCTCACACACACTAAACTTCTGCAGGGATTCCTCATCCTCTTAATAAAAAAAAAATAGGCACTGTTCGGTCATAGATCTCAAAGCAATTTTCAGGGAGGGGGCCCTATACTTATCCACGTTTTGCAGATAGGGAAACCGAGGCACAGCAAGGTGCTATGACTTGAGTGTGAAATGACAGACAGGAAGAGAATCCAGTTCTCCTTCAAAAGGTGAGGTGGGGAGAGGGGGCAAGAAAATATAGGCAGAGAAATACTGTCTTTGAAGATGTGAAGAGGATTTCATCACACAAGAAATAAACACAACCTCAGAGTCGCTTTTCTCCAGTTCACTCCTCATTTCTCCACTCACATAATGGCTGCTTTTGTGGTGTCCACCAGGGCAGGGTTTCCTTTACAATAAGGGAGTACTTCAAGAGGGCGTGAAACCGTTAAGAGGTAAACGGGTGGGGTCCGTGCAGCGGGGCCCAAGTCCTTCTGATCGAGGCACAGCCCGTGGACGGTGTGAGGCTGGTAGCGGCCCCCGGCGCACTGGGACGGGGTCTTCTTGGAGTCGGGTTGCTTGGGAATGCAGCCCAAAGCTGGTGGTAAACTCCATCTAAGGCCACTTCAAACTGAATCCCTTCCCTGCTGATAACTCTAGATCAGGAGTGGGCAAACTACGGCCCGCGGGCCCGCTCTGTTCGGCCCCTGAGCTGCCAACTGGGGAGGCTCCCCCCAGCCCTTCCCCCACTTCCCCCTCCTCTCCCGGAGCCTCAGCTGGCAGCGCTCTGGCCCCCTGCTCCTGCCAGGCAGCGCTGCAGCGGCGTAGTTGGCTCCGGCGGGATCTGAGCTCCTGCCACGCTGGCCACACGATTGCCAGACACGCTGCTCTGAGTGGCATGGGGTAAGGTGGCCGTGGGTTTGGATAAGGGGCAGGGGGTCCCAGGGGGCAGTCAGGGGACAGGAAGCAGGGGGGTTGGATAGGGCATGGGACTCCCGGGCATCTGTCAGGGGGAGGGGGGGATGGATAGGGGTCGGGGCAGTCAGGGGACAGGGGCGGTTGGATAGAGGGTGGGGTCGGGGGGGGCAGTTAGGGCGGGAGGGGTCTCTGGAAGGGGAAGTCAGGGGACAAGGAGAAGGGGGTTGGATGGGTTGGGGGTTTTGAGGGGAGCAGTCAGAGGGTGGGAAGTGGGTGGGGGTCAGATAGGGGGCGGGTGCCAGGCTGTTTGGGGAGGCACAGCCTTCTCTACCTGGCCCTCCATACAATTTTGCAACCCCGATGTGGCCCTCGGGCCAAAAAATTTGCCCACCCCTGCTCTAGATAATGGGCTAATGGTGCCTTGTGGAAGGAAACTTTCTTAGGCCCACTTGGGGACCTAGTCATCTGGAACACTCTGCCAAACATCTAGTTCTGTTGTGCCCTGCTCAGATTATTCCCTCACACTACCCGAACTCCTCTGATCCCTCCAGTTCTCTTACCGCGGACACCCACTGCATGGAACGGCGCTACAGACCTCTCAGACAGTAGCTGCGATGAAACAGCCAGGGGTAGTGGAAGAATCTGTATAGCGGGGGTGCTGAGAGCCATTGAACTGAACTGTAACCCTGTATATGATGGAAACAACTTCAAGCCAGGAGGTGCAGCAGCACCCTCAGCACCCCTAGTTCCGGCACCTATGGAAACAGCTCACCCAAATGGTATGGTCTTTGTTCTGCACCTTCAGTTTTACTCCTCCCTCTAATCGGAACATTTGTCAGAATTCAGACGGGGGGGCGGGGGGAAATCACGTGTTTGCCCTGATTAGATGGGAAGTTCCACCAGCCAGGATTATGCAGCTACACCTCCCTTTCCTGCCATACCTCAGGTTAGCAGGAGCCAAAGAGCAGCCCCACAACTGAGCTGCTTGGAAAGTTCCCACTCGAGTGTCTGTAGAAGCAGTCACTTTTCAATGCACTCACTTTTCAAATTTTTCTTAAATCCACAAAGAAACTTGAGTCACAAAACGGCGCCTTATTGTGAGGTTAACTCACAATGGCTCATCTAAACCCGATCTTGGAATCTTTCTCCACATGAAATTTGGCAGTCTGCATTAACAGTTCAGTAGACATCTGTGTATTTACAATAGGTTAGCATTACATTGCAATGAATGCTAGCAACGTGCAAAAATGCGTAGAGAGAGAGGGGATACGTAAGGTAATGTTCATGGCCAATTTACAGAAAAGGCTATAAAATATTCTGGCTCCAAACACTAACTAAATTTTGGTAACTTTGAGTTAAATCAATATACCCATTCTTAACATAAAAGTGTGTATAAAACACCTCTTTCCCATAAGAGACAAGGGGGAATATTTTCAAAAGGCACAAAGGGAAGTTAAGAGCCTAACTATCTTTCAAAATCTCCCCCAAGGTGGTAGAATCAATGTGTAGAAATTTTCACTAACTACATACACACAATTTCTCAAACTATTAACCACCAGGAAATATTAAGCCACAGGGGCTCCTCCTCTAATCTTACTTGATACAAATAGCTGCATCTTACTTGATACAAACAGCATAGAACCATCTGTGCTACTGCACATGATTAAAAATCAAGTAGTCATATGCCAACATGTTTGGCAGAAAGCCTTGTTTTAGCCATTGAAAAGGTGTAGCACACTGGTAGCTGGTATAAAGCTGATCTCACGTGACATGGGTCAGGCTTACAAAATGTTAGGTTATTTCCCCTTTCGCATGGCAGGGGGCAATATATAAAACTTTCATAACTCTGCTGAGTTTAAATTCAAAGCAAACATTTTATTTAAAAAAATAAAAATAAAATTGAACATTCATTAGTTCCTGTTCAGTTTGAGTCTACAAGCTCAAATCCATGGACTTAACGGGGGGGGGGGGGGGGGGGGATACAATTTGCTTTATAAATATCTGGTAATATCAATCATGCTGTACAAGTGCACAGCCTACAGTGGAACAGCCTAGCATAAAGCAACCCAGTCAAGCGGTCCATGTCTAATGAACTAAAAAAAAATGGGATGTGCCCACTAAGCTGAAAAGTACTGACCCCCCAACAACCAAACTCAAGCTCACTCATGGAGTTTAGGGCAGAAGCCTCTCTTTAAAAAAAAAAAAAAAGGAAAAAAAAAGATATATCCAGCATATTCTTCCACAGAGCCTATGTGCAATCCGCGAGTCTTCAGATACCTGACATACACTGCTATAACTGGTCATATTTATCATAGTCATTTATACTGCTCCTTTCTGCTGGCTTTTTGATCAGTGACTTTCCTCTTTAGCCAAGGTTTAGATTAATTCTTTATCCTTCCCATCCATGCAGTGCACAGAGGTTAGGGGATTTGTCACAAGATAGTATTAAGACTCTGTCTGTTTATGATTTCTCTGCCTTTGTTGTGTGGTTTGCCCCACCTCGCGGCCTGACCCCACATCCCTGTATCAAGTTGCACGTTTATTAACTGAGGGGCACAACTCCCATTAAAATATGTGGCTAAATCTCCAGCTTTGCTATAAAATCCTGAACCTATTTATTTTAAGCTGGGGACATGACCATGACAGTGGCTATTTCTGCATGTGGTTTTGTCTTGTTTTTAACTGACCTTGTACCTTCGTGATGACAAAGTTCTAATTCATTACTTTTCTACTACCTACAAGTGAGTCGCCTCTTAGGCGCATTTAACATGTGCGAATTCAGCTTTCTGACACAAACACAGAAAGAAAAAAAAAAAAAAAAAGAAAAATAATTTTAAAACTGCATCTGTAGTCCGGGCGATTCCACCCGCCATTCAACTCAATGAGTGTTTCACTATACGCGGTTTTCGCTTTACGCGCTAACCACGGAACGGAACCCCCGCGTAAGATGAGACTTGCCTGTATATCATGCTCAGAATCTAATGCAACATAACCCATGCTAGTAAAGTTTGTTCACTTGGATTCCAAACACTTTACAAATATTTCAGGCTGATCTTTTCAAACCATGTCATGCAACAGATTTTTGTTCACTTCAGTGGGAGTTCCCCACTCAGACAAGCAGCAGGACAGGACCGATTTCACCACTGAAACACAGCCAGTTCGGTGGGGGGGGGGGGGGGGAGGGCAGATTTTGGATTGTTCAGAGTGGACACAAATGTGTCAGAATCACTCGCCTTAGAAATTCCTGTACAACTCAGTTGCTTATGCAAAAGATTTACAGTATAACATATACAGGAAATAGAACCGAAGTAGCAGAGTAATATATATAGTAGACACAATGCAGCTTTTATAAATTCCATTGTATATCAATAGTTCCATCGGGGAATCAACCTAGGCATCTTCTGAAGCAAAGAATGGGTTTCCCACAGGCAGAGATCAGTTTGAACATATACACTCCTCCATCCTCGCCTCCACTGCACACACTAAATAGTATATACAGAAGGAAAAGCCTGAAAAAGAATGTGGATATAGTACTGATCGAAGACACTCGCCATGATTCACAAAGAGGAGGACTTATGTGAAAAATAGGAATTAGCAGTGAACACACGCACGCGCATAATAAATCGCTGTAACAATAAACTTTTAATGTTGAACCACTGGCAAGCGTGTAAGGGAAAACACAGAAACACAAAAATGCTGTAATCAACTGAAGCTAGCCTGTGGGTGAATGTTAGAACGAATGTGTCAGTCAATGAAGAGGAAACTATTTGACTCATCTTGAAGAAATTAGTAACCAGCTATCTTTACTTTCATCAGTAAGAATTCACTAGTTATGTTTATCTGCCTTTAGCTCTGTAAATATTAAACAGTACCAAAATATCCAATATGCCCACAGCATATGATGAGCAGTAAGAACCCACCAGATACATTTTATTGACTGCTCCTACTAGATTTGCTGTGTTCATAACTAAAATTATGATTACAGCTACATCATGTCATACAAAATGTATGAATTATATTATGGTAATTTTCACCAAAGGGGTATTATTTTCTAGTGAAAAGCAAGGGTAACAGTCTCATTGTAATTTGGTTGAATTATAGGAGAGGGAGTAGCAATCCTTCCCATACAAACAAAAATGCAGAATACTTTTTCATAAAGTTGGAATATTTTTAAAACTCAATAAACCGTTTGAATGCAGCCAAGGGAGGCTTCATTTATAAAGCACACATTCTTATAGCAAATATAAACTATGAAGATATGGACATAATTTTATCTATCAGGAGGAGGGGCTGGGGTAAATTGGAGAATATTTTACATGAAAATATAAATACTCCTCTGAACAATTTCCCTCCAAAAAACATTTGTATTACTGACCTCGGCACCAAAAGTGGAAGTGTGATAATAAAGTTTGCAGATGACACAAAGCTGGGAGGTATTGCCAATTCAGAAAAGGATTGGGATATCTTACAGAAAGATCTGGATGACTTTGTAAACTGGAGTAATAGTAATAGGATGAAATTTAATAGTGAGAAGTGTAAGGTTATGCATTTATGGATTAATACGAATTTTAGTTATAAGTTGGGGACGCATCAGTTGGAAGTAACGGAAGAGGAGAAGGACCTCGGAGTATTGGTTGATCACAGGATGACTATGAGTCGCCAAAGTGATATGGCCGTGAAAAAAGCTAATGGGGTCTTGGGATGCATTAGGCGAGGTATTTCTAGTAGACATAAGAAGGTGTTAGTACCGTTATACAAGGCATTGGTGAGACCTCATTTGGAATACTGTGTGCAGTTCTGGTCGCCCATGTTTAAGAAGGATGAATTCAAACCGGAACAGGTACAAAGAAGGGCCACTAGGATGATCCGAGGAATGGAAAACCTGTTGTATGAAAGGAGACTCAAGGAGCTTGGTTTGTTTACCTTAACCAAAAGAAGGCTGAGGGGAGATATGATTGCTCTCTTTAAATATATCAGAGGGATAAATACCAGGGAGGGAGAGGAATTATTTCAGCTCAGTACCAATGCGGACACAAGAACAAATGGATATAAACTGGCCATCAGGAAGTTTAGACTTGAAATTAGACAAAGGTTTCTAACCATCAGAGGAGTGAAGTTCTGGAACAGCCTTCCAAGGGAAGCAGTGGGGGCAAAAGACCTATCTGGCTTCAAGATTAAGCTAGATAAGTTTATGGAGGGGATGGTTTGATGGGATAACATGATCTTAGTCAAAGGTCAATTAATTGCCATCAGTGGTAAACAGGCCCAATGGTCAGTGATGGAATGTTAGAAGTTACTACAGAGAACTTTTTCCTGGGTGTCTGGCTGGTGAGTCTTGTCCACATGCTCAGGGTTCAGTTGATCGCCATATTTGGGGTCAGGAAGGAATATTCCTCCAGGGTAGATTGGCAGACGCCCTGGAGGTTTTTTGCCTTCCTCTGCGGCATGGGGCGCGGGTCACTTACTGGAGGATTCTCTACATCTTGACGTCTTAAACCATGATTTAGGACTTCAATAGCTGAGACATAGATGAGAGGATTATTCCAGGAGTGGGTGGGTGAGATTCTGTGGCCTGCATTGTGCAGGAGGTCAGACTAGATGATCATAATGGTCCCTTCTGACCTTAAAGTCTATACATACAAAATGATGGGGTCTAGATTAGCTGTTCACTCAAGAAAGATCTTGGAATCATTGTGGACAGTTCTCTGAAGACATCCACTCAATGTGCAGTGGAAGTCAAAAATGCTAACGAGGTCTATATAATCATGAATGGTGTGGAGAAAGTGCTATTTACCCCTTCACGTAACACAAGAATCAGGGGTTACCCAATGAAATTAATAGGCAGCAGGCTGAAAACAAACAAAAGGAAGTATTTATTCACACAATGCACGGTCAATCTGTGGAACTCGTTGCCAGGAGATGTTGAGGCCAAAAGTATAACTGGGTTCAAAAAAGTAGTAGATAAGTAGAGAATAGGTCCATCAATAGGTACTAGCCAAGGTGGTCAGGAATGCAACTCCATCCTCTGGGTGCCCCTAAGCCTCTGACTGCCAGAAGCTGGGGCTAGACAACAGGGGATGGATCACTCAACAAATTGCCCTGTTCTGTTCATTCCTTCTGAAGCATCTGGCACCAGCCACTGTTGGAAGACAGGATGCTGGGCTAGGATGGACCATTGGTCTGACCCAGAATAACCATTCTTATGTTCTTACACATGGTCTGCCAGGGCTCCACCTAGGCTAGCTCTTTGGGGACAATGTGGCAGGAAAACAACATAGGCATAGCCAAGGAATTTCTTAACCATAAAGACTACTCGTAAAGCACTCGAGTTTGAAAAAAAAAAAAAAGTGTCTTCACTTGGTCAAACGTCACCCCTCCTGTGCATCTGAGGTTTTTCAGCATTTCAGACTGGGCAGAGTCCATCCTACCCCCTCTCTCCTGCAAGTCCTTGTGCACGTCGATGGTTGCCCCTTGCCCCATACACAGAGCAGCACCCTGCTCTTAAATAGAGGCTCTGTATCTTACCATGGACTCCACTGGGAAGTTTCAACCTCCCTCCTGCCAGACACGCTCCATCCTCCGTGAACATTCTTCAGTAGATAGTTCACTGTTCCGGGGGCGGGAGGGAAGGGGAGAGGGGAGATGGGCAAGTAGTTCAGAGACCGTCAATGGCCCCAGTTTACCATCTTGATGGCTTCCCTGTGATAGTCCCAACAAGGTGTCCAGACATTTTCCCAGGGCGGACAGCTATCTAGAATGCAGTACAGTACGCTGTTCTCAGGCAAGTTTAGACACGTGTTCTCCACCACACAAAATGGAGTTCATGATTTGATACAGACATCTCTCTCTACCACAACTGTTCTGTCGCTTGCTGTGAATTAATTGTGGACATTGAGTATGGGTGTGGTGGAGGGAACACACAGAGGTGTAGACTGCTGAGATGACAGCAGAGAGAAGAAAGACTGAGAAGGACAGGAAACATCCCTGTCAGTTTAAGTTAACTAGAGTCTTCTTAGGCAGCACAAGAGAAGTAAGTCCTCAAGAGTGACTTAGACAACATTATTGTTCTAAAATGTATTGTACATGGTCTACCTGCCTAATTTCAGTCACAGTGAATATGTACCTAGCAACTAATGCAAGAAATCATTAACTCATAATAATGTAGATTTACATTGTTACCTGCCTTTTCATATGGGTTCCAGTTACTAGGCAACACACAACAGCTGTAACAAATCTAAAAGGCAACTGTTCTCACAGCGTCACTGATAGGGCATTCTTTAAAATGTGGATGCCGGTCTTCATACATCTCACACTAGAATTTAATGTAGGGAGATCACACAGCTCACTTAAAATGCAGTGGGATAGTAGTTGTTCTTCATATCAGAAGTTTTGGCACACTTTTTACAATGCTGGACACACTCATATTGCAACTGGTAGATGGTGATTCAATCCATTTAGATTTTTGTAAAGAATCAAGTGACCAATCAATACAACCAGATGGACATTCTGTAAAAATAAACGCACGGGCTGTTTGCACATGACAAGAAAGACTGAACTCTGAGACCTTCATCAGTCAGGATGTTGTGTTTCCTTCATCTTGTTAGCTATAGGTATTTCAGTAGCAGTAACTACAACTCATTACGTGGGACAAGTCTGTTTGAAGTAAGTGAAAGGAAAGCTGTTAGTTGTAGTCTGACATATATATATATATATGGCATGGACTGAGGAGTATCTCTCCATTACAGTTTTCAAAACAATACCCCCCCAAAAAAAATCCCAGATGGAAGCAGGGGTGTTTATGCTTAAGATAACGGCTAACAGGGTATGGCTACACCACCTTGTAATATGAATTCTAACAAAATCATGCTAGGTAGTGCTGCTCCTACTATACTAGAAACTATACCATGTTAATGAGAGGTTATAACTAATTGTACATGAGTGCTAGATACTTAATTCAGATGAACGTAACTGCAGTGTCCACAGCTATATTAATTTGGATGGAATAAAATCAGCCAAAGGTGTTAATATAACCCCATCACTGTCCAGTGTTAAACACGGTTCAGGGTTTAGTATACAGAAGATCTCAGTCTGTTTAGAACCATGGCAAGCATACCATTAAAAGCCTTTTAACCTTTGTGGCAAATTGCCGGCACTACTATGACGGGTTCCCGTGTTCTCTCTTCTTGTGGTGGGGTTTCAGGGCACCATTTCTTGCCCCTGAACTGGGGTATCAGCTGTCCCACTAGTATCCCAGAGAAGGGGAGTGGAGAGGGAGGGACCCGGGCCCGCCCTCTACTCCGGGTCCCAGCCCAGGGGCCCTAGGATAGCGGGTAAACCACTTGTACTAGTGATTCTTTCCCCTGGGCTAGTTCCCTCTCCTGCCCTTCAGCTTGTGGGGCTTCCTGCCTTCCCTCTGCACAAGCCAGGTGTCCCTTTACCTAGGGTCTTGGTCTTCTTAGCCCGCCAAAGCACTTCTCCAAACTCTCCTCTGCTTTCCTCTAAACTGCTCTTTGTTCCACCACCAATCCACTCTGCTCCAACTCCTTCCTCCTCCTCCTCCTCTGTCTGCCTGAAGCAGGGGGTTTTATGAGGTTCCTGTGAGGGCCTTAATTGACTGCAGGTGCTCCAATTAACCTGTAGCCACCCTCCCTGGTCTCCAGGGAGCCATGCCTTAATTAGCCTAGGGCTTATATATTTCCCTTCTCACACTCTATTACTGCTCCCTGGCCCTCCTGTATCACACCTTTTATTAAAGATGAAGAAAAGAAGAAAACACAGCTAAAGCATTTGAAACATGAAATATTAAATAAGGCTTTCATTTTAACATCACCACATATTCCCTTTTCTTTTAGCTGGAGAGAGTTTTTAGAAGGAAAAAAACCCTTGTCTAAACAGGATCTTAGATGTATCAAAGATGGTAATAACTATCTTTTTGGGGGAAAGAAAAGAGATTAACAGATATGAACAGAGCTGTTAAAGTCCCATCCCGTTTCATTTCAGACAGTGCTTGGGATTTAGCTGGAGCCAGTGGAGGTGGTAATGTCATCTGGGTCCCTCTCTCTAGCCTGGTCTGGCCAGGATCTCTCTCAATATCAGGACAATGAAGGCCCAGTGTCCTGGGAGATGGTGGAGGTGGCAGTCATGATGGTGTCTCTCATTCTAGTAACTAATTTTTCTCCCCAAACTCTTTAAGAACTCAGAAAGGGAGTTGTGGGAGGAACAGCTCATCCTTTCATTATTTTGTCTACCAACTAAGCTTAGTTTTTTATATACCAGTTTTGGTTCACTGATTTCTAGTTTTACACATTTCTTGTTTACCAAGTATGATCTTAACACAGTCCTTGTGTTACATCAGTAGGCATTTTTGTTTGGACTCAGTCTGTCTTCCTTTCATACTTTTTCCAATCAATATTGATTATCATAGGCTATTGTGGCAGCCTATGAACTTTAATGTATGTTTTTATATGCCAGATATCAAGGGAGTGAAGTCTCTTGTCTTCAGTAGAAGCATGGGATTTAGGGGAAAATGGAGGTAAGTGTATAGTTTGATTGATGTTGAACTCAGAAACAATCTTGGGGAGAAACTTGGGGTCTAGTCTAAGAGAAACCATTTCTTTGTGAAACACTGTATAAGGAGGGTCCTTCATAATAGCTCTGAGCTCGTTGACTCTCCTGGCCGAAGTGATAGCCACTAAGAACACCACGTTAACAGACAGGTGGATCACGGCATATGTCGCCATGGGTTCTAAAAGTCAGACATGTGAGTGTCAAGAAAATGACATTAAGGTCCCATTGAGGTGTAGGTGAGCACTGATGGGAAAGTCCTGCTCAGGGCTGTTGTGACGGTGTACCCCATAAAACTTTGTGGGGAGATGCTTATAAATGTATACATGATGTAACTGGACTATGTTTTATGCTACATGTGCCATGTAACATCTCTGTGAAAGTTATGACCTACTGAATTTATTCCTCCCGTTTATATGCATGTATCATTGTTGTAGTTGAAGTTATGAATATTGGTTGTATTTCTTGAGAAAGGAATGTGCAGGTTAAGTGCCGAATCAAGAAGCACTTAACAGACAATAGAACTTGCAGACACCAATCCACATCTGAGCTTTTCCAGGAATGTGGCTGGTCTGAAAAGGAACTGAGTGGTGCATGGACAGGTGACTTGTCCATGTGACCCCAACTCCATTTGGTAACTGGATGCTACACAGAGAGAGGGAGGGGTGTCCACCCAGAGGAGAAAATCTATTTAAACCCCGAGGAAACCCCTCCATTTTGTCTTCAGCTGGCTAAAGAGAGAGACTCTCCACCCCCCAAGGACACCTGAAAGAGACTGAACAAAGGACAAAGACATTAGGGGGGGTGAGTGATTGCTGGACCCAGGCTAGAAGGAAGATAGCCTGTTTACTGGACCTAGTGAGGTTTTTAGCTGTACACAGGGCGATTAGACATAGAACTGTGTGTTCTATTTTATTTTATTTAGTAATTCACTTTGTTCTGTCTGTCACTACTTGGAGTCACTTAAATCCTACTTTCTGTACTTATTAAAATCACTTTTTACTCATTAAGTTTCCTGGTGTACGAGTTGGTACCTAGGGAGGCAAACAGCTGTGCATATCTTTCTATCTTTGAAATAGAAGGCAAACTATTTATGAGTTTGCCCTGTATAAGCTTTATACAGGGTAAAACGGATTTATTAAGGGTTTGAACCTCATTGGGAGTTGGGCACCTGGGTGTCAAAGGCAAGAGCGCTTCCAGGAGCCTTACAGTTGTGAGTGGACTTGGTTCGGACCTGGGTCTGTGTTTGCAGCAGATCAGTGGAATCTGGCTCAAAACAGACAGGATTCGGGAGTCCCAAGCTGGAAAAGGCCTGGAAGCAGGGGCAGAAGTTGCCTTGGCACACCAGGTGGCAGCACCAAGCAGGTCTCTGTGACCCCAACCCGTCACAGCTGTCATAAACCGTACTGTAGCTGGGTGAGTAAAGAAGGAATGTCCTTCCACCGGAGGGAGGAAGGCACTAACTAGTGCTAGGTGTACTCACAACAAGCTAATGGACAGGAGATAGTCTAGGATACTCAGGATGCTCATGGTCTCTGGAGAATGCTGATGAAGTTGTGCTCAGGCCAAAAGGTGTCTCCAGAAAAAGATATTGGGTTATAGCTTAAAGGAGGGTTCATTTAAAATTAAGATTTACAAATTTTATTTGTTTAGAATTTACAAAAATTAGTTAAACTATTTAGATGTTAATAAAGTTAAGAACTTACAACTTATTTGTAGTTAAACCAAAACTTGGCTGCTGTTATATGTCTAAGATGTTAAAAGAGATTGTTCTTAATTATTATTTTGGTTGTTTAGGATAAGTAAAAATGGGGGAAATTATTTTTGCTCTTTACACAGTTAAAGCTATACATTTGTAGAAACTATAAAAATTTTATGCACTAATGGATAAAATTGTTTATCTGGAGAAAAACTTTAGATGTGGTGGCTTTTTTGTGTGTGTTTTGCTTGTATGAATCATGTGATGCTAATAGATATTTTGGTAGTATATTCAAATTGTGTAACTGGCATCACAAGTCAGCAACATTCATACTGTGACACTTTTTACTGTAAGTGTAATCATGCTTATCTGGGGCTTTTAGGGACTGCATGAGCCAACTGAGTGGCACCAATCATATTGGAGAAAACCAGAAATATTAAAGAACTCTTGTTATACACACTGCAAAACTTCTGCTCTTTGAGGAACAAGGCAACAAGGAATTCTGTGAAGACTTCAGAGGTGGAGTATTGGCTCATCTAAGCATTGTATTGATGATCCTCAGAATGTTTGAGAGACAGGCAGCACGTAGTGTTGATTCAAATCAATCTGTATGTTTCTCCTCAAGATTTGTGAAAAATCAAAAATGTTGCCTATACGAGGGGGAATCATTGGATAAACTGCATATAGGATACAGCCAACATGCTCATATTCCCATGAACCACTACAAAGCTGCATGGTTTCTGCCTAGCTATCTATACAGCCAAACCAGAATCCCTTGCAAACTTCTCATATAAAAGAATAAGTGGAATAAACCTCAATTATAAGCCTAGTATAATATATAATATCTGTAACCCATCCAAAACTTCTCCTACAATGCTATCAGGTTAGTCCAAATTGACCAAATTAATGATTTTAAAGCAAGTAGGACACTATCCCATGTATATAGTACTGTTGTAGACATGTTGGTCCAAGGCTATTGAAAGAGACAAGATGGGTAAGGCAATATCTTTCATTAGACCATCTTCTGTTGGTGAGAGACACAAGCTTTTGAGCTTACACAGCACTCGTCTCTCTCCCCAACAGACGTTGGTCCAAAAAAAGATATTACCAGGGCCAGCTCTACCATTTCTGCTGCCCCAAGCAGCGTGCCGAATTGCTGCCGCAGACGGCTGAAGAGACAAGCTGCCGCTGCATTGCCGCCGCGGGCGGCTGAAGATAGGAGCTGCCGCCAAACTGCCGCCACCATGGGCAGTTCAAGATAGGCTCAACCCAGTGTTTACTGCATCCATTTCATAAGCTTTTAACTCATTTACAATTAAAAAATAGAAAGTTGACTTCACACCATTAAAACAAAAATTAATCTCTTCCACAATATTTTGACGATGTGAGCCGCTGCATTAAACTGTCCATCTGGGAGTTATAGAATGTTTTCTTCTGCAGCATCATCACACATTAATGAGCTTATATGGATACTGTGCAATTTTGCCTGCAATTCTCACAGGATATGCTTCTAAATGATGTGGCCACTTCAATGAAGCAATCCTATTAATTAACAAAGAAAATATATTAAAGTATAACCTCATCTAAAATAGCAACCAACGGAATCAGCTACAGCTAATGGTTAATGCAGCACTTACAGAAGTGCGGGGTGCAAAGAACTAGTGGCGGTGGGTGGGCACAGCTGATGTATAAATTAAGATGCATGTTAATTAGGCCTTTAGCACTACTTGGTGGGATTGGGGTGGGGGGGGGGAGCATGATTGGTTTTATTTTCCGTGAAGGGGAGCTCAGCTATGATACACTTGGGAAACACAGACAAAGAGTCCTGTGGCACCTTATAGACTAACAGACGTATTGGAGCATAAGCTTTCGTGGGTGAATACCCACTTCGTCGGATGCATGCAGTGGATTCCACTGCATGCATCTGACGAAGTGGGTATTCACCCACGAAAGCTTATGCTCCAATACGTCTGTTAGTCTATAAGGTGCCACAGGACTCTTTGTCACTTCTACAGATCCAGACTAACACGGCTACCCCTCTGATATTTGGGAAACACAGGTAATGGACAATATTCAGTCGTGCAGGCTTACACATGGGCCCAAATCCTGCCTGATGCTAACTCAGCCTGACATCAAAGGGCACTCTTCACAGAGGAGGTGCTGAGTGCCCTCAGACAGAGATTCTCCAATTTCTAATTTAAAGTTGTTTGTTGAATAATGGCTGTGAATAATTTTTCTTATGGGGCTTAGTCATCGGCAGCAGACTGCATAGTTTTGATATGCAAAGTTTAACATTAATGCTGTTTTGACTGGATAGTGTAGGCCAGTGGGCAGAACTACCAGCCAGGGACTATGAAAAAAAAAAAAAAGCTCTCAACAGTGGCTGAGTTTCATTCTTTTTTCCTTACTGCTTTCTTTTACTGATTCATAAACAAAAAAGAGTCAGAAAATAAACAAGCCCTCAGAATAGTGGGTCCCTATTGCCAGAAAACTACACAGCTTCTCAGCCATCCGGGAGGAGGAAGGTCATATTTTACCCTCTAGACATGGATTGTCACAGCCACTTCCCCATCACCCATAAGCGAGGCAGGGGGCTGGGTTAACCTTTCATGCTCTGGAGCTTGTAGAGCACCCACACACACACACGGTTTCTGTCCCCAGATGGAAGGAGTGTGACATTTAGAATCAAGTGTCTGGTGCAAATATGAAATTAAAGTTCCCTTTCTGTGAATATTCCACAACGTTTGTTTAAAATTTGCCAATTCAAGGCCCCATCCAAAGCTCTTTTAAGTCAATGGAAAGAAAAACAATGGAGTCTTGATCGGGTCTTCAGGAAACATACCCGTAATTAAACTCATTTGCTAAAATATTCATAGAAAGTGAACACAAGGTGTGTCGACAGAGTCGCAGCAAATTCATTGAATGTTTTGAACACAAAATTAGAGTTTGTTTTTAACTATTTACTCAGCCTTAACCCTAATCAGTTAAACTGACATTCTTTTGCTGTTATTCTTTGACTTTCCATAGTTTCTTAACTGGAAAGAGAGACTGGAATAAACCAAAAGACAATCTCCCAGGAGTTGTCACTGCTACGCTTTAATGTCCCTATACTGCAGTTAAGCCCAACCCTAGGAGAGTTTCTATCAATTTGGAAAAGTCCCAGCCTATTGACATTTATGTTGAAAAAGCCCTTATGGAGATGCTTAATTAATAACCTCCCAAGTCACTGAAAAGCTCAAATGGGTGATCATCCTAAGTGACAAGTGTGTTATCAGTGCAAGTCACTCCCTCCCCGGTTTCATTCTTTTCCAGCAGATGAGCATGAAAGAAGACTTCCCTCGGGAACCCATTGAGTGAAAAGCCTGATTCAATCATCCCACCCAGGGAATAGCATGAGGCAGAGACAATGAGAGCGAGAGCATATCTATTTTCCAACACAAGTTACATTGGTATAAAGCTGCCACCGTTAATACAGCATTTGTGCTCATGCATTCTTGGCTACTTGCATCAATGTTATGCATATTCACCAGGAATGCTTGTTTCGATGCACACAGTTTGGTGCCCCCTGGTTAAGTATTCAACATGCAACTCATTACTGTTCAGCACATTGTCTTTTGGGAAGTTTTGGCAATGCATGGTGGGTCAGAAACGAGTCATGCTGGAGTGACTGGGACTGCGGGGTCAAGTTCCTATCATTCAACTTTTGCCACCAATGCCATCTTTATACCATAATTTTCACACCTATTTTGAAAATACCTCACACCCACCCAGGATTTGTTGCTGTCTGCCATCTGTGACAAAAGCATGGAGCCTGCACAGCTTTGCACTACTGTTGTGAACGTTGCAAGCACAGGACGCACGATCCTCCAGGATTTGCAGAATCGTACAAAGAGCTGGAGGAATAAGACAATTTTGTGGAGGTCAGATGACACTGGGACATAGTGAACCAATTCAAGATTGTTGGTGGCATTCACAGAGCAGCTGCAAAGGGTGGAGCACTGCTTCTGAGCCTAAGAAATGAGTACTGATTGATGGGATTGCATCATAATGCAATTTTGGGATGATGACCAGCGGTCGCTGAACTTTCAGATACACAAGGACACATTCCTGGATCTGTGCGCTAATCTCACCCCAGCCCATCAGCCCGAGGACACCAGAATGAGAGCTGCACTGACAGTAGAGATCTGAGTGGCAATCACACTGAAAACTTGCAAAGTTGGATTGCTATCCATCAGTGGGAAGTCATTTTGGAGTTGGAAAATCCACTTTGGGGGGCTGCTGTCATGGAAGTGTGCAGGGCCATTAATCATCTCCTGCTACACAAGACTGACTCTTGGCAACTTACAAGACATAGCAGATGGATCTACAGCAATAGGGTTCCCGAACTGCGGCAGAACAATAGACAGCACACATATCCCTATTTTGGCACCAGACCACCTTGGCAGAGTATATCAACAGAGCTATTTTTCTATGGTTATGCAAGTGCTGTGGACACTTCACAGACTTCAGTGTTCGCTGGTCAGGGAAGGTGTAGGACGCTCACAGTTTTAAGAACATAGAACTATTCAGAAAACTACAAGCAGAGACTCTCTTTCCCAATTGGCAAATTACCATTGGGAATGTTGAAATGCCAATAGTGATTCTGGGGGTCCTAGCATACCCCTCACCTCCCTGGCTCATGAAGCTGTGCACCTGCCACATTGACAGCTCCAAGAAATGATTAAACTACCGGTTCAGGAGGTGCAGAATGAGAGTTGAATGTTCTTTTGGTAGACTGAAGGGACGCTGGTGTTGTTTCCTCATAAGATTGGATCTCAGTGGGAAAAAAAAAAACCATTGTTATTATGCAGGACATAGAGGGCAGCAAAGGGGGGAAAGTTGCCGCTGGGGTGAAGGTGGAGTGACTGTCTGCTGAGTTTGAACAGCCAGACACAAGGGTTATCAGAATAGCACTGCTTTGAGCTCTTCAACTCAGAGAAGCTTTGAAAGAGCAGTTCAACAGAGAGCCACAGTAATCCGTTAGAGTAGGCCTGCACAACTCGTAAAGCGGCGAGGGCCATATTACTCCAAAGAAAACAGCTGAGGGCCGAAACCACCCGGCCCCACGGAAACACCACCCCCCTCAGTGCCGCCCGCCCCGCAGAAACAACCCCTCCTTCCCCAGCACTGGGGTGTGGAAGCCTTTAGAGGGGGAAAGAAACAGCGCGCATAGGGTAGCCAGATCACAGCAGTAAAATAGGACCCACCCCCTTCCCTCTCGGCCCCACCATCATACCCCTCTTCACCCCACAGGGGTCACTATATTACTGCACACAACAGTCAATCAATGCAGCTGTAGATAAATCTCTGCATTATGCATTTTTGTATAACTTTTATATGACTTTGTATTGAACCTTTGGTAATATGTTATAGCCGCTTGCCTACTCACCCCTCCCCCCCCCCGACCCCCCCACCCCCGAGGGCCACACAGTGAGCATGTTGTGCAGGCCTGCGTTAGAGCATAGTACACCTGATCTGGTCCTGCAGTTTGGGGGCCTGTTAGGAATTATGTGATGAACGTCTATGAATGCAACACTGACAATACTTCTTTTGATTTTGTGGTGCATACGGTATACTTACAATTATTACACTGTGTTTGTCACTGATCCTATAAGTTGTGTCAGTGTACAGCAACACCTAACTCAGTGCTTTCACTGACACCAGCCGTTTGGCAGCATACAGTAGGAACAAATAAAGATGAATCATTTTCTAAAGAACAGAGTTTTACTGAGTACTGAACACACATTAAAAATGCAATGCAAGTTAAAAGCAAATACATTAAAATCTTAATAAATTTATGAAACAGAGTTTAAAAAAGGAAAACACATTCATGTCAATTTTAGCTATACAAACATCAAATGTGACTCTCTGCTCAGTGTATGTGAAGCTGTGGTTGTCCTTAATGTTTTCCAGTGTGGAAGGGCAGAGATAGGCATGCCATGGGGAATGTTGGAGTGGGCGAAGGGAGTGTATGGTAGAACTATAATGGAGTTCTCCATGAACCGCAAAATGAGGCAAAATGAGGACAGTTGACCATCTAGGCCAGAGTTTGCAGCACCTGCGTTTGTTGCTGGAAAAGCCCCATTACGCCCAGGTGCATCCCCCTTTCCTTTTCCTGCTGGGACTTTCTCCATACAGTCCACAATATTCATCCGCCAGATTCTGTCCAGCATCTGATTCCTCACTGGTGGCCAGATCTCACTGTACCGGTCATCTCAAGTCCTCTCCTTTCTCCTCCTTATCTGGCTCAGGAGCTCTATGGCTGATGAGGGGGAAACCCTCAAGGACACAACAGTAGTAGCTGCAGATAAATACACAAAGGTACCATTGCCAGTATAGTCACAATGGAGAGTCAAAGTTAAGATTCAGAATTCCCTTCCCTTGCTCACCTAAAATTTTAAGCAAGACACATTCATTGACTCTTCTACTTTGGAGCGTTTGTGAACGGCCCCACTCACAGCAACTGGCCATGGTGACTATGGCCCACCAGGGGTGAAGGAAATGAGGAGGAAATTGTTCAGTTGCATGAAACTATAAATATAGGGAAATGGCACTGAACACTGGGACCATTTTCCACAGGTGGTGGTGATTTTAGTTGATCTCTAACTCCCATTAGTGACAAAGGCACAGAGAGCACAGCTGCTATTGGTGTTCCAAAGCCATCTGGGCCCAGAGGCTGCTAGCCTGTTTCCTATAGTGGTACCTGCCTAAGTTATCGCCAACTAGCATGGGAAAGCGTCCTATCGCAGAGGCAAAAATAAGGCTGCTATCCCTAGAAACCTTTGAGAGAGGATTGCAGAGTTTCATAGAGATCTCTCACGATGATTCCAGGGACATCCCTGGATACATAAACTGTGCCACATGTTCCCCTCCCACCCTCGCCTAACTCTATAGGGGAATGAATAGCAGATAACGCTACCTCTCTTTGTAGTTCCACTACCTCTTCTAGTAATCAATAAGTCTATAGCTAAGTCCAGTTAAGTTGTAGGTGTCAGCACTGTAATGGGAAATAAATTTATAGGCTTTACCAAGGTTCCTTCCCCTGTATCGGGCTCACACATGCTCGACTGCCAGGACTGACCAGACTGTGGTGGAGTCTCAAACAGGTATCGGCTCGCAGCATAATTAGACCACCTCCCCCAGACTTATATCCTCCTCCTCATCCTTGCTGTTCATGCCAGGGGCCTTTGGCTTGGGTCCCATGGAGGTATCCACCGTGGTGTGCAGGGTAGCGATGGGGTCTCCGCCAAGCATGGGATGCAGGTCTTTGTAAAAAGTATGCAGCTCAGCATCAGATCCTGTTGGCCTCGTTGGCCTTCCTTCACTGTCACACGGCACTGCTGCTGATCCCCTTCTCTTGTGCATCCCCTGTGCAATCTGCTCATAGATGTCCATACTTCTATGGCTGGTCTGTAGCTGTGAATGCACAGCCTCTTCTCCTCACAGGCCTAGGAGATCCAATATCAACTGCCTACTCCAACCCAGAGCGTATCTGGAGCATGTAGCTGGCATGGTCAACTGGGCAGTTGCATACAGCTGCTCAGGAAAAGGCATTTCAAAAATTCACAGGGTTTTAAGGGTGGGAAATGCTTCTGGTCTCTGTGACTCCTGAGCAGTAGAGTTCACAACTGTGACCAGAGCAGTCGGTGTCTGGGATTGTGGAACGGCTGCTGAAGGCCTGTTACGGTTAACTTAAGTAACCGTGTCTATGTTCACACTGCATCGACCTCAACCATGGCTCAACATCGCTAAGGGAGGTGAGGTTGCTATGTCAACGTAACAGGGCACTTAAATCAGTGGGAGACAAATTCAAATGTAGACACATGCACAACAAGGGAGATAAAAGGCAGCTTACGTTGACCTAACTTTGTAGCGTAGACCAAGCCTGAGAAAACAGGAAAAAATATTGGTCATGAATTAGTGGCTACAAGACCACAGAAGTTTTAAGCTCCAGTCTACACCTATCTACATGGCTCAGAGGTGTGAATTTTTTTTGCATTGTGTGTGAAGTAGTTAGGTTGACATAACTCCCACTGTAGACACAGCTAGGTTGATGAAAGATTTCTTTTGTCAAACTAGCTACTGCCCCTGGAAGAGGTTAACTACATTGATGGAAACACTCTTTCCAAAGATGTAGTTAATGTCTACATGACAGCATTACAGGTGCAGTGCATAACTGTGCGGCTATAGCCACTGCAGTGTAGACAGGGCCTTTAGTTACTCAGAATCTTTTAAAGTATTATTGGTTAGCCTTCGTTTCCCCAAACTGTAAACGGAATAAGAACCATCAATTTTTCTACTGACTCTTGTTTAAACTCTGCTTCTTCTTACACAGCAGGGAAGAACAGACTTGCAAGCTGAAAGATTAAAGAGGCTCAAGGAAAATTTCAATAAAAGTTCCCATTCTTCCACATAATAGTCACTAGGACTTCATTTATAGACTCTACAGCTAATGAGATGTTACCTTTTCCAGATTTATTATTGCTATAGCAGTTAAACTAGATCTTTCTTCACAAAGTAGGGATTCTCCTACAAGAAAAAGTACATACATACCCTGCGCCCAGAAAAAGAGTACCAAAAGGCCCTTCAACAATTAATCAGGAAGTAACTGAATAAACCAATAGCAGGATTCTTTCCAGGGAAAGAGAGAAGCTCATTTATACCATTCAGTAAATTGGATCAGAAGAGGGACAACGTGTTTCCTGAGGAAGCTGCTAATTGAGAATCCAGTGTTAACTGAAGAAAACGAAGCCACTAAACTGCATACATATATAATTTGTGGATAATTAACCTCTAACAAAAACAGTACTAGGGACTCAAGCACTAAGTGTTTCTCTCTGCCTAGCAACAAAACCTCTCTTGCGAGTTTTAACTTCAGCCATATCTTCCTCATCTATATGAGAATCTCAGACACAGGGGTAGCTAGGTGAAAGCAGTATTAGCCAAGGTGTTGAACAGAGAGTAGCATGCTGTCCACATATTGGTGGCATCTGAGACCATTTAGTCTCACCATTTCTCATACCAACTCAGCACACAACTACTGCAGAAGTACAAGGGAAAGAATAAAACCCAGTGGTACTGCATAGGTGAGAGCACAGAGGGAAGAACTGGAGTTGTCCATCTTTATGATCAGAGCACAGAACTTGAGGAAGGATTCAAGCCACTTCGCAATGCCATGGTTGAGGAGAAATCCAAGAGTATGAGCATGGACGTTTGCCATGGATCAGCACCACCATTGTTGTTTCTGTCCGTATCCTGCCCTGAAACCTGACTTCCCCTGATACTGGCTCAGAGGAAAGAGTCTACCTCTGAATCATCAGCAACATCTGAGTTTTCCCTAGGGGGGCTCTCACCAATTTTTCACCAGGGACAGCCGATTTTTGCAATCAAATCCTATCAGGCTAATTTGGATCTCGATGCTTCTAACATCAATTAAATTGGTTTTACTCTCTGGTAAAGTCATAGCTTTGCATAAACATTGTAAAGCTTTTATAATTATTATAGGACCCTCTCTATAGTGTTAATTTGGTCCTATTTTAACTAACAAATATAAACAGGGTATGCTTGGGGTTTTTTTAACCAAAAAACCTCTGAATTCATGTACAATATATTAGATCTCTGGTTGGTTAAATATTTAATAATTATTTCAATACAACACTTAAGTTAGAAATATTGAAATGAGTCATGTAAAAATGGTTTTAAACTCAAGCACTAGAAATGCACATTTTGTGCACTTCATTTCATTTTATAGTCTCCAAGAACTATTACAATTTTTAATAAACTTGTATCTGGGATTTGAAGCCAAACACTTATGCTCAAAAGGCATGAATTGATTAACTAAAAGACACCCAAAGTGGTAATAAAATGTATTCCCCAGTGGTATATTGCAAATGGGTTGTAAAAATCACATTTTATTAATCCAACTGCAATTAAAGAATACAGCTGTCCTATTTGCATCCCAATGGCCCACTTTCAGGAAGAGGACAAATATTTTTCATTATATACTGTCTATTGGTAGACATTTTTCTTTGTCCAGGAGTGATATCTCCTGGGCATGGCTGCTTCTTTTTATGATTGCAAACTGAGTTCTCCAGGTATCATGCTAAGAGTCTCTCTTTCTTTCCTAGGATATTGCACATTTCAAAGAGAATGATAAATTTTCTGCTGAAATCAATGAAACTGAGCAACAGATACTGCTATGGGGGGGGGGAGGGCGATTATCTGATTAACAAGCCTGTCAAAACATCATTAATTTACTTTGAACCCCCATTCATAAATCAGTGTTGTAGCCTCTTTTTATTGACATCACAAATTCAAAGGTGTAGTTGTGAATGACAACCAAGACAAATATTGAGCAAATTTAAAAATATCTTTATTATCGGAGATGTTTTAAAAGTACTTAAATAAACTCTTAGTAATATTCTGCTACATTCTTCTAAAAAGCCTTCTTCCTTTTGAATGTACTATCATTGTAGAAAATTATATAAAAATCAGTACACGATCCTGCTCTCTTAAATCAATGGGAGTCCCGTCCCCATCACTGACTTCACTGGTAGTAGAGTCAGGCTCTGTGTTCTTAGTTAAAGGGTTTACAGTGGTCCATATATATCGGAAGTGGTGTATGCTTAAGTGCAACATATCATTTCTCTAAAAAGATACATAGCCACTGTGTTTCAGCTAGAATCCAATACAAGGTGATCACAAATAACATTTGAATTTATATATATATATATATATATATATATATATATATATATATATATATATATATATATATACACATATATATATACACACACACACACACACACACCACAAAACCCAGGCTAACTCAATTTTGAATATGACCTTAATAACACTAACTCTAAAATGAACACTTCAAATCCTTTGTTTAAAGTAAAATTTGAATTAAAAAAAAATGATTTGCAGCCCACAGAGGAAATTATTGCTAGCTACCTTTAATAAGGCTGCCATCATTTTCTGTCAACCTTTTTGACAACATATTAAGCACGGCAACAAACCACCCCTCAAATGCAATACTGCTGCAAGCCACACTTATGAAGACAGCTGTGTTATCTGTTATAGGTGACAAAAAAGGTGAAAAAATAATCAGATTTAATAAAATGACCAAAATCCTAGGAGCAGCAAGAGATAGATAATTAAATAGCCTTGAAACCCAAGTCTGATGTCTAAAACAGTGAAGCCAAAGCAAATATTTGAGAAGACAACACACAAATAAAATCTAAGAGAGAAAAATACAGTTATTTTTTAAAACCTTAGGTTACATTTTAGACTTTTCCAAGTTTGCTATTATTATACACCACCTATGAACTCAAGACCTCTAAGTTCACACCTGTAATGTCCACATGGCAGAGTTATGGTCCAGCACTTTGGAGTAAGGGGGTTTGAATAGCAGTGTGCACCAAACTGCCAGTCAATGTAAATGTGCCCTAAACTCATGTGGCCTTCACACTGCAGTGAATTTTACCCACTGCATAAATGGAGGTTACATTGCTACCACTTACTGAGCTTCACCTACAAGTATCCTCTACTCTGTGCCTGCAAGTGTCCTCTACTCTTACGGAAGTCCAGAGTGGGCTTAAGGTGGACTCTGCATTCTGTAGCAATGGGGTCCTAGGAATGTAAAGAATGCTTTTAACTGGGTAGCATTAAGCAGGTCAGGAGCAGAGCCAAGCACTTTCAACATTATTCACAAATGTTTTGGCAAGTTCCAAATTGGGCTTCAATCTAAGCATGTCCATACCCTATTTCTGATGTTTTCTCTTACACCCTTCCTCCCCCCCCCCCCCAAAAAAAATATATTTTGTGACCCCCCAAGTCCAAAGAGCAGTCTCGGGGGATGGGAGGGAGAAACGACAACGGGGGATGGACAATAGTTCCAAAGGAAAATGATGCTCCTCAGCCCAAAAGGTGGTTGTGTGCTCTCCATTACTTTAGTACACATCTACAAATGGATGACTTTACTAAACTGAACGAATAAATACTTGATCTCTTCTCACCCTGCTGCTAATTAGGACACAGTTTTCTTGCAAATGGAAGATGCTTCCCCGCCCCCCACCCCCCCATTGGTATCTCTTTGGATATGTAGAAAATCACCACTGTCATCCCTCCTACTATCTTGCACTCCACAGCATTATTTTCACACTCTAGCAGATGGATACTCTAATGCATCAAAACCAATCTCAACCCTTCTGAATTAATGTCTGACTTCAATATCAGCTCTGTAATGAGGATCTTTTGGAAATGACAATTATTTTTTTAAAATAGGTATGGAAAGTCATCAGCAGGACAGGAGATGGAGCAGTTTGGATCATCCTCTCTTCCCACAGCTATAGGCTACTAGGAGTGGCTATCATTCTTTCAGGAAGAAAATTGAACCTAGCAGTGACAATGCTATTATTTATCTAAGAAGTATCAATAAGCTTCAATTTGCTTGTTATATCAATATTTGTTTTTCAGATCAACTTAGTCATTCTCATGCTGAAGAGATGGCCACTCCTGAACAGATTTCTAGGGGGACAGTCTAGCAGCCTTTATTCACTGGAACCAGAGAATGGCTTCAAAAGAAGGTTTTGTCTAAATAAGGATGACAGGAATAGGCCCCAACACTGGGATATGAGGACTGATTTGTAAAAAATATCACCATCATCATCCCCAGCTTCAGTCAAACAACCACATTGGACACAAAGATCTGGGTCAGTTTGTATCCATACCTGATCCAAGATCTCTTCCGCCCATTAAAGTCTTCCTTGTCTTTTGCTGAAATCCTGCTATGGATTTCCATCATGAGGACTCTGCAGACCTGACAACCCCTGTTGAGCTGGCTGCTGTCTTCAAATCTTACACTCTCTGTAGCATTTCCAGGAGCAGAGGCGCATGCTATGCGTCGTTCCCATTGATCCAAAGAAGCCTCACAACAGGATAGATTTGAAAACAGAAGCCAGTATGGCAGAGACTGCCATCTATACAGAGCTGAGTAAAAGCAAAGGAAAGACCAGGGAGCATGAGAGACCTAAGACTGGATATGGGGGGGGGGAGGGGGGGGAGAAAAACATCCAAGGAGGGCGGGGGGAAAACCACATTGAAAAGTTGCTACTTGCCATGACTGACAATTCCCCCCTTCACAACGGAACAAGAAAACATCCTGGTCCCTCTCTCCTCCCATCTCATACCGCAGCAGGCATCATCAGCTACATTTCTCACAGAGACACAAACACAGAATTCTAGTGACTTGCATAAGGCCACACTGCTTTTCCGTATCAGAGATGGGATTCATACAGTGTAGTTCCCTACTCCCAGTTCTGTGGGTAGCCCTGTAAACCAGGATGCCTCAACTTTAAAATCAGGTCCTGATCCAAAGGCCACGGAAGTCAGTACGAGTCTTTTCCATTGATTACAAGAAGTTTTGGATCAGACCTTGAATTAGGCAAAATAATCTATGCCCCCTTGCCTCACATCAATTGTTTCCTTACGTAAAGCCAGATTATACCACCCTTAGGTTGTGTAGTACTTTATGCTACAGGTAGTCCCACTGAAACTACCAGGGTTGTCAGTATTGTAAAAAGGCAAATTCAAATTAAGATAAAATAAAGATGGGTCCTAACGAAGAAGGCAAGTGTGACACAAGTCAAGTCTTGCCACGGGCAGGCCGGGAAGGTAAACAGGCTCATCCAAAAGTTTAAAAAGAGGAGGAAGTGCTCTTTAGTCATAGCACTGGATCTGTGACACCCAGAGTTCACAAACCTGATTTATGCTGTTTATTATGTAGCGACAGTGCACAAAGCTACATAAATATGTGCTGGAGGATTTGGAAACCAACGGAACATTCTAAATTTGAGACTACCCGGGAGAAGCAGATCTGTCCAAACTGATGTTCCATTTATATTTTCCTATTCCTGGCTATCAGGAAAGATGTCTTAGTGATAGTTCATTTCTTCCTTCCCCCAACCCAAACTAGCCTGTCAAATTGTAGTGGGCAGGCTGAGCGCTGTGACAGGAGGGAAAAGTAAAAGACAGCATTGTCCAGACTGGTTGAACAGAGTAAAGCACAACTATTATAGTGTCAGATGATGAGGTGTACAATAGATAGAAGTGAGGGAAGGTCAGGAAAGGGACAGGGAGAAATAAGAGTCTGGCCTTATAAACAAAACAAAAGTCGAAGCTTCAAAATGAGGGAGGAAGACAAGAAATAACTGTAGGACTCAGGAGGAGAAAGAGGGAGGGTGCATGAGAGAAAGAACATATAGTCTGGGTACTGGAGAAAAAACGAAATATAGTGAGAGAACAGTGAGGGCTCCAGAGAGAATGTGAAACATAGGAGGTTAGATATACACAAAAAGAAAAAGCAGGGGTCTGCGGGCATATAATTAACATGGCATGCATGTAGACAGAGAATAATCCATAAAAGAGAGAATGAAAAATGCTCCTAAAACTGGGGTTTCTCCAATTCTCAAAAAACCCTTTGCATTTCTTCTTCAAAGGACTCAAGATGTCCCCTTCACCATGTGTGAAAATAGAACAGACGTTTCCAAACCTGCTCCCTCTAAGTCATTCCCATTTTGTTGCTCCAAATTAAAGGAGATGTATGCATCCAGCTAAAGCATAGCAGAATTTCTTTGGTTGAAATATGTTGTAAAATATTTTCCTCTTTTAAAGGTAGGAACAGGAAGCTGGTGAACTCAGGCACCTAGACAAAGTAATTGATTAATACTATGGCTTTATTTTTGTCTAAGGCCTTCTGCTTTAAGGTTCTATATCTTCTTGTCCAGTCCATTAGTGAATTAATATTACCTCACAAATAGTCTTTCAACTTTAACTGATATAAAAATGCCAGCTCTTTCTTCTGAAGGAATCATCAATTCAAAGCATATCTATAGCATAAAATGTCAACAGCCTGCAGAATACAAAAAAAAAAAAAAAAAATTCACAACTTTACACACACACACACACACTTTACAAACTATTCACTGATATTTTCTAGAACCTTCAGAATGCATAACTTGGAAGAAATGAACTCTACCACCAGGATACATTATACACAGGGAGCCAGATTTTCCAAATAGCTTGGCTACCTAGTCACCAAAATACAGAACAAATTTTCTAGTATGTTCAGCTCCTGTTGCGATGCTCATAGCCCGATTTGCAAAAGAGCTTGGCATCCAATGGGCAGCCAGCACCCTGAGCCCCGTTGCAAGTCTGGCTACCTATTTTGGTACCTAAATGCAAGCTGGGCTATTTGGAAAATCTTCCTCAATTCCGAAAAAAAATTGGCCCCAATTCATATGCACATCCCTACCACCTTCTCTTTTTTGCATTAAAAAAAACCCCTACGCCACCTTAGAACTCTCCCCCAAAAGCATTTCAGACAACTCACTCTCAGAAATCACACAAGAGCCAGCTAGAATCATGCTGTCCTTGCGCATTCTATAACATTTGTAGCTAAAATGGTGGCGAAGCATCCAGGTCAACTTAGGCTCTCTCACATACCTGACCTGCATCATGATCTTGTGGTTTCTAGATTACAGAATCTTGTATAGAAATAACAGGGTCTTACCACTCTGCCCCGAAAGATATTTCACACCATGATGTAAAGCTGAAGCCATTCCGATAAGGGAAGTTCATTGCAAGATCAGGGTCTCATCTGGATTCAAAGTAAAATAAGGGCTAGACCGTGACTACACCCACACAAGCACCAACAAGAGAATTACACACAAGGGAGTAAAGAGGACTAAGAACCCCCTTTTACATCCCTGCGGGTGCTGTCTGGGCACATGGGAATATACAAAGCTAGTCATCCATCTGTTCCCTCTTCAGGACAGGTGGTCAGGAGTAGGACAGGGCATAAGTGTAGTCTTTGCTCCAATTCCACCCACTGGACAGGGCAGGGGATAGTAGATGGTAGGTATAGGCCTTCAATACCCAATACTACGTCCTGGGAGGAAGCTGGGAATGAACTGTGACTTGCGGTGCGGTCCTCTGAGTCACTCCGCAATGCAAGGCTACTCTTGGAGCGGTACAGCTTATGTACCCCCGAGGTCTCTTAAAACAAAACGAAGCAACCCTTGGTTTCGAGGGGTTTTATTTGTGTTGCATAAAATATGTTAGCATTCTTTTTAGTGGTTGTTTGACAAAAAACAATATTTCAAAAGGACCCGGAGCACCACAGGCCCTTTCCATTATGTGAAACATTTGGAAACTTAAGATGAGTTCAGGGGAAAAAAATGAACTATAGAAGGCTCTAAATATTACAAAAGCAGCAGGCTCTCACACATTAGAGCTGTGAGGGTTCCTGAATTCAGCTCTGAAAGAACCCAAATAAAGCAATAATGATCTTGGCACAGGGCATTTCCTGCGGATTAATGACCAGCTGGGAGGAGTTGATGGCTCACAGCGCAGCCAAGGGCCATTAACCCCGGGCTGTCATTAATCCCAAGGAAATGCCCTGTGCCAAGATCATTTTACTACTCTAAAATGAAAAGGAAGCATGGATATGCAGATTTTGTTTTTAAATGAGTGATGCTATTCAGTTGGTACCTACCGGGCACAATGTCTCTGTAGCTATCTATTTGAGTTAAAAACTATATTATAGCTAGGACTGAGGCTGAATGTAATCACTTGTGTTCCATACCCACAAGGGTGGTTAACATGGCCACATAAACTTGACACTCCCAACTGGATCAAGATTTTGCCTTAGCCCTGTGCCTCCTGATCACCTGCCCGGTGGTTGGTGTAGCGGGAGTGCATACTACAGCTTTCTGCATCATGTTCAAAGCTGTCCAGTCATGCCAAACCTATCCCCATCACAATCTTTGAGGCATTCTGCATGCATCTCCCCTTCTCAGGGAGAAAGCCCACAGTACTACCGCTCAGTTGCTACAGTTCTTCAACAATCATCCTACTATTCCTCACAACCACCACCACTTATCAGAAGTACTAGGCACCTGCAGTTTCCAGTGACTTAAATTGGAGCAATGGGTTTTCTATGCTTCTGAAAACCTTATTTTAAAAAAAATCACCCACAAAACAATCTAGAGCACTCTTTGAGATACACTATTTGATTTCACAAAGGTTGCATATCAATATCAGGCAGAAATGGATATACATCAAGAAAAAAAAACCAAGGTAAAACAATATTAAATCAATGCTTACTAGATGACATGTCACTGTAAGAGAGTATCGTTCTTGTTTTGCTAATAGTAACTTAAGTGCCCAATTATGTTGCTTGCTTCTGTATGGGTGGGAATAATTTTGGCTAGAAAATTCTGATCAGAGTTCACATGTGCAATTCTATGGACTATATTGCCTCTAGTACCATAATATCTGAGCACCTGAATCTTTAAAGAATTTATCTTCATAGCACCCCTGAGAAGAAGGGAAATACTATTTTGCTCATTTTAGTGACGGGGAACTGAAACACAGGACCAAAGTGACTTGTGCATGGTCACACACAATTTCCTGTGGCAGAGCAGGGAATTGATCAGAAGCCTCTCAAGCCCCAGACTAGTGCCAGCCACTGGCCCATCTTTCCTGACTCACAGAGAAGGGAAGCCAAATTTGAGGAGGCACGAAGCAGTAAACCTTTGGATTTTTTTAAATAAATTCTGTGTGTGTGTGTGGGCGGGGGGGGGTGTTAGATCTTCAGCATGTCATGTGTATGTAGCTATCAGAAGACCAGGCAGCCTAGCTGCTTTGTCTGCCCGTAATGAGGCAACTGTGGTTTGTCTTTCTTTTTGTTGTATTTTCACTACTTCAAACATCCATGCAGCTGCAGATTTCAGGTTAAGAAATATTCTGCAAAGAAGATTTTAATTACTGCCAAGTTAAATGAGGTCCTGGAGAAGAGTAATTTCTCAGTGTAGTTTTTAAGTCTCCAGTTGATCTCATTTGGGTCATTTGTAATTTGTCCATTCTCCATCTAAACTGCTGGAATAACTCTGGGATGTCTGTTCTTTTCTCAGGAGTAAAACAACAGCTACTACACCTACTTTTCCTCTGCTTTGATAATCAACTTACCACTAGGTTACAGAAATTCTTGGTTGATTTTGATGGGCAAAATTTGATTTGGTGGTTCATATTGTCCTTTCTAATCAATATTTTTGTTATTAGTGTTTAGCTGAGCTCATTACACAGAGTATATCTCCCTAATGGCCTTTCCTCTACACTCAGGAGGAATATTCTTTTTTGGGAATTAAGCTTAATACACTCAGAAATTTTTCTATGGAGGAAAAGTATGCAAATGTGTTTTTGTTTAGACAACTGCATATCCTGCTACTACCTCTAATGGTACCTGATCTTGTAAAGAGCTGAGCACCCTCACCTCCAATTGACTTCCATAAGAGATGAAGATACATAGCAGTTTGAAGCATCAGGCTCTTACCAACAATATCCTGTGCGCTCAGAAGTTAATGATAAATACTTCGAGAGAGAGAGTTTGTATTGTACCTCAGATTATATATAAATTACTAGGAACAAAAAATAATGCATGAACACCATTCAGGAAGGACTGAGTAAAACCATTACTTTTTTGCCTAAACTTGTTACCTAGGTCTCAGCTCTTCACACAGGGATGTTATCCTCACGTTGAAAAGTAGCACTGGAGATTCTACAATCTACTTGATTAACAGAGAAGTAGAAGACAAGGCAGGTGATGGTAACAGTGGACATATCAGCCAGCCAGTTTTCATACAGAGAAGCATAACACCATGGTTCAGAACACAAAAGACCAAGTTAATTCTCTTTCCATGACACATCCAAATAATAAGTAATTTCCACCCACCTTTCAGAGGGTAGATCCATCCCAAGCTCTCCCCCCACAAGCTAACACAGTCCTGCCACTCTCCGCTATAAACACACACCAAATTCTCATTTGGAGAAAGAGGAGGAACGGCAGCTGCTTCTACTTCTTCACACACAATCAGGCCAAACCAGCCCTCTTCCACACCATTCTCTAGTTTCTGCTTCCTGCTTGGTAAATAATGCAGCTGGGCCTCATTTCCTGAAGAGCTCCAGCTGTTGTGACCCACCTCCCACACTCTTAACTCTTTCCTGCCTTGTCCCTATAATCCTGCCAATAAGCACAACAGAGGAAGGAATGTGGAGGTTGGACCTTTTTTTTTGGTGACGCCTCAGTTACTTGGGCAGGATCCACAAGGTGATGGAACACTTAATGACTGGAGTAACAATGGCCTTCATAGAGCCTGAGTCTGTTGCCGAGGCTCCCTATACAATGAATGGGAGGCATAAAAGCCAGGTTGTTAGGCAGGGAGCCACCTAAGCTAGCTAGTGGAAGATGCTGATAAGAGAAGAGTGTCCCAAGATCTCTCTCTCTCTGTTAGGCACCTAAATCCCACTGCAGGAAGGCACCTATCTCTGCTTGCAAACACACCGCAGGGAACCCTGGAGTTAAGGTGGCTTAGGTGCCTAAGTCATTTCTTTCAAGAAACAGAGGAGGTGCCTCCATTATAACTTTTATCCCTGTGGTTAGCACACTTACCTGGGACGTGGAATTCCCCTCTTTCAGATGGAGGGGGGGGAAAGGATTTGAACAGGAGTGTGTCATGTCTCAGGAGAGTGCTCTAACCTGTGTGCTGCTGAATTTGTTCTGCATTGGATCAATAATTAAAGAGTCATTAGGGATGGGACTGTGGGTCTCCTTCCTCCCATGTGGGTGTCCTCACCACCAGCCTCTAGAGTTATTCTCACTCACTCTGGCACAATGACTATTTAAATATGTATATCCCTCCCCCATCAGAATATCCCATAACCCAGTGGTTAGGGAACTGTCCTAAGTGATGGGGGAACCCTGTTCAAATCCTTTCTATCAGGCAGAGGGGGAACTGAACTCAGTTTTTCCACGTCCTAGGTGAGTGCTGTAACCACTGGGCAAAAAGTTATAAAGGAGGCTGCACTACCAGCACCTGCTCCTCCTTCTTGATTGTGAAGGGGCACACCCACCATCTCAGGTCCCACAGGCAACATGGGTGGGGGAACACCTATCCACCTCTGCTTTGTGGATTGTGCTAGGGCTTGAGCCTGAGACAGGTGCTCATACATGCCCAGAGGCAAAAACTTGGGCACCTAAGGAACTTTTTCAGCAGAAATGTAGGCACCCACTGAGTTTAGGCACCTATGGGGTTAGTCAGCAACTGAGCTGGGATCTGTGATGCCTAAATCTGGGGTTTAAATACCCAAGTACTTTGTGAATCTGGGCCTCCATTCCTGCACGTGTGTAGGAGCAAACAGTGGAGCATGAAGATGGCTTTAAGCTACCTTTGCATTCACCCTATGTTGGGCCCATGTAGAGACCCTCCCTCTTATGGGCATACAATATGTTAAGGTCTTTAATTACATGATGACATATTACTTGTTCTCCAGTAACCCTGCCACATTCAGTGCACAGGATAGATGATGAGTGGAGCAGAAGGTCTTAAGAACAGAAAGGGCATTCTCTTGTGTTGGTCTGGGTTCTATTTCTATTTCTGGCTCAGCCACACACTTCCTGACTGACATTCTGTGCTGTGTGTCTAAAGGCCCATGTGAACGCTACAATACCTTTAAGTTATCTTTAGGCCCTCCCACTGCTAGGCTGCTCTGAGGACTGCAGAGGCCCTGGTGTACTTTAGACAGCTGCAAGGGTCTATGTAAGTTACAGCGGCTGCCCAGAATCTCTACAGTTGGCATGCTCCTCACATTCCCAGTCCTGTCCACAGCATGCCCCTATGCTGGGGCTTGCAAAGAGCCCTGTCAAGGCCCACCTTATGGCTGTTTTCCACAGTTGATGCATTGGTGGTCTCCTCTCCTGGTTGGATATGAAGTTTTTATAGACTCCTTCTGCCACCCTCTTTTACTCTCCCTAAAGGTGCTGAGTTGAGCATCTCACCACCTAAGTGACATTGGGTGAGGCTGTTAAAATACATACATGCAAAGTAGGTATATTTAAGTTGAATGGGCAACTTAATGCTGGCATTTCCTCAATTGGGTGTTGACTTTTTAAAATTAATTTTCATATGGAAAAGTGGAATAAAAACAAAGGTGTGAGAGGCTCTTGTGGGCTCAACGTGCACAGAACGATCCCTGCATGAGGACTAGATGAGTCTGGCCACCAGGTTCTGTAGTTTTGACAGGAGTGATGTTGATAATCATTCCACATCGCCATTACATTTCTGCCAATTTGCCTCATGAGATTTTATTTGTGAATTTTAATCAACCAATTTTGACAGAGCAAATACTATCTTCCAGTGAAGTCCCATTCTAAAAGGTGACTCAGTAACAAAGTGAGTTTCCATGATTATTGTGTCTCTGTGAATTCCAGATCAAACCAGCTCAGTTTACAAATAATAAGATGTTTCTTCTAACTCCCATTCCTGCCAACTCAGCCTAGGATCTGAATGTTGTTTGGTTATTTCTTCCCTATATATTAACCAGTAATAAAGATTCTGCAGGACAAACTATTCTTGTACACTTAATTGCCTTAAAAGGGCTCACACAGGTGAAACTGAAGACAGAATTTGCCCTTGCAAATGGATTTCCAGTAGTTAGCAATTCTGTTAATACTCCTTGAGTACTTCCCTCTGTCTGATTTAAAGATGAATACATTTATTCCTTAACCAAGACCTCCATATGCACAGCACCCCAAGAAGTAACACCTCAAGTGCTTTGGTAACCTTCCTTTTATCTTGTTTCTCTACTTCTGAATATAGAGAGCAAGATGAGGATGAGTCTTTGTTTCAAACACCACTCTTCATCCTCTGAAAGCCCAATCACAGCTCAGCACTTTCCCTACAAGAGAATCTTGTACATTTTATGGACATTTTGAATGATGTTTTAAGCATTTTTTAAAAATTAGAATACATTTTGGTCAATATTTCTCTTGCGTTCCAGTGTCCACCACCACCATGCTTCAGTCCCATTTTGTTTCTACATCAGAATTATAGGAAGGCCTACCAACTTAATATGCAGATATCCAGGGAGTGGTTTCCTCTAGAAATTCTCATTATATCAGTCACAAGTGGTCAAAGAACTGTCTACAAAATCAAAAGTTGATGAACAAAGGAAACTCTTGAACCTTACAATTTTAAGTTTATTTCTAGCCAGTAGGCATCATGGCCAACTAGATCAGCGCTGTTTTGATTTTTATTTACCTACATAGAACAAAAGTATATCTTATTAAAACAAAAATGGTACTGTCGTATACACGTTGTCATGCTGTTTGGGGAAGGTTGCAGAAATAATAGATTGTATTAATGAATGAGAAAGGCCAAGTTATAAGGAGGGAGGTCAAAATTCTACTCATTTACACTGACATAAATCTAGAGTAACTCTATTGATTTTGGCTGACAGTATTCTGTCCAAGGTATCCACAGAGCTGTAAATTGAGTCATTTTTCTTATTATTCATAGCAAACACTGTTCTCAACAGATTTCATGCCCAGTTTTGCAAATTAGGTGTCAGATTCCTATTACATCAGTGTAACTCTGGAGTAACTCCATGGACTTCAAAAGACTTATTCTGCATTGACACCAGAGTAAATAAGTTTAGAATTGGACACAGTGGTTCAAGAAACACATTACAACTTTTTAGTTCTTATTTAATCTGAATGAGCCTCTCAAACTTTGGAGGTGTGCTCACCACCGAAAGGATGAGATCTAAGGCTTGTTCAATCCCCATATGATTTTGTTTAGGTATTGGAGTTTTAATCCTGAACTGACTGTTCTTACTTTGTCTAGATTTATATTACAACCTTAACACTAATTACATGTATTTTTTCCTGCTTGAGTTTTTTCCAGGCTGTATGATCAGCTACTGTTCATTATGTGGGAGTGGCTTCCTGTTTTAGTTCTTCCCTAACCATGTTTGTTGTTAATCTCATCTTTCATTACCCTCTGTGTGTAGAAGATATAGTGGTTCCAAATAAGAAAGCTATTACTACTTTGATACAGTAATTGGACTTCTCACTGTGTGTGCATGAGCATCTTTAATTCTCTCAGCACCAGTTTATTGATTCTTCCAGGTCAAAATTAGAGAAAAGCATCAATAATCTCAACATGTGACAATACTGTGTATAGTGCAAAGTTTAAATATTTATGTGCTCAGCTGAATCTTCAAATGTTAGGGAGAAACACTTGCAAGTTCCCCTTTTGAAAAACTGTATTAACTAGTTGTAATTTTTAACTATTTGTGCTGTAATGTTTAACAGTCCATCTGCAGCTTTTAAATTCATGGGGCAGAGTATCAAAAGTGCCTAATGGATTTAGGAGCATGAACCCCATATGAGATTTCTAAGGGAGTTAGGCACCCAAATCCCCTTTAAATCTCTCTTCTAGGTCATCCAGTGGACAGTGTGTGCAGGAGATATACCCTGCAGATAAAAGAGGACAGATGTAGCCTATTTTTCCTCCTCAAAATTACTGGGGTGGATGGAGAAAAGAGGGACCAGTGGGCTTCCCTAGCAAGAAAAGAATTGCGGGTCAGTGGCCAGGGTGCCTATCGGGGACTTTTGAAGGGATATTGTTTGGGAGGAAATTGAGACTCCCTGTGTTTTAGCTGCTTAGCTGAACCCCCAACTTTTACAAACACCGAGAGAACAGATATTAACATTGAAATTGCATTACATTCCCCAGGACGTGCCCTGCTGCCCTCACCACCAAGCTGTTTAAGAGCCCTGGCTTCTTCTCATCATTGTGACAGGACATTTTTTTAAGTTGGCAACAGTAAACTCACATGACTGGAAGGACAGGAATTGAGACTGGCACATCCGCACAGTGGCTAGCCCCACACTGGTCCTGGAACAGTGTATCTTTCTTTACTGGAGCCTATGAAAACAAGTCTCAAGTTTCTATCTTCAACTTTGAGTTCTATGGGCTCAAAATTCCAATTGGAACATATGGGGAAAGAGTAAAAACTGAAACTCACAGCTAACTGAACATGTTTTGTTGAAAGTTTCCATTAAAATAATTAGTCTTTGGGCTGAGACCAAGCATGGAAAATTTCATTCCTAAAAGGAGTTTGAGAAAGTTAGAAGCATCTGAAAAAAGGGTAAGAATGCAAAGTGCATCTCAACCTTAACTCTAGCATTTGCAACTGTGGAGTATTTTAATAAAGGAAGGGGCTATCCCAAAATCTTTCATGGGAAGGAAGGGGAATATTACTGATCCTTTAAAGGAGCCTGGGAAAAAGCCTAAGGTAAGATTGAAGGTGAGGTTTTTGATGAAGCATTTTGTATTTCTTCTTAGATATTCTCAGTTTCCCAGGCTTGATTACTCAGTCGTAAGTCAAAATGGAACTCTCCCAAATCAACAAGTATCTCTCCAGCATCTGAAATTAGTGAATGAGATAATTCTGAAAAGTACAAAAATAAAAGAGACCAAGAATATCAGCACAACAAAGGCAAATTGCTTTTGCTTTGAAGGTCAAATATTCTCCACCTGAAAGGGCCTACTTTTCAATCAAAGGTGAGGAGCACAGTTCTTGTATACAGAAATCTTCTGCTAAACCATTTCATACATACAGTTAGCAAAGCAAGCCTGCTCCATTTTCAGCTGGAAACTCCAGGCCAAATATCATGCTAAGATAATTTGATGCTGCATTCAGAATATTGAGATGCTACAAGTGGCAAAAAAAACCTTCAACGTCTCAAGAAATGGCAATGTTCCAGCATGACACACAGCCTGAAATGATTTAGGAAAATGATCAAACTGGTTTCAGCCCCACTTTTCTAAATAGGTCATTGCTTCTGTTTATAATTTATCAATCTGTCAATTACTGTCATTCTCAAAACAATTTGTTTCAATTGTAACTTATACAATTAAAAGCAGGCATATGCTAATCTCAAATCATGTAATTAGAGTTAAGAATGTTATAGTCTTGATTATATAAGTATGTGTTCTATTTATTTCATTACTTCCTAAGTGGACGATTCCCATTTAATTTGCCGCATGGAGACAAAATTTAACCTCTTAACAATCTAAATCAAGCACCTAACAATGATCTTGATGGTTTTTTACTTGCTTTAAACAAAAGGGAGCAGTAGCAGCTCAAATGCAAGTAAAAAGCTCCTAACTTGAGAAAAGGGATACAAGTGGTATTGTGTTAACATTGCTGAATCCTTAAAATAGGATTTATTTGCTTTCATAATATAATTAGGGCATTTTAATTAAAACAAAAATTTTCAGAAAAAAAGCAGCCAAACTAAAGGCAACTTCAAACTTCAGTGGCAAGAACCATGAAAAAAACCCCATTATATTGAGGTGCCTCGAAGATAAGAATTCACAATGATCCCAAAGCACCTCTACTGACTGCTTTCACAATACACATTTTAGAGTGTAGATGCACAGGCATCAGATTAGATGAGCCCAGTATTGTATTCCCTTCAGGCTTTACAATCTATTCATCTAAGGCTTCAAAAACTTCCTTGACTGCTTCACGGTGGTCTGTCCTAGCTTTGAACTCGATTTATCTGTAGCTTGAAAACTTTCCCTGAGCACATAACATCTGTGCCACCATTCTTCCCAAAAGCCACATGCCACCAACCCACCTCTCTTTAATTTACACTTCCAACATTCACAAGCCCCAAACAGATCACTCCCACCACAAAATGCGTCAGTTCTGTTCCCAGTTAATTCTGAGTGACAAAATCTGCATCATTTAACTCTATGTGTGTGTCAACCCCTGAGTCAATTAGTGCTGCCTCCCCCGCCCCAAATAAGGCAAAGAATGTTTGGCCCTATCTCCTCTGCTGCTGCCCCCACTGCTCTCATGGGCACAAATGAAAACTTCCACCACCTAGTTCCTCCTATACCTGTGCCTTCCACTCCTCACATCACCTTCCCTACTTTTAAAGGGAATTGTAGCCCAGTGATTGCTCTGCTCCTCACTCTCACCATAGTCAGCCACTGCAAAGAACAATACAGGGGCTGGTCTTTCCCTGCCTCTCCCTTATATGCCCTGTGGAAAAAAATGTCAAAGGTCCAACCACTTAGCTCTTCTCATCATCAAAAGCAGCTAGCCATCTAAGGTGTTTTGCTCTCTCCTCCCCAGCTCCACCACCCAAAGAAAGGCTCCTTTGCTTCACTCAATCCAAAATTTGTATTCACTCTGGAAAAGTAGGCAAGTCGGTTTTTCAAACATTGCTGATGCAGTAGTTTTATGCTAAAAACAGATACGAGTTAGGCTGCTGGGGTGAGGACATCACTTCCTGTCATGCTGATCAATACACTTTCTCAGTGTTTCCTTGTATTCCCCTATCTGTAACCATCTATTGTCTCATCTTATACTTAGAATGTAAGCTCTCTGGGTCAGGGACCATCTTCTTCTTCTGTGTTTGTACAGCGCCTAGCACAATGAGGTCCTGATCCATGACTCAGCACCATGATAATACAAATAAACAATAAATAACAAGCTCCAGGTCTTCAAAATGATTGTAAAGCTCAACTGCCAGAATCAGAGTGACAGAGACAGACAGCTAGAGATTCAGATTGCTAACGGGCTGGAGAGCTAAAATCTTAGACAACTCAAGTATTATACTACCACTACTATAGAGAAGGGCTGTCTAAGTAACAGCTTTTCAGAATATTGAGATTAAATCAATATATTAATCTGTGTCTCAGTTCCCCAGTCTATAAAATGGGGATAATGATGTTTAAGACAACCTGTGCACAGTATTTCAGGTGAAAAGCCATTTTGATTATTGTAAATGCTACATATGTACTAGCCCCACTGCCAGGGCATTGCTTCAATATGTGCTGAGAATGAAGAATGCCAACTTCTGAATGACCAGCCCCATTTCCTGCAACTCTCTGGATTTTTCCTGGAGGTCTCCCATCAAGATACTAACCCACACAACAAAAATCTGTTTATCCTTACAACATCCTTGCATGGAAGGAAGGTGCTATTATCCTCTCTTTTTACAGATGAGCCAAAGAGTCTTGTCTAAGGTCATGCTGGAAGTCTGTTGTAGAACACAGACTTACCCCAGGTCTCCCAAATCCCAGGCCAGTCCCCTAACTCCTGGACCATCCTTATATACAAATGGGTATATTCGGTTTAGAGATGACTCCATACCTCAAAACTGGGATGCAGGTTTTGAAACTCCAGAAGCCTAGGGATATTTGTAACTGGGGTTTCAGTTTGGCTCTTTATAAACATGTGGGTAGCCATAAAACCTAGTTCCACATTCTAATTCACCCCACCAAACTGCAGATTTAGCTTCTGGACCCTCTGAAATATAATTGCATCTCAGCTTGTTCTAATTTTTCTATATTGAATGTGTCTGCAGAAACTTGCAGGGTCAGAGCACTAAGTTTAATTTAATATATTTACTTTTTTATTTATCCTTGTGGGAAACCAGAGCCCAAGGCATATATTGTTAATAAAGTCTCTTTCTACTGCTTCTAAGAGTGCTCAGTGCTGAAAGGTCTCCTAATTGAACCAGCATGTCCGACCATCCAAACAGATATCTATAAATAAAGTGGAGACACTGAACTAAGTGGAATTATCCTGTAACCCATATGGGATGTTCATGCTGATGAAGCATCTTCTAGGTCAAGTCATGCTATATACATTTTTACAACCAAACGAGGAGTTCTAAAGTCATTCACCAATGCACACTTTTAAAGAAATACATTCTTCTCAAATTCTTCTTTGCCTATCCACAAGTCAATCTCCAATCTGTCAGTATACAAGTTCCTTTTAAAGGCCCTCTTCAGTCATGCTTCTTACAGTCAGTTGAACTGAGGGGCATAAATTACCTCCCAATGTTCCCTGTGACAGAGAGTTAAGGCATTCCCGCTTGGATAGGGTTACCAAATTTCTGCCTATCCTCCTTCATTGTAGCTAACTGGAACTGGAAAGGCCTTGCATGGTTCTTATCCAGAGGTTTAGGCTGATCAATTCTGGTTCTAGTTTTGAGCAAGTTTTTGCAAATAAAGATAGCCTTGAAGAAAGGGATGCAAAGAGACTTGTAGCTGGGACTTGGCTGGTGAGTCTGCACATGGGTTTATGTTCCCCTTCCCCTCACCTGCACCTCCTTGTTGGTCTGTCCTTAGATAGTAAACTCCTCGGAGCAGGATCTTCTTGAATGTTTGGAAAGCACCTAGCACATCATGGGCACTTCTGCAAATTAACAGCTATTGATTTTAATAACGACACTCTGATCCTAATGCAGAATGTCTAGGAGAGGTCTTTAGAAAGCCCAAAGGATCAGGTGTTCATCTCGCCTTGTAAAAGGCTTGATGTTACAAAGGAGTGGAGGTTCATCTGTAAGTAATAAGGCCCAGGTCCACAAATGGACTTAGGCACCTAAACCCCAGATTTAGGTGCTACTGCGATGCCCCACACTCAGCTGTCACCTAACTCTGTAGGAACCTAAACTCACTTGGCACTTACATTTTTGCTGTAAAGATTAACTACTTGCCTATGTTTCTGCCTCTGGGCATGTGCACTGGTGCCTCAGGTGGGCTCCTGGATACCTATCTCATGCCTAAGCCCCAGTGTGATCCTCAAACCCCTTCTATCTCACCTGTGGGACCCCGTCCCTTAGGCATACTCTAAGCACACACACTAACTCCATGAGAGGGGTGGGGCCTAGGATACACCTTTCTCTTCGGTGTCTCCCATTGGTTCCCTTAGGCAGCTCCCTGCCTAATAGGCTGGCTTTTGTGGATCCCAATCACAGGCACCTTTCTCTCCCCATTCATTGTATAAGGAACCTAGGCACGTAACCCAGAGTTTGGGGATTTCATTGGTTTTCAAATTGTCTAAAACGCCTAAGTGCCTTTGAAATTACTCTCTTAAACATTTATTTGTAAAATATGCAGTCAATACTCTGCTGTGTACTCAGGATAAATCCAAGCCCATCTGGCAAAGAATGTGGATGTTACTGTTACAGCAAGTCCTTCAGGCTTCCACAGATTGCAGGATAAACACACAATTTCTGAAGGAGTTATGCATGAGTCAGACCCAGTGGTGGCTATATATTTTAAAGGAAGATCAGAATCATACCTCTGTTGAAATCAAGCACTAATCACTGAGGAAAACATTTTAGTAAATAAAATAACCATGATATCCTCTTTCCCTCTTCCCTCCACTAGTGGCAAAACAGTGACAAGTATACATCAGGGAGAGCAGTATTATTCTAACTCAGCATCTCGGCAAGCCTGAGAAAACAAGAGATTTAAGAGACAGCTGAGAAGTAGTGACAGGCAAGATTAGCAGCAACACTGGGAGAAAATATTACAGGAGAAATATTATTTGATATGACTCAATCTCCACATTACAATGTAATAGAAGCTTATTTATCAGTCTGCCTGTTATTAGGATTTGGGAAAATTAATGAAATCTGGTCTTACACAGTAGCCTTTATAATTTGTATCTTTCCATTATTATGTAATTTCATATTTGCTGTTCTATATTAATCAGCATAGCTCTATTGAAGTGAATATGCAAACTGACATCAACCGAGCTAGGCTGATTAACAACAGTTGAAGAGCTGGCCCAAACGGGTTAACTTGCAGAGTGGATGCTACTCAAGGTAAGCTACAGTAGCAAAATTTGTCTTCACTGTATATACAAAAGAAGAATATGGTATAGAAGACATGAATAACCAGGACACTTGGAATCTGCTAAGAAATCAAGGACAACTTTGTCTACAGAACATCAGTCATCTTTCATAACAGTGGGAAAAGATTTGCATAATAATAATGCCACAACTGCAAGGTTAACCACATTAATTTATTGGGAATGGAGAACACACTACAAAGGTTGGCTGTTGCAAAAATTGCTTTCTGCACTTGTCTTCCCCACCATCAACTATGTTCTATGAGCACAATTACTGTTGCAAATTCTATTGTTGCTAAATGGAGAAAATTACTTAGCATGGAGTGTAGTGAGTGCTTCACTTTCAGGGAAAATATTAATCTTGAAAAGCCTCCTAATTAACATTGTTCCCACAGCATTCTTTTCACAAGATGATGCAGTGGATTGTAGTTATTCTGATCAAGGTTAACCAGACAAACAGATTTGTGCAATAACTCGAGCACAAAACGTCTTTTCTGTTTCCTTTTTTTTCCTAATAGCTAGAACCATCTGTAAATCCTAAACTTTAAAGAGAAAAAAAAAACCAAATAAAAAACTCACTATATAGTCCAGGTCCTTTAGAGTTTCTCCTGTTCTGCAGGAAGGGCATGGTGTGTGCTTTGTTTTGTTTTTTAAAAAGGAACTCAATGTTTTTCAATTGGCCGCAGGCTGCTTGTCAAAAGAGGGGGGCTTGAATTTTACCCCAAACAACATCAACCCAGAAGGGCTCCTTACCTCGCCAGGCAACACCACTTGGGACAACATTACATCCCATTGCTGTTTAAACCCTCCTCCCAAAGAGTTTGTTTCCACCTGGAAACAATGGCCCCTACCTTTAAAAAAAGATCTCGATTCGTATTGCCAATGCTTGTGGTTCCACTGGGAAGGAGAAACCTGAGAGCAATGGCTCAAGTGGACCACCGAAGGTAGTGGAGGAGGTTTTCAATATAACAAAGAGGTTCAGCATGCCATTCGAGGTAACACTTCACATTAACGGTTGGCAGCAGGAGTTGGCTGCAATTTTAGTCCCCGGCTGGTGTAGGGTTCAATTTGACCCCCACAGTTCCACATGTTGGTAAATTACATATATTACCCCTTCATCCCCACACACATCCTACCAGTGTGGGGAGGTAAATATTACATACCTCAAACAATTTCCAGCATTCCTGTTAAATTGTAGCTTCCTTCATTTAGCCCCAAGTTTTCAAAAAATAATCCTAGAAAAATACCTCCACATCTTCCCCCACCAACCGTGGGGGCAGATGTCACCAGCCACCAAATGAAAAGCGGCCACTCAACACTGGATCCTCCTTCATGCCGCTTTGGGAGCTTTAGATATTTACCTGTCCCTGGCATGCTTTCACATCCCCACCTTTCTCCCCAATTGTACAAGGGGGGGCATCCTCCAATTGGCCCTTCTCAGGCAGACATTGTCTTTGTCCCCCCGGAAGAGGCGGACCTTAGTGGGCTCCTTGTGGGATGGGGCCAATACAGCAGCTAGCATTTGGAATATTCAACAAGGGGCCACAAAAAACAAATGATTGGAACAATTAAAAAAAGCCCATGGGACTAATCACAAATGCGGGTCTCACCCACCTTACAGTGGCCCCGTCCATCCTCAAACATACTGTCAAATTGGCCCTCCACACGCAGGACACCTTGCGGGGACTAATTAAGGCCATAATTAAGGCTGGGGACTAACTGGCTTGAAATTCTGGCCCAGGGAAATCCACTTCCACACAGGGATCCCCCAGGAGCTATGGCCTTTTCGCTATTCCTGGAAGCTCACTAATTAAAAGTGCCCAAACATAGCCTGCTCCTTCATGGCCTTTGGCCCCCTGAAGGGAGTTTGTGCCCCTTCCATAAAAATCCAACCAGGCGTTTGGGAAGGCTGCCTTTAGGAACTGGGTGGTCCATCGCGATGTGTGAAAGGTGGTTCCCCTAATGACACGGCTAAGCGGTATGTGCTAACTGCCTCTTTTAACTATCAGCACATATAAATTGCAGAGGGCAACACCTGGTAGCTGTAGCCTATAAAGCCCCCTCAAATAATGTGTAAGGAAAGGGCAGTGCCAGGCTGCTTCTATAAAATAGGTCAACACATCTGTTGGGAAGGGGAGGCATCAAAATATGCCCACATTAAGGCACATGTGTTTACCAATACCCCTGCGTGTGCTTGGAGAACTACCTACCCCAGGGTGCCCCTTGATTTGCTGTTATACTCTCAGGTACAAAATTTTTCAGTACACTAGCCCGCAGTTATGCAAAGTATGGTTAATGTCTCTAACTAAGTTATGTTTAATTTTTCATAAATTACGCCCAATGTTTCCCTGCCTTTGACGCACACTTGGGAACAACCAACCGTATTCCAGACAAATGCCTCATCCTTTACAGCGTCACAGCACACATGTAATTTAAAGAAAGTTGCCTTTGTTACACCCATCCAAATGGGGCATCTATTCAAACAAGGGGGATGTGCTATGATATGTTACTAATAAAGCCAAAAGTCCTTACTGGCTAGTATATGCAGTTGTTGCCACCTGAACAATTTTGTTTGTGCCATATTGCTGTATGTGTAAAATGCCAACAGTAACCCTAGCCACCCTGTCAAAAAAAGAGTAAAAACCTAAATAATTACCTCTCACAACAAAAATGTTAATTCGGGGTTAAGGGGGGGGGGAATGTCACGCCCCAATGGCCCCCTCCTTCAAGTTCCCGGGGGAAGGGGGGAGCAGATTGGCATTGTACGTTGTTAATGCTGTTGCAGGCATCACAAAGCATTTTGGGAAAAGTTAAAGGTGTGAATGGGAATGGAAGTTTCCATTGCAGGTTATGAGAAGCCAAGAAAGCGGGGGAGAAGAGGAGAGAAACAGCAGAGAGTGGAAAGAGACAGCAAAAAGCAGAAAACGGGTTAATTCTGTGCTCTGGTTAGGCCCGAGATAAGACGCTGACTTCAGCCAGCCCAGCCCAAGGCCGCAGGCTGCCTGCCAAAAGAGGGGGGCTTGAATTCCACCCCGACCAGCCGTGAAAATAAAAACCCTGCATACACCTACAGGGTAAAACAGTAAAAGCCAAAAAAAACCACAACAACCACGGTAGCATCTCTAAAATCGGTGTATTTTAAAAAAGCTAAAAAAGCCACAGAAGTCTGGTTTAAACTGGTGTACCGAGCATGGAAAACAAAGGTCTCTAAAAACAACGCGCCCCCAAAAACCTCCAGGGCATAAAAACCCTCCCAAAAGCAGAAGCAAGTTAAAGACTTTGCAGCGAATCCCAGGACAAGCTGTGCACAGGACAAAACTCCCGCCCATCCCCCCCATCTTCTGGCAATACACCCAGGCCTGGCCAGCCCGGGGGGTGCGTGTGTAAGTATGGATGTGGGTTAGGGCTTGGGCACAATAGCTCTCAGTTCCATTAAGTGAGTGAAAAAAGACTTTCCCCTAGCCAAGACAATAAAAGCTGTTACAATTTTTCCCATTCTTATCATCCATCTGATAGCCAGATGTTAAGGCAAAAAGCTAATTATTAGGCTAGGCTTATGTATGCATGCTGAAGATCATTAAATTGAAGAATCAGATAAGGATCCTTCTAGACCAGGGGTGGGCAAACTTTTTGGTCCAAGGGCCACATCTGGGTATGGAAATTGTATGGAGGGCCATAAATGCTCACAAAATTGGGGCTGGGATGCGGGGGGAGGGGGGCAGGTGGGTGAGGGCTCCGGCTAGGGGTGCAGGTTCCGGGTTGGGAATGAGGGGTTTGGAGGGTGGGAGGGGATCAGGGTTGGGGCAGGGGGTTGGGAGATGGGGGAGTGGGGGCTCTGGTTGGGGGTGTGGGCTCTGGGGATGAGGGGTTTGGGGTGCAGGAGGATACTTTGAGCTGGGACCGAGGGGGTTGGAGGGCAGGAAGGGGGATCAGGGCTGGGGCAGGGAGTTGGAGTGCAGGGGGTGGTAGCTCAGAGGTGCAGGCTTCAGGCAGCCCTTACCTCAAGCATTTCCTGGAAGCAGCGATATGTCCCCCCTCTGATTTCTATGCAGAGGAGCGGCCAAGCGGCTCTGCTGCGTGCTGTCCCATCCTCAGGCGCCGTGCCTGCAGCTGCCATTGGCCAATGAGAGCTGCGGGGGTGGCACTTGCAGTGGGCACAGCATGCGAACCGGAGCCCCCTGGCTGCCCCTACGCATAGGAGCCAGAGTGGGGACATATCGCTGCTTCCTGGAGCCGTGTGGAGTGGCCTCCGACCCTGCTCCCCGGCTGGAGTGCCCGACTGGGTAAGCCCCAGACTCCGCTCTCCAGCATGAGCTCTAGGGCTGGATTAAAATGGCTGGCTGGCCGGATCCGGCCCACGGGCTGTAGTTTGCCCACCCGTGTTCTAGACCATGGGCAGTAGTTCTGCTAGGTGACCCAAGCAATGTCTCACCGGAATGTCAACTTGGAAGTAGGAAAATAATTTTGATTCTCAAACAAAATGGGGTTTACTTGGTTTTGTTACAAACAGAAGCAAATATGACCGTGTTTCATTTGATTTTATGCTTGTGAATAAATAAAGTCACTATATCCCTGTGTTAAAAGTTCACTAAAAAAAACTTTTCCCCATCTGATAATATTTTGAAAATAATTTAGTGACAAAACTGTGGGTTAAAGAAAAAAATGTTCAATTCTAAACAGATATTTTCCATTTAATAACAACAAATATTATGGTAGATCAAAATATTGATCCTAGCCACTTGGCAATTCCCCTTTAAACATTTAGGCCTCAATCCAGCAAACAGCTATGAATATGCTTAACATTATGCATGGAGATAGTCCTAATGAAGTCAATGGCACTACTCACACATGTAAAGTTAAGCAACTGCCTCACTGTTTGCAGGACTGGGACCTTATAGTATACAGATATTAAGGTTTCCATAAACCTTAGGTCACTTCAAATGTGTGCAAATATGATTTGTGTGAAAACTGTAATGCAATACAAACATCGGTACAGCTGTTTAAATGTTTGGAGAAATTCAAAGGCAGAATGGGAAATATTTTGGGGATGATTTTCCAACAGAAAATAGTGCTCCCATTAGAATAACCAGGAATTACCCATATAAATTTCCTATTGCCCCGGCAAACAGATGGGAGAGTATAAAACTTCGTTTGTGATCGAATTCAGTTCAGTTGCTTTTTCCCCTTGGGGTTCATCAGCATTAGCTTAGAAATGTTTAAATGGTGGATGCATTGTTTTCAGAAGACGGGGTTTAGAATCGGCAATGAAATGAAAAACTACATTGGTATTCAGAAAATGAAAAATTATCAAGATAGCCTTGTGGTTCCATAATTGAATGCCCCCAACATGGCACAAGCAGGACAAGTATGCTATAAATTCACACACCTTAAGCACTCAAAGGCAGCATGAGGACTTCTAATTCCAGAAATCTATCAGATAGCTAAATGTGCAGCTGCAATCCATTGCGATACTAAATTGATGTGCGTCTGAAATTATGAGATGGCAGGTAGTGATTGGAGGGTAGTGATCGATCTATCGGGGATCGATTTACTGTGTCTAGTGTAGATGCGATAAATCGATCCCAGACCGCTCTGCCGTCGACTCCTGTACTCCACCGCAGTGAGAGATGGAAGCGGAGTCAACAGGGGAGCAGCAGCGGTCAACCCCGTGCCGTGAGAACGTGAGGTAAGTTGACCTAAGATACGTCAACTTCAGCTACGCTATTCTCCTAGCTGAAGCTGCGTATCTTAGGTTGACCCCTGCCCCCAGTGTAGACCAAGGCTTTGATGCAAGCACCAGAACCAGATTTACAACATGCCCTGTACCAAATACATTCATTTACAAAATCCAAACCTTCTAAACTCATGAGACCACCTACAAAACCCAACATGCAGTTAGCTTGCACAATGCATAGAAGAGCAATGTGTACATCCAAAATAACACTGTACCACAACACACTCTGAATGGTCTACAACTGAAGATATACAAGAATGCAGATGGCATAGCCAGCTGGCAGGAAAGTGGTCTTCCCCCCAAGCATATGAACTTCAATTTATGCAAAGATTATGGCCTTCCCATTGCCAAAACCTTCAGAAAAGATAGGAGTATTGTAAAGTTGGGGTAGGTGGGGCTCGTCAGCCTTGGAAGGCAGCCCACCTAGGAGAAGGAAAACTCTGATTTAAAACCTCCGCTGCCTTGTGGCAATACCCACTCATGGGAAAGGCTAAGGGAGTCAACCCTGAAACCAAATCCGGTGTCAGAGTCCCGATGGCAGTCTGACATTGTCCTCAACGTCATTCCGGCAACTCCTGCGACGCCACTGGGGACAAGTTGTATCGACATTGTCTTTCCCTTGGATCCATCAGTTGCGTGGAGAGGGGGGTTCTGCTGCATGGGCAACAGCTGTTCCTCCATATCACCCTGCCCTGGCTTGAGCCCTGGAGAGGACACTCCAGCTTCGCTTCACAGCGTCGACACAACACGGGAAGCAACAGTTTACCGGTTATAAGCCCCCTGCTCGATTGGCGTAGAGCTGGCGCCAGGGGTTGCTTCCGACGGTGGGAGGGATCACCATGTCTCACTGGACAACTAAAAAGGAAGCAGCGGCTCCAACCCACAGCTGACACCGCCTTCAAATGCAGCAAATGCAATCGAGACTGCCACTCTCCTGTGGAGCTTCAAAGCCACAACAGACGCTGCACAACCATCAACTAAACATTCCCCATGGGCGCATATCCATCGTCTCTCGAGACTAATGGATGCCAACAATTGTAAAGTACAGCCTTTCTCAGCAAATGCATTGGTTATTTCCTTATATTACCTCCAGTCAGAAAGCATCTACTACTGATGATACTACTGTTCAGTGTAATAGTATTTCAATATTGATTTTCCTGACAATCCTAAATAATGCTGTCCTATTGATAACCTCCAAGGCATTCATGGGATCAGGCTGAATGTGTCTTCTTTAAGATAACTGTTATCTAAGAGTCACCAGGGTAACAACATTTTATTTAACCCAACAGATTATTACATAAACAGCTCATGAATGTGTGTGTGGAGGGTGGGGAAGGGAAATCAAATAATTTGCTTAATCAAAATTTTCTTTTTTAAATACTACCTGGCATATGGAGACAAACTGTATACTATATCCTACACATACACACAAAGCAAACAGACAGTGAACACACTAATAATTACAAATATTGAAGTTTTGGGTTATTTCTTTAAAATGGAAAATTAGAATTAGGAAGTGCCTTTGAGACGAATATTTGATTTTCAAGCCAATAGTGTGGTTTTGTTACGGTAGTTTTTAGTGCCCCATATACCATGGTGATTTCTTGTAATATTATTTAATTATAACAATACTTACTAAAATATATTCTTTTTATAGTCAATTACCAGTTGCATTGGATGGGTGCTATTTTGCAGAAATACAGGTTTCCCAAGTCCATCAAGGACTCTCCCTGGCCTACTTTGAAAACTCACAAAGATCCATCGGCTCTGAGAAGTACTACTGCTTTAGGCCCTGTGTTTAATTGCTTTACTGAACAGGGGTAGAATTCAAGCATGCGCTTAAAGTTCTGCACATGCTGAATCAGAGTCTTAAACCTCGCTATGAGCAGAATCCTGGGCTTATTGAGGTCAAGGGGAATGTTGCCATGGACTTCCAGGGTTTCACTCTATGGGTACGTCTACACTGGAGAATTAGGTCGAATTTATAGAAGTCGATATTTTAAAACCCGAATTTATGGAATCGATTGTGTGTGTCCCCACTAAAGAGCATTAAGACCATGAGGTCGATTGACTGTGTCCACAGTAGCGGGGCTAGCATCGACTTTCGGAGCATTGCATTGCGGGTAGCTATCCCACAGTTCCTGCAGTCTCCGCCGCCCATTGGAATTCTGGGTTGCGATCCCAAAGCCTGATGGGGCAGAAAACATTGTTGCTGGTGGTTCTGGGTACATGTCGTCAAGCCATCAAACGTCCCTCCCTCCCTCCGTGAAAGCAATCTTTTTCGCGCCTTTTTTCCGGGGTTTCCGTGTTTGCTACGGAAGCCTGCTCAGCTCACAATTACCGTACATCTCCAGCGTACGCCTGAACATTAGGTCTAGTGGGGATTCAGTCACGCTATAATACGGGCAGAGGGATAGCTCAGCGTTCTGAGCGTTGGCCCGCTAAACCCAGGGTTGCGAGTTCAATCCTTGAGGGAGCCATTCTGCCTGAGGCTGGTAGTTGCGGGACTACACAGCATAAGCTCCTTGCATTCTAGCTGCAGATGGTGCAATATGCCATAAATGGTCGTGGTCGCGGGACCATACAGCAGCAGCTCCTTGCCTTCTAGCTGCAGATCATACAATATGCTTGAAATTCGTGTGCTCCTGGCCGGTGGCCTATGTTGTGGCTGGCCGGGGGTGCTTGGACATAAATGGGAGTGACCAGAGTGACACTGGTCATTCTCTTTTTTTCGTTTTGTTTAAGGGAGATTCAGTACTGCCTGGAACACGGGCAGAGGGATAGCTCAGCGGTCTGAGCGTTGGCCCGCTAAACCCGGGGTTGCGAGTTCAATCCTTGAGGGGGCCAGGAGATGATGATGGATATCAAGCATATTGTACCATCTGCTGCTGCTAGAAGGGAAGGCGCCTAACCCTTGCTCACCGCATATTGTACCATCTGCTGCTAGAAGGAAATGAGCTTAACCCTTGCTCCCCCCTCCCTCCGTGAAAGCAACTGAGGGGGGAGCCAAAAATCCTTTTGCGCCTTTTTTCATGCGGGCGCCATATTGCTGACACCATTGTTATCCCCCCGCCGCTTCTGCTCCCACTCTGCTGTCCTGCAAACAGCATACCAGGGAAAGCATGGAGCACGATCAGATCACCGCGGCTGTTCTCGCCGTTATGAACACCACGCGCATTGTCCAGGAGTAGATGGAGAACAAGAACCAGGAGCTGCTACAGCTACAGCAGGCGAGGAGGCGACAGCAGCGCCCTGAGGACAGTGATGAGGACATGGACACAGACCTCTCTCAAAAAAGGCCCCCCCGCATGGTGGACATCATGGTGTTAATGGGGCTTGTTGATACAGTGGAACGCCGATTCTGGGCCCGGGAAACAAGCACAGACTGGTGGGACCACATAGTGCTGCAGGTCTGGGATGAATCCCAGTGGCTGTGAAACTTTCACATGCGTAAGGGCACTTTCATGGAACTTTGTGAGTTGCTTTCCCCTGCCCTGAAGCGCCAGAACACCAAGATGAGAGCAGCCCTCACAGTAGAGAAGCAACTGGCGATAGCCCTGTGGAAGCTTGCAACGCCAGACAGCTACCGGTCAGTCGCGAATCAATTCGGAGTGGGAAAATCTACAGTGGGGGCTGTTGTGATGCAAGTAGCCAGGGCGATCACCAAGCTGCTGGTACCAAGGGTTGAGAGTCTGGGAAATGTGCAGCTCATACTGGATGGCTTTGCAGCAATGGGGTTCCCGAACTGTGGAGGGGCGATAGACGGAACCCATATCCCTATCTTGGCCCAGACCACCAAGCCAGCGAGTACATAAACCGAAAGGGTTACTTTTCAATAGTGCTGCAAGCACTGGTGGATCATAAGGGACGTTTCACCAACATCAACGTGGGATGGCCGGGAAAGGTACATGACGCTCGCATCTTCAGGAACTCTGGTCTGTTTCGGCTGCTGCAGCAAGGGACTTTCTTCCCAGACCAGAAAATAACCGTTGGGGATGTTGAGATGCCTATAGTTATCCTTGGGGACCCAGCCTACCCTTTAATGCCATGGCTCATGAAGCCATACACAGGTAGCCTGGACAGTAGTCAGGACCTTTTCAACTATAGGCTGAGCAAGTGCAGAATGGTGGTGGAATGTGCATTTGGGCGTTTAAAAGCTCGCTGGCGAAGTTTATTGACTAGGTTAGATCTCAGCGAAAACAATATTCCCATTATTATTACTGCTTGCTGTGCGCTCCACAATATCTGTGAGAGTAAGGGGGAGACGTTTATGGCAGGGTGGGAGGTTGAGGCAAATCGCCTGGCCACTGGTTATGCGCAGCCAGACACCAGGGCTATTACAAGAGTACAGCAGGGTGCGTTGCGCATCAGGGAAGCTTTGAAAACCAGTTTCATGAATGGCCAGGATGCTGTGTGAAAGTTCTGTTTTTCCCCAGTAATGAAAAGCCCCGCCCCTTCATTCACTCTACTTCCCTTTACCCAAACCGCCCTGCCCTCCCCCCCTCGGTCACCGCTTGCAGAGGAAATAAAGTCATTGTTGCTTAAAAATCATGCATTCTTTATTAATTCATAAAACACAGAGGGGGAACTATGGGGGTGACTGCCACAGTCTCCCCGGATAGGTGGTGGAGGAAGGGAAGCACCAGGATGGGTGGTGGAGGAGGGGATGAGGGAAGGACAAGGACACACAGCACTTTACAACTTATTGAATGCCAGCCCTTTCTTGCTTGGACTGTTCTCTTGGCTTGAGTGGTTGGGTGCACGGAGGCCGCCCAAACGCGTTCTTGGGCATCTCGGGGATGAGGTTATGGGACTCGGGAAGGAGGGCTGTTGGTTACACAGGGGCTGTAGCGGCGGTCTGGGCTCAGGCGGCCTTTCCTGAACCCTACGCCTTTCCTCAGCCATAAGCCGGAGGATTTCCGTTTGATCCTCCAGTAGCCTCAGAATTGCATCCTGCCTTCTCTCTGCACGCTGACGCCACCTACTCTCTTCATCCCGCCGCTGTCTCTCTTCATCCCACCAGTCATTGTCTTCAGCACGCCACCTGTCCGCGCGATCAAATTCTGCCTTCCTGGACTCCGACAGTGTCTGCCTCCACGCATTCTGCTGGGCAGCTTCAGTGTGGGAGGATTGCATGAGTTCTGAGAACATATCGTCTCGATTCCTTTTTTTTTTACTTCTAATCTTCGCTAGCCTCTGGGACGGTGATAAAAGGGGTGGCGTTGAAACATGTGCAGCTGCGGGAGGAAACAAACGGGAGAGGAGTAGTTTAAAAGACACATATTAGAGAACAATGCTCCAAACATTACATATCACATGTGCATTTGGTCCAAGGTTGCACTTTGCCTATTATATTGAGGGTCTGCCGGTTTGGTGTGAGAGATCACACAAGCAGGTCCGGCGGGCAACAGAATTCGGCTTGCAGGCAGCCATGGTAAGCCACAGTCTATAGGCTTCTTTAACCTTCATAACAGGTGGGAATGTTTTCAAACAGCAACCCCCTCATTTCCCATAACAAACAGCCTTTGGGCTGGCAATTTAAAATTGGTTGGCAATTGAAAAGGGAGGGGCGGCGGTTTTCGGGTTAACGTGCAGCGCGAACCTAATCGACACCCCCCACACACAGACACACATCCAAGATGTTCGCTGTTCCCCCTCCCCCCACCGCATGGGTCACAGCGGGGAAGATTTCCGTTCAGCCACAGGCAAACAGCCCAGCAAGGACGGAGCCCCTCTGAATACCCCCTTAATAAAATTCCCCTATTTCAACCAGGTGACCATGAATGATATCACTCTTCTGAGGATAACACAGACAGATAAAGAACGGATGTTGCTTGAATGCCAGCAAACACCGGGACCATACCCAGCCATGCTTTGCAAAGCAATGATTCCAGACTACGTGCTACTGGCCTGGCGTGGTAAAGTGTGTTACCACGGAGCACAGGATAAGGCTGCCCTCCCCAGAAACCTTTTGCACAGGCGTTGGGAGTACATCCAGGAGATCTTTCTGGAGATGTCCCCGGAGGATTTCTGCTCCATCCCCGAACATGTTAACAGACTTTTCCAGTAGCTGTAGCTGTACTGGCCGCGAATTAATCATTAAACACGCTTGCTTATAAAACATGTATTAATTTAACAGAGGTACACTCACCAGAGGTCCCTTCTCCTGCATCGAGCACGCCTTGGGTGGGTTCGTAGGGTACTGGCTCCAGGGTGACAAAGAGTTCCTGGCTGTCGGGGAAAAGGGCTTCTCCGCTTCCTTGCTGTGTCTGGGCGCTATTTTCAGCATCATTATCATCATCATGCTCCTCTGTGGTTTCTGATGATCCACATACGGAGTCATACCACATGGGTGGGTCAGTGCTGGCTGCACCTCCTAGAATGGCATGCAGCTCATCATAGAAGCGGCATGTCTGGGGCTCTGACCCAGAGTGGCTGTTTGCATCTCTGGTTTTTTGGTAGGCTTGCCTGAGCTCCTTAATTTTCACGCGGCACTGTTGTGCATCCCTGTTGTAGCCTCTGTCCTGCATGCCCTTGGAGACTTTGGCATATGTATTGGCGTTTCTTCTTTTGGACCGTAGCTCTGCTAGCACGGTTTCGTCTCCCCATACAGCGATCAGATCGCGTACCTCACGCTCGGTCCATGCTGGAGCTCGTCTTCGGTTCTGGGACTCCATCATGGTCACCTCTGCTGATGAGATCTGCGCTCACCTGCAGCTCACCACGCTGGCCAAACAGGAAATGAAATTCAAAAGTTCGCGGGGCTTTTCCTGTCTACCTGGGCGGAGCATTCGAGCTCAGACTGCTGTCCAGAGCGGTCAAATGTTGCACTGTGGGATAGATCCAGGAGGCCAATACCGTTGAATTGCGTCCTCACTAAGCCTACATCGATTCGGCAATATCGCTTTAAGCGCTAATCCCCTCGTTGGGGGTGGAGTGGCGAGATCGATTTTAAGAGCCCTAGAAGTCAATGTTAAGGGCTTCGTCGTGTGGACGGGTGCACGGATCAATCGAAATAACGCTAATAAATTCGACCTAAACTCGTAGTGTAGACCAGGGCTATATGTTTGTTCTGTATGGTAATGTTGGAATAAAGAAGTAATGTGGAATAATGTAATTCGTACATTAGACTCGAAGATCTTTGAAGCAGGGATTCTGATAGCTTTTGGTCTATTTCTCTCATGTACATTAAGGCAGCATATAAATAATGAATCAATACAAATACAGGTAGAGTTTAGCCAGTCTGAATGTGAAAGTGCAATTTTCCAAAAAAGCATGGGCAATCTTTCTTTTAGAGTTGTTAAACAACACTAAACAATGATACTCTTGCAGATTTGAACCAAGTGAGAACGACAGAAGCCCTGCTCATTCCACTTTGACTATGCCCTCACTGTGAAGCAGCCATTCCAACTGTTCAATCAAAGATGCAGCCACTGTGAACAGCCTACTGTAAGTTGAAATACTAATTTAACAAGAAGAAGCTTAGACAGAGACAAGAGAAGGGCACCAAGAAGCATATCATTACAGGTAGTCAACATTTACTATACGTATACACTTTTTAAAAAGTTTACGGATTCAGTCTGGCTGGCAGCATTAGGTATCAAAGCTCCTGTTTTCAATAGTCTGTTGTAAATCATGAATCTTGAAGCTCATGCAAACAGGAAGAGCATTAAAGAGAAAGAGAGTGCGCGCACACTCTTGATGCTTAGGACTACAGACAAAGCGAGGCTCCAATTTTGCACCCACCAAAGTCAATGGCAACATTTCCAAGAACTTAACTGAGAGATCAGGCCCCCAGTGGAATAACTAGAATTTTGAATGAGAATCTCCCAAAAGCACTAAGGAAAAAAATAACAAAGGCAAATTGACATATATACTACAATTGCACCTTGATTTATCTTTCTTTGACAGTTATAATCATCATAAGAGGAGAACATACAATATTGGTTTGACATTTACAATCAACATGAATAAAATGAGGACCCAACCGTTTTATAAATGCTAGGGAAATAGCAGCCAACAACCCTATAAAAGGTGAGGCACACTGTACATGAGTGCATGAAGATAGGTCAGCATTGACTATGCCTGTCACTCCAACTGCAATTAACAGTGCTGCCAAAATCGTATGAGCGAGAATCTGTTCATGCTTTATGTATTTATGTGTGGTTTACTGACCATCTCTTTAAAGGAGCTGTGAACTTAACTTCTGCGAGCGTTCCAGGAGAGGGCTGGACACTACAGAGGCTGGACACTACAGAGCAGACAGTTTTGAGGAAATTCGGGACTGGAGGTGTTGGGATCACCCTGCAAAAAGTAACTGGGCGGTGGAACCTGCATGCTGGCTTGTGGTGTCAGGGCTGTGAATCACAGCAGCACAACATTTAAGGTGTCCAGACTGGCAGGACAGGTGGTGACAACCCCTTACTGATCTGGGCTGAACCCCAAAGCATCACAGACTTAAATTTCACATTATCAATACATTCAATACAATACACATTATCAATACATTCAATACAAAGCAAGTGGTAACCTTTATATATCAGAATGCACAGAATACATAGTATACTGCTGCAAAGGGGCTTCACACCACCCATGGAGAAGAGCTTTGATACATGCATCCACAATATAAAAAATATACATCAGGCAAGATGAGAATGGGTTACATTCTACCCTGACTTTACACTTTGTGCTAATCCATTGACTTTAAAGATGTTGAATAGGGAGCAAGGTGGAGAAAAAAAACAGGGTGGAATCCTGGCCTTACTGAAGTCAATAGTAGTTTTACCATTAACTTTAATAAGGCCAGGATTTCACCTCCGCCTCAAATGCATAACTATAGTTTGTGGGTCGTTCTCAGCCTTTTTTGTACTGTTCTCTGGGGTTTTGGACATGCAGAAGCATGCCCTTTTTTCACCTTCCAGAGGTCTCTCAGAAGTTTCTGAAAATACCCATGGCTTCCTAGGAGGGAAAATAATATCAGTATTTTATTAAAATTATACAAAAGCCCAAGACAAGTTATAATTATAAACAATAAGTGAATCTGAAGATTTTATTGTATCACTTTTCTGTGTGCATGTCTGTGTCTACGGTTGTCATTAATTGCAAGGTTAAACTAATGTAGTATTGATGGGACACTAATGGAAATCAAATTAGAAACCGGTATCTAAGTGTTTTTGATTAATTAACGTTTTTACTGACAGTTGCTCTAACATAAATTTTCTTGAATGTCATTGAATGCAGACATTCATCAGTATGATAGTTCTATCATTCCTTCTAATATTTTATGTGGTGTCTCAGAAAAATGAGTACAATACAGTTTATTGTAAGCTTTTTGAAAGAGACTTTAAAAGTACCCATCTTACCTACTGTGCATGGACATTTATGATCTCGTGTCACTACAGATAGAAGTAGGGGTTTGCCTTTGTGTCCTGTTACAAAGATTTACCCCAACTAGTGTTCATTCTCCAGCCCATAAATGGCTACATTTCACAGGTAGTATAGGAAAAGAGTTTGCAAAGCACTTCTGGATCTATAAGAATGTTAGTAACTACATGCCTACCTATTACATAGCATCTCACTGAGTGTGAAGTCAAACTATAGTTTATGGTAGTTTTATACTCAGATGAGTTTTCATATCACTTCCTATTCCACATTCTATGGTTAAAACTTATTTCTTTTCAAAGACAGATCTAATTAAATGCACCCACTTCATGTTTGAGTACCAGGTAATGGTTTATAGGTCACTCTTCTCCAGTGTGAAGGCCCAGTGGTGCCGGAGTCATTAAGACTAATTGCACTTGGTGATTTCAGTATCCACTCAGATAAGCATTCCTCTGGATAAGTTCAGAATTTCATGGCTGTAATAAGAACCATGGGACTGTCCCAGGTAGTCACTCTCTCTGATTATAAACCTGGGCACACTCTGGATCTGGAATTTGGGTCAAGACTGAAGGTAGGGAAAGTGGATCTTACACTTTTAATTGATTCGCCACTGTTTCATGTTGTTTGAGGTCTCATGTGAGGTTCATCATTTATCCCACTGAGGAGTGGGACCTGTTGTTTATCTGTCCTGGTAGGATGCTGGACATACACTCAGATACTACAATTAAAAAGTCCAAACAAGTAGGCAGATAACATAAAAAGATTAAAAGATTCCAGACAGCCTTGAGGGAGAATATTGTTCAACCAACCAACCAACCAATCTACTGATGGTTTGTTAGGACTTTACAAAGACCTTTTTTCTTCACTGTTGATCCAGTGGTCACTAAATGGTCTCTCTGCTGGCTTTATCCTCACAGCTCACCATAATATGCCAGTGACTGATGATAGACAAAGTGAGAGGGGAGAAGGCTAGAGCACCTGTGGCAGAAATCCAAGGCTGAATCTGGCAGATTCTTCACCTTAACCATCCCATCAGCAAAGTCTAGCACATCAGAACTGTTCTAATTTTTGAGTCAAATTTTTCTCACTGTAAAGAATTACCATCTAACTTCATTAATAAAAATCACTCCGATCTTCAGATCTGGAGTGAACTGTTTACTCCCATGGTTACAGAGCAATGTCTCAAGAACAAATGACCCTTCTCACTTCTAAACTTCCCCAAAATTAGGGCTTGACTGTGACTTGGACTACATGTCCATGCAACAGAGTTAAGTAGAAATATCTTGTTATGTCTCTACATAGACTACCCAGACCTTGGGAAAGGGGGGGGGAGGAGCAAGGAGTAGGCAGAGCTTTGGATTCATCTTCCCCAATCCCCACTTGCTGTATAACTTATTTAGACAATCTCATGCCTTGTGACATGAGGCAGCCTAGTCTTTCCACCTCTGTCTGTCTAATGCCATGTTTTTTGCTCCATTATAATCTGTTTCCATGACAGTGACAACTTCCTCAATGGTTTTCTTATGTCATTGCTGACCTCCTCTTTTCCATCTTCCACCAGCTGCTATTCAGTCAAGGGCTTGTCTAGGAATACAGTTTTTTGATATCCATACATGTCCAAACCACTTCAACCTTCTTTCTCAAATTATTGTCTCTATAGTCGGCTGGCCAGTCCTTTGTAACATATCAGCAATGGTTACTTTTTCCCACCAGTAGATACCAAGTATTTTTGACAAGCATCTCTGATGGAATAAATGAAGTTTCCTGTTGTGGGTTTCTAGCATTTGCCAAGTTTTAGAAGCATATAGCAATGTGAGTATCACAATGGCATTGTACAACTTTATTCTAGTTCTTCTGTGAATCTCCTTATTTTTCCAAACATTTGCCTGTCTTGAAAAGGCTCCACTTGCCTTCCCAATTCTTGCTTCCACTTCCTGCTGGGGTTTGCCATCAGCAAGAATTGTGCTTCCAAGATATATAAACTCGTTAACCATGACACATTCTTCACTATCAATCATACAGGAAACATAATTGCTGACTCCTCATTCAATTATCATGACTTTCACTTTCTTTTGGCTGATTCTTAATCCTACTTTTGGCAGCCTCATATTTGACATTGATAGTGGTCTTTTTCATAGTATTATCATCTTTGTCCGACAGACCTATGTCATCTGCAAAGTTGGAATTGTGCTGGCCAGCATCGCAAATCAACACCCTCCAGGAGCAAGGAGAAAATTGTGACTATCAGACACAACGCTTTTGAGTGCTATTCCTAGGCACACCACCCTTGCTCAGAGCTGCAACTAAAATAAAAATCTAGCCCTTAAAGAGTGTTTAGATTAGAGCCATTCTTACATTCTATTGTTTCCATTTCTTATTCAAACAGTAGAAGTTTCTAATTACTACTGGATATGGAATTGCTGACCAAAGTTTATCTGCATGGATGGAGTCCTTGACAGAGTTTTATTATTATCTTCAAGTATGCTAGAAGTTAATGCAAATTTCTTAATGCTTAGCACAGTGCTGTATAATAAAGACTTCTATCCATATATATTGAATTATGTATAAGTCACATTTGGTCTAATCGATATAAAGAACAAATGGTCCCTTTACTAAATGTTTTGATAAGCAAGGAAATGAAGTCTTTAAAAAAATCTTGAGAAAAATTGCAGCTTTTATGCCAAATAAATTGAACACAGAAGAAAGCAACTTGCTTCCTGAAAAGGTTGCATGGAAGCAAAATGGAGTATAGTGCCTTTTCTACAATTACTACCACAAACCTAAGAAATTCCATTAATGGAACCTAGATTGAAGGAGACAACTGTGATAAACCTTTCACAGATTTTCAAACTAGAGTTTGTCTCAAAAAGGAAGAGTAAATCCTCATTTATCTTCCTCTGTTATATACAGAGAGTTACTCAACATGGCAACCAAGGAAACCACGTCAGGTCAATTAAAGATTCCAAAAGAAAACAAGATTAGCTTGCAGAGCTGACTGTAAGTATGCTTACCTGTGACAGATGTGAAACAACAAAAAACCAACCAACCCTCAAAGAAACAACAACAACCTGGGAAAAGAGATTAATGAGAATTCTGCCTAGTTCATAGGGCCTTGTAGATATATTTTTTTTTTAAAATCACACTGTGTTTGGGCTTTATCTTTCTCCTTTAGGTTGCATGCACTTCTTCCATTGGATTTACTTGAAACTGCATGCACTCTTTGAATGAGACCCCAGTTTGGCCCATTCTGTTACTAATTTTGAAAGGGCCCATGTGCCTGTTAGCCATGGACCAAGCCAATCTAAAACAGGCATTAAGATGTAATAGTTGCTCTGGTACTCAAAAATGTGTAATAGCAGGAATTGGTTTATAAGCTGGCTCAATAAAAGTTATGTTGGCAGGATGTGATTCTAAAGAATTTGTGAAGAGAAGTTCTCCCACAGACAATTTTGTGGATAATAGGTCTTCTAATACAGAGGCAATTTGGTCTAATGGTTAGAGCAGTGAACTGGGAGCTCTGGAGTTAAAGATACTGAATAATAATTTGTTTTCTTCCAAATTTCTGCCAGGATTGTGTTACCCACACTTGTACAAAACATTTATTAAATCTTATTATCTCAAGCCAAGGCCAGGTAAAATGAAAGAGGATTTTCTTTTACAAGTTGTGTTATCAATTCTTCATAATTATACATTGCATTTCAGAGATTTCTCAAACAGACAAAAGTAAATAGCTAATCTACTTTTAAAACAATATGTCAGCCCAGTGAATTTTAAAGACACTCTATTACTATAACTGCAATCAGATTCTTAAAATGACCTACCAAACGTTTTGAAAAAATACAACCAAGAAATTATTCAGTTATTCTTTTTGACCCTCAATCCATGTTAAATGAAAAAAATGCCTTCAAAACTTACACAATATGTACAAGATTTACAAGATATATCACAACCTACAAAGATCACTACTTTCACCAGATATCCATACCTCTACTTATCCCCTTTTCTATCCTCTCTCAGTCCTTTCCTCCTACTACTTGCCCTTCAGTGCCCACTTAAAAAGGCACCTCTAGCAAAACAAACAAGCTTCTTTCTGAAAATATTTAACCTACTATCATTACAAATACACTGTTAGCAACACTTTTGAGTTCTAATTTCAAAATCTGTGGTCCAACCAAGGGGTGGGCGACAGGAGGTAGAAGACAATGGGTGGTTCTGAAGATACTTTTTTTCTCTTACTCCCTTAGGGCACGTGAAAAAAGAGAAACAGAAGTGGCAAAAGAAAGAGCAAGTAGACACACACATACGCATCTTACCTATACAAACAAATAGAACATATGCATATTGTGACGGGGCAAGGCCAGATGGCTATAGGAAAGTAGTGGGAGATAGCCCCAGGCTAAACAAATCCATGGTACCAGAATAAGTAAATGGAAGCTGCTCCAGGTCAATTAAGACACCTGGGGCCAATTAAGAACTTTCCAGAAGGCAGGGAGGTTGATTGAGACAGGGGCTGGCTGAAACTAGTCAAAAGCCTCCCAGTGAGTCAGTGAGGGGTGCATGTCAGGAGCTGTGGAAGGAGGTTGCGTGTGAGGAGCTGGGAGCAAGAGGCACTAGCAGCTGAGAGTAAGAGGGCGTACTGCTGGAAGATCCTGAGGTGAGGATAAAGAAGGTGTTGGGAGGAGTCCATGGGGAAGTAGCCCAGGGAGTTGTAGCTGTCGTGCAGTTGTTCCAGGAGGCACTCTAAACAGCTGCAATCCACAGGGCCCTGGGCTGGAACCCGGAGTAGAGGGCAGGCCCAGGTTCCCCCCAAAACTCCCAACTCCTGATCAGACACAGGAGGAGTTAACCTGGACTGTGGATTCTACCAGAGGGGAAGATCTCTGAGGCAAGCAAAATCCTCCAATAAGCACAGGACCCACCAAGATAGAGGAGAAACTTTGTCACAATATGTACATGAATGTGTGTGTGTGTGTCCCGCAGCCCCCAGCACATCTCTCAGCCCATGCCGCTTCCTGAAGCCCCCCATTGGCCTGGAACAGCGAATCATCGCCAGTGGGAGCTGCGATCGGCCGAACTTGCGGACGCTGCAGGTAAACAAACCGTCCCGGCCCACCAGTGGATTTCCCTGACGGGCCACGGGCCAAAGATTGCCAATCTCTGCAATAAATATATGTGTGTATGTGTGTGTGTACACACACACATTCATGTACATACGCGTATGTTCTATTTCAGTTTGTACATGTAAAACGTGTGTCTACTTGCTTTCTTTTGCCACTGCTGTTTCTCTCTTTCCACAGAGAGCTACTTTAAAATGAAGTAGCATGTCCTCTCAGATGGCACCTGCTGAACCTAAAGGTGTCTGGGGGCTTGACTGTGACAAGCAAGACAACAAACTAGGGTTTTTGTGTACCAAGTAGAGTGCCTAATTGGTCCCCCAACAAGCACTCTCTTTGAGCAACTCAGGTTGCAATGGTGGCTCCCTAACGCCTCTAAGCATCTAGCACACCTACACAACACAGGGCATTACCATGCCCAGAAAAATATAATTAACCAAGGATACAGAATGAAGTACTGTGAGACAGACAGAGTTTTGATATACCCAGAGAAACACTGGGAGACTGAAACTAGCTTTAAGGATACATCTGTTCATATGGTGATAGCATACAATTACAAATTCATGCCTTTAAGCCTCTTTGTTCCGATGACAGGAGCACAGACAGATTGAAGGACATTGATTACCATCTTGATATAGACTATAGGGTCAGATTCATCCCAAGTGTAATCCCACAGATTTAAATGGGTTTACCCCTGGTATTGTTGTTAATATAATTTATTATTTGCTTAGAACCGACAATGTGCTCACCACTGTATAAAATACACAATCATTTGCAGTCTGAAGTGCTGAATTTGGCCTTCCAGGCCCATTGTTAGCATTAATTACTATTTATATTTTCAGAGCAAGGTACAAAGTGCTATTTAAGTGAAAATAATAATACTTTTATGACGACTCTGCTGTACACATAAGCCTCTTTGGTAAGCCTTTGTGGAATTGTAGTTTTGACAGGGAAGATCTATAAAGAACAAATGCATTGACTAGGAATGACAGAGGAGCAACAGATCCCACATATTCTATTTATTTAGGGTTAAAGTTGTTCTGATGTAATCAAATATTTTAGTAACTGAGCAACAGAACAAGGAAAAGTTAGTCATTTTCTTCGTGCTTCACAGAGAATATTTTGTGCTCTTGCAGCACCAAATAGTCTTTCCAAAGGAGAGCTGATGACATCCCTAGCCATTCCCTTCTTTGTCAAGAACGTTTTTGTTTTTTTAATTATGAAACTACTAAATACTCAGACATACGGCAGACTCCTTGAACTCCCTGTGGTACTGGGCAATTTAAAAATAATTTTAAAAAAGGTTTCCTTGCTTCTACATTAAGACTTACATATAGGGGTTTTAACTTCATGGTTCTCAACAGACAACTGCAACAATGTATCATACATAAAAAAATCTATTATGAATTTGATTTAAGCCATCATCTGTCATTGTTCTTTTGGACATTAGGAAAAGCTTCCTAGCTTCCTATGATTAGTCCCTCTGTTGTCTTACATAACTCACCCATGAGGGCAGCTTATCTCGTGTTCCAAGAGGTGTTGTTCTTTGTCTTGATCTAGGAAATGAAACAGCTTGTACTCTTCCTACTATTATGGTCTGAACCCACTCTCATTGATTTCAGCAGGAAGAGGAGTAGATCTTTAGGCACATATCCTCAGATGCCTAATTCACATTGAAATAAATGGGAGTGAGGCACCTACATACATTGAAGGGTCTGGGCCTTCTTATGCTCAGCACAAATCTTAGAAAATGTAGGGTTTTTTTCCCCCAAAGTCAAGTAATCTTTTACTAATATGTCTACTGTATTTCCTGACAAAAGCCTTCAAAAAGGAAGAGGAAAGCTGCTATAACGCTCTGTCATTTATTAGACCACATTTAAGTACCGCATGGATAACATATTACCTTTAAAAGCTTTTAAAATCATTTATTTGCACCATTATCCGAGCAGCATCTCCGCATTTTATCTTTCTTTCTTTTTTTACTTTTGCTGGAATAGAGGGGTTCACCCTTCCAAGCCATAGTGATTGTTGTGCCACTGGTGAAGCTGGGAATCTCCCACTAAAGAAAAAAGATCAATGTAAAATAAGTAGTACTTCTGTGCACCATTGAGAGCCATTATTTTTTTTAACAGAATAGCTCTTCCCAACATAAAGATTCATGCAGGGGAAGCTGGTCCAGTGCCCCTGATTACATTGAGCGTGTTCTCTCTAGTTCCTGAGAGCAGCAGGAACAGAACTTCTGATAACTACAGCAGACTACTTAGACTCATAAGCTCATCCATTTCTACCATTAATAAATGGATCTACCATCTTTTCCCAAAAATAAATGTATGTTTCCTTGGCTAGATCAAAACCAGCAGCAAATTTTCATGTAATATTCCATGCCTAAATCACTGAAAAACCCAGAAAAGCCTGTTAAGTCACTGGAAAGCTTTTGCAACGACAACCATGACCTCAGAGCCTTAAAATAGGGATTTCGTAACTAGATGAAACAGGAGCTATCAATAAATCCTCCTCATGTGGAATAATGACACTATGAGTCTCTATTCCGCTAGCCTGTTTTTATGCTGTGTGATGGATTTAGCCAGAGTAAAAATGGTATAATCAAATGGAGAATCTGGTCCTATGTTTGAAATCTACTTGTATCTGATACAAGAAATGCAAAAAAGGAGGAAACAGACTTTTGAACATATTACAGTATTACAAGACATTACCCAGGATAATCAAAGGGTCTGGGGATAGGGGCGTGGTATTATTAGGTACATTTTAGTAATTCCACTACTTGCTATTTGCAAAGGTGCAGCTCTCTCAGGAAACTAATTTCTGCATGGCTCCAGGCCAGATGGCAAACAGCTATTACAAGGAATTGAGGAGGTACTCTCATGAAAAGAACAAAAAAAGATACAACCGAGATATGTTTAGTACTAAATATATAATTTAAAATTATTTTAAAGAAATTATCTTGGTGGTATTTTGCATAAAAATCCTTTCTAAAATATGTTTTTAACTGATTTTTCAAAGAAAGCATATACATCAACTAAACCAATCAGACTGAAATATACAAAACATAATAAAATATAATTGAATGTGAAATAAAAAATAATCAGACACTATACTACAGACAGGAGGGACTGCCCTTTGGCCAGATTCTGATCTCAATTACACTTGTATAAATCTGGTGTAAACTCACTGAAATCAGTGATGTTAAGACAGATTTTACGTCTCTGTAACTATGACTTAATTTTAGGCCTTTATCTCTAACAAAGCCCATAAACCCAGTCAACTATTCAGATATCATATAACACTCCATCATTGCATTTGTTATTTCCTTTAATAGAGTGGGGGTCAAACAAGAATTGTGATATTTCTAGAAAGAAAATCAACCCTTTAGAAACCACCTGATTGAGAGGGTTCTATTTGGTGGGATATTATCCTACAGCTTTATTCACATCTTGACAAATAAATCAAATTTCCATAGGATATACTTGCGCCAACTTTTCATGTTACACTCTTTTCAACAGAAGCTCAAACTAAGTTGGCAGAGTGATGGGCCAATACCAATTCACTTCAGCAAAATATGTTTACTAGCCAAAAGCAAGGAGGCCACATGAGCCCCACTGATGTGCTCTTGCAGATCAGGAGGTCTGATCAGGAGAACTGATGGAGTGAATAAACCCTACACTGGGACAGAAGGGGTTAAGGAGCAGTTCTGGACCCAGGAGATTCCACTCTGCAGCACCTGCAGAGCGTTCTCAAACTGGAGCAGAAGCTTAAATGAGAGCCAGACAGCTCAGAAAGGGGGCAGACAGGAAACATTTATTTTAGGAGTGCCTGAGTTAGGGTACAGCAGTAGTCCTGGTTGCAGGGGAGATGTCTACAAGTGGTAGCTACGCCTGGCCCCAGAGAGGGGACTAGCCTTTCCCTAGGACTAGGGAATCTTTCACTGTAACTTCTGGTGAATCATTTGTGAGGCTTTTAATCATGGCTTGGTCTGGGAAAGCAAGTGATAGGAAATGGCCCAGGGAGGCAGCTCTGTTACCCTGTAAGGGGGCAAACACAATGGGTAATCTGGCCCAAGGGCTGAGTTACCACATACTGGCAGTGGGATCACCACAGCTTTGGAGTGATTGCTGGCAAGGAACACTGAAGACAGAGCATTGGAACCCAGTGATCTAACCACTAGGCAACACCACTGGTAAGCCCAGCCCTGTCACAGAAACACAACAGGACAAAGGTTCATAATTTTGTTTAAGGCCCCAGTTCAGAATTTAGTAATTCTGGCTATTCGGGACAGGTAGTGAACTGACCGTATATTTTAAGGTATTACTTGGGTTTGGCAGAAATTGACACTGAGTATTGAATCAACCCACTATGTCAAAAAAGGGGTTAGATCCAGGTTTGCATTATGAATCACCAACTTAGTTGTGGATTGTTTAGATTTGTGAAGGGAGGATCCTGGTTGGGTTGTTTTTCTGAGTCATTTGTTCCGTTATATTAAATCTCTTCATCTAGAAAATCCTAATTTTTAGCTAAGTAACAACAGAAGTTGTCCAAAAGATGATAAAAGAGGGTAGCTTACACAGGCAAAAAATGTCCACTACTAACACTAAGAAAAAACATCATAAGGTTTTGAAACCCCAAAAGGGGCAGATTTTGCAAACTTTGTTTAGTAACAATCTGAGATAAATCTACCTGCGTTTAGACCCTCATAATTTAAAATATCTTTCAGGCTGTCCCCAATTTCCTCTTATTTAGTGGAAAAATGAATAAAATTCTAATATGAGTTCAGTAAAACATACTAAAAAGCAAACTATAAAAAAGTTAGAATTATAAAGTTGAATTAAGGAGTTTCCAGGTGGGAGAAGGCAAACTGATGTTATGCAGCATGTTTGCAATGGTTGTAGCCGTGTTGGTCTCAGAAAATTAGCAAGACAAGATGGGTGAGGTAATATCTTTTATCAGACCGACTTCTGCTGGTGAAAGAGACAAGTTCTTGAGCTACACAAAGCTCTTCTTGAGGTCTGGGAAAGGTATTCAGAGTATCAGAGTTAAATACAAGGTAGAACATATTGTTAACCATAAGTAAACACATTCTAAGGGACCACTTAAGGCGAGGTGGCCTATTAACACCTCTGCAGTCATACAAACAAAACAGGGGATTAGTGGGTTACAGATTGTTGTAATAAGCCATAAATCCAGTGTCGTTATAAAGACTATGATTTTAGTGTCTAGCAAAGTTATGCATTTAAGCTCCCAGGCTCATCTTTTGAAGGTGTTGTGCAGGCTTCCTTTGAGGACAAGGCCTGAGAAGTCAGATACGCGTGATCGTTTTGTGAAAAAGTGTTCGCCTACGTGTGATATGATGTTTGTGTCTTTTAACATTTTTCTGCACAAGTTCATTCGAGAGTGAAGTGATTGCCTGGTTTCACCCCCACAGTTGTTCCTGGAGCATTTAGTGCATTAGATGAAGAACACCACATGCAGAGATAGGCATGTGTAGGACCCACGGATCTTGAAATGTGTGTTGTGGGCAATATTGATCATCAGAGCAGTGGAGATATGTCTGAAGGTTTTCCATCTGTTGTTATGGCAGTGTCTGGTGCTGCTTTGAGTTGGTGAATCCTGGTCTGTGGGGAACTTGCTTCTGATGATGAGCTTGGCAAGGCTGCGGGGGATAGATGAAAGCCAGAAGAGGGCGTTCGGGAAAGATTTCTTTCAGGATGTGGTTGCCATTGAGTATGGATTGTAATTGTTTAATTATGCAGACTAATTTTTTTTTTTTATATGGCAGTTCTGGTGACATGTTCATCTTCATATGCCACCACATTCCAGTTAGTATAGAAAGCACCAACCAGAACAGAGAATTTTGGCAATAGAGCTGTGCCAACATTCATAATAAATAATTCAGTTGACAGGTGTTACCACTTTTGTTCCAAGTGATTTGTCTACAATGTTCTCATTTATTACTTATTTCAAACTATTTCTTGAATAATTTCTGCAAATAATTCTTGGTCTTTAGACTGAGTACAAGAAGTTCATTGCAAGCATTCCATGTTTGAAACTCAAGTTGGTTAGTTTTGACTGGAGATATGGTATGTTTCTATTTCCTGACTGGATGATCAAACTCTTAAAATAAGGTTTCCTGTGCAAAGTTTGTGAACTTAAAATTCATTCAGCAAAGATCTCCAAAATTCACTTGCTGAGCCAGTAAATGTTGCTGTCAGTTAATTCATTCACTAGTATATTCACAGAATATCAACATAAGAGAAGCACAAACACGATTAGAATAGTTACCAAGCTCTAATTGGCAGGATCAGTGGCAAATATATACAACCTGTGACATGAAATGGTAATGAAGTATGTTAGTTTTAACAGCAGAGCTATGCACACAAAAATGAAATACGTATGGGGATTTTCATAAATGGTAAGGAACACAAATGTGAATCAGTAAAGTGTCTTAGCTTTATTGGGAATAATAGGCCATATGGTGCCACTGATTTTTAAGCAGATTTCCTCTTATTTGTCTGCCTTAAAAAATTGCACATTATCACATAGGATCCTAGCTGTGTGATGAACCTCCTCCTGCAGTTTCAATTAAGGCAAGATTCAATGAGATCTGATAGCAAATACCATTCCCCCTAATAACGAAGTGATGACATCAAGACTTTGTTAGAAACAATCATTCCTTGCCAATTTGAAATGCCTCACACTATTTCTTTTTTTATATTTTTGAGCAGAGAGAGAGAGAAAAAACTCCAACTGTCTCTCTAAAGGCCACCTGGTCTAGAGGAATGGACATTGACTAGAAGTGATGCTGTCCTACGAAGAGCTGTACGAATAATCAATTTTTAGCTTTACCGGTCGTACTGAAAAATCCAGAAAAAAAAACTTGTTTTGGATTGAGCTGAAATGAAAATCTGTTTTCTTGATGACATCCCCCCACCAAAACAAAATGTTTCAGGCCAAACAAAACATTTAGTTTCAATTTGGGGCATTTTAATTTTTTTATTAAAAGCAAACCTCCGTTCCTAGTTTTGTTTTGCTTCCTGAGTGGTTTCCAACATCATGAGTCTGAATGTAATCAGAATGATCAGGCACATTGTGTTATGCTAAAGTTTGATGTAAGAATCTGCTTAGTATTGAAATGGGTGCCCATGGTAGGGCTATAGAAAGAAGCAACAACATGATTTTGGTATTTGGCATGGGTTGGGGTTAGGTAAGTTGCCCCAGTTCCACTATTGTTGTATCAGTTCAGAGAAATTGCCAAGCAAGTTAACCAGTCCAAAGCTCTTAGGGTAGGTGATGATCTTGCTGAGCTTATACTGTCTTTTTTTCTAATTTATTTATTTATTAGCAAATTGCAGACTAAAGGTCCTGATTCTGTGAGGTACCAATTGCCTTCAGTTCACATTTAGGTTTGTGGGAATGCTCAGTGTCTTGACAGAATCCGGGGTTAAGTGTTCTCTAACTACAGACAGAAACAGCACAGATGTCAAAGGGGCGAGTGTCTTCACAATGAACTTTATGTGGGAGGACCACTTCTAGATCTGAGAAGGTAGCTCGGATGCCACGGACAATAAATTTCTCCCGTTCCCTGCTAAGATTAACCAGAATTGTGCCACCTGTGATAACAGGTTTGGTGATGTGAATAACTTGTTTACTAGCAACTGGAATTAAATCCCGAGCTCATTACACCTAGGCTGCTAGAGTAATAACTTTCAGGCTCTAATGATATAGGCTGGATTTAAATACTGCCCTTGAATGGAAGCCAGAAAACGCAAGAAGGAAGAGACGAGGACCGCGTATAACATGGAAATGATCAGTTGTGAACGACATCAAGCACCTCAACATGAAATGGGAAGATTTTGAGAGAAGGGCAGTTGACAGGCAAGGATGGCAAATGTGGGCAGCCCAATGTGCAGCAAAGCACGGGATGACAAGGTCAAAAAAAAAAAGGGATTGAAATTGCTCATCCAAAAGTAAAAGGTTTCATATGACCAATACTGTGAGCTATCCAGAAAGTGATCTATGACTTTTCCTCACTTAAAGCAGAAGTGGAACATCTCCATCTGTGGGGATGAGAGGACATCTTTAGTGTTCCCTTCTAGAGCTCCTTCTAGAGATGATCAACCCCGTTTCCTGTCTTGTCTTGTCAAGAATGGTGACTACAAAATTGTTTCATCATTGACCATTGAGAAATTAAGCTTCTAAAGGGAGGTTCAGATTTTTATTTATTTATTTAAATACCACAGATGAAAAATTTAACCTCACTCATAGCCCAAAACAATGTTTTTGAAAAAAGATGCTGTAGATTACTTCCCCCTAAATAGTACAGTGCGCAGTAACTGTTTCCTGAAACAGTAACAGTTCAAGCACAATGCATTAAAAAACTGTTTTCTGCTGTTCTACCTGTGTATTATTTATCATCTTATACACAACGTGTCTGGTAGTGATGGATAAATATTTGAAGTGAAAGATGCATCACTCCCAATGCTCTCTAAGATGCAAGAAGGTTAAAAAATCTCAGCTCCATATATTTTTTTTGTTCTTGTTGTGTGATACAGATCATTAGGTAAATTAAAGAAACATACTTTTTTCTTGCCTTTATGCACCCTATAATTACAAATATATAATTACATAATTTCTCTCTCTCTCACACACACACACACACACACCAACATTATTTTATTGTTCAAGCTTAAACTTGAAAAAGAGTAAGTTCACAGCTAATGAAAGTCAACATTAAAAGCCTCACATAATCTTTCTGAATCACCAAGAATAGCATAATTACAAGATGGGCTAAAAGTATAAGTGATCGTTTTCATTGTTTTCAGCCACAGAGTCGAGGAGGTCGGGGTGACACAAACTCAATAAATACTGAGGGTTATGAACATATCAGGGTGTGAAGAAGGGAGTTCTAAATGAAGGCTACACAAATATATCTTTGCATGTACTAAAATGGCACAATTTGTGCAATGTCGTTAAGACTGCTTCAGTGTCTCATGGGGTTTATAACAAAGCCATCTAAAATCTGCTGAGGGCTGCAACTTGCCACATAAGGTCATCCCAAGAGCAAAGCTTTTTACCTTTTTTAATCTGGCTGATCACTGGTAAATTAGAGTGTAAAAATGTAGCTTCATGTGCTTTTCCCCCGTTTTTTAAACAAATACTTCCATCATGATTTTGAACATAGTGTGGTTTGCAGCGTTTTTGGCTCTACACGCAGAAATGAACAGGACCAAATAAGCAACGCATGTCCTTCTGCAATAAAAATAAATCTATCATGTAAGATACACCCACATAACATACACATCATTCTATGATGGTCCCTGCTCCAGAGGAAAGCTATTAATCAGAAGTCTCTCATCAACACACCACAGAGGAAGGAATTCCATCCCTACTTGTATTTGGCGATTGGTTCAAACCTGTGTTTGTGAACAAGAAGGAATCTTTTGTTTTGTTGTGTTTCTGTTTTTGTTGGAGGACTGGAGAGGTATTAAAAACTGACAAGAGACTGAGGTTTCAAGATCCAGGTGATGTTAATGGAAATTAACATTTGTTCAGTATTTCCCAAGCACTTTGTGACAAATTCTGTCCTGAAGTATGATGGTATTTTCAAAAGCATCCAAGCGAGATAAATGTACCAAATTCCCACAGGAAATCAGTGGGAGCTGTGAGCCTGATTCCCTTAGTTGCTTTTGAAAATCTCACCCTTACATGCTACCCTTCAGTGAGTTTCAAGGGCCTGATCCAACAGACCACTGAAGTCAATAGGAGCCTATCGATTAATTGAGCTTTGGATCAGGCCTCAATTTCTTCTGTTGTGTTATACAGAGTATCAGTTCTTTCAGATGGAGAAAGTGACAGCAACATTGTGTAAAGCCCCATGGAAACTTACGTTATATATATGTTTTATTAACATATTATTAGTAAGGAAAGATGAAATCGTAAAGAGAACACTAGATGATCATGTGTAACAGTGATCATGCACTTACCAGCAAAAACTGAATATTCATCATCTATTTATTTCCATGTATTAATACTGTTATAGTGGATTTAGTTATAAAATATCAAACATTCGCTATTCATTTTCTAGGATTTTGAAAACATGCAATAGATCTACATGCTACTTATTTACAGTTGACATCATATGAAGAATTCATGCAACTAAGAGGGATCTTTGTTTAATAAGACAAAAGTTGTGCAGACATACTATGAATATTTTTCCTCTAGAACTGTTATGTGATAATCAGACAGTGTCTAATGCTTGCAGTTTAATAATAGAGAAGTGCCCAAACACAAGGTTCGCAGGTCTGTGAGAGGCAGGGAATTAAGTGCACACTCCAAAATTTTAAAACAGCTAAAACACATGCAGAAATGAAAATAAAGATTTATGTCAATCCACCCGATGTAAATGTTGCCTCACCATATGTAAAACCTATACAAGAGATAACTGTATGTCTTAACAGGCCTCAGAGTATTTCCAAATGTATGTGTTAGTTTAAAAAGTTTAGTATTTCTTAAGTATATTCAAGCTATAGAAGCGCAGACATGAAAACTAACACTAATTCATAGAATGCAGGAAGGGCTACTTAAATATTTTTTAAAAAATCTATAAAATCCTCTGATTTACTGGTGCTATGCTGATTTAAGTCAATGGAGTTATGCTGTTTCACGGGAGCGAAGGATCTACCCAGATCAGATTTTGATTAATAAATTACTACACTTTGTGTCAGAGCTGGGTTTAGAACTCACAGGACCTGTTTCCAGAGCTAGCGTTCAAACCGTTAGACCACCTCAAGTACTTTATGGGCCAAATTCTGCTTAATTACAGTGGTGTGAATTTAGAATAATCCCACTGAACTCAAAAAAGTCCATATATATATAAATAATTGTTTATAATACATAAAATGTAGGCTATCTGTATAGTACACAGTGTGTATAAATATAATATAATGTAGACAAATCCAAGCATGTTCACGAATACTACTGGCCAAACTCCGCCTTAAATTACACCTGTTCCACCTTCGTTTATTCCAATCCTATTAAATTTCTAATTCAAAGGATAGACTTCCTACCTGATATTATGAAGAGTATAGTTAAAACCAGCTGAGAATGTGTTTTAACTCTGATATAATGGGAGCAGGCCCTGTGGTAATCACTCTAATCTTCCAACAAATGATCTAATCTCTCTTTTCCATTGAATCTCTTTCTTTCTTCTTCGAGAAAAGACATGTCCAATAAGGTTCTCTCTTTAGCCAACAAATCCTCTTAGCATCACAATCATTTTTTTTTTCAAGAAACGAAGGACACTTAGCCCAGGGCTACACTGGGGGGGGGGGGGGGGTGTCGATCTACAATACGCAGATTCAGCTACGTGAATAGCGTAGCTGAAGTCGGCGTATCGAAGTCGACTTACCTGGCCATGAGGACGGCGGCGAGTCGATCGCTGCCGCTCCCCCGTCGACTCCGCTTCCACCTTTCGATGAGGTGGATTTCCGGAGCCGACGGGGAGCGCTTTCGGGGATCGATTAATCGCGTCTTAACGAGACGCGAAAAATCGATCCCCGAAAGATCGATTGCTACCCGCCGATCCGGCGGGTAGTGAAGACAAGCCCTTAGAACTCAGCTGGCTGTGTCAACTGCTCGAGACTTCCAACTGTTGCAAAAGCTTACTGCGGTTTTGAACCTGCAAGCAAGAAAAACTTGGACTGCAATATGCATCTCTCTTCCAGATTTACAACTATCTGTCTATGCTGCTGTCTGTTCAACCACTGTATGATCCTGTAATCATGTTTTCCTAAGCTGACAGTATAATACAGAAACCCCCTCTTCCTTTGGTTCAGTTTGCCTAGAGTAAAAGCTGCATAACAGTGTGTCAAAAATCCTCTCTCCAAATAGCAGGAAGACTGACAAGGACCTTGCCTCTCAATATTTGGGTTCAGGACAAGACAGTGGCACTGACCTAATTAATTAAAAATTACTGTGTTTGTTACATATATCTTGACATCTGAATGGGGTGGACCATGGATGCTAATCAAAGCCATCATGTCAACTGGAGAGAGGAGATGTTATACTTTGTGTTTGGGGATGGAAAATACCTAGAACCAGAACAAGTTTCGTTTTTTTTCCCCCTGCACTCCTAAAAAAGAGTAAGGCAAAGAAAAGTATACTGCCAGAGCCAGAGCCTGCCCTGGTAGGTGATGTGAAAGGGAGCGGGGGTATTGGCAGAAGTTCTGGAAATCCTGCCAGTCAAGATGGGAGACCACAGGGCAAGCCTGGGAGAACTGGCTCTGGACTGCACTTTACTGCTGCTGTACAGAGGAGCAGTGTGCACTCCTGGCTAGTATGTGCTGCTGGCTGCAATACACACAGCAGCAGGTTGGAAGTTGGAGACAGCTAGAGGTGAAAGTAAGCCGGTACGATGCAGTACGGCGTACCGGCAGTGGGCAGCTTCCCCAGGCCGACAATTTAAAAGGGCCCTGGGCTCCCTGCAGTGACCGGAGCTTCTGGCCCTTTAAATCGCTGCCGGAGCCCCAGGGCTCCTGGCTGCCACTACTGCTACCATAGGACTCCAGCGACTGGGAGCCCCAGGCCCTTTAAATCACTGCCAGAGCCCTGGGGCTCCCAGCCGCCGCTACCATGGAGCTCTGGCAGTGATTTAAAGGGCCAGGGGCTCCCGGCTGCCTCTACCACAGCTGGAGCCCCGGGCCCTTTAAATCACCGCTGGAGCCCCGGGGTAGCGGCAGCGGCTGGGAGCCTTGGGCTCCAGTGGCGATTTAAAGAGCCTGGGGATTTAAAGGCCCTGCCCCTTCTGCCTGTGGCCCCACCCCTTCCACCCAAGGCCCCGCCCCACCTTGCTCAGGACCCCAGCCCTACGTACCGTTACTTTCACCCCTGGACACAGTCCCTAACACCTGAAGCAGAAGTGCATGGGCCAGCAGAGTATCCAATTCCTCCACCACCGCAGGGGGCCTTGAACACTGGGGAGAGTTCCCACCATGTTGCTGACATGGAAATGGGGTTGTGATGAAGGGCCAAGGGGAAGTAACTTACTGCAGCCCTGAGAAGGATGGTGGCCTCCCTACCCACTTGCTAAGAGTGGGAGCAGCAGTTATGCAGGGGCTGTACTCCACAGGAGACCCAGAGCTGTAATTCCAGTAGCCCTATTGCAGCTACATGGAGGTTGGGGAAAGATACCTTTTCTCCCCAGAAATCCCTGAGAAACCACATTAGGGCTAATGGCAGTCTAGCCCAGGGGTCTCAAACACGCAGCCCACGGACCACATGCGGCCCGCGGAGTTATTTCCTGTGGCCCGCCATAGGCGCCAACTCCACTGGCAGCCAAGCTCCAAACATTACTGAGTGTTTATATTTTATTAAAACCCCTCTTTGCATTACAGTTTTTAAAAAGTTAATACATTGACTTTTAATAGAATGCTATATTACTCTTCATTTTTTTCATTTTTTGTTTCATTGTATGAAAAGGTTTTAGTGATGTGGCCCTCGGGCCAATTTCCTAGTTCTCATGTGGCCCTCGTGGTGATTTGAGTTTGAGATTCCTGGTCTAGCCTATAGTAATTAAATACTACTTGGCCAGACTCACTATTGTTGCTGCTCTCATTGTCCCGGGCTGACAAACACTAGACATTTTTTCCTAGCATAGTTTAAGGCAATGCACTGGAATTAATTGGCTCTATAAACATAAGAAAACATTAAAACAATGTTTAACAACAGGGTACAACATCTGCCTCTGTCAGGTCATTAGCACTTAAGACAGTTAAATGTATCATACTAAGAGGTTAAAGGGACAATGTCAGTTGAAAAATCATACTACTTTCTGATTTTTTTATTATGACACCTACAATTACGATATGTGAAGAGACTAGAAGGAAAGGATTTTTCTCTGCTTTATCAGTTGACACACAAAATGCTAATAAATGCACAAAGCAGTCAACTCTTGTGATAAAAATCACAATTCTTACGATATTAGATATTTTTCTAACCCCCCCATTTCTGGAGTCATGTGATTATATGACAAAGAGTCCTGTAGCACCTTATAGACTAACAGATATATTGGAGCATAAGCTTTGGGTCTTCGCCCACGAAAGCTTATGCTCCAATATATCTGTTAGTCTATAAGGTGCTACATGACTCTTTGTTGCTCTTGCAGATCCAGACTGACATGGTTACCCCTCTGATACGTGATTATATGAGAATCTCAGCTTTCACTTAAAAAAATAAAAGTAAGGTGCTCGGCTCCTGGCTGAAGGAAAAAAAGGTTGAAAACATGAACCCTAAAGATTCAAACAACAGAAGGAAAATAAAAAGCACCCGAAAAACATTTTTTGCCTTTAAATCTCATGATCTTTAAAACAATTTCATGTTTTAGGGGACTTAAATCATGATTTTTGAATGCTTGGGGTGACAACACTGCAACCACAAGCATTCAAAAATCATGAGTCTGGTTCTTAACTGGTTAGTTTCCTCTGTTTGTTCCTCCCCGTTGATGCTTTCACACATGAGGGGACAGAAAAACATTTTTGCAAAACACAGGAAAATTGTATTGTAAAACCACAACAATTGACTGGAAGACTCGGGGGCGGCTGTAGGAGCTGAAACTATTTTTTTAACTCTTGTCTACATTTCAAGTGGTCAGTGTCTCTTTTTAGAATGAAAAATATAATAATTGTATTGTTTTATAGCTCTGGGCAGAGCGCTACTAAAATTCTTGCTTTCAAAAAACAAAACAAAACGCCATTAAAAAATAAAAAACAGAACCCGAAAATGGCAATTTTAGAAGACAATCAAGGTAATAATTATGTTGAAACAGCTACAAGCTGTGATCAAATACTCTATAGGGAAGCACAGTTACTGATTTCTTACAAAATACTTTTTAAACAACATCTCTGTCGCCAAGCTCAGAAAGCTTATACTGTTGCTGAAATGCACTCCTTGCCAAATTCAGACAAATTCATAGCCCTTCATTTCATGGTTGGAAATTGTAGGCCAAAAGCATCTCTTATTTGTAATCACAGCCTTAATTAGAGAGATGTAGACCAGCATCTCTGTAGTTTAAGGATCGATCTGCCAGTATTTCCATTAGCTATCCTTGTTTTAGGGGCTTATTACTAAAACAGACACTCCAGGGAGGTTGTTGTCAATGGAGGATCTCGGCATGGAAGAAAACATGCTTTACAAAATTTGGCATTTGAAGCTACTTCGACAGAAATAGGGCAAGATCAAAAATAACACTTAAAAAAAAGAGAGAGAGGTGAGACCACCAATTTCAGAATAAAAGAAAAAGATGCACTGAGCACTTAAAGAGAAGATATGTTACTATGAATGAATGCACGGAAAGGCATTACATTTCAGGGAAAAAAGGAGTCAGGCATCTACCTGTATTTGCTTGTTTATTTTTTTCCCCTTCTAGGTCTGAGGCCCCAGTCTTGTAACAAGCCACCATGCTGATGGAACCCTCCTCCCGCACTGAGTTCATAAGAATATAAGAATGGCCGTACTGGGTCAGACGAAAGGTCCATCCAGCCCAGGATCCTGTCCACCAACAGTGGCCAATGCCAGGTGCCCCGGAGTGAGTGGACCTAACAGGTAATGATCAAGTGATCTCTCTCTTGGCATCCATCACCACCCTCTGACAAACAGAGGCTAAGGACACCATTCCTTACCATCCTGGTTAATAGCCATTAATGGACTTCATCTCCATTCATTGCGGGATTGGAGCTTACATCATTTTGAATTATGGTTGCAGCCTCTGCATAGGATCTCTCCCAATGGTGCCTGATCTTCCTTTTATTCAGCTAAGGCTCTGCCTATACTAGAAAGTTGTACTGTTTCATAACTACATTGGTCTAGTTAAAGCAGCACATCCCCAGTACCGTGGACATAGTTATATTGGTATAACCGTGCTTATACCTGCGTAGCTATTCCCATACAGGAAAGAGAATGAACCAGTATAAGGCATGCTTATATGGTATAATTGTGTCCACATTGGGGTTGTACCTAAATCACATAGTTATGCCAGTACAAAATGTGTATGTAGATCAAGCCAAAGGTTCTAAGTACTGTCAGATTTTGAAAAGACAGACTTAGGATCAAGACAGGTATGTTTCCTGAACAATGTGTTGCAGGCTTTGACCTATCAATCCAATCATCTCTAGTTGCATAAATTCATGTGTTAAGCCACTTGTCCACCTATGGCTCTTCATTCTTTCCAGATCCCAATGGGGCAATTCTCTCAGGCCAGTTCTTTTTCAATACTCGGGATGTGCCTTTTGTGTGTGTGTGTCTGTGTGTGTGTGTGTGCATAAAGTACTATATCAATTGCTTCCATAGCACTTAAAATTTTAAAAGGAGCAAACAAATAAAATGTGGCCTCTGATGCACTCCGTAATTCCACGTATCATACTAACAGACTGACAAATTCCATTTTTCAATCACAAGAGTGGGAGGAAAAGTGTCAGTTAAACCTAATGTTATAAAAAAAATTAGATTCTCTTAGGGTGAGACATTTCATGCCAAGATTCAACCCAGGCTGAACAAACTTTTACGGCTGAGTTACACAGCTCTGAAAATAAGGTTTTTGATGGAAATGCAGGAAACCCCTTAACAACAGCAGCATTTGAAGACTTTGAAGGAGCCATTACAAGCTACTGTGTGAATGATCCATAAAGTACCGCAGTATGTGACATACTTCCACTGTGAATTGTTTTATATAGCAAAATAAAAGGTAAATGAATTGTACCATTATAAAGAAATGCAAAAATCAAGGTTTCCATTCCAACTTCAACTTTACCTACTGTGCCTCGTTACTTCAACTCTTTTGTTACTCAAGATCACACCCTAATCTCATACTCTTGCAATATCCAGATACAACAGAGCAGTGAGGATGCACTGAATGGGAAATATTGCCTTGGATCATGTGGATAACTCATATTAGCATTAACAGGAGATGTACATGCTTATCAAGAGGAAACAATATTCCAAAGACTTCTGTCAGGGTTCCCTCCCCACTCTAAACTCTAGGGTAAAGACGTGGGGACCCGCATTCAGAGCCCCTAAGCTTATTTTTACCAGCTTAGGTTAAATCCCCCAAGGTACAAAATTCCCTGCACCCTGAGAAATGCTTCTCGCTGCCACCATCAAGTATCTAACAGGAATCCAGGAAAGGAATCACTTGAACTTCCCTCCCCCCCAAAATACCCCCTCAAGCCGTACACCCCCTTTCCTGGGGAAGCTTGAGAACAATCTCCCAACCAATTGGTTACACAGTGATCTAAAAACCCACCCCCTGGGTTTTAACACCATGAAAACAGTCAGCTTCTTAAAAGAAGGATTTTATTAAAAATAAAGAAGGTAAAATCATCTCTGTAAAAATCAGGATGGTAACTATTTCACAGGGCACTATATTTCCAAACTCAGAGAGATTTCCCCCTCTGGACAAAGCCTTAAAGTTACAGAAAACCATGAATAACCCCCCCCCCCACCACCACCACCACCACCACCCTTGCCCCTTCTAACACAGGGAATACACCAAGCCGAAATTAAACAGAAATCGATGCGCTATGCTATCTAAACTTACTTCAGAAAAGGGAGGTTTGATTTTCTGCAGGTTCCTTCTGTCTTCCAAGATCACTCTGACTCAGACAAAGACACACACAAAAACCTTCCCCCCTCCCAAAGTTTGAAAGTATCTTGTCCCCTTATTGGTCAGATGCCAGCCAGGTCAGGTGTCAGTCTGGCTACCTGCATTTCTTAACCCTTTACTGGAAAGAGGATTTTATAGCACTGCATCAGATCCTCTCCCCCTTCCCTTCATATTTATGACACCTTCACTCTGCTTTTGTGTTTGGACCTTTAGGGGAAATATTTTAAAGCACTGCAGAGGGTTTCAGCTATGTGAGTCCTATTGACTTTACATGAATACAGTAGCTTTCATTCAAGAATCTCAAAGCACTGTGCAAACATGAAATTAAATCTCTCGGCATCCTGTGAGGCAGGTAAACATTATCCCCATTTCAGAGATGGGAAAATTAAGGCAGATGATATGACTTGCACCAGGTCTCACAGTGCATCCATAATGGAGTCTGACATACCAGCTAATACACACTGACTCCCTGTCCTATTTATCCAGAAAAAATACAGCACCAGCAGCAGAAGTGCAGCCTTTCTGACATCACACCACCAATATCCTCAGCTCCATTGTGCTAGCTTAACCCACTGATTAGTGTGTGTTACAAGTTCCCCACTGCACCAATACACAAAGAATGTGACTCTGTTACCTCTAGAGCACATGGGCTCTTTACCTCAAGCTGTAGCAGCTCATGTTTTTAGCTCTGGAGACCCCCAGTTCATTTCTCAGTGTGTTGGTCAATCTGGAGGCCACTACACTACGTGCTGTATGAAAACACAGGAAATAACAGTCCCTGCCCCCTCCCCCCCCCCCAAAAAAGCCTTCCGTTTAGCTCTTATTCCATCAGCAGTGGCAACTCTTTCCTGGTGAAATTCAACCCTGTACAGAGGGCCAGCATTGTGGTGCATAGGCCTTCTCTTCACTCTCTCCACAGGGGCGAATTTCACCCTATTAGAACATGTCCAGGGTTTGAGTGTTAAATTTCTGCATATACTTTCTTTCAACTTTCACTTCAACGTCTAAAAGGTCAGCTCCTCTTACTTAGCAGCATAGTAGCAGTCAGGTTTAGAGTAAACTGCAGTCAGTGTCTGTTTTGAATCGAATTATTCCTTGTCTATCACAGCTAATATTCAGCCCCGGAGCCATCCCACTAGAAACGACGAGATCTGCTACCTGGCGGATGACTGAAAGCGCTCACTCAAGCAACCCATCAACTGGAGGGGATTAGCTCACAACTGCTGCCGCTATCAGTGAAACAGCAAGTAGCAGTTCATTTTACAAAAACTTAATGGAGTGTATGGCTCTGGCTGTTTAATACAAGCACTGTCAACAATTTAAGCAAAAAGTCTCAGCTGTCGCGGCTGACAAGCTGAGCAGAATTATTTATCACAGCAGTATAGATAAGGGGCTGGTGGAGTGGAGTGGTATCTGGTGTTACTATCCTACATCTCCATACTCCAGATACAGGTAGCATGCATACGGCAACTGGAAATACACTGGCAGAGGCACAATCCTATGACATTGCAAACCGGTTATGTTATTTTTACCTTTTTCTCCTTCATATTTTAACAATCAAACTATGTTCCTTTGCTTTGCTGTGTGTTTTACACAGCACAATCAAATACAGTCTCCCCTGTTTGCATCCCCAATATTTTTGCTGAAAAGTAATGCCACAAAATCACAGATCACCAATTCTTCAGCTGGCATACTCAATGGACCTATGCTGAGTGATACCAACTGAAGAACTGGCCCATTGTGTCTTCTCCATTGTGCATGCGTTTTTGCCCAGACGCTTCTGCTAGCTAACTCACAAAGGGCCTGATTACCTATCCTTAAGCACATTTGTCTTATTTAGCCAGTATTCACCAGGAAGCATTTATCATGCCAATGCTAAATGTACACAGTCCACTTCTTTATGCACACACAACGCCTCTGTGCACACAGTCAAGGGGACTTAAAATTCTATCTGTTCTGCATGTAAAGTGTCTTCTTAAAAATATGAATATTATTTATTCATAGGAATTCACCTTGCAGGATAGGAAATCTCTACCAGAGAAGAGGAATGTTAAGATTCCAGGACTGTAACTGGGAAGATGTTTCCCCTGTTACAGACTCTTGGCAGTTACCGATCTATTGAATAGAACTGATCGAAATCTATTTGCAAGTAAAATATGAAAGAAACCAAAAAAATTGATAACACTAAGTTAGAGTGAACTAACCGTACCTGGTGCACAGATGGTGAGCAAAGACTAAGATTAAGCAAACTACAAATCCCACTTGTTTTACTTTTATCTTGCCTGCATGCCACACACCTCCATTTGTCTTTCTTATCCATCTGTATGCATCGTGTCATAAACCTAAACTGTGAGATCTGTAGGGAAAGGGCTGTCTTTTTTTACTATATGTTCTTTCCGGGCCTAAGCACTATAAGGACTTAGTCCAGACTGAGGGCCCTAGACACTACTATAATATGCATACAGCAGTGGTCCCCAAACTGTGGGGTGCATCCCCCTAGGGAGGCACAGAGGAATGTTCAGGGGTGTCTGTGGCAGGACCCAGGCCATCCCCCATGGAGGACGGGGAGGGAGTGCTATGCTTCCAGCCCTGCTCCACCCGAAGACCAGCTCCGCCACCAACCCCGTTTAGCCCCCAGTCCTGCTCCACCTTCAGGCCCAGATCCGCCCCCCATTTCACTCCACCCCCAACCCCACTCTTTCCTCATTCCCTCTCCGCCCCCAGCCCAGTTCTGTCTCTCTCCCAGCTTCTCCCCGATCCCCAGTTCCGCCCCCAGCTCCACCTTCAACCCAAGCTCTGCTGCTGAGGAAGCCTTGGCTGTGCAGTAATTGGGGAGCGGGGGGGTGGACAGATTCCATGAATGGTAACGGGAGTCCAACTGGAAACGGTTGCGCACCACTGGCATAGGGGGGCTATTAATGAGTATAAGTTATAGAGGCAGCATGGTCCACTGGAGCGGGCACCAGACTAGGAGGCAGGAGACCAGGAATCTACTACTTGCTCTTCCAGTGACCTGCTGTGTGACCTTCAGCAAGTCACTTCTCTTCTCTGTACAAACAAATGTTTACAAAACACTGTTACAAATTTCTAAAATATTTTTTTAAAAGCCACTTTACACCAGTTGGAATATTTTAAAAGCAATCATGAAAATACTTCACCTAAACTTTACTAAATTAAGTAAATCATGGATCAGACATTTTGTTCCTTTGTACCGTTTAGTTGGAAATTAACATGTTCCCCTAACGAATGTTTTTAAACATTCAGGATATGATTACAATGAATACTCTGAGGGTTATATATGAGTTCAAGTCCACAGACATGATAGTGAAGACCCCATGGGAGAAATGCCCAGGGGACTGTCTTCTGCAGGCAGCAAAAATGTCATCTGGGACATACAGTTAAGTGGATGCTTCCTAAGGGTAGCTGCTCAGTGTTAGTGAATTCCTTATTACACCTATATATTTCCTCCCACGCAGATCATTAATGCTGATTCAATTCACCCGAGACCAAATCCTCATTGCAAGCATCCCCAAAGCTCTTTTATTCTTGCAATACATTAATCTACCCCCTTAATATTATGCCAAAACTCTGCATTGAAATGCTTTCTGGAAATTTTAAACAGGGATATTGTCACCAACCATCAAACGCTGATGCATGCAGGGTTTTCTGTTCATGCCATTAAAAAGTGACAAATTGCCCACTCATAGAGTGGATAATGCCCAGTTTGAACAGAAATTCAAGTGCCAACAAAAAGGTTTTTGAAACTGACTCCTTGTCCTGTCCTTACAAATTGATCTTAGAGGGGGTCAATGCTAAAGTATTCTGATTACTGCAGAGATCGCCGGGCGTGAACATGATGCCTTCCCTACACTGATAAAGACAAAGGAGCAAGATAGATGAAATCACAAATGGAAGAAGTTAGGTGTTCAACTCCTTTGAAAACCTCTCCCAGGAAGGGAAGGAGGAACTGTTGGAAGAGGTGGGATGCACAAAGGGATCTGGAGTAGAATGAAGGTGTTTCGTGGGTGAAAATAGGGCGATTCAGCCTGTTTCAATGGCAACAACAATAAACCATTTTTCACTCCGTTTCCCTCCTCAAAGTTTAATGCGGGAAAAGGAGACTAAAGGCGGAAAGGAAGGGGAAGGAGGGTAGAGGGTAATGAGGAAGGGCTTGTGAGCAATGACAGTGAAACTACAGAGGGGGTCAAGTAACAAAAGGCTGTCAGGTGAGGATGAGGACAACTGAGTTTGGCATGGTAGGTACGTGGAGAGATTCAAGGATACACACGCTTCACCCACTCAGACGGGTGACTGCTCAGTATTGCTGCCCAGTATTGCACAACAAGTGCCCAGTATTGTAGCTACTGTATGTTCTGCTCTGGGAACACTGCATAGTTGGACTGCCTCTGGAATCCTCACAATGATGATCTGAGGCTATTCCAGCAAGCAACGTGTTAAATATTAGTATTGATAATAATGTTAATTATGGGTTGGCTAAAGGCCAAATGAGAAAGAGGCCCCATTGTGGTAGGCACTGTACAAACTCAGAGTAGTAGATGGTTTCTGCTCGAAGAGCTTACAGTCTCAATAGCCATGGCAGACACAGAGTGGGGGAACACACAGGCAGGGTGAGCAAGGTTATGGCAGGAAATGTTAAGTTAGTGCCACAATTTTTTAATTTTATTTTATATATTTTGGCTGGGGAAATTAGGAGGAGCAGCTAAAGAGCAAGAAAACTGAAAAGGTAAATGGGGTGAGGAGGATGGGACAGAGGAGAAGAAGGCAAGAAGGGTAGGTTTGGAGTGAAACTGAGGTGAAGACACTGTGAGGGAGGGGAAGGCAGAGTGTTGGAATAAATAGCCTATCAGCACAGGGCAAGGAAAGTCCAGTCAAAACAGTGCAGTACATTATTACTGATATAATACTGTGTTCATACCATCATCAAATAACTGTTTCTCATGTACGTTAATGCTGGGATTTGAGGGGGGAAAGTGAGAGAGTCTACAAATGTGGCGTTTTCTGGAATATTCTCCCTAGGAAAGTTTTAAGGGGTAATTATTTAAATTTTTATCAAGAAAGGAGAGAAAACTTGCACGAAAAAGTCAACTTGCCTCATATTTTCTGCATTTCCTTTGCTAGTATAGCATTTTTTATTTAATATATGAGTGTAAGCTACTTGGGTGAATCAGCCATTTCAGCAACAACAAACCATTTTTCACTTAGACAGATTTCCTCCTCAAGGTTTCATTCTTTAGTTTTTTAGAGTGTGTTGGTTACAACTGAAATAAAAACAGAAAGCCTTGGGATGTAAAATAGCCGTTTAGCTATTTAGATGTAGAGTTCTTACTTCTCAAATATCTTCCCCATTTCTAGGCATCAAGTGGCTGCTTCTAATATAGTTTCCTGTAAATCATTTGAGAGCCTGATAACACTTTCTGTCTTCTGCCCTTCTGTAACAAATCCATGTGTTGCAGACAAGAGATGATTACTGTATAGCTCACACGCAAACATCAGAACCAGGACAAGAACTCTCATCTTTCATTTCCAAAAAACACAGGTCTCTATCACTTGAGCTAATTTTCTCTATGGACAAAATTCACTGCTGACAGAGGATCATCACTTCACTTAAATTATTAATTATTATTATTATTTGGATTACAGTAGCCCATATGATCCCTCAAGAGGTGCACAGGCATTGTGCTAGCTTTTCTGCAGAGAGGTGAATTTCACCCTGCAGGTGAACCATTAAGGGACAAAAAGAACGAGGCGTACTTGTGGCACCTTAGAGACTAACAAATTTATTTGGGCATAAGCTTTTGTGGAACACACAGTAGGAGGATAGATATATATACAGAGAACATGAAAAGATGGGGGTTGCCATACCAACTCTAAGAGACTGATCAATTAAGGTGAGCTATTATCAGCAGGAGGAAAAACACTTTTGTAGTGATAATCAGGATGGTCCATTATAAACAGCTGACAAGAAGGTGTGAGTAACTAGCATGGGGAAATAGATTTCAGTTTGTGTAATGACCCGACCACTCACAGTCTTTATTCAAGCCTAATTTAATGGTATCCAGTTTGCAAATTAATTCCAATTCAGCAGTTTCTCGTTGGGAGTCTGTTTTTGAAGGTTTTTTGCTGAAGAATTGCCACTTTTAGGTCTGTTACTGAGTGACCAGAAAGATCGAAGTGTTCTCCTACTGGTTTTTGAATGTTATGATTCTTGATGTCAGATTTGTGTCCATTGATTCTTTTGCGTAGAGACTGTCCAATTTGGCGAATGTACATGGCAGAGGGGCATTGCTGGCACATGATGGCATATATCACATTGGTAGATGTGCAGGTGAACGAGTCCCTGATGGCGTGGCTGATGTGATTAGGTCCTATGATGGTGTCACTTGAATAGATATGTGGACAGAGTTGGCACCGGGCTTTGTTCCAAGGATAGGTTCCTGGGTTAGTGTTTTTGTTGTGTGGTGTGTGGTGTGTGGTTGCTGGTGAGTATTTGCTTCAGGTTGGGGGGCTGTCTGTAAGCGAGGACTGGTCCGTCTCCCAAGATCTGTGAAAGTGAGGGATCATTCTTCAGGATAGGTTGTAGATCTCAGATGATGCGCTGGAGAGGTTTTAGTTGGGGGCTGAAGGTGATGGATAGTGGTGTTCTGTTACTTTCTTTGTTGGGCCTGTCCTGTAGTAGGTGACTTCTGGGTACTCTTCTGGCTCTGTCAATCTGTTTCTTCACTTCAGCAGGTGGGTACTGTAGTTTTAAGAACATTTTACAGAGATCCTGTAGGTGTTTGTCTCTGTCTGAATGATCCCTCACTCTCACAGATCTTGGGAGACAGACCAGTCCTCACAAAAGCTTATGCCCAAATAAATTTGTTAGTCTCTAAGGTGCCACAAGTACGCCTCGTTCTTTTTGCGGATACAGACTAACACGGCTACCACTCTGAAACCTTTCATTAAGTAAGCATCTCTCACTCAGACAATGACAGAGTATTCCTCTTCCTTGTTACCCTTCCCTGTGTGAGTTCTAGGCAGAAGTTATCTCCTTATTTGATAGAAAACAGATCTGGTATCCAGAGCTTGGAACAAGAAGCTTTTGCTCTCATAACCCAGAAACTCCTTTTTCCTTGATTCGGGAGCGAAGTCCGTTGCTATAGTGATACCACACTAAATTGCAGTATCACAAAATTAGCATTATGATTTCTCTGCAGGATCTAGTAGGAGGGAAAATAAAAGGGACAGGCTGAGGAAAACTAAATAATGAATGCAAATGGGAGTAAACATCAGCAATCTGAAAACATCCAGTAAAGACACTTGCTAATTACATAGTTGAAGAGTGCTTAACAAATGGGTAACCAACCTTCTGACTGGGTGCTCAACAAAGGGCTCAGAAATGCCAACAAAGACAGCATATCACCTCATAAGAGCACATTTCAGGAAGAGCTTTAACGCCGTCTGAACAGTCAAGATTTTAAACTCAATAAATCACAAATCATAAAGGATAGAGGGGAAATAAATCCACCCAGATAAATAAAGGCTAATGTTTCAGCAGAAAACTGCCTCCTAGAGTTACAGATTTATAAAAGAGCCATGCTTTAATGCTACCAGCCTGTGAGAGAGCTCCTCCCCACCAATTCAGCCAATCAGTTAATAACGTGACATCATGCTTCTCAGCAGACACCATTAGCTCAAACAAACAGGAAAAAAAATAGAAAGTAAATGACAACATCCTAATTTTACAAAAATGGATAAACTGAAACAAGGAACAAAAACAATCACATAATTCACACAGGAGATTAAGAATTTTAAATCATTAACAATGTAATTAGAGCCAAAGTAATAAAATAAGTATACCATTATCAATTACAGTACATTAATTCAACTCCAAGATGTAAACACACAGAACACATTTCAAAACACGAAAGCTCTTACACAAGAATAGAATCAGAAAGGGAATGAACGAGGTTCTCTCATTAGACCAGTCTCAACTGAGAAAAAAGATTAGTTGGGAACAAGAAGGTACCCAGAGTTACCCTCCCTCCCCTAAAAATGTTACTGAGAATATATGGCTGAGGATGTAATATGAAGAAGGGTATCCAGGACCCCCACCTATTGTGCACATCAAGAGCACTCAAATAGTGAGCTTGCACTGTGCCATCACGTATGAATTGTATATGTTTGGGACAAAACATTGTGGCACGATGCTGCATCATAAAATGACAATGTTTGCAGCTTCAAATTGCACCAGCTCATTATCATCAGCAACACAACATCACAAAGTAAGTGTATGTCATGATTACACTATGACATATAACTTTGGAGAACCCTGAAAATTACTTGGGTTGTGTTACTGCTCCAGAACTCGGGAACATTTCTTCTGTGTGAATGGCCAATGCCACCATATTCTAGTTAATAAAAGTGTCACAGAACACATGATGCCATTGCTGTCTTGGAGTCTGATTCTGCCTCCCTTACTCATGTTAAGTCGTACCGTACTCTGCAAGTCGCCTCTTATGCACTTTACTTGCAGAGTAAGGTACTACTCAATAGGAGTAAAGGTTCAAAATTGGTCGCTTTATTCATTTTACTACCCAAATATATTTTTAATTTTAACATGGAAAGTTTCAGGGCTGACAGAAATGTAATAGGTTTTCAAATAATATCAATTAAATTACAAAAGTCTCTCGAAGGTTCTCATAATTACCAACACCATGGACCATGACCTTCTTCTCAACCTTTATGATTATTTACAGGAGTCTTTAAAACATCTCATGACCTATCCCTTCAGTCTGGCTCACAAGATGCAAAATTAAACACACCTGGCCACCTGTTTTTTCACTGACTATAGAGAAGCTGAAAGTGCAAGTCAGGTGCTTGTTCAGAACCCAGGGAAGATCCCTTGTATTATCTCAAAAAGATATCAAAGATGTTCAGTGTGTGGCGAATGCCATTGAGAAAATACTGGTACAGGAAGATGCCAAAGAGAGAGAGCGCGAGAATGTACCTGCTGTTCTTTCATAGAACAAATGACAAGAAAACTTGTGGGGAAAAAACATTTTTTCTAAGCTGGTTTATCAAGAACATGGAAAGAACATTTCTTCCAATTAGCTTATAAGGTCATTACCTTGAAAGTTAATTTTATGACTACTGTAGAAGCAGCACAAACAGAAATACAATTTCAGTATAATTTTATCACTGAAAAACAGAAGCATATTATAGTGGATGTCATAAAGGTTGCTTTCTCCAAGAGAAACTATATAGAAAGTTATAGTATTAATTTCTAGGTTTTGCCTTTCCTGGATGCTGTTCCCTACACTGTCACCTACTATTTGAGGTCTCCCTTTAAGCTCTTAATGGGTAAGATAATGTCCTAGTAAGAGCAAGATGCCTGAAACAGCAGAAACAGGAGATTATAGAGGATGTGCTTTAGCTGCCTCAGTCTCAGAAAGGAATCCTGGTCCCTTCAATGGCATATGATCTAGTCTTGCAGGGTGAACTTCACTTACTGTTTTGATTGTCTCACATCATCCTGTACCACATGTCATTAAGGCCAACCAGTTCCTTAGAAGCTTTCTGTTCAGAATGCTTTCCTCCAAATACACTACTATTTTACGATGGTACAATTGCTCCTTTATTTGCCCTCTCACCATGCCTGTTTCCTCTATCCAATCGCTTAAGACAACCACGTCATGAAACACTGGTGCTGGCAGGACTGGATACTGCACTTTTGAGACACTTATGAATGATCTTTTACCCCCCCGCCCCATGCCACACTGAAGTTGTATTGCCCCTGATTTATTCCATAGTTCAACCTGTCTTTCCTCTTGCCATCCAATGACCACAGATTGTGTCCCTTCTTTGTATGACTTCTCAGACAGCCACAGTTCACAGTGTCTTGGAACTCTTCAGAAGCGTATACACTCCACACCATACCAGATACATGGATGTCATGCTCCGAGTCATCTCCCTAGTCTGTGTAGGCATCCAGAAAAAGAGATCCAAGACTGGAATCCAGAGATTAAGGGAGAGACATTACACAGAGTCTCTTGTGTGGTTTTTCCACAATGGGCAAGCTGATGCAGTCATCTTCTATATGACCATACACATAAATGATGTCTTTTTTGGAATATGGATTTCCTCTTGCTGTACTGTATTTCTTCCCTCTCCTACAAGACTACATGTAATACTTAGTGTGATGAGAGGAAATTTGTTCATCTCTTGGGACTCCTAGGTTCAATTCTGCTGCAGCTGTGAAAAAAACAAATATATGATACTCATGCAAAGCTGTTGGTTTCGTTTCAACTTTATATTTAAGCTTTGGCATTAAAGAATTCAAATATCAAAGTTAGAGCTTCCCTGTTCTCCATTAGCATAAACATTCTTGCATTCCACTTCCATCTTCATTACCCCTTCCCCTCTTCTGGTTCCCTTTTGCTCCCCCAAAATACACAATTTTCAGCAGACTCAGAATAAGGACCCTGTTGCAGTAACATTGCTCATGAGTCGCAATCTTCTTATTTGTAGCACAAATAAAAGGACATGTCTCCAAGAAAAGTGCACTGACGGTTGGAAGGGGCTTGAAATCCTGAATATTCCTATAATGCATTACCAGAACTGTTCAGACCTTCACCTCCTCATTGGTCATCAACCTCAGAGAGGCTAGACTGAAAACTATGGAACAAATAAACTCTCTCAATAGGCAGTGTTTGATGAGGGCAGCTTACTGCCGCTGATGCTGACATCATGCAGTATCCCATTACGAAAATACTCTTGCAGGAGTTAGTCCAAATAACACATTTTAATTAACTGATGTTATAACAAAGTGACATGTGTGATGGCATGCAGGAACATAACGAATATAGTTCAGGATGCAGCATGCATTGGGAATAATTCAAGCTAGAAGATGGTCTCATTGAGGGTCAATACCACTGCCTTTCTGTACTACCACTCTCCTCCATGGAAGAGCAGGTAATGCAGGCTTTCCCTCTGGTCTTTTAATGAAACATCTTTCTTGTCAAACCTATTGGGAGGGCTTTGATGTTCCTAGGTAAGGCAGGTAAAAACGGTGACACGCAGACTCAGCTGTACTAAGCATGGCTTAGAAAATGCCGGTCAGAATTTCAATTATAGAGATGTTTGTCTTCCTTGTCTTCAATTTGCTGAGTGCTTCCAACCTCTTTCTGGTGCTTATCCTTCAGGAAAGGCAGGTGACTGTGTCCCACAACCAAGAGGATCATGATATAGCCTATGAGAAAGTGAGTGATGAACAGAAAAGCATGGACAGTTCTGCTGTCATTTTAAAAACTACTATCTACGCTTCCTATGCCCAGATAATCCATGCCATACAATGTGGGCAGGGGAGAAAAGTTATATACATTAATGCTTCTACTTTTGCCCTCAACAGATCTAGTGGGATGACAAGAGGCATAATTCAGAATGGTAAACCACTATGTTGGTAGCTAATGTGAACTGCTCATGCTACATCCACGCTACCTGTGTGGCACAGTTGTGACTAATAGTAATTGCTCACCATTATACAGCCCTATAGATCAAGGGATAACAAGCATGTTTCCTTGGCTTGATGAATAGATTGTGATATAACAGATGAAACGCAGATGATTTAAATGCCAGTGACAGTGGAGATTGAAAACTCAGAAAGACATATCAACAGATCAGGAATAGCAAGGACAATAGCACTGCTGGTTTCCTCACACCTGCTGGGGTTCCCCCAAGACCTCTTCCACTTAGGGTGACCAGACAGCAAGTGTGAAAAATCGGGACAGGGGGTGAGGGGTAATAGGAGCCTATATAAGAAAAAGCCTCAAATAGCGGGACTGTCCCTATAAAATCGGGACATCTGGTCACCCTACCTCCACTTGGTTCCCCAAGAACTCAATTAATCACTCTGGTTCCTTTATTTCACATACAGCAAAGCTACACTGCGTATATCAGACTCAAGTGTAGCAGGTGGATATGGGGCATACCACACAGCCAAAGTTACACAGCAAAACTTTTCCTTATACACATTTTTACTCACACTAATAACACATGCATTCTTAACTATTGCATCACATACTTCAGGATTGGCTTGGTTACTCTGCAGGAACCAATCCCTGACAGCATGTTCTCTCCACACACTGTGCAGCCATGACCTACTCCTTACTTCATCATACATTCCAGGCTTATCTTGTTCACTGTAAATAGTACCAGGGTGTTTCCCCTTATCTCAGCTAGTACAGACATCCTGTCTCTAGCCCACTCATCCATGTACCTTCCCAATCATGCCCACTAAGAAATGAGGCCAGGAGAGACACAGACATCTGCCTCTTAGGAATTGTACTGAAAACACCATTTCATTTCACAGTCTTAGATTATGGTATTTAGCGACTGGTGAGCTAAATTCATGCTTGGGATCTAGAAATAAAATGACAGTTTCTCTTAACCCCTATACTCATAGGATCAAACACATCTTACAAAAGTCTCTGTCTATAACAGAGGTTCTCAAACTGTGGTTCGAGCTCCATTCAGGTGGTCTCCAGATAGTGCTCTCTAAGGCAGGGGTGGGCAAACTTTTTGGCTCAAGGGCCATATCGGCATTGCAAAACTGTATGGAGGGCCGGGTAGGGAAGGCTGTGCCTCCCCAAACAGCCTGGCCCCTGCCTCCTCCCACTTCCTGCCCCCTGACTGCCTCATGGCAGGCCATGAACGCTCACAAAATTAACAATTCAGAGATATTCAAATAAACTCTATTTAATAAAGATACATTTTAGTGGAAATAAACATAAAACCTTACTTCTTCTTATAAATATACCATCATAACAACGTATTACAATAATTAAACCAAACTTAACCCCTTTCCATGCCCTCTTTGATTAATGTGAACCATGCAGCTGGTCACCCTTTTTTACAATGGCATCAAAGTCCGGTGTCATTCTTGTTGTGGAAATCCGCAATACCGAGCTGAGACACTGATCAGTTAACTGGGATCTGTAGCGAGATTTGTTGTAATTCAGCAGGGAAAATGTTTGTTCGCATACATAGGTGGAGCCAAACAAAACAAGGATTTTCTGTGCCACCTTGCGGATATTTGGGAACTTTGTTTCAGTCAAGGAGGCATAAAACTCATCCAGTTTTTCTGAATTGTACTTTTCCTTCAAGGTGGAATCGCACTGGAGATCAATGAGCTCCAGTTGTAATTCTTGCGGGGCTTTCTTGTAGTCAAATGACAGTGGGCATGACACTAGCTCCAGTGTCTTCTCTATCTTCTCAAAGTCAGAAAATCGATGAGAAAATTCCCCATGCAAGTCACTCAAAAGTTTGCTGTACTTTTCTCTCTGCTCTGGTAACACTTCCAAGTATTTCAGTGTTGGAAAGTGAGCAAACACTTTGTCCTTAATTTGTTTTGAAAACAAGACTAACTTGGCTTTGAAAGCTGTCACACTAGAATACAATTTGTGTACAAACACATTCTTTCCGTGCAGGTTTACATTAAGTTCATTTAAATGTGCCAAGATATCCACACAAAAAGTGAGGTTGCACACCCAGTCTGAATTCTTTAATTCAGGGAAATAATTTTCTTTCCCCTGCATCTCCAGAAAAGTGTGAATTTCATCTCTGAGCTCCCACACTCGCTGCAAAACCTTTCCTAGGCTGAGCCAGCGGACATTTGTATGATAAAGTAAGTCCTGGTGTTCGGCGTCAGTGTCTTCAAGAAGGAAATGAATTGCCGATGATTAAGTCCCCTCGCTCTTATGTAGTTCCCAATTTAACTACAGTGCGAACAACATGATCACATTTTTCCAGAGGGCCTCCTGATGTATAATACAATGCAGAAAAATCACCTCTTTATCAGGGTCATCTTCTTTTACTTTGTCCTGAATTCTTTTTAAAAGTCCTACGTTTTTCCCTGTTAAATTTGGTGATCCATCTGTGGTTATGTTTGCCAGTTTACTCCAGGGGAGCTTCAGATGTTCAAGGCACATCGTATAAATCCAATCCCTTAGTGGTGCCTTTCATTGATTCCACTGACAAAAATTCCTCTGTGACTTCAAATTTGTCATCAATTCCTCTGACAAAAATCAGTAACTGTGCTGTATCCTTAATGTCAGTGCTGTCATCAAGAGCTAATGAAAACAATGTAAAGCCCTGTGCTTTCTTGTTCAACTCAGAAGACAAATGTTCATCAATCACTTCTACACGGCGAGTAACAGTTCTTCATGATAAACTAATGTTCTCAGATTTGTTTTGGTATTCCGGGCACAGCATGCCAGAAACATCAACCATGCATTCTTTCAAAAACTCCCCTTCAGCAAAAGGCTTATTTTGTTTAGCGATTTTAAACGCCAGAATGCAACTTGCCTTTGTAGTAGCTTCCTGAATTGCAGACGGTCACACATAAATATTTTGCTGAGTTTTTAAGTTTGTGACGAGTTACTCAGCTTTAGACTCATAGACTCATAGACTTTCAGGTCAGAAGGGACCATTATGATCATCTAGTCTGACCTCCTGCACAATGCAGGCCACAGAATCTCACCCACCCACTCCTGGAATAATCCTCTCACCTATGTCTCAGCTATTGAAGTCCTCAAATCATGGTTTAAAGACTTCAAGATGCAGAGAATCCTCCGGTAAGTGACCCGTGCCCCATGCTGCAGAGGAAGGCAAAAACCTCCAGGGCCTCTGCCAATCTACCCTGGAGGAAAATTCCTTCCCGACCCGGAAAATTCCTTCCCGACCCTTTCCTCAGTTGTTAAATTGCTGCCATAAATTAGGATGTTTCGTTGAAAAATGGCGATTCAAGTTTAACTCCTTGAACACTGCGATGCTCTCCTGACAAAATCAGGCATACAGCCTTCGAGTTCACATTTGTGAAAAAATATTTTGTATTCCATTCTTTGTTGAAAACCCGATACTCACTGTCCACTTTTCTTCCTTTTGCGGCACTCATTTTTGAAAGGGAAAAGAAAATCCTAACTGCTGCCCTTATTTCAAACTGCTGTTTTACAAGATGGCATGCACGGTGAAAAAACTGGGCCCCCTCTCTAGCCTGGATTTGTCGGGCGTCAGTGCCCCTGACAATTTTGAGCCATGGTGCTCTTTCCCAGAATCTATGTGGACAAGAAGAGGCAGGTGTAAACTCACCTGTAACTTTATGCCCCAAAAAAGTTCTTACTGTTGTACTTAAGGGGGAAGGATAGCTCAGTGGTTTGAGCATTGGCCTGCTAAACCCAGGGTTGTGAGTTCAATCCTTGAGGGGGCCATTTAGGGATCTGGGGCAAAAATCGGTCAGGGGACAGTACTTGGTCCTGCTAGTGAAGGCAGGGGACTGGACTTGATGACCTTTCAGGTTGTTCCAGTTCTAGGAGATTGGCATATCTCCATTCATTTCATTACTTTGAGTTCTGTTTGCACGGTTGTGTTCATTAAAAGTCTGTATCTAAGAAGGGATTTTACCACAGTGTGGTGAGAGGACTCATGAGGGGTGGCACACGCGGGGCGCTTCACGGGGTGGTACCAGGGACTCCTACAGGCCCTGCTGGCAGTGTGACACCAAGGCAGCTGTGCCACGTGCAGAGGAACCCAGACGGGAGCAGCTGCGGCCCTGGGTGGCTTCCCTCCACTCGAGGCTCTTGGCGGTGGGGCCATAGGGAACAGGGAGGGGATTTGGCACGCTGCTGCGTAGGGGTGGTGAGGTTATACCTGAGGAATGTGGCATTTTGCATGCAGAATCTTCCCTGAAGATGGTGCTGAAAATGACTGCTCCTCCCTGAGGCGCGCCGGGCGGAGCGTGGCAAGCCCCCAGTCTCGCTCCCTCGGAGCCCCGGCCAAAAAGCAGAAAACCCGCGGTCCCGCTCCCCTGGCCGGAGCGCCGGGCAGAGCACAGCAAACCCCCGGACCCGCTCCCCCAGCTGGAGCTCACGGGCCAGATAAAAGCGGCCTGCGGGCCGTAGTTTGCCCGCCCCTGCTCTAAGGTGCGTGCCTGGGCAGTCGCACATGAGAGACTGAGGGGGCACCCACCTAATTAGTAGAGCCGCATAGGGGCTAGGTGGGAGGGGGAGTGGCGTGAGAAGACGGTGGTGGGGGAAATTTGGGACATGCAGGACTCCAGCGGCTAGAGAAAGAGGTGACTTTCCCCAGCTCCAGGGCTGCAGCTGCCGGGGAGAGATGGGCCTCCTTCCCAGCCTCAGCTCTGTGGCTGCTGTGACAGGGGAGAGACCTCCACTCCTTCCCAACCCCAACTTAGGGGCTGCTGCGGTGGGGGAGAGAGGGAGAGACCCCCGCTCCTTTCCAGCCCAGCTCGGGGGCTGTCGTGACTGGGGAGAGAGGGAGAGACCCCCCCCTCCTTCCCAACCCCAGCTTGGGGGCTGCCACGGCAGGGGAAAGAGGGCACATCCATTGCATTAGAAAGGTAAGCCGACTGATATTAAAATATTAGTTGTGTTCTTTTATTTGTAGAACAAAAAAGTTTATTATTACTACATTTTTTTATGTAGCACTTTTATCCAAAGTGCTTTACAATAGTTAGCTAACGGTACAAACAACATTTGGAAAGATCATTAAATGGTCGGCCGAGACCCTCAGCAATTTTCAAGTGGTCCATGAAAAAAAAAGTTTGAGAACCACTGGTCTATAAGACAAGATCTACTCATGTGAAAATGGCACTTTTTGTTCAGTTATCACAACTGCTCGTATGTATTTTCAGAATCATAATTGCTCTGATTAGCTCTGCAGCGCTGACAACTCAGAGGACATGAGCTGGATTCTATTCCTTCTTAAGCATCGGAGGAATTGTTTACTAAGTTCCAATCTGATACATCTGTGCAAATAACGTTACATAAGAGTTGCTCAGGATAGACACTGAGGTTGTATGGTGAAACTGAGGGTCTAATCTAACCGTGAAAACCGGTATCACTAGTAGTGATGAACGGGAAGGAAAAAACCCAGCTTGACTTTCAGAGCCCAGATTGAATTTACAGAGCTGGAAGTTAGAAATACTTTCCTTTCACTTGCAAGTTGTGGACATTCAAGCCAGAAATCACTGACAGGAAACAAACATGGCACTGCACATCATTTTTCCACAGTCATTTTTCCAATAAGAACCACATTTTGCAAGTTTCAAAGAACACTGGCGATGTCAGTGAGCCTTCCCTGAGGTGTGTGCATCACCATGCTCTCAGAACGTGTTCACTTCACATCCTCCATCCCTGACACATATCTAATAGGGCCAAAAAGAATGCCATATGGCTTCAGTTTCCATAGTAACACAAGGGTTGTATCCAAAGCCAGGAAATCCCTGGGCAAGGGGAAAGAATTGCCTTCTCGGCCTGAATAAAACCCCAATGAGCAAACTGTGACAGTCCCATACTGAAATAGAATTTGTGCTTCCTGAGGCCCTTTGAGTTACAGTGCACTTTCACTATACAGCAATGTAGTGGCTGCCCTAAAACAACAGATCTTACAATGTTGCATGCTGCTATAAATACCAGGACTGCCACTTATTCTGTAAACTAAGATATGCATCTCCAGCCTTGTGTTAGAGATAACCACAACAGGCCTACAAAGTATGTGTTTCAAAATCTGTTCCTTTTCAGCAATTTTATTTGATCAAGTTATCATGCTATGCGGGGGAGGGGATATTCTAGTGTGTTTTTGCGGAGATTTGAAAATTAAGGAACACGATGGAAACATTATTCAGATAACATACTTACAATCATTACTTGGAGAAAAATGAATAAATTTCAAAGAATATATGAATAGAATCTGAAAATGTTTAATGAACCAAGGAATAGCAGCGTGGTTGTACTTTTGTGCCTCAGATGCTTATAAGTTTGCATTATTATTATTTCAACAGTTTTCTTTTTCTTCCTATCAGCAGGAAAGTAATTTATCATGTTGCAATGATGGTCCGGCAATCACAGGATGATGAGTGCATCTTTTGTGAAAGGACAATCAGTGTAATCTGTGTCTTAAATATTTCAGGAAGCAATCAAACCTATACTGTATATTGAGGAAGAAAGAGACAGAAAGAGAATATTTATTAGGCAATTTACAGCTGAAATTTCAGGTGACAATATGGATTTCTCAACTGCTATAGCTATGTGGAAATAGAGCTTCCTCTTTGGGGGAATTTGCTACTCTTGTCAACTGGTTAAGATAATTTTTTCTCATTATTTCATTTTTACTTCACTTTAAAGTTTTAATGTAACACTAAGCCAGAACACTGTGAAAATAATATCAAAAGCTACCTAAAATAACAACTATTAAATAAATCTACATATATACACAATCCTGTCTTTGGTATTTAAAAAGCACCCAATCACTGCAACGTGTAGGCACTTTACTATCCAGTAACAATGACATTAGAGAAACTGGAAGATGCGTCTGACAGCCAACAAAACCATTCTAATGATTTTCTACTTCTAAAATCAATGTACTGGACATACTGTTATCATAAGAGTAAAGCAACTGTATTACAAACACTGCAACCATATCTGAAAATAGGAGCCAGATACTCTAGCATAGCTCCTTTGACTTTAGTCAACCCATATCAGTTTACACTAAATGGGGTTCTAGCTTCAGGTTTCTAAATAAACCAGTTAATCTGCTCCATAGTTCTCAGATTGGTTGGGACCTTCTCTTTTTTCCCTCTTAGAGAAATGAGTCTTGTGGCCTAAAAATTGTTTTGCTGCTGTTGACTCAAAAACCGCAGCTGGACTTAAACTAAGAACTTCTACTTAGGCTAATATTCTGATAACTTTCTATGGAATGAACTTTGCAAATGTTTGTGAATGGCTAGCACTTACTGGAGAACGAATGGCTATCAGCAAATCTGGGACCCGATCTTGCAACCATTACTTTTGAAAGCATCCCTCTGAAATTAATGGGACTGCTCAAATCATAGAATATCAGGGTTGGGAAAATCTGTAAGGACTGTTTGTGTTCTAGGTACAGGCACTTGAAGACACTGCAAGATTTACCAGTCCCTTCAGCACCTTTGAGAGCTGTTTTCTCAGTGGATGCCCAAGAGGAAGTGGAAACATGAAGCTTGAAAAAGCCACCAGAGACTAAGCTGATGTAATTTTTCCTGCTTGCTTTTGTTTTCCTTTTCTCTTTCATGTCATTTATCTGTCTTTTTGTCTTTGTCCCAAAATTATTTTTTGTAATTGTACTAACCAGTTTGAATGGAGGAGTGTTTGCTCTAATTAAACTCTGAAGGGATTAAATTCTTGTGTTCTCAATCGCCTTCCCTGCACAGAAGAATCAAGGTCTCAACTTCAAAAAAATGCTGTGTTCAGAGTAAATTAAATCCATTTCTCTATTTGCATAATAAAAGGGGGACAATCCACACAACACATCAACCAAACTGCCTCTCCTCCACCGCACAAAGTATATAGGGTTTCTGTGGCATGCTTTAGACCCGCAGCCAAAGTAACCCCTTCTGACAGGAGCAAAAGGGAAGCAGTAGCACTTACATGCCTGCACAATCCTCTCCGGGACTGTCACAGTCCCTGCTCAGCCTGATGGCCAAGATAGGCAAGTGAGCCCTGGGTGAGACACTGTGAATATAACCAGTGTTTTCCCAACATGGCCTGAGTTTGTCCTGGCTTGACTGACAGCTGGCAAGAGACTGCATAGCCCCAATAGGGTCTCCAGCTTATGGCACTGGGAAAAGGGGAAAACAGAACAGATCACCCTAAACCCTTAATTTCAGAAGTTATGCAGGGATTACTAGAGCCCTTGGGCTGTAATAACTCTTGGGCCTCCAGGCAGGGATTTCCCTACACAAACCCCCGGGGGGCGGGAGGGAGGGATGTACACTCCCCCCGAATTTCCCCAACCCCCTCCTCCCCCAGTTTTGTGAACTAATTACATGCAGTGCTGCCAATTTAGTGATTGTTTGGACATTTGAATTGAAATTGAAACATTAATACACACTTTAAAAGCATATAAAGTGTATGATTAAATACGTGTATCTGAAAAAGTATAATAGATTTGAAAAGTATGAACATAGACTAGCTTCCTTATAAAGCTGTTGTTTTTTATGACAATGCATTCGTTTCGGTGATGTTGGCCAACCTAATAATTTCAAATTATGATTTGTAAGCAAAGTCTAAATGAGCTCTCCCTGACAGCTAGTGATGAGCTGGTGGCTGGGGGGAAAGGCTTCAGGACCAGATTGTATTTACATTCACACCTAATCTACCTAGGTATCCGGCAAACAGAGCTGTGTTGCCCAAGTGATAGATTTTGGCTGGGGTTGGGTTACAAATCACTTGAATGCGGGGGTAATGAAATGTTGTTATTCTTATTGTATGAGTAAAGAGCAGTAGAACAGTATTTAGCCTGTGCTGATTGAGGGCATCAAGAAAGAGGATGGGGACAGGTGTTTTGCTTGATGGTCTGCCTGAGTTACAAGTACTATTTGACCTGCCCCTCTCCACTGTTTAAAGACAGAGCTGATTAGGCTCCATAGATAGTCTCTTGTTTTGTTAAGTGACCACTTCAGCTGGAATCACTGATAATCAGGTCTAAGAGCTTAGACCTACTGTGGGACAGTGTTTCTGTGGAAGAGACGGCCCAATCTGCACTAGCAGCGAGGTTCCCCCACTGAGAGCTCAGCTGAAATCCCTGAGAGCTAGGTGGAACCTCAAGAGACCAACTCGCAGAGGTCACAGTGGCAGGTGGCATCAGAAGGTGATGGCGCAGGGTCATTGGCAACAGAGCGATGGAGTGAACGGTGGCACAACAAACAACAGTGGCCAGAGCGAACAATGAGCAGCTGGAGGAACAAGCAAGGTGCCTTCTTGCCCCCCACCTGGAAGGTGAACTCATGTGAAAGCACCTCTGAACTTTGAGTCTCCACTGACCAAGGACAACACCGGTGAGTGTTAATGAGGCTGTTCAGAATGCTGGAGACACAACACAGTTCACGCAAACAAACATGGCTGTGGCATCATACTTTCTATTTAAGCAAGAGATACCACAAACTACAAACTGGAGGCCAAAGTTAAGTGCATTGTCACTTGTTCATCCTGCAGTTGAACACTGGTTCCAAACAAGACCAGCAAGAAACTCGACTGGCTAGAAGCATGTAGTGCAACAGTGAAAGACTCAACAGCTGAAAGAATGAAGAACTCTCACCAGATTCAAAAAATTTGCATACATGGCTGATGAATGCACCGATGTAAATGGGAATCAAGTATTAAGTCGTTGTGTACATTATCTTGATGTCAGTGGTAGGCCAGTATGCATTTCTAGATGTTCAAGTTATAGAAGACACATTGGCTGCATCTGTGACAACCCACAACTCAGAAGAGTTAAATGATTGTTAATTGGACCCCAAACAGATGGCTGCTTGTGCATTTAATGGAGCTGCAAACTTCTCTGGAAGACATGGTGGAGTACAAGCTTTGCTCAGAGAAAAGTGTAACCCTAATCTCTCCTATGCACACTGCAGAGGCCATCTACTCCAACTAGTGCTAGTACGAGCTGCAGACTCTTCAAAAGACATTAAAAAAGCTATACATTTAATGTCTTCATTATGTTCTTTTTTCAACAAGAGTCCCAAAAGACTGAATATCTTGGATTTAGAATATCTTCTTGAATTTAGAAGATACACTGGGACTGAAGTTCAAATTAGTCCAACCTAGGAAAACCTGCTGGCTTTCTCATGAGTGATCCTTGGCCGTTGTCTTAAAATTACCCCAGCCGTTGTTATTGGCTTTGGAAAGTATCTACCAAGATGGAATGGATCTAAGTAGTGAGGCTGATGGATTACTTTACGTTCAGAGAAGGCTATTGCCATTCTCTCTCTTGTAAGTCTACTGTTGAAACCACTTGGATGATTAAACAATGCCATCCAGGCATCGGCTACAACAGTAGTAGAGCTTTGTCCAGCAATAGAAGCTACATTTGGATCAATCAGAGAGCTATCCATTGAAAAAGTAATGGAAGAAGCAAAGTCTTCAGTCCAGAAGTTGACTAATGAAGGCATTTATATTGAATCCTTTAAGTGAAGAGGACAAGAAGTGTTTGTTAAGACAACTGAAAAAGTACACAGACTTGATTCTTAAAAATCTACAACAGCGACTTCTAGATTCTACTCAAACCTCTATGTAGCTTTTACAGACCCCTGTCCTATAAAAAATACCAACAGTTGAGTGGAGTGAGGCACTACCAGCAATGGGGCTGCCATGTGCTCAGGACAGAATAGAGAATTTGAACACAGAGTGGAATATCATACGACGAATGAATGAAGATTTGACTTCAACTTCTTTTTTATCATGACTAGTGGCTCGAACCGATCTTTATGCTATGTTTCCTGGAATGAAAGAAGTAGGAATTCATCTCTTGCTATTACTCACAGTCACAAAAGCTACAGTTGAGCGTTCTTTTTCATCACTGAACAGAATTTTATGTTCTGAAAGAAGTCACCTTCTGCCTGATCATGTGAATGAACTAATGAGCATATCAACTGAAGGAATGGAAGTACCGGACACACAAGAAGCCACCAAAGATGAACGCATTGCATTTAAGAAGTTCATTAAGACAGTTGTGCAAAATTATAACAAGAAACCAAGAAGGATGTAGATGTAGTGCTTCATATAAGCCTTGAATAGCCAACTTAAATTTGTGTGATGATTTTAAAACATGAGTTAAATCTAATAAAATGGTCATGAAACATTTCTCAGTTTTTACTATGGTGCCATACTGCCCACCTTCACCCTCATGGTCTCATCCCCCATAAGCCCTGACTCCGCCCCCTGAAAATTCAAACACACTCCCCTCATTTCAATTCCTGAGGAAAACACTGCCTCCAGGGGTTGGAAACACTGCCTCCTGAGGAAAACACAGAATGGAAGAGGTTGGAATCTATGCAGAACGTTACCAAGGGGTGAAGGAGCAGTGGCTAAAGGAGATAATTTCTAGCACTTCTCAATCTCCAGGTAGCTCCACGCTTTACTCCTGGGAAGCAGATGATTCCTCTCCTCCCCCTTCCTCCCTGGCACATTAGGTTACAAACCACAGTTAGGACTGCTTGGCCCCATGAGCAGCCAGTATTAAATTGATCTAGTTTAGGCTATTTCTTTTTAATAAATGCAATCGTTTTAATCAAATTTGCTCAGAGGGTAGAAGATTAGTTAAGAAGAGAGGTAAATGCAACATTAGATTAAGGTATCACTGGGGATTAAAAATGTAATTTTGGTTATTACCAGTTGTATACTATAAATAAAGAATATGCAATATGCAATTAAATGCAGCACAATATGAACACCGATGGAGAAAAATTAATCTGATATGTAGGGCAGAAAGGTCATGAATACTTAAACCCAACTCAGTTTTGCTTTGCTCTGTTCATTTTCTCTCAGAGGCAACTCGGAGTTTAAATATTTCTGGGCGCAAGGAGAAAGTTCTAAGGACTAAGTTCTGCCATCCACGAACATCACCTTTGAATACAGCAGGGTAAGAGAGCAAATTGCTCTCAAAAAGCAAGGTCCCAATCCTGCAGTTTGTTTTGTGTGGGCAGATAGCTCCTTCCTGCAGCCACTTGGAAGATAGTGGGACAGAGCTGCAGCAGTTCAGCTGCATGCATCGTGTAGCAGGATCAGAACGCAATGGAACAACATACAAGGGTGTAAAAAAAAAAAAAGGATGATTTTTTAAATTTTAAAATAAAAGGCTTCCTCTATCTCAGTGATAAATCTCAGAGATTGGAATTTATTATTTGATTTGACATCTAGTATGCACTAGCCAGTTTCTCCTTATCTGTGAGGCCATTCGTTTCTCTATGCATCTGACGATCTTTTAGCAATGTCAGCAATGCTGGGCTAACATGCATTTTTCTCACTCCCCTCCCCGCTGATAATATCTACAAGCATCACAACCACCCCTGGAAAAAATAAACGTGGACCTAGGCTACTTTTGTAAAACTATTAACAAACATATAACAGCTGAGTAACAAAAACACATAAAATACTCAGTAATATCCACTAAAATAACCAGCAACTCCATTTATAGCTGTTATTTTTTTTCTTTATATGTGATCAGTCTCCTCCACTAGTGTTTCCCAAACTTGGGACGCCGCTTTTCCAGGGAAAGCCCCTGGCGCGCCCGGCCGGTGTGCTTACCTGCCGCGTCCGCAGGTTCGGCCGATCGCAGCTCCCACTGGCTGCGGTTCACTGTGCCTGGCCAATGGGGGCTGCGGGACGCGGCGGACAGCACATCCCTCGGCCCACACCACGTCCTGCAGCCCCCCATTGGCCGGGCACAGCAAATCACGGCCAGTGGGAGCCGCGATCGGCCGAACCTATGGACGGGGCAGGTAAACACACCGGCCGGGCGCACCTGGGGCTTTCCCTGGACAAGTGGCGTCCTAAGTTTGGGAAACACTGTCCTACATCACTGGTTATTTTGTCTGACTTAAGTACAAAGGGTTGCATTTGAATACATCTTAATTTTTCTATGAATGCTAATACCGCTTAAAAGTCCAATCCTGCTCTTATGGAGCACTGAAAACCTGTGGCTCACCAAAACCATTGAACGTAAAATCTCTGCCCAAGTTTTGAACTCTGTAACATTTGTTTGCAATTCATAATAGGTGTCCAACATGAAGGGTTTTTCATGGATTCCAAGGCCAGGTTCCAAGGTTATCAAATATTTGTTCCCCATGTAGATACATATAGACTGCGATCAAGTCACACCTGAACCTTCTCTTTGTTAAGCTAAATAGATTGAGCTCGTTGAGACTATCACTGTAAAGCACATTTTCAAATCCTTTAATCATTCTCGTGGCTCTCCTCTTAACCTGTTCCCATTTACAAACATCATTCTTGAACTATGGACACCAAAGCTGGACACGGTATTCCAGCAGTGCTTGCACCAGTAAAAAAATACAGAGATAAAATAACCTCTCTACTCCTACTCGAGATTCCCGTTTTGTGGTTGAGGCTCCACACAGGTGCAGTCGTCTGCTGTAATGCAACAAATTACGGAACCAGGCTCTCTCTATATTTTTTTAAACTAGCACAGCAGTTGGATGTAATGGTTGGGAGATCTTTTCCCCACTCCTGTACTTTTTTCCCCAAAATATTTTGTTAAACATGCCACAGTCCAGATCAAAATTGTTTTATGGATTATTAGTCTTTTGTCTTCTGAATTCATGAACCCAATAAGAGTCCATCAATTTCATCAATCTGATAACAAATTTGTGAATTTGATAAGACTGTCAACAGGCGTTTGGTTCTTTTGAAACTCCTAAAATATGTTTTACAATCGTCTTCAGCACTTTCCTGAAAGCAGCAATTTTTTTCTCAGTTTCATGACACCATTCATTTTATCCTTCCAGAATAATTATATATTTTGTTCATTATTATCCGCTTACTTCAGCCCAGGCAATCTATTGATACTACTCTTCTACATAATGCTTCTTAAACAAATTCAACTGTATGTGTATGATAGATAGATTTTAAGGCCAGAACGGACCATTATAATCATGTGGTCTGACCTCCCGCATAACACACATCATAGAATTTCACTCAAGTTCTGCATCAAGCCCTTAACTTCTAGTTGAGCTAGTGCATATCTTTTAGAAAGACACATAATCTTGAGTTAAATACTTCTTGTGATCAGAGTCCTTCATTTTCCCTGTGTTGTTTGGATTTGTCTTTATATGCCTGTCTGCTAAGGAGTTCCCAATTTAAGAAATCATCTCCCCTTGTAGATACTTACAGAGTTTGATCAAGTCACCTCTTAACCTTCACTATGATAAATTAAATAGATTGAACTTCTTAAGTATCTCACTGTAAGGCAGGCTTTCCAGAAGTCAAATAATTCTTGTGGCTCTTTTCTTAACCTATCAATTTTTCATTGTGTGTGTGTGTGTCTCACTAAGTATCAGTTATTTAAGGAGAAATATCAATAGATCCCATGGGCTGGAGAGAACAATTAGCAGTGAAAATTACTACCCCCAAAACTCTATATTTCCCCTTCATGATGTGTCCTCAATCTGACCCATTTGTCCTCAATCTGACATCTCTGTTCCATGGTGTATATGGGTCAGCCAATTCCACTACTACTCTGTTCCCATGGTGCATGCTTGAAGAAAATATTCTGTTAACTGTGCTGTATTGCATTTGGTTATCTATCTAAACATTCACATCGCTTCATGGGAAATTCTCTTGTGGTGTAGCTTTTATATCTAGTCTGCCATAAAAGGCTCTTGTAGCCTTTGCACATTAATAATGACCTCTGCTATACACATTTCAGTGCTTCTACTAATTTATTTATTCACTTGTTTGCTTACTTATTTAATGTGTTTTTCTATCTAGACCGGAAAATGATAGCAGAGATATAGCACAGAAATAGGTCACGCTAGGAACGTGGCACAGTTTCATCTACCCCACTGGAGTGGACAATTATTTACTTACCCCTTATGTGGTGTGACCCAGCTCTGTGGATTTGGAGCTGAGTTTATTTTGTTCCTCAGAACCCAAATTAATCTCACATAGACCTTGTGGGATAGACGTTAGCACAGGGAAAGACTGTCATCCTTTTCCATTGTGTTCATAGAGAAAGCCACTGTGGACTTTGTTCTTCTCATGTTATATTACAAATTATAGGGAGAGATTGGTAGGTGATGATAAAAATTAACTCCCCAAGGCCACTTAAGCATAATCTGAATGCAGCTGAATATGGACACTGGAAGTGGAATTGTGCAGCTCACTACACTGCAATCCACACTTTTTGACTAACTCTTCCAGCCAGTAAGTGCACTCAGAGATAATCAATCATCCATTTTACTGGCATCTCCAGAAACATGAGCCCTGATTGGTTTCAATACTCTTCAGGGAGAAAAGCCCCAATCTTAGATCAAGGGAGTGGGCGTCGGAACACTTGATTTTATTCCAAACTTTTCCACAAGCTTGTGGTGCATCATTGCCACATAGGCCAAAATTTACAAACATGGGTGCCTAAATTAGACACTGAAATAAATGGCCTGATTTCTAGAGGTGAAGAGAATCCATCACTTCCCTTAAGCTGTTCCAGTGACTAATTGCCCCTCACTTTTACAAATGTGTGCCTTCTTTCCAGGTTGAATTTCTGTAGTTTCATTTACTTCATTTAGTTGAATCCAAGTGCATGAATGTAGGAATCTGTGTTTGAAAATTTTGGCCTGCGGCCACACATAAGAATAAGTTACCTTACAGTTGTAGTAAGCTATTGCTGGCTATTAAAAATGCTCTACAAAGAAGCTCCACTGGGTCAGAAACATGAATATATGTAGAGAGAAATTAATCTGTTCTTTCAAGTATTGACCATTAGAAAATATAATTGCGGGGGAAGAAGGGGGCTCTGCAAGCATTCTTGGAAATCAGAAAGGGGTAGCATCTTCGCAAGGCACTCTCATGCACCAAGTTTCTTCTTACAGGTAGGAAAGAAGCTGTAGATCTCTGGATGCACTATGTGAAGTTTATTTCAGCATGAAGAGTGATCAGTAATGTAAAAATACTTATTTTGAAAGTTAGATCTTTTGTGGATTTAAATATCATGGTTGGGATTGTTGTTGTTTTTTTAAAGGGAATATGTATTTGCAATTTTTAAAAAAACACTACATGTGTAGCTTAATTTTTTTAATTGTCCCTTTAATTGCATGCTGGACATGTTGGTTGGGGAACTCCTTCTGGTGATAACTGAAGATAAAGTGTCGTGCTTTTAGGCCTATCAGCTGCATTCTACACCACTGATTATGAGGTGGTGTTGAGCTCTTACAGGGACATGTAAAATTGCTTGAATGGCTCTGTTCCTTTCTAAGTGATCCCACAAGACAGTTTGAGGCAACTGTTTATTTTCCTAGAGGGGCTCTTTCATTTTGTCATCTCTCCTGTTCTATGTGTACATGGAGCCAACAGGGGGGCTAAGGAGGAGGGGTGAGTTGAGATATCTTCAGTATACTGAAGACACCCAGCTGTATAGCTCCATGTGTTCTAATCCTACTCATGCAAGAGATTGCAGTGCTTAAGAGAGATTGTGAAAGGCTCAGAGTTAAAATCTCAGATAAGACCAGGATAATAGTTATATCAGCACCTGTTTGACAGACATGATCCCAATTCAGGAAAGCGCTTAAGCATGTGCTTCAGTCCTATTGAAGACAATGGGATTTAGGGTTTACGTCAACTGTTTGCTACTAAGGTTCCCAATGTGGGGATCCTGTTGGATCCCCAGTTGCTTCTGGAGTCAGGTAGCCCTTAGCCACCTATGTATTTTCTGTCACTTGTTCTTACCAAGAACGTTGCCTCCTTTTCTTTAGGAAGCAGAAATCACCATGGTTATTCACAGCTATTGTCTCCAGTCTGAATTACTGCAATGCACTCAGAAACGGCAGTCACAGCAGAATGTAGCTAATTAAGCAGTGTTCCCCATAGGAGCACATTATGCCATTTGCAGTTCCTTCCATAGAATTGCCAGGTGAAGTTTTAAGGTGTAAGGGTTTTACTTAGTCCTAAATGGTTTGGTGCCTGGTTAGAGATGGCCTCTTCCCCCCTCTCCCCATCATGCAGTATCACTGCAATTAGACTCATAGAGTTTAAGGCCAGAAAGGACCACTAGACCATCTAGTCTGACCTCCTGTATATCACAGGCCTCCAACAGCACCCAGCACCCGCACACTAAACCCAGCAACTGGAATGAAACCAAAGCATTACAACCCGCAGTCGACTAGACTATAATGTGCCGCAGGCAGAGAATAGGAGGGACCGAGGCACACCAGGGCTCGAGGTGATCAAGCGAAAAAGATCCTGTAGGATAAACGGCAGGTATGCGGCTGCAGGATGGTCTCAGTGACAGATCCTTGGCTCTAGAGCTCACTTCCACCCATCGTGTGCTACCATCTGGATTTGGTGACCTTCAGAGCAAGCTTACCTATTTTCCCAGGCTTTTATGGATAGCAGAGGAGAGGGTGATTAACGTTACAAGGTGGATGATAGGAAGGACTGGGCTGGAGGAGCTTTTATGGAAGGCTCATCTTAATGCTCTTTCGACGTATTTGCTTACTGTTTGTCTTCTGGAATTCACCTAGACAGCTATGGAGAGGCACAATGTATTAATCTAATTAAATTCATTTTAAAAGCCTGGGGATTTTGTAATAAATGGTACCTTACTTAACAAAGTTCATTTACAATCCTCCATTTAACCCAGCTATTAAAACTTCACTTCTTCCAGCGACAATACCTAATATTTAAATATTTTAAGTGCCATATACATTTAAGGTTTGCCATTAAACGTTTTCATGGAAACTAAGTACTTTAGATGGAGAAAGGAATTGTTAATTGGTATTTAATACGAAGCCTGTACAGCTTTGGAGGTACGCTATTGAAATGCAGATGAGCCTGGATTATTCAAAACAGGGGGAGAGGCATGAATTTTGAAATGTTAATTAAAAACACATGGGATATGAAAGAGGAGGGGAGGGAATAAATGTGTTGACTATGAGAAATAAAAGAAATCTTTTATAATAGAGCTCCAAAAATAACAGTAGGAGTAACAATGGGGAGAGATGGAGAGCAGAGGAGAGTGCTTGCAGTTCACATGCTAACAAAATGCCTGGTTGTACTGTACACTTGGGTTCAGACAGTCTTATTTATTCCATTGTCCACACTAGATTATTGCACCATCGCTGTTCTCAATGATGGCCCAATCCAGCTCCCGCTGCTGTCAATGGGAGCTTTGCGACTGACTTTACTGGGATGACGATGGGACCCTAAACTAAAACGCATTTAAACTCAGTTCTGCCCATTTGTGCAACTCCCTTGGCAGTGAAAGAAGTCTACTTACATGACTTCAAGTCAGTCATTTCACTTCCATGGCAGTGATATTAGTTTGAAAATTTTCCATTGTATGGACTTCTGGAGAGGGGGGGAGACTGCAAAACGTATTGGAGATGGCTTGGGGCATTAGGGTGACCAGATGTCCCGATTTTATAGGGACAGTCCCGATTTTTGGGTCTTTTTCTTATATAGGCTCCTATTAACCCCCACCACCGTCCCGATTTTTCACATTTACTGTCTGGTCACCCTAAGGGGCATACAAGACATGTCTCCCATGCAGCAAATCGCTCCTGATGTCCCTTCCAAATGAACAAGTTATCTATTCAGAAGTAGCCAGCCACATTTTACCTGTCTGCCAATATCCCTGTTGGCCTCATCACCTGTGATGCCCTCTCTCCACCTCCAGATTAACCCAGCAAAAATAAATAAATAAAATCTAACACATATGGGCCTGATTCTGATTTAAGTTACAGCAGTCTGCAAATCAGGAGTGATTCCACTTAAGTAAATAGACTGCAACAATGCAAGCCCAGGGTGAGATTAGACTCAGGCCTAAAAATATAAATGAAACCCTTATTCAACTGCTAACAATTGCCTTTAGTCAGTAAAAATACACCATTTTTCATGTTGTGACAGTAAACTATATATCACACAGCAGCCATATACACCTCTCCCATATGACAATACAAATATGAACTAATGTGTTCAGCACTTCTGTGAGGTAAGTATCTTTCCGATTTTACAGATGTGAAAACTGAAGCAGAGAGGTAAAAGGATTTGTCAAAGGCCACAGAAGCAGACAGTGTCATTAGTGGACTTGCTCCAAATACTGTGCTCTTAACCATTAGCTTACAAAATTACTGCACTGCTGAGCACATTAATCGACAAGAAAGGAGTGCGGCTTACCTTGGGCAATGATGTTTGGGCACCTCAGCAATGGACATAATAGTAATCACTGACACACAACCGCAATTTTAAAATTGGCGGCATTTTCAACAGTTGTATGGCATGTAGAACATCAGATCCCTCTGCAAAGTACACTGCTGACGTGAACTCATTCATCCCATATTCAACAGCATATGCTTTCCCAAAAGAATGCAACAACTTTGTCATTTAACGTAAGCGAGTTAATTATATGAGCTAATTTTAATTGCTCTGCTATATGCAGGATCAGTGTACACCAGAGTTTTTGTTTGCTTTTTTTGCATTAACTGAAATAAATCAGACATTGCCAGACAACTATGAAAGCATTAAATGAGGTAGCTAATGGATCCAACTACCACAAGGTACTGTCTCCATCTGTTGGCAGGAGGGTATTGAAACACCATTGTGATGTAGCTATTCATCACTAGGGAAAAGCCTTAGAGGGTTTCCAGAGAATGCTTAACTTCAAAGGCATTAACCCCTTTATCCAAAGTCTAATAATAGAGACCTAACACACAGGTGAAAATAACTGAAGAAAATGGTCTCCTCCATTTTCCAACCCCACTACATTAAACAGAGACCCGATGAGCCTCTCACCTTAGGGAAATGCGCTTTGGTGTCCTGGGTCTCCTCTAATTCAAGCACACAAGAGAAGCCAGCAGAGCCTATGTACTGCTGGGAGACACCATTTTGAAAAGCATGTGTGTGGTTTTAGGGGTGCTGCTGATTCATAGGCTCACACTGCTCCAGATGGTGGCTTGTATTTTTTTCCTTTGTTTTTATTTCCTTCTGCTTTGTTTTCCTGTCTGTTCAGGGTGAAGAGTGTTGGTCTTTTTTGCTTTCTGCTAGCCAAAGGATGCAAAGGAGGGAAACTGTTGTAATGATCTCAACAAATAAAAAATGGGGGGGAAAGCAAATACAGGCAAAGGGATTATGTGAAAGGAAATTACACATTGAGGTGGATATGCGTATGTCTACACTGCAAAAAATAACCCTCAGCAGCAAGTCTCAGAGGCCAGGTCAACTCACATGAGGCCATGTTACGGGACTAAAAATAGAGTGTAGATGTTCGGGCGTGGGCTGGAGCCAGGACTCTGAGACTTACACCCATCCCAGGTTATCAGAGCCTGGGCTCCAGCCTGAGGCCAAATATTTACACTGCTATTTTTAGCCCAATAGCATGAGCCCTGTGAGCCCAAGTCAACTGACCAAGGCTCTCAGACCATGGGTCTTTTTTTCTACAGTGTAGACATACCCTATGTATATAGTGTGTTCGATATATTTAAGGGACAGCCACCATATTCAGAGGCCTGGTTCTGCACTTAGTTATACTAACATAAGTCAAGAGCAACTCGGCTGAGGTGAACAGAGATATACTGGTGCAAACGGGCATAGAACCAAGCCAAGAGTATGGTTAGCTCTCTGTTGCTGCAGGATGCTGGAATATGTTAAAATAAGATGGTAAATTTACATTCTAATTCAGATTATATTGATTTGCTGCAGCACAGTGCAACATCCTACACTAACAGGATAGTATACTAATTCATAGGAGTCATTCTGAACAATCTTTATAATCAAACACCTGTTGAGTTTTATAGTCTTAATATTTTTAAGGTACTCAAAGCACAGATTTTCTTTAGTTATCAAATAAGATTTTTCAAAATGAGGCCTTACGGATAACTAAACATCTGTATTTTTATTGCAATTGAAATTAATCCATCTTTTAGAATTTAGCATATAATTAGTTCAATTCTAATTTCATCTAATTAATGGATCATAAAAGACTAGTTACTAAATTCATTAATGACATTTTGAAACTGGCATGAAAATGATATAGTCATAAACTTTTTATGTACAAAACTAATGGACTGTAAAGTTTCATTGTTTCAGCAGGTAATATTGGAATTAGATTATTTTTCTCCTAAAATAATAATTTATTTCAGTATTTTTTGTTTTGACCTTCACAGAAAAGAAAATTGATGTTTTTCTCCCGTAGCTATGTGAACAAAATATAACAGTGCGTGCACACAGGCGCAAATACACAAGTAAACCCCTGCTGGTTACTGGGAATTGCTAGCAGATATTCCTCACTCAGGGACCCATTTTTCCTTACTCAGGAAAAGGAAACTGACCGTGTTCCCTAGGGGTTTTTCCAATCATGGCTGGTGCTCAGATGCTATGGTGGTTGGGGACCAATCAGACTGAAGAGGAAAGAACCTTGCTCCAGTTCCTGCCTTTCCTCAGCAACCTGGCCTCTGGTTTGTAGGCTGAAGAAAAATCAGTAGGAATCCCCTGCTGTCAACCTCCAGCCCAGATCCTCTGTGTGGAGTCTTGATCTTTTTAGAGCCTCCCTTAATGAGCTTTCATCAGATTGATACAGGAAAAGCCCTTCTAGAGGGCTAGAATATACTCCACATCCAGCACCGCACTGCTATTCAGCTCTTCAAAAGATCTACTGAAATCGGATTGGCAAACCCTAAGGTCCTTCTGCAGTTTTTACCTACTCCTTAATCATGCAAAATCCCATTGACTTGGGAGTTCGGTTTGCCTGAGATAGTGCCTCAGGACTTGTCACAGTGGAGCTTCTTCCTGAGTAAGGACTGAAGGATTTTTACCCAGAGGGAGGACACCTGGTGCTGTGGTTGTAGCAAAATGCCACTGCTGACATGAAGAGAGTCCCTTCTCCTGTTGAAGTACATTGATTCAATTATTGGCTACCCCATCTACATGAATAATTACCTGAAATTAAACCTAAAATTAATGTGATTAATTAGCTTTTCTTAAAAGAATTCCCCAGCTGTGAGCTAATTTGCCAACTCATATAATCTTTATGGTACACTGTCAATCGTTATTGAGGACAACATATATTCAAGAGCTAGTGCAGTGTACAGAACATCCTCCTCCTTTGGAGGGTTTTAGCTTTTACATACAGTTCGCTTTCTTTTCCATTCCATAGGATGGCCTTGATTCTGCTGTTGCTCTGCATGCAATACTTTCACGGACTTACCTGGGAGTTATGTGGAGCCAGAACATTAGAGCTGCAGTCTTTTAAAAGATCAAATATTAAAATTTAAATATTAAACTTTTTTTTCTTTAGTGCAAAAATACCCTGGCGGTGTTGATGTACAGTGCAATAACTTTTCTACCTACTGGGGTTACTTTCAGAATTCAATGTTACTAAAAGAAAATGTTTTACTAAATCCTTTTAACTATTATTATTTTCAAATACTAATATGTAGGTGCAAAAGTTTACAGGGATAATAAAAACACAATCCCTGCTTCATAGGCCTGACTGACCTTCATGGACCACTAATTCTGGAACTCATAAATAGCCAGTATGGCCCCTGGCCTAAATAAAAGAAGCCTCAGGGCTCTTCTAAATTATGCCTTGTTGCCTACAGCCTCAAGAGGGTATACCAGCAACTAGGAATTAGCCCAATGCTAATGTTCATGCTTCCTTTGCTTTGGCCATGCTGCCTGTGCAGGGAGTTGGAAACGGGGTATATTGTACAGCTGACTCTATGCCACCCAGGGAATCCGACACAGGGGAAATTCCAGCTATCCAGATACCCCTGATTTCCAGTCCATTTTTAACTATGGAGCAGCAAAAATGAGCCATAATGGAGTCAGGCCCCAGCCTCTGTCCCAAGGAGTTTATAATCTATAGGCCTGCTCCAACTCCTGGTAAAGTCATGGAAAGACTCCCACTTACTTCAATTTAAAGAACCGATGATATGACTGACACAGGGAGAGATGACATCAAGCAAGGCGAAAGTCTTAGCTCTACAACCTATAGAAATTACTACTGCATCAACTATAAGTTTTAGCATTCATAAATATTCTTCTCTATGAATGACTCAAGCAGTCTTGTAGCTAATAAAAATATATGCACCTCTGGTTTATTTTTTTACAGAAATTGAGGTCAATAATTAGTTTCCTGTTTTGGGGTTTGGCCAAAGCAGGGGTTTCTTGGTGCATTAAGCAGGATTTAATATTTTTAAATAGTTATACAAATCAGAGATATTTAAATAAACTTGAAATATGCTTGCAACATAGTTTCTCTTTTAAATAACATTTGGGTCTCGTATTTCATTCAGCGAGCTAAAAATGACTCCAATTACTTAATTCTCTTATTTACATAAATAATTATTAATAGATGTTATGTTACCATAATGCACATATGAATATATCTATATCAAGGAGGAGTAATCAATGCTTCCCCTTAATGGGAAATCAATGGGAGTCTCAGAGCAAAATTTAACTCAGTCTCAAATTTATTTTTGAATATTTATTCCGAAATCATACTATTCAAAAAACAATAAAATGTATATATGATAGCTATGGATTTAGCTTAAACACTCTGAAGCAATCTGGTAGCACACCACCCGACAGATATACACAGATTTACACAACAGATGTGAAAATAAGAAAGAAAAACTTGTAGCACCTTAGAGACTAACAAATTTATTTCAGCATAAGCTTTCGTGGGTTAGTACCCACTTCATCGGATGCATGGAATGAAACATACAGTAGACAGATATTTATACAGTCAGAGAAACATGATAAGGTGGAGGTGCATAGACCAACCTTAAGAGGCTAATTAATTGAGAGGAACCATAACAGCAGGGGAAGAAAAACCTTTGAAGTGATAAACAAGATGGTCACACAGGTGTGAATGAGGATCGTTAACTTAAGGGAAATAGATTCAATTAACGTAATGGCCGAGCCATTCGAGGTCCTTATTTAATCCTGAGGTAATGCAATCTAGTTTGCATATCAATTCGAGTTCAACAGTTTCTCTTTGTGTAGCCATTACGGGTCATTGAATCATGAAAGCATCTTTTAAACAAAATTATAAACATAGATTTTCTGACAGACTAGCATTTGCTCTAAAATGGACCTTGCCAGTGTCTTACATGCCTTTGTGACATCCCAGTTGGGTTATTGCCAGGCCAACCCTAGGGGGCTAGGCTTACGTGTCTCCTCCATAGCAAGTTGTATCATCTCTGCTTTATGGCAGACAGCAGACTATAAAAGAGTTTATAGTCTGCATGAACTCATTCTACCTCCTGGCCAATCAGAACCTAAAGTCTGGTGACCTTCTTGGCACCACGTAACGTTCATCTGTTCATGCAGGGTAACATTTACCTAAGTGATTTAAGAGCCTAAGTCCCATTTTCATAAGTGACAGAGACTTGAGGCTAGATTTTCAAAGGTATTTGATGCCTAAAAATGAAGATAGAGGCTTAGTGGGATTTTCACAAGAGTCTAAGCAGATTAGGTGCCAGGCTTCCGAGGACCAGATTTTCAATGGGAGGTAAAATACCTAACCTGCTAAGGCATTTTTGAAAATCCCAGTAGGTGCCTATCTGCATCTTAAGTCACCTAAATACCTTCCAAAATCTGACCCTTGTAAATCTAAGTCACATTGAAAGTCCATAAGAATTAGGCTGCTAAGCCACTGTATATGGGTCAGGGAATATATACTAGTTTTCAGAATAGCCTTCTTTAAAAAAAAAAAAAAGTTTGGAATATCTTCCATAATATTTTTGTTCTATTTTACTAAGAACAACTCCTCCCTGGGACAGGTTTTCAGTTTGTGCTTGAACATGCACATGTCCTTAGATAGGCAATTCCTGGATCAAGCCCCGGCTACATCAAAGACCAAATTTCAATCTATGAACCACCATGACAGCTGCGCTTCTATGGGACAATACAGATCACAAAGCCCACGACGGCATATATGACAGCTGAAGGCAAAAGTCTTTCAGTCAATGGGATCCAGCTATAGAACAATCTTCCAGAGAAAACTAGGCATGTCTAGAGTCTGCCAAGCTTTAGGAAATGTTGGAAAATCTTCCTCTTTGAGAAAAACTTTCCACTGTGATGTTCACAATAAAAACAAACACCCTTTTTTATTCCCAAACCCCCACTAATATCCCCTTCCAAAAAAGCCACCCTACTCCAAGTAGGTGTTTGAGCCCAAAAAGAGAAACATGCAAGAGACTCTGTGCAGTCTGGTAGGTTATTGCTAGTGATTTTATGCACAAGGTATTCAGATACTATAGTGATGGGCAGCAGTATGAAACAGACAGATTTTGCATACTGAAATAATTAAATAGAAAATATTATAAACTTCAAAAAAGGCCTGTCACTTTTTACATTAACTACAAGCTCCAGAAAGCCGGGAATTTCAAGAGTTCCATAAACTCATCCTCCACATGCCTATATTCTTGCACTAATTTTCTGGACAGCTGAGGACAAACAGGAGAGACCCATTCCCTTGTGAGCTTTCACTTCACAGTTCTTGGGCTACGTTTTGTGTCACATCATTTGAATATTGTTTCAAGACAATATACTTTTCACATTTAACATATTATTACTGAACATTTGTAAACGGCATGATGGGTGTGCACAGCCTTTTACACAACGAATAAAGATACGGCCCCTTCCTCAAAGAGATTACAATATTAACTGATCTGAACAAGACAGGACAAGAGCAGATATGCAGAATAGGAATATAAAGTAAACAACTTTGTTATGAGTGCTTTGTGATGTTACCTATATTCTAGAGTAATATGTGGTTTTATACCTATCTATTACTGCTGCTGAAACCACTGGAGTTATGTTACAGCTTCTTTATCAGATTGCAATACATTTCTTCACAATTCCTATCTATTTTCAAATTTAAGCAAACTCTTGGGAGCATAGCCATTCGGTATTTCAGCTGATAGCTTAGCAGCTTTGCTGACATCTCTCTCAAGAGAACTTGTTAGATACAATACCTCTATGAAAAGGTTTAAGTAATTGTTTGTTCCATGTCCTGCGAAAGGCAAAACTAATTATGTTCTCATTTCAATGGGAGGCCATCTTCTTTACTAGGACAGCCAGCTGCATTCTATAATGCGACAGACTTCAAAAATAGTGTCCTTAATCGAGGGAGACAGTTTTAGTATTTCAGCAGTAGACATCTGAAATGCCTATCATAAAGAAGCTGTAAAAACATCTGAACAGATATTTCTTACTGCAGAGGGTGGAGAGTGAATAGCTAAGGCATCAGGTGGAGAGAAATCAGTAAAATATTTGCATCGGTCAAGCTCCAGCTGACCTGAAGTTAAAGAAAAATCTGAATGAGTGAAACGACGAGAAATGTAATGGGCTTTTCACGTCTGGTTGAGGGAAGCGGTAGAGCTGTTGAAAAACTACTATCTATAAACCAGTGGTGGGCAACCTGCTGCCCGCAGGCCGCCTGCTGCCCATCAGGGTATTCTGCTGGCGGGCCGCGAGACAGTTTGTTTACATTTGCCTGGCCACCTGCAGCTCCCAGTGGCCGCGGTTCACCGTTCCCGGCCAATGGAAGCTGCGGGAAGCAGAGGCCAGCACGTCCCTGCGGCCTGCACCACTTCCTGCAGCTCCCATTGGCCAGGAACAGCGAACCGCGCCCGCTGGGATCTATGGGCAGCTGTGCAAATATAAACAAACTGTCTCACGGCCTGCCAGCGGATTACCCTGACGGGAGGCGTGTGGCTCGTGGGCCACAAGTTGCCCACAACTGCTATAAACAAAAGGTTATAGTGTTTCTTATGGCATAAATGTTCCAAAGGCAGCTGCACCCTGAAAAACTGAAATGCCAGGTATCATCTCCCCAATTTTCCCCTCAGTGGGCAGAAGCAGGGCCGGCTTTAGGGAGTGCGGGGTCCCATTCAAACAATTTTGATGGGGGCCCCCCCTCCGCCGAAATGCCGCCGAAGACGGCGGCAGCGATTGAGCTGCCGCACAAGTGCCGCTAACACGGACATTGAGGGGCCCCTCTTAGGTGTGGCGCCCAATTCAGGGGAATCGGCCTAAAGCCAGCCCTGGGCAGAAGTAGTAAGTGAATCCTCTCCTCTGCATCTCTGGCAGTGGTAGTCAGTATGGTCCCTGATCCCAATCCATTTCACAAGTTCCTATTCATTCTACCTCAACTCATGCGCTGTCCAAGCCTCCTTCTCTACTTGTGTCATTGAGGCAGCAGCATAGTGGATAAGTGGGGAGAGGGAGCCAGCAGCAGCAGTGTGCAGAAGGAGAATGAAGTCCAAGGTATCCAGGAAGGGACTGGCAAAATGACAGGTTATTATTACGCTGATATTCCAAAGAAAAGAAAGAACAACTTTTCCCATTGAGAGAAATTGTGGGGTGCATTTTAATGCTATTTGGCCTACAGCATAATTTCATTTTCTAAAAACTTTGTTGGGGCATTTTGGGAAGTTGAACCATGAGTTTTGTAATTACAAAAGAGAATTCAACAGACTTTACACAATGTATTTAAAAAGTTATTAGGTCCACGTCCAAACTGATCTACCAATGAAATGATCTGCAACTCACAAAAGGATTTTACCTATTCTTTTCAATTATACCTACTTTTTTTATAAACAGCATTATTCCATTATGTGTACTACATGCATTATATATGTTGATGAAAAAGCAATTATAGTATTGTCTAGGGTGAGAAATCCTTTTTCTAGGAAGAGAGGTATACATTGTAAAAAGAACACATGTAGCCCAGGAAAATAATAAAGCTCCTCATAAGGAGCTGAAAGTTCCTGAGTTCTCTGAAGTTTACAAAGTTGGCAACACTTGGCTTGAGGTGCTTTGAAAAGATGGCAGATGTAAGTCATTCTACCACGAAAACACTAGTACATAGCTGAGTGGGGAAGAAGTGGCAGCAGTACTTTCATAGATTCCAAGGCCACAAGGGAGCACTGTGACCATCTAGGAGTTCTGTGGCACCTTATAGACTAACACGGCTACCCCTCTGATACTTGTGATCATCTAGTATGTCTTCTTATACAGGGGCGGCTCCAGGCACCATCAGAACAAGCTGGTGTTTGGGGTGGCAAAGTACTAGGGGTGGCGGGCAGCGGCTGCCGCCCCCCCAGGAGAAAGCCGGTAACGCTGCCCTGCCCCGGCTGAGCGGGGAGGCGCGGCGCCGCTCTCCCGGCAGTGGCAAACCCCGCCCCCCCAGGGGGGAAGCCGACCCTGGCTGCCCTGCCCCGCCACAGCCGGGGCAGGGAGTGCGGGACACAGCACCGCTCTCCAGCGGCAGCGGCCGGCCACCACCCACCCAGGGGAGAGCCGCCCGTGGCTGCCCTGCCCGGCTGCAGCGGGGCAGGGCAGCCACGGGCGGCTCTCCCCTGCGGCGGGGCAGGGAGCCGGTTCGTCCAGCACTGCTCTCCCGCGGCAGTGGCCACCCCTTCCAGGGCAGGAGCTGCCCATGGCAGCCCTGCCCCGCCGCAGCAGGGGCAGGGAGTGCGGGGAGCGGGGCCGCTCTCCAGCGGCAGCGGCCGGCCGCCCCCCAGAGGGGAGCCGACCTTGGCTGCCCTGCCCAGCTGCAGCGGGGCAGGGAGCGGGGGGGAGGGGGCGACCCTGGCTGCCCTGCCCGGCTGTGGCGGGGCAGGGAGCGGATTTGCCCGGTGCTGCTCTCCCGCGGCAGCGGCCACCCGCCCCCCCCACCAGGGGGGAGCGGCCCTTGGCTGCCCTGCCCCGCCACAGCTGGGGCGGGGAGCCGGCTAAGCGGGTCGCGGGTGACACCCCTCTCCCGTGGGAAGCGCCCCTCCTCCCCCAGGGGGGAGCCGGTAGCCAGAGGACGGAACATGGCAGCCGGGTGGCCGCTCCTCCTCAGCTTGTCCCCGCATCCGCCTCCTCCCCTCTGCACCGCCTCCTGCTAGGGGAGGGGAGAGGAGCCGAGCTCCTGCCCGGGCCAAGGAGAAGACCGATGCAGGGATCCAGCAGGAGCCCCAACCACCAGGAACGGCGGTGACGGGAGAGGAGTCCACCAGGGGCCAGATCCACAGCAAGGTAAGAACAAGCAAGCGGGCTGGGCGGGAGGGTCCCCGGGACACCTAGGGAGCTTCTGTCTGCTAGAGCCCCAGAGGCTGCTGCATCCCTCCCCAGCCCTGCACAGCGCCCCGGTGCCTGGAGTTTCCTTCTGTCTCCCTCCTGCAGGGGGCGAGCGACCTGGCAGAGAGGGGCAGCATCTGTCTAGCTAGCCCAGCACTTCTTCCTTGGCTCCTCCAGCCCCAGAGCTCTCTCCATTGCTTACCCCTGGGCTTGCAGCTGGGCAGCCTGAGCGCTGGGAAAATGCCAACAGAGCTGGGGACAGTGTGTGTCCAAGCTTGTGGGGAGCTCTCTTGCCCCGATGACTAGCGCCTTACCTACAGCAAGTACAGTAGTGTGATAGGAGTGTGACATGAAAAATATCATGTCACGTTGTGACATGGTCACTCAAATCATGATTACATGTGTGTACTGTGCTGCCCTATCTATGCCATTCGCGCTAATTTCCGTTTTGCATCGGTGCCAGTGGTTATAGGGCTAAAATGCCGGGACAAAAACGAAAACGACTTTCCGGTGCTGCCTACCGGCAACAAAGAGAGAATCGGCAAAAAGAATTAGAAAAACTCTCTCTTACTTCAAAAAAGTATTTTAAAAAAGTTGACAGTCAAGGAGAAAGTTCTAAGGAATGCATTAAAGGTTGGTCTTCATCAGCTGATGAATAATCATCGGACCAAAGATTATCTTTATCAACTGATAAAGATGAACAACAATCTGACCAAAGATTATCTTCGCTGACTGATAAAGACGAACAATCACAATCCATCCAAAGATTTACTTCTTCAGCTGAAGAGTCCAGAAACAAAGAACTGTTATCCAAATCTAAAACTGAAGAACAATTAGTGGAAAGTGGAGAGACTGACATAGGATTGGATCCAAGTACATGGCCGACAATAATTACTGATGAAATGCGAATGATTATTGTGAAAAAAGGTCCTTCAAAACTAAATCCTTCATCTGAATATCCATTTAATGCGTCAAATCGTCTATTTATGCCATCCAGTATGAAGAAAAAAATGAAAAATGGGGAACACAGGTTAGTGTAGTTTTCTGTTTTTGCTGCAAACTGTTCTGTAACTCGGACATTCTTCTGGCAACTGCAGGTTTTAATGACTGGCGAAATTTGCATCAGCATTTGAAAGAACATGAAACATCAAAAAATCATTTACGCTCATTGACAAATTGGATTGAGCTGGCAAACAGATTACGTTCTGGTACAACAATCGATGCGGCACAGCAACGTCTACTAAATTCAGAAATTCTACGTTGGCAAGCTGTGTTGGAACGTTTACTGGCAATCATTAATTTCCTAGCCGAACAGTGCCTCGCATTCGGTGGATCCTCGGATATTTTATATGAGAATAACAATGGAAATTTCTTTAAATTGGTTGAGTTATTGGCAAAATTTGATAATGTTATGGCTGAGCATGTATGAAGAGTGAAAGACGGAGCGATTCACACCCATTATTTGGGTAAAAATACACAAAATGAGATAATACAATTAATTTCTAATGGAGTGCGTAATGAAATTTTATCGAATTTGAAACATGCCAAATATTACTCAACTATAGTTGATTGTACTCAAGATCTGAGCAAAACTGAGCAAATGTCAATAGTTTTACGATTTGTGAAAACTGATGAAAATGCAGAGGTGAAAATTTGTGAACACTTCCTAGAATTTATACCAGTGAACGAAACTACTGGGAAAGCCCTCACAGATGTAATTCTACAGAGATTGGAACACTATGGAATTCCTTTAGAAAATATGCGTGGCCAAGGGTACGATAACGGCTCAAACATGCGAGGACGACATGCAGGTGTACAGCAAAGAATACTGAATTTAAACAATCGAGCTTTTTTCATTCCTTGCCATGCACATTCACTCAATCTGGTTGTCAGTGATGCCGCCAAATCATCTAAAGATGCTGTTTCATATTTTACCACAGTGCAAGCAATTTACAACATTTTTAGTGCTTCCACACACCGTTGGGCAGTCTTGAAGAAGCATCTTGAACAAAAACTCACACTTAAACCTCTAAGTCAAACTAGATGGGAAAGCAGGATAGACGCTATTAGACCATTCCGATATTCATCAGGAGAGATTTACGATGCACTATTCGAAATAAGCCAGGACTTGTCGTATGATCCTTCATTTCGACATGAAGCTGAAACATTGGCTCAGAAAATGATGCAGTTTCAATTTTCATGTTGCACAGTTATTTGGCATAATATTCTAAATCAAATTAATTTGTCCAGCAAAGTTATGCAGAACATAACCACAGACATATCCGAGGCAAAGACGATTTTGAATAAAACGCTGGAATATTTAAAAAAATACCGTTCAGATGAAGGATTTGAAGAAACTGTCAAAGAAGCAACAACAATAGCAGAGGATCTTGATTTTGCACCGACATTTGCACCTCAACAATTCATTCATCCTCGGAAAAAACCATGACAGTTTTGTTATGAGGCTCATGATGAACCTATTCTTGATCCAAAAGAAAGGTTTAAAGTTGAATGTTTCTATTGTATTTTGGATGTATCTATAACTTCCATTGAAGAAAGATTTTGTCAGTTGCATGGTCATTGTGAAACTTTTGAATTTTTATACGATATTGGAAATATTAAAAATCAGTTTTCCAAAGACGACCTCATGAAGCACTGCGAAGACCTACATTTAGCGCTCAATACTGATAACGCTGCTGACATTGATGCAGTAGAATTGTATGATGAATTAATAGCTTTATCTGAGCTAATAAGTCCTAAAACCTCTCCTCTAAAAGTATTAGAATTTATAGCAAGAAATGATTTTTTCACTCCAAACACTGCTATAGCATTACGCATTCTTTTAACATTACCAGTATCAGTGGCTTCTGGTGACTGCAGTTTCTCAAAACTGAAATTACTAAAGACTAATTTGAGGTCCACCGTGTCTCAAAATCATTTGTCAGGACTCGCATTAATTTCAATTGAAAATACTATTGCAAAAAATTTAGATTTCACTGACTTATTAAAAGACTATGCAAGTATAAAAACCGGAAAATTCTGTTTTCTTTTTTTTTATTTTAAACAGTCAAAACAAAACAAAATTGCAAAGTGCAAACATGTGTAAAAGCCAAAAAAAAAAATGCCGGGGGGGGCGGGGGGGTCACAGCCAAATTTTTTTTTTGCTTGGGGCTGCAAAAAACCTAGAGCCGGCCCTGTTCTTATATAACACAGGCCATAAAACTTCCTTAAAACATTTCCAACAGCATATCTTTTAGATAAAACATCCAATCTTGATTTAAAAATTGCCAGTGATGGAGAATCCACATCAACCCTTAGTAAATTGTTCCAGTGATTATTTCCCTCACTGTAAAAAATTACACTTCAGTTCCAGTCTGAATTCATCTAGCTTCAACTTCCAGCTATTGAATCAGGTCATACCTCTCTCTACTAGACAGAAGAGCCCATTATCAAATACTTGTTCCCCATGTAGGTACTTACAGACTAATCAAGACACCACTTAACCTCTTCTTTGTTAAGCTAAATAGACAGCTCAAGTCTATCGTTATAAAACATGTTTTCTAATCCTTTAATCATTCTTATTGCTCTTCTCTGAACCCTATACAATTTATCAATGTCCTTCTTGAATTGTGGACACCAGAACTGGACACAATATTCCAGCAACCGTCATACCAGTGTCAAATACAGAGGTAAAATAACCTCTTTACTCCTACTCGAGATTCCCCCGTTTATGTATCCAAGCATTGCATTAGCCCTTTTGACCACAGCTTGGCACTGGGAGTTCACATACAGCAGATGATGCTCTGCAACCCACAAATCTTTTTCAGAATCACTGGTTAGCAGGATAGAAACCCCATCCTGTAAGTATGGCCCACATTCTTTGTTCCTGGATTTCTGCATTTACATTTAGCCATATTAACATGCATATTGTTTGCTAGTGCCAAGCTTACCAAGCAATCCACATCATTCTGTATCAGTGACCTGCCCTCTTCATTATCTAACACTCCCCCAATTTTTGTGTCATCTGCAAACTTTATCAGTGACGATTTTATGTTTTCTCTCACAGAATTGATCAAATTGTTATATAGCATAGGGCCAAGTACCAACCCCTGCGGGACCCCACTAGAAACACACTCCTTGGATAATGAGTCCCTGTTTACAGTTACATTTTGAGACCTATTGATGAGCCAACTTTTAATCCACTTAATGTGTGCCATGTTAATTTTATATCGTCCTAGGTTTTTTTAATCAACATGTTGTGAGGTACCACATCAAACACCTTATAGAAGGTCTAAGTATATAATCTCAACACTATTATCTTTGTCAGCCAAACTTGCAATCTCATCAAAAGAAGATATCACGTTAGTTTGACAAGATCTATTTTCCATAAAGCCAAGTTGATTGGCATTCGTTATGTTACCCTTCTTTACTTCTTTATTAATGGAGTCCCATATCAGCCACTCCATTAACTTGCTTTTATTTTCACAAAACTTAATTGTACCAGTATCAACATACTTTCAGAAAACCATAACCAAGAAATGATAATCCAATTTGTAAAAATCTTCATAATATGAAGACAAAATCTCCATTAGAAGAACTATAAGCTTTTAGCATCAAGAGTTAGGCTATCCAAGGTTTCCAAAAATACGAACCTCATGGATGAATCTATTGTTCAGACCATTTTCTATCATGCAAACATAGGCAAATAGGGCACTCATGAGCAAACTGCTCTAGCAGCACTTACAAGCCTCTTTCTACAACCTCTACATGGTACTACAATTGCCAGTATTTAAAAGGGATATGGGATGACCCAGGTAATTATAGGCCTGTCAGTCTGAAAGTATGTTGATACTGGTACAATTAAATTTTGTGAAAATAAAAGCAGGTGCAAAATATTTGCTTCAGTGGATATGAGCTCTCTTCCTTGGTGCATTGAGAAGTAAAGTAATTAAAATGTTCATACTAGGATTGTGAAATATTTTGCTTTGGGCAGCACTGTATATTTACATATTTTAAAAAAATCTCATTGGAACAAATCATGGGCCCACTGAAATCCATGGACGTTTTGCCATTGTCTTTCCTATGGCCAGAATGGTTTATTTGTACAAAAACACAAGTAAGATGTTTTAATAGTAATCCTAGAAAATGACAGCATTGTAGCCACAGCTCATAAAACACAATTTTATAAAGTTCATTAACTAAACCGCTTTAAATGCAATTTATTAATTGGTCAAGCTATTGCTGATCATTTCTTAATTCCTTTCCTGCTAAACCAGTCTACTGGCCTCATACTATTAAAAGCAATGGCAAAATTCCTTCTGAGAAAGAAGCCGAAGTCTTCATCAGATATGCTACAATAGCTAAATACAACAGTAAGATTGCTTTATATTTGGAAAAACAGTATATTGTATAAGAATGAATGTTTAGATGTGTGAACTCTTTTCCTACACTTAATTTAAATTAGATTGTGAGATCTTTCGGGCAGGGACAGTCATTTACTTTGCCATTGTTCAGCTCCTAGAACAATGGAGTCCTGATCATGATTGGGGCCTCTAGGAGCTAAGGTAATATAAATTAATAATAAATAATAATAGAATTCTCTCTGAGGGGTTGATTATGAATGACAAGTAAGTCACGGATGAATAGTGTGACAGAGATGGTGATTTCCGGCAATATCCTGGACAAACCTTACTGAATTAAGTTAAACTTTTTAAATTAAGTTTCAATATCTCAGGAGCTCATTGAATTAAAAGGAAAATATTTGTGTTATTGTGGGATTAAATGTTTGTGTTATTGTGGGATTGTATGTAACTTGTTTAGGAGACTAAACTGACATAACTCAAGTAAACCTTGGGAAGCATTATGCGCTTCAAAGGACTCTTTTAAACAATGGGCTAAGTGAAGAATGAACTGCTAGTTGACTAGTTTTCCTGAGAAATACAGGGGAGGAGGGAAATGCAAATACGCACCTCTGAACCTGATCTTTTGAAGCTTTGCCCTGAAGAGGGGAACTTTGTCTACAAATTACCTCCTCCCAGGATCAAAAAGCACAAACAGAATAAAGGAATAACTCTCTGACTCATGAGGGTTCTTTTTTCTGAGCCAAAGGGGTTATGAACTTGTAACCATAGAAAACCCCCTTGGTGGGGTTTGAAGGACTGATCACCAGCCAGAGCCCTTAGGGAAGTTGAGGTGATCTCGGGGAAACTTGTTAGCATGGGAGTAGGTTCTGCTGTTATTTTAATATGTTTTCTCTGTAATGCTTTTACCTTCAGAATAAATATACTTTCTTAGAAAGAGCTGTGTGTTAACTTAACTGTGGCAATTACCATCTCGGAGGAGAAAAGTAAAGCAGGCCTATTTAGGCTATTGGACATGGTGGGGAATTCACACTGTAGGCATGGTCTGTGCAGCCTGGAAATACCACAGTCAGGAGGGAGAAAGACATATTTCTCTGCCCAAGAGAAGCAATGGCTGGGGAGCAGAAGCCTAAGAGTGGGTGTCTTTGCTAGACCATAGAGGGGAAACACAGGTGCAGTTGCCTTGACAAATAGTTTAAAGACCAGTGGGGTAAAAATCTCAGAGACGTTTTTGGGTAACAGGTGTTTTGAACTAGATCTGAAGTTGATGGACACTTCCTCCATCCCAGTCTCCCACTTTTCAAACAGCAAATTATCACTAGAGTTTCAGTTGCCCAAAATAAATGTATGCACTCCCATCTCCAGCTGGAAATGGCATTCACCTCTGTGAAAGTGAGAGGAGTACTCTGAAAGAAACACTAGTGTAACTTTAAAAGACACAGCATATGAGGAATAATAATAAAAAAAAACCCTCACTTTCATTTTTCCCTTCAATTCCTTCTCCATTTCTTCCCTGTGGGGGAGACAGCAGGAGGCAAAAATGAAGATTGTTGGGTTTTTTATTTTATCTTGTGAGACTTTAGGCTGCTAAATGCTGTGATTTTTCCAAACTACAGCCCAAGCACAAACATTTGTTTGTCTTCTTCCTCTATGCTTTCCTTTAGTCCTAAAAATTAATATCAGAAAAAAACAAAAGCGGCTCAACAGACAAATATAATGGACTTGTTCTTGCACATTGCCCATTGGCATTTGTCAATTAACAGAGCAAGTATTGATTGTCCTATATTGCTTGAAGCAGAAGGCTGAATGTAATGCGGTACGATCAAAGGAACTGTTTTAAGTCTTAGGTGGTGGGTTACTCGCTCTTGCCTGCAGGCACAGGAGACAGTCACAAGGCGAGCTCCCCTTCCCCATGCATTTCATTTTACAACCAGTCCTCACACTCCCTTGTAGGTTCAACACCACCTGCTTTATTTACAACATCGTATACAGGTTCCTGTCCGCACAGCATAAGGCTTTCCCCAAGCGTCTACCTACTCTCTAGGCACAGGGTGAGAGAGGGGGAAGAGATCTCACCTCTCTGAGAGCCTGGTTTCTTTGCCCTTCCTTCCATCCTTCCCTTCTTCCTCCCTGTCTCCCTTTAACCATTCCCAGATGATGAGCTGAATCTTCTTGTTAATTGGTTAATCACCCAGTCCTTAACCAATTATCTCCCCAATTTGACCACTGCAGGGAAGCTTACAGAGTGATGAGTCTACTCCCACTCTGTCCCATGGCCATTCCTGCCTCATCCATGCAAAACTCCCTACAAGATCCTGGGAGAATTGACTGAGGCCTTGGCTACACTTGCAGATGTACAGCGCTGTGAGTTAAACCCGTCTTCGTACAGCTGAGTAGGGAAAGCGCTGCAGCCTGTCCACACTGGCAGCTGCCAGTGCACTAACGTGGCTACATTTGAGGCATTTGCAGCTGTATTGGGAGCGGTGCATTATGGGCGTTCAAGTGGCTGCAATGTGCTTTTCAAATGGGGGGGCGAGGGGGAGTGTGACAGGAAGCGTGTGGGGAGAGAGAGTGGATTTTTGGGGTATCCACAGAGTGTCAGCTCATTATCTCCTAAGTTTACACACCTCCACATCCCCTGCCTCTCTCTCAATCACTGAAAGCAAGCAGCAGGGGCTTTGTTTGTTTTTAAAGAGCAGATAAAAGAGAACTCGGGGAAACGGAGCCCGCCCCCTCTCCTCCCCCCCCCGCCGTTCTTTCCGACCCCCCCCCCCAAGCCAACTTTGCTGCAGCATTCCTAACGGAGCCCGCCCCCGCCTGCAAACAGTAGCTGTTTGCTTCTTTAAAAAAAAAAACAGCTCCAGACGGAGCTCTGAACTCCAACCTGGAAGTGCCGTTTCAAAACAAAGGGAGCTTCCGGAGGTAAGTTACTACGAATTCCCTGGCTACATTGAAGCACCAGCGTTCCACCCACTGCGCAACAAATGTTATTCCTCTCAGGGAGGTGGAGTACAAGCAGCGCTGTATCTGAGGAGATACAGCGCTGCATGTGCCTTGCAAGTGTAGCCAGTTAGTGAGTTACAGCGCTGCAGGCAGTTTTACTGCGCTGTAACTCGTAAGTGTAGCCAAGGCCTGAGTAAGGAAAGCAGGATCAGGCTCAGAGTCCATATTTCTTTTACTAACCTTTTGGATATTTCTTTTATATTCCTATAGCCTTTGCTTGAGCAGGGCATGTGCTTAAGATACCCCGTAAAGAGATGTGACGGGGCATGGCAGTAACCACAAGATGAGAGTGATGACACTGAGTGGAATTTTGCTCTCCCTGGGCGGTATCATGCCTGTTAGATGCAACTCGGAGTAAGAGCCAAACCTCCCAAAGGGAAGCACTGGCAGGCATTCTGCCTCATGGAAACAGAATGCCTCCTTGACTCTCCAGCACACAGGGCAAGCACTTTGGTTACGGGTGCAGCCAGCTGCTCCCTGTGTGCCAGTTCCACTTGGAGGGCAAATGCAGGGGGAACACTTGGAGGGCAAATGCAGGGGGAAGGGGGAGATTAGTTGGGCCTCATCCTTACCCCCTTTGGTTTGCTGTGCACTAAGGGAGTAGAGAAGTAACGTCCCTGCCAGACCTTTACTTAGGTTTAAGGAAGGCTCATTACACCCTGCCCAGTTGTCTACTGTGCACCTACACAAGGGTCAGAGCCGAGCAGAGCCACAGTGTGGGATTATAGACCAGGTGGGTCAGTCTGAGAGCAAAAGCACACGCCATACTATACAGCATAGGCACCGACTCCGTGGGTGCTCTGGGGCTGGAGCAGCCACGGGGAAAAATTAGTGGGTGCTCTGCACCCACCGGCAGCCAAGAACCCCTCTCCCCCCGCCTCACCTCCTCCCCTGAGCGCGCCACGTCCCCGCTCCTCTCCCTACCTCCCAGTGCTTCCCCCGCGGCCGCCACCAAACAGCTGTTTGGCAGCATTAGCACGCTCTCCGGGGGTGGGGGGGGGTCGAGAACGTGGCACTCTCAGGCGACAAGGTGGGGAAGAGGTGGGGCCAGAGCCGGGATTTGGGGAAGGAGTTGGAATATTGGCAGGGAGGGGGTGGAGACTTTGGGAAAGGGGTTAGAATGGGGGCGGAGAAGGAGTAGCAAGAGGCGGGGCAGGGGTGGGGTCTCATGGAAGGGGTGGAGTGGGGGCAGGGCCAGGGACAGAGCGGGGGGTCAAGCACCCAGGGGAAAGAGGGGAAGTCGGCGCCTATACTATACAGGATCGGATCCTGCTCCCCTTGAACTCAGTGGAAAACATTGCAGCGAGCAGGATCAAGCCTATTGTGCACGTTTGCTGGATACACGATTTGGCTTTATGAGTCATATCCTGTGTAACAGTCAAGGGAATAACTAACCTTTCCAATTCATAGCAGGTTTCAATGTTCTGTGTGAAACAGAGGAGAATAAAGTTTGACAAGGCAGGGAGTTCAGGATTTAAAAAAAAAAAAAAAAAAAAAAGGGCAGCTTTTCTCCTGCTACATGTTACAGTATCCACTGATCTGGCTTCCACAATGTATTAAGCAAATTAAAAAAAAAGAGAGAGAGAAAAAAAAGATACATGGAGTTAGAATGAATCTTAAATCAATTTGACACAATAACCAAGGCAATTACACATACCAAATTACACCAGGATTTTATGATGGCGCTCAACTTCCAGTTTACCCTTCTGGGAGGAAACCTTATTTGATGAAGTGACATTTAAAGGACTCATTAACAATTCAGTTCTACCACTTTAGTAGAATCACTCTGAATCAGCTAAAAATATTAGTATAACACAAGGGAGTTGGCGGTCCAGGTGACTGGAAACGGGATTAAAAAGACCCTTTCACTGGCCCAGGCCAGCAGTAAATGAAACTCATTAGTAATGACTCATTACACTGGTTAATGGTCATTCAGCATTATATGAGAAATAAATTGCTGGTCTCAGCCCGGTTCCTAGTGACCACATTACAAAATACACTACTACAACTGGTGTGTTTGTTGCCAGACTTCCTAGACACCTAGAAATAAATGTGTCCTGAAACTGAACTCCCTTTGAACCCTAGAGGAGGTCCCACTAGGACACATTAGCACAACAGCCTTTTAGTACCTGGGCCAAGTCGACACTACATGATTAAGTCAACGTTTGTTAGGTTGACTGCAAGCCACCACAGTAATTACTGCAGTTTTTCTTGGCCAGACAACCCTCCTTCTGTCAGTGGTGTGCGTCCTCACCAGGAGCGCTTGCCTCGATTTAAGAGGGGCAGCGCAGGGGAGGAAAGGCTCCTGTTGACCTAGTTACCGCTTCTCAGGGAGGTGGAACAGCTATGCCGACAGGAGAAGCCCTCTGGCTCGCATAGGCAGCAACTTCACTGAAGTGCTACAACAGTGCTGCTGAAACATTTTAAGTGTAGACAAGCCCTCGGAGAGGCAAAAAGAGGTGGGTGGGGAATTATGATTTTTATACTCTCTCTGCTGGCTCTGCAGAACAGTTCACTATAAAGCAATCCTTTCATTGCTGCCCAGACATCAGTCCACAATGGTCATGGAAACACCCTACATATAATTTGGGGCTGTAACCGTTAATCCAAATCAGCTGTGTCTACCCCATGAAGCAGAATCTAACGATCAGCAAGGATTTTTTGGAGGGAAAATACGGAGAGAGTCACTACACTAGTTGTATCATTCACAAAGAAAATTACAAATAGTAGAGGCCAAATAGAAATTTAAAAGCCTGGTTCTTCAGCCCCTGAACAGCAAGGCAAATCTCACCTATGGACTTGCCGAGAGACCAAGCAAAACCCATAACTTGATAATGCAATATTTCTGTATGCTGTAAGTACCATAATTGTGCAAGAGAGTTTCCAACAAACCATCTTCTTTTTCCTACGGGTGATAAATCTGGCAGCCTAAAACCTCTCCTCACCCTTCTTGGAGTCCTTCTCCTGTAACTATTTGTAGATAGTTAACATAAGATAAGCTCGTAGAAACCACGAATGTCTGTGTTCCCATCCGTTTTGGTGGAACTCAGCAGATTGGCCACCTGAAGAAGGAGCCATTTGTCCAATGGAGAAGGTGAAACTGAAAACAGGCAGGCCGAGTGCACATGTGCCTTAAGGACTGTTCCTCCACAGGCCTATCTCAAGTTGACACCATCCTCACCACCTTAGGCCATTCTCGGTATGTCTACACAGCAAAGACAAACCTGCAGTTGGCCCATGCCAGCCGACTCAGACTCACAGGGCTTGGGGGCTGCTTCATTGCTGTGTACACTTCCAGGATCAGGCTGGAGCCCAAGCTCTGGGACCCTGCCACCTCACAGGGTCCTAGAACCCAGGCGCCAGCGTGGAAGTCGACACAGCAGTGAAAAAGCCCCACAGCCTGAGCCCCGCGAGCCTGAGTTGGTTGACACAGGCCAGCCCTGGGTGTCTAGCTGCTGTGCAGACATACCCTCAGTGACATCTCCCCAAACCTCTGCCAGAACTTATCCTCACGTAAAGCCCACTCTACTTTGGAGCAGAAACTCACGCTGACTCTGGGCAGGACTGGAACAGGTGAGTCCAGAGGGAGATCGGGTGCTTCAGTGTTTCCACTTGTCCATTATTTTAAGATGATCTTTTTATTCTAATAAAAAAAGGGACTGTTTGGGTGAGGTGGAAGAAAGAGGATCAAACCCTTTAGTCTCTTTCCTTCACATGTTGTCAAAATCCTTCCATGCCCAGATCCCTGCCCCACACCAAAATACTCCTCGACTCCAAATCCCAGACTGGTGTCTTGTTTTTCCATTTAAAATATCAAGCCATCTTTATATTGTTTAGTCAAGCTAGATGTATTTAGATCTTCATCCTGCTCTGGACACAGACACGTGGCCCTTTGATTTTGTTAATCTAAATGTTTTCTTTGAAAAATGATTTTCCTTGTAGGACTCTATAGTTATATTAGTTTACAGTGGCTGCCAAAACTCACAACCATCTGTCATGAAAAATATATTTTTTGTCTTGGCACAGAGTCTCTAGTACTCTTCAATCATCATTGAGCAAAAGTGTATTTTCCTCGTATTTCCTTTAAGGCAAAAGTACACAACATTTTTTGTCAATTTTAAATTCTAAGACAAATACTTTCACTTCCAGTTTGCTTCAACCAAATCAGCACTGAGAGACAGTGCAGCCCTTCAGGAGTTTTATTACATAAATATGCCATCTAGAAAACCTATATGTTGTTCTACAGGATTATTTTATAGCCCTACACTATTACCATGGTGAGCTGTAAATTACTATGCAGTCAGAAAAGATTAATTCATTCCTCTCTGGAATTAATATGCAATACTAAAGGATTATGTTATGGTCCTCTTTAATTACTTATTATGCCCTGCAGAAATAGAGAGATACAACTTTAAAATATCATCACATTTATATTTGCAAAATGTTGTTTGCCTTATGTATCATTTTAGTATGACACGTTATGCCACCACAATCTTCCTTTGCCTTTTGCAATTCAAGTTTTTACAGATGGTAAAATCTTAATTACATCTACATACTAAATTAGAGAACTTAATCCGAGTCCTTTCTCAAAGTAATGGAGCACAATGAGTACTATTTATGGGAGTTTTGCCATTGACTTCAGTGGGGCCAAGATGTCACCCCATTTTTAGCGGGTGGGGGGGAAGGGGAGTGATGCTCAGCCATTCTTAATTTTCACTGGGATTTTCAAAGCAGCATAAGGGTTGGTATAATAAATGGAGCTAAAGTAACTAAATCAATTGCAATTCATGCCTTTTTTTTTTTTTTTTTTTAACAGCAGTTCAAGTCCCTGTGTGGACATTCTTATCTTGGAATAAGCGTGCTCCATTTCAAAATCATTCCCTATTCTACTCAATTACATCCTCTCAAAATAGGGCACTCTTATTCCAAAATGAGAGCATCCACACACAAACTTGAACCGAAATAATGGAAGATGTGAATTACAGCCCATTTAGTTATTATGGTTGCATTTACCACGCAGACAAGGCCTAAGGGAATTCCACACCCAAATCCAGTGAAAAATCAATGACATCTGAGCTCCTTTGAAAACCCCAGCCTAATTATTTGCATTGTAACAGTGTCTAGGGGCCCTAATTGGTTAACAGTGTCCATAGTGCTGAATGCTGTCCACATCCAAAGTCCCTGTCCAACAGAGATTACAATCTAAGAATCTAAGGACACATCTACACTACTGATGCTACAGAAGCAGAGCTGCAGTGCTGTAGCTACTAATGCTTCCACTTACATCTCTCTAGATTATCCTGCTAATATGACCATCAGGGGAATGTATTCACCACAGATAAATCCCTCCACCTCCCCATTTATTTATTTTGACCTTATTAAATCAAAGCTTGCATTAGCACCTAAGAGCCAGTGTGATAGAACACCCACCCTCTACCCTTTAATCTTCAGCTTTTAAGAAAATAAACCAAACGTTTCTCCATTAAAGTTGCTTCACAGTTTGTTTTTTGATGGTTAATCTGTTTGGACATTATTAAATGTGCAACGACTTGAAGCAATAATGTCATGGTGATTACCTAACCAAGCAATTTAGCAATTTCCCCTTTCCCACTCACAACCCTAGAACAATTCAGTGGCTTGGACCTGGCCACCGTCACAATGAAGAATGAAGACCCATTTCACCTGGCTACGCTTTGAAATGCAAATTACCTGAACTCAGCTCATTCAACCACACAGACAAGTATCTGGAAAATGTCTGTTATTGCTGCTGAGGGTATGCTTTATGGAGAGCTTCTGTTTAAGTGCCCCTGTTCCCATGAATATTGCTACAACACTTGAAATGATGTTACTGATAAAAGCATCTATACAAAAGTTTCTGGAAGATACAAAGGACAAAGCTGATCGGATGAAGCATGTTATTATAACAGTAACTTGAGGATAAGTCCTGTTTAGTTTTTAATTGCTTCCGAGACCAATTGGATTCAAGGTGGTTATAGGCAATGAACTTTATATGTGACTGCCAAGGAGTTATCTAGGCTGTAATATATATGGCTATTACTAAGGGCTAGATTCCGATACCCTTATTTCATGTTGAACAATACCCGATTTCATGGGTGGTCCCACAGAAGTCAAAGGTCATTCATGGAGCAAGATGCTACTCCCCGTGAATGAGAGTGGCAGAATCTGGCCCTATTTTAACAGAAATGACCCTCAAGGTCTTATTAACCGTCAGGAATTTTAATTCAATATTGCCATTTTAAATGAAGGGGAGAAAAAGCCACAAACAAACAGGGTCATGAACCAGCCCAAAAGTAAAAGTTAAATCCTTCTGGCTCTTCCTTCCCCATCTCTTTGTCACACTGTCTGGAGTGGTTCACAACTGTGAGCGCCACCCTCAGGGCAGAGTGTCAAAAAGCAGGATGGAAACCACAAACTGGCTGTATGTTCTATAATTAGATTTCACCAGTAACAAGTGTGAACTCTCAAAGCACTGTATCAATTTTACCATGGAGTCACAGACAGTCCCCTTGGACATTCCAGTCTATCTTGCCACCCAGGCAGGATGGATTATGTAACAGATGGCCATTTACAACAAAAATCACACCAAAATTCAGATTACTCCCAATCCCAAGGGATTGGTCACTTACTCCAGGTCAGTTGGTACTTTATTAGATCTCACACCAAAGACAATGCCTGTAGCCAATCCTACAGTAAACTAACTAAAGATTTATTAAGTAGGAAAAAAGAAATGAGAGAGTTATTTACAGGTTAAAGCAGGCAAATATATATACATAAGTTACAGTCTATGGTTCCATAAAATGACAAAGTTGTAGTAATCTGCCAGCACTGAATGTCTTTTAGGGCTAACCCAGGTTGACCCTGGAGATCTCTGCTTCTGTTCTGTAGCTGCAGCCCTGTCAGAGTCTAAACAGTAAAAGAGAGATGAAAATTTTTCTTGTTGGGTATCTTTATTTTCTTCTTCCAGCATTCACGCTGATGGGATGAACCCTTTTGCAGGTAGCCTCTTCATGGGTATACGGAGGCAATTAGCAAAATCTTTGTACTGTGTTGTCCCACAATGGCCCATTTAGTTTTGATAGTCCTTCCTGATGGGCAAGAGGTAATCCCTTTCATAGGGATTTAGCATTTTGCACAAGGTACAGTTTTTCCTTGTTTGGCGAGGCTACATAGTTCAGAACAAACGTTTTACAGCTATAGCACAAACACTTCAGCATTACCTTATAGCATGGGATACAGACATTATAAGTAGGATTAATACATGTAGCAATGTACAGGCATTTCATAGAGTCTAAACACATTGTTATAAGTCCAATACCCATGCTAACCATACTAACACACATGAGCTGGACTGGTTTCCAGCAATGAATTTGTCAGAGCTCAGCTGAGGCCTAAAGCCTTGGCAAGAGCTGGCATATGGTCTGCCGGTGTCATATCCTCATCTTCCACCTTTCCACCTTCTTCTCTCTTATTTCCCTTCTCCAGTTCCTTTCTTTTCCTACCGTGAAGCAACCTCTTCTCTCCAGAAAAGCTGTAATTTTTTTTTTTTTTTTTTTTTTGCTTACATGGCATCTGTGAATTAGGATAAAGAGACTGGGAAGACAAACGGAAATGACACATATTCCAATAATTCTCACAGAGAAAAAAAAACCCTGTTGAGTTTTAGAGACAGAAAAGGGAGACTGATAAAAAGGAGTAAGATAAGTCGAAGAATTTAATTTTTTGTTTTTTTTTTAAACAGTTCCCCTTTCAGAGATTGGACAGATCCACTTTCATTGCTTTTTGGATTTTTTTTCTTCACTCTAAGAAAAAAACTGATCATATTTCACTGCTGGCAAACAGCCTGGATATTCTGAGTACAAGAGCCAGTCAGAATAAAGGAATTTTAGCAGCCAGTAAGACTAGCCACATATAGCATACACATTGCATAGCCACAGTACAATTACTGAAAAATAACCAGACAGGTGACTTTAGACACTCCCTGTGCAAAGGGTGTGTGTGTAAGTTACACCATACCAGGAATGGGCTCAGAAAACCCTAAATCAAAGACAAAGCCATGAGTCACAATTCCCTCTCATTTCCCTCCTTGCTCCTGGCAGGTAGTTACTTAATGATGGCCTACATTAGCAATAAATTACTATTCCTACACACTGGCTCAGCTGCACTGGCCAGTGAGGGGTTGGTAGAGCCAAGCCTCTTTCACCTTGCCTTTCCTGGTTCATGCCCTGTCTACCTACTCCATGGAGGGCCAAAGGAGAGACTAGTCTTATTACTCCTGGGTCTGGGTTGCCAGTATAGAGATGTTAAGGGAATTCTTATTCCCTCTGCATCCCTTACCCATGCATAGTCCAAGTCAGAACTTAGTCCACAGTGATCGTGTTAAGTGACTAGTTTGTGCTAGTTATGGTCACCAGCTAATCACAGGTTCCTCGAACTGCACATTACAGTAATTGAGAAATAACTACATCATCTATGTACAACCAACTGCAGCTCAGAGAATTGCACATATGGTTGGGAGGGGAAACCTATGGAGTTATCCACCAGTACATTACAGCTCTCCCACTTCATTCTGATTGGCTGGGACAATTCAATTTCAATAAAATTCCAGATAATATTGTGAGGCTAAATATCACTCCTTTATTAGGAGACTCACATATCAAAGTTTGAGCTGCTGCCCATTTGCCAAATCATAGTTTGCCAAGATCTTTCTACCATTCGGGACATTATAGAAGAATTGCCTAGATTTCTTTGAGCAATACTTGTTCACATTTTTATGTTTCTCTATTTCTATTTGCATAAAACCCATTTTATTGTAATGTTAAAAGCCAAATGTTTTCTGGGGTTTGCAGTTGGCAGTGTTGTACATTATGGTATTTTCATCTCCTCTTCTTCCCCCCCCCCCCCCCCCCAATTTCCTTAGGTACTGTAGTCTGATTCATTATATCAGTGCATCAACCTTACAATGTCTGATTATTACTATTTCATCAGCCTTTGCGCTGGGACAAATCTTTTCTGTTCTTAGTCCTGCTTCACACTTCAGATTTTCTCCTAATTTACAGGTACTGAAAGTAACATTAAGCAGCTCACTGCATCATACCATGACTCTCTTGGAGAGTGCGGTCTCAAGGTATACTGAGCACTCAGCCCAGGTGTCTGTCCAAGAGAACAGTTTTAAACTGTTACGAACTTGAATCAAAAAAGAGGACATTACAAAAACTATTCTAAATATAAATATTTTAAAATCTGTTTTAGGTACTTAATTTTAATTAATCAAAACCTGTTTCTTTTTAACATCATTCTCTGGGTCTGTGAGAACCCAAACACAGCACCACTGTGCGAGTACATGGGAACAGGAAACTGAAACTAACTGTGAAAGTGATGCTTTTGCGTCAAATCTTAATTAGGAAGGAACAGCTGGGGTCTTTCTCCAGTTTAAACAAACAGGACTAACAGTTATTCATATACAAATGTGGCATTTCAGAAATAGTAGCATTTTACTGCTTTTATTAACAAAACTGAAACTAACCAAGTTATTTTCACTGACCAAGGTGAATGAATTACAGGAAGTAAACACACCAGCATGAAAATCAAATAGCAAATCAGAAGCCTGATTATGTTTACTTGTATAATCCAGTCTCCCACTGGATTCCGTAGGAGTTCTAGATGTACAAAAATGGATGACTGGGACCTCAAATTCTTTCAGTTTTAATAGGGCGTTCTTGGTAACAAGGGGAAAATTTAAAATAAAAAAAAGTTACTTTTCTCTTGACACCATCCTTCTAAAAATATATATATTCCATGGATGATACTCACACACACACACACACACACACACACATCTTTGTTAGAGGTAAACCTTCAAAATAGATGCAGTAGATATAGGTATATTAACAGGAAACTGTTTATAATCCAATGCTACAAACACTTGCTTTTCGGTTTTTTGCTTAGCACTTGAAAGTCATTGGGAATACAGTAATAAACCTTCCTCTTGGTGGTATTGTTTGTTACAAACTGTAGCTACTATACATGATTTCCATTGCACTTTACCATCAGAACACTAAACACATACAGAAAATGCATAAAGCTAGAAAACATATGTCATCCAGGTAAGGTTACATTTAAGCTGTATCATTATGAGCCTATATACAATCGCTATAGAAAGAATCATACGCAGAATTTCAGTTGAAGTTGTCCTTGCATAGTAATTTTAGCAAAATACATTCTGTACTTTTGATTCCTAAAAGCACAAAGTAAAGTGCAAAGAGCAAAATAATGACTTAGATATGTAACTGCATTGAAATGACAATGGTAGCTCAGAGGCTCCAGAGGACTGTTTCCAATAATTCTTCAAACTCGAGTTCCAGAAAGGATTTGAATTCTTATGTTATTCAGACTTTTCCAATAAAAGCCTTTTTAAATCGATAATACCCCACTAGCCTACTTATCTAGCCAGAAAACATGTTAGGAGAAATAAGAACTTGCTTATTCTCGGATATTTACAAGCAAGGATATGCACAACAAGAATGTCTTATAGAAAAGTGCATTGTAAAAGAATTAGGGATAAAATGCAACATCTGAGGGAAAGAACAATTTAGGAATATGGCTATGAGTTCCTTGGTAACAAAGAAAAAGTATAGCCATATGCCTTTTATAGGGATAGAACTGTTGTTTCAATATATATTCCTCTAAATAATCATCACATTGATATGTATTTCTGCAGGGAAGAAACTATGAAATATAACTTATTTTGGTAACATTTTCAAATGTGGCTGGCTTCAGACATCTCTGATTTGCACACATCTTGCCTGTTGGATGCTCAAATAGGAGGCAATAACACACTCTTTACCAATGGCCCAAACCGTTGCACAAATATTAATGAAAGGTCACAGACCGAGGTCTTACCCTGGGTCAAATGAAAGAAGCCCAGAACCATCAAAAGCTATTTCCAATGTCCAGCTGAGAAATCTGAAACAGAATAACAAAGACAGTTTGTGACAAAGCTGACACAGTCTTTTGGAAGGAGCAAAATCAATTGTGACATTTTTCATTTATTTGTAAATGCCTCTTTGGCAGTACTCTCACTCAAAACGACAGTTGCCTCTTACAGACTGGGGAGGTGATGGTAAAATAGAGGAATCCTGACAGTTGCTTTAATGAGATTCTGCATTAAGACCACTCTAAAGCTTTCCCCCAACAAGGAGCGTGCCCTTCACTTTCAATTTCGTATTCCCCTAATTTGGAAAGTGTTAAACCTGTGAAAAACTAAAATCACCCTTCTTTAATCTGCCTCAATGCTCCATTCCCACCTCGTCTCCATCTCATCTTTCCCATTATAAGAGGGAATTCCAAACATATATTTCAGTAAGTATAAATGGCATAAAACAACTGTTAATATTTTGCCCCTCTTGCTCATGTTGTGTATGACCTTACTCAATGAACAGTCACATTGAAGAAAAGAGGACTATCCAACATTACTATTCTACATTAGTAAGAATGGCAGAATCTAGCTCTTTGTAATAAGTAGTGTCCCCATTTCTACACTAAAAACATTGTGCTGTTAAAAGTCCCTACAAGAACCATTTAGGTTACTGCCTATTTTGGAAACATTTATAAGCTAAATTTCAGCCTGGATTATAAGTAATTGCTGAGAGAATGAATACTTTGGAGGTAGGAGCAGAGAGGGAATCTTGATTTTTGTCATTGACTGCAAAACAATAGGACAAATTTGACAATATGGAATATTTCTTGCACTTCGCTTACTCGGCTATAGCTTCAGGTTAAGACATTAAACTTCTCCAAAGAATACTTTATGCCATAAATCAAAACAGAAAATTGAGATGCTGTCCTACTTTCCTGTTGGTTTCTATGCTACTGAGCTCTGACCTTGCAGCCTTTTCTCACATGAGATGTCTCACTGAAAATAACAGGACACTACTGCAGCCAGCCCTTCTACTATTAGGATTATTATTATAAACACAACATCCAAAGCAACATGCAAACTTTTAACTTTTCCACACTTAAGGTAGTAATTATTTTAGTTCCCCTTTACATGTTAATACTTCCTGGGTTTATAATAGCAATAACCTCCAGGTCAGGTAGCACTTTCTATCATTCAATGACCAGCTGAGCTAAGAGTCTGAAGCAAATAACTCAGGGGTGGGCCACATCCTGCCCGCGGGCCCGGCTTGCCCGGCCCCTGAGCTCCTGGCTGGGAAGGCTAGACCCTCCCCGCTCCTCTGCTGTCCCCCTCCCCCAGAGCCATGCCGCCACACGGGCAGTGCTCTGGGGGGCGGGGCTGTGCGCTCCGACGGGGCCACACGGCTGCCACACATGCTGCTCTGAGCAGCGTGGTAAGGGGCTGGGGCCAGGGGGTTGGATAAGGGGCAGAGGGTCCCAGGGAGCAGTCAGGGGACAGGGAAAGGCGGGGGTTGGATAAGCATGGGAGTTCCGGGGGGCCTGTCGGGGGCGGGGGGTGTGGATAGGGGTCGGGGGCAGTCAGGGGACAGGAAGCAGAGGGGGTTGGATAGGGAGTGGGGTCCTGGGGGATGATTAGGGTCGGGAGGAGACGGTCAGGGGATAAGGAGCGGGCGGGGGGGGGGGCTTGGATGGGTTGGGGATTCTGAGGGGGGCAGTTAGGGGGCAGGGGCCAGGCTGTTTGGGGAGGCACAGCCTTCCCTACCCGGCTCTCCATACAGTTTTGCAATCCCGAGGTGGCCCTCGGGCCAAAAAGTTTGCCCACCCCTGAAATAACTCCATTAAGCCGGTCAGTAAAATTTCTAGGAAATTCCATCCTTATCAGCCATTGCCCCTTAAATGTTCTATTACGACCACATAAGATGCTTTGTCACAACTATGCATTCTAGATTGGCACCTTGACAGCAACATACACCGCTTTCAGACATCTGTAAAATTAATTCCTCCCAGGCTCTGTTTTCTTAAGGTGAACTGCCAAGGGGGACAATGTTTTGTTTCTTATGGTTTATTGCTCCTTTATTATGTATAAAAACAGCTCTGATAACTTTAAAAAAAGTATCCTGACACCAGGAATCTCATACCAGTAACAGTGCAAGGATCACACATGAACAAGACAAAATGTATAAGGTTCAATTTACATTCAAGGATCATGAACCTTTAAAAGATGTGAATATTTAATGCATGACTACATAGGCATGCCTTTCTGCATTTCTGACAGACTGTTTCCCGGTTTTACTAAAAGACTGAGAAACTAGTGGATTGGTGAAACCTAGATCGGCAGCTTTCTCATCTTAATCTTAATCTCTGTGTTTAGATTTGTCTCTGACTAAGTATTCTTTCCTCAGTTGAAAGAGGGGATATTAACTCTGCAAAAAGGAAATATTTGCTAAAACTCCATAGTAGGCTTCACCGGTGATAGCAACAGGGAGAACTTTAGACAACATGTCAGCAATCACAGGTGCTTTAAATACGGCTGGCTGAGAATTTTCTTTCTAAGCTTTTTATCAATGGGAAATTGGGTTTTTGACCAAATGGACTTCTTTTTTTAACGTCAACTACACATCCCCTCTAAATGAAAGCTGGGAAACCATAGCTCATGTTACATAAGAACGGCCACACTGGGTCAGACCAATGGACTCTCTAGCTCAGTATCTAGTCTTTCGACAGTGGCTGGTGCCAGATACTTCAGACGGCATGAACAGAATAGGGCAATTTATTGAGTGATCCATCCCCTGTCTTCCGGTCCCCGCTTCTGGCAATTGGAAGTTTAGGGACACCCAGAGCGGGGGTTGCCTTAGTGACCAACTTACTAATATTCCCCTATTCCCTATAGGGGAATATTAGCATAGCCTATTCCCCATAGCTTATTTAATTCTTTTTTGAACCCAGTTATACTAATGGCCTTCACAACATCCTCTGGCAAGGCGTTTCATAGGTTGACTGTGTGAAAAAGTATTTCCTTATATTTGTTTTACACCTGCTGCCTATTAATTTCATTGGGTGACCCCTGCTTCATTTGTTCTGTTCTGAGTTCTTGTGATGTCCTATTTCCACGAGCTGCACTCTACTAGATAGTCCTTTAGCATAAGTCAAGACTTCATATATCTCTAATGCAAAATCACAAGCAAAACAACTTTTCCATATACAAAAAATCTGAGGTCATCTTTATGCATCACAAAGAAGCAACAAAAGACTTGTGCCTTACTTTAATGGCCCAATGCACCAATCCTCAATCACTCCCTTTTGCCAATTCATTCTTTTCAGAGACCTATAACTTTGCAAAATCTGGCCAAGATTTTCAAAAGTGACTAGTGATTTTGGGTGCCTTAATTTTTAGGGTGTCCATCTGGAGCCTGATTTTTTAAGTATGGGTGCTCAGCACTTTCTGCTAAATGTGCTTTTAAAAAGTGTCTCAAATTGGGCACCCCAAATTGAGGCAACTACAATTTTTTGAAATTGACTAGTGATTTTTTTAATCTTTGTATTTAGATTTGTCTCTTACTAAGTATTCTCTCCTCAATGTAATATGAAATTTTATACAATATGTAATGGCCCCAATACCTCATTCCCTGAGCACCTAAAATTCCTGTGGAAATTAATGTGAATGTGGTAGGTACAAGAGTTTCAGGACTGCCCTGGATTCTGGGCCTGACAAAAATCTAGAAAATTTTAAAACAGAGAAATATAGTGCATCTGAAAACAAGCCTTCTGTGGCAGTTTCTTGTTGTTAATATCCATACTCAAAGCTCAAAAGGCACTTCATATTTCATTTCTAGAAATATATAGTTACTCATAGCAGCCTTTTAAATTGCTATTGAAAGCATAAAGAGCCAGACTCTGATCTCAGTTCCACGCACTGAACTTCATGGAAAATAAAGAAGTTACTCTGGATTTACACCGGTGGAACAGAGATCAGAATTTTAGCCCTGAGGAAGTCTACATCACAGTGCAGACAGGTGATCCAGAGGCACAGTGGAGCAATGATGATGAACATCACATTCTAGTGGGAGTATAAATTTTAATGATGTCACTCATAAAATCCATGTTTTAAAGGTTACAAAACAGAAGCAAGCTTACAAAGAAAGCACATACATTATTCAGGGATGTTGTTGGGTGCCTGCTCTTCAGTTACTTTAAGAATGAACATCCTGACCCTCAGTAAATAACGGGAATACACTGTACTTACCTGCATGTGGACAGAAAGAAAAACGCAGGAGAGTTAAGCAAATAATTTGTAACAAATCATTCGTACCATGAATATATTCGTTTTTTCTGCTAACAGAATGGCCACAGTCAGAGTGCAGCTTTCTCCACTTTGTTATTGATCAAGTGTGTGTGTTTGGTCAAATTATTTTAGCCTCAGGAGTGATCATGAATATATAAAACTGGAGCTGTGATGCTTAGTTGTGACTCGTCACGTAAGCCACGTGATATTGTTCCTTTTCCCTGATTGCGTACATCAGCATCTGGTGTGAATACCTGCACATGCAAATTTCACATGGGGTTTCTATGAATACCTGCAAATGAACATATATGTCTGCAAACTTGATCACATGAACGTTCACAGAAAGTGAATAGGACAGGGATGTGAACGTGACTGAAGCAAGTTCATTTTACAAATTAACAATATTAGCAGAATTTTTTTCATTATTTGCCAAGCTCTAATATGCAAACCTTATTGAGTCAGGGGGAGGGTAATGCTCGTCTAGTCAGCATTAACTGCTAGTCTGCTACAGCTATTTGCCAGAGAATTTCAGACCTTCTAATGTAGCTTGCTACATGAAGCATCCTCTCCCCGCTCTTCACTTACTCCTGCCAGACACATTCCCCTCAATTCCAAATTGGGGCCTTTCCAACTATTTTTCTGCCTCTCTGCTTATTTTCACTCTGTGCAGTGACAGGAGGATCTGGCCTTTGAACAAGATACAGCAAATCTTGTACAGGCCAAGATTTTAAAATATAGTAACTTGATGGCTCCCAAGTCCATAGTTAGGCTTATAAGAGTAAATGACGTAATTTTCAAAAATGCTTTGTCTCCAACTGTTCTCATTGATTTCAACAGGAGCTGTTGGGGGCTCAGCACATTAGAAAATTCCAGTCACCTATTTAGGACCCTAAGTCTGGATTTAGGGTCCTGTTTTTTGAAAATATGGAAGGTGTTTTTTTTTTCTTCAAATTTTACAGAGAAGGGAAAAAATGCCCTGAACAGTCTACATTACTTTCTACTTTGAAATATTTTAATGCAGTTCAAATAGATTTGATAATTTTCCTGTTCCTTTTTTATGCACAGGGATTTAAATATATAGATACACACACACACACACACACTCATGGCCAACACATTAGGGATTGAACCTTGAGAGCTAGAAGCACGGGGTGCTACAGCACGAGCAGAAGAATCAAGGCTTTGCAGTGGGAGCTGTAACAACCTATATTCTCTGTGGATCAGCACAGAAGGAACCTGTAAAACACACACACACACACACACACACACACACACTTAAAATGATAAATTTGTGATAAAATTCTAACCCAAACTCAAGTGACTTGAGCTGACAGTCATTTCTCATAGGTTTGTACAGCATAAAGCAAAACCGATCTTGCTGGACTCTAGCAGTTACCGCAACAACAACACAGAAAACATGTATGCAAATGTTAGCAAATACTATGTGCATGGGAGAGCATGCCATGTTTACATCTTATTAAATCTACTGTCAATCAGTAGTATATTGTATGAGAAAATAGTCTCATCCTATTTTGTTTTCATAAGACAAGTGTACGGAAAATTGGTGAGATGTTGAGGATTCTTATGGGGTCAGGTGTAGGGCTTTTATTTTAAGGTAGGCACAGGGTCAAATTCAGCATGGACATACACCCCATGAAACCTGAGTGAAGTCAATGGGATGGCACTGGGTGTACATCAGACAGAATTCAGCCCTCTGTGCATAAGTTAGAGTTGCCTTAATACGTCTTGTTTTCAACAACCGAAGAAAAAGGATTACTTAAATTTGGCTTTTCTCCCCCAGTGTAAGTTGCAATCTATCCAAGTCACATGACATTCATGGGTAGGTAGCACACCACCTTCATACAACTTGCTCGTTCGACCCATATCTCTGGCCTCAAGCGTCTGAAGCACTCACCAGTTCAATATACACACCATGCTACAGGTGACTGAATAGGAGATTTTTAAATTTAAAATGTTTTATTCGTTTTCCTCTAATAATTCCATGCTAATGCACCTGTGAGTTGCACTGCTTTCTATCCTGTGATCTACTCGTAAACCATCAGACTGAGTCCGAGAGGTTGGGTGTTAAGGTATCATTTTTATTAATCTAAGTGCAGCTATACTTAATAACTGGCCTATAAGGACAATAGTAACATAGTACATTTTACACGGCCTGGTATTTAAAGTGGTGACTTCGGGCTAATGAGACACCATTCATATTGAACCTTGACACTCTTTTTGTTCTTTAAGTCCACAAATGATTTCACCAGCTTTACTGGATTTTGTCAAACTCGGAAAAATTGCACTGGCTGAATGGTCTTTTCACCTTTTTCAGCTAATTATGTATCTCCGTCCTCCTGGCTACCTGAAAGACTTCCTCTCTTTGGGTATGTCTACACTGCATAGCATACCCAGGTCCACGTACCCATGAATGTGAGCCGAGCCTGTGCCTGTGAGCATCCACACTGCACTGGTATGCATTCCTCATACCCTGACAGGTACATCCATACTGGCGATGTGCTGACACTTGTCTGATGCTGTGGCTTCTGGAGGTGTATCCCAGGGTTCTTAGCATGTTACTAACTGTAGCTGCTCTAGGTTTTGGTTAATGGTGCACTGGGGGAAGAATTTCCTCACGACACTTGTGCAGAAGTGTCCACCAACACATTCAGCCAAGGCCTTTCTGGCTCTGCACGCTCCCTGCTACCAGAGACAAGCCATGGATCCAGCACTGATAGATCTTTTTCTGCTATTTCAGATTTCAGGAAGAACGCTGGTGGACATTTTGGCAGTAGTCTCTGTCCTTTTGAAAGCAGCTCGGATCAGTGGCCTCCCCAGGAATTGAAATTTGGGGGGGGGGGGGGTGTTCAAATTTACTGGGGGGGGGGGTGTCACTAAATTGGCATATAACAAGTTCGCAAAACTGGAGGGGTGTTGGGGAAATTCGGGGGGCGGGGGTGTAGGGAAATCACTGGCTCGGATACAGACAAAGCAGCAGTGACACAGGTAATGCAGCTGATGCTTGCTGCAATGGCTGAAGATTCCCCACATGGGGACCAGCATTTCCTGAGCAGGACCACAAGCAGACTGGTGGACCGTAACATCATGCAGTAGCTGTAGAACTTACATGAGGAAGCAGACCTTCGTGGGACTATGTGAGGATCTTAGACTACTGTATAACGCTGGCCATCAGCAGCAATGCTCCAGCTAACCCCCGCCCCCACCATAAAAACTGTTCCAGCACCACTGCCAGGGGTTCTGAATCAGGCCTTTAATGCCAGCTGCGGTGGTTTGTATGTTATGGACACTTATCCATTGGGCACCACATTGAAGTTCACACAGGACAATGAATAGCGATCCAATGGTTATGAAGCTATTCCTTACTGCTGATCTGCACTGGCTTTAAACCTGTACCCTTGCATCTGAAGGTTCTGTTTCCAATTACCAGTCCCCTGAGCCAGTCAGTGCCTTGTAAAATCAGCTATTAAAAATATATATATATCAGAAAGGCTGAATTACAACAACTGCATAGTACAAGTGGTCTCTCACAAACCTTTACTTCCAAATAGCAAAGTTTTCTCTTATACCATCTCGCAACTTCAGGATTTTTTGCCTGTAACCCTAGAAGGGCTGCATTATGCACTTGTAAGTAATCTATCACCATTTGCTTGTATTAAGTATCCAATCTTTATTTTCCTTAGGAAATAACTTAAAAAGTAAAAGGAACAAACATTTGAGAATTCATGTAATGGTGAACTTTAGATAAGATACATAATTGTGCTGCTGCAAGATATAATGACTTTCCCATGGGATAGAAATGTCTTGGTAATTCAAGAATAGCAAAGTCAAATGTAAGATATAAGCTGGTTTTTTTTTCCTGGATGGGATAAATATAATTTCTCACGGCAGTGTATATCTCTCTTAAGCCTCAGGTGGTTTTAAGTTAATGAGATTAGTTCCAGCAGGCAGTGAAATCCCACGAGATAGGATTTATATTTCATCGGTTTTCACTTCATCCAGCAAGTACAGTGTAGTCAATCTTTGTGTCATTCTGTTATTGTCCTGGCTTGGGTCTTGTTTTCAAACTCAAACCAGGCTAAAGCTGCTCATAACTTTGACATGAAAGCTTAAGCAAATGTAAAGAGCATGTTTTAATGTTTAGGGCAAAGAAAAGGAGGAATCGTTAATCCTTTCCTCCAGACTGTGATTTTATTTTATGTATATAAATTATTATGTGTTTTTGTGTCTGTATTTAAGGGCTTTAGTACAAATATAAAAACATAAGCAATGAGATTGTAATGGAATACAAATTAATTTCCATTACTCTCAACAAAAATTCTCCTTTTAATAAGAAATAAAAATAAACATGTGATAGATTATCGTTCAATGCTAGTGGAGGGGGAAAACAATACTTTTGTATAATATGGTCATTACGAAGATAGACATTAAAAGGATGGGAAACTGGCAAGCTCAATGGAATTGCCTTGTATACTTCCTGCCCAAGTTGGTAGTAACCAAAATTTGTTCCCATCTGACACTACTATTTGAAATGGAGTTTTACTCCAGTTCCCAGTGCTGTTCACCAAAGTGGTGCACAAATGACACTCCTATTGCCAGTCTCAACAGCAAAACCAATAGTTAATAGGCATGGACACTCTGGACTGCTCTCACCCCAGCTGTTTTTTCCATGCCAGGGATGAGGAACATTGCTAAGGCACAGTGGAGGGATTCAGGCAGCTTGCCCTGACGGTACGGTACATGTTTGATATTTAAATACTGACTTTTCAGCTTCCAGAGCTGTTAACCTGGCAACTTGGAATTTGCTGCATAGGGCTAAAATGAAGGCCAGATAACTAAAATGATTTGTAAGGCCTGGTCTATACTACAGTTAGGTCAACATAAAGCAGCTTACGTCGACCTAATTATATCAGTGTCTACACTACAGCCTTCTCACGCCGATGTAAGTGCCCTACTACACCGACATAATATCTCCACCTCCATGAGAGGCATTGGGCTTATATTGGTGTCGTTAGGGTGATTTAGACACTGCGTTACTTACATGGGCTTTTAGCTCTCCTGTCAATTTCAGGGCTCCAGTAGAACTGTGAAATTGACAAAAAAGCTAGGCAGACAAAGCTCAGCTGTCTCCTGCTCCCCTGGAGAGCCCGGCAGCTAGACCCTGTTCCCAGCTTGGATCTGGGGGTGAGGAGCCCAGACAGCTGGACCCTGCTACCAGCAGGTTGGGGGAGGCTGTAGAAAAGCCAGTGCTGCATGGGGCCTTAGAGAGCTCTTTCCCTATACAGTACAAGAATGACCAGGAGTGCTTCTTTCCTCTCTCTTTCAAAATAAAACACATGGGCCTAACATCAATATAATGACCTTTGCCCAGTACTTCACAGTAGTTTCAGGCTTCTTTCCAGGAAGCAGCCTGATTAAACTACATATCCCGGGAGCACATAGAGGGATCTATTTTTACCACAGTCATTTAACTTCAAAATACGAAATAAATCCACTGATCCAAGCAAAGGACAAGTCTAACGTTCCTGCATGCCCATCTCCAGGCTGTCACAAAGAAAAGCATGCTTGCATCAGTTTTAACTTGGAGGAAAAAAAAAAAGTTTTATGTTTTGCACTCATGAATCTACTTAACCTTTTCCTTGTGTGCCAGATCTTTCTCTTATTTCTTCATCTCCCCCCGCTGTAAAAATGTTTTCCCTCTTTTAGCCTCCTGCATTACACATAGTAGGCAAGCATCTCTTGTTACGTGGGTCAAGTCCAATGCCCCTCTTTACAAGATATGGGGCTCACTATATTGCAACCTTCAGCTAGACCAAACTGAAGAGGAAGCTGCCAGAAATGAAACACAGGGATGAGTTTTCAAAAGGAGTGAGGCACAGTTTCCCTATTTGCAGGCTCACTGGACTAGATCCTTGTTGACATAAATCAACTTAGCTTTACTTGACACGAAGCAATGCCAGTTCATGCAAACTGAGGAGGAGGTGCTCAATACTTGACCACAAATGAACTACAAGCACAAACCTGAGGACTTGAAAACACAACTACCTGACTTGTGGCCACAGTCAGGTAGACAGAGGTGCAAATATTCCTATTTAGCACCCACCACTGAACTACAGTTTGACATATATTTTTGTGGGTGCAAACTGCGATGGCAAATACCGAGGCTGCCCTTCTGAAAATGTACCCCATAACGTCTCCTGTCACTATCTGTAAATGATTATGTATGTTCCCCCAACTTTAAGCCATTGAACATTTACGGTATTGCAAAACCTTGTCAAGCAAGCACATCGACACTGATTTCAATTAAATCTAACAAGCAAATATAATTCCAACAATATGAAAACGAACTGCCAGAGTAATTGTTCTGGAAGTGCTGCAATTATAAATGTCATGGAAATGCCTTACGCTTTCTGTTGGCATAAGAAAACTCGTGTGGTAGATCCAGGGAGCCCCTTATGTGCACTTTATTAATCAGCAGATGATCTTCAAAAAAAGAAAAGCTTCTTAAACAAGTTATAAAACTTCTCCCTCCTCCCTGGAAGTTACAAACTTACCAGAACATAGATACATTTTCAGATGTATGTACAGGGCTGTGTTATCAAAAACAAGTGTTATTGTAAATAAAACACAGCCTGCAAGATGCTTCCATATATTCACAGATTTTAAGGCCAGAAGGGACCATTATGATCATCTAGTCTGACCTCCCACATAACGCAAGCCCAATAACGTCTGCATCAAGCCCATAAGTAATAGATTGAGCAATGCATTGCAACAAATAATTCTCTCTTTTCAAGAGGTGCTTGTTTATATTGACCAAATATTTGGGAAGATGTTAGCTACATCAATAGAATTTATACATCTGTATTTTAAAGTGCCATGTCAAGGCCTATTAAGATCACCTAGTCTGATCTCCTGAATAACGCAGGCCATCGAGTTTTATCAAAAGAAAATACCTGCTTTAACCTTATCATGCCCACCTCTGCCTGAGGTCAGCTGCCCCTTTGCAGTTTTTCATTCAGAATCAGACTATGACTAGCACCTGCACAATTGCCCAAGGTGGCTTCCCTATTCCCAGCCATCACAGTGTTGTAGCCATGCATTGCTAATGGGCATTAGTTGCCTGAAAAGGGTGAGGGTCCTGGCCCCACCCACAAAGGCTAACAGAGCTGGGTTGATGGAGGGGAGCATGTGCATCCTCTTCCAGGGTGGTGGAGCTACAGCTCTGGGGGTTGAGGGGAGTTCATGAGTCAATCTGGACGCACGGCTCTTCTGTACCTCCCATTCTTCCAATTAGCACAACTACGGCCACAAAAGCCAGCATTTAGTCCATAGATTGTAAAGTCCTTGGGGCAAGGACCTATCTTTGGTTAGCATCCGTAAGGGATCCTGCACATCTACGGTGCCGTATAAGTGAACATAAGAAAGCTGTGCTTTTAAGAGATCTGGTTCTACCATCCCCTCCCATGGAAAACCACACAAGCCCTCCCTCCCCCCCAAAAAAGTGCTGTCAGCCTCCACAAGTTCAGTCTGCTACCACAGAGGGAAGGGATCTGTAACTCCAAAGAAGGGACAGACAATTAAGCCTTCATACTATATGGAGCCCAAGGATCTAGGGAAAATAATCAACATCCATCCATGTGCAGACAGACCCCCCTTCCCATGCTATATACTTGAGTTCTTCTGTGTCTAGATTTTGATCTCTTTAATTTCATCAACAGTTGCTAAACTAGCAGTCTGATTGAAGGCGCATTTAGGGGTAACAGGACCCAATTCTCATTTACATTAAGGCCACTTTGCACCACCTTACTTTTGAAGTGTAAAGTTGACATTTTACAAGCACTTTAAGGCCTCTTCACACTTGTTGTCAGAGCAGTGTAAAGTGGCTTTGGTATAAATGAGAATCAAGCCCTATAGCCTCATAGGAGAAATTGGATGAGGAGATTCTGCTCTGGACATGAGTACTAAGAGACACTGGTAATTGTTGGGTTAATTATCCGGTTCTTCATAGAACACACTCTGCCTGTTATCTATATTAAAACTGTTGGCAGTGTTGTGTTTCATATCCAGGGACCAACACAGCTACAACAAGGTGGGCAAGGCAATATCTTTTATTGGACCAACTACTGTGGGTGGAAGAGACAAGCTTTCAAGCTTCACAGGGGTCTGGAAAATGTAACTAGGGTGTTACAGCCAAATACAAGGTGGGATGGGTTGTTAAGCAGAAGGGGTTAACACGTGTTGCGAGAACCCACTTAAAATGAAGTTGTATGTAGCGATCAGGGCAGCTATAGTAATAGATAGTTTCAAACTGGATTATGCGATAGAAACTGATACCAAAAACTTCTGTGCTCTTTTTGCTTTGTGACTATCCTAAAGCTAAACTACTCTTTCGAAAAAGGGAAGAAAAATAAAGCTACAGTGAAAGCACTGAAGTTGAAGTCCCCCATGCTTGCACTTTTGTTCCTAGGACTGGAGGTCTGCCTGTCACTACTGTCTTGATATGTCAAAAGAAGACTCTACAGCGGGGCAACAGATCAACCTAAAGCTTTAGAGGGGCCTTGTTTGGGATAGGAGAGAGCTGCTGGCACAAAGATGATCTATATGAGCAAAGACAGGCTACACGAGTTTGAGGAAATGTTGAACCTTTTCGAGACAGTTTTTGGTAGATGATAAAGAGACAGAGAATGAAATGGACAGATTGTCAAGAGACTATTTTTTAAATTTTATTTTACATGTACTTTAACAAGTATTGATTGTTACACACAGTTTCATTGCAGCGAGCATTAGATTAGGACTACTGAACTAACTTGATATGTTGTAAGACAGCTGGAAAAATTAAAAAGCTCTCAAGCTGTGATCCTGTCAGATCTCAGAAGCTAAATAGGGTCAAGGCATACAAGTAATTGGATAGGGAATTTCTACTGAAAACCTAGATGTTGCATGTAATAGCAATGGGGATTCAGTGCAGTATGAGTCCCTATTGAACCAATGCCCAAGGCAAAGTCTGCTGCAGGTGCCACCTTTTCAGGATGACTTAAATCCAAGGTTCTAACGGCTGTGATCTTTAAAGATCCAACTGCACTTTTTGCAAATGATAAGTTGATGACTGTTGTTCTGGCACAACTCCAGACAAGGGTGTGGAGGGTAGAAATTTCTTCTTCTGTCTTCGCATGGAGGGTTCCCTCCACACACACACTTCTCACACTCCCACATCAGGAAGGGAGGTGGGTATTAGATGCCTCAGTGACCCAGATTTCAGAGAACTGCCTCCATGGGACCAGAGTCCCACATGTGGGTAGGGCCAGGGGCAGGAGGTGAGCTATGGGCGCAACAGGAATGCACTTTTTGCCCACCACCCAATACTAGAAACAACTTCACCCAAAAGGCAACATAGCCCAGTCTGTTCTTCATTCTCCACATCCGCCCCTCTTTGGAATGAAACCTCCTTCACAAGCAGGTCCCATGGCAGCAACTACAGAGCTAAGCTTTCTGTAGGTCCTTATCGTGTGTTAATCTGCAACTAGCCAACGTAGTCAAGAAACATATAAAATGTGAAATGTAACCTCTATATTCTGAACGACACTATCCGGTAAATATTATCAGATCCTCATTCCCAAGGTGATATGTTGTTCCAGAAGCCACTAGGTCAGAATCCCAACCCCCCTCTGTCATCCCCCCCACCCATCCCATCTTTCCCCACTCCACGTTATGTTACAGTGACTTTATGACTGCCATAAAAGATAGGCTTTCCACTTCACCACTGTGGAAATGATTTCTGTAGCCTGTCTTAAATAAATAAGCTGGAACGATGACTTACTTCTTAGTTGAGAAGATAGATAACCTTGAATATTAAACTTTACCTGCCATTTCCTTGATCTTGACTTGCCATGACAAAGGTAGAGGATCCTCATCTGCAAATTACTAAAAATAATCAGCTGCAAGATGTGACCTTGGATGGAGCAATGTTAAATTGGCCAGCAAATTTTTTCTGAAGCATCACTGTTATTAACCTGCAATTTTTTCATTTCAGTCTGCCACTGATGCTTGGCAGCTTATAATTTTTCATTTTCGCACTTGGTTGAAGCTCACTGAAGTAGAGATTATGGAGATAGTGGTGAAGAATTTTTACAAAGGGCTTTTTCCCCTTTCACTCCATCATATCAGGATACAAATACAAAACAGGTTCTCTTTTTGAGGTGGTTTATCAGCGAGGCGCAATGGGACTGATGCTTAAAAAGCAATGGCCTCGTATCACTGCAGAGCTAAAAACTGCTCCTATCCTATTCCAAACCTCATCAGCCTTCCAAACTGCTGGAGGTCAGGAGCATACACGCTATCTTTTGAGGGGCACAGGTGTAATGACACCCCTATATGAGCTGTCATGGGCAGGGACGGGATTTGTGACCACCAGGTCTAAGCACATGAACCTCTACTGCTTGAACTAAAGGACCATTTCCATTAGCTGGGAGACTCATCAACTTCTTTATTTGGTCTAGTTACCAGAGGGAGAGAAAGACGCACATTGTGCTGGTGTAAATTACACACAAGCATCTGGTCAAGGCTTCAAGTAAGCCACCTTCCTTTTGGCCAGCTTTGTTTCTTTTCATGTTAAGAGTCCAAGAACACGATGTAACTGGATCAAGTGTTCACATCACTACTGCATTTACTACCCATCGTTACCCTTGAGCGCAGCTGAAAGAAGGATGAAGAATATTACCACATGATTTCTGACACATAGGGCTTGTCTATACTACCTGCCGAATCGGCAGGTAGTGCTCGATCTTTCGGGGATTGATTTTTCGTGTCTAGTGTAGACGCGAATAAATCGATCCCCGATTGCTCTGCCGTCGACTCTGGCAATCCACCACGGTGAGAGGCGGAAGCGGAGTTGACGGGGGAGCAGCAGCAGTTGACCCTGCGGCGTCCTCACGGCGCGGTAAGTCGATCGAGGTACGTCGACTTCAGCTACGTTGTTCACATAGCTGAAGTTGCGTACCTTACATCGACCCCCACCCCCTAGTGTAGACCAGGCCATACACACCCTTTTTATTTTAGGTCTGAAAAAAGTGGCATACCATGTCCCATATTGTGCCATTTATTTTTAAGTAGTCTTCATTCATTATCATTGGGAATTCCATTTAAAAATTGATGACGTGATATAGCCTAATAGCATTTGTCTTCCACATGTTGCACTCAGGACAGAAAGGAGGACTGGAGGGCAATATACAGGCAGAGAAACACTGATTATAGAAGATGCACAGAACTTTATTGAATTAAAACTCATTCACTTGAAGTAAATTCTCCTGGTACCTCCTTATCATAGGTTGTCTGGGTTTTCTTTTCTGTACAGAGCTCTTCTAACTGTCCAGTACTTTATCCAATGAAGGGGAACCTAAACATGGCAAAAGACCCATTTATCTCCACACATCTTCACTAATCCCAGAGTCTCAGTCCCTTTCATACTTCCCAGATTTCCATCTGTCAGGCCAGCAGATGCAATGAACAGCTTCCCCCAATACTTCAGTTTGGAACAACATCTCCCATTTTAACTTCCCCTTTGAACAAAACTTTAACATGCCTTAAAAATGCGTTTTTTAAACTTCCCCTTCGAAACAAAACTTTTGGGCTGAAACTATATTTATATTGGGCTGAAACTTTAAAAATGCTTCTAGGATACGAATATTACAATCCTCTATATAAACAACACGAATGCAGAAAATACGGCCCCATTCTTTCACAGCCCTAAACATGCAGTATCATTTCTCCTGCTCTGCATGCGATGCTATCTAAAACTGCTTCCTCCTTCACCCGTGCATCAAGGAGAACCAAATTTAATGAAAAATCTTTTGCTCTGGCTATAAGTCAGCCCTGCACATGCTCCTGACACATGAATTTTATGAATACTTTTCAGCCCTGCATCATTATCAGAATAAATATTTACAAGCCCTGCTCATAGCTCATCCCAGAAGATATACTGTTGAAGTAAGGCTACAAACACCTTAAAATTATATAAGGTGGAGCACAACTCATCATGAAATGTACATCATCCTTCAGGAGATACACTGTTCACTCTTATACACCATTATTTAAAACCACAGAGTGAAACCATACCGCCAAGGACAGAAACAGTATCTGAAAACATAGCTCTTTGGAGACGATCCATTTTTAGTCTACACCCTATTTATTTATTTTTCATAGGTCAGATTTAAATTCACATTTTAATTGTAAAAGGAGCCCTCTCCTGCTACTAATTGTTAGTGTGAGTTTTGCCACTGTCAGTGGAGTAAGATCAAAGTCAAGTTCTTTTACTTGGTCTTATACCCTGTCTTTATTTTTTGTTTTAGATTGCAAGCATTTTAGGGTTGTGAACCAGGCAGAGAAGCAGGTTGCCCAATTTCCATCAAATGTTTTGATGGAATTGACACATTCCATGGGAATATATTGATTCCATGTCAAAACCGCTGACCCAGCATTTTTTGATGGAAAAACTTTGTCAGAAAATTTGTATCCGCTATCAGCCAAAGCTTGACTCGATCCTCCCAATGCATCCAATGGTGTAGTTATGCCAGTATGTCAAGGAATCACAATGTGCTGTCCCTAACTCTGTGCTAGATCACAAACTGATGACCTCAATGTATAGATTACTATAATTCTAGTAGCAGTAGTAACAACAACATACTATACAATTTCTACTAAGGTAAAACTCTAGGTGTACATTTGCTATTTTAATTCTGCTATTCTAATGCAGGAATGTAACAAGCAATTGGGGAAAAGGATGGATTTTAGCAACTTTTTGTTTTAGCGTCAGTGATTAGTTTACACAAATGAATCACTACTAATTCCACAATTTGTTAGCTAATCCTTAAGTGACCATCTGCACCAAACAGCTTAGTCTTTTCAAGTAAGTGCAAAGGAAATAAACTTCCATATCTTGGGTCAAGTGATCAACATGAGAACATTTTGTAAAATCTAGGAAAGCCATTCTAACAGTTCCAACAGAGAAACTAGCAGCACAAAACTGCCAACAAAGCTTTCTCATGGACACATTTCTTCCCAACTTTATTCTCCTAAACTACGGAAACTCACAATGGGCCTCATCCAAACTCCAGTGACACCAACGGACAGACACCTTTTGACTTCAATGAGCTTCGGATGAAGCCCTGTACCAACCTGAGCCATTCATAATGGAAGTTCCAGCTCCCAGGGAGTCTCTGTAATCAGGCACATCTGCCAGTACACCCACTACAATATGATTTCTGTTAAACTCAGCTAAGTCTTGAATTCCTTTAGCTTTCTCATTAGGTAGTTAACATTGGGATGGCGCTTTAAAGATGCAGAGCTACATTCCGCTCTAAATTACACTGATTTAATCTGGGAGTAACCTCTCATTTCTACTGACTTTCCTCAACATTTCTCCAGCATAATTAAGAGAAGAATTTGGCCAAGAATTTGGAAGTGCTGTTGTTATCAAGTATTATGTCTCTTCCCTTTCTATGGTCTAATATTCTCATTTAAAACTTTCAAAACACTTAAATCTTTGTTCACAGGCCTCAGATAGGAGTTGTGCCCCAGTGATGTGCTGCCAATATTTTCAACATGGGATCCCTGCTTTCAACTTGCATACCTCTTTAGGGGCAATACAGAAAGTATAATACATTTTCCTCCACAATCTCTACTGCCAAATCACCCCACATACACACACTAAATAGGGAAATGCAAAATAAAACCATCATCAAAAGTCTGTATAAAATTGTGTTGGGTCAAACAAAATGTTTCCTTTCACCTGAAACATTCTGTTATGATTTTGAGCATTTAAGGTTCTTGGATATTTTAAAACAATATTTATGGAAATTTAGAAATAAAAAGTCATTTTGACTATTTTGGAATTTTTTGATGGTTTGTTTTGTTTTTTCCTAATGTGAACATTTAAGTGAAACTGACACAAATTCAAATTTGCATTTTTTGTTGAATATAGTTTGAGCCCAAAAGTTTTGCCCAGCTCTAATTATTGGGGAAGGTGAGGAGGTTCTCGTAGGACCTGCATCTAAATCTCCGTGTTTAAGACCCCTCCCATGCCTCTGTGTTTTGACTATCAGAAAGGCGATTGCAAGACAACATTTGGCACTCCACCCATTATGCCACCTCTATACCACTACCAACTCCTATTGTTCCCAAGTGACGGACAAGAATTCAGAATCCAAATGCCGATCTCAGATCCCCAAACATGGATCCACAGCCACTCAACCCCCAAGCTGGCACCAGACACACCGTTTCACAATGCAAAGCAAAAGACATGCTAGTCAATGGGGAACAGTATTTGATATTCCCAGAATAAGCGGAATTTTAGAAAACTGTTGTAATCCTTCTGGGCCTGCCTAAAGCTACTGTACTCATGTACAAACCTGAGTGAAACCTAGTTTTAGAGAAACAACTGATGAATCTTCATTCCGTACGCATAAAATTATCACAAATTCTCAGAGGAATACACTTTACACAGCAACTTTTGGAGAAATATTTTTTTTTGGCACTGAAATCAGATATTTGGTGTCTTAAAGGCTGAATTCAATGAAAACAAACTGCAGCTTCTTCTGCTGGACTGAGTTTTCATTGAGTCTAGCCTTAGGTTTGCATTATGGTAACCCATCATAACAATTTAGGCTTTTGTTAAGTGAATATCCTCATGAATTTATTACTCTAACCTAACTTTTGTTTCATACCCTTCTCTTGCATAATAATAATACAATAATAATAATAAAATAAGTACTGCCCTACACATACACACAAAAATTGCTCTTAATTCAAAATACTTATTTGCCCACTAATGTAGGGGATGCAAATGTCACATCCTTGAGTCAATGGGCTTTGCAACACCCTCAGGGCAATTCATCCCAAGGGAGGACTGGTGGTGTTTGCACCAGCCCCTGGACGTTTTGCCAGGGAAGGGCGGTCTCATCTTGCAATTAGGGTTGCATAAGAATCAAAGTAACCTATGGGCACTCTGACCACGCGCCCATCTCTAGTCAGTCTTGCCAAGTTTTGGGGACTGGAATAATTCTTAAGTAGTGAGGCTGAGCTAGGGCTGGTCAAAAGATTTATGGATACATTTTTTTAAAAAAACTAAATGAAGATACTTGTGGAAAGCTTCTGCTTTCCTTGAAAATTTTCATTTCATCAACAAAAAGTCAAATTTCTCCACAGCAAAACCCCACCACCACAACTTTCCAGCCAGCTCCAGTCTGAGCCCTCTGGAGCACTGAGGGTTGTGTGTCTAACTGCCACCACACCCACACCCAGCTGCTGATGGTGGGTGCTGAGCATCCCTATTTTTTTCCGTGCGTGCTTAAGCCCCGGAGCACCCAAGGAGTTGGCGTCTATGATCCACTCTCATCCTGGTGGGTTTCTCATTGTTGGGATTCTGAGCAATAGGTAATGCTCGGTAATTAGCAGAGCCTGGGAATGCAGTTAGCCCTGTATCTGCAGAATAAGGCCCAGACATTGCCAGCTATTCCAAAACAGGGAGACCTATATTCATGCAGAGTTATACTCAATGTGGAGTGCACCATGTAGGGCAGCTTACAGGATCAGGGCTTAAACAGACACATTACTCTGCACCGAGTGAAAACATTTTAGCATTGAGTATATACCTTCCGCTATTAGAAATATATTAATTTCTTTGGCGGTTGACACTGGATAAATTGTGTGGCAAATATGGAGGGTAGTTGGATAAAGGTATATTGTAATGAAGGCGTTGAAGTACACCCCGCTGGCCGACAGATCCAGATCCACGCCCTGTTCGTGGGAGCCCTGGGCGCATGGGACCCCCACAATGAGCCGGTGCTGAGAGCGTGCGGAGTCGGTTGACGCTATGCCCAGCTCATGAGACAGCTCAGAACACATCACAGGACACTGCCAGTACCAGGTCGAGTAACCGAGAACGCCGACCAGGGAAATAAGTCACTTCCTCCCTTCCCTGACGAACCGAGGGACGCACCCCACCCATGTACTTATTCTCTACACCACTACTGACTTGGACTCTTAATACATTCCATGGGTGGCGTACCCAAGCGCACTTATCCACTGATGCTTTAAAGACTCCCACCCCCCAATCTGGATCTATGCTGGTTATGGGATATGTATGTACCTCGTGAACCTTGAAACTGATACTTGCAATCCCCTATAACCCAAGCCCGACCCCACATGTACAGTACCTTCCTTCTTAACTTGTGTAAATTTGATTTTAAACATTAACGTTAATAAATGTTTTAGATATCAGGCTCTGTCCTGAGATCTCTAGTATTCTCTGCTTCCAGTTGGCTGAGAAATGTCACAAAAAAGACAGCCTCTTCCATGGCATGGTGCAGGGCCAGCACTACCATTAGGCGACCCTAGGCGGTCGCCTAGGGCGCCAGGATTTGGGAGGCGGCATCTCTGCTCCCTCGGCAGCCGCCGGCAGGAGAGGCTGCCGCCGAAGTGCCGCCAAGAACCCCGGCGGCCAAAGAAGCTGCCGCCGAGGACTCCGGCGGCACTTCGGCAGCAGCTTCTTCGGCCGCCAGGGACCTCGGCGGCATTTCAGCGGCAGCCTCTCCCGCCGCCGCCTAGGGCGGCAAAAATGCTGGCGCCGCCCCTGGCATGTTGACACTTCAATTCACAGCTAGAACTAGGAAGTGTAAGAATGCATGGTAAAGAAAAGTAATGGGGTGAGGGAAGTTATCAAAATATAACAGTCAAAACACAGCAGCGCTTTGATCCCCTTTAGTGGCTAAACCATGTATCCTCAGCCTTATCTTCTGTGCCACTGTGCTGCAAGGGGGATGAGGGAACTGATGCTAATATCCCACCACAAAAAGCTACATCAGCTGACTCAGTGAGGCCAGATGACTAACAGCAGACTGCTGATTGGACACCATGGGGGATAAGACTTCCTGCTCCTGTCCCATCCCTCATCTGAGTAACTAGTTGCTAGGCCTATTGCTGCCCAGACCAAGGCCTCACCTCCTCTCCTGGTTTTTTTCCCTGCTACCGTGTTTCGTCCCTGTTTCTGTTACCATGCCTTCTTCCTTGCCCTGACCCCAGCTGCCGATTTTGACCTTGACCCATGGCATGACTTGACTTCTGACTCGGATTCTGGCTTAACCCTGGGCCTGACCATGACCATGACTCTGCGCCTGGATCTGACCACTAGGTTTGACAGTCCACATTACGGGCCCTGACATGTATAGATGTTTAGGAGTCTCCTACTGTCTCCCAGTCAATGAGCCTGTGCCCTGATTCAGGAAAGCATTTAAGCATATGTTTAAATCCCTATTCAGGAGACCACTTAAGCATGGGTTTAAATCCCATTGACTTCAATGGGACTTAAGCATATGCTTAAATTCTTTCCTGAATTAGGCTCTTTATCTTAAAAACTTGATCTTAAAGTTAAGTACATATTTCAGTGCAACCTTGACTGAGGATGTTCTGCTGAACTGGGGCTATGGCCTTTTGCTTGGGGATTATACATTCGTGCTAACAGATCCTGAGACCTCAGGCTCAATCCCCACGGGTGGCCGAGACAGCAAAATCATTACAGAACCTTTTTCAAACCTCAGAAACATTTTACTTTGGTTTGGTAAAAACTGCAGGCAAAGTCTCTTATTTTATCCATTTATTCACCCATCCCTAATCCAGATGGAAATCTACGCTTTGAGTGCGGTTATAAGGAAGTCTCAAGAGGAACAAAAGTGACCCAAAAAAAATCTCCATCCACTTTTCACAGCTAAAAGACTGGAAACAGTTTAGATCAGCTATGAAAAAATACTGCAAACCTTGCCAGTTGATGTTTAAATTAATAACAGGCTATTAAAATATAATACATTAAGTTATAAAGAGGAATATTAATACATTTTGGAAAAATAAACTTTCAGCCACAGTTTATCAGCTCCACCATGTCTTATCCCGAAATTCAGGGAGTCATAAATCACACATACTTACTTTGGCTCATGCTGACCCGTTGTTTGGTACATGTGACAGAGTCAAGGGAGTATATGAAAAAACATTAGTACTACAACTATGTCAACACACTTCAGAAATGTGGGGTGGGAAACCATGCCTCTCTTTAATTATACAGTATCTTGGATAAACATATGTGAATTAAGGTTTCCCCTGGTACCATTTTATTCTGAGTATGAAGTCCTGGCGAACTGAATTTTCTCAGTGCTAAGGCTGCAGTCAACAGTATTGGTCTGTTTAATTTTCATCAATCATTCACTGTAAATTACAAACAGCTATCAATAAAACTGACTAATAATACACAGTGTAGAATCCAATTACTGTACAACAACAAGGATTAAGCAGTTCTAAAACAGAGTGATTATACACACAAACACATGCACACACATTGTTGGGTGTACATGGACAGGCAGTATCCATATAACTATCTACAGTGCGTAGCCTCAAAGAAATTCCAAATGTACTCTGATAGCAAGATAATGCAGCCTTAGTATGTGCATTTCCGACTGAAAATCAAGGGAATATCAAGAAAAACACTTCAAATACTTAGGTACAGTTATTTAGTTAACTAAGTATCAGAGGGGTAGCCGTGTTAGTCTGGATCAGTTTGGTAAATATTAGGAATGGCAGATATACGGAATGGCAATATACAAAAACCTGTAGGAGAACACTTCAATCTCCCTGGACACACAATAGCAGATTTAAAGGTAGCCATCCTGCAGCAAAAAAACTTCAGGACCGGACTTCAAAGAGAAACTGTAGAGCTTCAATTCATTTGCAAATCTGACACCATCAGCTCAGGATTAAACAAAGACTGTGAATGGCTAGCCAACTAAAAAGCAGTTTCTCCTCCCTTGGTGTTCACACCTCAACTGCTAGAAGAGGGCCTCATCCTCCCTGATTGAACTAACCTCATTATCTCTAGCCTGACTCTTCTCTGTATATTTATACCTGCCTCTGGACATTTCCACTGCATGCATCCAACAAAGTGGGTATTCACCCACGAAAGCTTAAGCTCCAATACGTCTGTTAGTCTATAAGGTGCCACAGGACTCTTTGTCCCTTAGTTAACTAAGACATCTGAAACCATTTAAAGGCAATCACCTGCCCATCCACCAGGATTAGATGACTGCTTTGATTGCCAATAGCCTGCTCACCAAAAGCAAGAGGGTATCACTATTATAATTATTTATTTGTATTATCACAGTACTTAGGAATCCTAGTCATAGACCATTCTCCCAATTACACAAACCAGAGAGCCATTCTTTGTAATGAACAGATACCAACATTTCTGAAACAGAGGTGTTAACACACACAATAATTCAATGAAAGAAAAAACAAACAATGACTAAAATCGGTCTTACCAACCCTTGCAATATTTCAACTCCTAGATCAGTTCTAGAAGAACCAATACCAACTCAGAGATTTCAACTGAAGTTATATAGCCTGAGACATTCGCCTTTTTTTCGTCTGATAGAATTATGTAACCTACAATTTTTCCGGCCTCTAGGCTTAACTCATTTAGTGTACACTGAATTAGAGTGCACATGTGTAACTATTAAGGTGCTGCGATACATTGTGAATTTCAAAATTAAAGTGCTGGTAAGAAAAAGGCACAACTACATTAAATGCTGAATTATACATCAGCTACCAGCATCAAAGGACCAAAGACCATGTGAGAAAGTGCTTAGTTCTCCCTTCAACTTTCCCTAGAAAGGTTACAACAGAGCACAGGAGTTATTTTGTTATTTTTTTCCCATTAAAAAGCTACTCCTTAATCATGGAAGAAGCCAAAGCAGTCTAGTTATTGACCTCGGCTCTAAAAACAAATCAAGAAAATAGAAAAAGAAACACCAATTGTACAGACCTGAAATGTTGAGATTGAATAGAAGAGAAAAAAGAACCCTTAAAAACAATGTTTTGTTTTAATTTATCTGAACAGGCAGAAGGGTACTTTTAAAAAAACCTCCTTTAGATATATAATACAGTTTCTTTTTAATCTGATTGCAATCTGTGTATTTCTGTAGGAATAAAGGAACCTATGGGAACTACTGTACCTACATCTTTACATCACATTCCTCCAAAGTCCACTACCAACCCAATGTAACAGGCAGACGATAAAGAATATATTTCCCTCAACACAAGTTCAATGGAGTAGACTACAGGATAAAAAGGTGAAACAGAAAGGTAAATATTCAACACCAATCTTTTGCAGAACTGCTCAACGGAACAAAGTCAAGATGTTTCTTGTGGTTTAGAGAGTAATTCTGTCCCCCAAGTTGCCCAGGGAAGTTTGAATGCTGTTTACATACCACTTTTTTTAAAAAAAATTACGCATGCAAATTGCTTTGCTAGGTTGGATTGTTCCAAAGGTAAAATAACAAAAATCTGCAAATCGTAAGGATTGTAAATTTTTTCCCTTGCAATTCTGCAGAATTATACTCTGAGGTTTAGCCCTTCTCATTGCAATGCTATAGCCTCAACGCTGTAATGAGATGTACTGCTGTCTTTTTGAGCCTCTGTCATAATTTGAAGGTAGTGTGTGAGCTGTGAACATCTCCATTCATTAGTATCATTTACATCTAATGCAACACCACCTCTGGAGCACAGAAGAGATATGTTCTGGAAACCTATCAAAACAAGATGGTGGTCAGCTGCATTCCACACAAACACTTGTCTCTGTATAGCTTTCACCTTCAGACCTCGGTACAGTGAGTTACTATAATCTAATCTAAGGTATTCAATGTATGGAGCACTGTAGCTAGATAGATCCTTATCAGTAATAAAGGCATGAGACGAAGACGGGGAAAAGGCTTTTTTCGGGGGGAGGGGCTACTGATTTGCTAGATTTACTGACAGAACTCTAAGACTTTGCCTGGCTTTGGTGAATGGGAGGCAGATGACTTCCTTTTATTGGTTGGACACTGTCCTAACTAGTTCTTCCACACATTTCTCCCTTGCAACCAGTATCACTTTGTTCTTGACTGGGTTCAGTGTGATGGAGCTGTTCTCTATTCACAAGCTGTTCTCTTGTCAGCACAATGACATCCTCAACATACCATTGGCGGCATGTCTGGAAAATGAGATACCTGTACCAAGGTCACTGGTATGTGGTTGGCAGTGACACTGTCTCATCAAACGACCTCTCCAAGTGGGCTCATGTCAATGTTGAAGAGGAGAGAAAAAAAAGAGAGTGATTAGCATTGCAACTTGCAGGTGGGAACTTCTGGGGAAGAAGCTACCCAACACCACTCTGGGTCCTTCTGAAGATGAATAATTGGAGCCACCGTAGGGCTGCACCATACTCCAGCTACATCATACAAATGGATCAGCAGCAACTGAGGTGAACAATGGGGAAAGCTACAGACAGGTTCAATGGGATGAGCACTGAGATGTGACCTTGTCATAAATATGAAGAGAGTGAGTCTGATGCAGTACTATAAAATCCTCTTCCCAGTAAAGGGTTAAGAAATGCAGGTAACCAGACTGACACCTGACCTGGCTGGCATCTGACCAATAAGGGGACAAGATACTTTCAAATCTTAGGAGGGGGGAAGGTTTTAGTGTGTGTCTTTGTCTGAGAGAGAGTGATCTTGGAAGACAGAAGGAACCTGCAGAAAATCAAACCTCCCTTTTCTGAAGTAAGTTTAGATAGCATAGCGCATCGATTTCTGTTTAATTTCGGCTTGGTGTATTCCCTGTGTTAGAAGGGGCGGGGGGGGGGGGGGGGCGCGTTATTCATGGTTTTCTGTAACTGTAAGGTTTTGTCCAGAGGGGGAATTCTCTCTGAGTTTGGAAATATAGTGCCCTGTAAAATAGTTACCATCCTGATTTTACAGAGATGATTTTACCTTCTTTATTTTTAATAAAATCCTTCTTTTAAGAAGCTGACTGTTTTCTATGGTGTTAAAACCCAGGGGGTGGGTTTTTAGATCACTGTGTAACCAATTGGTTGGGAGATTGTTCTCAAGCTTCCCCAGGAAAGGGGGTGTACGGCTTGAGGGGGTATTTTGGGGGGGAGGGAAGTTCAAGTGATTCCTTTCCTGGATTCCTGTTAGATACTTGATGGTGGCAGCGAGAAGCATTTCTCAGGGTGCAGGGAATTTTGTACCTTGGGGGATTTAACCTAAGCTGGTAAAAATAAGCTTAGGGGCTCTGAATGCGGGTCCCCACATCTTTACCCTAGAGTTTAGAGTGGGGAGGGAACCCTGACAGACCTCTACCTGTTGCCATACACAGATTATTGTGTCACTCCATGCTGTGCCCCAGTCTAAAGTCTGATTGTGAAGTATCCCCAATGTCACAAATTGCTGAAGCTTGGGTGTGTGTGTGTGCGTGTGTGTCTGTGTGTTAACATCTCAGCCCTTCCATTCTCCCACACTCCCTTTTGGGTCCTATGCTTTGCCCGACCCTCTCTCCTTAATGCTCTTTTTGAAATCTTTTCCCATGCTAGACTCCATTCTGTAATCCCAGCCCTCCTTCCCGTCCATTACTGCCACAGTCTCCTTCTGTTCATGTTCCAAATTCCCTCTGCTCCAATTACGGTTTAAAAATCACTTCTTTCGCCTAGATTGTCATCACTCATTGACTAAAACTTTATCAGCTTCCAGATGAACACTCAGCCTTACCTTTCTATTGTCTCCTTCCAGTTTAGACTCTATACTCACTGGGACAAGAGCTGGTCTAATTTATGTCTGTTTTCACTAAGTACAATACACACCTAATAAATAATCTAATTTTCCCTACAATTTCAATTTGAAATGGTATTCTTATTCTCCTCCTTTCAGCACCAGCATAGTATAGTACACTTTTAAATTGCTGTCACATTCTAGGTGGCTACATTCCAAGGGCAGGAGAAGTCAATGCTCTATGCAAGCTATATACAGCAATGTAAAGTTTCCTATCACTCAGATTCTTCTGGATGAAAAAATGTTACATGTAGGAAATTGATTACTTTTATGTGTGGGGAATTATAATAGCTGCCTTTCAGGTTTTCTAGACCTTGTCGTTAATTCGTTACTGGGTCAACTGAACAAAAATAAAATCTGCTAAGGCAGAACAAAAAAAAAAAAATTATTTTCACCTATAACATATGTAACTTTAAAAGGAAGATTAACTTTGAGACTTAAATATCTTGACAGTGTCCCTTTAAAATCAAATCTATTTCAACTTGTTGTGAAAAAAAAATGAATTAACTTTGATATATTTTTGTACGATGCCTCTCTTTTTTTTTTAAATGCCATCTCAGGACATCAGTGATTTCCAGACATCTGAACCAGTACTAAAAATAGTCAGGATTATTTTCTTCTTGGTAATGCTTCTTTTATCCCATCTTTCTGAAAAGTATCCTTAATTAGTGCCTTTCAACCAAAAAAGCATTTGAAATGTCTCTATTAGGCAAACAGAGAAGGAACTGGGCTCCAAAACAGTCACACACACACACACACTCACACAGTGTCTAGTACAGGGGTCTCAAACTCAAATTACCATGAGGGCTGCATGAGGACTAGTGCATTGGCCTAAGGGCCGCATCACTGACCCCGCCCCCTCGCTGCCCCCAGCCCCGCCCCCACTCCACCTCTTCCATTAGGCCCCACCCCTTCTCCGCCTCCTCCCCTGAATGCGCGGCTCCCCGCTCCTCCTCTGTCCCTCCCAGAAACCGCGAAGCCGCCAGACAGCTGTTCTGGCGGCGGGAACTGCCTGGGGGTAAAAATAGAACCTTGGAGCAGCGGGGAGGGAACGGGGATCTTAGCGGCCACAGAACGCAACTGGGGGGCGGGGGTGAGGGGAGTTGGCGGCCACAGAACATAACTGGGGGGAGCGGGGGTGAGGGGAGTTGGCGGCCATAGGACGTAACTGGGAGGGGGGCGGGGGGAGCCCGGCGGCCCACCTCTTCTCCTCCCCTCCTCGTGTGCGCGCTTCCCGCTCCTCCCCCATCCCTCCCAGAAACCGCGAAGCCGCCAGACAGCTGTTCGGGCGGCGGAACTTCAGAACGTAACTCGGCGGGGGGGAGGGGGGGGTGAGCGCTCTGAGGGCCGCATGTTTGAGACCCCTGGTCTAGTAGGTAGGAAAAAGAATAAGCTGCCTTGCTTGGCCACTAAGAGCCTTTTATACAAATAGAAGAACCTTTTATATCACATCTAGCGGTAAGCTTCAGAAAGACCATACAAAAGCCCTTAAGGCATGTGAATTAACAGTATTTTCTGAGGATGCGCTTAATCGGCAGAGATAGAAATGAGATTCTTTCAAAAAACATCTTTCAAGTCTCTCTGTCATTTGAACAATATCACAACTGCAGGAGCCTCTTTGATGCTAATTTGGTACATGCTTCTCAATAATGGAGAGTACTCCTGAATGGTTTTTATACTGGCTACAGTTCAGGAAAGCGTCCCTGTTCAGGGAAGAACTTAAGCACGTGCTTAACTCCCACTGACAAAGGGATTTAAACATATGCTCAAAAAGATAAGCATGCCTTTTAGTGCTTTCCTAAATCCAGGCCTAGATGAAGAGGGACCTGAATGAAGTCTAACCCTTGGACTAGATGAGATACTTCATCATCATGTTTACAATGCACTGAGTGGGACCCTATGAGTCTAGGACCCATTTCAATGACTAAAGAGACTTGGCTTGAATGGATCAATTTAATATAGTTAGAAATAAAGCCGCATGTAGCTTTGAACAATGTTAAGCTATTAAGGAAAGCAACTCATCTACTCACCATTCTTACAAGACTTCCTCAGCACTGTAATAATTTAATACACAAATTGCACTTTATCATAAATGTTTTAGCTAGTGATTCGATAACAATAGCACGTTAGTATATATATCCAAATGTTAAGTGTGCTAAATTTAATGAAAGGAAGTAGCATTAAGCATAGTGTAAAAGAAGCCAAACACTCCCAAAATGAAAAAAGATAAGGTTCTCTCAGAGAGTTAACTTGGTGACTGTCTTCTATTCCGCAAGCCCCTAGCAGCCGAGCAGGGGTATGTATATGGAGCCAGGCCTTGTATGTCTGTATAGAGTCAGTAAAGGCAGTTATTTGGTTTCCTCATTCTTACTTTTGTGTAAAGAGCAAAGACACAGCAGTCACACTACACATTCTAGGTCAGATAAACACCACTGAGGGCGGTGCACCTTCATTGATTTACCCTGGCTGGGAATCCGGCTCTCTATATTTTTCATAACTACAGTAGATTCCACTTATTAGCAACCCCTCAGCTGCCAGCAAAAAGTTGCCATTATCTGGCAGTTGCTAATAAGCGGAAGGCAGGTTTGTGAGGCATCAGCCAGGGAACGAAGTGCTGGGACATGCCTGACCTGGCTACACCCCTGCAAACCTGCCTGTGGGCAAGGTAGCAAAGGGGCGGAGGAGGGCTGTAGCCTGGATGCAGGGTTTTCTACAGGGAGTAGGGACACTGGAGGCCCCTCAGAGCTGCATGGTGCCTCTCCCTGTTCTCTCTGGGGTCAGGGGTCAGTATATCCCAGGAAAGAGCCCGGGGAACGCAAGGAGAAATACTGTGCAGCTCCTGCATCCAGGCTGCAGCCCCCACCCCCACCCCCCACTTCCTGATACTGCTCTGCCCACAGTCTCCCTCTCAGCCCACAGCCAGACCCTTATCTTCTATTAGAGTTGCCAGCTTTCCAAAACCGGACACTACATGCCCCCGTCACTCACTTCCCCCCAGCCCGTCACTCAATCCCCCCAAAGTCATTCACTCCTCCCTCCCCAAGGACTCACGTGATGCCTGCAGAGCTGGGAGGAGCTGATGGAGAGTCTGCCTGCCTGCCCAATCAGGCGAAGGGGTGTTGGTCCCTGGAGTGAGCGGGGGCCCCGGGAGGCTGGGAAGGCAGGACGGGCTGTCACAGGTGGTGAGCCTGGCCACTGGCCCCACTCCTCAAACGCCGTGTGCTGTCAAGATCCCTCCTCCTCCAGCATCAGCTGCTCTTCCCGCCCTCCCAGTGGCGGGAGCCAAGTACAGTTACTGCATAACCAGACTTTTGGTGTCTGGTCAGCAGTACTGATCGGACACTGTGTAACGCTGACAGACCTCGGTCGTCGGCGGGCAGGATCGAAGCGGGGACCTCTGGAGCTTAGTGCACAAGCTAAAAGCTGTTAGCTAAGGCTGTAGAGCTGACCCATTTAACTCTCTCTAAGTGGCCTCGGTGCCACTATATGGGACAGAGCACCACACCCAGGAGGTGTGTGGGATACAACCGCACAGGTCCCCTTTTCGCTGGAGAACCCTACATGCAGTCTGTCTCTGCATGCAGGCACGTTTGTGGGGCTGCAACCCTGAGAAAGTGCTGTGATGGGCTAAGCATCGGTCACAGGCAGGTGTGCAGTACTGCAACCAGGAAAGACATGTCTCAGCACTTCCTTCGCAGGCTGCAGCCCCACAAAACCGCCCGCAGCTGGGACCTCTCTTCCAAAACAAATGTTAATAAGCCGCATGCTGTTGCCCATATCCAAATCCCATTAACATTAAAGACAATGGGAGGGGATTGTTCCCAGCAAAATCTTACTTCTAACTGAAAATTGTTAATATCCTGGTTGCTATTAAGCAGCATGTGCTGTAGTTCAAATGATGATAATGTTAAGGTTTACAAATAACAAGGAAAACAGGAATAGAAAATACTGCATACTTGAATTAACATGGTGGGGAGAACCTCTGCTTCTGGGATTTTCTGACTTCTGAGTGTTTGATTTCTCAATCTTAACTTCGCACTAAATAAAAGATTTTGCATTCAAAGATTTCATTTTTATTTCATTTTTTAAATGTACTGCACATCTTACTTGCTACGGAGGAGTGGCACGCCTTTTAAAAATGTGTTTAGAAAAAACCCCAAATCTGTGTATATGTATGTGCAAAGTGTATAGCTTTAAACATCCATAACTTCAAAGCTAATGATCCCATTTACTTCCAATTTAGATTTTAAAATCTACGAAAGCAAGCAAGAGTGAAGTGTCTACTTTCAGTCATTTTGGTGTTATGAGAGTGCCTACAGTCATGTTTTCATTATAAATACTTACCGCAGAAAAAAAATCAGCCAGAAAACATAGGAAACGTATTTTTTCCACCTCCATACTCATCAAAAACTGCTGCTCCAGTTTCTCTCAGGTTTTTCCGAACATGTTGATCTTTGGGCTGAGACCAAACAGAGAAAATATCAACTCAAAAGGAAATGTTTTGAAAAATTAGGAGCATGTGAATAAAGAGCCTATAACTGAAGCTGGAACTTAACCAAAAAAGCTGCCACTGTGGCTAACCACTACAATGAAAATGCAAAGAAGTCGGATAATTGAACTGCATCAGGAACACTTCCTCTGACTGGGAATTAAAAACAGCACCCATTCCCTATGGGAATCCTTGCAAAATGACACTTGTCTTTTATTTGTGTTACAGCAAAGTAAACACACACAAGTCATACCTAGCCACAGACTACACGATACTTTAAAAATAGGGGCACCCTACTTTAGAATATATAATAAATATAAATAGCCAGATATTTAATGACTTTCTCAAGGTTATACAAGTACTCTGTGGTAGACCCAGGAACTGAACTCAGATCTCCTGAACCCCAATCCAGTCCAACGCCTTAGCTACAAAACCATGCTTGCTTGCGTAATACATCAGTGTCTGCCTTCCTGTAGATGGAATATGTAATCACCTTTTAGCTATTAGCATTTTTATAAATATTATTTATGTTTATCCATGCTGGGTATGGGGTAAATACAAATACACTTACACCCCGAGGCAGTCGATCGGCTCTTAGCAGCATGCACGTATACACACAGTACATATTCAGTTTTTGCATCAGAGCTTTACATTTCTTTGCAGAAATATCGTTTGAGGTAATCATTACGGAGAAGTCCTAGTATCTGGTGGCTGCTATATTTCTATAGACCTTCACTGCTGAACACTTCCTACATCTAAAGTACAGCATGTCAGATAAAGGGCATTTTCCATAGCAACATGCCTTACCAGACCAAAATCTCCTTCCCTTAATCATGTCAATTATTTTCCATTGCTGTTCTTGGAGGCCCCTAAAAGATCAGGACTGCAAATATTTGGCTAGGCTTTCAAAATTCATTTGCAGATAAAATCCAGTCCATCAGGCAGAAGTAGAGCAATACTTGGGGTTTATTCTGATCCCAGAGGCATCTGTTTTCTCTTCAGAACTAACTTCTTCATATTGTAGTTCCTTGGCAATGGTTCCCAAAGCAACAGTTACTGGTAGGAGCAAGACTGTAATACTCAGTGGAAGTCCTTATCACAATTCTTCACCTATTCTAGACACAGATTGCATATGTCCAGCAATTCAAAAATCGCCTTCTGCCTCCAGTTTAAATGTCTCTAGAGTGAATTGTGCGGGCAATTTCTGGGACAGGGATCATGTGGGTTTGTTATTACTAATTATGACAGAAAGCTAAGTTATTCCAAGTAAATATCTGCACTGGAAGCATGTTCTTAAGTATGCTCCAACTGTTATTATTCCAAAAACAAATTCAGCAAGGACGTACCATAGAAAGCCAATTAGCTAATTTAGGCAGCAGCACAATGTAGATCACTGCCCTTATTTCCACCCAGCATGATGTTCTGTGATTCAGAGATGTCTATCCATTAGCATATATTCACAGAATAGGCATATTTAATAGTGTTAGCGTTTATATGCAGCTTATAGTTTGCATGTATGAATTCCTATGGGACCACGTAGCCAAAGATGTATTGTTTTCATTAAAGATTTCACTATTGCCTCAAACCATATAATTTAGACTCGGCGTCTCAAACTTCAAAGTGAAAGCCAAATCATGTTTTAAAAAAAGTTTGAAATCAAGAGTTTAAGTATTTTTCAGGGTTTTTAGAATTTTTTTAGTGCCTCAGAGACATGTCACACTGACAGTGAAGAACTGGCATGAATAGTTGGGGAAAGAGACAGGACTGACACACACAGACAGCTTGGATGGGAAAGAGGCAGACGGGATCAGGCTCAAGGGGAACAGAGGCAGATGGGTCTGTGACCACAAGAGCACACTCCCCTCCAGGACATAGATGGGAGCGTAAGATTCTTGAGTCTCACCATTCCTTTGTTGTCAGCAAATGTCTGTGAAACCCACTAGCAAAAACTGTCTTATCTCCATGTGGCAGCCGGTCCACAGCAGTAGTAGGCCATTAACCTATACATTAGTTACTCCACTAGCTCAAGTGGCAGAAGTCTGTGCGGTGGCTCTAAAGCAGGGCTGGGCAAACTTCCTGGCCCGAGGGCCACATCTGGGTATGGAAATTGTATGGCAAGCCATGAATACTCATGGAATTGGGGGTTGCGGTGTGGGAGGGGGTGAGGGCTCCGGCTGGGGGCGCGGGCTCTGTGGTAGGTCCAGAATTGAGGAGTTCAGTGTGCAGGGGCTCCGGGCTGGGGCACAGGGTTGGTGTGCGGGAGCGGGGGGTGTGGGCTCCAGCTGTGGGGGCAGGCTCTGGGGATGAGGGCTTGGGGTGCAGGAGGGTCCTCTGGGCTTGGACCAAGAGGTGCAGAGGCAGGAGGGGGATCAGGGCTGGGGCAGGAGGTTGGGGAACAGGAGGGGGCCAGCGGTGCAGGCTCCAGGCAGCGCTTACCTCAAGCAGCTCCCAGAAGCAGGCACATGTCCCCCCTCCGGCTCCTACGTGGAGGCACGGCCAGGCAGCTCTGCGTGCTGCCCTGTCTGCAGGCGCTATCCCTGAAGCTCCCATTGGCTGTGGTTCCTGGCCAATGGGAACTGTGGTAGAAGCACTTGGGGCAGGGGCAGCGTGCAGAGCCCCTTGACTGCCCCTATGTGTAGGAGCCGGAGGGGGGACATGCACTGCTTCCAGGAGCCGCGCGGAGCCACGGTATTCAAGGAGCAGGGCATGCCCCGGACCCTGCTCCCCGGCGGGTGCTCGAGGGCCGGATTAAAATGTCTGAAGGGCCGATGTGGCCCCGGGGCCGTAGTTTGCCCACCCCTGCTCTAAAGGTTCCAATCCATGACCTGTGTACTAGAGTTAGGATGATTCCACTTGACAGAATTTCTGAAAGGGGCGGGGGGGATCAGTTTGCTTTTTAAAAAAACCTGGGAAAACTACGTTAAAAGAATGTTAGTGTTGCAAGGTTAAACACTTTAAATTTAGGAAATGCCAGAATTAAGGCTGCCCCTGTAATCTTAATTCACCCCCTTTTGTATGCATTAAGATACAGGTTTTTAATTACAGTGATTTCTGTTTAAAATGTAGATTACATGATATGGCCCATCATCAAGTCAATTTTTTTCCCACAGGCCAGGCATGATATCAAGCCTCCATGTTAACTGGGGGCCTGATCCTGAGAGGAGCACATCCACTCCCCATAGGCTTCAATGTGATTTGTTGGTGCTCAGCACTTCTTGTAAATAGACCACATGTTCCTAAACTATCTGCAGGGCACTTTGAAGTATTGCTAGCTTATGGGACGTGGTGAATTTGTATTATTATAGACAGAGAGCTGATGTTCAGTTTATTCTCATCAAAAAAATACAGAATGGCCTAAACGCTGCTTACGCTATATGAATATTCCCACTGGGCTCAATTCTTCTCTCCTACTGGTATAGAACTGGTGTAACTCCACTGACTTCATTTACCACACTCAGGTCTTAGAGTCAAAGGTGCCATACCAGGATATAATTGGTGTAAGCAGAAGGAAGGTCAAAGCCCATAGATATCAGTGGGTCTATTCAGGGGAGTAAAAAGTCAAAAATAGGTTCAAGTCTGGTGTTTTCACTTGAACAAACCCTCTGAACTCCACCAGTCTTCCTGTCCTACCTCTGGCAAAACTCCCATTCTCTTCAATTACCTTTAGATTATTTAAGCCACGTTTCGTTCTTTAAAAAAAAAAAAAAAAAAAAGTGCTTTGAACTATTTGATTCCAGATCTCTTTGAATTCAATCACTCCCAATAGCTTTCTCTTTCTTTAAATCAGCATTTTCCTACATGTGTTCACATCTAATAAACCTATTGCAGTTGGCAACATGCAAATCTGACCTTAGACTTTGCCTCTACAAACTCCTTAAACAGTTATGCTGTACTGAGTAAATGACTTCTTGGTAGAGTCCTTCAATTTCACTCTGATCAAGAAACAGTTCGTCCACAGGCAATGATTTTAGGTTCCATCTTTGGCAAATAGATTGGGTGCCTGATCTTTTTGTGTGTGTGTCTTTCTGCCAAAATACCAATTGCCTAGAAAATTTTTAAACAAGTGTTATTTCCACCAACCCCATCCACCCATATAATGTAACTCCACTGTCAGACAGTACAATAAATGTTTCCAAAAAGATAATAAAATTCTAGGATTTGATTATTTTAAACAAACTGGTATCAACTGTAATACAACCTGGTACATTTGGGGAGATCTAAAACCACTTAATTTCACTGAGTCAATCTGGAAGAATGTTGTAGCTTCAGCAAGATACAAAACTTACTGGAAGCCCTACATACAAACACCATCTGCTCACTCACAAAAGGTATGATGTTTGAAACAACAACATTCCTTTCCCTTCCCCTCTCTACCACACAGTTACACTCCTGATAGAACAGAATGATTCTATTTATATGGAGAGCCTGAAAAATAAAGCACTGAAAAAACAGAAGCATATGGCCAAATAATTTTGCACTGCACTTAGAACATCCACCTGTAGAAGAAGAGCTATAATAGGCTGAAAAATATAGTCCTGTCCACCTGGAAATTGCCAATACGCATGTTGTTTTCCTCAAATGAAAGTGTCATTCCTCACTAACTACATTATGTAGTTGCCTATTTAGAGATTTGTTAAAGTAACACTTTGCTAACCACTAACTCTATTGAGAAAGGGTTTAGATTTTGCGTTTGGTATCTTAAGTCATGTATAATTGTCATGGTAGCCCTTAAAACTAGAATCCAGAACACTGTTCAGAAGATAGAAAGAATTTCATTTACTTCATTTACTAAAAAACTTAAAAGTTATTTTTTATTACCAAACATTGAAAAAAATAAAAAATTTCAAGTAGGCTTTGAAATAATGTTTCAAATATGAATAAACATGAAATAAACAGCAGTCAAGTTAAAACAAATTCTCCATTTAACTGTCTTAAATTACTAAAACTGCCTGATTGTAAACCCAATTTAAGCTAAGAAACAGCAAACTTGTTTTAAAAAAATTATTTAAGGAGGAGAGGGGGAAAATATTTAAGCACATGGCTAGATATAAGTAGTAATATTGTCGTCCTCATAGCTGTATTACCAGTACAGAGGAAAGGTTTCATCATATTGGCAAGCATCTCTACCCTGGAACACAGGTTAATGAATGACATAGCCTTTACAGGATTAATCTTTTTCACTGGCAGTGATTTGTATGACTGCCATCCATGATCTCCAAGTCATGTGTTTTCTATTTTGCAGAGAGAAGATGGCTTAGAGCCCTTCCACTTTAGTTTGCTTATTGTGTATTCTTCTCCATCATATAATATATCAAGGACACCTCTCCATGCATGCTATCCAGCTTTTACCTTCTAAGCAATGTTCTTCTTAAATGCTCATGTTTGTCTTGAATGTTTCATGACATGGGTAATGTGTAATCATTCAAAAGCTTTTCCAAGCAGAGGAGCATCATGACATTCTTCAGTCTTGCAAAAGGTCTCTTTCTAGCCTAGATTCTTCCATTCACTTCAGCTTGGCTGGAATATTATGTACCAGATGGTTCTTGTGAAATACACTTCAAAAAGTCTTTGCATCTACTGTGATGTTTTTCCACCTGCAAGTTAAACATTATTTTGGTCTCCTGCGTAATGTTCCTTTGTAAGCAGTCCTATGATCACTGCTTCAGGGTCTTTAGGGATTTGCACAAAAATGTCACTTTCACTTACCAGTCTGGCCAGGTCCTTTTCATTTATCTTGATGCCCTTCTCCTTCTATTTGAGGATGGTTTCTGAGATCTTCTCCAGAAAAGAGGTGAAGAGTTTACATGAACAAAGTCACACATTTTCTGACTTCACTTCAACTTGATTTCTGCTCCCGTCAAGTTTAAATGTCAAGAAGATGTTTCGTGACTCTTATTTATTGTTCTTTTAGTGCTTCCTATATTGCTTCTATGTCCACCGAGTCAAAAGACTTTTCTCATAGTCTGCCAAAGCCATGTAAAGCAGAGAGAGCCAAAAACTGTAGAACATTGCTGCTGGCTCTTCACTGCAGGAGATAACGTATTGTAATGCAGATTTTCCACAGATCTCTGCAGGATCTTGCAGGTTCTGTAAATGCCTCATGCCAAACATTACAATAAAACTGTATTTTTTCAGTTGTCTTTGCTGTAAAATAATTGGCTGTATTCAACAGTCTTCCAAAGAAGTTGATCCATTCTGCTGTATGGAGTGTGCTCAAAGGTAGAGAGATTGATTTCCACCCTCTACCCACAGCTGGTTGAAGTCAAGAGCTTCTTTAGGTCTAATTCAACAATTCCTTTGTAAAGAATTTCCTAGAACACTGACAGTAGACTTATGAACCTAGTTCTTGGGGTCCTTTTTGGTAAATGAATTCATACTGCTATTGCAGTCACTGAGTCTGGTGGCATCTTTCCACTGCTCCAGAATTCTTGTTGGCAACATAGCAATCCGGTTCTCCAACACTGAGTATACAACTTGTAAAGCATAACCATAATTTCTTGATACTACACTATTTTTCAAATTCTTGGCAGCCTTTTCAGCGCCACCTGTTCTGATTTCAGCAATATTCTTGTGTGATGAAGAATCATCTTCTAGGTAGCTTAATTCTCTTATGTATTCTTTATAAATTCATAAATTATAAATTCATAGAAGGGGTTACTTCTGCGCCCTCTGCAATTTTTTTACATCCTTTTTGAAGTGTGGACACAGTATTCCTGCAGTAGTCACACCAGTTCCAAATACAGAGTTAATATAACCTCCCTACTCCTACTAGATATTTTACAGCTGAGTTTCTGTTCAAATCCCTCCTTCAACATTGCCTGTAAGAAGAGAATAATTAGCTAATTAGAACAAAAGTTCCAAGTTACTGATATTTCCATGGGTTCTCAGTAGGTCCCTTCTTCTCCCTGCCTGTTTTTTAGATTGCAAGTGTAACGCACCTTCCTGGGTGTGGTGTTCTGTCCCATCTAGTGGCACCCAGATCACTTAGAAAGAGAAAGAGCAATTAATGAGTCTGTTCTACAGCGGTAGCTAATAGCCAGTTGGCTTTTACCTCATGCGGTAGAGGCTAATGCACTAAACTCCAAAAGTCCCATGTTTGATCCTACCGACAAGCGGGATCTTTTGGCATTCCAAGTAGGGGCTCATCCAGGATTTCAACTGGGAAGTCTCTGAAGCTAAGGACGCGCTTCCTCAGCTAGGGGACGTGTGTAACCCAAACACCTCCTAGGTGTGGTGTTCTGTCCTATCTAGTGGCACCGAGACCACTTAAAGAGAGAGAGAGAGAGAGAGAGAGAGAGAGAGAAAATGAGTCTGCTCTACAGCCTTAGCTAACAGACAGTTGACTTTTAGCTCATGCAGTAGAGGCTCATGCACTAAGCTCCAGAGATCCCAGGTTCAGTCCCGCCCACCGATGACCAGGGTCTGTTGGCGTTACACAAGCTCTACAGGGCAGGGTCCATCTTAATTTTGTGTCTTACAGTGAACTAAGCACATTGTTGGTGCTAAAAGAAATAATAAAAACATTCAATGAAATGTATCAAGAAGAGTTTCTCATTGTCTTTATTTACATTGGTATTTTTCATATTTGTCCATATATAACTTTGGATTTATCCCAGCTACTCTGTGCACAGTTTTCTGCAAGACTTCTATAATATCCTTAATCACAGATTTGATACCGAGTGTATCTTTAACGAACACAAAACACAAAGCTTTGACGTGTATTTGCTATACTGTATCTTTGTTTCTCAGTAAGATTTATGGATCCACTCTATTCCAGTACTCTTGTAGAGACATAAGATCAAACTCAAGAGGTGCTGAGCACTCTCAATCCAATCCAGCACGGTACTTAAGCACATGCCTAACTTTAAGCACATGATTAAGCATATGTGCGTGTGTCCAATGAGACTAAAGTTAAGCATGTGCTTACAACCTTTGCTGGAATGGGTTAAGAGCACTCAGCACTTTGCAGGATTGAGCCCTTACCGTATACTACACAAGCATACTATCACGTTTAAAGATAAATATATATTAGTTTGGCTTCAAGTTATTTTTTCTTCATGCTATAGATGCCTTCTTTCATATGAGTTAAAAAGGAATTCAAGAAATTTGGGAGGATCCAATTCCTATTTTTTTTTTCCATTTTCCATTGTAAATCAAAGCTCATATTCCATTTATTCTGGTTTGTGTCACTAAATCACTTTCTCCAAAGTCACAAATTCCACTGAAAGGAATATACTTTCAGCCGGCCACCTGCAGGGGTCAGGAAGGATTCTCTCCCACCGCCCCATGTATTCTGTAGGTTTTTTTATTGTCTCCTTCCTCTGAAATATCAGGAACAGCCACAGCTGGAGATGGGGCATTGGGCAGAGGTTTCTTGCTCACCTGCTCAGAGGCTAAATGATCACCGTACGTGGGGTCGGGAAGGAATTTTTTATCCCAGGTCAGATATAGTGGGGGGGGGGGGGAGAGGGGTCTGCCTTCCTCTGCAGCATGTGGGTGCAGATCACCTGCCAGGATTATCTGGGTATATCTCAATCATTTCCCTGCCATTGCAAGGGCCTTGGGCACTGGTGGTGCACCTCGGTCTTGCCTATTCTTTCTTTGTGGCACATAATAGTCTAGTTTCCTGTGGGCTGTGATACTTTGGTCTAATCTCGGTTGTTGGGTTTCGTGTATAGGTGCTAGGTGGTGATGGTGGCAGCCTAGGGTACACAGGAGGCCAGAGCAGATGGTCTGGTGTTCCCTTTTGGCCTTAAACTCTGAATAATGATTAAGCCCAGATATGGTCCAGAGGCCCAACTGAGCTGTTTACAATGGCCTGGAAAATTGTTGCAGTAGTATGTTGCTCAGTAAAAATAAATTAGACCTAAAAAATACAAAAAACAATATTGAATACGCAGAACAGTCAGGATTTAAACAGAAGTAAAACTCTTTAATTTTGCATGCCACTGAGGCAGAAGGAGACTGAGACCCCTGCCTTTCATGCTGCAAATACCTTTGACTTCACGGGGCCCAGGAGTTCACTCTTTGACCTGACGTGAGCTTTGACTCACTAAGAGATACAGCATATTTGTATATTCATATACTTCAGGCCCACCTGTGTCCTCTGCCTTTATACCTAGCCATAAAGAAGGAGAATCAATGTTGTGTGCACAGCTTTCATTTTGTCATTTCTTGCCTTCTGATTACTTAACCACCCCAACCGTAAAGTATTCTAAATGTAGTTTCATTAAATGAAATTTCGTAGGTTTTTCAATCAAGTGTACAAGCTAGAAAAAAAGAAATTCCATAACGTGGATGTATTTGGCTCGACATCACCAGAACTTTCTACCCTAAGTCCTTTTCTGTGTACTTTGGTAGGTGCACAGGACAGAGACTCTCAAGTTCAACCCTTAGAAGTTGTACATTTGTTGAGGTAAGAATTCCTGCATAGCCCTTCCTCCTTTACAGCACAGCCAAGCACGCATGTACAGTGCAACCTTCTCCAACGGCACATTTTACAAGCTAGTGAGACCATCACACATAAAATGCACCTCCATGCACAGACTTTAATTCTTTAATGAGTCACCACCCTTGTCAAATCAAAAATCAGTTTTCACAAGAACACTGAAAGGCACTTCTGAATTACAGCTATTTTCATGCCAAATTTCATCTCTCAACCCCTTAGCCCTTTAGGCAATAGACTTATGACAAAGAAAGTCACAAGAACAACTTCTAAACAATGGGAACATGTACCCACTCTCCCCCTAGGGCTTGTTTACACAAGTTGTTTTGGGTTGTTTGTTTTTTTTACACTAGAGCAGCTACATCTAGTGCAGCTCTCTCCACCAGCATCAGAAATGATTTTGTACTGGCACAGTTTACCCTAGTGCAAGACACACCAAACAAATTCTTAGTGTAGACAAGCACTCAATCAGAGGGGAGGGGAGGGGAGAAAAAGAAACCCAAAATTCTGACAAAAGGCTAAAGTTTCAGAAAGTTATAAACAGGGGGTTCAAACAGACCATTTCTGCAACATTTGCTATGGAGGGCAAGGCTATTCCTACTGTTATAATATGATACTGCTTTATTATATCTTAGAAAAAGGGAATACTACACATGTGGACCCTTTCCCAAACAGGTCTCTTTGTGTGCTTGAACTGTAATCAGAAAATTGCCCAAGATCTCATTCTCTGCTTCCTAAACTGATTCTATTCTCTCTAGAGCGATATTTGATTCCAACACTTCATTGCACTAAAACCTAATAATCAACAGAGCAAGACAGCTGCAAAAATTGGTAACCAATATAGCAGCCTTGTGAAACACTTGTAGTGTAAGCTCCATGCATCTGCTGTTTGCGAAGTTTATAGAGACAAATGATTTATCTCCTTACACCAACATAAAGAAGAGTCCTCGGCAGTGATTCATGCTAAAGATCATTGTACTCCATACATAAAATTACCAAAAATATATAGATGAGATATAAAGTGATTAATATGGAGTTGGGACTATGTGTGTAAAACCACATAAAAGATGGGGTATGGCATATAATAAAAATGAGTATGACCCAGCACAGTACTACTGTTTTGTATGCTGTGCCCCACCACACAAGGAATGAAGCAATAACAGGGAGCTATTGTTTCTATAGGTAGCAAAAGCCACCAAGTGCAAATCACGTATCAAAGCAAGAATGACACCAAGGTGTATCTTCATGGCAGGGAAGATGACAATCCTCTCCATTACAAAATAATAAGTAATAGTGCTTTAAACATTCCGAGTGGTACACACACACACATTTTACAGTTTTTAATACTCAGAAGACCCCTATGAGTGTAATGATCCTCCTTTTACACATGGGGAAACTGGCATACAGAAGTGAAGTGATTTACCCAAGGTTATACAGCAAGTTAGTGAAATGGAATACCAAAACCATGTCCTGTGGTTAGTCCACGAAACTAGTGTGTGTCTTCTCTCACATTATACTGTATATGTCTATATTAAATTATAGATAGATAATCTAGATCTTTCTTCTATCTATACACACAGTCATTTACATATAGCACAACCATATTTAAAATACTTACAAATTGAAGTAATTTATTCTTCACCAGTGATATTTACTATATATTGTTCCTATACCAACATTTAACAAGCACATTTTACCACAACAATAATAGTAGACATGTGGTGGCCACCTTCTTGCTCAACACACTGGGGATTGAACCAGGGAACTCCAAAGCCCAAAAGCATGAATGGCCAAAGGCACAAATAGGACCTGCAAAACATTCACTAGTAGAGCTGGACAGCAATTTATTTAACAAAGTTTAATTCACCAAAAAAATGCAGGTTTGGGTCAACTGGAACTATTTGTGAATTCAGAAGTGTAAACAATTTGTTTCTGCAAAAAAAAAAGTCAAAATATTTTGACATTTTCAAAATAAAACATTTTGACTTTCAGAACAACATTTTGTTGAGAAGTTTTGCTAGCTTTATTTCTAAAAAAAGAAGTAAATACACCTGAAAACAAACAAAAGAAATCATTTGAGTCGAACAAAACACTTCATTCGACCTGAAATGATTTTTGTCATTGTTTTGTTTTGGTGAGAAACATTTCCATTTTATGTCAACCAGAACAAAATATTGTTTGGTTCAGCCACCAAACCCCCCCCAAAAAGAATTATTCACTCAGCTCTGTTCACCAATGAGTTATAGTTCGACTTTCAACATATTATTAGCTAATTTTTTGAAAACATTTTTTTAACTGAAGAAAGTTCATTTTAACTGAAGAAAGTTCATTTTAAACCAGGTTCCCTCCTGCTTGCCCACTCAGGGTTGTAGGGGAAGACCAAAATGAAGGTGACAGATATGTAACTACACTGGAAGTGAAAGAACTTGGAAAGACAGGCCCATGTTCTGGTGAGGCTGGAAAACTTGTGATACGGGAGATATTGGATGCTGTTACTGTAGTAAACCTGAGTGAAACCTGTGACAACCATATGAGCAACAAGTATCTTTGTATTGATGTATACAACTGGTGGTTTTCACTATACATACAAAAAAAAACCCAATTTCTTCATATACAATACTATGAACCAAATTCTGTGCTACTTACTTGATTAAAAAAAAAATCCCATTGATATCAAATTTGCTATGCTTGAGTAAAAACTGAAGCATCTGACCCATTAATATTGGATTGGTTAACAGGGTTTTCTACATTCAGCAATGTGAATGGGTCTTCTGGTATCTCTTAAAAGAATCAAGTGTTTTTCACCCTTGTTTGAAAACTCTTAAGGTAAGGAACCTAAAATATATAAGTGAACATACAGGACCTTCTAGGAAAACTTTGTAATGCTTTATAGTCACATTGATTTTATTAAATGCTATATATTCTGCATAAAATTGTACTGCTTAACAAAATTAGAACATACAAACCAAAGAACCTGCCTGCAACTCTAAATCATTTCTGCTTCAATTATTTTAGACAAGTAATACATACAGCACTTCTTTTCTATTCTAGACTTATCTCTACAATTAAATGCTTTTACTGCAAGATGAACAAAACTGGGAGTAGGCTCTTTTCTTGTCCTAATTTTGTTGATACTGGAAATAAATGCTGGATTATGGATGTACTTGGCCTCTTACAAAGGCTCTCTAGATTAAGAATCTAAAAATATGTAGCGTTGGTTGAAATACAGTAGTTTGGCATTATCACAGTACATACTATCTAATGCCTTCTATATAGAAATTACTAACAAAATTGCTTGTATATGATATCAATAAAAAACTGTACTGAGTGATTTGAAAGGAAGCCTATATGAAATAGGTTATTTTTTTAACAAGACATTCCGAATAAGATCTGAATTATCTATTTTCTTTCCTTACTAAAGATTTTCTCATTTTAGATGAACCTAAGAACATAAGAGTGGCCATACTGGATCAGACCAAAGGTTCATCTAGCCCAGTATCCTATCTTCTGACACTGATCAATGAACAGAACAGGCAATCATGAAGTGATCCATCCCGTCACCCATTCCAAGCTTCTGGCAAACAGAGGCTAGGGACATCATCCCTGCCCATCCTGGCTAATAGCCACTGCTGGACCTGTCCTCCATGAACTTAACTAGTTCTTTTTTTTTAACCTTGTTATAGTCTTGGCCTTCACAACATCCTCTGGGAAAGAGTTCCACAGACTGACTGTGCGTTGTGTGAAAAAATACTTCCTTTTGTTTTAAACTTGCTGCCTATTAATTTTTCATTTGGTGACCCCTAGTTCTTGTGTTATGAGAAGGAGTAAATAACACTTCCTTATTTATTTTCTCCACACAAATCATGATTTTATAGACCTCTATCATATCCTCCCTTAGTCGTCTCTTTTCCAAATTGAAAAGTCCCAGTCTTATTAATCGTTCCTCATACAGAAGCCATTCCATACACCTAATCATTTTTGTTGCCCTTTTCTGAACCTTTCCCAACCCCAATACATCTTTTTTGAGATGGGGTGACCACATCTGTACGCAGTATTCAAGATGTGGGTGTACCATGGATATATAGAGAGGCAATATAATATTTTCTGTTTTATCCCTTTCTTAATGATTCCCTACAGTCTGTTTGCTTTTTTGACTACTGCTGCACATTGCGTGGATGTTTTCAGAGAACTATCCACAGTGACTCCACGATCTCTTTCTTGAGTGGTAACAGCTAATTTAGACCCCATCATTTTATATGGCTCAACTACAGCATTATCAATACAGTTAAAGTCAGCCAAAGTCCTCAGTGATGTTCTCGTTTGCTGTACTTGCCAATCCCATAGCCTTTACATAGTAATTCTTAATTATAGGCCTAATCCTGCAATCTAATTCACAGAGGCAGCCTATACCTGTACAGTATACAGTCTTACTGAAATCAATGGAGTGCTACGTGAGTGCAGGGATGCAATCAGTACAGATCACATTTCATGATCAGGAACTAAATTGGAACCAATGAACTACTTACATGAGCATGAATTACTTGAGTGAATGAAGACAGAAGTACTGGGGCCTTGGATGGGAAGAAAGAGTTTGGATACATTTGTATCTTTGCATGCTTTCTGGAAATAGGGTTTTCTAGATGATGATTTTAACAGTTATTTTAAAAACCTAAGAGACATTGGCCTTTGGGAGTTTTTCTAAAATATCACTGATAACAGTCACACAGCACTAATGTTCTTCACACTTCTGAAATTTTTAAAAATCTTTTACAGGCTCATAAGAGATCAGAGCACAATTCAGTTCCTCTAAGTGTGTTAAGCATTTTTTTAAGTGTAATAGAGGCTACATTTTCTATTTCTCATCAATTTTACAAGTTAAAAAGATGTTCATCCCTAACTGCACAAAGAGCAAACAATAAAATAAACTACAGGCTGAGTAACTCAAGGCAACAAGTTAAACCTTAGAATCAAAGACTGTGACAATGCAACTAATCATATTTGTGTAAGGGATATTTGCAATGCAGATTGCCTGTTACATTGCGAAATTTTAATGAATTCAAGACAGCACCTTACACCCAGCTACAAGAGAGAAATCATGCTGAGTTAAAAATGCTATGTTTCTGGGTAGCTTGAATCACCTTCTATTTGCATTATGCAGATAACAGTGTCAGAATAATTAAAAACCAGTTTTGTCTGACATCTAATATGCCCTGCAACAACAAGAAACAACCAATTTTTCAAAGTTTGCTGACTTCTTGTTACTGGTGAGCAAATTTAGCAGCAAACCTAATTTTGATACAGAGAATTTAAGCCTTTAAAGTATTTCTGATACAGAAATTCTGTTGGAACAAACAGTTCACACAACCCATCAAGATGTCTTTTCTAGTCTCAGACGAGTCTCTAATTACTTCCTGATTATTTAAAAAATAATAATAATAATGATCAGTGCCTTTGCTTTCATAAACCTTTGTCCCACTGTGTTATTTCCAATATATTTTCTTTGAATATATATTTATGCCTACTACCTGATGCTCATGCAAGGACAGAGGTCGAAATGCACTGCCTTTTTTAAAATGTGGTTTAAAAGACCAAAATAAGATCAAGGTTAAAGCCAAATACTGTTGTGTTTTTTTTACTCAGGCAAACCTCCCAGCAAGTCAGTGGGAGCTTTGCCTGAGTAAGGACGGGAGGTTTTATCCCTCTTCGTCCTTCTTTCCTCGGGTTCAAAAGAAGACTTCTTTAGAACACAGCTGAGCTCGGCCCCACCTCCTTCTGAGCCGGGTTTCCCCCGCCCGGGAAGAGTCTGCCTGGCCCGACACGCCAGGAGAGTCCCCTGGGCAGTTTCCCTCCGTCTCGCCCACAAACCCAGGCGTGACTTGTTACACAATCAACGGCACTCGCCAGCCCCGGCCGACTGCACCGCTGGGGCTTCTCTTCGCCGTCGCCCATTATTGCCACAAGCGCTGACCGCGTGAGGCGCAGGGACCCTGAGCACACACCCCACCGGGATCCCTTTGGCCGCCCCGCCAGGAAACGGGCTCGGGACACAGCCTCAGCTGAGCGTCAGCGACTCCCTTCCCCACCCAGCCCGGCGCTTGGAACAGCCCATCGCGGCGAGCTCCGGCACTGGGGGGGGGGCGAGAACTCGGGCGCAGCGCGCTTGCAGCTGGGCGCAGCTGGAGCAGCAGCCGCGGCGGCCTGCGGGGGGCGTTCGCCCAGCGGCGCGTCTCCCCGGGGTCGCGGGGGGGGCGCGCCTCGGAGTTGGCAAACTTGCCCCCGCCCCGTGGGAATCATCTCCGCGCGCCCCATTACCTTGGGCAGGAGCGAGCCCGGGCGCGGCGCGGCTGCACGGAGCCGGCTGGGGAGGGCGGGTTTTCAGCAGCCGTAAAGCGGAGAGAGAGAGAGAGAGGAGAGGGAGCCCGTTCCCTTCCCGGAGCGGCTGGGTGTGCTCGTTACCAGGGCTCAGCCCGCTTGGCAGCCCCAGCGAAGGGCCGGAGCCAGAGAGCGGCCGAGGCACAGCGAGGGAGCGACACGGGCTGCCCCGGGAGGGACGGGGTGTAGAGGGCAGGAGGAGAGGGGCTCTGGCGGCGGGTGGGGTCCTGCAGAACCGCACTGAAGCGTGGCAGCAAAGAAAAGAAAAGAAAAAAAATCAGAGCTTAGCCACGTGGAAAAGCAGAAGAGGCTCTCCCCTGCCCCGGTCCAGATGCTCATTGCCCTACATTTAAACAGGACCTTCAGGAAGCCAAGGAGGTGTCCTGGGTCACTGTCACTGTTCCAGAGCCTAAACCCCGCGCACACGGTGAAACACTGCGCGCACAGACATTTGCACGGAAGAAATTTTTTGCGCACACGGCCTGTCAAAAATTAGAGGGAACATTGGTCACTGTACCATCAGTCAGGGATTTTATCCTCGCTCTGGGGCTCTGGGAAGGAGGAAAGTGTGTCATCCCACAGGTGGGGAGGCAGGATAAAGTAGATTAAGCGCTTTGTGTACACTACAAAGTGATGTTGACCTTGGTTACATCGCCATACCATCACCACAATAATTAAGAGAGCAAGGAGTCCTTGTGGCACCTGAGAGACTAACAAATTTATTTGGGCATAAGCTTTTGTGGGCTAAAACCCACTTCATCAGATGCATGGGGTGGAAAATGCAGTAGATAGATAGATAGATACAACGAACATGAAAAGATGGGGGTTGCCATACCAACTCTGAGACAAATCAATTAAGGTGGGCTATTATCAGTAGGAGAAAGAAAAAACCCTTTGTAGTGATAATCAGGATGGCCCATTTCAAATAGTTGACAAGAAGGTATGAGTAACAGTAGTGAGTAATTGAGACTTGGCCTAACTAACTTGGCTAGAGCCACACAGAAGGTCTGTGGCTGAGCCAAGAAATGAACCTCCTGGGTGTGGTGCTCTGTCCCATCTAGTGGTGCCGAGACCACTCGAGAGAGAATTCAATGAGTGTGCTCTACAGCCTTACCTAATATAGCCAGTTGACTTTTAGCTCATGCACTAAACTCCAGAGGTCCCCAGTTCAATCCCGCCCACCGATGACCCGGGGGTCTGTCAGCATTACATCTGCACTAGGAGGAGTTTTGCGTATAGCTATAATGGCAAGCCCTTTCTAATGTAGACAAGGCTTAAGGGAAGGAGAATAAGCTATACTAGTGTAAGACACCTTTATATCGGTATACAGTAACTCCTCACTTAAAGTCATCCCGGTTAACGTTTCGGTCTTATGTTGCTGATCAATTAGGGAACATGCTCGTTTACAGTTGTGAAATGCTCCATTCTAATGTCGTTTACAGGCTATCAATGGCAGTTTAGCTGTCCCTTCCCCCACTGCCATGTGCTATTCTCCGAGATGCCCGCCTGCTTGCTGTGTGGGGGGGAGGGGAAGAAGAGGGGGGCTAATGTCCCCCTGCACCTTGCTTACCCCATCTTCCATACAGCAGGGGGCCACACGAAGGAGGGAGCTGCTGCCTTAGGCAGAAGCTGCAGCTGCGGGGCTGGCTGATCTAATTAACAAGGCAGTGTACTTCTGACCCCACTCGTGATACCTAATTGGAAATGCCCATCTCTATCGCTGGTTTCCTGCTGGCTTGTAGAGTGTGAGAGTTAACCCTTGAGGGCTCAGTGGAGTGCTAGTTCTAGTTCATCCTTCCTAAGGCATTCCCTGGGAAATTCCCACCCTCTGATTGCTCCACCTCAACCAAGCTTCACTTGGTTCAATTGAATACTGGTACACAGCGATGATGATAGTGAAGTTCACTATCATCATCGCTGTGTACCAGTATTCAATTGTTTGTAAAAAAAATTTCCCTGGAACCTAACCCCCTTATTTACATTAATTCTTATGGGGAAATTGTATTTGTTTAACATCGCTTCGTTTAAAGTCGCATTTTTCAGGAACATAACTACAACGTTAAGTTAGGAGTTACTGTACCTGTGTCCACACTAGGAATTATACTAGTATAACTACATTGTATAAAAAAAAACCCCACCGCTGAAATAGTTATATCAGTAAAAAAAAATGATGTAAACCCACATCTAAATTTAAAATCATGAGTCAGGAGCCAAATCATCTGTTTTGGGTCCTGTTTCTTAACAGTCTGGTTTCTGAGCCTAAAAGATGAGGCTTTAAGAAAAACAGTAAATATTGTGAGATTTGTGATAGAATTGCAAGAGTTGGCAACAGTGACAGTTGGCCATAATTTGCAGCGGAAATTCTGACCATTTGTCTAAGTATAGTTAAGTCTTTGAATGTGGTTGTTCAATAAAAAGTGAGCTTGCCCATATTTTGGGGTTGAGTTCTCATTTTCTCAGGCACATGAAAATGAAATAATACTGCTGCTCAATTGCCTCTCTGCATTCTGCTTGCTGTTTTGGACAATTGTGCCAGGTTTTCCCATTTTTATGTTCTAGTTTTTAGTGTGTCTGACTCTCACTTGGGCTTCTATGTTTAGTTTTGCCCATACTTCACTATAAATTAGAATGTCATTGGCACCACCAGTCTGAGGCTATGAGTCTCAACTGAGGCTATATAATTTATTTCAAAAGTAAGTGAAAATTCTAATACCTAAACAATGTTATGGACAGCATCCATCTGGTTTGAAATCTACACCGAAATACAGACCATCCCTCGTTTAGGCTGCTGTTGATGTGGGGCACTCATTTTAGCTGTGTCCGCAAATAGGTTTTATTCTAGGTTCCGCTTCAAGCCAATGGAGAATAATCTGGAAAGCATCTACAGTTGGCCCATTCACTTGTACCTGATGTTGATAGTGTGCAGGCACCTCAGTCCTATTGCTCTGCTTAGTCCCTCCTTTCATCCCCTCTCCTCTGACTGATGGCTCTGTCCTGTCGCTGTGCTCCCCCCCTTTCCTATTCCTATCCTATTGCAGCAGATCAGCTCTCTTTGTCCCATTCGCCATCAGGCCTCCAGTCACATCCTATCTGACTGGCAGCTCCATGCTGTTATGCTTTTTTCCAGCTTGAAAGCTTGTCTCTCTCACCCACAGAAGTTGGTCCAATAAAAGATATTACCTCACCCACCTTGTCTCTCTAATATCCTGCGACAGACAGGGCTACAACTACACTGCATACATTTTTCCACTCAGTCCCCTCCCCTCTCAGCCTCCTTGTCCTGCAAACAGGATGCCTGACTCCTTTCCTTGCCCAACTAGCATGTCTGCTTGTCCTCTGACTGGAGAAGGATTTTTCCCAGCCTCATGGGCCAGATTCATGAAAGGCATCTTTAGTGCCTATAGTTCTATCAAATAAGTGGTACTCACGTTTCTACTTTAGTTGTTAAGAGGAAGCCCTACAGATAATTGAGGACATATATGTCTATATGCATATATAGAAGATATCATTTTGTGGTGTATATGTAGAGTAAGTAATTTAGGAAACCACTAAGGATCAGCCATTTGGAAGGGGGAGGGATGAGGTGGACTCACTGAGGTTTAGCCAGTAATCCTAGATTCCTGAGTTTTCTTCACAATTATGTATGAATGTGTAGGTTGAACAATTAGAAACGGTATTCTGCAAACTCTTAAATTTAGCATGTATCAATACTAATTAATTAATTCCACAGCAATGGAGGACAGTTTCCCAATGCACATCATAGATTATGTATAGCTTTATAATTGTCTGACGTGCAGTAATTTGATGGCTTTGCTGAATCCCCTTAACATCAATAGATAAACTTTGATCTTGAATCCAGTCCCATTATAATACGGTCTATTTGTAAAAAAGGAGCTTCCTCGAGGCAATTAATGATTTCGTTCTGACTGGGAACATTTTACTATTTCTTCTGTCCTAAATCTGCAATTTGTCTTGGATTCCGGGTTTCTATTGTAGAGGCTGCAGAATTCAGCAGCCCTTAGCAAAAGTGGAGAAGCAATTTGTTAAATTTCACTGCCTAGAAGTCAGAGTTAAGGGACTATTGTTTACACCAAGAGAAAAAGAGAAGAGCACGGGGATCAGGAAACATTTCCTAGAAGAGTGGTTATGACATCCCCATCCCCACTGAAAAACAAAAAATTAGGAAATTGTTTTCTCGACCAGAGGATAAAACTGTGACCACCAAAACCTCCACATATCTGACTTGTATAAGAGCAGAGCATTTCTGAATTTCAACCCGTCTGCTCTTCGAGTATTGCAATTTCAATGTCAGAGAAGACGGGTACAGCTATGAAAGCAATTTCAGAATAATTCAGAGAGCAGCAACACAGTTAGTCACTCTAAGGAGCAGAAGAGAGGGAGAAGCTAATTTACAAAATTAGTCAAAAAAGCAGTTTTTCCAACAGGAAGGAAGAAGTAGGAAAGGTACCCTGAAGAAAAACAATGTGTCATGGGATTGTAACCTGCAGCCTGCCTCTCTCCTCAAAGTCCTGCATTTTGTGGACAGGACCTTGAAAGAGCCACTGCAAAGCATTACCGCTAGGGAGTCCAAACCTACAAGCATTTAAATACATTAATAACTTTACTCATGTGCATAGTTAAATGGGCTGTTAACCTGTCCCTTGCTGCTTTAACACAGTCATAATTCAATATTTCTTAAAATCTGTCTTCTTCTCTCACTAAAATCCTTTTCTATGACTTGATCTTTTTTTTTTACCTTGACTACTACAAAGATCTCTTCTCTAGCCTCCTGCTAAGTCATCCTGCCTCCCCTCAGCCTGCCATTGGATATCCCCACTTTGCATCTCTTCACTTGCTTCTGCTCACCTTCAACCTCAAGTTCAACATCCTCACCTTCAAGATCCTGTACAACTTTGCCCCGCCCTAAGCCTCTGCTCTTACCTTTTCCTGCAGGCCAGCAGCAAAGCCTGGATCTTTTTTCAAGTCCCAGTCCAGTGCTCTATCCATAGCTTTTTATAAAACAGATGCTCTAGGAATTGTTTTGTTCTACGGCCTGTGTAACACAGGAGATGGACCCAATGGTCCCTTCTGTCCCTAGAATCTATGAATCAGGCCACACTGCCAATACTGAGCATCACATTTCGTTATGTGGTCACAAAGAACCCTTTCTGGAGTTCTCTGTCCAAGTTGTATCTGAGGTCCCAAATTATTTAGCATATATATCCCTTCTTCTACTTCTCTAGCTGTAGCAACAACACATGTGATGCAGTGTCGCTCACTGTCTAAATCTTTATTACTCAGATTAAAAACAATATGCTTGTTTTTCTACCTAAAAAACTTTCTATGTTACTTTTCTAATGACCCATCCTCCCCCCAGTCATTCTTACATGGTACCTGCCAGATTCTATCAGGATGAGAGAAACATATATTCAGCTTCCCACAGTACTCAGGTATAGCTAAAGGCAAATGTCTGAGTTCATTGGCAAGGAAAATAAACTATTTTGGCTTGTGACTCAGGATCACAGTCTCCAGAGATGAGTCACACAAAAAAGTGATGCCTCAGCATCCAGAATCATGAAACTAGGGTCGGAAGAAGACAGCTGCAGGTGAGATTACATTTGCAAAATGTTAACGTGATTTTAAAATAACATTCAGGACAATGAACTGTAATACTGCCCCTTCCCATGAAAGTCTCTTGTGAAGGGAGGAAAAATGTGATGTGATTAAAATGAAAAACAGCACCAGCTACCAAATTTATGGACCCAATTCACCTGAGCACTTATGTGCTTAACTCCATCCCCATTCAGCCAAGTCCTTAAGCATAGGCTTAAAGTCACAATGAAATCAGTTTAATGTTACGTGTGTGCTTAAAGACTTTGCTGAACTGGGGCCTCTGTTGTGAGGTACTGTACTGGCAAGAGATCACAAATGCCAAATTACAATCACTGCCCACAGGTGTATGAAAGTCTATACTAAACTGGCCTGTTCCTTTAAGGTGGAGAGTGCCCCTCAACTATACAACCTTAAGCAATTCATTGGTCTATTTTTTGCAAAGGGGCCACTCAGTACAACAAAAACAAACTCTCTACTCACAGTATTGGAGGCTGAGAACTTGCTGCTTTAGTCAACTGCATCAGAACAGTGTGTGGGGGTGGGGAGGAGACTCCAACATACAAAATAGAAGGAGGGGCGGAGCATGACTCCACCCCATAATACTCTGAGCAAGTTCAACCCAGTTAACCCTAGCACGATCCCTTTATGACACTATGGTGGGTTCACAGGCCTTGAGATGGGCCCGAAAGGATGCAGAAGAGCCTAGCTCCAGCAAAAAGTGCACAATGTGTACTTTGCATGCCGCACTGCTGGCTAAAATGCTTTACTGGACATCCAGCAAAGAACGAGTTGTAGTATGTAAAACATTATAAACACATCTTTTAGGAAAATAAAAACTAACAAAATAAATAAATACATACGGAAAACTTTAGGGTTCCTCGCTAAGGCTTACAAAGTATGATGTGGGATTCTGGTAAAAGCCTTGTAAAAGCATTTACCAGAATTTCTGGTAAAAGGCTGTGGCATGTGCTTTAACGCAACACAATATTTTTTTTAACTTTAAATCAGGCCAAACTGTAGGGAAGCAACCTCTAGATGCTCCTAACTCCTAACCTTGAACTGTCAACCAGAGCAACAAGCTTGTGTTTGTTCTTGTTTGGTTGGCCGGTTGATTGGCTGTTGGTTTTTTTTACAGCCTGGTAAATGATTTATTTGCTGTATTTGTGTGGCACAACAGTGACATCTAATGGCTTATGTTGTTAATTACTGGTGTGGAATGTCTATTGGAGCTGTATTAGGGATAAAGGCAATAGTGTGAGTTGTAACTGAAGAACAATTCAGCATATCTGTGGTAAATCATACTTTTCATTCCTTGCAAGCAGGAAGTAACTTATGCACGTTACATACTTAGCCCCTGATGTAACAATGACTTCATGTGGGTAAACCTCTGCTCCTGCAGGGAACCCTACTGACTTCAATGGGGCTCTGTATAGGCAGGGGGGTCCTGATCTGATTTCAGGATTAGGGCCTTTCTAATAGTGCACTCTTTAATTAAGCAAGCCAGCCCACTGAAGTCAATGGGAGTTTTAGGTGTGCCTGGAATGCAGTATCAGACTTTTAAGCACATATGTGAAGAAGTGAAACAGCAGAAACCCCAGCTGTAGAACTAAGAAACGAGATGTGATTAAAAGGCTTGAAACGCCTCTTTGTGAACAATCTCTGCTTTTTACACCGCAGGAATTAATTGAAGTATGTATTTTGTCAAACCGATCTATGATTCTGCAAGAATTTAATGAAATGAATAGACAGACAGTTAGGGCAGGTGCCAAGAATGGCCGTTTTAGAGCAACCAACCTTGGAAATGACCTCTTAAATAACGAACCTGGAAAAATATGCTGCACACCCATTAAAGTCAATGTTATCTACCAAGGAAAGCCTACTGATAAGAATAGCAGATAAGGAATTAAAACATTAAATAAATGTACAGTATTATGTGCTAGGGCTATTGGTTAGTATTTTATACAGCACCATACACATGGATAGCATCATGATGAATTTACAGTCTATGGCCCCAACCTCATAAAATATGCATTTCCACTCAGTACATACTGATATGTCTCTCTATATAGGCAGGCCTCCGTACTCACATAGATCACCATTGAAGCCAATGGGGCTCCACACACATGCAGCATTCTGCACATGAGGTGTAGGTTGTCGGATCAGTCCTATATGGGTAGGTGATTTTCACTGCACTTGGAGACGGATCACCAACCAAAAAGCAGTATGTTTCCCTTAAATCCTGGAGGCTGGTAAACTATAGGTGAACTAATGACTGGTAAACTTTGTGCCCTATAGTTGTTTTGCCATTGTTATCAATAGGATCAGGGCTCCGGGCTCCCGATCACATGCAAGTTCAGTTTCAAACCTCCTTGGAACATGCAGTTTACTAAAATATTCACATTGATTGGCTCATCAAACAGACTAAATGAGTGTATTATATTCAGTTCTCTGCTAACGTATTTGCATATAGTTCTAAGTTGTTTTACAAGAGGATCAGTACTTACAATAAAGATTATAACCACAAATGATCAAAAATAAGAAAACCAACCGTATACCATTTTTACTTGATTAACCATTTTAGTGGTTGGTTTTTTTCACATATTTGAGAATGTAAAGAGAGAGAGAAGCCTCAGTGGCTGGCCCTTAATCCACATTTTAATTTCCTTTCATTTTAGGAATAGAATACACCCATCATTCAATGACCCACTTTTCCACTGAAGCAGAACAGTCCTGGATCCTCTTATTCTCATTTACCACAAGACACACACGTTTCCCGCTGTCAATGACATTTCCTGTTTCAGTTCCTCCACCCACATCTGACCCACACTGGCTTGGCTTCTAATCCACTACGGCTAAAAAAAAAAAAAAAGAAAACAAGAGAGAATATACTGTACTGGAAATGGCCAGTTGACATCCTGTAGGGCTCACACTCTCAGCAAGTACACAGAGCACAGGTTGGGTGGCTTACCCAACGTTAGAACTAAATAGAAAAAACAAGCTATATTCACCCTCATTGAGCATTGAAATGGGGCCGGGTAATTCGTTCCGAGTGGGAAAGTAGCACTGCAGATGTTAGTGCTGCAGGCTGTTTTGGGTCCTTATCATTTAACTCAGCGGGGGGTTTCTTCACATAACCGGACCTCCAATTGTTTTTGAACAAGAAGATAAATACTTGCTGCAAATGTGGGCTGCTTAACAGCTTTTATTTCATCAAACATTGCATTAGCATTTAAAATTCACCCAGGTGATGCGAACAGAAGCAAAGCTTTGCTTTAATGTACAACTGTGCCGGGTTTTGTTGGTATTTGGGTCGTTTTTATTTTTTAATGGTGGAAACATTTTATTCAAAAGCGGATCTGGTAAAAATAAGGGAGAGCCTAGAAAGTCCCAATGACTTCGGGCTCCCTTTAGTGTGTTAAAAGACAAGGACCCACAGAGCCTATAAGGTGTAATTTACTTCAGAGGAGAGTAGCTTATAGCCTATGATTTTAATGATTGTCCTACAACCAATCATTTTGTCAAGTATCAAATAATGTGTGGTTAAACTAAATCTTACTCTCTTCTTCTTCAGTAGGATGGCATTTTATGTAATCAGTTCAGATAAGAGCGTTTTCATGTTTCAGGGGTTGGTGATGGGAGTTGGGATGTTTTTCAGGAGATATTTTAACTCAAAGGTTTCAGTCTTAAAGACTTGGATATTTTTTTGGAATCGTTTGATGCTTTCTTTTATCAATAAAATAAATAAATAAAAACCTTCTTTACAAACCTGGATTTGTGGCAACAAATCTGTTATGGGGCCGGATTCAGATCTCACATATACCAGTGCAGATCAGGAGTAAGTCCACTGAAGAGAACGGAATCACTCTGGCATAAATCAGGAATAACTCCATAGTTACGCAGGCATGTAAGAGATCAGAATCAGATCCGTGTATCTTTTATTCTCCCTTGATTCTCTTATGGCCTGATCCTCTGCCATTCAAAATAACGGGGCTTTTACAACTGACTTCAATAGGATTAGGATCAGGAACTTATTAGGGTTAAAAAAGGGTTAAATATTTTTGTTGCAGGAATCTTCCATATAGAGCTCATTGCAAGATTGAGGTCTAAAAGAGATGTCTGTAGTTAAAAAGACTTATTTCCCTCTTATCTTCTCATGCTGTACCAAAAGGAATAATGGAAATATTTACAGAACAACTGCCCCTCAATAACCAGAAAAAAATCACTGCCACGAAACGTGCTGTTCCACAGTCCTGCTGTTACAGTATATTCGGTGTCACTGATACAATCTTCCACAGAATTCCTCTGAATGTAAAATACACACTGTACAAGCAAAGGAAGCATATCTAGTAGTTAAAGCATGGAACAGCATGTCAAGAGATGTGATTATGGAGGAAGGATGTTTGGTATGATCATCAATCAAAAGTACTTATATGGCTTTTATTACCATAGTAAGCTTGAAAGCTTGTCTCTTTCACAAACAGAAGTTGATCCAATAAAAGATATTGCCTCACCCACTTTGTCTTTCTAATGAGTGCTTGACAGCCTTTAATGTATTTGGGCATTTGAAATCAATGGGAGTTAGGCATCTAAATATCTTTACAGACATGTCCCTTTATTACAACACCCCTTTGAAACAGATCTGCAATACCGTGAACTAGAGCACATCAGCAGGGTCAGTTAGAGAGCAACACATTGGTGAACTTTACATAGGGTGACCAGACAGCAAATCTGAAAAATCAGGACATGGGGTTGGGGGTAATAGGAGCCTGTATAAGAAAAAGACCCCAAAATCGGGACTGTCCCTATAAAATCGGGACATCTGGTCACCCTAACTTTACAAATCACACCCCGCTCGTGTGCTTTGCCATGATGTGTTGACAACCCCTTCATAAATCTTGTTTTTAGGAAGACCAGTTGAGACTGAAATTGTTTGTGGGTAAAGTCAGAGTAAAGTATTTTCAAAATCATATTTTAAAAAACGAACAGACCAATCACGAACCTAATGAGTCAAAACTTTTCCTTCAAATTCATCCTGCAGAGTCACTGGAGCCAGTGCCCACCATGGTGTCTCCTCATGGAGATATCTAATTAAATGAACCACAAAAATTAAATGACCACATGGAAAGTCAGTAGTGGAAAAATGTCATAACTTGGATGCAAAAACATCACGAGACAGATTTCTGAAGTAAGGAAGGCAAGTGAAAGTTACAGCAACAGGAGACATATTTGCTAAACTTTCTGCAAATTACAGTATGAACTACACACAGGAGGAAAGAGAATTACGGAATATGCAGGGAAACAATTTTTTTCTGCAACAAACCTTTGAAACCTTGAGACATGTGGACTGACTAAACAAAATCACAGCAATTAAAGTATTTTAGCCTCTTCATCTCATCCCAGACTTCTGTGTTTGTCTTGTGCTGTGTATTTCTGTTTGTCCCTTTAAAATGTAAGCTCTTTTGGGCAGGGCCTGCTTATTTGTTTGGCACAAACTCCCCTATTGAACAATATGAGTACACACAAATAGGGCTATCCTCCTAATGTTAATCCTTTCCCTGAAGCAAGCTAATTAAATCTAAACACTGATAAAATGGTGTTACAGTTCTCACATAAATCAACAGAATCAAGGGCATTTAAATTTAACTCACTGCAGAATCTTGTGTATATAACATGGAACAGCACTTACAACGCATCATTAGAAATGTAATCGGAACATTTTATTCTGTTATAATTGTTGTAGGGCCAGACTGGGAACCCATTACTGGGCAGCAATGAGGGAGTACATGATAAGTCTCATTGATGTCAGTGGAACCACTCCTAATGTAGTGAGTCGGGGTGTGAGACTGTGGTTTGTATTACAAGCTTGACATGTTCTTGGTACCTCTTTTATCTCTGCATCATTTATTTGCTAGAACACCAAATGTGCATAACAATGACACTGTGCACTCCCATAGTACTTTCCATCCAAGGTCCTAGAAGTGCGTTGCAAACAATAACTAGTTAAGTAGATCTGCATTGGCAAGGTGTTCAGAACCTTGACAGCGAGCCTGGTTTACCATGACCTTGTACCTGGGGTAGTTTGCATCTCCCCTGGCTGAAGGCTGCCAGGAACAATGAGGCTGCCCCAACTTGCATCCATGATTCCAAGCCTCTTAAGGGGCTTTCCAAGGGTGCAGATTTGCTGAAGTGCAGGGCTGGCCCCCACCACAACCCCTCCTACTGCAGATCTGTCACATACCCCGCTTCTCCTCTGCCCCCACCATGCTCACTGTATCCGGGTCTCTTGCTGAGATGGCACTGAGCTGCACCGAGCTAGTTCTGCACCATTTCTAGGAGCCGCCTGCACTGGCGTATTATCCAAGGACCCTGCCCCCCCAGTGCAGGGGTTCTCAATCTTTTTTGAATCACTGCCCACCTTAGGTTATTTTTTTTTTAACTTGGGAGCCCCCCCCCCCCCCAAAAAAAATTGAGCAAGTGGCATTGTGGCCCGGTGCACAATGCTGCTCAAATTTAGCCTGGCTGCCCCATCATATGTCATAATGGAGGGGCAGCTGGGCCAAATTTGAATGAATGGCATTGAAACCTGGTGCTTGCCCCCACCCCTCACTGAATTATGACAAGGCTTGCCACGACACCGCCCCCCCCAGAACATTTGACATGCCCACCTCCTAGTTGAGAACCTCTGACCTAGTTCAAAGGGGTGTAAAATGCTGCCAAATCAAAGTGGCATGTTACATTTCCTCTGCACTGTTGTAAATAGTAATACAGTGGGCAGAACCATGGCAAATTGGGATCATAGGTTTCAGAGGGAGTTAAGGGGAGTCAGCATGGACCAGGCTTAAGGTTGCCAATTCTGACTGAACCTCTTCCAGGAGATTTTTCCCCCCAACATGACGTAATGTTATTTTCTTAAAATATCCTATTAAAATCTCCTGGATTACTTTCAATAGTCACCGGGAGATAGATGCCAATTCCAGGAGACTCCAGGCCAATCCTGGAGGGTTGGCAACTCTAACCACACTCTATGCCTCACCTCATCCCTGTGTAATAAGCGTTTACATGAAACAAACTTTTACACAAATCGTTATAAAATTCTTGGGGCGAAGTTTGACCTTTGATTGGTGGATGTGGTGCCCATTAACTCCAGGAGGAGCCATACACATGCATCAAAAAAGCAGACTCTGGAATTTACATTGTTAATACAATATGCATAATTACTTAACACGTAATCTAGGGCCAATTGCAAATGTGGGTGCAACACTATTAATTTCATTAGAATTGCATCTGTTCCTATCAGATCTCAATTTGGGCCTTCGCTGATTTTTTATTTTAGTTTTGCTCTCAATTAAATGACAGCTTAGCTGATTTAATCTGGTTTTTTAAAAACAAACAGTTGACAGCCTGACTCACTCATCCTAACGCAGTGCAGTGCATTCAAGATATTATTAAACCTTATAATTTCAAACACACTCGTGTGATTACAATTTAGATGAGAATTCATGAGTTTGAGTCCCACTTTATCTCCTTCTAGTGCTTGCTTGGGAAGCACAAGCCCTTTAATACTAAACAGAATAAATAAATTGCTTCCATCACTGAGGCTGCGAGGGGGAAGGCCTGGCTGTTTTAAAGAGAATCTTCATTTTTTGTTAAATGGTGGGCTAAAGGGGGAAGTACATGGCTGGTAACTGGAGACATACTGTGTTTCCAGATGGCTAGAATGAAATTAGAAAAGAGCTGGGATATGGAGAAGCAGAAGGGGGCCAAGAAAGACCATGGGGGAGTTTATATCATCTCAGTGCCTCTGTTATCAGATGGTGATGAGGGTCATTTAGCAGTTTCATTGAGTCTCATTTCATTTTGGTGTTATCTCGGGATATTAACATTTTTATTTCATGTGGCCAGCAGAGCTTTGAAGGCTAACGGTGATTGAACTGGCTTTTAAGCTGGTTGCTACTTTAGCAGCTAGGCTTTAAGTAGAATGAAAGATCATTGTGGACTAATACATGCCTACAGGTGCCATCGTGTAAGGGTTGTTTTTTTAACAGTCTAGTTCATTTTTATATTGAGTGACGGTGCACAGAGCAAGACAACAAGTCAGCCCAGAGTGGATAGTTTTTTGAAGTGTGATGTCTAGTTGGTACAGACATTTCCAAGGATATGAAGAGCTGTCAGAAAGTGGTGAAGAAATTTAGGGATTATTAGCTGAAGAGAAAGCAGAGGATGAATCAACAAGGATGTCATTTCTAGGAAACAAGATATATTCTTTAAAAAAATACTATTCACAGCCTCAAGGGGAAAATTACAGCTTTTTAAAGAACTGGCAGAAAAAATAGCAAGGGCAAAAAACGTCAAATGACAACAGATGCACTCCTTGGTGGGTCATTTGAATTTGCCTGAAGGGTAATCCCAGTGGGGGTGGGTATTTGCACTTAGTTTAGCAGCATCCACTGCAGGGATAAGGAGATTTACTCACTTTATTAGAATAACACCGTCATTAAAGGAGGATTTGGGAATGGGGGGTGGCGAGTATTTTTGGAATGATTCAGTTGGATACCAGGTCTCAGTGACCAGCTTGCAGTTGCAGCTGTTTATGGCTGCATCAAGAACATTTCTGGCTAGGTTCTTGGTGTGCAAATAGGTTGGCCTGCTGAGAATCAAAGTATTTAAACATTAGTAGGTGCCCTAGTTAAGGATAACTCCTTGTTGTACCTAAAAAATAGAAAATCTGGAAAACTTTGTAAACCCATGCAATGTCTGCATAATAAGTCTTTAGTGTCTAGAGTAGTGGTGGAGGATCCAGCTACTTCTTGTCTGTTGTTTTTAAGTGTCTTGGAAGAGTCTGATCCTTGCCTCCACACATCAACATTTTTTAGGATACCTACTGTGCCAATCATGCAGTGAGTACCACCCAGGCAGAACCCCATTGACTTCATAACCTGTGGGTTAGAATCATAGAATATCAGGGTTGGAAGGGACCTTAGGAGGTCATCTAGTCCAACCCCCTGCTCAAAGCAGGACCAATCCCCAATTTTTTGCCCCAGATCCTTAAATGGCCCCCTTAAGGACTGAACTTACAACGCTGGGTTTAGCAGGCCAATGCTCAAATCACTGAGCTATCCCTCCCCACCTTAGGAAACTAGGTCCTAGGTTCCCAAGCGACAAAACAGAGTTCTTTAGCATGTGTGGGAACGTTACAATGAAGTGTTCCAAAGAAGCAGTAGCATTTTATCAACTAAGTCAAAGACAGCTTTTGGATTTTCCTTCACCCTCCCCTCCCACATAACCACCTACAGCTGTTACTGAACATGTACAGAGTCACTTGTTTCATTTACAGTAAGTTGCATCAAATGTTACATACACAATTTCCTGCGTTGAGTAAGAAAAGGGAGGACAGCGCCATTTCCAAGCATCACCCTGCTAGCCAGAAGAATTTTCCTCTAATTACTTCTACAGAGTGATTGTAACATCTTGAGATCAAGAGCCCAAATGTCATCAAATCTGTCCTCGTTTTTATCTGGGCTGCATGCCATTTTCCAAATTGAAGAGCTCATAGCATTGGTTTGGAGCAATTGAGCTGTGTAGGAGCTTGGACTCCCACTCACGTGAATAGCATTGTTCCTAAAGTGAAAAGAGAGAATGTTAAGAACTCTTTGTTCCAGGTTTGTCAATCTGTCAAAATGCGAACAAGTACCCCACACGAAGAGTTGTCTAGAAAGCTGTCCTTTCTTGTCAAAATTTTTTAACATGTCTCAATCCACCACCCTCCAAAATCAATCATAGACAGTCTCCTGCCATGTGTAAATAATCTGGTTCATTGTTGCCATGTATTTTGCGGGAATTGTATGTATCAGGATTGCATTGTAAGAACAGAACAGGAGAAATAGGTGTTCTCTATAGCTTATGAAGAAGGGTTAGTGCTAGAAATCATGAAGAAGTGAGAGGGAAATGTGTCATATGTGCAGTGAAATTTTATTTAAATTTATGTAACATGGATATGGCAGGAAGAATAGGGAATGAGCTAAACACTTCTTGTGAAATACAAGGAAGGATTGTCTAGTGGTTACAGTAGCCTGGGAGTTGAGAAACCTGAGTTCTGTTCCCTGCTCTGACACAGACTTCCTGTGTTATCTTGAGCAGGTCACTTAATCTCTCTGTGTCTCAGTTCCCCATCTCACATGGGGCATGGTGGGGATAAATACATAACACAGATTTATCTGATCAATATTATACCATTGGGGGCCTAAGACAGATAGACCTCTGGGGTGAATGGTGCTGATTTTTGCCTATGCATCTTCTTGAGTCATGCCTTAGTAGTCTGCCTTGAAGCTCCCATGATCTGCCAGGCAGCCATGTATAAGCACCTCTTGGAGGCTGAGCAGTGGTAATTTGCCCCTTCTCTGAGGTAAAGGGGATGCATTTTCTGGGGGGAGTTGGAGTAACAGTGGTCTGTGGAGATAGTCAACTGCAAGGTTGTGGAACAATGACTACTCCTGGGGGAATTCTGTGCCCCAAAATTAAAAATTCTGCTCACAATGTTTTAAAATTCTGCACAATTCTACATATTTTATTTGTCAATATAATCATGCCAGTTTCAATTATTTAGGTAATTTATTCCAAAATATCTGCCAGCGAGTATGTCTGTAACAATACAGACAACAAAAAAGATTCAGGAAATGCTTTTTGACAAAGAGTCCTTATTAGGCATATTGATACAGAACTTTGAGTAATAATTCACTTAAACTACAATACAGAACCATATTTCCTGCACTCCTCAGAAGCAGTGCAAAGGCTTGGGGGAGTGAAGGGGCAATGAAGGAGCTGAGGGAGAGGGAAGTAATTGCTGGGAAGGATCCTGAGAGTGAATCTGAAGGGTTGTTGGTTGTGGGTGGGAGAAGTATAGAACATTTTTTTTTTGGGGGGGGGACTGTTAGGTAGTTGGGGAGCCTCCCCCATCCAGATCCTGACTGACCCCTAGCCTCTCCTATTCAGTCAGGCACATCTGCCCCTATCTCCGTGTGTCCCTGCACCCCCACTCCCCATTCAGCCAGGCATATCTGCACATGTCCCCACGTGACCCTGCACCCCCACTTCTCCTTGTCCCTACGTGTCCCTGCACCCCCACTCAGCCATCCCCACTCCCCTCATCCCCGTGTGTCCCTGCACCACCTCCTTCCCATCCTCATGTGTCCCTGAACTCCTTTCCCCATCCCCCTGTCTCTGCACCCCCACTCACCCACCCTCACTTCCCCCCATTCCCATGTGGCCTTACACCCCCACTCCTATTCAGCCCCTGTCTCAATGTTGTCACCCGACTAGCTCTTGTGCCCTTGCCCGTCTGTCCCCCCACTAGCCTTTCTAAATCCCAGGCTGTATGATCCCCCCACCCAGCAGCCCCATGTGCCCCACTCTGTCCATCCCCCCCACCCCCACATCCCATGTTTCCTCACCTGGACCAGCAGGCAGGATGCTGTGAGGAAGGCAGCCTCTGACCCTCCCTCTCTGCAGCTGGCTGCTCTGGCCCATGAGCCCACTGTGTTCTCTTCTGGCACCACCTGGTGGGGGCAAAAGGTATAATTGCAACTTCCCTTCACCTCCCCATCATAACCTGGCAGTGGGGGTGTGCAAATCTGGGGGGACATTAATTCTGTGCTTGCACAATGGTGCAGAATTCCCCCAGGAGTAAATGACCAGTGCCTGAAGAGGATTTGCATTGTACATGGAGGCTGTTCCAGATGGAATGGGTTTATCTAGGTACTGAGTGAGAAGCTGACCTACTGCTGTGGAATTAGGCAGACTAGTCAAAACCTTGGCTGTTCTACATAGGGAGTTAGCCACCCCAGTCCTGGTGCTCTGCACTCATGCAGGTCCATTTTGATGGTGTCAGTTTAATTTAAAGAATGTGCTTAAATCAATCCCTTTTCAGCAAAGCACTCAGGGACTCACTTAACTTTAACGTGCTTATCTTGCAGTCAATTGATTTTAAGCATTTGCTTAAAGTTAAGCATGGGCCTCAGGGCTTTGCTGAATCAGGACCTAAGTGTATGATAAAGTAGATGTTTAATGGAATTATAGCAGTACAAAACAATAAATTCAGTTGCTGCCATTAAACTAGATTAGTCCGAACTCTTATGGGGCTGAAGTGCTTTTATACAGAGAGCATACAAATCTTTTAAAAGTCCACATATTTTATGGGATTATATCAGAAGATCTCCCCATTTGATAATCTTATTACCAATTGTGTAAATGTATACATAAGTTTGGGCATTAATAAATATTATTATTATAATTTAATCTTATAATTAAAGATGGCTTATATAATAAAATAATAAATATATATATATTAAATGATATTATATATATAATCTGAGTGAGCACAGGCCTGTTCTAACAGGTAAATAACACTGTGGTATGATTTACTTTTTGATTATATAATGTGCATAAAACAACAATGTTGTTTATAAAACCCGATATTTGGTTGCATGATACATGATCAGCTTCAAAGCTGTCAGTGTGAGTTTCTTCAGAAAGACTTAGCTATTGCTTCTTTTTAATCAAGTTAATATTAGCAATAGCAGCTTCAACTGGGACCAAATAATAAACAACTTATTCAAATTCAGTCTTATTCTATACTCTGCGGTATTTGCAAGATAATAATTCAGGGCCCTTTTACTTCCCATCAAAATGTTTGCCCTTTATTACTCACATAACAATCATGGACTTGCTTGGATCCTTACCCTTCACATGTCCAATCTTATCATGTCTAAATGTCTGACAGGACCTTTACATCATGATATCTTAGACAAAGCTGGCTTTGGGACAGTGCCACTCTAAATGTGCTGAAAAGGGCCTGCTCCATGTAGGCTGAAGCGAACATTATAACCCTCATAGTCCAGCACGGGAAAGTGGCTAGTATTGTTAGAAGATCAGGTGCAGCTCATTGGCTGTTTGTTTCTCCTTTGTTTTACTCACTTCCATTGTCATAGACCTGTTCAAGGACATTGCTCTCTCTAGGCTCCTATACTTAGACAAAATTCATACAGGCATTAAAATTAAAAATTGCAGCATGAAGAAATTCCTTTAAGAGATCCCTCTCAGCAACATCCATCTCTCACTATATAACTCCACTGACATCTCCTTAGCAGTCTTTACTAGGGAGACTCCTACAGCACTTGCAGTTCTTTACATTTGCACTCCCTTGGTGGGCTTTAATTCCCTTTGGATGTAGCTGCCCCTGCTAGGACAGGCAAGGTGCAAATTGCACCCCGTGCACCAGCAGAGGTAAATCAATCCCTAAGTCTGATGTCAGCCTCCTTATCTGTTCTTGCTACAACTCCCAACCCTAATAATGAGATCTACTGCCATAATTTTACAGCCTCTTAAACACGCCATTGTTGGAGAGGATACGTGCATGCATCGCATCAGAGAAGAAAGAGAAAGCGTTACACAGTCAAATTCATTTTGCACCCACAGACACATGTACCTGTAATTAGCCAAAGACAGCTCAGAAGCAAAGCAGGTCAGTTAATCACAGATCAGCTCATTGTTTCCTGACTCCATCGACTTCTTACATCTTGAGTCTTATATTTCCCCCCTCTAATTCATAGCCCCATAACAAAGTAATCTACTGTCTCCACTTTATATTTCCAGTTTAACTTGTGCACAGTGCACGCAACATATAATCGATATCACTCACTGCTGATATTGCATGTATCACTGCAGCAATAAAAAATAATATATACAGTAATATACTACAAATGGGAGTGGAAAGGGGTTCTGATTTTTTGTCTTAGTTTTCAGCCTTGACAATATATTATCCTTGTTATATTTCACTAGCCAAATGACAGCACTGGTTTTGAAATTATACAGGATGTAATTGATATAAACTGGGGCATTATTAGTAAAAGTTTGAGGGAGCAGGAAAAGAAATTGTTTGGGTTTTATCTACAAAGTTGCCAGTGTCAAAGGAGTGCTTTATTATCATAATAATTTGCATTTATACAGCACCTCTCTGGAAAGTCAATGGAAAATGTAGGTGCTCAAAATAAGGTCGGATCTTGCAACTTGCTGTACATGGGCAGAGTACTGCACCCAATGAAGTCCGTGGGATTGGTGCAGACACCTATACAAAAGCGGCAGGTTCAGGGCCTTATTGAGGTGCTTGACTAGGGCTCTAGGTGCTGATCTTTACAATCTCTTTTTGACAGTCCCATAAAGTTAGTATGAAAATGTTTCTTTGTCCATGGAAAATTTCAGCACAAAGGACATAATCAAAAACTTGAAAAATTTCAGCTGAAAAACCAAAATTTTGAGGCCAAACTTTTTCAGCTGAAAACTAAAGTTTCAATTTGGAAATACAGCCTAGAGGTTTTATGGGAGATGTAGTTTGGAAGTTCATGCCCCCATTCTACTTTATAGGCTGGACTACATCTTCCATAAAGCACCATGATTTCTCTTCTTACTGAGGCTTTGGCTACACTCAAAACTTCAACGGGCTGCTGCGGGAGCACTCCCGCAGCAGCACTTTGAAGTGTGAGTGTGGTCACGCGCCAGCACTGGAAGCGAGCTCTCCCAGCGCTGCAGGCATTCCACCTCCATGAGGGGATTAGCTTACAGTGCTGGGAGCATGGCTCCCAGCGCTGGGGCACTGTTTACACTGGCGCTTTACAGGGCTGCAACTTGCGGTGCTCAGGGGGGTGTTTTTTCACACCCGAGCGAGAAAGTTGCAGCGCTGTAAAGTGCCAGTGTAGCCATAGTTTGAGTCACCACACTGTATCCCGGGAGCTGTAATCCAGCTGGGGAAGCCAGAGGAGAATAGGGACCCAAGGCACCCAAACTATTCCTCCCATGAGGCTCTGTGGGCGTATTTCCAAATCAAAATATTTCTGTTTTTGTCTGGAAAATGAAAACCTTTCAGGGTTTTTTTTTCCAACGGAAAGTCAAAATTTTCTGCAGAAAGCAAATCTAAATCCAATTTTCCATTGAAAAACAGTTTCGATGAAATTTTTTTTTACCAACTCAACCTGCCCAAGATCATATGCGAAGTTTGTGGCAATGCTGGGGTAAGCTCTCAAGTCTACTGCCATCTATTTCTATATCTTAGCCAAAAGGCTATTGTAGCAGAAGAGCCAGAAGTTATAAAGTGGATGATGGTGAATCTCACAAGCCATTTATTCAAATCTGGAAAATAATATATTTTCCATACTAAGGAACAACAATAGAGAAACAGAAAGATCTGATTTAGTAAATCCAATCTGGCTTGTTTATTTTATAGAAGACACTGCTCACTAACATCTTGCAATTTCCTGATAGCAATCCAAAATGTGTTAAAGAAGGGCACATGAATGGAAAATCTTATTTACTAAATCAAAATTATTTCCAGAAAAGCTGAATACCAAACAAGCAGTGTCTTGCTGTAATTTACAGCTGGCCTCCTGTTTACACGTTGATGTCTGGTTTTGTGAAATATAAAAAAAATCTCTCATTTCGTGCAACCCAAAAGCAACTCTGCAAGATCTCATCAAGCAATTTCTCATCATGCTGCTTAATGTATTATTCCATATCCATAAGAAACAAAGGCTTGGAGGTCAAGTTAACTCACACAGAGATGTGTCACGTTAGTGGGCAGGAATGATGCCATTATTTTATGTTACCACCATGTATGGCAATGTTATTTTGACCATTTTCCTATAGTAGCTAGGATTTTCTTTACCAGCCTCTTGGCCTTGTCTGTCTTGCTGGCTCTTGACTCATCAGAATATTGTTCAAATGATTTTTCTTCTGATCTTCTTCCATTTAAGTATGCAATTGTTAAGACTTATACAAGATGTGCGCTTGTCAAAGCTAGAGCAATTAATTCAATCTTAATTATGGAGCCATGACTGGCACCCATATAACACACACACACACACACACACACACACACACTCTCATTTTTAAAGCATGTATGCACCTGTTGTAGCCAGATTATGCTTGGGCCTTACACACAATGAAAAGAGTAAGCAAGGACACTTACCCAGTTTAATCCCTGCACAAAATGCCAGGCGCACATGTAGAACCTGTGCTTGGCTGAGCACAATTTAACTAACTGTCTACTAGTGCTTCCTAGAGCAGTGGTTCCCAAACTCGGTCCATGGCTTGCTCAGGGTAAGCCCCTGGCATGCCGGGCCGATTTGTTTACCTGCCGCGGCTCTCACTGGCCGCAGTTTGCCATTCCCGGCCGCTCCCATTGGCTGGGAACGACAAACCGCGGCCAGTGGGAGCTGCGACCGGCCGTACCTGCGGAGGCGGCAGGTAAACAAACTGGCCCGGCATGCCAGGGGCTTACCCTGAGCAAGCCGTGGACTGAGTTTGGGAACCACTGTCCTAGAGAGCTCCCAAAGGGGTAGGGAAGAGGCACGACCATGACTCCACCCAGGAAGCAGTACTGGATAGCCACAGACGTGTGTATTGTAGCCTTGCATATAAGAAAAGTATTGATTAATGCTGCAATGTAAGTAGAAAACCAACAGGCTCAAGGTCTATCAGGTAAGGATGACTTAACCTAACAAAGGCCTAGGCTTGATATAAGTAGATGACAGGCAAGTGACCATAAGTCACAAGATGCTGGCACTGCAATAAATAAGATGTGCTAAGCACCAACTGATGTGACTTAAGAAAACCAAAACCACGGGTTACTGATAGTTTAAGTAATGTGTATAACTGAAGTGCACAAGATGTGACACCAATAATATTATGGCAAGCAAGTAACACAAACGCTGATGAGTTTAATGTAAATGGTTAATTAACCTATAGGAATTAGGGGACCTCAAAAGAAGAAAGGTATGGCAGTTTTGTGGCTCAGTGTGCTATGCCATTAAAATTGCTATGTAGACTCTCTCCTCAGGCCCTATGCTACCAGCACTCCCAGCTATCTTCGCAACACCACTGACTTCCTGAGGAAACTACAATCCATCGGTGATCTTCCAGACAACACCATCCTGGCCACTATGGATGTAGAAGCCCTCTACACTAACATTCCACACAACGATGGACTACAAGCTGTCAGGAACAGTATCCCCGATACTACCACGGCTAACCTGGTGGCTGAACTTTGTGATTTTGTCCTCACCCACAACTATTTCACATTTGGGGACAATATTTACCTTCAAGTCAGTGGCACTGCTATGGGTACCCGTATGGCCCCACAGTATGCCAACATTTTTATGGCTGACTTAGAACAACGCTTCCTCAGCTCTCGTCACCTAACACCCCTACTCTACTTGCGCTACATTGATGATATCTTCATCATTTGGACCCATGGAAAAGAAGCCCTTGAGGAATTCCACCATGATTTCAACAATTTCCATCCCACCATCAACCTCAGCCTAGACCAGTCCACACAAGCGGTCCATTTCCTAGACACCACTGTGCTAATAAGTGATGGTCACATAAACACCACCCTATACCGGAAACCTACTGACCGCTATACTTACCTACATGCTTCCAGCTTCCATCCTGGACACACCACACGATCCATTGTTTACAGCCAAGCTCTAAGATACAACCGCATTTGCTCCAATCCCTCAGACAGAGACAAACACCTACAAGATCTCTATCAAGCATTCTTACAACTACAATACCCACCTGCTGAAGTGAAAAAACAGATTGACAGGGCCAAAAGAGTACCCAGGAGTCACCTACTACAAGACAGGCCCAAAAAAGAAAATAACAGAACACCACTAGCCGTCACCTTTAGCCCCCAACTAAAACCTCTCCAGCGCATCATCAAAGATCTACAACCTATCCTAAAAGATGATCCCTCACTCTCACAGATCTTGGAGGACAGACCAATCCTTGCTTACAGACAGCCCCCCAACCTGAAGCAAATACTCACCAGCAACCACACACCATACAACAAAAACACCAACCCAGGAACCTATCCTTGCAACAAAGCCCGATGCCAACTCTGTCAACATATCGATTCAAGTGATACCATCACAGGGCCTAATCACATCCGCCACACCATCAGGGGCTCATTCACCTGCACATCTACCAATGTGATATATGCCATCATGTGCCAGCAATGCCCCTCTGCCATGTACATTGGCCAAACCGGACAGTCTCTACGCAAAAGAATAAATGGCCATAAATCTGACATCAGAAATCATAACATTCAAAAACCAGTAGGAGAACACTTCAACCTCCCTAATCACTCAGTGACAGACTTGAGGGTAGCAGTGTTGCGACAGATTAACTCCAAAAGCAGACTTCAAAGAGAAACTATTGAACTCGAATTGATATGCAAACTAGGTTGCATTGCGTCCGGATTAAATAGAGATTTGGAATGGCTCGGCCATTACGTTAATTGAATCTATTTCCCTTAAGTTAACGATCCTCATTCACACCTGTGTGACCATCTTGTTTATCACTTCAAAGGTTTTTCTTCCCCTGCTGTTATGGTTCCTCTCAACTAATTCGCCTCTTAAGGTTGGTCTATGCACCTCGACCTTATCATGTTTCTCTGACTGTATAAATATCTGTGTACTGTATGTTTCATTCTATGCATCCCATGAAGTGGGTAATAACCCACGAAAGCTTATGCTGAAATAAATTTGTTAGTCTCTAAGGTGCTACAAGTTTTTCTTTCTTATTTTCGTTTTGCTGACACAGACTAACACGGCTACTACACTGAAACCTATCATTAAAATTGCTGATGCTTCAAAAGTTATTCCCAACTTGTAAGTGGTTCTTGTGTGCTCATCACGGTTCTCACAGTAATGACAATTCTAACATTATACTGATCTGTCTGAACCCTGCCAGATTACTGTATGTTAAACTATCAGTTATAATCTATATCCAAATGCCAGATTTGGCTACAGCATTCTCCATCCTTTCAACACACAACAAACATCACTCACTGCTGGTACTGCATGCATCCCTGCAGCACGAATAATATATACAATAATATGCCACACATGGGAGAAGGGAATATTCAAGGAGTGTTGCAACAGATGCATTCCCCACATTTTTCAGGGAGTTCTCAAAGAACTGTACTTCCTGGCCCTCTGCCTGGGATGACACAATTTCTTATTGTCCAACACAGGCCAGGCCTGTCCCCCATTGTTTTGGGAGATGTTTATTACTGACTATAGCCCTGGTTATGTAACTAGAATTGTCTTTGTTGCTCATCTTTTCAGCTCTTACCCTCATGAATGACCTGTCCTTAACAGAAGGATGTGAAGGGAGATATGGAGGCCATAAGGCAAACAAAAAGTGGGAGGTAGTTCAGAGCACAGGGAGTACCACGCAGTGCTGAAGCAGGGAGCACAAAGAAGGAATTTCAATGTGGAGGACTCCCTGATGGCTTACATGGAATTTAAGTGATGCAGAGGGGCCTTTTGTTGGCTGTCTGTGCAGGGATCATTTCATTCACACAACACTTACTGGTCATATTTTGTAGCTTTGTTCATAAGTAATGATGGAAGCTGAAGAACGAGAGTGGGTTTTTCACTGTGAATAGAAGCATATGTTCAGGAGTGTGATAATGGCTGGTGACTGGGTAAATGCACTGTCCCATCTTTTTTGTCATTAGATGAATAATTCTGCAAACACACACCTATCCACCCCATCACCTTCTGTATATCTCAAGCTATTACTTGTGCCAGACTTACTGTATAGTGGCACAATGGGGTATGCTGTGAAAATTCTGTACAGTGGAAGGTTTGATATATATAGAAGGAGAGAGAGAGAAAAAAAGACCAATTTCTTCACCTCAGGGGCAAAATTGAAGTTCACAGGTGTGATGGATTGAATAACACTTCATCACAAGAGGCAATTTTCTACCTTCCCCCCTGCAGCTCTTAGAACATGGATTTAGATTTGATAAATGGTTTTTCTCTCTTTTTTTCCCCCCTGATTTTTCTTTTCTTTTTTTTTTGAAAGGCAAATACAGAATTTTGTGATTTCCTGTGCTCACCAGAAGCTGGCTATTTTTAGCAAAAGCCATTGTTCTCTCTAAACAGGTAGGTGACTGATTAATTATCTTTATTTTTTTATATATGAGACAAGTAGAATTCTTTCTTTGGTGAAAATAAAAGGCTGAAAGGAAAGAGAGCCATGAAAAGATTTATTATTATTATTATTTGCATAATAATAGCATCAAGGAGCCACAATCACAGACCAGGACCTCATTAAACAAACACAAAACAAAAAAGATAATCCCTGCCCCTAGCCCCTACCTACCTAATTTACATAACAATATAGAATAGCCATACCGGGTCAGACCATTAGTCCATCTAGCCCAGTATCCTGTATTCTGACAGTGGCCAGTGCCAGATGCTTCAGAGGAAATGAACAGAACAGGGCAATATCTAATGATATTAATATATAATATCTAGACTCAGCTTCTGGCAGTTAGAGGTTTAGGGATACCCCGAGCATGGGGCTGCATCCCTGACCATCTTGGCTAGTAGCCACTATGGATCTATCCTTTAGGAACTTACCTAATTCTTTTTTTAACCCAGTTGCAGTTTTGGCCTTCACAGCATCCCCTGGCAACAAGTTCCATAGATTGACTGTGTTGTGTGAAATTCTTCCTTAAGCTGGTTTTAAACTTGCTGCCTATTCATTTCATTGGGTGATCCCTAGTTCTTGTGTTATGTGACGGGGTAAATACCCCTTCCTTATTCACTTTCTCTGCACCATTCATGATTTTATAGACCTCTACCATATTACCCTTTGGTTAGCTATTTCTAAGCTGAACAGTCCCCGTTATTTTTAATCTTTCCTTGTATGGAATGGATTCCATACTCCTAATCATATTTTGCTGCCCTTCTCTGTACCTAATATATCTTTTTTGAAATGGGATGACCGGATCTGCACACAGTATTCGAGGTGTGGGTGTACCATGGCTTTATATAGAGGCATTATGATATTTTCTGTCTTATTATCTAGCCCTTTCCTCATAGTTCCTAACATCCTGTTAGCGGTTTTTGTCTGGGTGGAAATGGTAGGCAGAGATGCGGAATGGGAGAGAAATAAATTGAGGGAAGAAAAAACGTAACTGAAAGCCCTGACTCAGGGTATATCTACACTTTGGGCTCTGAGGTGTGATTTCCAGCTCAAGGGAATATATTTGTGCTCACTCAATGGAGCTACCGCACTACAAACAGAATGTAGCTATGGCAGACTGGGTGGTGGGACAGTCTAACAGCCCTGAGGATGATAGGCATCTACTTGAGGCAGCTTGCCTGTCCCATTGCATACACAGTGGCATTCCATTTTTTGCATGCTTGCTCAATCAGAGCTGGCATGCGTCTGTCTCCTTGAGCTGGGGGTGTATCATGAGTGAAGTACTTAAACACGTGCATAACTTTAAGCACTAGACAAGACCCATTGACTTCACCAATGCTGCTAGCTGCTAATCCCGGGGCTCTAAAACATTTCCCTGCTATGGATCATTTCTTTGGAAAGAGAATTCTAGTATGGGCCTTCTCACGACTGATTCCCCCACTTTCCTTACAGTCACTATAATGCTTGATTATATTGAAAAATATTGTTAGTATGGAGAGAAGATGAAAATAAAATTGTTTAAATGCCAATAGGTTTGGCTGCATTCACCAATTTCAATAACCAGGGTTATTAAAAAATTCTCAGATTTGATGATATTCACTGGGGCTAATTACCTGCAGTGCTTGAGTATTGAAATCTGTATCCATACCTGTCTGAATTCAAATCCAAAACTCCCCATGCCACTTCCTTCCTTGGTTACGACATGCAAAATGTGCTTTTCACAATTAATCTAAGCAGCCTCAATGTACCTGAAAGAATTTTAAAAAGAACACGCTAGAGTTAACATCATCTGCATTCAATCCAAGAAGGAACTAGAAAGTGAGACTAGCATTAGGAAGCCCAATTAGGAAACTTGATGCTGTTGGACAAAAGACTTCTATTAAATAAATGCTTGTGGATGGCTGATGCAAAGGTGACCCCTCATTAAGGAGATTATGATAAGACCTTTGAAGAGTAGTCTTTGGTTTTTGCCTTTCTTCTGTTTTCACTGAGTGTTGTGCAGGCCTAAAATTTGCTTAAGAACAATTAAGCTTAATCCGAAGTGTCTAGCAGATCCCTAACCTCAACTCATCCCTATATATGGTGATGGTGAGTGATATGGGTCAATATTGCACAGTACCCAGCACAGTACTGCAAAGAGGCTGACTGTTATACTATGGCTCCTACAGACCAGTGGCAAAATGTTTTGATAAGCCTGGGGCTGGTACTTTCAGTCTCTTTCACAAGCCACGTTACCAGAGAACTGAAGACACAACTGTGCTTCTGCCAAGGGGTCACCTTGGAGCAGAGATCACCAAAGTGAGACTGGGCCAAGACAAGTGTTTTATTGCCATTTTTAATAGAACAATTGGTCTCTGGTGGCCCTGACCATTATCCTTAATATGTAAAACCAGCCAGAGGTGCTTTTTTTATTGGGTTAATTCTCTTGTGAGAGGCATGCTTTGGTGTCATTAAAATGATCCTTTTAGTTAATTCCCACTTGCAGTACCTGTGTCTTTCAATCACAAAACAGCAATAAAGTTCATCAGATATATTTTGGGAGAATGAAAGGCTGTGTGATTCATGGACTAAAGGGAGTTCTTTGGACAGATATCCTGGCCCCAAAAACCCCCTATGGCCCAAATCCTGAATTCTATACTTACCTTTATTCAAGCAAAACTACAGCTGACATCAGAGTTTTGCCTGTATAAGAAGTGACAAAAGATCTCCTGCTTTGGCCCTATAAGCAGGCAAATTCAGACAGGGTAAAATTTACCCCTGTGCAGAGGGCCAGTCAAGGTCTAAAAGTCACAAAAGTCCAATTTAAGCCTATTATGAAATCATAAATTGTACATATTAATTCTTTGGACTGCAGTTAGGTCTAGCAGCTAAAGTCATAGATCGGGACTCCATTGTGCTGTAGAAATAGGTCTTGTTCTGTTTTGTGCATGCAGAGAGATCAGTAGTTTTTCCTATCTGCAAATGGATTCTCAATTGTCAGTCAATTAAGGGGTCTTTCTTGGGATCTATTAACAGGTTGTCATGGAATTCTTTTTCTTTGGAGTTTGATACAACTTAACTCTGTCTTAATCATATTGCTCCACTTCATTTTATTGACAGAAGCTCCAGGGCACCTTTGTCTTTTATTACTGCCCATATACAAAGTTAATGCCATTCAAAAAAATCTGTGCCGCTCTGGGTTCTATAAACTCTATTACCTGTGATTCACTTGGTGTGTCTGGAGTTTTCTGAGTCGGAAGAAGTAGAGGAAAGGCAGAGAGATAAAAGGCTACAGACTCCGGGGTCCGTCAGCACACTGCTTTGCGGTAAGGATCTGCAGTTTAGAGACAATAGTGTCATTTCTTCCCTTGAATCATATTCTTCCTGTTTAATAAATAATAAGGATTCAGTCTGACTCCCATTATAATCAATGAGGGTCTTGCAATTAAAGTTAATGGGAGCTGGATTGGACTTTTAATCCGGAGAAAGTTTCAGAGAGTGCATTTCTTGTAGCGTCCCCACTGCTTACCTTCTGGGCTGGATAATGCCTTATAGGGAGAGTCCTGCTGCCACACTCCTATATAGGGTGCAACTTACATCCTCCGGTGTGACTAGAAGCTCTGCTGGCGTGAGGGAGGGAAGAGAGCAGAGCCATGGGCCTCCCTTCTCTGTGCCCAGTTTGGGGCACCTGTGGTCCTAGGTGAGTAGAGAGGGATCAGGGACTGGAATTCCTGCATAAAGGTCAGCCAGACTCTGACTCTTGCATTAAAAACCTGGCTCCACTGAAGTCATTAAGGGTTTTACTATCAGTCAGAAGTCTTCGTGTCCATAGATTCTGCCAGCTCCGTTGATCATTTCTGGATAGTTACATGAAAGTCAAAGACGACCAAAGGGATGCCCAGATTTTGCAAAAGTTCTGATACCATCTAAAGATGATCTATATTACAGTAGCACTGTCAATTGCTTTTGTGGCAGTCTTCTAGTGGTCCCAGCTTTCTCCTAACTGGCTTCCCTTTATTCATTTCAAATTAGCTTCATCCATCAACTTAACCTAAAATGAGTCTACCAGCCCCTAAACCCCAGGGCTTGCAGTCTTCCTTTGACTCACTGTCAGTTTCTTAGCAGCAGCCTGACATGGGGCTAGGGCCTTTCTGCCTCTTCAGTGCTCTATGATCTCCTTACTTTATAGCTGGGCTTGTTCTCCTTACTGGCTCCAGCTGTGAGTGTCTGCCTCCATGACTGGCAGTTCTGGCAGCTGTGCTGGGGTGTAATCAGCTGGGTTGCCTGTAAGCAAGGAAGACTCTCCTCTCCCTTCTGCCTGTACTCACTATGGGGTCTGTAAATCCCATTACAAGCACCTAGAGCCCCATTCACAATTAGGGCCACAGTGTGCTAGGAGTTGAATGTTAGGAACACATAACAAAAGATGGCTCCTGCTTAGGGTGACCAGATGAAACCAACAAAATATCGAGACACATGGGGGAAGAAGAAAAAAAAAAAAGAAAAAAGCGGCAGCAGCGAAGTTGCCGAAGCAAAAAAAAACAAAAAACAGCCGCAATATCGGGACAAATGGCGTCCCGACCGTGCATCGGTCGGCACACGGGACAAAGAGCTAAAAATCGGGAGGGTCCCAATTTTATCGGGATGTCTGGTCACCCTACTCCTGCTGCAGAGAGATTACAGTCTATTGCCTGAGCCACGTAATTGGGTGCAGCGTATAACTTAATACAAAGGCTAGATTTTGATGTTCTCATTTTGGGTGGTTGCAAGGAGGCCTGTGACCAAAGACTATGGGCCAAATTTAGACCTGGTGCAACCCCCATGAAGCCACTGTGATGCTGATCCCTTCAAGTCCTGTTTGCATATCTTGCTGATATTCTTCTGCTGCAGGTTTGACCCCGAATGGCATTCTCAGCCATCTGTATCTCCCTGCTGGTGTCCAAAATGGGGTGAGCACATGCTTACCTTTTCCAGTAATACTTATTAATCTGTCTTTGGCATCAAGTACTGAGAATAATTTAAGCTTTTGCCAAGTAAGGACAATTGCAGACATTTGGTAGTGAGCTAGTTTTAGGGTTTTGCTTAAATTGCATGTTTCTATGCAAACGCACAGCTTGCCTGGCTCCTCAACGGCTACCAGGCTGCTTATCCAGCTTGTCAGCTCAGTGACTTTAGCAATGAGGCTTTCTTTTTACACTGGCTTTCTGGTGCCCATTATTTTTTCTCATAATGCAATGACTCCTCTGTGAGGCAGGGGCTCTGCTGTCTGAATCATTTCATTTATTTCTAAGTATAAGACGCTTGGAAAACAGCCCATGCCTTCGAAAACATCTTGGTAATCTGTCAGTGGCTTTGCTACAGGGACGCCACAGTGCATTGTCTGCTCTGGCTGTCTTTTTTCATTTTGCCTGTGTGTTGGAATCGTTTGTCCCAGGTTTAGATTCACTATGTTCATGCATCCCCCTGGTTTAGGTGAAAACAGTGATGTCGATGTTGTTTATACTACCTGAAATTTCAGCCTATATACTTTTCCTTGCTATTCGGCTTGCAGTCTACATTGGCCTAGCGGTATTATGATTGTACCATCATTTTAAATGTGGCTTTGCTTGGTTGCAATTTAACTTTCTTTTCATGCTTCTCCTCTGCTGCTTGGTGAATTACCTCTGTGTCTGATGCACGGAGGCTTTGCATTTAGACGTGAGCTTGTTAACTAGATGTGCTTGTAGCCCTTGGTAGAGTTAGTGTGGAGTCTCTGAAAATTCTCATTCAAGATCCTGCATCTTTCGTCCCTAGTACTAATCTATCACAAATTACTTCATTGTTTAAGATTTGATAAGTGCTTGAGTCAGCTATTTTGCACAGTTTGCCAATATAGGAGTCTGTTGTTTCTCCAGAGTTTTCCATTACCCTTTGGGAAAAGATACTTTTTGTATATGGCATTTTTTCTGTGGGTTGAAAATGTTTTTGAAGCAATTCTGGGATTTTACATGGGTTTTCGTGGTCTGCTGCTGACATATCCCTGTTTAGAGCAGGTGGCAGCCTCTGTCCATTACAACTAATAGGATGGCTGTTCCATCCAGACCCATTACGATTTTGTAGTTTTCTCACTGTGAGCTAAAGAATGTTCATTTGCTAACCTTGTCTCCTTTCATGTCAGGGACAGGAATCCGATAGGCTGTGATAATAATCATTTTCTCTCTCTCCCCTTCCCCCCTTGTTGGTTGATTGGTTTCATTTGGTTTGCTGGGGGGAGAGTGATGGTGCCTGACCAGCATGAGACTTACTGGTCTCTTCCTTTTTGTCTCCTGTCCTGCCTTTCCTGGTGGTACATTTTATAGTTGATTAGCTTGTGCAGCAGTGACCCTGACCATTATGTCCTCTCTCCCACTCTCTTCCTCTGCACTGGAGTCCATTTTCACTCCTCCTGAGCCACTTCATGAATGCAGAAGCACTTATTTTCTGTTCCCTTCCTTGACTTCGTGTCACTTTCTGCTTTATTCTTCGGCGTCTCCAAAACAGAACACCCGGCAGACTCTTTTGATGTAATCAAATGGGCAAGTACCATAAAGTTCTTTTCCTTTACAAGCCAAACCTGCAAGAGAATTTTTGTTGTTGTTCATTCTATTTCCACTGCAGATGTAAATGTCCTTGTTGCTTTCACCGCTAGTGGAGACAGGGCAAATGTCATATTCACAGAAGCAGAGTTGGCTTTGAAAAGCTATTGATTTTTTCCTTTCACTTGCTGAAGCTTCGCTAGGCTCCACTAAAGCCTTTCTCTTGTTCAGAGGCTCTGGATTGAGACACAACAGGGACAGCAGTGACATTAAGTGATGCAAAAGGGAAGCGGGCAGTCTGGTCAGGAATGAGGAAAAGAGCTTGACAATGTTTTTTTTTTCAGAAGCTGAACCGTTTTTGTTTTGACCTCAGTAGTACTATCAGGAACCCTCAGGGACCAGAACAAAAACAAAGGGGGGAAATGTACTATGATGTACAGAATGATGGGAATCATTAAGAAAAGGATACATACTAAAACAGAAAATATCATATTGACTCTGTATAAATCCATGGTAGGGCCACATCTTGAATACTGCGTGCAGATGTGGTCACCCCATCTCCAAAAGAGATACACTAGAATTGGAAAAGGTACAGAAGAGGGCAACAAAAATGATTAGGGGTATGGAACAGCTTCCATATGAGGAAAGATTAATAGGATTGGGACTTTTCAGCTTGGAAAAGAGACGACTAAGAGGGGGTATGATAGAGGTCTATAAAATCATGACTGGCGTGGGGAAAGTAAATAAGGAAGTGTTATTTAATCCTTCTCATAACACAAGAGCTGGGGAGTCACCAAATGAAATTAATAGGCAGCAGGTTTAAAACAAAGAAAAGAAAGTATTTCTTCACACAGTCAATGCACAGTCAACCTGTGGAACTCTTTCCCAGAAGATGTTGTGAAGGCCAAGACACTAACAGGATTTTTAAAATAACTAGATAAATTCATAGAGGATAGGTCCATCAATGGCTATTAGCCAGGATGGGCAGCAATGGTGTCCCTAGCCTCTATTTGCCAGAAGATGGGAATGCGTGACAGGGGATGGAACTCTTGATGATTACCTGTTCTGTTCATTCCCTCTCAGGCACCTGGCCTTGGCCACTGTCAGAAGACAGGATACTGGGCTAGATGGATTTTGGTCTGACCCAGTATCGCCGTTCTTATGTTCTTATTTGTGATCTTATTTATATCCACCCATTCCTTCCCACTCCAGTTCTTCATGTGAATTGCAGTGGTCTTGGTTTGTTTTCATACTTCATTCTGAGACAGTGAGTCAACTAGGTAACTCTAAGATGTTCCCTCTGGAGAGATAGCTACTTTTGGTGACAATGATGGTTGTATTCAGTGCTATGCAGACTCAAAATGTCTTTCTCATTCCCCAGCAATATAGAGCTCTCCATAAACTTCTCTGAGCACACACCATGCATGTACTGAAAAAACAAACAAAAACAGCCGACCAGAGTATTTCTCTCTCCGAGGGTGTTGTGCAGGATACTATAGCTGGATCTCGGTTTTAAGTCTCATCCAAAAGATGGCACCTCCAGTAGTGAACTGTCCCCAATACATTCTTCTGTCGACCTAGCTACTGCCTCTTGGGGAGGTGGATTACCTATGCCAACAGGAGACCCTGTCCTGTTGGCGTAGATCATGTCCACACTGAACTGCTGCAGCAGCACAGCTGTGCTTAAGTGTCTTACATGTAGACAAGCTCTACGTTAAGTAATCATTCCATAATACCTACGTTCAATTATTGCCTTCTGTAAAATTACCACTTACCTTAAATGATCCAGAACAGGACAGGGAAAGAAATCAGACATGAACAAAGAGGAAAAGTCCTCATGTTACTGACTGTGAGATTGTGACTCTCAGGCCCCTATCCACTATGCTTTAAACGAAACAAAATTGTTCAAAATAGGCCTTTTTATTTAGAGCTGTTTGGGAATTTTCTGACACAACTGGAAAATGCCAGTTCATTGAACTTGAGCGGACACCAAGGCTTCCAGGGTCTGTGGCTCTGCAGCAGCCCCAAGGTCCCAAGGAATATATTTCCAACACGTGGTGTTTCCGAAATAAAAATTCTTCCGAATTTCCAGTTCATGGAAAACCCCGAGTTTCAGCCAGCTCTGCTTTTATTCCTTTCCCCTAACCAGTCCTTTCTTCCCAGTCAGTCCGTTTACTGAAACCAAGAAATCCACACACTGCTCTTCCCCCCCGCTCAACCATTCTGAGTACAAGAGTGAAGTTAGAGGGCCAGGGAAGAATGTCTCTTTTAGCATCTTTGGAAACCTATTTTATCCAAAACAGTAAAAGGGTTCATCTGGCTAAAGGCCATTGTGAACAATTCATTGAAAGGGGAATAGGGCAGTAAGCAGTTTTTTGAAAGCCATCTCCATAATGAATAAGGGGAAGATGTTTGATAGTTAATAAGGATAACAGGAGTAGCTTTTCCCCTCAAGTTTGCTTACTGACTTTCCTTCCACTGACCTACTTTTTATGCATCAGTACAGCTCCAGCTGGTGCTAACACTTGTCAATACACTTCAACCTCACCCAGCACAATCATGGTCGGGGCTCCTTTGTTCTTCCCACCACCTTGTACCTGTCACAGCGCAATTTTACTGTCTCTCTCTGAGAGGAGAAGGGTGTCTGAAAACAATGACACACACTGCTTGGGAGAAGGGAAATGTTATTGATACTGTTTGGCCCATAAGGACCCAAGCACAGCAAGCAATAAATACATGGTAGCTTTTTCAGTGGCCTGGGTCAGCTTTTACATTACACGGTCATCGTGGACATGTATAAGGAGGACGCATCACACCTTCAAGCAGTGCTGCTGTCTCACCCATCCAGGTGTCAACATGTGTTCGTTTCATTACACCTGCCCTCCCTGCTGTTTTCTCTGACAAGCTTGGGATTTGAGAGCTACTTTACTAGACCTTTATGTCACAGACCAGCATCAGCTTCGTTTATGCACGGATACCAGGATTAGGCCCATAGCTGGGGGACGTTTATGCTCTCACACACTCAGGCACTTAAAAATGTAAATTCAAAAGAGGTTTCCATTACAAAAAGTCCCTTTTCTTAAAGCTTCATAAGGATGGAAAAGTTACAGAAACCTGCAGAATGATTTCTGCTGCTTTGCACAGCATTAGTGTCATACACAAGCAAAAATATCTTCCTCTGAGTTACTGGTTGCTTGCTCAATATGTCTAGAGAAAAGTTGCATACAAAATAGGATGATGGATGATTATTATTTATATTTATTATTACTTATATTATTTAGATTATTATTTATATTCCATTAGCACCCAGGAGCCCCAGTCACGGATAAGAGCGCTGCGATGCTAAGTGCTGTACGAACAGAACAAATGGATGGTCCCTGCCCCAAAGAGTTTACAACAATCTCTCTACCTGTACGACACCTAATTGCGTCCATTGCGACTATCCCAAACTGCTCCAAGCCCTCATTCAGCACTTCCTTATATCCTAAGGAAAGTCATCAGATTCTGGCTCTAGCCATCCAAGGGGAAGGGGTTAAGCGATCTGAAGATCTCTCACAAAGATCACCCTGACAGCAGCAAACTCTCCTTGAAACCAGGGGAATGTTAGTTTGAGAGCCTCATACAGTTGTAATGAACCATAGGAGGGAAGAGGCAGTCTTTCAAGTAGACAGGACTGAAGGCATTTACAGGGGAAGACCAGAAAGCAGATCCCACAGCGTTGGTGCATAATGCTCTTTATGGGAAACCCTGCTGAATTCGTGGGTAGCTGCATTCTGCCCTAGCTACCATTTTTGAATAGTCTTAAGGTAAAGCCCCATGTAGAACACATTGCAGGAATCTGGTCTTGAGGCACTAGGTGAATCTGACAGGATCTACATCTGAAAGAAAAAGCCGGACCTTCTGACCAGGCACCACCAGTGAAAAGCACTCTTGCCAACTGCTGCTATTTAGCAGCAGCTGGGGGATACAGCACGCCTTCCCCAGGATGTAAGCCTGCACAACAAATGGCACAATATTCCACAGTCTCCCCCCATTGCTTCCTCCCGCCCTCTGAACATCAGCTCAGTATTATCTGAGTTGATCTTACAACAGCTAGCCCCCATTCCCACTCAGGTGTCATAGATACTCCTCCACACTGGGTTAACAGCAGAGAGCAAGATGTCATCCCCATTGTGAAGACAGCACCACCCCTATTCCTTCACTAATCTGCCTGGTGGGCCCACATATGGGAAGATCCTCCGGTCCATTTAACTCAATTGAGTTATGCCAATTCATGCCAGCTGAGTATCTGGTCTCATATGTTGCACAGGAGGGGTGCCAAATAAGCATCTTGTGGAGCCCCACATGAAGGAGATGAGCAATAAACCCATACCAGGATCTCTACGAAATAAAGAGCTACTCAAAAGACACCCAAACCACCAGTACAGGGTAGGGTCCCACAGATGTGCAAACACCTCACGATCAGTGGTAAAGACGGCAGCTTACGTATGAAAAAGAATCACCATGAACACATCTCCAATCAGCTGCAATCAGAGCTGGTCACCTGATTCACCCAGCGCAATCTCGACGCTATGCAGAAGCCTAAAACCAGAGACAGGGAGAATTCCACAACATGTTCTGCTTAGTAACAGAGGGATTACTATTTCTTTTTATTAGCTTTAAAAACTCTCAGTTCTGGAGATAAACAATGGAGCTCTTAGGGAGGGCAGACCTTGTGTCGGAATCTCCAACCCTGGCCACTTTTGTGCAGCAGAAACACCCCAGTTCCACTGTAGCCAATACCTCCCATGATAGTAATGAGCTAAGATGGAGCCGCATATCCAAACAACCTCACTGTTATTTTATTTATTTATTTTTAGATGTAGAATCTAAATCCAGCTATGCATCCAATTTTAATGTGCTGATCCCTATTTCTGTACTGGAAAAAGACCCCAAAATTCTGGATCTAAACATCCCAGTGCTTAATAGCAGTGAAATCCATATAAAGGATTAAAATGAGCAGCTCGGTTCTTTATCAGTACTAAATTCCAGTCTGCTGGTTGGGAATGTACAGTTTGGATGTTGACTCAAATGACGCTGATCTGTTAGGGCACCAAAGGTGCATATGAGCCTGATAAGAGGCATTCTCCAATATCAGTGTATCCTTTTGATAACCTTAACACAGCTTCCCAGTGTGACCTTCACAGGTAGCACAGAGCCAGATGGTAGGCCTATGGAAGCTGCAGTGTTTGCATTCCACTGTGATGAATGACTGTTTTAGATGATCATCATGTTTTCACTCTATTACTGTATTCCAATGTGACTTCCAGCGACACACTTCGTTAAGTGTATGTGTGTAACTGAGACTAATAATGTCCTATGAGCGTACAGTCACTGACTCAAAATGCGGCCAACGTTTTTGTAGTCGGGGTAGACCAGGCACAGTCAAGATTTCTGGTTTCATTGCAGCATGCCTGTGAAAATCAGGAGGGGGGGGAAAAAGAGATTAACACAAATTCTATTACAGAAGCTAACTATCTCAGCATTAAGAAGGAAATCAAGAAGTCTCCCATTTCCTAGAAGCACTCTTCATTTAATTACCGAAAGCCAAACGAAGCTATTAACATGGCAATTAAATATGCTGCACAATCTCCCTACCTCATCTCATCCGAAAATGTCACATGTAAATCAGGCCTCCTTAATACACCACAAGAATCAGTGCTTTTGTGCAGTTATATCACAAAGGCCTGAGTGTTGCCTGAGCAGCTGGATGTCCAGTCAACATGAGCGGACTGAAATCATCCCACCACAAAACTGACCTGACAGCACCACAAAACAGAACCAGTGTTACCTGGCGTTCAGCAGAAGAAGCTGAAGATAAAGCTTTTCAGATCTTCAAAGATCTCTAGAACAGATGATGCATCTGTGAAAACAAAGCCATCTTTTGGAACAAGAAGATCCTAGGTTACTAGTGAATCCCTTTTGAAAAATGTGAAAGCAGAAAGAAACCACGTGATAAGCACAGAGTCCTGAGCCTCACTTTCCTCTGCTGCAAGCTCCTGTCTTTTCAATCGCACTATTGCTACACTCAGAGGCTACTCAGATTGATACCTTAAGTAAGTATGTGTCATCCCAAGGTCCTCCACCTTTATATTATCTATTTATTCTGGATAGTGCCTCACCAGGAAGTTAATATAACTGCTTTGTTCTCTTAGCAGAGTCTTTGGACTAAGATAGGTTTCAGTGTAGTAGCCGTGTTAGTCTATGTCAGCAAAACAAAAATAAGAAAGAAAAACTTGTAGAACCTTAGAGACTAACAAATTTATTTCAGCATAAGCTTTCGTGGGTTAGTACCCACTTCATCGGATGCATGGAATGAAACACACAGTAGACAGATATTTATACAGTCAGAGAAACATGATAAGGTGGAGGTGCATAGACCAACCTTAAGAGGTGAATTAGTTGAGAGGAACCATAACAGCAGGGGAAGAAAAACCTTTGAAGTGATAAACAAGATGGTCACACAGGTGTGAATGAGGATCGTTAACTTAAGGGAAATAGATTCAATTAACGTAATGGCCGAGCCATTCCAAGTCCTTATTTAATCCTGAGGTAATGTAATCTAGTTTGCATATCAATTTGAGTTCAACAGTTTCTCTTTGAAGTCTGCTTTTGGAGTTAATCTGTCGCAACACTGCTACCCTCAAGTCTGTCAGTGAGTGATTAGGGAGGTTGAAATGTTCTCCTACTGGTTTTTGAATGTTATGATTCCTGATGTCAGATTTATGTCCATTTATTCTTTTGCATAGAGACTGTCCAGTTTGGCCAATGTACATGGCAGAGGGGCATTGCTGGCACATGATGGCATATATCACATTGGTAGATGTGCAGGTGAATGAGCCCCTGATGGCGTGGTGGATGTGATTAGGCCCTGTGATGGTATCACTTGAATCGATATGTGGACAGGTTGGCATCGGGCTTTGTTGCAAGGATAGGTTCCTGGGTTAGTGTTTTTGTTGTATGGTGTGTGGTTGCTGGTGAGTATTTGCTTCAGGTTTGGGGGCTGTCTGTAAGCAAGGATTGGTCTGTCCTCCAAGATCTGTGAGAGTGAGGGATCATCTTTTAGGATAGGTTGTAGATCTTTGATGATGCGCTGGAGAGGTTTTAGTTGGGGGCTAAAGGTGACGGCTAGTGGTGTTCTGTTATTTTCTTTTTTGGGCCTGTCTTGTAGTAGGTGACTCCTGGGTACTCTTTTGGCTCTGTCAATCTGTTTTTTCACTTCAGCAGGTGGGTATTGTAGTTGTAAGAATGCTTGATAGAGATCTTGTAGGTGTTTGTCTCTGTCTGAGGGATTGGAGCAAATGCGGTTGTATCTTAGAGCTTGGCTGTAAACAATGGATCGTGTGGTGTGTCCAGGATGGAAGCTGGAAGCATGTAGGTAAGTATAGCGGTCAGTAGGTTTCCGGTATAGGGTGGTGTTTATGTGACCATCACTTATTAGCACAGTGGTGTCTAGGAAATGGACCGCTTGTGTGGACTGGTCTAGGCTGAGGTTGATGGTGGGATGGAAATTGTTGAAATCATGGTGGAATTCCTCAAGGGCTTCTTTTCCATGGGTCCAAATGATGAAGATATCATCAATGTAGCGCAAGTAGAGTAGGGGTGTTAGGTGACGAGAGCTGAGGAAGCGTTGTTCTAAGTCAGCCATAATGCACCTATGCACCTCCACCTTATGTTTCTCTGACTGTATAAATATCTGTCTACTGTATGTTTAATTCCATGCATCCGATGAAGTGGGTACTAACCCATGAAAGCTTATGATGAAATAAATTTGTTAGTCTTTAAGGTGCTACAAGTTTTTCTTTCTTATTTTCGTTTTTTTGGACTAAGAGAATCTCTGCAAGATTAGCAGAGTTAACGAGTTCTGTGAGAAGCCGGTCAGATGCTCTGACTGCTGTTCCCTGAAAATCAGAGTTTTCTGGCTGTCGGTCAGTGCTTTCACCTCTAACCCCTTTAACTGGAAAACCAGTTCATAGAACTTTTAGACATCGACAGTATGGACTTCTGCTTGCTAGTGATCACAACACATTTAGTGTCAGGTAAGCTGATGCCTTTCTTAGTGATCTCTCCCCAACCTTTGCTGTCTCATTGGGACAATAAACATTTGTTCATTTTGCACATCTGTGACCTGAACTGGGGCACACCTTTGGCAGTTTCATCAGTTTTGCTTTGACCTTTTCCTCCCATCTGAACCCAGTCTGAAGTTCACAGGTTTCAACCCGCGCAGATATTAAAAAAACAAAGCAAAACCCAAAACAAGTTACAGAACTCACCCTCCAAGAACTTTCCTCTGCTGCAAGGTACTGTCTTTTTAATCGCACTATTGCTACACTCAAAGGCTACTCAGATTGATACCTTGAGTATCAAGTTTTGCATAGCTCTCCTTATACAGGAACTTGTTCTATCGCGGCACTGCTGCTCAGCTATCTCTACGGCAGAGTACAGTTTACAATTATTTAAACCAAACATAGCTCCAGAGAAGCATTCAGAGCTGCTTGTGATCTTGTCCTCTGGATGTTAGGGACCCCACAGAGGGCTAAAAATACAATGTGCAAAACCATCTGCAACAACTTGGCATGGATCCATCTATTGTGAGGCTTCATGCTCAACACAGATGGGTTAGAACAGTGCTCTCACACAAAGCCAGTTAACTGTGACATTATAACTAGAGGCTGCGAAGCTGACATTTGATATGCTACTCAATAGTAATAAACCACCCTTCCCTTTTGGGCAATTTTGCTAATGTATATCTTATCTTCTCCCAATGCCTCCCAAAGGGCCCACACCTCCTTTCTACTCTTACCGCCCCTCACATGCTTTAGTCACTAGCTTGTTGAACACAGGCACATTAAGAGCTAGGTGGAGAATCAGGAACGCCATAAAGCTGACTCCACTACCTAACCAGTGCCTGCATTCGTTAGCAACCAGTTACAGTCTTGAGTACCTAGACAGTGATCTCCTGCTGGTAGATGCTTCTGCTCCTGCCCCTTCTATTCCACAAGTACACATCAACATGCTGGGAGCTTTTTCTCCACCCCCTTGAACCTTGTGTAGCCATTTACCCCATCCAGGGAGGAACCAGATAAACTCCAACTAGTGGAGCAGACCCAGAGGCAGCCACCTGAGGTTCTGTTGCAGGTACTGGCAGATGCTGATGATGTCATCAGACGGCTTTCTGCATTTTCCCCTCAGGACCGTCTCTTCCCTGTGCTGACTGGCTGTTCACTCCAACCTGCTCTAGCCCCTTCACAGTCGCTTCAGCTCATCCCCACTTTCCTTCTCCCTCTTTTCTCCCCTGCTCTATTCCATCTTACCTCCCTCAGGCTCTTCTATGCTCTCTCTCTGTTCCTTTGTCGTTCCATTTTAGCTAACCCCTTCCTAACGAGCCTCCCCACCAAGAATGGAAAAAAAAATGGTGGCACTAACATGACGTTTGCAAACCACCACTTTGTGTGGCTTATCTGTTTAGATCGTAAGCTCTTTGGGACATGGACTGTCCATTACTCTGAGTTTTTACAGTGGCTCGCACACTGAGTCCTTTTCTCAGTTGGCACTTAGACACCACCATAATAATAATTAATATATTAATAATTAAGTGGATGTAAGTGCTGCTATTCTAACATGTAGTGACTTACACACTATTTAAAACAGTCTATCTTTAGCTTTTATATGACTCCAATTATTGTAGTGTCTGAGTGCTTCAGAATCTTTAATGTATTTATCCTCACAACGGACCTGTGATGTAGGGAGATTGGGAACTGAGGAACAAGGAGACCAAGTGACTTGCCAAAGCTCACACAGGAAAGATGTGGCAGAGTTGGGAATCTAATGCAAATCTTCCACCAACCACGCCAATGTCCTGACCAGTGGGCCATCTTTCCTCTCTAGTGAGAATGACAACACAAAGTGCAAAGCAATGGAAAATCTGGCCCAATGTGCTTAACATGTTTTTGCCTGTTGTTATTAAGTCATTTACTTTAACTATCTGGGGTGAAATCCTGGTCCCTGTGAAGTCAATGGGAATTTTACCATTGACTTCAATTGGGTCAGGATTTTATTCCTGAAGTTTTATCTGCTGGAGCTCAGCTAATAAGTGGAGCTATTTGTAACAGGTATCACAGTCATCTTGACAAAACCTATTTATATATTTTCTTTGAAACAACGTATTCCTAGGGCCTCATGCTGACAAGTGCAGGGGCAATGCCCATATTGTGGCTGTGAGCTGCTCCATGGGCATTCATAGCCTACTCCATTTGCCCCTCCTACTAAAGGTGTAAGGACATGCATAGCAGCCACTGCTGGGTTTGGCGGTATATGTGCATTAGTCTGCAGCCCCTCACGTCTTAGCTCTGAGCTGTTCTCTGCCCCTCCTCCCGTGGCTCTTGTCACAGAGGTCCTATAGAACTGCATCTCTCTACAGTATTTCAAAGGGGAAATCACCTTCTGTGCATGTGCAGCCGCTGATGGCTGTGAATTTGCTGGGCAAGTGCTACTCAATTCTGGCTCACCCAAACCTGCACACAACCTCCATGATGGGCACCTATAAATCAAAGGGGAGTGCTTCACCAGTTTGCGTGCCTGTACCCTGCCCTGGCAACTCACAGACATCCACTTTTTCCACCCTCTGCTGTGCAGACTACTCGGATTCCAAGCAAATGGCGTGAGATAGGCTGACTATGGGCAGCCCAATACAGCACCCAAGAATACTGATATTACAGGGCTCATTTACACCTGTTTGGAGGGAATTTAGGTTCTGGACCATAATTTTTCCCATTATTATCACTGATTTGAACTTAAAACAAATATATTCCAGACAGAACTAAAGGATTTTCTTTCTCATCAACAAGTGTCAGTGGTTGGTTGTATGTTCTAATTTTCACAGCAATGTTGTCAGTGTAGTTATTTCCTATAGGCATGAGGAAATAAATTGAAAAAGACTTGAAGGAACATGGTGTGACAGTGTCCCCATAAAACTTTATGGGGAGATGCTTATAAATGTACATGTGTAACTGGACTATGTTTTATGCTACATGTGCCATGTAACATATCTCTGTGAAAGTTATGACCTACTGAATTTATTCCTCCCGTTTGTATGCATGTATCATTGGTGTAGTAGAAGTTGCCACCTGGTGCTGCTGAATATTGGTTGTATTTCGTGAGAAAGGAATGTGCAGGTTAAGTGCCTAATCAAGAAACACTTAACAGACAATGGAACTTGCAGACACCAATCCACATCTGAGCTTTGCCAGGAATGTGGCTTGGCTGAGAAGGAACTGAGTTGTTGCATGGACTTGTCCATGTGACCCCAACTCCATTTGGTAACTGGATGCTACACAGGGAGAGGGAGGGGTGTCCACCCAGAGGAGAAAGTCTATTTAAACCCCTGGGAAACCCCTCCATTTTGTCTTCAGCTGGCTAAAGAGAGAGGCTCTCCACCCCCCAAGGACATACCTGAGAGAAATTGAACAAACGACAAAGACACTAGGGGGTGTGAGCGACTGCTGGACCCAGGCTAGTTCTACAGCCTGTAAAAAGGAAAAGATCTAAATCTGATGAGGCTTTTATCTGTGTTAACTTTGTGTAGACATAGATGTGTGTGTTTTATTTTATTTTATTTATTAATTCACTTTATTCTGTCGGTCACTACTTGGAGTCACTTAAATCCTACTTTCTGCACTTATTAAAATCACTTTTTACTTATTAAGTTGCCTGGAGTACGAGTTGGTACCTGGGGAAGGCAAACAGCTGTGCATATCTTTCTATCTTTGAAATAGAAGGCGAACCATTTATGAGTTTGCCCTGTATAAGCTTTATACAGGGTAAAACGGATTTATTAAGGGTGTGAACCTCTTTGGGAGTTGGGCACCTGGGTGTCAAAGGCAAGAGCACTTCCAGGAGCCTTACAGTTGTTAGTGGACTTGGTTCGGACCTGGGTCTGTGTTTGCAGCAGATCAGTGGAATCTGGCTCAAAACAGACAGGATTCGGGAGTCCCAAGCTGGAAAAGGCCTGGAAGCAGGGGCAGAAGTAGCCTTGGCACACCAGGTGGCAGCACCAAGCAGGTCTCTGTGATCCCAACCCGTCACACATGGGGCCTAGATCCCTCTCTACTTTTGCATTAGGTCCTTCCAGGTCAATGGGGAAGCACACGGGTGGTGGAGTGTGGAGCAATCTGTGATCAGTCCTGGTCACCCGATTTACAAAAAGAATATTGTGGAAAATCCATGAGCCTAAGAAAGGATATCAACCCTCCTGCTGCAGGGTATAAGCCAAACTCTGACTAACGGGGGGTGATACAAGGAAATTTTCCCTGTAGGCAGGTTATTCCATTTGCACCTTCTTCAAATAGCTGGTACTGATAGTTGATGAAACAGGATACTGGATTAGATGGATCACTGGTCTCACTCAGTATAGCTATTCTTATGTTTTTCTGTAGGTAAGTAGAAGAATTTGGTCTCCAAGGCTTTCAGGGCAAGTCTTTATAGTCCTACACAAAATTCATAGAAAAGAGAAAGAAAAATCTTTGGATATGAGAAAACAAGATAAACCAAAAGTCCAATTAAAAGAGACGAGAAGAGTGGTAAAGATAAGAAGTGAATTGAACAAAGAGAATGAAACCTTAAAAATAAGAGTTTACAAACTTGTGCAAGACAATAGGAATAGTGATGAGAGAGGCAATGAAGAACAAAATTGCATTTATCAAGAAAATGTGGCTTTTTTAAAATTAACATCTTGAAAGCAGTAGGAAGAAAGGAAAATAGAACATAACTGCAAGGACTGGAATGCTATCACTGTCAAGAGAAGGATGAAACTGATAACTAAAGCATTATATACCTAGCAGTACTCCGGGTCTATGATTTAACTAGATTGCTAAAGAAGATACTTCATTAGTAAGTCTAAGGTTTTGTAATGGATATTTTTAGTAAAAGTCAGGGACAGGTCATGGGCAATAAACAAAAACTTCACAGAAGCCCATAACCTGTCCCTGACTTTCACTAAAAATATCCGTGATAAAATGGGGAGGCGGGTTCAGCACCCACTGCTGGGGCTCCGAGGTCCCCTGCCGCTGCAGTGAGTGGGAGCTCTGGGGTTCCCCCTGTGTGGCGGCTGGGTAGCTTGGGGGGGGAGGGGTGGCCCCACCTGTGGCAAGTGGGAGCTCTGGAGTTCCCTGCCGCCCACAGGGGTTGGGAGCTGCGGGGAGTCTCCCCACCACCCGCTCTGGCTGGGCAGCTGCAGGGTCCCCCCACCATGGCTTGGCAGCTGCAGGTCCTCCCCTCACCGCCCGTGATGGCTGGGCAGCTGCAGGGGGTCCCTCACCAGGGTGGGGACTGGGAGCTGTGGGGAGAGGGGAGGGCAGAAAATGTCACAGAGGTCAATGGAAGTTACCAATTCCGTGACTTCCATGACCTCCATGACATAATTGTAGCCTTATTCATTATCACACACACCCTTACCCCCAAAATAACAGTTGTTGAATGGACCAAGAAGAGCCAGGAAAAAATGAGCAAACAGTGAGGAATTTGAATGTTGTACTACAGTGTAGTAACCTAGAATGCTGGTAACATGCTAAGTAGCTGTGTTGAAGAACATCAAGCTATGGCCCTCAAAACAGTAAGAAAGGTTAGAGAAGACTGCATAAAGGGTTTTTATTTATGTATTTATGTATTAAGCTATATGTAAAACGAGAAGTATTTGAATCATTCTAAAATAAAGTAACAGAAAAGCTGCTAATCTGCTTACTCTACTCTGTACCTCAATTCTCCATCTGTAAGACTGGGATATTATTACCCTACTTCACAGCGTGCTACAAGGATAAAAACCATGAATGATTATGAGACACTTAGATACTAGGCTGATGTGGGCTGTAAAGTACCGAAATAATTCCAGCTATGCTAACATCAATCATGCGGTATAAAACAGGACACCCGGGTGTCTGACTAACCAAAGGCCTAATGTAAACTAATGCCCCATCTCCCTATTCTTCCCTGAAATGGGAATTTGCCCATCAGTCTGGCACAGACACCTCAGTTGGGACAACGGAGATATGAACATTATCCCTCACCATCCAATCCCAATTCAGATTTGGAGACAAACGGCCAAATTCTGCTCTATTTTGCAAGCTGTACAACCCAACTGAAGCCAATGGTCTTCTAATGAATTGGATAGGAAGACCTAGCAATCAGCCCACCAGCTTGGACTACAACATAACCCGTTATTATTGTATTAAGATTGTATCACTCCAAATAAAATTCTTTACTTTTCAAGAACAAAATGACAGTACTGTCATAGACATACAAAAGTTACCAATATTCAATTAATGTAACAATAACATGATGCCGTTCCTCTACATAAACATAACAAAGTATGCCAGAGAAGGTATCCTCAGTTGCCCCTGAACAGAGTAATTTGAGGCTAGTTCCCTGGAGGAACTTCCTTTTATGAGCCCTACCATTCCCTTAGCATTCAAATTACTCAATCACTGGAAGCCATTGCTTACTCAGCAGCCAATGGAGGAAGGAAACATGACTATGATCGACAAAGCTTGTGGCTCAGCCATTCCTGGCACTATTCGTTCCTGGCATCTTGGTGACCCTACAAAAGGTCAAAATGCCAGCGCTTGGCTAGAGAGAAAAGCAAAAACAAGATGGCTTGCTGTCCTTCCTCCATGTACACCCCTTCTTGAGCCTCTGGCAGGGCACAACAATTCAAACCCACAAGTAAACCAGCAGCCCACAATCTCTTTGCCTTCTACAAAAGATACCATGGCACAGTGAGTCCACTAGTTGAGAAAGGGAGGGTAAAGTATAATTATATTGGGCTGAAAATTAGTAAACATCAGTAGTACTTAGTTTCACATTGTGAGAGGGCAATGATTTTTGGACATTACTTACCTTATCGGGATTTGAACAAGTGTCTTTGAAATGAAAGCTTCCACATCTCAGTTCACATTACCTGAGGCCATTTTCAGAAATCCAGATTTTGATCTCAGTTATTCCAGTGGAAATCCAGAGGATTGCCACCAATTTCAGTGGACTTGCTCCAGATTTACCTTCGTGTAAGTGAGAGAAAAAATAGCTCCATGGTGTTCATATCATCAGAGCTACCCAGCCACGCTTAGCACACCAGTGCAGCAGCCTTATGATGGAAAACAAAAAGGTTTTGCGGCAGTATCTTATATCATCAGTCGGTGAAATACCATGGAAATTAATTTGAAAATACATCTGAAAACATTTCAGGACTTTTCAATTTATTCAGAGCTAGTTTGTTGTTTCAAACAACTGTCAAAGATACTATTACAAAACAAGGCAAGCCCCACAACTTATTATACACAATACTAAAAGATGACCTTGTGCATAAAGACATGGTGGTCAAATATCCAAGAATAGCCATTGCCCATGGTCACATTTCAAATGCACAAGTACCTAAATTCCACTTCCAGGAAGGTCCATGACTATGTGGTTTATACAAATAGCATGTTAAATACTTCATTTAGAGCTACAGTTTCCATTGACACCTGTAACCATTCTGGGCAAAAAGTCAGACCACGGCAGATGGTGGGAGAGCACAAGAGTTGGGCTGCAGCTGAAGTACCCAGAAGGAATTCTGGTAGAGACACCAAGTGTTTTTCTGACTGTTCCTGGGCTGTGTACATTGGTGTGTCAGCTATACCGGGGGGTGAAGTGTTTTTTCCCACGCCAAAACTGGATAACTCTGCTAGTTGCTGGGGGATTGAAGGGCAGGACTCCACCATTCCCTCTCTCTTATTACAATGATAATCTATTTAAGTAACTAATCCACAGAGATTTGGAAATATCCAGGGGATCTTAGAAAACATGCCCATATTTATTTACATCAACTAATGCTTTTAAGAAACCCACAGAAGTCCAAACACAGACTCCTGACCCAATCATTTCCTCAATGACGTCAATAGCAAATTTCCCATTAGCTTCAATAGGAGCAAAACTAAGTGTAAACTTGCCTTTTATATAATATAGTTACAGTGTTGTCAACTCTCACGATCGTATCTTCAGACTCATGATATTTGGTGTTTTTCTTAAAGTTCCAACTATTAGTATTAGGGTTTGTGTACACGGGGACACTAAGGGCTAGTCTATATGAACAATTATACTGTGGCAAGCTGAGTAGCCAGCTGTGATCCAGTTGTCCATATGCATCCTGCTGATGCAGGCTAACAGTTTGTTAATGTGCTTTGAGCTAATCCAATTTCAAAGAGGACTAGCTCAAAGCACACTAACAAACTGTTAACACAGCATGGTGCACTGGGATAGTTAGTCCACAGCAGGCTAGTGTGGAGGTAGATTTACACCCCAGCTTGCCATGATCTAATTGCTCTATAGACAAGCCCATAGGAAAATTAATTGGAAATAACTAAAGAAGTGATTAACTTTGGAAGTGAATTAAGATAAACTAAATTAAGGCCACTTTTAATTTTGCCTGAGACTGTCCACACATAGGTTTATTGCAATTTAATAACTAATCCACTTTAAATTCACATCTTTAATTAATTTGGAATAACTTTCCTGGGCGTCCCTGTGTAGAGAAACCCTTAGATATTACCTGAGAATCCCAATTTCCATTTTTTAAAACCAAGTACATTTCTCATTCTCAGAGCTCCAGAGAAAAGCTTGAAAACCTGAACCCTACATGCTCCAACCCCACAAAGCAAATAAAAAGAAGTTAAATTTATTATTTTTTAAATCTCATGATTTTAAGCCAATTTCACAGGTTTTTGGGGCCTGACATGATTTTTGAATTCTGGGGATTGCTGATGCTGTAGTTTATACAATATACTGACATCAGTGTACATTTGGAGCTACTTCACTGACTCTAAATTTACATCAGTGTAATAGAAAGTAGAATTTAACTCAACAGTATGTCTTGTTCTATTTACTGGTCAAATAATGGGAGGTAGACAATGGGTGAACAAATAACAACGAAACACATAGGGTTAGATCTTCAGATGGGGTAAAATATTATAGTCTCAATAACTTCAACTGAGCTACAATGATTTACACAAGTTGAGGATCTGGACCATATTGAATATATGCAGAAATGTCTTTTAAGCACAATTTTTGTTTAATTTTAATATTGAAAAATATGGTTTAGCCAACACACTCTCTGTAACAGCTTCATTTGCTGAGATGTTACGCTTGTCAGAATGTCATTACGCTGAGAGGGCCTCTCTTGTTTGGACACTCATACAAATGACGGCAGGCACATTTTATAGCACCGCTAACTATTTGATTGCATTCATAAATCCAGAAGTCATATGCACTTGCAATTATTTTTAGGGGAGCGGGGAATAGGAGGGTGAGATGAGCCTTGATGAACACCGAGGGCCTGGGGGAAGATCTTCAGCTGGTATAAATTTGTCATAGATCCACTGAAGTCAATGGGACTATGATGATTTACAGCTGTCCCCTAGTAGTAGGAATGCAGAATCAGATGTCAACTCCACCTCTGTACTTAATACATGCACTTATCCTTGAATTATATCCACACAGGGTGAACAGATAATACTCTCTGTTTACATGCTTTGAAGGTCTGTGACATATAATATATTCATCAGAATACAATCGACGTATATAATGGCCCAGAAAACATATTTATAGACATACTACGACAAATTAATTTTTACACCATTCTCAAATTCCTGTGCTATTTTGTCTTCGTTTAAACTACTGTTTCTAGTTACCATATGACATTAACCTGTAGAGTCTGATCATAGCTCCACTGAAGTCAACAAAAGTTTTCCCACTGATGTGAAGGAGCAAGATTAGGTCTTCAGTGGGCCTTAATTTACCATTTTAAACATTATATTTAATTGTTTTTCAGTAGATAAAATATAGTAAACATTTTAAATAAACTTTATTTTTTCATATATGCATGAATTATCAGGGGCTATTGGGTTACTACTTAAGACAATGAAGGCTGAGTTAGCTGCACATCAACATTTTGGAAGTTGGTCATCTATCAGTCCAAGGTGATTTTATAAATTTTTTTCCTGCAAACTTATTTAATCAGTTAGTGTTTAGCATTCTTACCCCACGCAATGCCTTTATATATCAAGTTTTCACTGGATCTGCCAATATTAAATCAATTATGCAACAGCATTAAAAAAAACCAAGACAAAAAAGAACCTCATGTTCTGCTTGTGGTTAATTCATTGATTCTTCTGTATAATTCTATTGAACCCTTTATCAAATGCAGCTAATTTCTGGCTTGCATACAAATACAGTGAAGTGCCAGAACTAAATCAAATCAGAAAGCGATTTAAGAGAAAGAATCAACTTCAGCAGTGTGTGTGTGTTTCAAACAGTCAGATTTCTTTGAAGACCTCCGATGGACATCTGAATCACAGATTGTTATCATTTCATGAGGAAAAGAGGTATAACACTATTTGAAGAACGTCCCTCGGTTTATTGAATTAAAAAAAAAAGCCAAAACAATTGCTGCAATTGATAAGGTAGCTGAATGAATGATAACAAAACCTCAGCAGGGAAAGGACCATTAATTTAATTTATGTGGGAGCATGTTTTCGCATTAATGACCAAATTATCTAATGTTTGCTTACATTAGAAAGCAATAGTCCATAACAAATCATTACTAGAAAAGGAGGGGTGAGGGATAGGGGAAAGGCCAATACTTTGAATTAATACCATAGAAGAAAACAAGTTACTAAACCACCATGATGTTTTACAGCTTCCGAACAATTCCAGTTCTATTTTGGCTCTTCAGAATATTTCAGTGAAACTTGCAAGAGAAATCTCAGCAATTTCTTTGCAGTGGTGTTTAAAGATATAACATGTTTATTTGTTAGGCTTCTTTTCACCCTGTTTTTATTGCATATCGATATTTATTTGAGGTTCAGTTAACCAAAAATATACAGTAAGAATCCATTTTTGAATACATTTAATAACAATAGCACTAACCCTGATGCTGTCTTATAGAAGAGTATGTTTAGCTATCTTAATTCCATGCTCTGTAAGTCTTCACTGGATACAGTATACAATATACGGCCTACTGAGATACTATTAAGCAAAATGTGTTTCAATTTGCTTTATTTCCCTATGCAATGTCAGCTCTGCCTTCTCTGTGTATAAACTATGCATCCAAGACTAGATATAAAATAGCATATGTCTATAGTTTTAATCGAAAATGAATGGGGAAAAGAGACATTGATTCCATAGTTTTTTCCTTAAAATAATCAAATATTTTTTCTTAAAAAGTCTGCAAACATATTTACAAAAATGGGAAAGCAGTAAATACAGGCTTTTCATATTTTTGCTGTACTTCCAAATACTGACTAATATCCTAATTGCATTGGAAATCTGTTCCAATGAACAATACAACAAATAAAATATCACACTTCATTTGGTTTCTCATTGTCTATTTTGGAAAAAAACCCAGACAAATATATCTTTTAAAAACAACAAAATTAAATTCCATAAAGCATAACCATCAAAAATTCTCCAAAATGTTTCTTACATTTGTGAGTATGTTTCAGCTTTAAAAACAGTTTGTGGCTTTCGTTTATGTTATAAAATGTGGGACATCCTCTTACCTTCAGAAAACTACCTGCTGAACTGTAATTATAAAGTAGCAACTAAAATTGTATTCACAGTATCTGCATCATGTGAATTTTTGAACAGGAAAAGGTTATAAAATTTGCATTGCTGCCTTGATCTTTCACATTTGTGATATTATTGGCTGACAGAAAAGAAAAAGTGTACTGTCATGCTTGGTTTACCTCAATCATTTATTTCTGAACTAATAAATGTAAACAATTACCAGATACTGTATATAGAGATATAGAGATATGGCCACCATTAAATTATACTAGAAAATTATTTTGAGTTTGATAAAGTTAAGAAAAGCACATGAAATCATATTTTGTGTATATCTTGTTTTATGGCCATTCATGGTTTTGTTTGTTTTGTTTTGTTTCATTAACATAGCAAAATACAATCTTCCTATTAAACAATAATTATCAGATGGCAGACAATTTTTTTTATTGGTTTACATTGGCAGGTCACAGTCTAAAAGCACAACCACATCAGGCAGAAATTGCACATAGACCATCCTGGATTTTGAAGACTTCCATCTTTATGCTTCTACCAAAAATGCTCCTTTTAAAACCGAGGATGATCATCTATATTATATTAATTGTTAGTGGATATTTTTTATTAGTTTAGCTAAAGAAAATGACTGAAACTGCAGTGGTTTTGTTTTCAGTGTCACTTTTGAAGTCTATTTGATGTTCTTAAACACACTTTGAAGGGTAACTTTCTAGTAAAAGCATTTTATGAAAGTTTAATCACCCTCACAGTGTGAACCAGATGAGTTTCATTTCATGGAATACTGCATATTTATCTGTTCCTTGACTTTTCTAAATTTGATGTATGTATTTTTAATTCTTACTTCTGTCTGAAAAATTATGGCAGGTTAGTGGGTAGTGGTAATTAATGTAACACTGCAACATCATACAATCACGTCATGATTTTTATAAGGAACTGTTTTAGATAGGACTGGCCTATAAATATGCAGTTGTATTATCTGTAGAAGGCATATCCATGTCTTCAAAAACCAGACTAGTCTTTAGAAATGACTCTTTATTTGAGACAGTTACCATTACTTCATTAAAAAATGACAAAACAGCAATAAACATTTTAGCTCTTTAATGAGCAAAGATCAGATCTCTTAGCATTGGAATAATATTTGTTATCCAGATTATCTTTATTTCACTCAGTGACCAGTAATATGGCCAAGAAGTACAAAGTAATTTTCCATCAAGTAGTATACAATTTTTGTGTGTGTGTGTGTAATAAGCTTTCATTCTTGAAAAAGAGTAACTGAAAAGAAATGTTTCTGTTACTGCAGTTAGTTTGTCAGAGAGAGTTCTTTGCATTATCTTACAAACTATCAAAATTGCTAGTAATTTGAAAAAATGTAAAAAAAAATCACATAACTTTAGTCTAATAGAAATATAGTACAGGTAAGAGAAAGTATTTATCAGGGATGTGCTCTTAAGTCCATCTCATTTTTTTATATAAATGTACATCTGATTACATATACAAACATTTTGAAAGGACTGTGATATGCCGTTTCTGGAAAACAACAGGGGAATGAAGAGTTTCTTGTGATTTTAGAACATTCATTTAAAATCACACAAACAAATGTAAGATTCAGGTTTAAAAATTTCCATGTGTTGGCTCTCTCCATCCTTATGGACCCTCGCTATCTACATTTGCACTCTATAGAGATCTCATCCAGTGAATTCACTTGAATGGCAAGGATAATGTATAGCAAAAAGGGAAATAATTTTACATTAAAATATTAGCAGTAAACTTTGTCACATGCACCATGAGTTAAAACAATAACAGAGCTGTAATCAGAGTGGTAATGTTGGGGCATCTTTATACTGCAAAATATCCTTGCAATGAAATCTTTGGACACACTTTATCTTACCAATATGAACTAAGTATATTGTAACTAAACCACAGCAAATTATAAATCCTTCACCAAAGAGGTTCCATTAAGGTTATAGTTCTATAAATTATTTAGGTGGAAATGAAAGAGAACATTAAAAACACAGAAAGATATTTTTCCCTCTGGGATTCACTCAGTGAGTGTTCACCACTATATACCTTGAATACCATCAAATACCTTTAAGAACTGCTGTAATTCCTTCTATTACTGAAGCTACTGTGAATTATTTTACTGTAATTACTTTTGCCCCTTTAAAAAAAATCTTCTTTAGGTTGTGCCAATTGATGGAGGAAGCTTCTATTAAAAACTCCAATGGGATGAGAAGAATTTTAATTACAGCTTAATCAGCAGCACAGCCACCAAGCATATAAATTATCATGCACATCGTGCTAAAAATATCCAGTTTCCTTTATTCCCACAACTTTTATACTGACAGCACTTATGTGATAATGTTGTACCTGCCAGGCTTTGAAACTTCTTTGTTTGACTGGCAGATTTCAGCATGAGCCCCTTACTAAGGCCTTAACAGCATTGGTGCTTTGTGTACCTATCCAAATATGTAAATATGGACTACACAATAAAACAGTTCCAAATAAAAATTGGTGAAAATTATCTGACATTCCATTAGTGTGTCCCTTGTGCATATTTATAGATTTTTTTTAAATTTCAGTCAGAGTTGTTTTCTGTTTGTGTTGCACATGCCTAATTCCATTATGTAACTTAAATCTTCAAAAAATTAATAGTTGAATGTGAATGAAAAAGTATCATTCAGGACAATTGCTTCAAGCAATTGCAAAGTGTTTTTTTTAAGTTCATTTGTATATATGTACAATTCATTTTTTTTCAAAACCCCAAAAGTTCTTGATATGTATATTCACATAATATTCCTCCATATTTAAATAGTAAGAGTCTTGTAGGTTGAAAGCCAAGTAATCTTCAGTAATGTCACCTACTGTAATCCATCCAAAAAAAAAATAAAGTTTGTTTCATATTGTCTGGCTATACCCTGGTTGTTGAATGTGAATGGGGGTGGGCATGGGGGTGGGGCAGAGTATTATTCTGTCCTCCAGTAAAAGTATTGAATGTGTGTAGGGGCTGAATCCCTGGTATAGTGTTGGGAATCATTGTAATGGTGTTGGGTGTCATTAAGGGAATATCATCAGGAGACCTTCTCATAGCTAGTGTGTAGTCTGGGGGACAGGCGGTCCGAAGAACCACCTCATGTGGATGGATGGACTCACATTCATGATCCAAGTCAGTGTGCTTCATTTGGAGGGACATTATCTCCTCTTCTTGTGCATGGGCTAGATCATTGGTAGTAGTACGCTGTGGGCTACATCTCCTGTGAACATCATGTCTCCTCTTGTCCTTTTTGTAGTACAATGCTGCAAAGGCCAAAATGTTTAGGAACAGCAAAGATGCTCCAACTGCAATAGTAACGCTCAACTCTGTGGAATAGTCCCGTTGATCCACTGAAAATGGACTTGGTTGTTGTTTGGGATCATCTTGTTTGGCTGTTGGAAAGGCTGAAGTAACAGGTACAGAATTTTTCCTTGTTGGTCTGAAAGTAATATCAGTTGATGGCACTTTAGTTGTGGTCGAGGTATACTGTGAAATATCGTTAAGATTGTGCAGATGAGGTACCAGTTCCAGCCATAGGTTCACTTTATTGGCCCTGTAATGTTCCTTCACTCGTGGTTTTAATCCAATGTGAAGATACAGTTGGTCTTTCTGAGAGTATCTGGTCCATGCTACTTCCTCAAAACGATTGGGTTTAGTATGAATGAATTTTGTATCTTGTGGGACTGGTTGATTTGGGTCACTAGAATAAAAAAAACCTGAGATGTAAAGTCTGCATTTCAAAAGCAATTATAAAATTAAGATTTGATACTGCATTTTAACATTTATTTGGGGGGGGGAGGGGAAGGGCAGTGAATATAATATTCATGGAATTGCAGGCCGAATAGCAGTTAAAGCCAACACAATGCAAGTGGACATTGCAAGCTTCCCCAGTGCCCTCCGTACCCAAACCCCAATCAGCATCTAGCATCCCAGTCCTTTCCTTTCAAGGAAAAATTGTCAACAGTATTACACTTTGGTACTAGTGATGTGGATTAATGCCTACTAGAGACTAGGCTGAGGGGTCGCAAACCTTATTTTTATTTGTAACTTAAATCACAGCCTCTGAATTCAGGTCTTCAGGGGTGAAAGGGCAGTGTGTTAACTAAGTATAGCACACGTTCACTGAAAGCCCAACTGAGTGCAGAGAAGTGATACAAGGTCAGTCCTCGGTACCTCTCAAGTGCTAGTCCATGTATCTTACATTCATAAATGCCTATTCATCTGAATAAGTGGACATCATTTTAAGACTCAACCTTCCATGTGCTGTGATGTTGGTGGCATTTCACATTCTTTACAATCAAAATACCACCACTACTGGAGTACCGTCAAATATTGTGGTTTGTTAAATGATGAGCTGTTTTTAATTATGTACACTTTATAACTGCTATACATAATCTCAGTATATTCCTTATTCACTGTAGAACATGTTACAATTTCTTACACAGTGGCCAGACTTAAAAGATTGAAAGTATTACCAGTTCCAACAGAATTCTTCATTTTAAGTACAGAAAATCTCTCTCAAAGCATCAGAATCTCACAAAGCAGAATGAAACTTTTAAGGCCAACTACAGTACTATGAGAAAGCTAAATATTAGATTAAAAAAGATAAAAATATCAGGGAAGCTGCTTTCTGCAGCCCTTCAGTTTTTATGTACAAAGTATTTATCACACTGTTATGTATTGTCACATGGACAGTTTCCCAATGCGTTAACAGAATGTTCAATTTTTAATTGAACTGAGAGATATTAAAAACATATAGCTCTCAACCTAATCCTGCAACCCTTATTCACGTAAATACTCCTTCCTGGCCCAAGTATTTCCTACAGAAGTCCATAGGAAAGGATTGCTGGATCAAGTCCTCAATTTATATATGAGACTACTCTCTATCTAGTACTCACCCAGTTTTTGCAAAGTTCGTCCAGTAAGTCATCACCACTGCGCTTAGCATGACATCATTTTTGGAGAAATTACAGGGAAATAATTCAGTAGGACCAATCATAGGGATTCCCAGTACATAAGGAACCTCATCCCCATGGGCTGCATCTGCCCAAGCAGGTACCTGATCTGTTTGGCAATGATGGTAGAAGGCATAGAAGTATGTAGGCGATCCAAAATTAGAGTGAAGATCTGCTGTAGCCACTGCTGGTGCAACCCACTGGTGATCAGTAAACAAAGCTAGCAGTGTTTTCCTTCTTGTCTCTGGATTGTGTCGGTCTGCCCAGTCAGTATACATAAATTTAATAGTTTCTCTCAATATATCTTTGCCTTCAGGGTATCCATATAAGTTATCGACAAAATTGGAAACAGCAAAGTCAAAATCACTAGCTGATATGCCATCTTCGCTATCAACTATATTTTCAACAAATTTTAAACCTTCCCCTTGGTTAACTCCCAACATTATGTCATAGTTGAGGAATTCTCCTTGCTCCATCAATATCTGAGGATCATCTGGTATCACATCACCATCAATTACTGGTCCAAAGGCTATGTGGTATCGTGCTGGTTGAATGTCCTGGTCCACAAGTTCTCTATAAGGCTTTTTCTGTAGACACTCTACCAATTCTACAGTGTCTGACATGTTGCAACCAACTTTTGTAGCCAACATCCTGGCATATTTTGCAGGTTGGAAACTAACTGCCCAGCTGGAGAGAGCTGTTCCACTTTGAGCTATTGCTCTTTGAAAAAGTCCTGTGGGGGAAAAAATATTTAAAAAGTACTGAGGTGATCTTTATAAGCATGTAGCTGTTTAATGTTTAGATTAGGTTTGTGGGACCATAGGAACTCTTTTACCATTATTAAAAAAATTACTAATAAATAAATGCAGTACAGAAGGTAAAATCTGCTTGTTGCTGTGTCCACATCTAACGTGTACAAAAAATGCACATACGTATATAAATCCTAGACCAATAGATAAGTAAAACTCACACAAATGCCAATTTATAGAAACTGAGGATCTGTCCCTGAGTAACTCAGGAAGCTGAAAGAGTGGGAGAAATTGTCTGATGCCATATCTTGTTCAAGATAACACAGTTTGCTTTGAAAAACTCATAATACTAAAATTATTTGGAGGAAAAGTGAATCATACCCTGCAATTGACTGATTTCTTAGATATTGTTCGTCATCAGCAGCTTGCATGTGTATGACCGTGTTTTAAATTGAAGACTGAATAGGACCTAATAGACTGTTTTTATAGACTCTGTTTAGGATTGAACTTGGCTTGAGATGTACAGGGCTTCTCAATTGGGTATTATAACAAATTTTATATTCTGAAGCCATACAAAGTACTGGGCAGCATTCCTAACTCATTTATCTAAGAGTCAAGTTCCTTTCTTGTAAAAGGTCCTATTTTTAATTAAGGTTTATGGTGATCACATTTAAATAAAAAAGGAAAGTGATATGTTTTATACTGAATATCCTAAAATATTGCTTTGTGACTTTGAAATTTAAACACTCAACACTCAAGTATTCATTTATGAGAAATGGGGTGGATGGGGCAGATTCTGCTGTCGCTTATACTTGTGTACACCTGAAGTAACTCCACGGACTTCAGTGCAATTACTCTGGATTACTCTGATGTTACTGAGGGTAGAATCTGGACCAAAAGCTCTGCTCACAAATATACGAAGCCATGTTTGAACTGATCTTTTTTTTTTTTTTTAACCTTTAAGTATCTTTGTCTACATTAAGGGTGAAATCCTGACCCCACCGAAGTCAACAGGAGTTTTGCCAGTGATTTCAGTGGGGACAGGATTTCATCCCAGCTCTAAGCCATGGCTCATGTACTAGGTATGTGTGGAAGAGTCTTATGAGGAATTCTGTCCTGAAGGGGTAACACTAGAGTGGCTGATCCCATATAGATTCATAGATTCATAGATTCTAGGGCTGGAAGGGACCTCGAGAGGTCATCGAGTCCAGCCCCCTGCCCTCATGGCAGGACCAATTACTGTCTAGACCATCCCATATATTTTGTGCTCCCCTCTGTGTTGGGCCATGGCATCACTTCACCTTTCCCCATACCCTTTGGGGAGGCTAGCTCTACTTCCAACAGGAATTTTGAGTCTGGACCCTGTGCAATGAAGTGGGAAAGGATCCTCTACTCCATACTCCTAGGAAATCATAATTTAGTCCATATTAGGCAATATATGTTGCCCTTCTTGCTAATGAGTTTTAAAGTATTAAAACTTTTTCTGCATCACCACAGAAGTTCTACAACTGAAGGACAACAAACAATTTGCAATTATGCAATCTCTTTGTGCAGTCTATTGGAAAATATTTTGTAATCTGACCTATATTTATTTCATAGCGAACTATAATTTATGAAAAATGCCCTTTGAAGTATATAAATTACACTAACATAAAGCATATTTGATCAAAATTTGCTTTTATTTACACCAGTACAAATCTGGAGTAATTCTAGTGACATCAGTAAAGTTACTAAGGGCTGGTCCACACTGGTGGGGAGGGGATCGATCTAAGATATGCAACTTCAGCTACGTGAATAACGTAGCTGAAGTCGAATATCTTAGATCGATTTCAAAAGTACTTACCGTTGGTTCACACCACAGCAGGCAGGCTGCCCGTCGACTCCGCTTACTCCTGGAGTGGAGATGGAGTTCCGGAGTCGACGGGGAGCGGCTCTGGGATCAATTTATCGCGTCTAGACGAGACGCGATAAATCGATCCCAGAACATCGATCGCTACCCGCCGAATCGGGCGGGTAGTGTGGATGTAGCCTAAGGATTTGCAGTAGGGTAACTGAAGGCAACTTTTGAAGGCAATATCTGACCCTCTATCACTGACTTACACAAACAAAATGTCTTTGCGGCACACCCTGCTTATCAGCCAGTACCTCCAGTGAACAGGAGTTGCAGCTGCTTGGCTCATCTCAGAATTTGGCTCTTTAAAAATACAAATTATGCCCTTCATCTCGCAATGTGATGTGCGGGTGGACTCAGGCACTGCACAGAGCCTGAGTTAGGGCCTACCTGAATCACATTGCAGGATCAGGAGCATACTCAAATGTTAGTTAGAATTAATTGCTTGCATGAAAATATTTAAAAAAAAAACCTGGACCAAACCCTGAGGTCCTTACGCAGTCTCTCTTCTGTCCTTACTCAGGCAAAACTTTCATTGAAGTAGTATCTGGACGTGGACTGAAATATGTGGCTCAAGCGCATCTCTAGATTCACGAGATGAGTCATAATTGAGTTTTGCCTGAGTAAGAGCTGAGTAAAAACAAAGGAGAACCTCAGAATTAGAGCCATAGAAAATATTTATTCAGTTGATGTAAATCAGCTTGAAGTTAATGGATCTACAGCGATTTATACCAACTGAGGAACTGGCCAGTAGAATATATGCAGCAGAATACCAAATTGGAATTTTCACTAGGATGTAATTCTTAATGCAACGTAGCTTTACTTTATGTGCATACTGTGTAAATCTCTTTTTTTAATAATTTAGAATTATTTTCTATACCAATTAGAGAAAGAGTCAGTTACATGGTAAAAAAGTGCTGATATAAACACTATCGCTTGTTAAATGGCACATAAAAGGCCAGATTACGTTAAAAGTCATCCAGTCCTCTAGTTATAAAGCTCAATTCAGTTACTTTAAAGAAATACTTCTGTTGAACCATTTTAGTGAAAAATGGATGACAGTGAGAAAAGTAATTTTCATACTATAACTGATTTCTGCCAGCAACAATGTACCGTAAAGGAAGTGAACTAGATTTCTATCAGGAAATATTCACACTCGTGGCTCAAGGGGCCGTAGGCGGATATTAAAATGACATTAATGCATAATGTGCCATACTTTGCTATCGTTTGTATGTCAAGGTCCCACTGAGGTAAACAATCATTTGCATTTATTCGTCCACAGATTTCGAAGTACTTTACCGAGATGGATCAGCACTACGGTACCCATTTTGCATATGGGGTAGCCAAGGAAAATTATTTAAGATGTCCATCTTGCAACGTGCTGAGTGTCTCCTGACCCCTGCAGAATGCTCTGTTCAGTGGGAGATGAGAGCAGTCAACTAGGCACTCAGCATATAGTAAATGGGCTTGTGCTTTTGACAAAATTGTATAGTGTTACAACATGACTGTGTAGAGTTAGCTGACAAGATGCGGATCATGACTGACTGGTCATTGCAGATAAAAGCATATAGTGTTCAGCATTACATCAGCTACTTGTAATTAAACCAAAGGCCAAAAGGTCAGTCACTGGCAGAGAATGGAAAGCGGGTTTCCTGACTCTTAGCCCCATCCTCAATCCACTAAACCACAGATGACCCTCACTGTGAGTTCTGCTGAAAAACTGATGGCATGATATGACCCAGAGATTACACATGGTTATGGGCACTATGCTTAGGTTAAGTTCTGACTAGTAAACTACAGGCTTAAAATGCCATTTTACAAAACACGTCACAGGTTAACATGCAAAAGATCTATATAATTGTGTGTGTCAAATTTATACCTGGATTCTACTTTTCTACTTCAAGCTATTTCAAGTTTTAAAGTAGTCTTTGGCTGGGAATGGTTAAAAATTATTTTCTAAAAATAACAGTAAATAAAAATAATAATTATTTTAAATCATTTAAAAAATATTTCTTTTAAATTAAACCCACCGTCCTAGGAATCTATTTTCCACGATAGTATTGTTTACATAAAAGAGAATTGGCCTGATTCTTCTCCCATTTACATCACTGTAAGGCCAGATCCAAAAGCCCACTGAGACTTAGTGGGAATCTTTCCATTGACTTCAATAGGCTTTGGATCAGGTGCTCAATCAGAAATAAATTCTACTGATGTCAATGGAGTTACTCCAGTATGAGTATACAATCAGGCCCTCCAGGGAGTTCATCAATGTAAATCAGAGGAAAATCAGGCCTTGTGTGTCTCTCCAGACGCCATCAACAAGGGTTTTCTGTCATCTGCCTGCTAAGTCTAAACAATATAGCATACATATATGTGAAACGGATAATGACAGGATGGAGTGAGAAAAACAATGTGATCAATAAGCAGTGGCCGTGCAAATGAGATAAAAAGTGTGTGGAACTCTGGTGCCAAAATGGAAGGAAAAAACGTTTTTTTGGCCTCAAACAACATGTTTGTAATTTCCTGCTGTCTGCCTTAACTTAACTAGAGAAAAGGTGTTCATTATGGAATAGAAAAAACATATAGGCAAAAAAAAATTAATTTGTGACCTTGATGCTTTGACAATTTTGGCTTGTGCATGCAAAACATTCAAACATTCTTTTCTCAGAAGACAGCAAGTGAAATTCATGCAGTTTCAGACAAAAGATTTCTGAACTAGGCACTTTTCCCCTTCCCACTAGATAATACTGTTAAGCATCTCAGCCATTAGGTTGAAAATAGGAACCATGTCATTTTATTTTTCTTTAAATCCTGCTCCTCATGAGAAACTAAACATGCCTTTGATGACTGATTGAATATAGTCGACCTCATTGACTGTGAGCATCGCTGACTGGTTTTCCAAAGAGGACACCCTTAGGTAGGAAAGAAAAGAGACAAAAATGATGTACTGTGTGTGTGCTGTTCAGAAGTCTGTTGCAAAAGTGTTTCTACAAAGCTCCACAGGAAACAGAAAGAAAGCCACCCCAAATTTAAACGTGCGGAGAAGAATTGAGGGGGAAGGCAGCTATTACAGCCTTTAAAAAGCCAGATTATTATTGAGTTGAACTCAGCAGTCCATAGAAACAGAGAGAGAAATATAGAGCATCACATAGTACTAATGGTGGTGGCATGCAGACACCAAAATTGTCAATATTTGCAACCTGCATAATACCTTTGGTTGAATTGCTCCAACGGTTACCTTCAGAATAATGGGATAAAGTCAACAGATTGACGCATGAACCGCCCGCACCGGATCCAAAAACAGTTATTCTTAATGGGTCACCACCAAAGAACCCAATATTTTCACTAGTCCATCGCAACGCCTGGATTAGATCAAGGAGGCCATAGTTTCCTTTTGCTGCTTGATCCCCAGTACTCAAGAAACCTGCAAAAGTAAAGGAAAAAGAGAAAAGGTTTAGCATGGGCTCCTCAGATTATGCTTGTTGCACTGTTATCTTTTCAGTAATGCTTCAAATGTAAATGGAGCTAAGTACTCTGTAAATACATCATTTTTTATATCCACTTGGCAATAATTTACAAGTGACTCATCCTCGCTACAGTAAATCCTTTGCAATATTAACCATGATAAATGAATGTGAGAATTGTGTAGGTACAATACAGGATAATATGCTCATTGCAGTACAAGACTGGGAATAAGTCAGTAAGGACCTATGGCTTTTAAAAGTAATAAATTGAGAGCAAAATCTTTGGGGAAGGGACCATGTTTTCGGCATGTGAGCAGTGCCTCTCACATTGTGGGCACTATTGGAATGCAACTAACAAAAAATAATAACATATTTGAATTGAACGCCACAGAATTTGTAAGGCCAAATGTCCAGCTTCCGAACGTGTGTGTTAAAAGGATTGTGTCTGTAACATTTGGCACATGTCTGTTTTGCAGCAATTTATGTAAACATAGGAGTCAGCTGGGCACCCAGCTACCCAATTTGCATATGCAGATGTTTGGTTCATGCCAGAGGGGTGACTGCTCAATTTTGCAATCCATTGATTGTGGTGTAGGTACTCCCTGTATTACCCCATTGCCTCCTTCCCCCCCCCCCCTTCACTTTTCTCCACAAAAGAGTCAATTTATGTCAGAGGACAGGCTGAGCTGTACAACCTGAGTGACTCTCCTACTCCCTGAGCTCCAACCCACATCCATTAACCTGGGTTAACTGAGTCTGCATTAAAGGATACACAAGGCAATTTGAGCTGCTCTAGTAACCCCCTAGCATTAAATAGATAGGAGCTTAGATGTAAACCAGGGAGCATTAACTTGTTTCCTCATAGTCAGATTGGGAATTGTATCAGGTGGAGAAATCAGTGCTTTTCCTATAGTCAGCACAGGAACTTTGTTTTTTTTTGTTTATTAAAGACTTGTTATTGTTATCATCAGGCAGCTGACTCTCAAAGCTGAACAATAAACACATCAGAGAAAAGACCCTCTTGGTTTTTATCTTGGACCCCATGGGTCCTGTTGGCCTCATGTCCAGATTATAAAGTCTTTTGAGCAAAGGTTTAAATAATATCAGCATTTTAAGGAAAAACCAAAAGCCTCCTCTTGTGTATGAAACTGATTTCTCGTGCACAAAATGGACAACGTAACAGCCTTTCAATGAGTGCCCTGTAGAGAAGTACCACCATTAAAGCAATTATCTCCACATGAACTCAATATTAGCGGGTCCTCTGTTCTACTTAAAGTTACACTAATTGAACTCTCCTTTGATGCAGCGATCACCACGCTAAACAAAAAAGTTTACAGTAGTTTTCCAGAAGAAAGCATACAACAATCCTCTTACAAACCTCATCACTCACACTGTCACATCAACAGCAATACGTGCAGCTCTTAAGACTTAAAATTCAGAATAATAACTGTGTATGATATTGATGGGAAAAGAAGAAAAAATATTCCTTATTTATAACAGCTAGTTACTATGTCCTTTTAAAAAATATCCCTTTTGTTACCCAAAATACTAGGGCATAAACAGGGAGAAGCTGAGTTTATGGACTCTGTTGCATAGATAGAGAGAGATGACCATTGACTCTAGACGTCAACAGGAGAGTGACTGCAGAAATACAGAACACAACGTGTAGTAAGAGCTAACAGAGGAGGATCAGGCTTTTTTGTAACTGATGCATCATTCCAGTGAGAAATGGATACAATTCAAGAGAAGAAAGGTTTCAGAATATTTTTTCTCTTAATGCGTAGCAACATTAAGGCCATGATTTCAAGCTTTGTGATAAAGGACTTGATTACACACCCACTGAAGTCAATTAAAAGACTCCCACTGACTTCAGTGGTATTGGAACAGGTCCAGAGTTTAGGCACCTAAATACAAGTGTTCTGATGTACAGAGGGACTGAGCACATTCAACTCTGAATGAAGTAAATTTGAGCTGGTATGCCCAGTCTCTCTGAAAAACAGGTCACTTTTTTTTATAATGTGCCAAATGTTAGGCACCCAAGTGTGAACTCTTAATCCTTAAGGATGTGAGAAGCTATTTGATTCAGAGTTGTACAATCACTTGGCTTCTACTGAACAAGAACTCAGATAAATTTTGACCAAAATATTGATATTTATCTACAGCCAAATAACATTTGCCCAGCATGGGTTGGGGGAAGAGAAGACAAGATAAGGTGGTTCCATTCCGCCTTCTAGTTCCCCCAAACCCTTTTGGACATTCAGCTACTGCTCCTCTTCTCTTTATGCTCAATTCCCTATTGGCAGCCTTTCCCTTTCAACAGGCCTTACCCCCCCCCCCCTTTTTTTTTTCTTCATTCTTTCACTTCTCAAATCCCCTCCTTCTCAGAAGGAAAGTCAGTAACTGCAGTTCTTGCGATCTGCATGTGAACACCACACTGATCTGTAGTCCCCTGGGCACTCTATCCACAGAAGATGTGAATGTGTTACAGCCCCCAGCTACAGAATATGCTTCTTGACTTAAGCTGGTGAGCTTCGTGCTTTTAGCTCTACTGCTTCCCCAGTTCAATCCCCGGTGTTGGCTGGGGGCAGCTACGGAATTTGGATCATCCCTTAGTCTGTTCTTTGAAAGTTTCATTTTGATACTATCAACAAACTTTGAGAGAGACAGATATGACTGAGCTTGCAGATGTAGATCTTCACCTGCTAGGCCAATAGTAAAAGCAGAAGCACAATCAGATTAAATTATATAATCTTTTAGAGGACAGCAGTCCACTATTTTTTATTACTATTATTTTTAGAATGCAAAACAAGCAAAACTTTTATTTAAAATAAGTAACACTGTTCAGACTAGATTTACACAAAATGGGAAACAACATTTAATTCTTATTGGGGTGGGTGAAATTTTCAGACAGCTCTTGATGATCAAATGGAGATGTTCTATTTGTCCCACCTTTTTTATAACGTGGGATGACAACAGCAAGTTATGTATAATATAATAGGAAAAGAAGTAGTAGACTAAATTCTGCGCACAGTTATACCACAGTAAGTCTGGAGTCACTCCAATGACTTAATGACTGGTGACTGAGGGCTGCCTTTGGTCCACTGTACCCAAATGATATGTTCTGTTTTGTCAGATTACACCTAATCTCTGTTACTAGTTTGTATTACTAAAATTCTGCAGTAATAAACAAATATTTATAATACACTATTGTTTATTGCTCTAGTCTTCTATTTTGACTTCAGACAAATAGCACTAATTTCGTGTTCAGTCAAATGCTCTCACATTCATTCTAACAGACTTTCGCCAACTGTAAACTGCATGGAAAGCTAATTGGCCTTGCTGCAGAGAGCTCTGAGCTATGCTACATTTAGAGCTACATTTTGTTTGTTTTAGGTCAGTGCTGAGCTTTATTGCTCAGGGAGGGAACAGGCTAGTGGTATAAAGTGCTAGGCCAGCAGTTCTCCAGGGTTAAAACCTTATTTACAACATCTAATTGGGATATTTTGTTCAGTGTAGTTATAATGGATTCGTATTTTCAGATTTAAAAATTGTATTAAAGCTAATGTTAAAAAATATATAATACATAGGTTGAGAAAAGAGTGTCTGTACATCTGGGTATAGTGCTTGGATTATCCATAAATACAAAGTTTGTTTTTAAAAGTCATATGATACATATAGTACATAATCAGCAATAACCTAGATTTAGGTGAATAAATTTAACAATACAGTTTAGATATTAGAGTCTAAATATTCAGGTACATCACTCATGAAAAGTTGTACAGAGATTTGGTTGTGGAAAGCAAAATATATCAATGAGTAAAGTTTGTCCCTCAGTAATTGAGCATTTAGGGTAGGTTGCCCATTTAGAAAATACAATCCACGAGGAGAGTATTTCAGTTACTTTCCTGACTGCGCTTCCCATTGGCACTCCAGCTCATCCCTCCTGGTATTGCCGATGTCCAGTGTTGAACACACAGTGATATGTTCTATGTACATGTCCCTCAACCACCTGATGGCGTCCAGCACCATGAGTTGCCACATCAGCTGAGCGTAGCATCGATCAATTCCATATTCTCTCAACACTTGCTCATTACTGGGGTCCCATGCGCCCAAGGCTCTGACAATCAGCATGTGTGTCTGACCCTGGTAACCCCTAGCTCTCAAGGTTTCAGCCAGAGGGGCTTATTTCTCCTCCTTTCAAGCCTGGGCATTGTGGAAGTCCAACATCCTATTCTCGAAGGGCACTGTGACATCCACCATGATGATCTTCTTCCGGTCCTTGTTGGTGATGACAATGTCCCGTCGCAGTTGGCTGTCGGTTCTGGGATGGTGGAGTTCATGGCGACCTTCCCTACGCTTTCCCCCACCCCCAGCGTGCTGCCGGAGCTGGAGGGAGGAGCCTGCGAGCGGCGAAAAAGCCACGCCTTCCTGGGGAAGCAAGCCAGCCCAGCCCAGGAGCACTGGTGAGCAGCCGGGCACGGGGGCAGGGCTGGCGGGGAGCTGCAGCGTGCTCGGGTGCTCTGCTGCTTTCCCCGCCCCCCGCTTGCAAGCCGGGGGAGGGAGGGGAATGCAGCACGCCCGGGGCCGGGGGAGGAGCCGGGGCCGGGGGCGCGAGCACCCACCGGCAGCTCCCCGCCCGCCCAACTCACTCACCTTCCGGTTCCCTGCGCAGCCGGAGGCGCCTCCCGCCGTGCAGGGAATCCGGAAGGTGAGTGAGTTGGGCGGGCGGGTGAACGCACGCGGGGGGGGCTGCCGGTGGATGCTCAGCATCCACCAATTTTTCCCAGGGGGAAGGGAGTGGGGCCGGGGGGTGGAGTTGGGGCGGGGTCGGGGGGGGGAGCACCCAGCGGCGCCGACAAAAGTCGGTGCCTATGATAGCTGCACTTCTTACATCGCTTGTCCTGATTCCCGTGGCAGACGGCTCCATTGAGTGGAACGCAGTTGAGCCGGACCCCGTGGATGAACCTCCAGTTGGCAAATCGGATGAAGCTGCCCCCGAGGAGGAAGTGGCTGCTGGCATCCCACTTGCATGTCACCTCGAACGCCTGGCCCTGGTCCGGCTTCCGCTTCAGGTTTTCCACATACTGGCAGTGGATGGCATCCTTCAGGGTCCTCTCCAGCATGGTTCTAGCTTTATACTTTAAATCAACTCGCATTCCATATTTTGAAAACCATCATGCTTAGAACATTCAGCTGCATAACTCAGCAGAACATTGCCAGGTGCCAAGAAAGGGCAAAAATAATCTAGGATACTTTAGATGCTCATGGAGAGGCTCTGGGAGGGAGAAATAATATTAATTCATTATTGTTTTGTGTTAACTCATTACAATTCTGTGCATGTGTGCAGGAGTGAATGGGTGCTGGTGTCATGACCTGACACCTTCCCACCTCCCCAATAGCATAGGAGCCAAACTGAACCGGCGACTGAGACTACATGCAAAGTCCTCACACACCAGAGAAGTTTTGGTCCCTGCAAATAATTTTCTTTAGGAATACTGAGGCGTGGTGTAAATGAAGATGGTAGAAAAGAAAGGCTCATAAAGGTTTGTAACTAGCTGTGCTTTCTTTGTAACCTGCATTGAGCCTAAAACCAGGAAGATCTGGGAGGTACCAGTGGCTTTAAGGAAATACAAAGTTGAAGGAAATTATAGAGTTCTGTGGCTGAGGTGCCAGGAAGTTGCCCCCAGCCCCTCTTTTGATTGGATTACAGCCAGTTAATGAGCTGTCAGTCTAGAACAGGCAGCACATGGAGTATGAGAATGACTGGCATAGGCTATAAGGATCAAAGGCAAACTGGCTGAAGGCCCTCTGGGACAAGAAAACAGTTATGGTCACTGTCTACACTGGACTCCAATTAATGAGTTTTCCCTCTCTTTTCCTGAACATGTTTCAGTATGTGGTCCCATACAGGCTCTGATGTTGGAGACAAGCAGTAGTGGTTCAGAAAGATTTTGCTGTGCCCAAGTGATCCAAGACCATTTGCCAGCAAAATGGATGGTTGGTTCACATTGGAGGTAGGATGGGAGGCAGGCTGGTTTCAGGTGCTGAAACACCAGCTTGTGGAACCCTATGCACTATTCTATATTTCCTGTGCAGCAAAATGAAAGTTAGCTAAGTCACTGTCCGTAAGAGCAAGTGATGAGCTGCAGAAGACCACTATGCTGGTTAAGGGCTGAGGAAAACCTCTGGTGCTATGAGAATTCACACCAAGCCCAGAACTTCATTCTAAAATACAAAAATCCTGGAAAAAATAAAGCAGAACTCATTTCCTAGAGCTAAAGAATCCGTTTTTAAAAGACTCTCTCATAGAGAGCAGAAGAGGAGACATCTACTGTCCATCACAAGGGAAAAGATTTGGAGAATGTATGTTTGGTTCAGCTAGAGAGGAGAGCTTTCCATTTAGAAAAAGAAAAATGGAAAAGCTGAAGTTGCGTTTCCTAGATCGATCCCCCACCCCAGTGTAGACCAGCCCTAAGTCACCATCAATCTATGTGGGAAAGTGTGTTATCCAAATCCCAGGGCTTGGTGCGTAGTTGTGCCCATTTGTCTAGCTGCTCTGCAACTCAGAGGAAGCTGCCCAAGTTTAATGAACCTCCCCCTTAAGTATGGTGACCAGATGTCCCGATTTTATAGGGACAGTCCCGATTTTTGGGTCTTTTTCTTATATAGGCTCCTATTACCCCCCACCACCGTCCCACTTTTTCACATTTGCTGTCTGGTCACCCTACCCTACCCCTAAGCAAAAAAGGCCACACTCATCCCTGGTGGTAACGCCATTGGAGTCAACAGATCCGAGTATAGATACTCACTCAAGAATCCACCACAGTGATTGCACAGGCTGACGTTGCCCAGGGCTTCTGATGCTGAAGGCAGGGGTGTTCTTAGTGGGAGGACTTTATTTATGGAACAGTGTACCTGAGGGATTCGGACTGAGCCCAAATCTGACCACTTTCAGAGTATAATGCAAAACTCGCCTTTTTGCAGAAGCCTTCCTACACTATTTTTTTAAAGTGTGTTATTGAATTGATTCTTTATTTTCAAAGTGTGCAAAAGCTGACAAGTATAGGAGACAAAAAGCAGAGTTCACTATGGGGAACCTTAGGACTCTACATTTCTGTACTTGGTACTTAGATACTGTAGAGATCAGCATCCTAGAAATACCACGGATGGATTGATAGATTAGATATTTGCCTACACACGCATTGTGCTAATGGTGGATAGTTCAAGGAGATTAAACGGTAAGCCTTTTGTCCTGACCTCACGCTGCTAGTGACAGTTCAAGTTCTGCCTAGGGCAAAAACCTGGCAAAGACACTAAAGTGTATTCTGTTATATTTCTGTGGCAATGTGTCTACCTTGTATACCTCTACCAGATAACTACTGCTGCCCAGTAAGACTTTTTTTTAAACAATTCATTATCATTGTTAGATAGATTGTTGGGGTATACTGGACTTATAACATGCTCTCAGAAATCTTCAAAGGGTAGAGTCTTTCCAATCTTGATTCCCTGCCAAGAGGCGTGCACGTAGAAAATGAAATGGGACATATGCATCTTCTTGCCCAGATTATAGACTTGTTAATATACAGAGATATGCCCATCTCATAGAACTGGAAGGACCTTGAAAGATCATCGAGTCCAGTCCCCTTCCTTCACTAGCAGGACCAAGTACTGTCCCCTGACAGATTTTTGCCCCAGATCCCTAAATGGCCCCCTCAAGGATTGAACTCACAACCCAGGATTTAGCAGGCTAATGCTCAAACCACTGAGCTATCCCTCCCCCGTTATCAGTGGGTCATCCAGTTAGGGGGGGATTAACGCCGTTCCTTTGGAAGGCTTGTCACTCCCCACCCCATAGTGTTACTGGCAATGTTCAAAACAAGTCAAAGTTTAGAATAATGCGCTCTAATCATTCTTTTCACTTATACAGCACCTTTTAACTTCTGTGACTCTCTTATTATCTTCCTCCTCCTCCCCAAACACGTTAAAAATCTCTTGTAAAAACAAGAGTAGACAGGGAAAAACACATTTTCAGCACCCTTCCCCCAGTGGGTGAGGAAAAAAAGCTAGCCAATCATTGCAGCATTTAACAAATAAACAAACACAAACCAAAACAAAAACAAGCCAACACCACCATCAGCCAGCCCATGAGAGGGAAGGGGGGAAGAAAAGCCCAGTGGCAGAGCAGTATGGTGATCCCTAGAACCTGCTCATCCCCTATGTAAAACTATGTGTTTGAGCAGTAGGTCTAAGACTAGGTCCACACTACCCGCCCAATGCGGCAGGTAGAGCTCGATCTTCTGGGATCGATTTATCGCGTCTCATCTGGATGCGATAAATCAATCCCAGAAGCGCTCCCCGTCGACTGCGGAACTCCTGCTCGCTGAGAGAAGGAAGCGCTGTCGACGGGGGAGCCTGCCTGCACCACGTGGACCCGCAGTAAGTAAACTTAGTTCGATCTAGGAAACGTCGACTTCAGCTTCCTCCACAATCAGGTGTCTGCAACACATATCAGGTTCCAGATCTTATAAACAAGGCTTCTGAAAATGTTGCTACAACTTACGTCTTGCATCAAATGCATTTTATACACAAAAGACAGTGTGATTGTAATACAAGTGGAGAGTCGTCCTATTTCTGTAGATTCGTGCTAAATACATACAGATTACAAGTAGGTGAATGATTTAAGAACTGCAGGATTTTATTTTAGTTCTGTGAGATGTGCAAAAAACAGATGAAATCATTATATGTTTAAGTATTAATAAGCAGATACATTCTTTATTGACTGTCAAAGATGGAACGGACACTGACAGTACTTACACTTATGTAGCAGGCTGCATCCTGAAGGATCACATAAGCAGCTCTAAAGATACTAATTTCATTTTGGATTTGTAAGTAGAAAATGAGATTAATAAATCAGTATGGAGACCTGGGTCGCCATTGTATCTGGGAAAACTGCAGGATACATGACAATTCTACTACGTTCCTTGCTGTTTGCAAAATATCAATGAACAGATATGGATTCTATGTAGCAGTTTAGCAAACCATGTATGTGAACATATTTCAGTCTCTGAATTGTACGTAAACATTCACCTTGAATATGTATTTTAATTATTCATTGTGTGTCAATTAAGTCACATCCTATTGTTTATGCTCTGCAATTTCATGACTTAAATGTTATAAACTGGGGGCAAGCATCTTTCAGACAAATAGACTATGCCCTTGTTTGTAGGTGATTAGAAGATTTGACACAAAGAACAGCCATTACCCAACAATGATCGTAATACAAATCTATCCCTATAAAAGTTCATGGAAAGGTGAATAGAGAAGGGTGTGAACATGGCTGACTTGAAAAATGTTTTGGACTCCAAAAAGATTTCCCAGTATTCACACACAGCCTTACTCAACAGGTAAATACTAGGAAATGGTTTAGCTATTTTATATACATCATTTCAGTTTTGCTTTTGGAAGAACAGTATTGAAAAGTTAAGCTTACGAACAATAAGCCATACTGTGAGCAATGCAAAGCAACTGCACTAACTCATTAACTTACTGGACCCTAACGTGCTGCAGCTGGGAGGTAGGATTTCTTAGCAAGTCCAATATTCAGCACTACTGCACCAGTAGTTGGCCTCAGGAAATCCCCATTCCTGCTGCCAAAACAACAATTTGCAGAATGTAATCAGCTAATTGCGAAAGGTCCACATTCTAAATATAGGCACTTAAAAGAAAAACGTACCCTTTTGGCTCAGCCTAGCATTCTGAAAGTACTCATGGAGAAAAGCATGGCATTGAATTAATTCTCATCTGTGTTTTTACAAATTATAATGGTGCACTATTGGGTACTAACTCCTTTTGAGTAGTGTTGGTGGGGTAGGCCAGGGGTCACAAAAATGCTACAGCTGTGGGGGGTCTTTGAAACAACAAAAAGAAATTCCACCTCCTTTGGGTTTTATTCCTCATTTTATTTTTGTGTCACAGGTGACACAAAAAAGCCCAAGCCACTGGAGTCCTTTAAAAAGAAACTTCTCTCCTTTGGACCTTAGGCTTGGTCTACACTGAAAAGTTATATTGGCATAGCTACCTTGGTCAGGGTTATGAATAAAACGCCACTCCTGACTGAAACAGCTATGCCAACAAAACCCCCAGTGTAGATGTAGCTATGTCCATGGAAGAGTGCTCCACAGTAAATAAAACAATAACAACGCTCTCATGACCTACGTCTCTGAAAACTTCATACAAATAAAACCAATAGTTCCTATGAGATAACATGGCCCAAAGCAAATCCTAATAGCAGGGTAATGTGTATAATACAAAAAAACCTCAATCATATACCAATCCTTTGGAACAGAGACGATCCCCAAACTAAACACAGCCCCAACCAAACTCCTAAAAATAAACCACCAACTCACAAACATAACGGGTGAGATTTGTAGTGCTGTCCTAACTCTCCTCCCATAAAGGTAATGGGGAGTTTTACTTTCAATGGGAGCAGAGTTAAGTCAATGCTCTTAGGACATTTGAAAATCCCACCTGAAATATTTTCAGGATGCCATATTTTGTCCCTTTTCTATTTAGTGGGAGAAAACAGTTTCCTTGAAGAAGGCTTTACCTCTTTCTCTGATAATTATATCATGGTTGCTCCACCATTCCAATCCTATCAATCTCAAATACTAAGATGTGGTGTTAGGCAGTACACAGAACATTGAATCAAATGCCTACCCCTTGCCTATTGAGCAGCACGAGAATCCATTTTCAGTGGCAAAAATGGAAATAAGGCATATTGTATATTGACAGAATTATACATGAAGGACTGGAACCTTCAGACCTTACTAGATATTATTGGGCAGAAAAACTATGGGGCATGATAGCTTGGTGTAATGGAGAATATCAATAAACACTGGATAGACATGGAGTCAAAAGCCTTCTCAACTCTATAAGGTCAAGAATCTTTATAATAAAAGAGCCTAGATCTGCTGAAAAAGTCTCCCTTCCCATCCAGCTGTTTCCTTTTCCTTAAAAATCTGTGACAAAATGAGGTTCTTATTCTATAATCTGATCCATGTGGAAAGACCCCTTAAAAATATTGGGAATTTAAATCAGTTTTGAGTAGAGACCAGAAAATAACGCAAAATTTTGCACTTGCCAAGAATTTTAATTTTTATGAAATTTCAGCTTTTGTAGAGGAAAATTTTCCCAAATGAAAAATGGTAGGTTGACAAAGCTCTAATGGTTAGAAGATGCTGTAGATGATGGGATTTTAGGCCAAATTTTTCAGAGTAAGGTGCCTAAAGAGAGGCATTTAAATTCATATTTAGGCAGCTCCCACTGACTGTAAATTGAAAATGTTAACTTCATTTTATTGTGTAATGGGACAGTTAATTACACATGCAACTGTTTAGAATGTGCATTGGTCCAGTTTAGATTTGCTTAGTAGTGTCTTTAAATTGAAAACTTCTGCTGATCTCTGCAGGGCCGCAGAACGTTTTTTTCCCATGTTAAGACATGAAATAATCTTGGATTTGTAGTGGCTGATCTGGCTGTTTGTTAATATGGATTTTGGTTAGTATTAATCACTTCCAGAGACTTCTGAAAATGCATATGGATCGATGAGATGGTGAAATAGAGATTGACACTTTTGGTGGTCATTCTTATAACAATGGTTTAAAAATGTGATGAACTAGACACTTTCAGGTTCTTTGATACAATAGTAACTCAACATTGGGAGGCTCTGTGATGAGGATCCAATGTTAGTATATAACCTTATCCGTCAGATTTGAAGAAAGGGAGGTCAGGAATCTGCCTGCAAAAATGTGTGTGCAATTACTGTAATAACATGCACAAATGTAGTTAGATACCTAAATAGCCATTGGAATGTGCAATCATCCAACTGAGTTCAGAAATTCAGGTGCTAATGTGAACCTTAGAGTTTGCTTTTTGAAAACGTTGACATACTCATACTGTATTACCATGAGTTAAATAATCAAGCTAAAAATAAAGACGTAAGCATATCTTTTAAAAAATTATGTCTGGTTTAACTATACTATATGTGACGTTGCACCCCATAATGCTTTATAGAAATATGCTTATTAGTGTAAATATGACATAACTGGAATATGTTTTAAGCTAGATATGCCATGTAACATATCTTTGCAAAGGTTATGAACTACTGAATAAATTCATCCTATTTGTATCCATGTATCATTTTTATATTTTAAGTTATGAATATTGGCTATGTATTTGTTTGATTCTAAGTAGCCTCAGTGAAGCATTTGGTCAGCTTCTTGAGAAAGGACTATTCTCAGTAAGTGCCCAATCAAGAAACACTTAACTGACAATGGACTTTGGGAGACGCCAGTTCACACCTGAGCTTTCCTGGGAACGTTCAAACTAACATGTAAACAATGGCGTGGGCCTGCAAAAAGCAGAATCATTCATAGACATGTGACTTCCCCAGGTGGCTACAGATTCCATCTTGTTGCTGTGATTTTGCACAGGAGAACAAACGGATTTCTGCCCACAAGAGAGAGAATATAAAAGGTCCTGGAAACCCCTCCATTTTGTCTGCAGCTAGCTCAGAAGATAGCCTCTCCACCCCAAAGAGATGCCTGAAAGAAACTGAAACAAAGGACACTAACTACAGGGGGTGTGAGTGATTGCTGGACCCAGACTAGGAAGGAGTCTAGTCTGTGAAAGAAGCTTATTGGAACATCTCTGAGGGTGAGATTTACCTGCATTTAGTTTCCTACTGTATTAGGTTTAGACTTGCGTGTTTTTGTTTTATTTTGCTTGGTAATTTACTTTGTTCTGTCTGTTATTACTTGGAACCACTTAAATCCTACTTTTTATATTTAATAAAATCATGTTTTGCTTATTAATTAACTCAGAGCAAGTAATTAATACCTGGGGGCAGCAAACAGCTGTGCATCTCTCTCTATCAGTGTTATAGAGGGCGAACAATTTATGAGTTTACCCTGTATAAGCTTTATACAGAGTAAAATTGATTTATTTGTGGTTTGGATCCCATTGGGAACTGGGTGTCTGGGTGCTAGACACAGGAGCACTTCTTAAGCTGTTTTCAGTTAAGTGGGGGACATGGTTCAGACCTAGGTTTCTGTTTGTAGCGGGCTAGCATGTCTGGCTCAACAAGACAGGGTACTGAAGTCCCAAGCTGCCAGGGAGAATGGGCTCAGAGGTAGTCTCAGCACATCAGGTGGCAGTCCCAAGGGGGTTTCTGTGACCCAACCCGTCACACTATATCTTATTCTTTGAGATCAGTCTTTCATTCTGAGACATACTTGTTGAAACACACTTGAGTAAGCACACTTTTTTTTTTTTGCTTAACATCCCTACAGAATGCATAGCAATTCTTTTACTGCTATGGCAACAATTTACCTCACTCCCTAGAGGGACTGCATGGTTGACCAACCTTATGACCTTCCTGTGGTCTGGCACCCACACTAGTTAACGTGTACCAAGTTACCAAGGTACCACGATACCAAGACATAGCAAAATGAGAGAGAAAGAGAGACTGCAAGAAACTACTGTACTCTGTCACTTTAAAACAACTCAACAGCAAATTTGGCTTTTATCAAAAATATTGCCAGTTGGCAACAGCTCAATTTATAGTTATTTTAGCTTTCTTTTAAGAAGAACAGGCATCAATTTTCATAAAGTAGGTGAGTAGATAAAGCATCAATTCAATTTCAGCCCTGAATTTTAAAGAAAAAATGAGGCTAGCTGAAGCAGATACCAGCCCTTATCACACAGATCCACCACAAAGAAAGCAGGTTAGCACTATTGGCATTTGTGTTCATGAGGACAGAGCTACAGCATCTATTCTTATTCAAACAAAGGGATATATCCCCTTGGTCAGGGATCTATCTAATCTATGGACCTGCCTACTTATCTAGATTGTTATACTGCATCCATCACTATACTAACTGTGCACCAGGAATGGTCACAAGGACACTGACAATTTACCAATACTTGAGGCATCATCTCTAACGCTTTGGTCTTCAGTGTTCAGTACTTTAGCTGTGATCATTGGTAGCCAAAAATATCAAGTAATTAAGAAGTTACTGTGCCACATCACATGCCTGCTTTTTCCTACCAAATATCCTGGTCTGTCATGGCTGAAGAGTTACTGTCTGCAGCTTCTGTATTTACCATTGGCTAAGGTAAGATGCAATAGCTATTTAAAATGATTTCTCCCCCACTGCAATCCACATTGTGTTCACATTTTGTGAATTAAAGGCTGGAAGCTGTATAGTAAAATTTGAAAGGGGATGGTCCTGAATGCAGCTTTTTGAAATAAAAATAACAGAGGCTGTAAATGCCACTTTAGAAAAAATTGAGTGCTATTAAACTATTCTTCACAAACAGAATCCCAAGAGATTAAGCTACCGCTGTCTGCACATCTGTTAAACTAAACAGTAGCATGCAAAGGTTATACATTAAAATACAAGTTGTATGTACAAACCCTACATTTTGCTCAAGAACATAATTATAAAACACCTGATCACACACAGATCTTCTCTCTAATTTTGCAGCAACAATTTAAATAAATACAAGATGTCAAACATTAGTCCCCAGTTTGGGGGGAGGAGAAGGCTTCAGTTCCACCCAAGTGAATTGAGGCTAGAATCATTCCAGCAACATCTATGGTAATTTCACATTGGTGCACTTCAATTAAGGAATAATAAAAGTGCAAGTAATTTATACTCATAGATTAGATGTTGTCCGTGAAAAAATTACCGATCGACTCAAAGAAGGCTTTTGGAATACTAGCAAAGTAGTGGGAGTCTCAATTTTGGGACCCCCTCTCTGACTGAACCCAGCATCCTGATCCTATTAAAAACATGGTAATAATAGCCACACTGACATTTTAAATCATAAGAAATGCTTATTTTACACACACCACATGTTGATTTTCTGACTTCATTCAAATGGCACTAACAGAGCTTCATTAACCAGTGACAGCAAAGAACCTTGAGCTCATTTTTCTAGTTTCTTAAAGGTTTCAAACATTTATTAATTTCTTTCAATTGCTGACACAAGGGTGTATTTTTGCCATCATTATTTTTCAGTGAAAGAATTATGTAAAAAAGTTTAAAGTATACCCTGCTGATGAGACCCTGGTGTCACCTAAGTGCATCTAGGTAACTAACTTCCAATTATGCTAATGGATAAAACCATATACTCTACTGAGTGGAGACTAAAGCCCTAATAAATGTTTTCTAAAACAATGAGATAATTTCCCTTAACATCAGGAGAAATCATTTATTTTTATACTGTTTCTGACACGTCCACTGCCCAGGTGAATCCTGGGGTAGATCTGTTGATTTGTAGCCATCTTCCCTTGTGTATTTCACTCAAGGGCATTGCCAATCATCAATTTTAAAAAAGGCACATGCAATGTTTTGATATCACTTGGCTGTTTGGTGGATGGGTCGGAGTCTCAGCTGGTGTGAATCAAAGTACCTTTCGTGGATTAATGAACTCACCCCAATTTACACCAGAAGAGGAACTCCATATGTTTCTGACCTCTGCGAACAGCAAAAGTTCATAGACTCATAGACTTGGGTCAGCAGGGACCATTATGATCATCTAGTCTGACCTCCTGCACAATGCAGGCCACAGAATCTCATGCACCCACTTCTGGAATAATCCTCTCACCTATGTCTCAGCTACTGAAGTCCTCAAATCATGGTTTAAAGACTTCAAGATGCAGAGAATCCTCCAGCAAGTGATCTGTGCCCCATGCTGCAGAGGAAGGCGAAAAACCTCCAGGACCTCTGCCAATCTACCCTGGAGGAAAATTCCTTCCAGACCCCAAATATGGCGATCAGCTGAACCCTGAGCATGTGGGCAAGACTCATCAGCTAGGCACCCAGGAAAAAGTTCTCTGTAGTAACTTCTAACATCCCATCACCGGCCATTGGGCCTATTTACCACTGATAGTCAAAGGTCAATTAATTGCTAAGATCATGTTATACCATCAAACCATCATGTGTGCTACAGTTGCAAGTGATGTTCATAATCATTGTAGCAACTGTAGTTGTGGTGACAGTTCATAAAATAAATGATATTTATGAATAGTGGAGCATAATTGATGCTTAAGACAACTGTCAGTCCATGTGATGACCAGAGGCTGCAATACATCATGGATGCTGTCAGGGCTCCCTCCCCACTCTAAACTCTAGGGTAAAGACGTGGGGACCCGCATGAAGAGCTCCTAAGCTTATTTCTCCCAGCTTAGGTTAAAACCCCCAAGGTACAAAATTCCCTGCACCTTGAGAAATGCTTCTCTCACTGCCACCATCAAGTGTTTTAAACAGGAATCCAGGAAAGGAACCACTTGAAGTTCCCCTTCCCCCCAAAATACCCTCTCAAGCCCGTACACCTCCTTTCCTGGGAAGCTTGAGAACAATCTCCTAACCAATTGGTTACACAGTGATCTAAAAACCCACCCCCTGGGTTTTAAAACCATAGAAAACAGTCAGCTTCTTAAAAGAAGGATTTTATTAAAACCAAGAAGGTAAAATCATCTCTGTAAAATCAGGATGGTAACTATTTTACAGGGTACTCAATTTCCAAACTCAGAGGGATTCCCCCTCTGGGCAAAACCTTAAAGTTACAGAAAAAACAGGAATAACCCCTCCCCCTAACACAGGGAAAGCTCACCAAGCAAAAGAAACAGAAACCTACTCGCAATGCTGACTAAACTTACTTTAGAAAAGTGAGGTTTGGTGAGAAGATGACTGGTTGAGGAGATTGATTTTCCGCAGGTACTTCTTGTTTCCCAAGATCACTCTGTCTCAGACAAAGAGCCACACACACCTTCCGCCCTCCCAAGATTTGAAAGTATCTTGTCCCCTTATTGTTCAGATGCCAGCCAGGTCAGGTGTCAGTCTGGCTACCTGCATTTCTTAACCCTTTACTGGTAAGAGGATTTTATCGCACTGCATCCGACCCTCTCCCCCTTCCCTTTATATTTATGACAGATGCAGACTTTCAAAAACAAACGCATGTATATACTTGAGCTAACGCATAAGTACTGAAACTGTTCTTTTTCTGAGGACAGATCTGTCCACAGAAAAGTTTAATGCTCCTGTGACACATAAAATGAAAGTGACATAGGGAAGTGTTCAGTGTTGTGCTGTACAGCTGAATGGTGGATTTTGCATTCAGTGCCAGTATATTAGTTCAGAAGTTGCTCTGTTTTGTAAACTCAGTTCGCTCAGTGCTGACTGATCCGAGAGCATCATTGGTTCGGAAAAGCATCAGATGATATGCCTAGCCTGCCCCTTCCTCTTTCCACCAGAAGAACAAAGAGGCAGATAAAGCACTACAGGGAGGAAATTCAAAAGGTATTTTAGAAACCAACACTACATATAAAACCTACTCTACAATTATATTTGAAATAACACATACGGAAAAAAACATAATTGCCTGATCTTTGAGTAGGAGGACTAAGTTTTTTACATTCTTCCGTTGTTCACAACCAGACTAAACGAGACATCTTAAAGCTAAAAAACACCCATCAGAATTGTAACCACTCTACTGTCACCAAAAAGAATAAGAAAGGGAGGTCATGGTAAGCAAGTTCTCAGCACAGAACAAACACTGAATTTACATAAAATTGCCAACTATAACAAAAAGCTGTCAGACAAAGACAAGAATGTCAATTTTTTTTATCAGGTTACTGAGAAATCTTATGGCAAAGAGTAACCTCTCTCCTCCCCGCTCCCCACATCTCCTGACCTTTGATTTAGACGTATTCCAGTGAAATTCTTGTATCTTGTGCCTTTGGGAGGACATATCAAGTAGGCCCCACCGGGGTCAGCCCTGGGTCTGGTACTATTCCACATTTTAATTAATGACTTGGATAATGGAATGGAGAGTATACTTATAAAATTTGCAGATGATACTAAGTTGGGAGGGGTTGCAAGCACTTTAGCGGACAAGATGAGAATTCACAGGGACCTTGACAAATTGGAGAATTGGTCTGAAATCAGTAAGAAGAAATGCAATAAAGTCATGTGCAAAGTACTACACTTAGGAAGGAAAAATTAAATGCACAACTACAAAATGGAATGTGAGTGAACAATGCAATGCTAATATCATTCTGGCATGTATGAACAGGAGTGTCATATGTAGGATATAGCAGGTAATTTTCCTGCTCTCCTCATCCCTAGTTAGGCCTCACCTGGAGCCAAGTGTCTAGTTCTGAGTGCCACACTTTAGGAATAATGGGAAAAACTGAACAGAGTTCAGAGAACTACAAAAATGATAAAAAGTTTAGAAAACCTCACTTATGAGGAAAAGTTAAAAAAAATCGGGAACGTTTAGTCCTGAGAAAAGAAGACTGAGGGCGGGACCACATATGTTAAGGGCTGTTATAAAGAGGATAGTGATCAATTGTTCTTCATATCCACTGAAGGCAGGACAAGAAGTAATCGTCTTAATCTGCAGCAAGGAAGATTTAGGTCAGATATTAAGTAAAACTTTTTATCAATTAGGATAGTTAAGCATTGGATTAAGCTTCCAAAGGAAGTTACAGAATCGCCATAATTGGAGGTTTTTAAGAACTGGTTAGACAAAAACTCTCAGCAATGGTCTAGGTAGGATGGTCCTGTGTCAGCACAGGAGGGTGGATTAGATGATCTCTCAAGGTCCCTTCCAGCCTGTGACGGGGTCTGCTTACCCCGAACTAGCCCCGACAGGGTTAGGCCCTGTGACGGAGTCTGCTTACCCCGCACTAGCCCAGATGGCGTTAGGCCCTGTGATGGGGTCTATTTACCCTGCACTAGCCCAGACAGGGTTAGGCTCGTATTAGTGACAGCGGAAGTCCCGCCTCCCTGGGAGGAAACCCAGCTCATTCTGGGCTGGCGGCCGCAGGGGAAGGACCTGCCTGGGAAGCTCCTGCGGAGGGCCAGCCAGAGCCGCTGACTACGCTGGGAATCAGAGCCTCTTCAGGTCCGCTTGAACCCCAGAGACTGGAGGAGCCCGAGGAGGCGACTGGCCCAACTGTCCATGGGGAATCCGAAGACTCCTGGGAGACCCCCAATGCCGGAACCGGTAGAAAGTGACCCAGGGAGGGTGGTGGCGTGATACCTCCCGCCCAGGATAACTCAGCAGGACCTCCCCGCTGAGTCAGTGGAAGGGTACTACGCCACTGTTAGGGCCCTGGGTTGGGGCCCGGTGGAGTCGGGTGGGCCCGGGTCCCCCTACCGGGGCCGCCACATCCCTGGTGAGCACACACCCCTCTGGACCCTGGCCATTAGGCCGTGCGGCCCTGCAACAAGGGCTGCTCTATGGACTCTGGCCATCGGGTCGCGCTGCCCGGACCCGAGGGCGTAAACCATCACACAGCCCTTCATTTCTATTATTCTGTTTGACTGTAAAATGGATTTGGATTGGCAACAGTCACACATTACATAAAATAGTGCCAATATATTTTTAACACTGTTAACCAAACACCACAGACTCTAGTGGAACTTTCACAGCCTCAGGTGAGTTAGTCTGAAATTTAATCTGTGCTAATTTCCCTAAACAGATGGTACATTAATTAAACAGCACACAACCATGTTACACTCTCTTTCTCTATTTGGTCCCATTAGAAATTACTTCGGTTAGTTACTTAGGACCTAATTCTGCCACACTTACTCATGATGAATAACTGAAATTAAATGACACTACGTGTTTAGTAAAATCCGGTGAGTAAAGATGGCAGAATTAGGACTGTAGGTAGAAATCTTATCCACAATGGATTACAATAAATGTCATCATTTACCCTCAGAGACCACACAATGGTATCTGCTTATTTCGGTTATTTATCATTTTAAAATGTGTTTATATAGTAGCCATTAAAAAGTCAGTAAGTACAGTTACCGTGAGGTGGAGTTTAAGGCCAGTACACACATGAATGATCCTCATTCATACATGTAATTTAACTGAAGTCAGTGGGTGTATATGTGGGAATAAGGAACACTCAGATGAGAGTAGGGGATGCCCAGGGCCGGCGCTCCCACTAGGCGACCCTAGGCAGTCGCATAGGGCGCCAGGATTTGGGGGGTGGCGACTCCCGGTGGCGATTCGAAATGCTGCCGAGAGGAGCTGCTGCCCCTGCCGCCAGCGGAGATGAGCTGCTGCGGGCGACGGAGGTAAGCTGCCACGGGCGGGGGGGCTGGCCGCCGTGGGGGGTAGAGGTGGGAAGCCAAGCCTGCTGTGGCCCGCTGGGGGGGAGGGGGGGACCCAGGGAGCTGAGCCTAGCCTGCCGCGGCCCGCGGGGAGCCATGCCCAGCCCGCCGCGGTCCGTGGGGGTGGGGAGCTGAGCCCGCTGCAGCCAGCAGGCGGGTGGGGAGGCTGCTGCGGCCCACGAGCGGGGGGGCTGAGCAGCTGCTGCGGGGGGGTGGTAAGCCACTGGGGGGGGGGTTAGCTGTCGCGGGGGTGTGTGTGTGTGTGAAGCTGGCTGCTGTGTGTGGGGGGGGAACGGCTTTAGCTCGGCGGGGGGGGGGGGGGGGGGGGAGCCTAGGGTGCGAAACTTCCTTGCACCGGCCCTGGGGATGCCCACACAGAAGCCCAGGAAACCTTAACAGATTATTGTTGTTATTTTCACTTTGGAAGTGCCTAGGAACCCCAATCATGGATCAGGGCCTTGTTGTGCTAAGTGTTATACAGACAAGTAGCAAAGAATCCCTGCCCCAGACAGCTTCAATCTGCAATGTAGATAGGGTGCAATTGGCAGACAAAATGGATAAGTGGGTGAGTTGTGAGGATGAAATGACAATAAAACAAGCAGTTTAGTAGTAAAGCAGAAGTCATAGCTTGTTACTTGCCTAATAAATGAGACCAACATTGTGGCTCGTCTGGTACCACGGCCAGTATCAGATGCTTCAGAGCAAGGTGTGAGAAATGCTGCAGTAGGCAGTTAGAGGCTAACCCAGGGATCTCAAACTCAAATCACCAGGAGGAACACATGAGAACTAGTAAATTGGCCTGAGGGCCGCATCACTGAAACCTTTTCATACAATGATACAAAAGTATAGTCAAAAATGAAAAAAATGAAGAGTAATATAGTATTCTATTAAAAGTCAATGTATTAACTTTTTAGAAACTGTAATGCAAAGAGGGGTTTTAATAAAATATAAAAACTCCGTAATGTTTGGAGCTTGGCTGCCAGTGGAGTCGGCGCCTATGGCAGGCCGCAGGAAATAACTCAGCTGCATGTGGCCCGCGGGCCGCGTGTTTGAGACCCCTGGGCTAACCCGTTCTTATGGGGTTACTGTACCTCCCTGCATAGGTGCCGACTCCGTGGGTGCTCTGGGGCTGGAGCACCCACGGGGAAAAATTGGTGGGTGCTCAGCACCCACCGGCAGCTCCCCGCCAGCCCCGGGGCCCGTGCCCAGCTCCCCGCCAGCCCTGGGGCTCGCGCCCAGCTCACCTCAGCACTGGGCGATGTTGCGGGGACCCGCCCCTGATGCTGGGCGACCTCACCCAGCGGCGCCGCCGGAAGGCGGTGCCTGTGCCTCCCTGTGCATAGTTTCTCACCTCCCCCTCTTGCAGTGTGTTGTTCAATGTCTCTTCAGGCAATTCTGAGTTTGAGCAATTAGTTCTCTGACAAATCTTCAGTTAAAGTCTGTTTCTTTTCGACATTAAGCAAAGTCTCCCTGCCCTGTGTACCTGTGGTGCTTATCTGGTCCCCATCATGATCGTATCAGCACCTTACACTCTTTAGTGTATTTATCCTCACAACACCCCTGCAAAGTAGGGCAGTGCTATTTTTCCCATTTTACAAATGGGGAACTGAACCACAGAGAAACCAAGTGCTTTGCCCAAGGTCACACAGAAAGTTTGTGGTGGAGCAGAGAATTGAACCTTGATCTCCCTACCAATGGGCCATCTTTTATCCCCAGGCTCAGAAGTCTTTTTCCTCCTGGCATAGGCATCAGATTGTCCCCTCCTGGTGACACAGCATTGGTATTGGGGAGTCTAGTCCTTCTCTCAACTCAGAGTCTGACATGGCCTCTTAAGCAGTGAAGTGGCTGGTGAAATATTGTGCTCTGAGTCTCAGATACCATGCATTCATCTTTGAAATTCTAGTTTGGACACTTTTTAAACGTACTGTACAAAGCAAGTCCTGTGCCAACTGATGAGACAAACTGAGTGTTAATATACCTAGCTCAGCAGCACCCGCAAAATGACATTTTTTCTCATCAGTAATTACCATCAGGCTTCAAGCAGCATTCTGAAAAAGTTACCAATTCTACAAACAAAAGAAAATCTGCTAAATTGCAATGATATTCACTGGGGTAAGCTTTCTGTCCCTGACCCCTTCTGCCGACTTCAAGGATCGCTTCAGTTTACAAAGGCATCTCTAACACTGCAGTATGGAATCATATCCCACTTCTGGCAAGGTAGCACATGCAGGGAAATCCCAGCTCTTTTCATAAGAGAATCAATGTGATACAATGGTTTGATTAATCTTTGTAAGATAACTCAGCCTCTAATGGAAGAAAGATGTGCCTGGCTTTATATTTGCTCTCCACAGTGTAGAACATCATTTGACACTTAAAAGTTACTTATTTTTAACTCATGAGAGAGCTGGTGAACAAAGAGAAATGCACAGTTCACCTCTTTTAGCCTTTTAGATTTGTGAACCTCTGAAACCAGTAACGGGGAGGTAGCACATAGACAATAAAACGGGGAACAGATATTTACTGATTAACAACATAATGAGGTCTGCGTTTATATACTGTAGCATTTTTTAACTAGAAAGAGAATAAATATATGATGTGCCTTGTACCACATGATCAACTCCAACCAACCAAGTTCAAAAACTCAATATGAAAAGCTGCCTCAAATTTTCAGTGACAATATTTTGCTGATCCTTATGCAAAAGTTTTATAGAATTTAACAGACAATTTTAATATTCCTGTAGGTTTTTAGAGTCATTCTCAAGACTGAATAGAGAATGATATATTTTTCTCTAGAAGAGATAACTTATGCACCCCAAAATTACAGTTCACAGACCCTAGAGTTCAAAAGGTGGCAAATTCTGGGGCTTCATTACAGATGTTTGTGGAAACTTAACACTGAAGATCCTGACTTTCTAAAGTTTAGGTCTTTCAAACAATAACATTGTAATGAATTTCTCTTTCTTTAATGAGAATGGACCATATTTCTGCTCTCAGTGATGGTAGCAATCATTAAAAATAAGTTTATCCAACATGTATATAGACATTTCTACAGTATGGGCTTGATTCATCTCTGCTTTACAACGTAGATACATATTTTACCTTTCCCAAAGTTGGTGTAAAATGCTGTCAAACCAGCATGGTAACATTTAGAAATTCATTTTCACAGGGGTAAATGACAAAACAAGATGCATGGCAGTGGAGAATCAAGCAACATATATTTTCTTTGGTGGTGTCTTCTATGCTTGGCGAGAACTCAATTATCTTAATTCTGGCATTGTGTGCATTGACCGACAAATCTGTACTTTCATCTACTCTAAAGCATACAATATTCATGAATAAAGTGATTCTACAAATTCAGTTTCCTAACAAAATGTTCACTCCCTCTCTGCATGAAACAAATGGAAAAGTTGTCACTTATATAAAACATATTATTTCCTGAACTGTAGCTTTTGACTGGATATGTATATCTTACATGACAGTTCTCTTATCTGAAGATGAATATTCACTAAACTGTGCCCCCTATAATCCAATTTTTGCATTTTTATTTTGGCTTTAATTTAGTGGGTGGTAAAATAGTCCTTTTAATTAAACAACCAACTGGCACACAACACCTGGCCCTTATGTTTCATGGTACTTAAAGGCAGAGAGTAAGTTATAAAAAACATGACACATCAGACAAACTCAACAAAGGTTTCCCAAAGTGCTTGGCACATAATTCAGATAACAGCACCCCAGAGCGGTAATGTTAGGGCAAGACTTATTCACAATATAAACATTACATCCACAACCAATCTTATTTCTGTGATATATTTAATAAATACCTATGCAATGTCTGTCCCCATATTTCCCTTGGGTTGTGACTTCCTCAGATCTCACAAATGAAACAGGGTTAGGCCTGGTCAGTACTTGAAGTGTTTTGCAGGAGTGTGTCAACCATGGTATTCTGGCCAGATTTCAAGTTGGGAAGTACATCCTGCCTACCTACATTTCCTCTGTAGCGTCTCTTTTTCTCTCTAGTCTACTTCCTTCCCTAAACTGTTGTGTAATGTTGCTGTGCATCATTAAACAGCTATTGTATCCCACCACAGAAGTGGCTGCACACCAGTGATACCAGTACACATTATGAAAGATGTTTATTTTGATATTGTAAGTCACTTATTGGTAACTTTCAGGAATCAGTCTTAAAAATGGTAATATCTGATGACCTGATTTTCTCTTTCCTTGTTCCTCTCCCCAATTTTTTGTCACGGGTGTATATATAAGATGGAGTATGCAAACAAGGTAAATAATATCAATATTATATACCGAAAGTCTATGGTTAGGGATGTGTAGTCAAGCACTCAGAAGTTAGGAAAAGCCAGAATTATGGTTGCCTGTGTAACCTCAGTTTGGCCCCTTTGTGAGTATCATTATGATACAGTCTTTATTCTCCACATCACAAAATATTTTTTCAGCAGAACCCCTCTATTTACAGTGGTCAGCTTGACATCAGCACTGGATATAATGAATGGCTACATAAACCATAACAGGATCTGTGCCTCGGTTTCTTTAATGCAGCCAGGTATGTTGGCCAATTTACCGAAACCTCTTTGAGTACTAATCACTCACTGCCCATTATTTGCAGTACCACTTTGAGCGCTACGTTGCTTGGCAGTTTCAGGCTTTGAGACTCTTATCCTTACATTTTCAAATTATGTGGAATTTTAGCCATGCAGCTTCTACTGACTTTAATGGGAGTCCTAGAACTAAAGCACTGTTTAGTGCTTTGAAAATAAAGAGGTCAGTTTAATTAATTTTACATTTAGTTAAACAAATGTATTTTCAATGCTGACAAAGACTGGGCAGGTTTTCTGTATTTCAGAATCTTGGCCTTGGCAGCTGCTGCCTGGTATATATAAAAGTTTCAGTGAAGATAGGCCAGTATAAAACTGGAGTAACACAATGGTGAATCAGATCCTATAATGACTATTACATCAAACTCTTACTATAACACATTAGAAAATAAGAATATAAGAGTGGCCATACTGGGTCAGACCAAAAGTCCATCTAGCCCAATATCTTGTCTTCCAACAGTGGCAAATGCCAGGTGCCTCACAGGGAACGAACAGAACAGGTAATCATCAAGTGATCCATCCCCTGTCACCCATTCCCAGCTTCTGGCAAACAGAGGCTAGGGACACCATCCCTGCCCATCCTGGCTAATAGCCATTGATGGACCTATCCTCCATGAATTTATCTCGTTCTTTTTTGAACCCTGCTATAGTCTTGGCCTTCACAACATCCTCTGGCAAAGAGTTCAACAGACTGACTGTATGTTTACAGTATGTATGTATACGCACATCTGAAAGAATGGATAATCAAGTTTGATAGTAAATTTACTATTCCCAAGAGCTATATAGCGTAGAAGAGTTCCCCTATTAGGAATGAAGCATATAGTGCATTTAAAAGGTGGCCAAGACCTCAAGTTCAAGCCTCATCAGTCACTCATTCATATTAGTTTATTGATACAGGCTTTGCAATGCTTTCCAATGGCAGACAGTTGCCCTCAAAGGGCCTAATCCCGAGTCACTGCCTTTAACGAAGAGACTCACATTGACCTCATGTCCAAAAGATTTACTATGCAGTACATTGTGTCATACTAACTCAATCTTGAAATTCAGTATCTACAAAACAACACTGAAAGAAACAGCAGTGAAACCCACTGGTAAAGTGTGTGTCTTATTCCTCTTCTAATGGCTGGTCCACACAGAGGATAACAGCCTACAACTGCTACCAGTTACCCTGTTAATTCAAGTGGTAAAGGTCTGTGCTAAGGAGCTAAAGCTTCTTGGGCTAATGACCCATGTGGGGGTCAGTATGATGGCCAAAGTAGTATGTGATCATGTAACTGAAGAATATCATAATATATACGAGTGGTATTCCCCAAGGGTCAGTCCTAGGACCAATCCTATTCAATTTATTCATAAATGATCTGGAGAAAGGGGTAAACAGTGCGGTGGCAAAATTTTCAGATGATACTAAACTGCTCAAGATAGTTAAGACCAAGCAGACTGTGAAGACCTTCAAAAAGATCTCACAAAACTAAGTGATTGGGCAACAAAATGGCAAATGAAATTTAATGTGGATAAATGTAAAGTAATGCAGATTGGAAAAAATAACCCCAACTATACATACAATATGATGGGGGCTAATTTAGTTACAACCAATCAGGAAAAACGTCTTGGAGTCATCGTGGATAGTTCTCTGAAGATATCCACGCAATGTGCAGCGGCAGTCAAAAAAGCAAACAGGATGTTAGAAATCATTTTTAAAAAGGGATAGAGAAAAGGACGGAGAATATCTTATTGCCCTTATATAAATCCATGGTATGCCCACATCTTGAATACTGCATACAGATGTGGTCTCCTCATCTCAAAAAAGATATACTGGCATTAGAAAAGGTTCAGAGAAGGGCAACTAAAATGATTAGGGATTTGGAATGGGTCCCATAAGAGGAGAGATTAAAGAGGCTAGGACTTTTCAGCTTGGAAAAGAGGAGACTAAGGGGGGATATGACAGAGGTATATAAAATCATGAGTGGTGTGGAGAAAGTGAATAATGAAAAGTTATTTATTTGTTCCCATAATATAAGAACTAGGGGCCACCAAATGAAATTAATGGGCAGCAGGTTTAAAACAGATAAAAGGAAATTATTCTCCACACAGCGCACAGTCAACCTGTGGAACTCCTTGCCATAGAAGGTTGCGAAGGCTAGGACTATAACAGGGTTTAAAAGAGAACTGGATAAATTCATGGAGATTAAGTCCATTAATGGCTATTAGCCAGGATGGGTAAGGAATGGTGCCCCTAGCCTCTTTGTGTCAGAGGGTGGAGACGGAAGGCAGGAGAAAGATCACATGATCATTACCTGTTAGGTTCACTCCCTCTGGGGCACCTAGCATTGGCCACTGTCGGTAGGCAAGATACTGGGCTGGATGGACATTTGGTCTGACCCAGTATGGCCATTCTTATGTTCTTATACTCTGATGGGAGCCATATTTATAAGCAACCTTAATGTTGGCATTTTCTACCTCTGAGTGCTTCACTTTGCAAAATGAATGTTCTTCTAACATAGTTTTTGTATGTAATATACATACATCTCTCACATTTATAATCTGATAATATACTGTAATCTCTTGTACACACACACACACACACACACTTAAGTTTGAAGCCCTGCAAAAAGATGTGCTGGCATGGACTCCTGACATGGGCTCCTGTTAGCTGTTAATACAGGATTGGGACTTTAATTTGTATTTATTACATGATGCTGAAAAATAATACTTTTAAGTCAGAAAAAGAAACAAAACCCTTAAAATCAAAGGGACTGATTGCTTGAGGAAAATGTTCATTATAAAATAATAAACAATTTGGTTTCTAGCCCACCTATTCCATTTGTTTACTACATTAAATAGTACAAAGGGGGAGAGGAAGAAGTGATTAATTTATCAATATAGTGGTCAACCTCATGCATTATCAAATGACCAATTAGGGTCTGTGTGTGCAAACTTCTCACCCCTAGAATATTTTGTATTCAAAACATTGTTTCCCAGAAGCTAAAGTAAAAACTAAAACTATACAGTCTTAGTACCCACTGCAGGTATGTAACAGGTTTTAAATATAATAACTGCACTCTGGCAAAGTTAATGTACCATAATATCAAGCAGACCCCTGTATCACTTTGATATGTATACCTGGTAAAGCATCATTGAAAATAAGAGCAATTTATGCTAAAGGAATAATTATGCATAGCAAACCCACCCTCTTTTAAGGAAGGTATTTTAAGATGCAAAAACATCCCCCATTTCCCATTTGTTTTCATTGTCTGTATTATTTATCCAGGATGGCGTGGTTTTAGGGCCTGCAGTTAGTCAATTTTATAGCTTGAGTGAGATACAAAAAAGTCAAGTGACTCATGCAAGGTCATACAGTGAATCTGTGCCTTGGTCCAAACCAGAGCTCAAAAGCATCCTGACACCTTGTCCTCTGCCCTAACTACTTGATCATCCTGCCTCCCATTTTATGACAATCAGCTGTGAGAAAAAAATCAGTCTTGTAAATTCTGGTTGTAGTCATTAAGAACTGGTGAAGAGCCACTGAGAAGGATCAGATGGTTCTTGTGATTGGAATGCAGGGCAAACAGCACTTCACTCTGGCTTGTAAAACAAACGTAAGGGGTTGCCTGCCGTCCCCATCATTTTCACAATAGTACTTATCTTTCAAGTGACAAAACAGTGCAGATGCCAAGATTGTAAAAAGTATTATATGGTTCTGCCTGCTGTCTTTTCAAGGTAAATTGGCAAGGCAAAGGGCTCCAGACAGAAAAATGGAGTAATAAAGTTTGAGTAGTGGGCAATAATATTCATCTGCAGTGCTGCAATGCCGATTAAGATTTTGAACAAATTCCCTGCAGTTATAATTTGATTTTCTTGTGTCGTGTACAAACTTTAAGGGCCCTAGACTGATAAATCCCAATTGTGCTTTCCATTTATTCTACATGAGTGACTGTATATAATGGATTTATCTATAAAAGCATACAAATACTTATAGCGCTGTGGTGCAGTTGCAGTACTCTTTAGAGACCACTGGTATATTACTTTAAAAAAACAACTAATAAATTAGTACACCACAGCAGAGCACTAATTGCTGTCTACATATAATAAGATCTACATAAACATAATAGGAATACAGAAGGCTAACTGTGGCCTTAAACATAGTTTGTATGAAATATTCCTAGACTTCACATAGCTATAAACCTAAAAAGAAAAATTAAAAAATAAAATACAAAGAAAAAAGTGCACAAAAACACTATAAAGCAGGATTTGAAAAACTATCTTTCCAGGTTAGTAGAAAACTTTAGCATGTGAATACCATCGGCTTCTGCTGGATCTAAGCTTTCTTTTGATTTTCTAATCCTTATGGTTGTGAAGAAAACTGTCCAAAACCAAACCAAGGTATCCCGCTTTGTTCCTGAGTCTGCAGGCAGACAGCTTAAGTGCCTCTGTTGCTGCTCACAGAAAAGAGACAGCAAATGGATTCAGAAAGTTAGAGGGGGAAGTACAAGGGAGTAATGAAACAGTATTTGTCAGCATGACAGGCAGCAGTCTCAGTGCACCAGCTGCCTAACAATTAACAAGTTTTTGTAGGTATCACAGAAGTAGTTTTGCAGATGTTTACAAGGAGCCTTTGCCAAGCGCAAGGGGCAACATGGGAGAAAGCATGCAGGTGCTTGTTCGAAAAAGTAACAAGTGGGTAATGGAGGATTGCACCAGAAGCTGATCAAAGGGAGGCACTGACATCTCAATAATGAATGAGAGGATAGGCTGTGAAGGTCTTTGAAAGGGAAGACATGCAGCTAATGTCAGATATGACAGAGAATGGGGGCCAGTGGAGGGATGCAAAGAGAGGGTCAAAATGACAGGCTATGAGAATGATCTTTGCAGCAGCATTCCAAATGGATATTTGTGGGGCAAGATTGTGTTTGTCAAGGCCAGAGAAAAGGACGTTGCAGTAATTGGGACACAACATGCTGACAGCCTGGACAAGAGTTTTAGCTGTGTGAATGGAAAGGAAAGGCCGTATCTTACAGCTGTTATGTAGAAATAATCAGTAAGACTTTCACATAACCTGGATGGGAGGACCTAGAGAGATGCCCAAGTAGAAGATCATGTCCAGGAAACAAGCCTGAATGACAGGCAGTTAGTGGTGTTGTCCACGGTGATCAAGAAAGGAGGTAACAGGGAGGGCTATGTGCGTAGGGGAGAATAAGAGCTCCGTTTTAGTTACATGGAGCTTGAGCTGATGGCTAGATATCTACAAGATCTCAGACAGGCTGAGATTTGGTTCGGACAAGGGGAGACAGGTGAGGAGCAGACATGCCAAACCTGAAAAAAAACAAAATACAAAAAAAAACCCCACCCCAGAAATTGGGCTTGTTTTTGGCTTAATTGTCTTGTGAGTTGCTTGTTGGCTAGTTTTTGGCTTGTAGCTTGTCTGACTTGTAGCTTATTGCTTGTTGTAGCTTGTTGCTTCTTTTTTTTTATCAGCTCCTGGCAAGCAGGGACAAGGGGGAGGGGCTGAGCAAGTAGGGGCAAGGTGGGGGAGAAAGTCAGGGTGCACAGTGGACCCACCACAATCCCAGAATGCACACCGGGGGGATCTAGTCACAGAGTGTTGGGATTGGCTTGTTTTGGCCTTGTTTTGAAATGGGATTAGCTTGATTTTTGGCTTATTGTGAAAGTCAGGGTGCTTATTTACCACATGAAATTGGCAATTGTGGTGAGGAGTAGAGAGGTAGATCTGTAAATTGTCAGCATAGAGATGATAGAAGAATTTCTGTTTGCATGTGAGATTACTCAGAGATAAAGTACCGTAGAGGGAGAAGAAAACAGGACCCAGGATAGAGCCCTGAGTAGCCTCCACAGAAAGTCCAAGGGAGAATGAGGAGGACTCTCCGAAGGACATCCTGAAGATATGTTTAGAGAAGAAGGAACAGAACCAGGAGAGGACAGAATCACAGAAGATATGTCATAGTGATGATACTTTTTATTTATATAGCATCTCTTACTGGAAGACTTCTAAATATTTTACAAACATTCATTCTTAAAGCTTCATATATCAAGTGAAACAGACACAGTAATGTTATTCTCATTTTACAGAGGAACAGAGTGAGGCACAGGGCACTTAAGTGATTTGTTCAAGATAACACTAGTAGTGGATGATGCTGATGGTGGTGATGGGGGACTTCAACTATCCAGATATATGTTGGGAAAATAGCACAGTGGGGCACAGACTATCCAATAAGTTCTTGGACTGCATTGCAGACAACTTTTTATTTCAGAAGGTTGAGAAAGCTACTGGGGGGAAGCTGTTCTAGATTTGATTTTAACAAATAGGGAGGAACTTGTTGAGAACTTGAAAGCAGAAGGCAGCTTGGGTGAAAGTGATCATGAAATCATAGAGTTCACAATTCTAAGGAAGGGTAGAAGGGAGTACAGCAAAATAGAGACAATGGATTTCAGGAAAGCGGATTTTGGTAAGCTCAGAGAGCGGATAGGTAAGGTCCCATGGGAATCAAGACTGAGGGGAAAAACAACTGAGGAGAGCTGGCAGTATTTCAAAGGGACACTATTAAGGGCCCAAAAGCAAACTATTCCGCTGGGTAGGAAAGATAGAAAATGTGGCAAAAGACCACCATGGCTTAACCACGAGATCTTGCAAGATCTAAAAAATAAAAAGGAGTCATATAAAAAATGGAAACTAGGACAAATTACAAAGGATGAATATAGGCAAACAACACGGGGAATGCAGGGGCAAGATTAGAAAGGCAAAGGCACAAAATGAGCTCAAACTAGCTACAGGAATAAAGGGAAACAAGAAAACTTTTTATCAATACATTAGAAGCAAGAGGAAAACCAAGGACAGAGTAGGCCCACGACTCGGTGAGGAGGGAGAAACAGTAACAGGAAACTTGGAAATGGCAGAGATGCTTAATGACTTCTTTGTTTCGGTCTTCACCGAGAAGTCTGAAGGAATGCCTAACACAGTGAATGCTAATGGGAAGGGGGAAGGTTTAGAAGATAAAATAAAAAAAGAACAAGTTAAAAATCACTTAGATAAGTTAGATGCCTGCAAGTTACCAGGACCTGATGAAATGCATCCTAGAATACTCAAGGAGCTAATAGAGGAGGTATCTGAGCCTCTAGCTATTATCTTTGGTAAATCATGGGAGACAGGAGAGATTCCAGAAGACTGGAAAAGGGCAAATATAGTGCCCATCTATAAAAAGGGAAATAAAAACAACCCAGGAAACTACAGACCAGTTAGTTTAACTTCTGTGCCAGGGAAAATAATGGAGCAAGTAATTAAGGAAATCATCTGCAAACACTTGGAAGGTGGTAAGGTGATAGGGAATAGCCAGCATGGATTTGTAAAGAACAAATCATGTCAAACCAATCTGATAGCTTTCTTTGATAGGATAACGAGTCTTGTGGATAAGGGAGAAGCGGTGGATGTGGTATACCTAGACTTTAGTAAGGCATTTGATACGGTCTCGCATGATATTCTTATCAATAAACTAGGGAAATACAACTTAGATGGGGCTACTATAAGGTGGGTGCACAACTGGCTGGATAACCATACTCAGAGAGTAGTTATTAATGGTTCCCAATCCTGCTGGAAAGGTATAATGAGTGGGGTTCCGCAAGGGTCTGTTTTGGGACCGGCTCTGTTCAATATCTTCATCAACGACTTGGATATTGGCATAGAAAGTACACTTATTAAGTTTGCAGATGATACCAAACTGGGAGGGATTGCAACTGCTTTGGAGGATAGGGTCATAATTCAAAATGATCTGGACAAATTGGAGAAATGGTCAGAGGTAAACAGGATGAAGTTTAATAAGGACAAATGCAAAGTGCTCCACTTAGGTAGGAACAATCCGTTTCACACATACAGAATGGGAGGAGACTGTCTAGGAGGGAGTACGGCAGAAAGGGATCTAGGGGTTATAGTGGACCACAAGCTAAATGAGAGTCAACAGTGTGATGCTGTTGCAAAAAAAGCAAACTTGATTCTGGGCTGCATTAACAGGTGTGTTGTGAGCAAGACACGAGAAGTCATTCTTCCGCTCTACTCTGCGCTGGTTAGGCCTCAACTGGAGTATTGTGTCCAGTTCTGGGCACCGCGTTTCAAGAAAGATGTGGAGAAATTGGAGAGGGTCCAGAGAAGAGCAACAAGAATGATTAAGGGTCTAGAGAACATGACCTATGAAGGAAGGCTGAAGGAATTGGGTTTGTTTAGTTTGAAAAAGAGAAGACTGAGAGGGGACATGATAGCAGTCTTCAGGTATCTAAAAGGCTGTCATAAGGAGGAGGGAGAAAACTTGTTCATCTTAGCCTCTAAGGATAGAACAAGAAGCAATGGGCTTAAACTGCAGCAAGGGAGGTTTAGGTTGGACATTAGGAAAAAGTTCCTAACTGTCAGGGTGGTTAAACACTGGAATAAACTGCCCAGGGAGGTTGTGGAATCTCCATCTCTGGAGATATTTAAGAGTAGGTTAGATAAATGTCTATCAGGGATGGTCTAGACAGTATTTGGTCCTGCCATGAGGGCAGGGGGTTGGACTCGATGACCTCTCGAGGTCCCTTCCAGCCCTAGAATCTATGCCAGAAATGGAACCCAGTTCCTTGATCTAACCACTAAAGTATGCTCCCTTCTCTGCAACAGAGTTACATTATTTAATTTCCTGAGGCAATATTTCTTTTATGTTTTTGGTCTTCACAATTCCTTTTATTAACTCTCTGTAAGATCTCTGTTTCCAACTGCACCTGTTATATTAGTGGGCATATTGTGTGTCTACCAGTGGAGATTGTGGGCATACTGATCAATGGGAGTAATATTTTGTTTGTAGAAATTTCAAATAGATAGTTGCACCCTGCTCATACTTCATAAGAACGGCCATACTGGGTCAGACCAATGGTCCATCTAGCCCAGTGTCCTGTCTCTGACAGTGGGCAGTACCAGAGCTTCAAGGGGAGTGTACAGAACAAGACAGTTGGAGTGATCCACCACTGACTTCCTCTCCTGGCTTCAGGCAATCAGAGGTTTAGGGTCACCCCAAGCATGGGGTTATACCCGACCATCTTGGCTAATAGCCATTGATGGACTTATCCTCCATGTTTTTTTCTAGTTCTTTTTTTAACCCAATTATACCATGGCAATGAGTTCCACAGATTAACTGTGCATTGTGTGACAAAGTACTTCCTCTTGTACTTCCTGCTGCCTATTAATTTCCTTCCATCTTCACTGGTTAGGGTGACCAGATGTCTCAATTTTATAGGGACAGTCCTGATATTCGGACCTTTGTCTTATACAGGCGCCTATTACCCTCCCCCGCATCCCAATTTTTCACACTTGCTATCTGGTCACCCTATCCATGGTTTCCTTCATTCAGATTCTAACTGCATGCTGGTTGCAGATTCCTAAGCACGTTTTGAGGGTTCCACCAGATCATGTGGAATGAATTGTCTGAATAGTAGTAAACAAAGGAGAACGATCTAACAGCAGTATACCAAACTGAGGGTTGAGGGTGTCTTTTGGGGTACCACAGGAATCTATGTTAGCTCTCATCTTATTTAACATCTTTGCACATGATTGGGAAGGAATACATAGCATGTTAATTAAATTAACTGATAATACTGAACAGGGAGGTGCTGTGAACACCGATGAGAACACAGGAGCAATAAATATGGAAGCAGAGAGATCAGAAACACGGGCAGAAAAAGATTTAGCTTTGAAAAATGCAAGCTGTTAAATACTGGGAGGAGAAGGGAAGAATTAAAAGAATTAATATCCCAGATTTCAATGTGAGAGAAAAGCCTGGCAATAGTAAAGGGGAAAGACACTTTTGAGTAATTGTGGACAGGACACCCAGCATGAGTTTGCAAAGTAGTAGGCAGCCAAAAAAAATGTTGGGGCTCATTTGCACAGGCATAACATTCTGTAACAGGAAATTCAAAGCCCCCATTATACAATTCCAGACTGACAGCACCTGAAATGCTGGGCACCTCATTACCAGAAATATAATGAGTAGACAAACTAAAGGAAGGTCACAAAAAGAGAAGGGGAAATGGTCTGGCAGGCTGGAGGTGAGTGACTTTGGAAAAGATTAAAATAGTATATAAGGTAAGGTAAGTACAGAATGGTCCCAAAAAAATGTCCCCTCCATTCCTTAAGACATCATTACAGCCTATGAATTATTTAGGTGCTACACAGGGTTATCACTACAATGAAAATAAGGAAAGGAAAGGAAAGGAAAAAGTCAGATTCAATACCAAGAAACACGTTTCTTGGCAGCAAGATCTGTTAAGAGTGTGCAAAAGTCTCTCAAGGGATGTGGTGGAAGCTCCATTGCTTGGTACTTTTAAAATTGGAATGGAGAAAGCGCTAGAAAATTCTTCATTGGCAAGGGAATGAACAAATAGATCTTTTCCATGTCTAATTTTTATAGCTGTATGGTGCCATAGCCATGCTGATACCATGATTGATAAATGATCCTTACAGTATTTTACCATTACTGTGTTCCTGCTTTCCAGTAATGAGAAGACTTCCCTTAGAAGGGCAGCATATGGGAGACACTGTCTGCTTTATAAATTCTATCCTTGAAGCAGGCCAGCTGCCAATTATTACTGAAGGTTAGAGAACCTGAATGTAAGTACACTGTGTGCTTCTGATCCTGTCTCTCTCTCTCTCTCTAAAACGAGGCATTTTTAAAAAGAATGTTGACACAATCTAAATTAGGGCTTAGAAATCAGGGCCAGTCCTTGTTGGAGAATTTTGCATTTTATGCTTGTGACCTGCCACCTAGAAAAAGACCCATTGCGACTGACTTCTCTTTCTATTCAGAGGCAGTGAAAAAGACTTAACCAAATTGACAGAATCAATTTGCCAAATTTTATTCTGATGACTAGCTCTAGTTGTTCCCTATAGACTCTTGAAATGAGTATAAGAGAAACTCTAAAGCTTTCCTGTGGTTACAAAATCATTAGAGAAGGGACCAGACAGGGGTAAGATGGCCTCTGTCCTTTTAGAAAGCAAACAAATATGACAAAAAGCATCAGTTTAAAAGTCACTGTTTGAACTGACTGATTTCTCTTTTCCTTAAGCTTTGATGCATTATGTATCATGGCAGCATCTTTTGGAGACAGGGGAAGCATCTGTGCTGTTTACCGATTAGAATTTGGCACACATTCCCATTTGTAGGCATTTGGAATTAAAAAGAAATCAGCAGAGAATGTCTCCAACATTTTTTTTAATGGCGAGATCCAATCAGACAAAGATGAAAACTCCAATCTATTTTGATTTTCATGTTTCTGATACTTAGGAAAAATACATGTAATGCTAAGACATGTAATGCTAATTAACTAGTTTTCATGTCAATTAAAGTACTTTAAAAAGAATGCTTTCAGCCCGCAGTCTCCATATTCATCCATCTTTTGCAGCCACAAACACCCACAAGCACATTGCTAATGCACCTACATGCATGCAAGTATGTGTACGTGAGTCCCATTCTGGGCAGGCTTGCAAGTTCAAATTCTAGCAATGGTATACACATACTTGTTAGTACTTCTAAAAAAGTGCAAGTCTCCTTGTAATTTTGCACACGAACAAGTGGAAGATGGGAAAGAAGCATGGCTGAAAGTTCGGTCCTCAATGTACAAAAGCTAAAAATGCCACAGCCATAGCAAATGTAGGTTGAGTTTTTATTACCTAGGGCAAGCAGGGTAGTGAAATGGTTTAATGCACTAGCTGTTCACCTATGGACTCCTGGATTCACATCTATGAAATGAGTTTGGCAGGCTGCACCTACTTTGAAAAGCCCTTTGACTCCACACCTACAGACCTGCACAATTCAGAACAGATGGCAGCTTTTTTTCCCTGGCAAATCCCAGCTCAATAAGAACATGGAGTTTCAGATCAGAAGTTAGGTGCATTTTGGAGTTGCCTCCAGTTCTCAGTGAAGTCAATGGGAACCGGATTGGGCCCTCATAGGGTGAGGTGGCAAAGCTCTATATATGCCTCTAGCTAAATGCAGTCACTCTCATTTGCATGCATATAAGATTATCATAGATTTAAAGCAAAAAATAAGAGCATTTTAAAAGAATTTAAGCCCAAATCTTTAAGTCCTTTATTTTAAATTAACAGGAGTGTAGCCTGTGTGAGGACAGAGTAAATCTGACAGCCAGGTTGTGCCATATAGGTGCAGTCCTGCATTGAGAGTGGCATGGAGCTGCATGACCCCAGGAGAAGCATGGGCTGGCATTCAGAATGCCTCCTGCGGCTCCCAGACACGCAGAAACAGCACGGCTGCTATTGCACCCTTTCAAGGGCTGCACTTTATTGCCAGCTCTGCTAACTGGTGCGGGGGGACAGCCCTGTGGCCCAGAACCTTCTCTGTCCCCTTTTGAACAGCAGGCACCACCAGGGTAATAGGGAAAGAGCAAGCCATGTGCACCCGAGAAAGCAGGGTCTGCAATTCTGACTTAAGTAAGTCAGGCACAACCTAGCCCTCAGAACCTCAGCATTTGCTCCACAGGCCCCCATTCAACAAGTCACTTGAGCACTGAACTCAATGGGACTGCTGAGGTGCTCAAAGTTAGGCATGTGTTTAAGTGCTTTCCTGAATGAGGGTCTTTATGCTGAATGTGATTAAATAATTTTCAGTCTGAGGCAAAATTCATATTGTTTTTCTCACATGAAGTTTGATTAAATAGATCTCCAAATGTGATTTTTAGGAGTGGCAGAGCTAATTTATGAAACGGGGTAGCACAATACAAGTCATTCTAAACATCTCCATTTTCATTTTGAAAATTATAATCAAATAAGCCTGAGATCCAACCTCAGGCTAAGTGTCTTCTGTAATGGATTCGATGATAGAAACAAAGCAAAATGCTCAAGTGCTATGTTTTGAATCTCAAGGCTCTTCTCAAAAGAAAATTCAGAGTTTCTACTGCTGAGATTTTAAGAAAGTATCTCTTGGGGCTATTTTAATTTTTTTGGTTTTTTTGCACTCTGATCATAGGCCATTTCCTTACCAAAAATAATTCAAAAGGCTACCAATGGCTCTGGCACTTAAACAAAACCATGATACATAAATCATCCTGGAGTGTGGTTTCTGAACAGTAAGACATTATAGCAGAATCAGGCATGGTAATATGAATAATGTTCAAAATACTATTCCTGCTAGCCCTTTCCTAGCTAGCACATTTAAATTCTTCCCTAATGAACCTCTGCAGGCTAGGAAATGATGTCCAAAGGCAGATAATCCAAATGGATTTGCGGAAACCATCTGAAATAAATCTGTTTGAAGTTTAGTTAATCTGTTTTAATAGTTTACCAGCCAGAAAATTCAAGACATGGGAAGCTGGAGACAGACAAAACACTAAGCTCTATTACAGATGAAATGCGGTAAACATTAAAATCTAAGGCCTCTTATTAACCAGAAATAGGCTTTCCATGGGTTTCAGGTGTGGAAATGCCATACAGCTTCCACAGCTCAGCATCCGCAGAGCTGAATCTTGATTTGAGAGATTAAATTATCCTTTTACCAGAGGCACAGTGTACTGTTTTGGGGCCTTCTGCCTCAATTTGCATGACAATCAGCCTCCCTTTGTTGGCCTTATATATTAATCAACAACTCAGTTGAACTCCACTGACTACATAAGGGAGTCATCTGACATCCAGGCTGAAGGAGAGTTTTTTGTGGCTGGTTGGCAGCAAGCCAGCTGCCAAGCAGCCTGAGAGTTCCATAAAGGTGTCTCCCAGTGGGGTTAGAGACAGTTAATCCAGTCTCTGGGTAGATTAATTGCTAGCCTTTTAAAAATTGCTTTGTGTATGCCCTGGACTGCTCTTTGTCCTTTTTCCCTCCATGTCTGAAGCATCTAAAAATCAAAGTTTATCCATTCTGTCTTACAAATTATCTTGCATGGCTGTAAAGCTCCAAGCACACCTGTGGCATCAGACTAATAAGTAATAATAATAGAATCTGAACAATCCAAGGATCCAAATTGATGTAAATTGAAGTTTCCATTTTTGTTAAGGGAAGTTCCTCTTATCCCTTAATTTTCTTGGCTCAATAAGACTTTAGTGAGAACACTTAGAAATCTCTGGTGTGGGATCCTAAGTACAGACTTCAGAGTGGATGCACCCAATTATCAGAAGGTCAAAGATGTCTCCTGGCATAATTCAAGGTTGTACTGCATTTGTGTTCTAATTAGACATTTCTCTCTGTGTCACAACCCAGCTGCTCCTGTTTGGCTCTCAATCCAGGGAGAGATGAGTTATTTACATTAAGTGCCAATGTGGACACAAGAACAAGTGGATATAAACTGGCCACCAACAAGTTTATGTTTCAAATTAGACAAACGTTTCTAACCATCAGAGGAGCGAAGTTCTGGAACAGCCTTCCCAGGGGAGCCGTGGGGGCAGAAAACCTAACTGGCTTGGTAAGTTTATGAAGAGGATGGTATGATGAGATTGCCTACCTAGCATGTGGCCCATCTGCGACTGCTAGTAGCCAATATCCTCAATGACAAGAGATGAGACACTAGATGGGGAGGGCTCTGAGTTACTACCATAGGCACTGATTCTGTGGGTGCTCCAGGGCTGGAAAAAAATTAGTGGGTGCTTAGCACCTGGCAGCCAGCTTCCCCAACCCCCAGTGCCTCCCGCCCGCTAGCAGCCCTGCTGATCAACTCCTCCCTTCCCTCCCAGCGCGTCCTGCCCACCGCAATCAGCTGTTTCGCGGCATGCAGGAGGCTCTCAGAGGAAGGGGCAGGAGCGGTGACGGGGCACGCTCAGGGGAGGGGGCAGTGTCACAATAAAAACTGCCCTCCCATGGGGTCCCCTGGGTAAGCACCAGCGTTGTATATTGCCAACGCTTTTATATGTATTGGAAAGTACTTTGGGAAGGGTTGAAGGTAGGAGTGTGGAGTGGAAGATTTCTTTGCAGGTTGTGTGAGGCCAAAGGTGGAGGAAGGAAGAAAGGAATGGGTTAACTCGATGATCCAGCCAGGCCCGAAGATAAGGAACTAACTGCAACTCACACAAACATGCTTTCTGCCTGCCAAACAACGAGAAGCCTGTGTCTCAACCCCGGCCGGCCTTAAAAAATAAAAACTAAGTCAAACAAAAACTGAAGGGGTTGCAAAACTAGTAAAAGTGCAAAGGTCAGCAATTTGAAAATCAACAGTCTCGCAATCCTGGAACTGGTGTGTTTTGGGTAAGTTAAGGGATCTGCAGAAGGCCGGTTTGGACTGGTACAGAGAGCACGGGGGACGGGCCCCTGAATAAAACGCCCCCCAAAGAACCCAGGGCTTAAAACCCTCCCAAGAGCTAAAGCAAGTAGGAGATTTACAGCGGACCCTAGACGATCTGTGCATAGGGCAGAACTCTCGTCTACCCCTTCCCCTCTTCTTCTTACATTACACCCAGGCTTGGCCAGCTTTGGGTTGTGCGTGTGTAAGTATGAAAGTGGGTTAGGGCTCGGGCACTAACGCTTTCTTCCTCCCTGAGTGATGTGGGGCGCGCCCTGCACTCACCACTGTTATTTGGTTAATAAAGCTTTAAATTTAGTCACTTGGCCACACTGGGTTAGTCCAATGGTTCCCCTAGCCCAGTATTCTGTCTTCCGACTGTGGCCAAAGTCAGATGCTTTAGGGGAAATGAACAAAACAGGGTACTTATCATGGGATCCATCCCGTCGTGCAGTCCCAGCATTTTTCAGTCAGAGACTTAAGGACATCCAGATCATGGGGTTGCATCCCTGACCTTTTTGGTTACTAGTTATTGATGAATCTATCCTCCTTCAGGAGGGAGGAGGTGAATTGGTCTCTAAACTCATTAAAGAGGTTAAGAGAGATTAGCCAGTAGGATGGAGGATCTCACTGAGGCTGGAACCAGGGAGGCTAGACAGCGGGAGAGACGAGATGGAGAAACTTTGGAAAAAATTTAAGGATAGAGCTGCTCAACATATTTCACTGGAAAATTTTCCCAGCAAAAAATGCAATTTCATCACAAATGAAATGTTTTGCAGGAAAATGTAATTTGACAATTTTTTTTCCAATTTGACTGGAAATTTTGAAACTAAACAGATATTTTCATTTCACTTAGGGAGTGCAAAAGAATGAATAATTGCCAAGTTTCCCCCCCCACACACACACTTTTTTTCTCACTCTAACTTTTCAAAATAGCTACAACTTTGCTAAAAGTTACAGCATGGCAAAAGGAAAATGAGACACTAACAAGGGGGAAAAAGTGGATGGAAAAAAGCCTACATATTATTTATTCTCTCACACTTTGCCACAGGAGCAGATTTCCATTTTTCTGGGTGGGTGCTTCACCCCCTCTCTGCCCTGAGGCCCTGCCCCTACTCCACCCCTTCCCCCAAGACTCCACCCTCACTCCGCCTCTTCCTGCCCCTGCTCTGTCCCCTCCTCCAGTGCCCCGCCCTCACTTGACCTTTCTGCCCCCTCCTCCCAGCACCTCCCACCCACCATTAAACAGCTGATCGACGGATGGCTGGTGCCTATGCACTTTGCGACAAAAAAGATAAAAGGGAGAGAGAAAGGGGGTGGGAGAATCCAAATGTAAAAGGATCAAAAACAAAATCTGTTTTCCAAAATTGAATTGAAAATTTCAATTAGAATCAAATAAAAAAGAAAACTTGGAATCAAAACAAAATGAAAATTTCACTTTGCTTTTTCTGAATGTTTCCAGAAAAAAAGTCAAAACATTTCAAACAAAAAATTTCAAATGAAAATTTCTCAAATATTTTTTTCTGGAATAATTTTTTTTTAACCATCTCTAGCTATGGGCGTATGTCAGGAGGGAGTGCCTGATGGAGCAGGGTGGGGCTTTTTTGTAGATTGACAGAGACAGCCACAGTAATAGGGAATTAGTGGAGGACATGATTCTGGGTTAAGGATGAATGCCTAGAAGAAGCAACAAAGGAGGTCAGTAAGGGTGGTAGAAGGGAGGTATCTAAGGAAAAGAGATGAATGGCTTCAGTTAGTATCCATTGTTGCAATTCATTAATTAGGCAGTGTCGAACAGGGAATGGGTTTGGAGACTTGAATTTTATTCCTGGCTCTGTCACTGTCCTATTGGGTAATCTCGGGCAAGCCATTTCATGGCTTTGTGCCTTAGTTTCCCCATCTGTAAAATGAGGATAATGATACCCTCTGTTGTAAAGTGTTTTGACGCCTACAGGTGAAAAATGCCATATACGTGCTAAATGTTATTTATTTCTTTTATTGTCTGTAAAGCAATTTGAGATACTTACATGAAAGGTGCTGCATAAGGAGCACAGAGTTTTAGTTTGGGATTATTTGAGGGAAAGAGAAGATGGCTCTGAATATGATGGTGAGAGGTGAGAATATGAACAGCAAGTCACCCTGCACAGCTATCGATTTACACATTATTTTATTATATATAAACCCCGTCTATTGCGAGGGCTGTATCCGAAGGCCTACAGTAATAAAACACCTGATAGCTATGTACTCATTCATTACTGCACTCCTTCTCAAACTTATTTATATGAGGCTGGATTTTCATTTTTCATCACTGTGCTAACCAAGAAATAAAAACTGCTTCTGTCTCACTGTTGCCTTCTCTGCCTGTAAATCAGTGGCACTCATACAACACACAACTCTACAACATCCCTTCGCTACTCATCAGAAGAAACACAGCCAGCTCTGACAGCACATAGATGATGTTTCAAAAAGAATGACTACATAATAATAGTTTTGAAGCATCTGCCATATTATTTTTAGGGTATGTGCAATATTTAATAATGTCCCAATCTGTCAATTATTACTTGTATTAAATGAAACAAATAAATTAATTAAACATCACCGCATTTTAAATGTGTTTTGGAGATTAACAGGATGGAAACGGCCACCTTTTTCATCATGACAACTGAAGTCACAGCAGGGAAAAGTTTGAAAATCTCAGCAGTAGAGTCTAGCATTTTAGGCCTAGGTTGATACCTATTGATTCTTATTAAAAGGAACACAAACCCTTTTTAAAGGACGCATTCTGTGCCTACAATGAGTGTGGCAGGGAGGTGGCTGTATAAAAAACAAGGTAGATTTTGCCATGTTTTGAGTTTGATTTGCTTTTGCAAAACCAAGCAGGAAGAAGAGGCAGTTCAGATCTGGGATTCATTTTAAGCACAACACTTAAATTTAGGATGGGTAAGGAAGATAACAGATCAGATCCTGGCTCATGCTGATGTCCCATTGAGCTGCTAGAGTGGCACAAAGGGACCTGAAAGCTTCCATAAAGGGTACGTAAGGATGACTCTGTGGTTGATGAAATGCCACTGAAGCCAGAAGTATATTAGCCCACCTCAGTGTATCCCCACAGTGTAGGAGACGTGCTGAAACCACGTCGGGAGCACACTGCACTCTGATGATCCTTGTCATCATAATGTCCCTTAGGAGAGCGATTAACTCACGACTCAGGTTTTGATTTTGCACCAAAGTTTGGCTCGGGTTAGTAGTTTCACACAAGTTCCTGGTTCATAAACAGTGGTGACCATTAAAAAGTCAGTATTTGCCAACAATTATCAGCAGCATTTGAAGGTAATTCACAACAGTTGGACACAGAATAACTTAGGTACAGTATTGCAAATACCATTGTGGGGTAACTCTTGACTTTATAAAGGTGAGGACTATAACATGTCATTTCATTAGTTCCCATCTATATCATATACTGATAGTATTGGCATCTATTTACAAAATTCACTCCAGTTTACAGATTATCTTTATTTCACAAAACTTCTATGCTTATCCCAATTAGCTTTCTTGAAAAAAAAAAACCCCAGACAAAAAACCCAAAGCCAATCTAGTGTCTCATTAAAGAAATGTAAATAGGCTATGTGGATAATTTTGTTCATCTGAGTTGGTTCAGACCTTTCTGTAATCTAAATAACCTGATTTAGCTGTGAAAGATGGAAATGAGGGAGCAGAATATAAAAGAGAAAGCATTATAAGAAGATTTTATTCTAATTCTGATTCAACAGCAACTGTGGCAGCTCTTGGTATTTTTGGAAAAGCTGTAGATAGCTAATCTTAGAATTGAAGAATGGCAGTTATGCTTCTTTTAGGAAGAAAATAACAGGAGAATGGAATATTGAATCAAGTGAACAGGCACATCTTCATGAATAAACCTGGCAAGACAAAGACATCCAGATCAAGGATCTTGGAAAACTTAACTTCCTCTCAATACTGGGCACCTATATTGTCCATTTATTCAAAAAGTCAATTAAAAAGATACTGTATGAGAACTGCTTGCCAAACGGGGTGTATTGACCGCACTAGAGAACGAATCCCTCCCCTTTCATAGAATGGTTACAACATGGGCAATTGAAGCGCAAGGGACCCCATCAGTGTTCCTCTTTGACCTGAGATGAGCAACGTTTAGAGAAATGCACAGATTCACAAAGTCTGCAAATGACATTTTTCAGGTAACATATGAGTCAGGAAAGAAAGTGCATCTTTACTTAGCAGGATATTTAAAAGCCATACCCATTGTCCTTCAACCTCTTCACACACAAGAGATCCACATACAAACAACTTCTACTCCAGTGATGGGGGAGGGGGACTTTCAAACTTCTTGGGAAAGTTCCATGTAAAAGCCTCTGCAGACTGTGTCACCAAGATTCAATACTGCTGTGTTGTGGATGATGCAGACTGGTATATGACAAGGATATGTACATGAGAAAAGCAGAAGAAATGGTGTGAGCAGGGACAAAAGGCTAGATGTAAAACTGAGTGCAACTGCACAAGAGACATCAGGCAGCTCCCACTTATGGTATGTGGCAGATAGTCAAGAGCTAAAATGTTTCAAAATTAGGTGCCTACGTTAACTAAATCTGTAATTAGATCCCAAAATAAAAACAGCCTGATTTTCAGGAGCTGATGAGAATTCACAAATTTCACAGATTTGAACGCGCTCAGATATCTTGGGGATGGGCGTGGCATAAGAACCAGAACAGAATTAAAAAAAAGAATACAAGCAGCAGGTGTTCAGATCCTTTTAAAATCAGGCCACTTGCTTAGATGTTTAAATATGGATTGAGCTGTCTAACTTTAGACACCCCACACTTGACAATTCTGGCCCCAATTCTTACTAAACTTGGTCACACACACACACACACACACACACACACACACACACACACACACACACACACACACACACACACACACACACACACACACACACACACACACCCAAGTATAATACTAAAGTAGGGAAAATCTATACAACAATTGATTTGCTTTTTCCATTACATTAGTGAAACTAAGGTCTTGTCTGGGGTGTGCACAAGGGCCACGACCCCCCTCCCCCAATTCTCCGGGTGTCCCTGCAGCCTAGGGTGACCAGATAACAAGTGTGAAAAATCGGGACGGGGGGTGGGGGCTAATAGGAGCTCATATAAAAAAAAGGCCCAAATATCGGGACTGTCCCTATAAAATCGGAGCATCTGGTCACCCTACTGCAGCCCGGAGAGGGAGGAAGCGGCAGGGTAGTTGTCTGCTGGCAGAGCTCCTCCTCCCAGTACCCCTACAGCTGCAGCCTGCTGCTGGAGTCCCATGCGTTGCCTCTGCCTCCACCCCGACTCACCTCAGCAGAGGGTCTGCAAAGCAGGCAGCAGCACTGGGACTCCTGCAGCAGGGAAAGAGAAGCAGTAGCTATAGGGTGGGGGGAGAAGGAGCTCAGGTGGCAGCCAGCCACCCTGCTACTTCTTCCCTCCCCGGGCTGCAGGGACATGGAGAGTGCCGCTGCCTCCTCACTGCTGGGGGTCCCCGCTAGAGGTGTCCCAAGAAATCTGTGTGTGGGGGGGGAGGGGGTGCCATGCACACCTTTCATTGAGTGTGTTTAATGTGCCCCTCCAAAAACGGTCAAATTTAAATTCCTTTGCACGCCTCTGGGTCTTGTCCACATGGCAAGTTTAAGTCACATGGTATGAGCTATTTTCCCCCTTTTTGAAAAACAATACAACTAAGTTTTTTTTTAAATAAGCGAGTTTCTTGGTATTTAAACAATTAGAGGTCTACGTCCTTCAATAATTTAACTGTAAAATTGAGTTAAAATACCATTATCGGCAGTGTCACACCTTTTTTTCACCCTGACTCTATTTCAAATATTATGTTCTCATTTACTGAACTCCCCTGGATTATTAAAGTCACCTAGTTGAAAACTAATAGCGTGGAGACTCTCTTTCTAAAACAAATGTAATATTAAAATGCAGACAAGTGACCTAAAAATGGCCCTTGAGGGCAGGCCTTCAATTTCCTGAATCACATTTTCCTTAGTCCCTCATTTGTTAAGTTTCGCAACATCAATTTTTATATTGTTGCTATTTTATTCTGTCCAAATGGTTACTGAATACTAATGAACTGTCTCTCTTTGACAAATGAGTTATTGGTTGATATATTACATTAGGGATGTAGAGAATAAACTACTTACAGACACTAGATATTTGTATAAAATAAATTTACATAATACTACACTATTAGTGTAATGAACTCCTTTATCTGGAAATAAATAGGGGTTGTAATAAATATAGATTTTGCCACTTTTACTACTGTGAACCTTCTGAAATAAGCTTTCTGGAAGTTAAAAGGAAAATGGTTACCTTGCCTTACACATACCTTTGAATGTTGATGTTTTACCCAACACTAGTTATTTCAGACAACCGTATCTATATTGCAACTACAATATGTTGGGGAACCCAATTACATCAAAGTTCCCTCCAAGGTGGCTACAAACAGGAGCGGCGCCAGCTTTTTTGCAGCCCTAGGCAGCGGCGGTGGGAGAGGCTGCTGCTGAAGTGCCGCCAAGGACCCTGGTGGCCAAAGAAGCAGCCGCAGAAGTGCCATCGAGAACCCCAGCAGCTGAAGAAGCAGCCGCCGAATGCCGCCGAGGACCCGGCAGCCGCTGAGGGACCTGAAATGCCGCCCCCCAAATCCTGGCGCCCTAGGCGACAGCCTAGGGTCGCCTAATGGTAGCGCTGGCCCTGGCTACAAAATGATCTCACTTTGCTGAACAAATTTTTTCAACTGAATAGTAAATTCACCAAAATTCACCAAAAAATGCAGTTTAGGGATGACCAAAACTATTCACAAATTTGTGTAGGAACTGGAGGAAAGTTTTGGCCAAATTAAAACAAGAACTTTTTTTTTATTTTTGGAAAATGTTGAAACTAACTGTTTCTAAACAAACTTTTACTTCAAAACAGTTTCATTTTGAAAAATGTTTCCAAATAATGTTTGACACATTTCATTCCACACACACACAAAATATTTTTTCATTTCAATGACAAACACCCTGCCCTCCAAAATTCAATTTTGATTCAATCCAAAATTATTTAAAAAAAAATCTGTTTGGCCACCAAACCAAAAAAATCAGTTATTCACTCAACTCTAATGTAGAGAAACATTAACCATGGGCTGGATCATCTCATTCCCACGTGCCTGATCTACACAGGCGTGAATAGTCCTATTGAGTCAAATAGTAAGGGTTTTTCAGGCGTGGTCTCTCTCATGCTAAAGGCTTGACCAAAGAGTGACTATCTTGTTGATCAGTGCTTGAGTTCCACGAAGAAGAAAGATCTTTATAAAGGAATAAATAAAGAGTGGAACTAATGTATTCCAAAGCATGCACTAACAAGCAGAACTACTGGGAAGTGACAGGCATGTAATAAATGATAAATTGGATACAGTGGTCAGCATGATAGCTCTTCATGGAATCATTAGGCAAGAAGCTTGCAATCTATTCTGATTAGATTTCAATTACATTTTTACACTTGCACACAGTTAACCACCTCCCATGTGAAAATATGAGAAACTCCATATTCAACTCTAGAGTAGACTACCTGCTGGCATTATAAACCCTGTGTCATGGAATGCTGCTGAGAGCCACTGTGGTTAATATGTTGGTGGCCACTCTATATTAGTTAGTCTATCAGGTGCCACAGGACCCTTTGTCGCTTCTACAAATCCAGACTAACACGGCTACCCCTCTGATACTCTATATTAGCACTCTCTCTGTTGCTACCACTGATGCTAGTGCCAACTCTGGGACATTTCAAAAAGAAACGAGTTAAAGGTAGCCACCCCACCCCTTTGTGCATCTACTCAGGCCCAAAGTGTGTAAAGAAATTCATCGGTGGACACCATTTTCAGAAAATTGCTTCCACAGACTTTAATCATGCAGGCCTCACTAAGCTTTGACTACATGATCATATTACCAAGTACAGCATTTTATCTATTTCTGTAAGTTATTCTTTTTAATTGGAACTCCAATAGCACTTCATATTTATCTCCACTAATTAGAGTTGAAAAAGTTTCAATTGCAGGATCTTCCCCATTCATAATCTATTTTTTTAGGATGTATCCTTCCCACAAACATTTATTTCTCATCTTCTAATCCTTCACTGCGGTGAATTTTCTGTTGAATATGTGGGGGGGTCAGTTTTGGACTACAAGCAGGGTAGAAGAGAAAAGCAGGGAGAGAGAAAAAGTAGTGCGAATGTTTTGAAAAGAATGGCTTAAAAAGACTGCAGTTTTCAACACTGATGGTCCAAAGCACTGCACTTTAAAATAGTGCTATTACAGCAGTGTTTTGGCTCATTATGTTTATAAGGCTGGAACTGAATAAAACAGAATAAAATATAACAGCAACAAATAAATAAAATCAACATGCCAAGCATGATGAAATGCAATATCTTGAAGTGAAATGAGCTGGAACTGGAATTCTTCTTTTTACACTTTTTATTAGATATGACCCTGCAATAAATATCATCAGTAGAATTAATAATGATTTTAGAGATATACAGAATACTCAGAATATGAAATCTTGAGAGTTTTCCATCATCTGCCTACCACTGAACAAGACTATCATTTTAATATCATTTATGAAGCAAGTATGTCTGAAGCATATTGTTTCTTGTGAGCCATTGTTCTGATGATGTAATACATCAACTGAGCAAAGGGTCTCTGATGATGTATTATTACAGTATATCATCAGAATGAAACTGTGCTCTGTAACGCATGATTACTATGACACATAACAGGACAGCCTGGCTGTGTGAGTCCTGGAGACAGACCTATTTTGTAAGCTTAGTAATAAATATTTTGCCAAGGGGCATAGGCTGGGTAAGTCCAACATTTCAAGGGATACCATGACTCCAGGAAGTGTTTCACTGCTGAAAGAAATTGTCCATTCAGAAGACCATTACACTTAAATATTTGATCACGCAGAATGTGGGCTACAGGGGAAAACAAGTAAGAAGACGCTGTGCTTCCCAGGGAGTGTAGGATGTACAAGGTGGTTGGCCAGACAGAAAGCAACTGGAAAGAAAGCTTGGGAAGGGGGAAAAAAGGCGTAAAATCTAGGGAAGTGGGAGCCAAAGTTGAAGGAGGCGGAAAGGGGAGAATGGGAAAGGCATAGGTAGGGGAGCCACTGTAGACATGAAAGGAAAACATTGCCAAGATTTTTATGTGACCATCACTATTGCTTCTCAGCAATACACTTAGGACTGGCACCACAAGGCAGGCTAGTTCACAAGGCAGAAAAAACAGAGTAATATAGACTATGCAGAAATGGTAAAAAATATTGGCCATAACAAAAATGTTCAAACAGAAAAAAATACTGGTGATTTTGGAAATTACCATATTGTGATGACACAGAATGAGGACTGCAGTTTCATGTGAGAGGGGGGAAAAAGCAGGAGCACATAAACTCTTAAAAAGAAATTGTCCATTCAGAAGACCATTACACTTAAATACTTGATCATGCAGAATGTGGGCTACAGGAGAAAACAAGTAAGAAGACGCTGTGCTTCCCAGGGAGTGTAGGATGTACAAGGTGGTTGGCCAGACAGAAAGCAACTGGAAAGAAAGGTTGGGAAGGGGAAAAAAAAGGCGTAAAATCTAGGGAAGTGGGAGCCAAAGTTGAGGGGGGCGGAAAGGGGAGAATGGGAAAGGCATAGGTAGGGGAGCCACTGTCCACACATAATCATTCTTTAGTAATTAGGCCTGAGGGAGCTGATATGCACAAAACATGAGGTATGTGGAATATTTTCTAAATAGTTTTGGAGGTGGGCCTGAGCCAAAACCACAGATCTGAACTCCCCAGACTTGGGAAAAGGCCTGAATTTGATCCAAAGTAGCAGATACTAACACTCTGAAAGTTTTCTGAGTCCCTCTAATTTGCCTTTCACAAAGGACAACAGGGAAGTTTGGTATAGACCAAAGGATTTGAGAGAGAGAGAAAGATTTGGATAGCAATGGTATTCTTTGTCAACACAAATATTCCGAGCTTTGTGACCTTTGTTATGCTTGCAAAATTTTGAGCAGCATGTGGTCCCCTTACTCCTGTATATGGGAGTTCTGAGTTGGCCTGAAAGATCCTTTGACACTTGGATATTAAGCTTTCCTGCACCTGGGAATGCAAAGCAGATCAAAGGAACTCACTGAAAACTTTTAAATCCAGAACTTCAGAGTTGGAGAAGATGCCTGAATTCCAATCTGTCTCAACCAGGCCTTCACATATCTTGGCTCCTCTCTGGTGCATGTGTGTGGGGCCCAATGAGCTATTCATCCCATTCAGCTGTTATTTCAGAGCTTTCATCTGGTCTGAGAGCTTTCAAGTGGCTTTGGCTGCTTGGCCCCCTGTCACTTAGCCAGTGAGATGCTGATTTTCAAGCTAGGATATTGGTCCTTTGCACTTCCGCTGTGATACTTGGCTCAGTGTGGAGTAAGGCCAGGCAGGAGCACTCCAGCCAACCTCCTGCCTACAGAATCTGGATTTGGACCTTTATTTGGACGTTATCTGGAGAAAGGGCGGGGCAGGGGCATTCAGTTTTGTGCGAGCAGAAAGTTGGCAATGCTACCAGAGAGGCACCAAGTCACTTATTCTGTTATGCCAAATTTTTCCAAAGTGCCTACTTTTGAGTCCCTCAAATTTGGAGTGCCCAACTTGAGATGCCTAGTGCTGGATTTTCAAAAGGTGCAGATAAGCAGCATCTCCAATTGACTTCAACTGGAATTGGAGTTGCTAAGCATTTCTGAAAACCAGGCCCAAGGTCTCTCAAGGCAGACACTCAAAAGATGAGGCAATCACATACAGTGAACATCTTTGAAATTTGCGGCCATATTTCTCTGGTGGAATGCTTTCCTCCAGTTCCTATGATGGAGGAATGACATTCTGAACATGAAAGCTAGTGTGAATTAATTACTATCAACTTCCCTTTTCTGAAGCACCTTTCTGCACAAATGTTGTGCTGGTTTCTGATTACAAGATGCCAACTTACCTGTTTCTTCATAAGTACATAATATATATGCACCTTACAGATTGGATCCTTGTAGAAGGTGGTAAGGAATAAAAGAAGAAAAACTCCAGATAGAGAATGAGCAGGGCAGACTTTTCATTTTGGTATCCTATCAGGCTAGGGTCACAAGGTAGGTGATGGAATAAACCAATGAAGCCACTACTATGGTACTATCATTTACCTTATGAGCAGCAAAAGCAGATGACAGGTGTACCGCCCCAGTCAAACTCCCCACCTGACACTGTCCCCGGAGCGGGTCACGCCCGGCACACGCCGGGCGCTTGGAGCCAGAAGTGAGAGCCCCTTGGGGCTCACCCCTCCGCCTCACCGGGTAAGTGAAAAAAACGATAAGAAAAAGCAGATGGACTCTCAATGGTTTAATTAAGAAGTATCCAGAAAATATTGTTTAATAGAAAAGGAGAACATAAAAATTCCTATGTAGGGAAAAAAAGTTTCCTTTAGTCTCCACTGATTACTTTTTTGGGACTTCAGACTTAATAATAAGCGACTTACCTAGGGAGGTGGTGGAATTACCTAGGGAGGTGGTGGAATCTCCTTCCTTAGAGGTTTTTAAGGTCAGGCTTGACAAAGCCCTGGCTGGGATGATTTAGTTGGGGTTGGTCCTGCTTTGAGCAGGGGGTTGGACTAGATGACCTCCTGAGGTCCCTTCCAACCCTGAGATTCTATGATTCTATGACTTAGTCTCATCTCTAAATTGAGTGCTTGGTAGTGATAGAAAGTATTTGAGAAGGCAGCTAGAGCAGATGAGTTTTGAAACTCTACACAGCATGAGAAACCCCATCTTCATGTTATTTGGGGCTGTTCAAAGATAGAATATAGTTAAAGATGTAGTAGATCCCTACTGTGACACCACGCCAACCTGCAGGGGGGCTCACTGCAGTGATGAATGGAAACTTTATTATTATGAGCTACTTTAACTATATATTTTCCCTCCCACTGACAATATTTTCCCCACTAGAGATCATTCTTGAGGAAGGCCAGAACATTGTTTTATTTTCCATTTCAGTTAACCCCTTTGTTGCATTTGCAGCCCATACTAATGCCGTGCTGTAAATCACTTCATCCCAACTGTTAACAGAACTATAAACACAATTACATTTAAGTGGGTTTTTTTTTGCATGGTTCAGATATGGCCACTATTTTCAGAATTTTGCAATATATTGTTCTTAACTTGCATAATTAGCACAATTCATATCTCCACAGATTAGCATCCAACAGCTGTACAACCACAAGCATTGTATCCAGTCTCTTACATAATCCACTGGTGAACAAAAACGTCTGTAACCCACACACCTTCTGGGTGTGATGTTCTGTCCCATCTAGTGGCACCGAGATGACTTAGAGAGAGAGAGATTAATGAGTCTGCTCTACAGCTTTAGTTAAGAGCTATATGGCTTTTAGCTCATGCAGTAGAGGCTCATGCATTTAGCTCCAGAGTTCCTATTGTTCAATCGCGCCCGCTGATGACCAGGGTCTGTCGGCGTTACAAGTGGGGACTCGTCTGGGATTTCAAGTGGGAAATGTCTGATGCTCAGGACATGCTTCCTCAGTTAGGGGAAGTATGTAAAACACACACCTTCTGGGTGTGGTGTTCTGTCCCATCTAGTGGCACCGAGACGACTTAGAGAGAGATTAATGAGTCTGCGCTGTGGCTTTTAGCTCATGCAGTAGAGACTCATGCATTTAGCTCCAGCGGTCCCAGGTTTGATCCCACCCACCGATGACCGGGGTCTGTCAGCATTACACGTCATTACAGCATGAATCTGATATTGTGATTGTCTATGTCATCACTGCAAAGCATCTACATGGTACACACTGTTAAATCTGCAGATGAGTCCATGCTTATTAGGCAAACATCAAACCTGAGAGCACCCAAAGTATCCCAAATTTAATGAGCACAGTTCTAATCTACCTTATGATCCTATATGCAGTTCCAATAAGCAAATGACATAAAGGTCAGTCTCATGAGTGGTGGGTTAAGATAGGTTTGTTTGTAGAATAAATACTTTGCATACAATCAACTTTGAGTCATATTCTGCCATCCTTACTCATGTTCAGCTGTACTTTACTCCACAAAATTTACCTTAGTTGGGCTACTTGCAGAGTAAGATAACTCTCAACCAGAAGAAAGGTAGCAGAATATGGACTTTATGTTAGGAAAACTGTAAGGTGACATGATTAAACACTAAAAGACAGGAAATGCCACAGCTACAATTGCAAGTGTTTTAGAATGCAAACATTTATGCATCCCTAATTTTAAAGATAGTTTTTAGCTATCCTTAATGTTTACAAATACGGATAACAGAAGTTTTTAAATTACTTTTCTTAATCAAACTGGGTTGGTTTTTTTGTTTGTTTTTGATTTTTTGCCCAGGTTGATCTGAATTTGAGGCCTACATTTAAAAAGTGGCTTTATACTCGCCTGGTGGTTATTTGTGCTAATTTTAAGTACTACAGTAGAACCTCAGCATTACAGACACCAGAGTTATGAACTGACTGGTCAACCATACACCCCATTTGCAAACGAAAGTATGCAGTCAGGCAGCTACAGGGACAAAAAAAAAAAAAAAAAAAGCAAAGAGAGTAATGTTTTGTTAAATGTAAACTACTAAAAAAAGGGAAAGTTTTAAAAAAGAGTTGACAAGGTAAAGATACTGTTTCTGTTCTTGTTTCATTTAAATTAATATGGTTAAAAACAGCACTTTTCTACTGCCTAATAAAGTCTCAAAGCTGTATTAAGTCAAAGTTCAGCTGTAAACTTTTGAAAGAACAACCATAATGTTTTGTTCAGAGTTACGAACATTTCAGCTATGAACAACCTCCATTCCCGAGGTGTTCGTAACGCTGATGCTCTACTATATGTAAATCACACAGATGTAACAGTGAGTCTTCCTTATATTGCCTTATGAAAAGTTTGCAAGCATACTTGCACTATATATTGCTTACAAATGTCTCGCTGTCCTCTTGACAAATGATCTGTGGCAAATCGCTGTAATCATCTCTAGCAGCACTGCAGCTTAAGATTCATACCATCAAATACTCTACCTCAAAGGCTAACATCTAACCTCAAAATTCCAAATATTGCAGCCTAATAAAAATTTAAACAGTCTGAGATCCTCTCCTGGGATCAGCTGTCAAACATCTTTTGAAAGGAAGAGGCAAACAGCCTCCACCCTAGAGTATGAATGCCTTTGTCTTTGGAAAAAAAAGAAAAAGACACAGCAAGGGGTGTTTTTTTCCCACTGAAAAATATATTCAAGCTATCCTTTTTGATATTAAAATGATAGATTTTTGATCTTTTCTCAAAAACTATGGCAGGGATAGTCATTCCAAACATTAGGATCCTGTTTATAAAGAAAAAAACAACAACCCATAGTTATCTCTTTTCTACTGTTTTTTAATATCCACTGTTTTTGTTGATCTTTCTCAAGACTTGTATGTACATCATTCTGTTTGTGTTGCACCGAAAACCTTCCACTGACGTCTGCTCTAAACCTAATCTGCCCTGCTAAGTAGCCATGTTTAGCAAGGCCCTGCCTGCCCCCAAGAAAGAACAAAGTTCATTTTAGTTCAGTGGCATTTCAGATTTTGTTGTTTTCTTCTAATCAAACCTCATCACAGATATTTCATTCATGTTTTGGTAACTCTTCTTGTCAGAGTATGCTTGGGAGGCTAAATCCCCAACAATCTCTTGTGGGAGGAGAACATTAACAGAATTAGAATATGTACAGTTTAGGCATCATTTAGTCCTTCTAAACCATGAATGGAGGACTCCTCCCCCACACCTACTACTCCCCCAAATTCTACAACTTTAATTATGAATTTCTGTGTTATTTCCACATCAGCACTCTCTTTGAAAGAATATTTTAAGATAATACTAATAACCTCGATCCAAGCTATGCAAAATAAATCTACCCACTTTATTAAGACTGTTAAAATTATTTTGAAAATGAAATAACTTAAATGCAATGTTGCTCTTTTAGTATCTGGAAGAGACGTACAGCTGGACTAGGTTTAATGAGAATTTATGAGAAACATACTAAAACCTCAGATCTAAGCATTCCCAAATCTCAAAGGAGGTGCACTAAAACTTTCAAATGCCAACATATTGATCAATTAAGATCACATTTAACGGTAAAATTATTGACTAATTCTCATCTGAAGTTTCAAACCAAACGGAATGATACAGGGTTTCAAATGCACTGGAAAGAGTCCATGACCCAGATAGAAAGTAATACCGGGGAGTCGCATCTTATGCGGGGGTTAGGTTCTAAAGTCAGCGCGTAAGGCGAAAATCGCGTATAGTCAAACTCATTGAGTGGAATGGCGGGTGGAATCGCTGGCACTACAGGTACAGTATTTAAATTGTTGTCTCTCTCTTTTTTGTTTGTTTTTGCCAAGTGCGTATAGTTGAATTTGCGTAAGTTAAATGCGCGTATGATGCGACTCCTCTGTATCTAGGAATAATCAATAATTTTTGCCAAAATTTGCAAACATTATTTATTTTGAGTATTAAGGGTAAAAGACGGTCATGCTGCTGCACTTTCAGATATTTTCATTACACAGTAATACAGTCAGCGAATTCCTTCAATTCCCTCCCACAATGATGAGATTAGAAGGGACATTAAAAACTAAAGTCTACGCTACACAAACATTAAAGCTCTCAGAGTATGTTCATAACAGTAGGGTTTAGCCTGTATTTGTAGCCAAAACTGTACATTTTTGCAGCATGTTGTGTACCAGAGCTCTGGCCCAATGCACACTGAAATTAGGGGACATACTCACATAAATTCCAAGGCAACTGGATTAGGACCCAGTTAGTTCCTGTCCTCCACCCCGAAGTTGGCAGTTACATTTAAGTGCTGCTGTATGTGTAGATAGTTATAAACTAATGTAGGATCCTTAGGAATGAAATGTCCTATATAAATGTAAGGCACTTCAATATTGGATATATAGGACAACATCAAGTTATCCAACATTACTCAAACAGGGATAGCCAGCTTCAGGGGCACTAAGAGATGATGGTGCTTTTTCCTCCTCACAAAAGAGATGAGGGCAAGGCTCTTTCAGCAAAATAGAACTGCCTTTATGCCTCTTCCAGTTAACCATATTAAGGCTGATAACATCACAAGACTTCTCGGAAACTCAGTGGCATTTTATTTCTCTAGTTCAATTGCATTTCAGCTGAGTTTGGAGAAAAATCACTTTGAAGCTTTGTTACTTTTCACTCTGAAGCACTAAGTTTGATAGGTTCAAAGTAAAGTGATTGCAGAAACAATTAAAACTATTTCAGGAAAAAACTGTCTTTATGTTCATCAGAAATTCTCAATCGCGCCAAAAGTATATCCTCGAAAGTATCACAATTATATAGGCCACATTATAATACTATTAGGACGTGACAAAAAACAGATCCAGGTATGAGCTGCAGTTGATCATGAAGTTAAAGAGAAAACTGAAATTACTAAATCTGACCTCTACTTTCTCTTCACATTGAGAACAGAGTCCAGGAAAGAGGATCCTTCAACATTAGTGGGGTCAGGCACAACCCTCTTTTGCTACATGTGCTTTAGAGATAGTATCTTTGTGGCTTGTCACATTAGATAATTCCTATACTTCTACCATCACCTTCAGAAGTGATTTTGTTAACTCACCCTGTACTTGAGATATTCATATTCAATGCATTTTAGCTGACCGTGGCTAATTTCACCATATCTATTTACTCCGCCCTAAGGCAAAAACATGGAGTTTGTTCCTTATGTCACTGATCAGTCCATCAGCCCTCACAGAGAGAGCGCTGATCACAACACATCAGATGCGTTGTTCTAGCCAGTCCTCCAACTACCCACTGGCCAAGCTGTCAGTAGCACCGGACACCCGATTGACATAGTGCACAGCAGCCTAGAACTCCTGAGCGATCTGCCAACCGCAGCCTCCCAAGCAGCAGGGATTACAAGGCGCACGCCACCGCACCAGGCCTTCTTCCTTATACTTGGACAAAATCCACCAAACATAATGCAAATGATCCTTGTAAATGTGTATGAAGCAGTCAGTATTTCTTTGACGGCTGTGAATAGGTTTGCCATGAACACACACATGCTTGCAAGCAATGAAACTTCACCTCTTGAAGAAGACACACGGTACAATAATCTTAAATGGTATCTGTGTGGAAATCTATTTTCTGACTCAGGCGCAGTCTTGAGGCAGTTGGGCTTCCAACAGCTAAAGAGTCATCCAGAGCCCAGTTGCTGGTTTAAAAAGAAAAATATCCAAAATTTGTAATCAGGGGTATGCTATTGATAACAATGATCCACATGTGCCAACAGTCACTGCTTCTCATGCATGGAGATGCAGAAGACAAGGCAGGAAAATTATACCATCATGAGCTCAGATGAGAGCATTAATATCTCCTGTAGCTAAAATGTAATATTTGGGTGACTTTATCTAAAGAATTGTTATTAGCAACACAGTGTGCATGGCACTTTATAGACACAGATCTGCTAGCACTAGCAATAGTGGCTGTAATGACACAAAAACGTGGTCAAAGAAAGACCATCTCAAGAGATATAGTGTACGGTGTCCTTTACATATTAAAGCATTCTGAATGTTAATCTGACCAATTTTTTTATTTTTATTTTGAGGATCATAAAATGACTAAATATGTGTCTGGAAAAATGAACACAATGTAGTTTTCAGAGCCAAAGAAGAAAGACTTTCTTCAAAACAAACCCTCCCTTGGAGCCCCCCTTTAGCTTTAACAAATGTTTGAAGAAAAGAGATGGACCCTGTGCTGTCCCATAAAGGTTAGGCTTTCCCAGTGGAAGTGAATCCTAGAGTCTAAGGCCTCCAATAAAAATGAATGGGCATCAGCTCCTTGAAGTTTCTAACTAGGGTTTGTTAGGACAAACACCACACATGATCTCAACTGCTGAGGTGGCATATGGAAAGGAAGATGGTCTCTCAAACAGGAGTCCAGCAGTGCAATTGCATGTAGCATAGCAACAAAACAGTTTAGGTTTACTTGGTGATTGCCTGTTCTGTTCATGCCCTCTGGGGTACCTGGCATTGGCCGCTGTCGGAAGACAGGATACTGGGCTAGATGGACCATTGGTCTGACCCAGTATGGCCGTTCTTATGTTCTTAGCTTGTAAGTGACATAAAGGCATGGACCTGCATCACAGATGTGTAGGACAAACTCTGGCTGATCAGACAGAATTCCTCCTGTGCTCCCAAGGAGGAGTGCCTGCTGCTGTTGAGTTCCCTCACACTCCCCAGATGCAGCATGCACTACCTGCTGCGCCCAGCTCACTCCACGGGCGGTGGGGCAGGGCGATGAGCCCTTACTCCAACCTCTGCCCTCTTGAGTAGCGTCGCATGGAGCAACTGCTTCCCATCCCAGCCTTCAACAGGGGTGCAATGGGGGAAGCTGAAAGGCTTCTTGTGCCCTTTCCTTCTACTGATCTACTCATATAGACAACCCCAGCCACAGTCTGTCACTACATGTTGCCCACAGCTCTGCAGCGTGTCAACACTATTAAACTTTTGCTTGAATTACAAATGGGCAATTTGATACAAACTTGTTTCATTTTTCAGTTGAGGTTACTCACAGCAAGGCCTAATTTCATATGCATTTAGGACGTAAATTGCAGTAATAATCTGTGATATATAAAGTTTTCTAGGATAATTGTGGATATATTTGCCAGAGGGAGGTAAGCAATGCACCGGAGGCCATACTAATTCTGTGGTTCCAAAGCTAACCGCTACTAAACTGACTGATGTATACAGGGGAAACTTTTGCTAAAGGTTTGAAATTAGCGTCTATAAAAATCATACTGGATTTCTTTTATACATTGAAAGCTGAAATGATTACTGCCAAATACTTACTCTCTCTGTGAGTAATGGAGGCCTGCCATTTATGGATAATTACTCACTTCCACCCCTTTCTGAAGGTAGTGGCAGAAGGTGAGACGTGAATTGTGCATCCTTTCATTACATAAGGACACTGTCTTTTTTTTTTAATATAACCTGCCAAAATCTAAAATAATATATCATACTAACGAATGATGCTTTTCCAAAAGCACTTTGCATTTTTGTAGAACAGAGGACAACTGCTGGAAAGGGCAAACAATCCCTTCTCTACTAGCTGGATTGATGAATAGTGTAGTTTTCTTCCACCAAACCCTGTGTTATCGCCACTCTGTTAAAAAATAAAGTATTTGTTCTTCTTAGTAATTTGAGGTAGTATCATTCAAAAATCCTCCAGTGAACATCACATTTTTTGGATACAATCATTCTACTGCTAAATCTCTCATGAGCTGTGGTTGACTGGAGTATGACAATTTCTTCTGCTACTGTGATACAAAGGAAGGGTTGGGAAGAATTCCAATGCTATAGCGCTCGCCTCAATATCTAGTATGTGATTTATGGCATATCTCAGTGTTAGATTAATGAAAAACAGAAAAATTCTGGTTCTCTTTACGTTAAAGACCCAAGTTACCATTGAAGTTGCAACATATGCTTAGCACTGAATATATCAGATTTTTAAAAATCAGCAATTAAGGTATGTTTAGCGTGCTATCTTATATGGGAACATTTATTTAAGAGTTTGTATGAACTATGAAGATTTGAACACATGGAAAATATTTATAACATAATCTACCTTTATATCATTTCTCATTTGTATACTTTAAGGCCCCAGTCCTGAAAAGCACTGAAACACATGTTTCATTTCAAGTTCAGAGCTTTGCTACCCTGGAGCCTAAATATTTAGTTGTTTTTTTTAGTTGCATCATTCCTTGTTATACATCAGTGTCAGTTTTAGATTAGCTAAAAAACCATTAATTTGAGAATAACCAGATTTTTCATCTATTAATTTTTTTTAACATGGGGTCAAGGCAAAGTTTAGGAGGTCATGCCTATAGCTCCACACCTCTGTGTGCCTCATTGTTCATCGAAACTGTATAATTTTTCTCTCTTTCTTCATCTCCATAATTAATCAAATTCATTGGCATCACTATAGGTAAATTTGTCCCGACCTTACTCTAGCTAAACTACCTTTCAAGTCAACTGGCATTATATCTTAGTAGGTTAAATTCCAAAGCTGCTATGAATACCAATTAAATAATGTTATTAGCTTAATCTCATTAGTTTTATTTCTTTACACCATAGGTAACATTTAGAGCCCAAATCAGCAAACTAAAACCTATGTTCTTCTGGGAACCCCTCAGCGGGGCTCTCAATGGGTGTGCAGAACTGCCGGCATAGAGAAGTTTGCAGGATTGAAGTTTATGGTTTTCAATGAGTTATAAATCACAACGAAAGCATAGGAAAAAATGTACCTATACTTCTCTCTTGTCTTGTACCTCAGGTTAGGAAAACTAGTTTATTTTCACTTGTGAATTTCTTGAAGAATGTAACGATGCCACCTATTAATGGCCTGAAAAATAATCTGATATGTCAAGTGATTTCCCATACCCCACCCATAACTTCCTTAATAGCAAAATTCATTGTAGCATTACTTCAATGGAAAAAGTAAAGCATTTTGTTAGGAGCACTAGAAAAAAACAAACAAGTGATGCATAACCCATAACATAAAAACAAACAAAACCCTTCAGTAATGTTGTCTATGTTCTCCCTTCTCTCACTTCAATATCAGTACGTCAGCATGAGCGTAACTGAGACCAGATTTTGGTCTATTAAGGTTAAGCCTCTCACTTCCAGATGCCAGGACTGGACAAGAAGGGATGGAGCACTAGATGCTTGCCCAGTTCTGTTCATTTCCTTCCAAGTATCTGACATCAGCCATTGTCAGAAGACAGGATCCTGGGCTAGATGGACCATTGGTCTGCCCCAGTATGGCCATTCTTATGGTTAACTTATCTTGTCTGGATATTTTTGCACAAATTTCAACATCATAGATAATTAATTCTAGGTTCTGAATGCTGGATAACACCACATTTGAGAAATTAAGAGGGGAAAAAGTGAATCTCTTGTCAATATTATATTGAGTAATTCAATAGTGCTGGAAAATCCCTAGGGTGGAGAGGAATAAACAATTCATGAAGAGCTGATAAATTACATTTCAGCTTCTGTTTATTGAAAAACTAGATAATGATCAAATATTTACCTCTATTGAATAAAGATGGTCCATTGGGCTTAGAATGCAGAGCAATCCCTAAGAGCTTTTATTCCATATTTATTTCTTACAAAAAAGGTTAGGGTTTTTAAGTAATCACAGACCCAACAAACAGATGAAAGGGTACCAGACAAGGTTAAAGAGGAAATCTGGTGGCTTGAAGCAAAATGGTTTGTCCTTAATTCTTTCATAGTTTTGACAAAAAAAATAACTGGACTGATAGCAAGGAAAAGTCACGTATTTTAAAGACCCATTTTTAGATTTAGATTACACTACAAAAGCACAATTCAAGATATCTTCAGGGAAGGAGAGGACTATTTAGAAGTATTCTTAACAGTGCAGTAGTCTAAGACTTCTAAGACCACAGTTCAATCAAAAGCCCTTAACAAAAAGGGTTTAACTTGCTGGAGTCAGTCCCTACAGCAAAGCAGTTCTGATAGCAAAGCCACCAAACATAATTCAGCATGACACTCCTGGTACTAATATACAAGGCCCTAATGACTCAGCTATTTTAGAGACCATCTCACTACCCACAACAGCTGCATGCCCCAAGGATGATAGCACCAGGTGCTGCAGGCACACTCAGTAGGAGGATTTTGGCTGAGAAAAATCCCTTCCAGGGAAGAAAGGACTGAGCCCAACCCTACAGCACTCAAGTCAAAATGCAAAATCCACCTATTCACTAAAGCATTCCCGGCAGTCACATCTTCGTCCAGAACACCACAACTTGTTAGGGATGAGAAAACATAAGAAAGGGAGAAAAAATTAAGGAGAAAGGTGAGATGGAGAAAAAAATAATTTTGGCCCCTTTGAGAATTGCAGAGATAAGATCAGCCTAATAATTTCTGTTGTGTTTCACAGGTTTTAAGGCCAGAAGGGAGTATTATGATCATCTAATTTGATCTCCTGCATAACACAGGCCAATGCTGGTCCCTAAATTTGCTACATTGCTGAACTATTTTTTAGTTCTCGGCCCAAACTATTTTGAATGACAGTTGTTTAGGCTTCATTTAGATTATTCAGGTCTGACCTGCTAGTGTTGTATAAACTAATTGCATTCAATGTGGGATCAAGTGTGAGATTTAGGTTTGGGAATGACCTTGGGATTCTTGAAATGTCATCACCATAGAAGCTGGATGCTCTTAGTTTCCAGGGGTGTCGCAGAGGCTTTCTGCAAGGAAAGATTGTTAGCAAATAGCCTTTGCCTCCTTCTACCAGTAGGAATGTGCAAGACTGGGAGCAAATGGAACAAAATTATTGCAAGCTGAAGGGATGAGGGAAAACCAAGGAAGTGTAATCAAACCATCATAGTATTCCGAATTCCAGCTTTGAGAGGAGTGGAGATGAAAATCATTCTTATCATAGTTAGTTAAAAAAAAAAAGACTTAAGAAAAAATTATACTGCTACCTACATACCAAAAGAGTATGAGATACTACTAATGATAACACTAAAATACCAAGAATTCTGATTATAATTAATGCTAGGTTCTGAATGCTAGGTTGGTACTTTAACAAGTGATGTTCTTACATTCAGATACTAACTGTGGTCTGTAGGTAGTTTTTAAAAGAAACTCCCCACTCAAATGTGGTATTCAATTTGTTTCTACCGGCTAACAGAGCGTATACTGACAGCACTAAAAATGGACTGCTGCATTGTGATATTTTACAAAGGCTCATGTCATTTCTTTTTACTTCATTTCACACTGATATAATGCCATGTGGCCTTGTATAATCCAAGGGGTCAAACATTTTGTAAAAAGCATTATTTACATTGCAACAGGTATTAGCATAGCAGTGCTAAATGCTACATCAAACTAGGGGCAGTGCAGTATTTTCTCTAACAGTTTACAAGGCTCACAAGGACTAGACCACACCTGTCAAATCCCTCTCCACTAGGACTTTGTTCTGGTGTAGAAGGAAGAGGGAGAGAAACGGTGGAGAATAAAACAGACACGTTACAGCCTGGATCCTGAAAATAATTATGAATATACTCAACTTTACTACTGTCAGGGCCGGCTCCAGGTACCAGCCCACCAAGCACGTGCTTGGGGCGGCACCTTCCAGTGGGGCGGCGCTCAGGTTTTTTGTTTTTTTTTTAAAAAAACACTCTTCTGCTCCAGCATTCTGCCCTCCCCACCAGTGCCCCAGCCGGGGGAGCGGAGCCGCGGCCGGGCATGCCGCCCTCCCCCCGGCACTCCGGCCGGGAGAGGTGCTGGGGGTTGGGGGGTTGTTGCAGGGCAACACTGGGGGGCGGGGGTTTGTGCGGGCGCTGCGGGGGGTGTTGTTTTTTTGTTTGGGTGGGGCGGCGCTTGGTTTTTTGTTTTGTTTTTGCTTGGGGCGGCAAAAAAGCTAGAGCCGGCCCTGACTACTGTAAGTAATGGGACTTCTCACAGTAGTAAAGTTAAACGCATGTGAAAGTATTTGCAGGATTGCAGTTGAAGTTAACACCTTCCTCGGGAGCTCCTGGTACATCTTGTTTTGGTGGCATTTATCTATTTAGCCTGCACGCAGAGATTGCCTTCACTTGTTTCTTGTACAATACCAAATATCAATATAATTTTAAAAATAGTGGGTCAAATCTGCTCTCCTTTACATTCATGTGAATACACAGTAATTGTATCTGATTTCAGTGGAGTAGCTCTAGTGCATATTGAAGTAACGAAGAACAGAATTTGGCCCAACATTTATAAATATAATTACTGAAATTGATTAAGTTTAGCAAAGGCTTCCACTTATCAAACATACAGTTTTACTTCATTTTGTCTTCTTTTGCAGTAAACAACGTCTTAAACATGGTGAAACCAATTGGCATCTTCCATCTACTTCTCAGGGAACTGGTATCTACAATACAACCCCCTTACCATCACCAAATCAGTCAAATATTTGTTCCCCATGTAGATACTTAAAGACTGTCATCAAGTCACCTCTTAACCTTCTCTTTGTTAAGCTAAATAGATCGAGCTCCTTGAGTCTATCACTATAAGGAATGTTCTCTCATCCTTTAATGATTTTCATGGCTCTTCGTTGAACCCTCTCCAATTTAGCAGCATCCTTTTTGAATTGTGGACACCAGAACTTGACACAGTATTCCACGAGTAGTTGCACTAGTGACAGAGAGATAGGTTGTTTTATCTACTCCTACTCAAGATTCCCCTGTTTATGCGTCCAAAAATTGCATTAGCCATTTGGGCCACGCCATCACACTGGGCCCTCATTTGCAAAGTTTATCAGTGATTTCATATTTTCTTCCAAGTCATTGATAAAACAGTTAAATAGCATAAATCCAAGAACTAGTCCCTGCAGTATCCCACTAGAAACACACCCACTCAGTGATGGTTCCTCATTTACAATTTCATGTTGAGATGCATCAGTTAGCCAGCTTTTAATCCATTTAATCTGTGCCGTGTTCATTTTATATTATTCTAGGTTTTTTTAATCAAAATGTTGTGAGGTACCAAGTCAAAAACACTTTACGGAACTCTAAATATATTACATCAACTCTATTACCTCTATCAACCAAACGTGTAATCTCATTTAAAAAAAAAATCAAGTTATTTTGATAGGATCTATTTTCTATAAAACCATGTTGATTGGCATTAATTATGTTGCTCTCCTTTAATTCCTTAATAATGATAGAAATGGTCCCTAAATTTACCTAGAGTACTCCATGAGATCTTTATGGGTCTGCTCATTTTAAGAGTTGACTGCAAGACAAAGCTGCACTAGTCTAAATGTTAGGTGTGATCTTCTTCCCGTTTAGCTGAACAGGTGCAAGAGGCAGTGTGGACACCTTTTTTGGTTTAAGCCAGGTTTATTTGAGTTAATTTCAATAAATTTGGAATCGACTTAAGTTAAAGCAAAATAAGTTACTCCTTAATCAAATTAAGTGTCTGCACCGGGACTTGCATTCCATTAACTTAAACTGGGTTTAAAAAATGATTGAAATTAAACCAGTGCAAATTTTGCTTGTAGGTAAAGTCTTAAGGCAGTAGTGCTCAAACTTTTCCTGTCGCGCCCCCCTTACTAGTAATAGAATCTGTCCATGTTTCTCCACCACCACCCCATTACTGCACAGCTCAGCAGAGGATCTTGGCTCAAGGTGAACTGGGGATGGGGGAGGAGCTTGGGCTAGAGGTGGAGCTGGCCTGGGGGCAGAGAGGGAATGAGGGCAGAGCTGGACTGGGGGTGGAGCAAGGGGTGGAGTGGACCTTGGGGTAGGACCGGAGCTGGGCAGGCGGGTGGACTGGAGCTGTGTCTGAGGCCCTGGGCCCTGCCGCATGTTCCTCCACCCCACAGTTTGGGGACCACTTCCTGGGGGGTTAAAAACTTGTAGTGTGAAAAGGTGGAGACTCAAATGTTTTCTGAATCAGAACTAGTGGTCAGAAATATTGGTGAAAGAAGAGTTGGGAGGACAGCGTTAGAATTGGATACCCTTGTATATACTGAGCAGATCCTTCTTCCATGAATGATCTCACTGCGATGCTTTCTCAACCCAAGTCTCCAATAATCCTGACTAGTAAGTCTGATTTAGAAAACATTTAAAAATGCACAGCTCCCACATCACATCACCTTCCCAGCCAAAGCAAGCATAGACACAATTAAGGGATTCCCTTCTTAACCCAATAGAATGCTCCAGGCTAGAATATATATATATATATTGAAAGAAAGGTCATCATTCTTAATGACCCCATTGATGAACATACTATGCCCCGATGAAGCTTTGGAAATAGACACATTGCTTTTAAAGGGCACAGCTATTAAGAGATCACATCAGTTCACTGAATGAATTTTGAAATACTTTTTAAAGATTAATTTTGAATGTATTTATTTTTTATTAACAGACACTAGCATTCCATCTTGGCAGGACAGGCTTTTCAGATCTGAAAAGGTTTTCAAACCTGAAAATCACCTGCTGTGTTTATATTAATTACTAATTTATTTTCATCTCACATACTTGACTATGATGGGACCTACCAGCTCCACACTGGGGCTTGAATGGGTTAATGAGAGCCTAGGGGTGAAATCAGCCCCACAGCACTACACCTGCAGACAGTGTCAAACCTGGGGGGAGCAATTAAAACCTGGAGGGAGGAGTTAGGCTCTGCCCAGGCAGGAGAGCAGATCTCTGGCTCTCACTCAGTGACAGAAGCCTGGCTGGAGTCAGGGAGCTGAGGTGGACTGCTGGCAGATGTACCTTCCTTTGGGAGGCTGTCTCTATAACAGGGATCCCTAGGCAGTTGGAAAGGAGTAGCAGCGGGAAGTCCATCCAGGATTCTGAGCACTGGAAGGGCCTGCAGGTGGCAGGAAGGTTCCAACAGGGTCAGGGACTGCCCTGCAGGGGGAACAGAGAAAACTCTCCTGCAGCAGAACCAGCTGGGTGTCTGAAAGTGCTGAGAGCGAGCCTGCAGCGAGCCTGGGGAAGAAAGCAGGGCTGATAAACTGGGAGCCTAGGAAGAGGCTGAGCAAAGGCCCATGACAGGGAAAGGTATGAAGTGGTTCAGGGATGCAGCAAGGGGTCTGAAGTCAGGTCTGGATTATGTATTCATGGGACTCCACTGGAAAGGGAGGGCCTGGGTTCCCTCACCAGCCCATCGAAAGATGGAGTGGAACCATTCCCTCATCCCAAGAAGGGAAAGGACTATTGACTTCCCCAATACCAGGGATAAGGACTAGTGAGTCTGGACTCGGACCTAAGGTCCAATGTGAAACTGATGGGCTATTATTTGTTGGATGATTGGTACCCCAGAAGGGATTGGATTACGTGTGAACTGATCAGAAGACAGAGTTGCGAGAAGCAGCAGACCGCCACAGGGCCAGAATGGCTGTCAGTGAGGGCCGCTAATGGAGAAGAGCCTGCTATGCCACACCCAGCCTCTATGGGGCAGGCAGCTGGTGAATCACACGCTTACATTGACAACTGTACCTTATACGCGTTTCACAAATCAGATGCCTGCCATCATCACCTACCATAGTTAAATTGCACTGTGAACTATGAAGCAAACTGTTCTGTAAACTGCAAAGGAGTAAAAGTAACCTGGCCATCTTGCAAAACATGCCAATTTTGCCTTGGATAGATTCAAACAGTTCCCTTGTTATTTATTTAATTAACTTCCTTTTACTTACTATACGCCTGGAATACTGCAGATATTGAGGTAAAGTTATTTAAGGAATAGTCAAAGGTATTGGTTTCCAATTGCTCTATGAATTACTGGTATTTCGCACAACTGTTGCGGGCTGTCAGCAGAGAGCTGGATCATCACACTGTGCTGTTTCCAGCTGCTGCTTCAGGCATCCAGGCTCCGTAGAATCAGGTGGAAAGAAGAAGGTGCCAGCCCAGATGTCTCCGCACAGCGCTGCTGCTGCTATTGTAAGAGGAGAAGAAAGAGAACCTGCCCTTCAGGGCTAGAGCTACAAGTGAGATAGAAATATGTAGTGGAACAGGAAAAAACGAAAGGCATCTGCGCAGCATGTCCAAATAAAATGGCAGCTGGGCATTACATCCAGGGAAACAAAAGAGAAGGGAATCATGCAGACGGCAATCAGACAGCAGTGAAGCATGTACACACGTGCAGTGGAAGAGGACAAGAAATGGGCCATAAGCCAGACAAAACATTTGCAGAACAACCTGGGGGAGGGAGAGGAACAGAACAGATGGGAGAGAGAGAGAGAGATGAGATGAGATGAAGAGCAAAAGCTGAAGTGTGGTTAACTGTTTTCAAAAAGGCCGAAACACGTATTACATTAATACATCCTTAAAGTATATAGACAATAACAACTAGCTCCTATATAGTGCTTTTCATCTGTAGATCTTATAGTGCGTTACAGGTATCATTATCCCCATTTTACAGATGGGGAAACGGGATTTACAGGGGGGAAATGACTTGTCTAAAATAGAAGAGCTGGGATTAAATCACAGGTTTTCTGAAGATGAATCAGTGTTATATCTACTGGGCCACACCACTTCCCAGGTACTGGCCTAATATGACTCTTTCCAGGTCAGCAATTGCTGTACGTGCTACAAAGATGCTATGTGGCTGCAAATAGAAGGGGAGATGGCTTGTATGATCACATATAGCATGTCAGAGGACATGGAGATCATATCTGTTTTAAAGGTGTGGCGCACAGTCCACACTATGAAAATGTCTGAGAAGCCCAAAGTAAGTCAATTAGCAAGTTTTTGAAGGGTGACCATTTTCAAATGAGTCTTTTACTTCCAGACAAATTCAATGGCCTCAACTATTTATTTAACTCTCTCTTTCATCCCAAAAGAATCTTAGAAGACATGGGCAGCAGTACAGCATTGCCACTCATACTCCAGTAAGCCCAGCCTGGTCCTACCCCCACATACGATGTCCTGCCATCTAGCCAGTAGCCGGCCTCTAGATTGGACTGCATTATTTTCTTTGACATCCTATCAACTGTGTATCTGCAGCAGTGTCCACACCATCATAATTTTTTTTTAATTGCAGCCAGTCCTGTATCCTGATTTCATATTCTACTCCCCTTCTAACTTCATTTGTTTTAAAATCGTTCCACTTTACATCTGCCCTCTTTCAAAGAACTCTGAGCTCTACAAGCTCCAGCCTTCTGATGTCTTAATTCATGCAGCTTCCAGAGCATAGAGTAATACTATTTGTACACTTGTTTGCTACATTTTCACTTTGACGGCACCCATAATGCCAAGCCAAATAATTAGAGAATAAAAATAATGAAAGTAATTGTCAACAGATTAAATCCAGTTTTAGAGGATGTAGTACACGAGAAAGAATGTGGCTTCAGACCAGGCCAAAGTTGCATTGATCAGATATTCATTCTCATAGAGGTGATGGCGATTAAAGATATTTACTGTTTTCATAGACTTTACAAAGGCATTTGATTCAGTTTGGTGGGAAGAATTATGGAAAGCAGCAACAATCAAAGGACATTCCAGCTAACATAACTGCAATTATAAAAGCTATGTATGAAGACTCCTAAAGTGCCATTAAGAATTGGTGAAAAATTAAGCAACTGGTTCAAGTCAAAGTTTGGTGTAAGACAAGGGGGCATGGAATCACCTTAGCTTATCATGTTCTTAAAACTGAACATTAAGACTGTTAGATGAGTTGGAGGGCATGATATTGGATGATATACAGTTAAGCTTCTTTGTTTAGGCAGATGCTGTTGTATAACTGGCAGACATGTCTGAATTAATGATGACATTCTTCTTTACCTCGAAAAATTTGTGTAGTTGACTTGGACTTATAATAAATGCTAAGACAAAGTGATTGTACTTTGGAAAAGGGACAGTAAATAAAGTGTTGAAATGCAGCAGTGGTGAAGTTGTAGAACAAGTAGAATCTATGTGTACCTATGAAATTTGATCAAGAATGAGATTAAAAGTTGTGCCTAAACCACAAGTGCTGCGCAGAAAATGATGAAATTTCAGACAGATAAAAAACAACATTAACTAGCATTTAATAATAGCCAAAAGAATCAGACACACGTTTTCCAAAAGTACAAGCATCTTCAGTTAGCACCAAGTTTCGGACCTTGAAGAAGGCAATTAGCGTTTCACCAGACTCATGTTAGCAGAAGTGTAAGTAACCGTGTCTTTGCATTGAAAGAAGTAGAGAACTTTTCAGACAGAATGTCTAGTATTGCTAAAATAAGTGTTAGGGACATTAAGAAACCTCAGTTATGTAGTATGATAAGAACTGTAGCTGATATAATGACATTTATGGAAATTATGTGGACTGTCTTTGAATTTCAACAGAACATTAAATTGCCCTTTCATAATGAAAATGAACAACCAAATCTTTCAAAGGTCGGTAAGACACATTAAGCTGTGTAAAACTATTTAAAGCAGCAACAGTGTGTCCAGAAGTGACTCAGGTGTTGTTGACCATGATTCAAAGAACTGTTTGTGGATCACATCTCTCCCTGAGATATCGCCGAGTTACTTATTTCCTTGCTCTATTAAAGACTGCTAAAAATGAAAAAGTTAAGGTCAGAGCCTGATGAGCAGAGGAGTTGGTGTGCTGCTCAGAGGTGAAGAGAAATTTTCTTTGATTTTTATTCTGTGCTTCCAGTTTTAATTTGATTTGATAGCCTGCTGCCCTCTGACTTGCAGTGAGTGTTTTCTCTGTGAAGAAGTCACATCTGAAATTTAAAGGAAAAATCGAAGTTTCTGTATATTGAGTTTCACATCCTCCCTGACTATGCAGCATTGCCATCTTGCCCAGCTGCTAAGGAGCAGACTCCTGCAGCAATCTTTATCCAGGAGAGCTTTTCTAGGAGCTTTTTTCAATTGCTCTATTCAAATACCTGTCAAGTACAAGCATCAGCGACCACAGCAAGAACAAATAAGAGACTGTGGGCACGGAACTATCAAACATGTTGTGTGGACGTAAACCGAAAACTGCTTGAATTCCACTGAAGCTAAAATGCAGATGTTCACATGCAAAAACATAAGAGAATATTTCATAAACGCTATATAGTTGCAGACTATTACTAAGAGATACATCAAGACACTGCAACACACATAACATTTACATGGTGGAAGGCCTCAGTGTGTGTTAAATCATATGACTAAAATGCCTCTCTAATCTGCTGTAAGGGCTCACTGCCCAACAATCCTTCTAAACAAACAAGCGAACATCCCCTACCCTCTGTGCCAGGAAATAAGTACAGCACTGGCACCTCAGCAACGCCTGTGAATCAGGGCTGGTAGCATAACCTATAGCCGCCTCATCCTCTTATTCTACTACCCAGTGTATGTAGCAACCTGCCAATAAACGGTAACGATCACCTACTAATTCTGTTACAGATAGAAAACAGTAGGTAAGCCATATATACTGAATTATCCCACCTCCAAACCATGACAAAAACTGTATGTCCATGCTTGGATTCCCCATTTTTCCCAATGCAGGATGGTCAATGACCTTATCAGCCAAGCAGGCAGGTGCTGAAATATTTGTACCATGTCCATGTACTCTTTATAAACTGTTCCTTTGGTCACCACCCTCAGTTAATCCTCCCCTTAGCTTATTAAGTTCCCACACTTAGCAGCTTTTGGCCATTAGGAATTGTAAGAGATCCCACAGGCTATCCTCGAATCTGCACCCTAGTCTGCTCCTAAAAAAGGGTCCCTAGGTGGAAGGCATTCTTGATAAACAAGTCAGGGAAATCTCTAGTTCCTGGAATCTGGAGGAGCAGGGAAGGTCCTGTTGTTGGAAAAGCCATTACACTCCAACTTCATTTAAAGGTGTGTTGCTTGTTATGAAATTGAGTGAGGGTTGAATGTAGTTATAATAGTGTTAGGGTTAGAGGATCTCTCCCCCTAAATTTACAGAGGGATGGAAAAGGCATTGTGTGTGTTGATCTTTAGGTGCCCATTTCTGCCAGCTTTACAATAGAACTAATTGCAGAATAAGTCCCTATGTTACCAGATGGTCACAATAGGAATAGGACTCTGAATGTGAAGAGGAAACTTTTTGTTCTGCCAAGAACCTGAGGCTGATTCCAGTGTGGGGAAAGGAAGGAAACTGAGTGCCATAAAATACCAATGGAGACCAATTCTTCTGTCATACCAATTTGATCTTGGTGTAACTCCATGATGTAACTCAGTGGTGCTCAGAGCAGAATGAGGTCCAACATTAGTCAGATGTGTGTGTGACAGTTCCCGGGATGCCCAGGACAGGGAGTCAGCTTCTTACTCCTTGCCTCTAGGAAGCCTTGCCTGTAGTGGCTGTGTGAAAAAACACCCTCCTGAGCAATGTAAGTTTAGCCAGCACAAGTGGTAGTATGCATAGTGCTACCTCGATGGGACAGCTCTCTCTTGTCGGCATAGAGTGGCTACACGAGAGATCTGTAAGATTTGCATCAGTACAGCTGTGCCACTGTAAGCTCTCTAGTGTAGACATAACCTAACTTTTACTCCAAGACCATAAGTGCATAATTTTCAATATAGTTACATTATTCCTAAAATATTACCCATACACGCACCTTGTAATGATTATGAGTATTGATAAGTTACAAGCTTTCCACATAGACCTCCAATCAAGGACCAATACCAAGAAAGTGGTGTACTGGGTATGGAGAGGTCTAAGACAGGTCCTAACTTTGTCAGGTCTAAGACAGGTCCTAACACTGGTTAAGAACAGTGAACCCTTTTGCCATTTGGCACCAATGTGCCTCTTTGCCACAGTACAGCAATCCACAAATGATATAAAATATAATAAGCCTTCTTTCATCTCTCTGTGGATTAAATTGGGGAGGGTTCAGAGAATAGCCATGAGAACCATTAAAAGATTAGAAAAACATGTCTCATAGTGATAGACTCAAGGAGCTCCATCTGTTCACCTTACCAGAGAAGGTTAAGGGGTGAATTGATTACAGTCTATAAATATCTACATAGGGAACTGATATTTTAGAATGAGCAGAGAAAGGTATAATATGACTCAATTGCTGGAAGTTAGGCAAATTGAGACTGGAAATAAGGGGTACATTTTAAACAGCGAGGGTATTAACCAATGGAACAATTTACCAAGGGTTGCAGTGGATTTTCCATTATTGACCATTTTTAAACCAAAATTTCATGTTTTTTTAAAAAGATCTGCTCCAGGAATTATTTGAAAGAAGTGCTATGGCCTGTGTAATACAGACTCTTGGAATCTATGAACATGTTGATGTAATCAAACTATATAAGCGTTTCTTACTAAAACTGAATACTACACCACGTGTGGATTGTAGGGTTTATAATGTCACACATAGTACCCTTCAGTGTGTATGTGCTTTATTAAGTTGTAGCCCATAGGGCTAGTCTGCTTGCTTGCTTTATTATATCCTTTCTTATGGGTTATTTGTTTGTTTTATTATAATAGATGTATAGATTTTTACTAAGACATTTTGGCAGTAACGCAAGGAACCTACAGGCCACGTCCTAGAGCAAGTTAGCCTATTTATGTTTGTGACCTTTAACACAGATAGGTAATGATGAGCTGAGGCAGGTTAGCACACATATGCTTGTGTCCTTTGGCATAGATAAGTAGCCAACCGACTGCCCTCTATAAACGCACCTCTAGAACAATATTATTTTCTTTTTAATTCTGCTTGATTACTTTTTCATTCGATTACTGTTCCATTTATCTCAACAAAAGTATTCAAGGCTGTATTTTTTTTGCTCTCAGCATGAGCGTCCTTGTTATACATCATGAGGGTCCTTGCAAAAATCGGTGTAGTCTGATTTTGGGACAAGAACCTTACCTTCTTATCAGATTAATTGGTGAGCCTCTAACCCATATTACATAAACAATAATATGAATCCCCTAGAATCAGGCAACAATGTGAATGTATATATAAACCATTTACTATACATAGTTGTTTTTCCTATATGGAATTTTGACTTATCTGTTGTACTACACATCTGCGCATGCATTTTTACTGAAAACTGGAGAAGCAAATCAATGACATTTTCCCGATAAAAAGATTCCACTGCTGTCCTTCACAGCAGTACATACAATAGTCTGTATTAAGTAAACTGCCAAATGCAAGTATTGCTTAATTGATTCTCATCATATCATGAAATATAGTTTTGATTACCTCTGCCCCGGTGCATTTAGATTCCATTCTATGCAAAAATTTCTGCAGGCCATGTGTGTGTGAATGGCCAGTTTTTCGTGTGGAAAGAAAGCGGAGACTCTGTCTTATTGAATAAAATGGGCTCATTTCATGATTCATTATGCTTCTTTTTGTCCTCATGTATAAGCCAAGTCCTCTGTTCCACAGCAGGAACGGATGCACAATGGGGATCGTGCACAGCCATAAAATGAATCCTGCAAATTCTCACACACTAAAAGGTACTTTTTAAAAAAAGAACATTTTGCAAAAGGGGCTGTCTTCATTTTAGATCTAATTTTTCATTCTACACAAACGTATTTTTCTTTGTACTTAAACAAAATGACAGCTGTTCATAAAAATGACATTAAAGATTGCTTTTGGCACGTCTGTCCTATGTTCTCATTTATTACTGTTCTGTAATAGAGTGATATTATTCTTATGAAATAGGGATCCTAAAAATTGCCAGGTGTTTGATGTGTGATTATTCCCTCTGTATGCAAAACAATGTGTTTCCATAGGCATTTGTGACTTCCATATTTAGTGAAAGTGCCAAGTATTCTGGCTCTACTCAGTAAAGCATGTAAGTCTGATGTTAAACATGTGCTTATGTGCTTTGCTGGATGAGAAAAGAGTGTTCAGCTTGTAGAACTGAGACTTTAAGGAAAAGGGAACTGGGATTTCAAGGTTCTGTTCTTGACTCTTTCACTGATTAGCTTTGCATCCTTGGGCAAATTACTTAGGCCAAAATTGCAAATTTGAGTTGAGAAAAGTTAACCATCTAAATCCATATTTAGCAACGGTGGTTGGAAAACAGAATTTTTGTTCTGCAGGAAATTCTGACATTTTCACGTTTATTTTGATTCTGAATCAGAATGAAAAGTCACAACTTCAATATTTCTGGCAGATTCAGAATGTCAAATTCTTTTCAGAAACATCAAAAATTTTCATGTTGATAATGTCAAAACATTTCATTTTGAGAAGAAAATGTTTTGTTTTGACATTGTCAAAAATTATAGTATACATTATATAATAACATATGTAAATATAATAAATATTTCAATATGTCTAAACAAAATGGCTCAAACCTGAGTGAAGTCTAGCTATGTGCACTGAACATCACTAGTAACCAAGCTCAGGGAGGCATTCAAAGAAATCTTCATAAACCTAACAACCTTTTTAAAATGATTTTCCCCCTCTCATCTGTGAAATTCTGTCAGTACTTCCTGTTTCACTAAAGGCATCCCAGAATGCATCACTTTGTCCACACTAACACCATGGATTGCAGATGAAGGAAAAAAATAATTATAAAGGGTAGTTTAAAAATGTATTTCTGAATGCCCTCTACAGACTGGTTACATAAGGACATTCAGAAGTAAAATCTGGGTTTACCTGAGCTTTCAATTTTTGTATCAGTTCAACTTTCACATCAAGGAGGAAATTATTAGCAACTGAATTAATTGGCTGCCAAGAGAGAAGAACTCATATACAACCACCCCCAAGCAGCATGATATAATAAACTCTGATGCACAACCGCAAGTGTCTGTCAGTTGCCGATTTTCTGCTCTTCAAGAAAGGGTTAACAAAATATCAGGAAGAAAGCTTTTAAGCAAGAAATGAATGAAATTGCAGTAGGCAGCGTTGCTGAGTCTTCCCCATGTAAAATATTTCTAAAATAGTATATCGTGGCAATGTATGGACACAGGAAGAATGATCCAGATTGGATTACAAAAAGCTTGATCAGAAAGCGATAATCCACAGTATTTTGAGTCACCAGAACCCTGGAAAACCACAAACCTTATAATTCAGCAGAAAGAAGCCCCAAACATATCTGTGGTGCAGGTGAGAATTGCAGTAGCCCCAAAGGTGCATAACTAGTCCATGTGTGTCCCCTCACCCCTGTGTTGCATCCCTCCAACATATCAGGACCTATAGACCACAGCTGTCAGCCATGTAATTGTATCGGGGCCTTGATACAGGCCTTTGCTCTTTTCCCTTAGTCTTAGTGATAGGTCTCAGCTGCAAAAATTGGGATCCACAGTTTAACTTACCTGAAGTTCAGGAGTGTTTTGTGGCAGGGATTTATCTCAGGCCAAATTTCTACTTAACAAAAGCCAAAATATAATTTAGGGTCCAGTGTTGCTTTCATTGAGGTCAATGGAAGTTTTGTCATCGAATTAAATAGCACTGGGCCATTAGGAATGGTTTTCACATTCTCTCTGACATCTTTTATTTTATCCTCCATACCATATGGTACCTTTTTTGAAGATGCCAGTTCAGTTACATTGTAGAACTACTCCTTCTCCACCACCTACAGATTTCTATTGTTGCTATTAAGCTAAGCAACCCGCATTTGGCTTTTGTTCATTAATGCCTGGTAATACTGAGTAATCTGACAGGTTACACAGAGTTGAAGAAACGAAAGCATTCTCTTATAATTTTAAGGTTGTAAACCTATCAAGGGTAACTGATGAAATGTTGTCCTTGTCTCTATTTTATGAGCATTAACGATCATCCATATGAAGAAAGACACAGTACAGCTGAGTTACATTGCTTTGGGAGGTCTATCCCTATACGACTTAAGAACAGTCACTGTGAAAATTGAAGGGCAAATTTAGCACACAATGGTCATGGGGATACTACAAATTGTGTTTCCTCTCTTCTCTGAAGAGGTTATTATGGAATGAGATTGAGGAAATGTCATCAGAGAGGTTAAAAAAAAGAATCTTCTCCCTCTAGATTGAAAACAATTTAAGATCAAAGGAACCTATTAGCTTTTTGTTATTCCATCACAAAGAGTTTTCTTTCCTTCCACTTTTTTACATCCTTTAGAGCACATGCTCATCACAATTTCAGAACTGTGGGCACCAACTTTTGAGAAAAAAATATTTTTCACTAATTCAGTCACTAATGTTGGGTGAAAGAGTGGTATCAATTCTTGAACCAACTGAAACTTGGGCTGGGTTCAAGGATGGATATGATTTTATACATTTGGATGGAAGCAGTTCTTGCAGCTGGGAAATCAGCAAAACACAGGGGAACACTCTTTTCTTGGCCTCTCACTGTTCCACCAACTCACCATTGCTATCTATGGGAAAGAGGGTTGGTAACCATAGCCAGCCTGCTGCTTCTTGGGACTAGTGACCCCTCTCGAGGTCCCTTCCGGGTCTACGATTCTATGATTCGTAAGTCTTCAATGAACACTCCCATATTTTGTGGGTCACCGCCCCTCTCCCCTACCGCCAGTGTCTTTTGGATACATCAGGACCCTCCATCTCTTGCTACAGCAACTCTGATCTAAGCCAAAGCAGCCGACAGTGTCACATCTCACATCCTCAGAAATTCCCGAGCAACTACACAATAGCATGCCTCCCCTAGGAATAACTTTGTATCATGTGATAGCTGAACACCTGAGCTTTCCCTAACTAATATGCTACCATAGGTCTCCAAGGAGCATTACTTGCCCTTGAAGCCTAGTGCAGAATCACTGCAGTGGGAGAGGCAGAGTTTCCCGTTTTTGCTACCTTATGGGGGTGCCAGGCCACCTTCTGTCCCTCAGAACATCTCAGGATGTGCAGGGAAAAGGGGTGCTGGTCTTACCTTGCACCTCCTCCCCCCCCCCTCCCCCCCGCACAGGAATTGCAAAGTGAAGCCAGCTGGCGTCTGCCTGAAGATGAAGGCAAGAGGCCACCAAGCTGAAGAAGGAGTAGGAGGTAAGAAGAAGCCACTGGATCCCTCTGAAGACAGCAGTTTACTGGGCTTTCTGGGATGCGGGATGTTGACTTGAGGTATGAATGTATTAAACCTGAACCATCCATCTAACTAGCAGTGACTGGCTCTCTGACAACCTCTTGGTCACAAAACTGCAGACTTCATGGCACAAATACCATGGCATGCTTTGCATGGATCTATCTTCCACCCAGCCTGCCCTCCCTGAGACCAATTAGAAAAGGTATATAAGAACTTGCAAGCTTGAGCAAGAAAAAATGGGGCATATACACCCACTACACCTTCCAAAATTTCCTGAACCTGATTCTGTACTGTGATCCTCAGTGGGTGCAGCACAGTAGACACAGCCCAGGAGGCTGGCACGGGACAAAGGTGGTTTTATACCAGTTACACATCTCCAACATTCCAGGCTGCTTCAGAAACTGGGGATGCTCTTATTCACAGCAACCTTACCCAGGTTGTTTATCAAATATAGAATACTCAGAGTGCTCTGTGCTACAGCCACTTCCCCTCCTGCCCCCAACATGCCACTATGCTGGCTTCTAGAGAGGGCTACGTACTCCAGCCAATGCTCCCATCCAGCACAGGAATTCCCTACGGGGGATACAGCAAGACGCTGAATTCTGGCCCCATTTCTCCCCCAAGATCAGCCTCATCAAGAAAAACTTGACGGAACTGGTGCACCCCAAAGACTCTTTCCCCCCAGCGATGTCATTATGCCATCCATTCCCAACCCCTGTCCCCTAGGCCTACTATCTCATCTTCATCCAGTTCCACAGCCTCTGACCAGCTGACATGTCAAATAACTCTAGGAGAGACTTCAACTGTTATTTCAGAAGGAAAAATGCTGGATTTATGGTCTCATAGCATCTCCAGAAATATCCTCATTTAAGTTCCTTTTCATCTAGTTCCCCTATTAATCATTGACAAGCCTTCAGGGTCAATCAAGTTATTTTACAAGTTGATTGATGCTGGAGTCTGCTCTAGTGACTACCTAGGGAGCTATAGTTTACCCCTGTCCTAGTAGTGAGGTAGGAACTCAAGTTGTGAAAGCTCAAAGGGCTGCAAAGCTCATGTAACTTATATAATGTTATATATTTAGGGGATGCCTTAGCAGGGAACTTCAGGGTAGTCTATAAAGGTCAGACAAACCCCTGGTGGGCTGGGAGGTTCTCCATAGAAGTGTGTTTATAGGGCTAAAGTCTGCCCTCTCTGAAGCCTTTTCTAGATCTTACTAGGAGGTTTTGTTATTACAAGGTGTGCCTAGGAGAATGTCAACTTGTCATATCATTGATGATTTCTTAGGGCTAAATTGTGCCTGTAGACTCAGCATTGGTGCATAAGCTGCACCATCCCAGAAGGCACTGTGCCTAAGAAACACATCTCTGGAGCATAGTTCCCTCCCTGCCTCTCCCTTAGCCTTGTGGTCAGGAGTCAGTAATTTGCTGTTGGTCTATAACAGTATCAAACTACACACACATACACCACCACCACTCACCATCAGTGAGCTGGTTCATCTGTGTTAATCGACACACTGGGTGTGGAGACAAGGCTCCATCCATTCATCATGCCTCCTCAACAACTTGCTCTCTGGGGGAGCAAGCAGGTGGGTAACTCCTGCAGGAATGTAAGAGGGACTTACTCCCCTGTGCAGTTATACAATCCAGTCACAATCTAGCTCTTACTCATGGGTTACACTGATTTCTATGTGCTACTGCATTCTACAGTGAATGAAACAGAGAAAACTAGACAGGCATGCTGCAGTGGGTCACGCTTTACAGAGCGTATGTAGCCCACTGCATTTTTGCACATAATTTCAGGTCACAGTGTCTGTGTCCATTTGAAAATTTCAGAGTCAATTGTTTTCTCATAGACTCATAGACTTTAAGGTCAGAAGGGACCATTATGATCATCTAGTCTGACCTCCTGCACAATGCAGGCCACAGAATCTCACCCACACACTCCTGGAATAATCCTCTCACCTGTGTCTCAGCTATTGAAGTCCTCAAATCATGGTTTAAAGACTTCAAGATGCAGAGAATGCTCCAGCAAGTGACCTGTGCCCCATGCTGCAGAGGAAGGTGAAAAACCCCCAGGGCCTCTGCCAATCTGCCCTGGAGGAAAATTCCTTCCTGACCCCAAATATGGCAATCAGCTGAACCCTGAGCATGTGGGCAAGACTCACCTGCCAGACACCCAGGAAAAAGTTCTCTGTAGTAACTTCTAACATCCCATCACCAGCCATTGGGCCTATTTACCACTGATAGTGAAAGGTTAATCAAAGTCTTAGAACTTTGGGCAGAGGAGAAAGTCATCTAGCCCTTAGCCTGAATGCCTATGCACTTTCAATCTCCCAAACATTGTGACTATATCATATTAGGAAAGCATACAAATTGTAGGAGAAACTACTGTAGTGTTGACCTTGATTCTCTCTATTTTACTTGCTATGCAACACATTGGTAGGGGAAAGCTAATGCAATTGACATCAAAGAAATCCTACGCAGTACAATGGATTGGCATACGTCCAAACTTCTAATCTACCATGTGACTGATAGGACTTTAGTCCCTCAGAAGAAAGAGATGGTAACACAGCTTTCTGTTTCTCTGAAGTTATCAGTGGTCTCATTCAGACTATACCAATCTAATTCCTTTCACAGTAATTGATTATTTAAGGAGTTATTTTCAGTGAGTCCTTTGGGTCCTAGTGCTTGTCCACCTCCCACTTGGTAGAGAAAAATATATCCTTGTGCTCTCTTATGCTGAAACTGTTGGCACATGGCAGTGCCAGATGATACTTATGTCATAAAAATAATTAGTCTGATTCAATATTCATTCACATGCACAAAGCTAAGTGAAAAGTTTAGAGCCAAGAACAATGTTCTGTCCAGATCTCACCTATGCAGACTTAGCCTGTGCTCTGTAACTGCAGCTGAAAATGTTAGGAATACCATTACAGTTGCATCTATGTGGTACACCTACTAAGAGCTTGACTGCATGCTCGGGCTTTGATTTAGCAAAGTACTAAAGCATGTGCTTGTTTTACTCATGTGAATAGTTCCACTGAAATAAAAACTTTAAACCACCTTATAAGATGAAGCCCCTAATGTACTTATACAGTTTCCTAGTGCAGACTGCCGTAATGTTTCATTGAAACATGCACAGCAGAATCTTCCAAAATATGCATGTTATGGTCCAGATCCTGCAAATAACTGCTCATGTTTAACTCCAGGACTCTCAGTAGTCCCATTCACTTAAATAAGATTACTGATACATGGCAAGTGAAGCACATGCATAAATCTCTGCAAGATTGAGGCTTCAGCGTATTATTCTATATGGGAACCATCTGCAACTATTAATTTTTCAAGTGTGCTTTTACTCTGTTTATCTAGAAAAATAACCTTAGACAATCGATAAGAGCAATGAAGGTGTGAACACGCCATACACAACATGGAAATATGAATTGTAAAGCCAAGTAGGGACTGTTTTCACACTAGTACACACAGGTAGCATGTTTCCTTATTTCATTTGTATTACGCACCCATAAAGAGGCACTCACCTCTTGAGCACCTCCAAACAGCAGGGTGTGGTACCACAGTCCTTGTCTTACCCCTGGTACCGCCTGCAGGTTGCCAGCTGGCCTTGGCAGGTCTTCAGTGGCTTGACCCTCCAGCCAAGTCCCAAAGTCCCACTGAATTCCTTCCAGGTTATTAAAAAGTCCAATAAATAAACAGTGTGTTTGCCCTCCCCAAAATCTTCAGCCCTGGCTCTGGGCCCTTTAAATTTGGGAGCCTTTGTTTGGGTTCCCAAATAAGGCCTGTCCCTTTCTTGGGGTTTATGCTGCTTTACCTGTGGCCAGCAGGGGAACCCAGGCCTATGCTCTATTCTTGGTTCCAACCAAGGGACCCTATACACAATAGCAACGTACTGCAGTCCTTCTCTGTTACTTCCATGAGCATCTTCCTACCAGGACCTTTCTCTCCAGCCCTATCTCAGGGCCAACATCCTCAGGTTCTTCTCCTTTGCAACCCCACCTCTGTTGGTTCAGCCAGCCATAAACTCTGCCTAATTGTCAGACTCCTTTGGCCAGAGAAGAGCACCCTTCTTCACTCCTCTGGAGCCAGCCAGGAACTGAACATATAAGGCCAGGGCCCTGATTGGCTGTTGCTCTTGAAGGACCAGGTCCCTGTGGTTCCCAAAATGGCTGCTCTGGAAAGTCTTTTCTAGGCAAGCTTGAACAACCTACCTTTGCTGCTCTCTTCCTCTCAGCTCTTTGCTTCTTGGGGTTGGATGTGGTAGGACCCTGGGACACCCAGCTGGGAGCTGCAAAGGCCGAATAGTCCCAGTCACAGACCCCCACTGAAATCGGAGTTCCATTATGCTAGGCAAACCCTGCCTCAAAAATCTTACAATCTAAACAGACAAGACAGATAAAGGGGGGGTACAGAGAGGTGAAGTGACTTATCAAGGTCACAAAGCAGATCAGTGAGAGAGCTTCAAATCCAAGTCTCCAGTCTGGTGTGCTAACCATTAGACCAATGAAAATAACAACATTAAATTAAACAAATCCCTTAAAAACCTACATTAATATAATGTTCCGAATACACAGTGGAAGATAAACAATTCAGGGAAAAATAGGTTAAAATTCTCACAGTGACTTTGTGTATGTGTGTGTGTTGTAATACATAACCTTAATGTGTCATCAATTTATTTTGGGAATGTAATATAGTCTCTAATTCTGTAAAGCACTTTGAAGCTGGCAAAAGGTGATATACAAATCAATACATGATCATGTTTATTCTATTCATATTTCAAACAGGAAAAAAGAGTGGCCTGAAATCTACTTGTGCATGCAAGAAAATACTGTGGCTTTAAAAATTGATTGGAAATAAATAAAAATTGTAGTACCAGATGCACGTCTTATACTCCCAGAGCAGGCTTTGAATTGTAATAAATTATTGGAAATAGAGGCTTCACATCTAGCAAATTAACTCAAAAACCCCTCAAAGGCCAATATCATTTATGCTGTGCACTGCAGTGCCAAAGATAAACCATTCATTAAGGCTACATGCTTAAGGGAATATTAGCATGTGCAATAATAAAGCAGGCTGGGTCTACTGGAAAGAAAAGAAAAGGTCCTTTTTTAGTGGTCCTTCACCTTTTAGTGGTATATTGATTTTGTGTATTGTTTTGACTACAGATAGGAAAATATTTTCAGTTAAAATGTAGTCTGCATGACACATTTTAAAAGACTGGGGAAAATGTTTTATTTGAATTCAAATCCAAGGTTAGCAAATCTCAACAGAATGGTGATGGAAAGTTGCCAATCCCCATGAATGCTTCATATGCATCACAGCACTAATAACATTGCCTTGCAATGGGCATTACCTAAAGAGAATGTTAACTTTCCCATACATAATGCATCCAATCAAGATTTTCTCCCAGTAAGCTGCATCATATCTGATGTTCTGTACAATATATTCTGTACAGTACAATATGTAGTCTAATAAGTGTAGTAGGGTGTGATTTATGATGCTGTATGCAAATTGGTCAACATCCCCAAGATGCCTCTTTTCAAATCCTGGTAAACTTTTTAAAAACATTTCTCCTAGATCAAGATAAAACTTAACTGAATAAGTCCTCCAAGGAAAATGTGTAAAACTCTATATCTGAAAAGCATAGAACTTAAACTTGATGTTTACTTAATTTAAAATTCAAGGGGAAACCAACGCAATATGTAACCCTCACAATTTACAGAGAACGAGAACAAGGGTTTAAATTTTCCTTTTTTGTGACAGATTGTAATTGTTTCTGTGACACAGCCCTAGTTTAAATTTAGGGCTGGAATGCATGCAGCATCAGATAAACAAGCACGAAGCAACCACAGTTAAATATTTATAGTATTACCAGGATTCCTGGACTTGTTTGTATTCTGCTATAAAACTGGGGATTATATGCAAATGAAAAAGAGAAAAAAAAATTACAAGCATTTTACTCCAGTTAGTGTGAGTTTTTAAGTTGCCATTCATAGCTGGATATACTTAATTACTTAGAATCTTTCACCCTAAATGGGTAGAGCATATGCTTGGTGTTATTTACAAGCAATGCTTCCCTGCACTCATCAGTAGTTCTGAGAATTTGAAACCAGGGCTTGCTAATGAATACTGGACTTAAAGATATAACATTTTAAAGAAACCACAGTAGAAAGGGACACACAGAGTATTAGCATGTACAAGATACCCAGGTACCAAGAACTTTCATAAACATAGAAACCAGCACTATAGCTTTGATCCAAAAGGCACTCAGATCAGTGGAAATATTCCCTTTGATTTCCATGGGCTTTGGATCAGACGCTATATTGTCAGCTTCCTTTACACACTGCTGAAGTGTACAGGTTGGTATTTATAGCAACTCATCTAAAAATAAAAAGAGAGGTAGGAGAGCCTCTGGCAACTAGAAAAAGTGTCTCTATTAAAACAGCACCCACTACAGGTAATGTGCTGCCAGTATTTCTATTACAAACTCCAATTTCCAATCTATGGAACCAGCTCTTGACTGACATGTGGCCTACAACAGCGGTTCTCAACCGGGAGTCCGCGGCCGAGCCATTTCAGGGGGTCCGCAGGGTCCCCTGGCTGAAGCCTGGAGCCCAAACGGCCCCTCCAGGCAACAGCCACACAGCTGAAGCCCAGAGCTCCAGTGTCATGGCGGGGCAGCAGCCAGGAGCTGCGAGCCCCAGTGGGACAGGAGCTGGGAGCTGCAAGCCCATTGCCACGGCGGGGCTGCAGCCGGGAGCTGCAGGGCTGCAACCCCGAGCCCCGTACTAAATCCCCGAACCCCAGTGCTGCCGCGGAGCTGAAGCCTCATGCCCTGGTGCTGCTGTGGGGCTGAAGCCTCAAGCCCTGGTACTGTGTGGGAGTAGGTGGGGGTAGCAGCCGGGGGCCACGGGGAGAAATCCTGAGCCCCGGTGCTGCTGCACGGCTGAAGCCGCGGTGCCATGGGCAGAACCTGGGAGCTGTGGCTGAAACCAGAGCCCACTCACCCCCACAGGGCTAAAGCTGGGAGCCAGGGCTGAATCTATGAGACCAAGTGAGGGTGCTGAAGCTAGCCGGGGGCTGAAGCCCCGCCCCCCAGGAGGCTGAAGCCCCACCCCCGAGGCAGCTGAAGCTCAAGCCACAGCTTCCTGCGCGGAAGGTGGGGGCTCAGACTTCTGGGTCAGCCCCTGGGGTGGGGGTCACCCAGCCTGCAGGTCAGCCTTAAGGCCTTCTGGCCCAGCTCTGGCTCTGCCCTCAGAGACTTTGCATGCGATCACTCCTTGGTTTCTGCCCTTGGCCCAGTGAGTCTGACACCAGCCTTGCAAGTTAGCTAGCTCCTTTTACTGGTTGTAAAGGAGCTAGTTCAAAAGGAGCAGGACACAGGGAAAAAATTGTAAGTGTAGACAATAAATATCAGATATGGATACATTTTTAATTCGACCATCAGCTTCAAAACAACAAAATCCAGAGAGCGACGATACCAAACTTCCTTCAACAAGTTCAACCACCATAATGGCTGAAGAACATCAAGGAGGTGATGTGAGTAAGAAACAAAGCCACTATTAACCTCACAAAATTTAAGAAATATGAAGACAGCGCTTTGAATTTTGGTTTTATTTGTTCTGGAAGTGGAGCTATATCTCAACCGCGGTGTGTAATTTGTGCACAAGTATTGTCCAATGAACGTTTGAAATCCTCCAAATTACAGAGGCATTTAATTACAAAACATGACATCTATAAGAATAAGCACCATTCATTTTTTGAGCAAAAGGCCAAGGAACTGCTTGGTACTAAAGCAGTAATGAAATCCACAACTACGGCAGACAAAAAGCTTTTAAGGTCATCCTACATAGTGGTGCAGAAAATTGCAAAAGCAAAAAAATCAGATACGATTGCTGAGATTTTGATAATGCCATGTGTTATTGAAATAACAAAGGAAGTGTTTGGAGAGAAGGCCAAGGTACTGACAAAAATACTGACGTCAAATGACACTGTCAGACGACGGATCATTTCTATGTCAGAAGACATAGTTTCTCAGTGTATTGATCAGCTGCATGACAATGATTTTCCTATACAACTAGATGAATCCACAGAAATTTCAAAAATGTCCCATTTACTTGCCTATGTTCATTATGTGTGGAATAAAGAAATAAAGGAAGACTTTTTGTTTTGCAAAGAGCTCAAGACAGCAACAAAGTCTGATGACATTTCAAACTGTTAGATGATTTTATGATTTCAGCAGAAATCAGCTGGACTAATTGCACTGGGGTCTGCACTGACGGAGCCGCAGCAATGACCGGAAAACATTCTGGTATTGTGCAAAAAATAAAAGCCGTTGCACCTTGCGCTATTTGAACACACTGCTTTTTACACCGAGAAGTGCTTGCTGCAAAAGATATTGAACCAGGTCTTCACAGTGTTCTGAATACCACGGTAATGCTTGTTAATGTTATTAAATCCAGAGCAACAAATGCCAGGTGTTTTGCTGCACTTTGTGAGGAAGTGGGTGCAGAGCACCATTCCTTGCTCATGCATACAGAGGTGAGATGGCTATCTCGAGGCAGAATGCTTGCCCATATACTGAATCTCAGGGAAGAGTTATGTACTTTCTTAGTTGATAAGAAAACTGAATTTGGCAAAGTGCTGAAAGATGATGTGTGGCTGGAAAAACTGGGTTACCTCACAGACATATTCTGTGAAATGAATAAGCTGAATAAAGCTATGCAAGGTGGGAACACTAATTTTATTGCCCAGCGTGAAAGACTTGAGGCATTCAAAAGAAAACCACAACCCTGGAAAGTTCATGTATGTGGAGGCACTACTGATATGTTTGAGCTCTTACATTCTGTCATTCAGGAACGAAACATTGACTCTGACGTAATTAAACCTCAGCTAGCAGCGCTTCTGCCTGGTGTGCTTACAAAATGTAATGCTTATTTTCCCAAACTCACAACATAACAAGCTGCTACACACATGTGGACTACAAACCCCTTCAGCGAGAACATAGAAGTTAAACATCCATCTGATGTTCCATCACAATTGTTAGAAGAGCTCACTGACATTTAGTCAGACGGTTCCCTCAGAACCAGGTTCACAGAAATGCTGGTGGAAACTTTTTGGTGTGAGTGTTCTGATGAATACATCACTGTTTCTTCTGCAGCTGGGGTGACCAGACAGCAAATGTGAAAAATCAGGACAGCGGGTGGAGGGTAATAGGAGCCTCTATAAGAACAAGATCCAAAAATCAGGACTGTCTCTATAAAATCGGGACAATCTGGTCACCCTATCTGCAGCGCTGAACGTTTTGATCCCCTTTAGTACCACCTACTTATGCGAAGCTGGATTTTCAGCCATCACATCAATGAAAACAAAGTATCGAACCGAGATGACCATGACATGCGCGTGTGCTCTTCAAAGATACCCCCACGTCTTGACAGAATTGTTGATCAGCACCAACAACAAGTTTCACAGAGTAAATAAAAAATAATATTCAGTTTATTTATATATTGTCCTTTTTTATATATTTTATGTGTGTGTGTGTTTAACTGTATAACAATCCATTTAATACAGCTTTTAATCTCTGGGACATGCAGAAAAACCATTGTGGCGGCACAGGTGGGTCTTGGAGTTTTTGTATCATTGTCAGGGGGCCTGACACAGAAAAAGGTTGAGAACCCCTGGCCGACAAGATTTCAACCCAGGTGTTTAAACTCGTTTAGCTATTTTAAGTCACTGGAGTGCACAAAAAATAATTTTGTTAGGTAAGGAAGCTATTGTGTATTTTAGTAATGGTTTCACATTTCACATTGAATATTAGTAAGCTGAGTTACTGTGCATGCACAGCAGTTACAGTGTCTCCGTGCGTGGAGCAGTCTCATATGGATATATTCTATGAATTAGAGTACTACAGATTAGGTCTTCTGCCAGTGCATTATAACAATTTAAAAGAAGCCATTCTAGTCCATTGTGTCAGCAAACCACATTCTAAATCATTACCAAGTAGGTGTAGAGATCATTGAACAGAACCACTCCGAAAAGGTCTTGTACCTAGTCCCTCACAAGTAATCTAGGGGATTTTCAAGCAGTTTGGGACCATTTTTCAATTCTTTCATACAATAATGGTTGAACCCAATCTGATTCCGACCCAGAAACTCAGAGTTAAAGGTAAAGGTGAAATTCCATCCCTAATCAGTGTGGACAGCTGATTCAATTCAGATGACTGTGGATGACTGTAGATAAAGTATCATATCTGCCAACATAATGGACCAGATCTTGAGCTGGTGTAAATAAGTGTAACTCTACTGATTTCCATGGAGCAATGCCAGTCTACACCAGCTGAAGATTTAGCCCAATATATGTAGGCATCATGGGATAAGTTAAGGATGACATGTTTGTCTTGACACTAACACTTAAATATTCAAAATGTTTCGTGGGCATTTAGCTGTGTGATTCCCATTGACTTCAGTGACTAATGGGAACTGTGTTGCTAAATCCTTATACGATGCTTTGAAACAAACATCTGGCTCTTTCACGGCCTTCAGTCCAATCCAAAGGATGGGATTTTCAGGATTGGCCTAACTGCTCCTACTGAAGTCAAATGTTACTCAAACGTGATTTTGGCAGTATATTAGTAAAAATGTTTGACCCTAAATTCATTCTGAGCTACTAGAAAAGCTGACTATAATACGGAGCCTTTGGGTATGATTCTTCTTTAGCATACCCTTGTTTGACAGCAGTGGAATGTTATTAACTTAATTTAGCTACTTCTGAGTTATACCAGTGTAAATTTGAACAGAATGAGGTTCTCTAGGTGTAAATATACCAGCAAATGTTATTGTTAGAATTTTCTTTATCCCTAAATTTGACGTCTTTTATAGCCATGTAATAAATAAATGGTACATTAAAGCCTAAAATGAAAAGCATATTTTTATTCTATTTCTGTTCTGGCCTTAATCTCATTGATAGTCCATGGTTGCTAAGTCACTTTCAAAAATGAGATTTACGGCATGTCAACACTGCCCGGCAGTGGGGAGGGGGGTGAATAGCAGTGTGTACCAAAGTGCTGTGCTGTAACTCCCATGTGTGGATGCTGCAGGCAAGAAATAAAAAGTTCCATGTTTGCATTATGCAAACTAAGAATATTTTAGTTCACGCCCACAGCCTCCACATGCGGGAGTTACAGCACAACACTTTGGTGAACCTAAAAACTGCCATACTGGGTCAGATCAAAGGTCCATCTAGCCCAGTATCCTGTCTTCCGACAGTGGCCAATGCCAGGTGCCCCATAGGGAATGAATAGAACAGGTAATTAGCAAATGATTCGTCCCCTGTCACCCTTCCTTAGTCATCTCTTTTCCAAGCTGAAAAGTCCCAGTCTTATTAATCTCTCTGCATACGGAAGCTGTTCCATACCCCGAATAATTTTTGTTGCCATTTTCTGAACCTTTTCCAATTCCAATATATCTTTTTTGAGATGGGATGACCACATCTGCACGCAGTATTCAAGATGTGGGCGTACCATGGATTTATATAGAGGAAATATGATATTTTCTGTCTTATTATCTATCCCTTTCTTAATGATTCCCAACATTCTGTTTGATTTTTTGACTGCCACTGCACATTGAGTGGATGTTTTCAGAGAACTATTCACAATGACGCCAAGATCTCTCTCTTGAGTAGTAACAGCTAATTTAGACCCCATCATTTTCTATGTATAATTGGAGTTATGTTTTCCAATGTGCATTACTTTGCATTTTCCAAAATTGAATTTCATCTGCCATTTTATTGCCCAGTCATGCAGTTTTTGAGATCCTTTTGAAGCTCTTCGCAGTCTGCTTTGGACTTAACTATCTTGAGTAGTTTTGTATCAGCTGCAAATTTTGCCAACTCACTGTTTACCCCTTTTTCCAGATCATTTATGAATATGTTGAATAGGACTGGTCCCAGTACAGACCCCAGGGGGACACCACTATTTACCTCTCTTCATTCTGAAAACTGACCATTTATTCCTATCCGTTGTTTCCTATCTTTTAATCACTTACCGATCCATGAGAGGACCTTCCCTCTTATCCCGTGACAGCTTACTTTGCTTAAGAGCCTTGGTGAGGGACCTTATCAAAAGCTTTCTGAAAATCTAAGTACACTGTATCCATTGGATCCCCCTTATGCACATGCTTGTTGATCCCCTCAAAGAATTATAGTAGATTGGTGAGGCATGATTTCCCTTTACAAAAACGATGTTGACTCTTTCCCAACAAATTATGTTCATCTATGTGTCTGACAATTCCGTTCTTTACTATAGTTTCAACCAATTTTCCTGGTATGAAGTCAGACTTAGAGGCCTGTAATTGCTGGAATCACCTCTGGAGCCCTTTTTAAAAATTAGCATCACATTAGCTATCCTCCAATCATTTGGTACAGAAGCTGATTTAAATGATAGGTTACAAATGACAGTTAGTAGTTCTGCAATTTCACATTTGAGTTCCTTCAGAACTCTTGGGTGAACACCATCTGGTTCCGGTGACTTATTGTTTAATTTATCAATTTGTTCTAAAACCTCCTCTAATGAGACCTCAAATCTGCAAAAGTTCCTCAGATTTGTCACCTAAAAAGAATGGCTCAGGTTTGGAAATCTCCCTCACATCCTCAGCCATGAAGACTGATGCAAAGAATTGATTTAGTTTCTCTGCAATGGCTTTATTGTCCTTGAGTCTCCTTTAGTACCTCGATCAGCCAGTGGCCCCACCGGTTGTTTAGCAGGCTTCCTGCTTCTGATGTACTTAAATTTTTTTTTGCTATTACTTTTTGAGTCTTTGGTTCGCACTGCTATTCACACCCCCATTAGTCCAAACTGCAGGGCACTGTAGACATGCCCTTAGACTCCAAAGTCACTTAGGCACTTTTGAAAATGTTAGCCCAGACTTCATATATTTATATAAGTGATTTAAATAAAAGATGAGAGCATTAGTTATATTTAAGTACCTAAAGTAATCTAGTGATTTAGTATGCATTTCTTGCAAAGCACTAGTGCAGTTACTCTGACACAGCAATCGACTCTCCTGACCAGCATGCAGAGTAGACTGCGATGCTAAGAAATGTCACTGAAATGTCAGTGTGTACAGAAGGATATATAAAGCTATATGTGCACAAACCTACAATGATTTATACATTTTAATGTGTCAGATTTCAGACAGACTGTCAAAATCAGTGTTCCACTTGAAAGAGATTTATATGGCCTCATCAACACCACCACTTTGGGGCACCTGCCCAAGAGACCATCTCTCCCCCCGTGCTTTAGTGCCAAAGCTGAGATCTGCAAAGGCACTCAAACTGCAGCCTGGTTGGTATAAATGAGAGGGGGCTACTGTCACGGTGTTCTCCATGACTTTGGAATTCACTCACCTGCTGGTTTGAAAGAGCCTGAATCTGATATCTTCAGGGCATCTTGCAAAGCTTTTATTTTTTTTTTAAAGTTTTTAAGATACCTGTTCCACTTTATTTTAAATCATACTGCTGCATTTAAGGTATTACTTACACAATATTTTACGTTATGTCAAAGATGCCTATTGCATATAGATGGGTGTATTTTATTTATTTTTGTTTGAATTTTTATATATCTACATTCAGAAAGTTGTATGGAACTTCAGACTCATGGCTCCCACTAGGAGTAATATGGCTATCATACTGCATCACATTTTGAATATATCCTGTATTATTTGTTCATACCATTGTGAATCATAAATAAATATATAAATAGCACCTACCTGTTCTATAGTGCTTTTTATCAGTAGATCTCAAAGTGCTTTATTAAGGAGGTTGGTATCATTATCCCCACTTTACAGTGAGAGACAGAGCGGTGAAGTAACTTGCTCAGGGTCATCCAGCAAGTCAGTGGCGAAGCCAAAAATAGAATCCAGGTCTCTCCTGAGTCCCAGTCCAGTGCTCTATCCACTAAGTCACACTGTTTTACTAGACTGAGTAAATGCCATTGAAAGTGCAAAATACAGTCCCTCAGACAATATATCAGATCTCAGATTAATGCTGAACCCAATTTATGTAAAAACCCAAAAACCCAAACTTCCACCTATAATTTTGCCTTACGTGAGTCCATCCAGGCAAAAGAAGCAGGGTAAGTAGAGAAGATGAAAAGACTGCCTTGAAGGAACTACGACCCATATTTCCACCCTCATAGCTAACCTTTGAACCTAAAGAACGTCTATATGGGAGCAAATAGTCCAGCCTGAAGGGAACTCACACTCAGTCTAAAGGGAACTTTAACCTCTTTTAATGCAACCTGGTAAAACTACAGCCATAATGGAAACAGGTAACTGAAAAGAATACAGATGGTCAGAGTCGCAGGAATTTTGAGATGAGGAACAGCTAGTGGAACCCTAGATGGTGATAAACCCAAGTAAGATACAATACCCAGTGGAAATGAATTTAATTACAAATCAAGGAGAATCCATAGTAAAAGAAAGCCAACCAAGTAAACATAATATCTGAAGCTGCAAAGAATACGGTATTAACATGTTTCCACAGATTTACCTAGCCTACATTTTATAGCCAAAAAATTAAGAACTAATAGTAGGAATCCTATAAGCCATCGAAAGCCTAGGAATGGAAAGAACTAACAGAAAACAAGCAGTTGATTCATGTGTGTAGCAACACCAAGGACATAACCACTTACTATATATTTATATTAAAGAACTCTAATATCTTCTGTAAATCACATCTATATTGATTGCTCAGAACATTATACAATATTTTGCATTTCATTTGTAACAGTCCTGAAATCAAGCAAGTCAATAGAGGGCATTCAGCACACTGTATACACAAAACTTGGTGGCTACTGTTTCCATAAGGGGACAAAAGCTGCACCCAAAGGATTTTCCCTTTGATTTTACAATATCCTGGGGATCTGGGATTGATAATCCCTGAGGCTGAGCAGCCCCAAAAGCAATCAACATGGTGTACTGAAAATACTCAATGGTCCATGATCATAGACGTTTTGCAGCGAATCCAGTCTGCTCTTGTGAAAGTCAATGTCAAAACGCCAAGTCACTTCAATGATTGTAGGCTTGGGCTCAGACTAGAGAGGGATTTCTTTGTCTAGAATTACACCTCTCCTAAAAAGACAAACCATGCAATGTGAAGGGGCTTCTAAACATTTACATCATCACCAGGAGAGAACGAGCAAAACATATGGGGGTCTCACTTTAAAAGCTGTCATTGCCAGTCTAACCCACACATCTCCTGGATGTGATGTTCTGTCCCATCTAGTGGTACCGAGACCACATAGAGAGAGATGAAATGAGTCGGCTCTACAGCCTTAACTAACAGCCAGTTGGCTTTTAGCTCATGTGGTAGAGGCTCATGCACTAAGCTCCAGAGATCCCAGGTTCAATCCTGCCCTGCCGATGACCAGGGTCTGTTGGCATTACAAGTGGGGGCTTGTCTGGGATTTCAACTGGGAAGTCTCTGAAACTTAGGACGTGCTTCCTCAGGTAGGGGAAGTATGTAACCCACATACCTCCTGGGTGTGGCGCTCTGTCCTATCTAGTGGCATCAAGACCACTTAGAGAGAGATTAATGAGTCTTCTCTACAGCCATATGGCTTTTGGTTCATGCAACAGGCTCACGCACTGAGGTCCCAGGTTTGATCCCACCTGCCGACGGGATCTGTCGGTATTACACCAGGTTTAGTACAAAAATGCTTTAATGACAACTAGAAATCTTGAGCTCAGGAACCCTTATTTCACTCAGCCCCAATAATTAGAAACTAGTTACTAGTAAATTAAGCTTTTTTGTAAACATTTGCTCTATCTATATCGATCTATCTTTACTGTTAAACTGCAGAGACTGTGGGTTGATTCTTAGTGTTACATCAGAAGCATTAAAATTACCATCAGGTTTGGATGAGATCGCCACATGTTCATTAAATTAGGCAGATTAGTTGCCCCCTGAGGGCAGGAAGGAAAAAATCAGAAGAAGAATTGGAGCAACCTTGTGCCACTAAACGAGCTGGCACTAACCCAAGACTCTAGTGCTATTAGGAAACATGAAGTGTCATAGATACCAGTGGTTAATATACTGGGCAATAGTGAAAGGAGACTAGATCAGATCAGGCATGAAGAAGGATGGTGGAAGTATGGGGGTGTTAAAAAAGTGTACAGTCACTCAGCATCACACTAATTATTACAAAGAGAATTATCAGTGCAAGCAAGCAGTAAACTATACATTTGTTTTCCATCAACAATGGGAATTTTTTTTTAAATATACTCTGCGATATGAAGCTAGCAAGCAAGACTATTTTATTTATCTGAATAAATGAAATTATCTGATAAGGAATATTGGTAGGTGAAGAGATCTGTAAGTGAAACACTTATTCTAATCAATGTTTTAAGAATTTTTGCATTTGCAAAGCCTAATGTAAGAAATTAATTAAAATTCATCTGTTCAACTGTTGTAAGCAATCCATACATATGTGTTTGAAAATAGTCATACTAAGGGCACAGCTCTTACAAACACCCACTCATGTGAGTAGTCCGTACTCACACAAGTAGTTCCATTACCATTTATGGGACTTCTCATATGAGTAAAGACTATTCATGCTAGTAAGTGTCTGATGGAGCAAGACCTAAAAAATGTATTTGATTCAAACTGCATTTCTCCTTGTCTTTTTAAATAGCGGATACATTGGGGGAAGAAAACATGCTAGACAGAAGCACCCTTTTATCAGGATGTTGGGTAACAGGCAGATATTAAAAGTCATCTTTCAGAGACGTAGGAGTAATTACTTTTTCAGTGTTCTTTACTGTCAATCAAAGCTCTTATGCAAGAGGACTGTTTTCATGTCCAATCCGAACTATAAAATAGGGCTTTTTTTCCCTCCAAAGAAGAAAACCTTAATTGTGAGCAGAAACTTTTCCTCAAAAAGCTCAACATTACTCATTTGCACCTAAACTTCTAATGCAAATAACCCCAAATGTCAAAAAATGAGCAATAATAAAAACAACTACAAACGGTGGTAAAATTTACAGTCATCCAAGGTCCAGGAATATTTTATAATGGCCATATGAGATTTTATTTCTGGAAAGAAGCTTCATTGATAACGAGGTTTTAATTGTCTATCAACATGCCTTATGGTGCAATTGCTTCATTTACTTCAAGCCTGAATCTTATTACTACTTCAATTCTCCAGGCTCCCCTCCATCTTGAGGCCGGTGCTTAATTAGTTCAGCCCTGGCAATGCAAGCAAATACAGAGCATTTTCTTTCTCTCTCTGTCTATCCCTCTCCTCCTGACCAATCTAATAGACTATCGATTTTCCATCCTCAAAGAAATCAGGCTCCACTTTCACTGTTCAATCATGATATTAGCTGTCCATTAACTTGAATTCCCTGGCCTGACAGCTTGTTGACACCTCCAAGGCTTTCCAATCAGCCAATCAACACCCAGATAACAACTGCAATTATGTATCTCTTTGAGAACCTCAGACAAGGTTTTATTCTTATCCCTCCCTTCTTTTCCCCCTTCAGAAGTTTCTATTCCTATCTTCATTTTTCTTATTTAGCATTTGAATAAGGCTTTCATTTCTTAACTACTGTACTTGAAAGGAGATTATATGGGTGATTGAAAGGATGATTGTGTTATCTGCCTGCAAAGCCATAATTTTATGAAAAGCTATTTCTACACCTTTTCTGCACCTGTACTGTTTTGAAAATAAGCTGACACTAAAAACATTTGGGACTTGTCAAAGCAAATAAATTCATCAATTTCTGGAAAGTTCCTCATTAATTTCAGCTGTGCAATTTTTCTGCCATGTCAAAAATCACAGGGCTGATTATTCCATTTTTTTAAAGTAATTGAGATAACTGCAGAAGGAAAAGAACAGTAATAACTTCAGGTTTTTTTCCTCTCACTTCTTAGTCAATCCACTGCAAATAAAGGACAAGGATTCACTTTATGGGTGTCATTCTCCAAAAGAAGAATAGGTTAATTTGCATTAATTGGATTACCTTTAGAGGATATCTGTTCTGTATGTTTTTCAGTAAACAAGAAAGTCCTTTTTTTGGCGGACAAAAATCACAGGGCTGTAATAATCATCATCACTCTACAGGATGAAGGCCTGGCCATGGTGTCTTCAAGTATCTATATTCTGCTTTTAAGTAACATGTAACGACCGCTGTATGAACGAATTTAGTTTGTTATGCATGGCCATACAATTTGTTGCACCTCATTTATGTGAACACTTAAAAACACTTCATAAGCTCTGAAACAAAAGGTGTACGAAAAAGTCACTGCATTCTCCCAGGCAATCTGTGGACATGCAGTTAAAAAGTTAATTTTTTTTTTAGCGATAGGAGTTAACATAAACAATAAGCTCTCTTTCGTTTTCTCTCCTCGTTTCACAAAGAAACAAGACTCATCATATTGTCTTCTTCTAAGCCTTCTGCTTGTGAGATTTTGTGAAAGGAATAGTATTCACTCAGGTTCTACCTGCCACACTACATTTGGCTCAGATGTTCTTCAGTTGAAATTATGGCAGATACCTAATTCCAAATACATGTAGGCTTTCATTACCTGATAATGTCATGTAATGTAATCTCTTTCTGCATGCACTGTGCCATGTAGTGATGAATCTGATATTTTAAGTGATATCGTCCCTCAATGTTAAAATATATATTTTTGTGCAGACACAAACTTGGATTCTTCATAGGAAAAAAAATCCACTTGTATTAGGTTTTAGTTTCTATGAATTGGTAGCATTAGAGGTATCATTTTTTTGGTAGACTGATTTTATTTTGTGTAAATTCCATTTTAAACTAAGGACACTGTAGGTTTGTTGTTTGTTACAGCTACTAATATTGTAAATTAGAATATGAAAAGTCTTCTTAAAATTTACAGTGTTTTCTCCATATCAGCAGACCAGTTTTAATAAAGACTAAGGGAGCCTGATTAGTGCAAGTTTTTCGGACGCTGGGCGTTTGAATCTGCCCTGTGTTTGCAAACTTTGCTGAATTAGTGTCCAATCTGCACCCCCTGCAAAAGAGAGAATGAATGCAAAAGTGGTCTCATTGGGCTCTATCCAGCTATGGAGTAAAGGGACACAACTTCCACTGACTTCAATATGAGCTATGCTGGTTTATTCATGGGAAGAATTTAGCCCATTAAACGTATATAGCATATCCTTATCACTAATTATATTGAAATGGACTTGTATAATATATTAAACATTGCATGTAGCCATCACTTTTCTAAGGGTAACTGAATCTGTATGTTCCCCTTTGTGGCTCCTCAAAGGCACCTGCTTAAAGGTTTCCAGCTCCCAGCATCACCACTCCTGGGTAGAGACACGTGTCTCACTCCCTTCTGACCAACAGTTTTAAGGCCGCACAGCTCCCTGAACTTTACTCTGATATCCCCAGCAAGCCAGTTTGCCTAAAAGGCTATTTAGGTGCTTTGCTTTCTCTCCAAGGACTACGACCAACATATTGCCAGCAATTAAAAGCTACGCCACAGCACCTTCTAAGAAAGCACATTTATTCTTAAGGTAAAAGCATTACAGAGAAAGCATATAAAAACAATACAAAACTTACACAGATGCTAAAAAAATTACCAGTGGTCACCCCGAGCTCCAAGACTGGGCTATGATAGATGTCAGTCCTTCAAACCGCACAACTAGGTTTTCCCTGCAGTTACATGTTCATATCAGTCTTTAGATCAATAACCAAAACGAAGGCCCCAAGTCAGTTTACAATCATGCTATTCAGCCCAATGTTTCTTTGCCTGCTGGTCTCTGGAGAATCCAGTTTAAATCAGAATATGCAAGCCTCCCAACAAGGGGTATCTCTCTAAATTTATAACCTGAGTGGTTTGCCTTAATCATCCCCTAATGTTTTCATCACTTTCTGGAGGAGCTTTGGTAGCCCTCCCGCCTTGGAGTGCATACAATCCTTGTCCTACATTGATACATAAACCACTCAGACACTTAATACAACATGGTGTCCCAAATATATTGTAGGAAGTTGCCCTAGTTGTCACAGTAGTATCATTGGAATTCTACAACAAAGAAAATGTTTCATCATTTCCTATATAGGTGCTGCTTCATTTGGAAGGGAGCTAGAGTTTTAGAGCACTTTCATTCATTAATGATACCGCTAACAGGTATGAAATATGGTATCTTCCCCCATTGAACATATTCAAAAAACTTATTTCAGAGAGCTGTCGAGGGAGGTTTCTATACTGACTGTGTCATGCAATTCTTATGTAACTTTTCTACAGATGCATTAGGTCAGCCAACCCAACAGCCTCCATACTGGCTGATTATTGCCCTTAGTGCAGAAAATGTGTTTGATCAATCCATATGTAATTCTTTGTTGTGTGAAGGGGGCAGCCAGGCACATAGCACATCCAAGTAAGTGGTGTCATGCTTCGGTGGAAGGACTGCAGAGGAATTACAACCGAGTTAATACGGTGGTCTATGGCTCTAAGGCAGAAATCAGATGAAAATGCTAGTGATCAATCACGGACAGAAGGGAGAGAGTTATGTGCCCACAAAAGACAGCATTAATCATCAGTGTCAATCCCGAACTAAAGATGCATATTATTGTTTTATCTGTAGCCACCATTTAAAATAATGCTGTACTTTAAAACTCAAACAGGTTTTGACCTCAAAACCACTGGTAACTTAGGAGCTTATTTTGCAAACACTTACTCCTATGTGTAACCTTCCATTCCTTCCTTTCCCTGCCAGCCCAGCTGCCTCTTTCTAACTGAACTCCCTTTCCTCCCTAGACATGTCCCCACACCAAGATGTCTCTGTCTGTCTGTCTGTCTCTCTCTTCTAGGAACTCTAAAGTGTCACTGTTACTTACAAAGCTGAATTGGGAGCTATAAACCAACTATCAGAATGATCCCAATGGTTTATTAGGCACTGCATAGGACTGCGTGTGGGCTGTTTCGAACTGAACTTGTTTGAACTGGGAGCTGGTTTAGGACTCCAAAGTCAGCCTGTTAAAATAGATGTATTAGTTTCAAGTTTCCAACCACCTGCAAGAGAAGAGAGGGCGCAGTGGAGGAGCTTGGAGAAAGGGGCTGATGGGGGGAGTGTTATATCAGGCTTGGGATTCCCTTCTTACTTAAGATGTAATCATTTAAAAATAATAATACCTGGCTCTTATATAGCATTTTTCATAAGCAGATCTCAAAATGCTTTACAAAGGTGGTCAGGAGCATTATCCCCATTTGACAGATGGGGAAACAGACACAGAGAAGGGAAGTGACTTTCCCAAGGTCACTTAGCAAGCCTATGACAGAGACCCAGGTCCCCTGAGTCCCAGTCCAGTGTTCTATATACTAGAAAATAGGTGGAGAGATAACTACGACTATGACAAAATCTTCTTTCATCCCCCATCGGATTACCTCCCAAATCCTTAGATATAATGGGCTCAGGGAATTGTATTCCTTTTCTGGTGATGAGGTCCTAATTTTGCATGGCTGTGACATCTAGAAGGCCCAACCAATCAATTAGATTGTGGCTTTTGATAATCAGTGTCTAATCCTTCCTTGGTAAGCCACTGAGCTAGCACTCTGGTCTTTTAGTCCAAGGGCACCATATGATATGTTGGATTTTGTTTCACTTTTTGACATTTCTCAGGTGGTTTTTGTGTGTGTGAGGGGAACATAAAGGGTAGTTAGAGGAGTTATTTTGCAATAATGAACTGAAGACCAGGTAATACCTGCATTCTTACCCCAATACTGCCACTGAGTCATTGTCTGACCTTGGACAAGTCACATAAGGCCATATTTTGCTCTCACTTTAATTTACATCCTTGCAACTCCATTGAAACAAATAGGGCTATGTGTGTGTAAGTGAGCAGAGTTTGCCCCTTAATCACAGTGCGTCGTAGTTTCCTCATCTGATTAGAAGTAGGTAATTTTACTTACTTCACAGGTGTCTTGCAGAGACTGACTCATGCATATATCAAGTATTGTTGGTATTATTTTTCCCATGAACATATCTAACATACTGTAGTTTTACATTCATCCACCTAAGTAAAAAAGTCATGATACTGATATAGTACTGTGCAAAAATGTGGCCCCAATGTCCATTGTTACAGGAGTGAAGAATATATTTATGCAGAGCCTGATTCTACAACCTTTATTCAGGTTGAGTAGTGCTTACTTACTCGAGTAGGCCTATCACAGTCAACAAGACCACTTGAATAAGGAGATACCATCACATGAGTAAAGATTTAAGAATTGAGCCCAAGGAGAAGTCTTTACTAAAAGAAGCAAAAGTGTAATTAATATTCTGTTCTCATTTAGCCATTCAAAAACTATAGGGAGGGACCTTTTCTGCATAATACATTCCATTTCTAAATACTTGCACATGGCTCTTTTTCATCTGCTGAATTTACCGTGGGGAAAAATTGCTGGATATCTTCTGATAAAAATTGCATCTCTTATCTTCAGTCTCTATCTCTTTCAACTGCAAGCTTTTTCATCTACTCCCTTTGGAACTACTTCTTTAGACCTCTAATTAGTTGGTATAGCCTTGACCACTCATGGCCAGACTCAGTTTATTATTCTTAACTCTAAGACATCCACATATGCACTTGATCCATTACCTACAAAACACCTTCATAACGTTTCCTGAGAATATGCTTCAGTAATTTCAAGATTAATTTGTCTTTTATGTCATGCTCTGTTCCAGCTGCTCTTAAACCTGCTCTCATTGTATCTTTGCAAAAGAAGCTAATGTCACCCCTTGATGAACCTGCAAATTATTGTCCTATAACTCACCTTCCCTTCTTTTCAAAAGTATTAGGAAAAAAATGGAACCTAGAAACTAGCTGGCTAACTCTCACTTATTTGTAACAGGCCATTTCCCACATCTCAATGCACATTTCTGAATTAACATCGCTACAGGTTACAATCAGAACTTGGTGATGTGACTTACCTACTGAATATTTCATGTGCTTTTGACACTATTTATCATGATATTTGAATGAATTGCTTTCAGTATTATGGCATTAGCTCTAAGACTAGCCAATAGGTCTATCCTTACTTATTGAATGTATTCAGATAGTTTTTTTATATTAAAATAGGTAGAAGATATCCTTTAAATTCTAGTATTGTCCAGGGCTGAGAGCTTGGGACCACTTCTTAATGTCTACTTGCTACCCTTGGGCAGCATTACTGTGTAGAGCACTTAGATATGAATTTTCATCTCTATGCAGATAAGTCTGATTTATGGCAGTAGTAATGATATTGCTCAGTGATTCCTATTTTTCAAAATTGCTTTCAGGCTATGTAAAATTGGATAAGCAATAATTTTCTTTGAGTCCCAATGACAGCAAAAATCAGTATAGTATTGTAACATCACCTATTCTTTTACAAAAAGACAGTAAGGGTCAGATTTACTAAAGAGCTCATCTCCTCTTGAGGCACAAAAAGAAATGGGCAGATTTTGCAAAAAGAGCTCAACACATTGAAAATCATCCCATGAGTGCCACAATGGGAGATACAGGGTGCTGATCATTCTTGCAAATCTCGCTGTTGTATGGATGCCAAAAAAGAAACGGAGCTCTTTTGAAAATCTTTTCCTCTCTATTTTGCTCAGTACTTAAGAATATAATATATGGAGATATGCCTATCCCATAGAACTGGAAGGACCTTGAAAGGTCATTGAGTCCAGTCCCCTGCCTTCACTAGCAGGACCAAGTACTGTTCCCTGACAGATTTTTGCCCCAGATCCCTAAATGGCCCCCTCAAGTATTGAACTCACAAGCCTGGGTTTACCAGGCCAATGCTCAAACCACTGAGCTTTCCCTCCCCCTAAGAATCTTGCTTTGATAATGTAATGAGCTTGTAGTCACATACAAACATAAGGCATGGGTCTTCAGGTGATGAAGGTGGGACCATCACCACCAAAATCCACAAGCTTTTTCTACTAATACTGTCTGAGCTAAAGGAGTAAATGTTAGTTAGCTGTAAAACAACAGGTTGTCATCCTTGATACACACCAGCTACTGGAAGGAGACAATCACACAAATCATGTCCCAAATTTGGTTTTCAATAGGACCAAAACCAAACCCTTATTTTAAAATAGCGAATTCAGTCTTGGGTTGAATGCTTTTTATTTATGTGTTTGTTTATTCTTAATAAAGAATTACATGATAGAGGATGTATACATTGCACAAACGGTATCTCCCGTAGACTACAATCTTGTTTTATGCAACCCTCAGTTACCCCATTTTCTATAACAGGATCACATTCCCCACCTGCACCTCTATTAATTACACTGAAAGTGCCTTCATGGTTTAAAATTTTCTCTTAGGTTCAGATAATTAAGGTTGTGCTATACACGTTACGTATCACCGCTAGACTACACAATTCTCCTAAGGTTCAGATCACCCTTCCTGTGGCCAAACCAATGGCAGATGGCTTAGGCAGCAAGGAGAGGACAACAACATGAGATTCCCCTCATGGAATTTCCCCTGTCTAGTCCCTTCTTGTGGGAGCAGCTGAAAGGGGGACTCCCAACTCCACAGGTCTCACATACATATAGGAATAGAGATGGGAGCCCACTTCGGTGCAGCTACACTGGGCGGCTGTTGCTGTTCCACGGGCCTTCCTCTCGTTTGACATTCTGGATTCTGCAAGACAAGTGCTGTCACCGGGTCACCTTGCTGAGCAGCAGCCACAAAGGGCTGGTCTACACTGCGGGGGGGAGGGGGAGTCGATGTAAGGGTACCCGAGTAACGTAGCTGAAGTCGACGTACCTCGCTCGGCTTACCTCGCCGTGTGGACCCTGCAAAGTCGAAGGCTGCTGCTCCCCCGTCGACTTCGCTTCCTCCTCGCGTCGGGGTGGATTACCGGAGTCGACGGGAGCGCGTTCTGGGATCGATTTATCGCGTCTATAGATTAGACGCGATAAACTGATCCCCAAAAGATCGATTGCTACCTGCCGAATCGGGCGGGTAGTGTAGACAAGCCCAAAGAGGGCAAAGAGGGAGGAGGTGTAGCTCGGAGCTCTATTACCTCTGGCCTGGATTTCTGCCCAAAAACGTGGGAGCAGAGGATGGTGCTGCAGTCAGCAGCTCCTCTTTTCTACTGCCACTGGCCCCCAAAATCCATGAAGCAGCCACACAGGGAGGGGGTGGGAGAATTGGTACCGCAAAGGTGTCACTTCCAGTCTTTCATGCCGAAAGTGAGAGATCTGCATGCACGGGTCCCTCCACGTGCAGCTCTTCTGATGTAGCCCTATTTCATTCACTCCTTGCTCATTACCCAGCTTTTACCATGTCCGTTCCAGCTTGATATGCATTTCAGGGGCTTACAGTCCCTTACTCCAGAGAAACAGCAGTCATTCTAGCATAGGTGCTGGAACTAAAGGTGCTGCCACACCCCCTGGCTTGAAGCGGCTTCCATCATATACAGGGTTGACAGTTTGGTTCAATGGCTTTCAGCACTGCCCCCCCGCCCCCACCAATGCAAATTGTTTCAGCACCCCTGCACTCCAGTTATTCCTTTTCTTGTGAGTTCTACTTATACAGAGCGTGGGTTTTTATAATATGCATATTACTGGCGATAATATAGCTGAATATACATCTCTGTATTTTTTCTTTGATTTCATGTTGTAACTGATGTACCCTCTTCTGAATACAAGACTTACCATTGTTGGCAGTATGCTGTTCAACTAATGAAAATTAAGTACCGAAGAAAATCTTTTCATTCAGAACCTCTAGTGTGACAACCAGGTTATCATGCTTCTCACAGGAAAATGTAAATTGTTCCTCATACTGGAGAAGGGTTTTCTTGGACTAGAGGAAGGAATTATTGTAACTGCCTGGATCATTCCCAGCACTGATCATTGTTACAAATGTTGCAGTTATTTGATGGCTTAATTTAGGTACTTATACGACCCCTCTTACTGTAGTGTCTGAGCATCTCACTATATTTAACATTTATCTTCACAAAACACTTGTGTGATAAGGAAGTACCCTACTAATCTACTATCCCCATTATACAGATAGGAAAATGAGGTACAGAGAGGCTAAATGACTTGCTCTATATCACACAGGAAGTCTATGATGTAACAAGGACTTGAATGCAGGTCTCCCAAGTCGTGTGCTAGTGCCTTAATCACTGCACCATTCTTCATCTCTGGCCACTGGGAAATGAATCAGTGGTTTTATTCCACTTCCTGCTAAGCAGGAAATAAATCACCAACATTATCACCTTTACTGGCAGTCTCAGTAGGAAAGCCCAATAACTGAAATGTTACGGCGATAACTCATGCCTAGAACTGGCCCCTTCAGCTCAAGATTAAAAATACATTCTTAGGAAAATGGAGGGAAGCTTTTAGTATTGCTAAGCATGATGCCTTATTTCACAGTTAAACAGGGATTTTTTTTTCATAATACTAAATTCTCAGATAAAATTAGTTGCTTTATAATAGAGCCAGATGAGGTATGAGAAAAAAAAGAAAATAAATTAAATCAACATTTTATTGCAATAGAAAATGTAAGAGTTATTTAAGATAATGTTTACCAGCCAACATTTTGGAGCGTTTATGTATTACAATAATTGGTGTGATTAATCCTGATAAATAGATTGACTAGGATTTCAGATAATCTACCTAAAGGTAGTTATCTGATGAGTGTTAGAGGCTAGAAAATGGTGAAAATCACATTTTCCATAAAGTTTCTATATTAGGCCTTTCAATGTGAACTGAAAGAAAAGCTCCAGAAGACTTTGTATGAAATCTTCGTATTAGTGGACTGGAAAATGGGTTTTCTTCACTGGGAATACTGACAGATCTGTCTCTAGCCTAAGATCAGCATCAACCATTTGAAGTAGGAGATCCCACAAGAGAATGATTTTGCAAGTTGTAAACCAGCTACAATGTGCATACAGAATTGTATTAGAAATGGTTAATAAATATTATGTCTTCATATCCACCTCTTTGCCACAGCAGAATTGTTCCCTATAGTGTAGCTTGAAAGGTTTGTCCAGTTTAGTTGTAAATAATTCAATCAATGAAGCTTCTACCACTAACCAGGTTTATGCCATGGCATAAAAGAAACATACAAATCTAGGCTGGAAGGTACCTTCAGGGCTCATTTAGTCTATCCCCCCACACTGAGGCAGGATTAAGTATATCTGGAACATCCCTCACAGCCGTTTGTCTACCCGGTTCTTAAAAATCTCAAGTGACAGGGATTCCACAATCTCCCTAGGTAATCTGTTCCAGTGTTTAACTATCCTTATCATTAGAAAGCTTTTCCTAATATCTAACCTAAATCTCCAAAGCTGCAAACTAAGCAAATTACTTCTTGTCCTACCCTTGGTGGACGTGGTGAACAATTGATCACCATCCTCTTTATAACCACCTTTTACATATTTGAAGACTGTTATGTCCTTGCCTTTCTCCCTCTCCCAGTCTTCTCTTCTCTAGATTAAACATGCTCAAATCTATCAACCTTTCCTCATAGGTCATAATAATAGGTCACTGTCCCAATATTCAACCTAAATTTCTTTTGCTAAGTTACATCCTATTACGGCTAGCTATTTGCACTTGGGCCACTCTAAATCCTCTCTCTATTTGGTGCTTGCAGTCTTTTAGTAGTTTAAGACAGGTATATTATTCCCCTATATATATTTAGGGCCTGATTCTTCTTTCCCTCAGAATAGTATCACTCAGTGGTAACTCCAATGAGGTCAACAGAGTTCTGCTGATCTAAAACAGGTATAAATGAGAGAAATATCAGGCCCATTTTTTGGATTATGTTAATAGAAAAGCCTATTTATTCTCAGATGTGAGTCAAACTACATAGTCTCCTTCCAAACGATTCCCCTCAGTGAAGGAGTACATCAAAGATCGGTGATTATGTCTCACTTTTATGTTCCTACAAGCTGTACATTCAGTATCAGAAAATCACTTTCCTTTACTATGATTCTAACCAGACCTGAAAGGTTTTGTGCACACAGAATGTATTTGCCAAGTTAGACATGGAAACAGATGCAGAAAGCAAGTGATCTACAGAAACATGAATCCTACTATTGAATTCCTTCTAGATCTAATTCTATAAATACATAAAATCTAATCTATTCATTGAATAAAATCTCATTCAGACCATTTACATGGTAAGAGGCAGATCATCAGCTGGTATAAACTGACATAGCTGAAATAATCTGAGGATCTGACCACATACATTTATAGAGAGAAGGTCATTTCTTCAATGCTTTTCTTTAAAAGTTAGAGAAACCCCCTGAAGAAATTAAATGCACAAAAAATGATGTGGATGCAATTTCAGGGTTGGACAACATACATTAAAGTAATTCAGAAAATGACAAAGTTAAGATTCATAGAGCAACAATTAGTTGCCTATTCTGCACAGTGTATATTACTTATACTTTGCATTTAATAACATAAAACATATGGCTTGATTGTTTCTTTAATGCACAGACCTGTGCTGAGTGCAGAGCAGTGGTGCATTGCCCCAGTCATTCTGTAAGAGTGGCCTTTGAAAATTCTACTTGCCCAAGGAAAGGAATATTTGAATGATGGATGAGTAAAATATAATTCATCTTTTCATTATTGTCAAACATCATGGTAGATTTTTCGCTGGAAAATTTATGCCACTTGAAAAAGAATCACGAGCCTTAAATTATATTTTAACATTTCATCACATTAAACTACACTGGTCTGACATAAAATAAGGCTGCCATTATAATCAGCACAATTCCTCACAACAGAGGAAGACAAAGAGTTCATTATATTCTGCTTAAAATACAGAAATAGCATTTTTTTTAAAATGACAGAGAATGTCTTGGAGACAGAAACCTTAGAAGGTCCTCTGAATAAGCATGTGGAAAAACATTCCAAGTAAATGTTTCTAAAGACAGGTTATTTATTTATTACACGAGATTCAACTTTTTGCATTATTGCCTAATGAATGATGGTCATGCTCTTATTTTTGAAACTGAACAAATTTATATTAAAAATATAGAAAGCCCAGTATACACTGAGGTTCGATCTATTGACTATGTCAGTAATAGCAGCTTTTTCATTTCCCTCCTTGTAATAGAAGTCATTGTTTGCATTCAGAATGGATTCTCAGCCTTTATTAATCTCAGTGCAAAGCCTGTTCTGGGCTTTGAAAGCTACTGATTTTTTTTTTTAAAGAGACAGTATTCCTTTTCTATGGCCTGTTTAAGATTTATTTCAAATCTCTCATAAAGGGAGCCTCAAATTACAGGACAACTTAACCAACACTTAGTGATCAGTGATGTTTTTAAAGTTCCTGAATTAAAAGTCTTATAGACTCATAGACTTTAAGGTCAGAAGGGACCATTACGATCATCTAGTCTGACCTCCTGCACAATGCAGGCCTCAGAATCTCACCCACCGACTCCTGCAATAATCCTCTCACCTATGTCTCAGCTATTGAAGTCCTCAAATCATGGTTTAACAATTAATTGACCTTTGACTAAGATCATGTTATCCCATCAAACCATCCCCTCCATAAACTTATCTAGCTTAAAAGGCTTGAGAACAAATTATATTTTTTTCAGTACACAAAGACGTGTTTCTTTGCAGCTTGACAACCCTGTTGCATTAGATTCATCCCATTAATATCAAAATAAAGCTGTGTGATAGATATTTAGGGTGAGATTCTCACCACTCTTGCCGGATGAGCTAGAGAGAGAGGGCACAAGGAACAGGCTCCCTACACTTGCACAGGTAACAGTCATCTTGGTAGCTGTGTCCCAGGGTGGAAATCCTGGCATCCAGGCCTGTCCTAGATCAAATAGTGCCCCAGGTGAGGAGCGTCTTCGCCCCTCCCCCCTTTATATACACACGCGAGGGCATGGCTGACACCATTCTAGGAGGTTTGAGGAAAATGTAGTTCTCAAAGTCTGGAGGTCCCACGAGATTCTAGAACGGTCCAGAACATGATAGGAGTTTAATGAAAAATGAATCCACATATAGAATACCTGAAACATTTTACTTCAAACATTCTATTTTCCCTATGTTCCCTAACAGAAACAGCACCCTGAGCCTGGCACCTCCCAAGCCTGGCACCTCAGGTGGTTGTCTGGGTCGCCTGTCCCTAAATCCGGCCCTGCCTGGCCCTGATGAAGTCAATGGGAGTTTTACCATTAGTTTCAATGGAGTTAGCTTTTCATCCCATGAGTGCAAGGTAGGGAGTGTCTAAGCCAAGAGAAGTGCTAGACATCCCAAAGAGCCCTATTTAGGGTGACCAGATGTCCCGATTTTATAGAGACAGTCCCGATTTTGGGGTCTTTTTCTTCTATAGGCTCCCATTACCCCCCACCCCCTGTCCGATTTTTCACGCTTTCTGTCTGATCACCTGAGCCCTATTCCATTCCCAGGGGCTGGCACTGGGGGAAGTGCAGGTGGACCTTTTAAAGGTATAGTAGTTGGTTGTATTTTGTGTGCATGTGTTCTCTGAAGACAGAATGCCAGGGGTGTGGTATCCCTTTGCACCTCACCTTAACAGAGCTGAGATTTCAATAACTACAATCTGGTCCTTTGGATGAAAGAGTATTTTATTACACGCACACACAGTAACCCTTTTTACTTATTCATATTTTGCAATAATAATTTTTCCTCCTGTTATATTAATTGATGTTAATCATCTATAGCATTGTCCAGTGGTTACAGCTGCGAACTGGGAGTCAGGAGATCAGGGTTCTACAATCACCTCAGGCACTGATTCGCCGTTATTTAGCCCCTCTATGTGAAACCTCTATAATGCACTTTGCATGAAAGACGCTGTGAAGGTATTAACAAGCGGTAGAAATGATCATATTTTACCGCAATACAACATTTTTATATAGCATGTGATTCTTAGATTCAAAGCCCTTAATTATCACACCGAATGGCAAGAACACTGAAAACGAAAGCAGGTATTTCATTGCTTTTGTGGCAATTCTTGATAGTTCGAGTTACTTAAATTTGGCAGAGCTATACTTTATTTCATGCTGTCTTCGGAGCACAAGAAATGATAAAGGAATTTTGTACCCTCTTGTAAGGCAGCAGAAATTTATGGAGAGACGCAGCAGCTTTGTAGCTTTAAATTCTAATAGCACCACTAGGGTTATCATCTTGTTCTTACTGCTCTGGATATAAAACCACTCTACGGAAACAAGGACTCATTGCTGAAACTCTCTGAATCCTTGTAAAGCCTTAATAGTTTGTTGACTGAAAGTTAACACCAACACTCAAGATTTTACTTGGCATTTTTAGATTAATTGAGCTTTGCCGGAAACAAAACTTTAGCAACAATGCTAGAGGAGATTCAAATCTTTTAAGAAACACACATCAAGTAAAGTAAAAAATTGATATAACCAAAGAGCTGAAAAAAAGCAGCTCTGGCTCTTGATTTACAAGTAGAACTTGACAAACTGATAAGCATTTATAATAAGATTTGTATTTTCTCAAGGTTGATTTGGAAGTTTCTAACTATGAAGGTAATTTCAAAATGAAATCACAAGGCTCTGCATTTAAAGCAGGTACATGGAAAGTTGCTATTGTGTCTTGATGGAAAGCTGGCTAATGCAAAGGACTCTCTGTAGGGCAAATTGACAAGGCCTCATTACACTTTGCCAAATCATTTAAAACCTCTCTAATACAAGCTACCAATATAATATTAAGAAGGGAACTTCCACATCAGTGAGTTTAGTTGCCATTACTTTGGATGTGTATAATGCTGACAGAGCCAGTATATATCTAGGAATACATTTTAGTTAGTTCTGATCTCTTTACTGCATAGAAATTGCCCTGCCTTCTTTTTCTATCTTTAATGCTGATGTGCAGGAGATCATTATACACAATTTATTACAGGCATGGTATTTTTATAGATTTTATCTAGAATGCTATATAAATATCTAAAACATTGCTGCAGTTCATGGCCTAGTGTCGTTTGCACATTTTGCAAGTATTAGGACACAACTCCAAACAGGATTAAAAAAAAAAAAAAAGAATGTCAAAATGCCAGTAAAAAGAAATCCACAAGACTGTAGACTTCCTTAAGTACCACTGACAATTCAGACCCCCAAGAAAGAATTGTCCTTCCGGTTGGAATTTTGAAAGGATCAAAAGGAAGCTAGATGTCTTGCTTTGCTGTTTGAAAGAAAATGTACTTTTTGCTTGGTTCATGATCTGTGAAGATAAATGGAGTTTTGTTTGCATGTGAACGGCAGGATCAGACTTTAAATAAAATTGTTCAGTGGACTTTAAGTATATTTTATCTTTCTGTTAAAAGAGGGTTATAAATGAAAAAGGAGCCCTTACAGTGCCACAGCATATAGATTAAGGGCCTAATCATTTATGACCTTTGGTCATTTAACATGCAGAACTGCCACTGAAGTCAATGAGAAGTTTGTGTGCCAAAGGATTTTAAGACTGGATAAATTCTGGATAGATTTGACAATCCAAGTGGTTGAAGTATCGTACAATGCATTAAATTCCATGCATGACTGAATTACAGGAGGCGGCTAGTTTAACTGCAGTCTAAGATGTTGGAAAGAGTAAGATTAGGGGAAGATTTTAGTGCATTGTCACCAGTAGCATATGTCAGCAGATACTGATGGGGTGACATTCTAATATTTTTATTTAGGCCATGATAATTCTTTTAATGCTATTTTATGACTGACTAGTGGAGAGAAATAAGAGTTTTCTGTCTTTGATGCTGTAGTTTTCATGTGTCTTTTGCTTTCAATAGCATAATTACTGAGAAAATTGTACTTGTGTTGTCATTGCATTGACAGTGTCAGGGGTGCTGGAACAATTTGTATAGTGGGCGTGCTCAGAACCATTGAACCAAAACTATAAAGCCTGTATATGATGGAAACCACTTCAAGCCAAGGGGTGCTACTGCATCCCCAGGACCACTAGTTCCAGCTCCTATGGACAGTGCTCAACAACTACGTAATACACACAATTGGGAATTGCAACGTTTTGTAGTTCGCTACTTGTTTTGTAACTTAATAAACTCCCACATCTCAGCTTTACATTTCTGTGGTTCACGGGGCAAAGTCAAGGTAGCAATGAATCAGTTCTAATAAAAATGCATAATCCTGGCATTAATGTGCTCTTTATACATATTGATAAAGAACTCAGTAAAAAATCATTTCTCCACGTATATTCCTGAATCTTGTTATCTCCGTGTGATTAACTGCATAACAAACATAAGGGAAGACATTTCATAAATTCAAAGCACACTGGGTCAACTTGTCTGAGCAAGCTCTTCACAAGATTCCAATGAAGATTGGTAGCTTTATGAAAATAATGCTTGACTGCAATGCCTTCTATAAACATTAATGCTCAATTTTTGGTATTGAATTGTTCTTTATATTAGGGCATTGTTCTTCATACTATGTTTAAGATGATGACCATTTCTCATTACATTCTCACAATTCCCACAAACGTCAAGGTTGTTTCCTGAGTGTATCAATGGGGGAGAGCTGAGTATAAAAGAACATTTAATACATTAACATACTATTTATATGCATAGTGCAATGGAAGCACATAGTGCTTCTCTTCCTACATGGATTCCATGAGCCTAGAAACTTCTAATCTAAGTTGAGAGGAGATCAAACAGAAGGAGAGAGCAACCATCGAAATTGTAGGAGAAGGGATGGACGAGAAAGAGGACAACATAATGATAGGCTCATCTGAGAGGTTAATGCTTTCTAGGCACACACAACAAAGCTGTTTTTTCCCCTCCTCATCTATATTTTGTTCCTTTTTAAATTTATAACTTTGGATACAGCATAAGCAGCAATGGCTTTACTATATTAAAATTGTTCTGAAATTGCCTACAATGTGCCTTTGACTACAATGACACTCTCGTGTTATACCTAGATAGGGTAGAAAATTAAAGACAAAGTAATTTATTTCAGTATATCACAATTTATTACAACACATTGCAATGCCTAGACAACATTTATGGAGCCAGATCCTCAAGTGCTGTAAAACAGAATACATCTATTATAGTCAATGCGGTCAGGCTAGCTGCTAGACCAATGCAGCTAGACCAGCTCTGAGAGTCTGGTCCATAAACTCTTGTGTGCTGAACCGGCATATAAAGCGCAGCTAAAAAGGTCCTTCTAGCACCTCCTCTACATGGCATTTTCTGCTGTATTCATTAGTAATTGTATTTGCCCTAGATGTTTTACAGTTCCACTTACCAGAATCCTTCATGCCACCAAGCAGGATCCAGCACCTGTCACCTACCAGGGTTTAAATCACAGGAGGTATATATAGTCAGGTTCCACCCCCTTTCTCTAATTATTTTAAAAGCAAACTAACAACACAGGAGATTTGTAAGTTTTTACGGCACAGCAAGAATTATGTAAGAAAGGAAGAAAGTTGGTTGGAGGAAGAGGAGGCATTTTGACACAATTACTTGAGTGTAATTTCCCCTCATTTATAGTCCTCCTTTTCTTCCATTCTAGAAATTCTATACAGCAATTGGACATGGTGAGCAGCATGAACAAAACCAAGGTGGCTTTACCTAAAGTGGTAACCTGTAGAAATCCATGACCAAGGTCAACATTGGAGGAGGATAGATTTCGCCAATAAGGAATAATAAAGAGGGAGGACGGGCCCGCAGAACAACCTTACATATATATAACTGTCATCAGCTACCTAAAAAGGATGGCAATAACTCTAGCAGAGAGAATCTGAGAACAGGCTTGAAGAAGGATGCCTGTTTTGACTGTGTAGCGTATTAATACAATCATCATTCTATCTAGCAATCCCTTCCTTAGAAACTCTTCTGCTGTTGTTTTGACCTTGGAAATACATGATAAACATAGATTCTTAGGCTTCCAGAAAGGCTTTGTCTATGCTAAATAAAATTTGATAGCTTTCTTTACAACTAAACTATCAAGTTCCTGAGTCAGAGAAAACACAGGATGATTTATATGAAACTTCAAATTTTAGGGATAAAATCCAGAGATAATCTGAGAAAACAACTTTGTCTGGAAACAGGCAGATAAGGAGAATGAGCAGATAACAACTGAACTTAACTCCTCCCTTGCTCCTAGCAGAGATATAAACAGCTAAAAAACAGGACTCTTCGAAAGCAAATAAGAAATACTGATCTCCAAGTAGCTCAAACGGCACTTAACATACACATCAATGGTGGAGACAAAAGCCATTTTTTTTCTACTGGATTCTGTGTAGAAGAAATTGTATCTGTTTGCTAAGACTGCTGAGCCTAAGATCCTTATTGAGCTCAAGAAAGACGAGAGATCTTTTTGAGAGCAATTTGTAACAAAAAGTGCTGCAAACAGAGAGTAAGTGACTTAGATGGAAGGTGGAGAAAACCTCCCTCACACTCGTTTACTCTCCAAGACATCGGGCCAATAGGGGCACATCCCTTGGCCCACACCGCTTCCCGCAGCCCCCATTGGCCTGGAACGGCAAACCACGGTCAGTGGGAGCTGCGATCGGCTGAACCTGCAGACACTGCAGGTAAACAAACCGTCCCGGCCCACCTGCGGATTTCCCTGACGGGCCGCATGCCAAAGGTTGCCTATCCCTGTACTAACTATTCTGCAACCATCTGGCCCGAACTTCAGAGGTGGGGAACATCCTATTTTTCAAAAGAAGTCACTGGGTTCTCATACCACTGAAAATCAGATCTGTCGCTATAAGTACAAAAATACAGGATAGAACCAAATTCTCTAGAACAGTACTCTGCTGTGCTTTGCTGGTGTTGACAGTAGGACTAGAAGGGAAGGCAGCAAGAGAGGAGTGTGAAATGTACTGCTTAATAATTGCTGAGAGTAAGCAGTGCTGCTGAACTGAAGGTCAAAGATAGGAAATGCTTTTACAAACTATGCCCTTTTCTCAGAAAGCTAGTAACCGTTGCGGGAGAAACATGTTCATTAATGTTCTTTTTCTTCTAGATAACCAACCTCAGGATTGTGTTTCTCTCTCTCTTTTTCCTCTACTGGGGAAAAAACTGTTAGTAGGAAAATGCAGAGCTCAAAACAGGAATGGGGCTCTCGCAATTTTTCCAGGATGAAGGTTGGTGGGACTCTGTCAAGGCTGTCCACTGAGGTCAATGGAACTATACTAATTTACACCAAGTCAGGCCCAGCATCTGAATGGTGAGCCAGGTCTCAGAGCATAGGCCTTTAGTAAATCCAGTATGAGTAGTCAAGCAACTCTGTTGACCACTATGATATGAGAGAGTTAAAATGGATTTAAAGAAATGTGACCCTGTTTACGTGGCACAAAGCAGCCATAGTGAACCAGTGAATCTGGCCAATAAGTAGGAGAGGACAGAGTAGTATCTTTATGGGCCTGATTCTGATCTCACTTACACTAGTGTAAACCAGGAGCCACGCCATTGAAGTCAATGGAGTTTATCCTGGTATAATAAGACCTCATATATCCAGGAGAAGAGGCAAAAAAGATGGTGAGAAAAAGAATGCAGCTTATACGGAGGTGTGTGTGTGTGTGTGTGTGTGTGTGTGTGTGTGTGTGTGTGTGTGTGTGTGTGTGTGTGTGTGTGTGTGTGTGTGTGTGTGTGTGTGTGTGTGTGTGTGTGTGTGTGTGTGTGTATTCATACACACTGGCACCTACTCAGGTACACACTCTATTTCCCCTCCCTAGATTCATGGTAGCTGGTGTTACATTTCACGTATGGAAGGTGGGATGGTAAACATTATGCATGTGCAGTTAACACAAAAGGGAATATAAATCCACTATCGTTCAGCACTAACCATTACAAGCTCCGTTATGCCTCTATCTGTGACTCCTTTCCTTCCCCACATGGCTGAGACACACTGCTTTGGGGAGCAAAGTGTCCACTACACGGCAGGCCTTGTTGCAGCTCTAAAGGATGCAGCACACACTTTCTCCAGTGCAGACACCCTGGGGCCTTTGCACCACTCATGTCTCACCCAGACACAACTTCTCTGGGACGATGCTCATTTGCCCCCAACTCTTGCTCCACACCAGAGTGGAGGGAAGCAGATTGCATCTGCCCCTGCATCACTGGACTGGGGACAAATAAGCATGTAGTACAGGTGCAGGCATAATTTAGATCGATACCTGAATGGGAGCACTCATCCTATCCATACTGGGCCCAGTCGAACTCCCACTGAGATTGTATCAGGCCTCGTATGATGTGAAAATGTTCTTAGTTTTCTCATTATCTTATGTAAAGAAGTCCCTTCCCTCCTCCCCCCCAAGAAAGATCCTAACGGTTTTCTTGTAAAAGAGCCAGGTATTGAAGACTGAAATACAATGGCAGTTTCCTTCCTACATTATTTTCTGCCATAAAAAGCCGGCAGCCTAGTTTTAGAGGATCCTTCCCTCAGCATTACCAAAATGAGAAAAAATTTCAAGGAGGTCACTCTCAGTGGAGAGAAACTTGCTACAAAAGACCTAGTCTCCCTGGTGATGAGAATGTCTACAAAGGAATTCTCTCAATAATGCAAATCCACAAACCCGCCAACGATTCACAATTTCAAGGAAGTGAAAAAGCAAAAGGTGCACAGAGCACAGTATGTTTTCCTTTCAGGCCATTTAGAAAATAAGTTGGGCTGATTAATGGGAGTGGTTAATAGCATAAAAAACATAACCAACTTTGTAAACATTTCTTATTTGTAGTAATCACAGATGTTTATTAAAATCATAAATTCAGTTAGTGAGAGGCAAGTTCTGAGAATAAGGCACTATATAGCCTTTATATACAGTAAAGGATCAAAGAGAAAGATCCTTCTAAACCAGCAGGTCCAACCTTAAGCTATATTTTAGTCTTTTGTCAAGTGACAAGTTTTGAAATGGCTGCTTTTGACAAGTGCTGAAGTATCTGAATCACTCCATTTCCACCATTTAAAATAATAGTGGGGTTTGGGAGAACATTAGGAGGTGGTAGGCTAGAGGAAAAAAAGGTGTCTGAATCATAGGTACAAACAATGTAATCATAGGTGACAGGTACAAGCAATTTATTGTCTGTTTGCTTTGCCAGAACTATGAACCAAATTCATTCCTGGAAGTAAATCCAGGAAAGTCAGTGGATTTGCACGAGGAATGAATTTTGGTGCAAGATGTCAAACTATTAAATTTTGACTTCCTCCCATCATCTAGCATTTACAAACCCGGTATTTCTGAGTTACTTGTTTTGAAGACTGCATGTAATATTGCTAATTGCAGTATAAAAACTCCTGACGGAGCAATGCCTGGTTAAGAGACATTTAGCAGATCTATTTTGATATTTTTCAAATACTACAAATGTTTATTATCGCTGACAGAGTGTAAGTCTGGAGCACCTGCATAAACCAGTTTGACCAATGTGTGATGCTTAACACAGAGGGAAGACCTGGGCTAGAGTAAAAAAAAAAAAGGTAGGTGTGGTGACATTGAGCCTAACTTTTAGGCACCTTGAAAATCACTGGAATTCACAAAGCCTGAGTTTGCTGCCTAGGCTCCCTAAACAATGAATGGGCAGAGATAGGAGCCTTAGAATGGGATTCACAAAAGCCAGCATATTAGGCGGCTCTCCGCTTAAACAAGCCAATGGGAGATGCCAAGCTGACGGATGTGTGCTAAGCCCCACCCCCTCTTGAAGTTAGGCGCCTAAATCCAGGCTTCAGGGAGGCACCTTCCTCTGGTTGCGTTTCTCAGATGCAAATCCTCTTGTTGTTAAGTGCCTACACTGTTTTAGGAAGAAGCTGGTGGCCGAAAGGAGGAAGACGATGACAACTTCCTTCATAACTTTTACCCAGTGATTAGGGTACTCAGCTGGGATGTGGAAGGCATCCCGCCTCAGGTGGAGGTGGGATGCCTCCACCTGAGGGGGAGAAGGGATATGAACTGGGATCTGCTACTTCAGGTGAGTGCCCTAACCACTGCTTGGTCTCTCCTGTTGAAGCTGTTGTGTTATGGATTAAATAATGAAAGAATCATTGGGCCAAAGAGAGAGTACTCAAGCATGAGAATGAGTCTATAGTTTAGTGCTTAGAAAACTCACCTGGGAGGTGGAAGACCCAGCATCCAGTCCCACTGCGCCAATGACTTTCTTATAACTATCTCAGGTGGAGGAGGGACTTGAACCAGGGGCCTCCCACCTCCCAGGGGAGTACTCTAACCACTGCACTAAAAGTTATTAGGGAGGTGGGTTTCCACACTCACCTCCCTACCTTCTCCATTTGTTTTGTATATAGGAAGCTAATCCAGTAGGTGATGCCGGAGCACATGTACTGGATTGGGACCCACAGTGAGTTAGGTGGACAAAAGTCTATCTTCCCCTGTTTCATGAATCACTGTGGGGTTAGGCGTCTGGATGCCTGGTGTGGGGCTATGCACATGCGCAGAGGCAGAAACACAGGTGCCCAGGGGCACTTATACTGCAAGAACTGAGGTGCTGAGCAAGTTTAGGCATCTACAGAGTTTGGTGGGAGCTGAGTGGGGGTTTTGTGAATCCCAGTGGGGCCTGACTCTGGGATTTAGGGCACCTAGAGTGGCAGTTAGGCACTTAAGTCCTTTTGTGAATCTAGTTTCTGGCAAATAAGGCATAGGACTGGGAATAGTGAGCTGCTGGTTTTATTCCTGGTTTTGCCATAAACTTTGTGTGATGTTGAGCTAGTCGCTTAGCATAAATTTTACAATCTGGATGCCTTAAAATTAGATACCTAAATCCATATTCTGGCAAGTAAATCCCATTCACATTTGCTTCAATGAGAATTGTGTTTTCAGCACTTTTGAAAATTAGTTACTTATTTATTTGCCTAAATATATATTTAAGGATATATATATATAAATCCTAACTCCATTGAAGTTAGTGGCAAAACTTCCATTGACTTTAATGGGGCTAGGATTTCACTCTAAATGTCTAAACAATAGGCACCCAAGTGTTAAAATGCTGTTCCTCGACCCTGGGCTTTAGTTTCTCCATCTGCATAATAAGGTATGGAGAAGTGCTTTGGGAGGGAGGGATAGCTTAGTGGTTTGAGCATTGGCCTACTGAACCCAGGGTTGTGAGTTCAATCCTTGAGGGGACCATTTAGGGATCTGGGGCAAAAATCTGTCAGGGGACAGTACTTGGTCCTGCTAGTGAAGGCAGGGGACTGGACTCAATGACCTTTCAAGGTCCTTCCAGTTCTATGAGATAGGTATATCTCCATATTATACCTACCTACTGGAGTGTCAAGAGGCTTAATGAATTAATATTCATAAATTTCTTTGAGCTCTGCAGTGTTAAAGCACAATAGAAAAATTAAATAGTATTATTTTCCAGCAACCATCTTTGATCCCCGTTTGTACCTGCTTAGGAAGTTTCATTTTGTGTTTGTTTTTTAAAGTAAATGTATTCCTTTGAATGATACCAGACCGATAACCCTGAAGACCTATATTTCTAGAGAAGAGGCGTAGCACTGGAAGGTTCTTCTTACCACCTATGTGCCTCAAGCATAAAGTGGTGAGACCAGCAGCCTTGTTCAGCTCTTGATCTCGCTGAGACAACCTATAAAGGAATCAGCTGTGTAGATGTGGGCTTTGCAGATGTGGACAACTGTTTTGGGACCACCACAACATTTCATGAAGGTCTCAGAATTACTTTGGTCTCTACCAAACTTAGCTGTATTTGCATCAGTGATTTAGAGTTGAAAAGCTCTAGCTCCCAGCTGAAATCAGCCACCATCATCCACTCGCTCAGTTAAACGAAATGCATGTTTTGATCAGGATGCCAGTTTTTCTCTCTGATCTCCTGGTGTCTAGATTGATTAATGATCTTTTTCTAGGCAATTTGCAACTTAAAAGTTTCATCCTCTTATTCAGAGTTTTCTGAAGGCTGCTGTTGCCAATTCCAGAAGGGTTTCTTACAGTTGGAGGTCACTGTACCAACATATTTGCATGCCTTGCATGACATTTTGTCATATAGTGCTGGGTAATTGGTTATATGTATGTGAACAGCTGTATAAGCTTTTGTTTATAAGACTTCAAAAAAAGCCTGTGTTGCCTTCTTGAGATCTGTCAGTCAAGGAAAGATAAGAGTAAAATTTATGAGAGTGTGCCTCAAGCACTGAAAATTAGCTTCTTTTATTTCTGAGCAGATTCTCTGATATCTTGAGGCATGGCTGTAAACATGGCTCCTTTGTGTGGTTATTGTAGAAGTTTGAGTGACACAGCTAGATGTACTGCTGCTGGAACAGCATCTGGGTCGCATTTTTATTTTCTAAAGTAATTTTAATTTGCATTACATACATTTATTTCTTCGTATTAATTGGCTGTTTCCCTGAACATTTGAATTTTTTTTAAATTTTGGCTTTAGGGGCTCAATCCTTCATGTGCTCAGCACTCCTATCCCAATCATGCAAAGCACTTAAGCACATGCTTAATTTTACACATTAAAATAAGTGGGACTACTCGCTCAAAGTTCAGCACATAAATGCTTTCTTGGTTTGGGACCAGAGTGCTAAAAGGCTTGTAAGATTGGGGGGATTGGGCGGACAGTCTTTTCTATGTAATAAATACACAGCAGTGTACAGAGCCTGTTCCTTTTCTACTGCAAACACTCACCCTCATACATGTGCTAACACACACTAGGATAAAAGCACTCATTAAAATTAATGGAACACTTTTCTCTAAAAACATACTTTATGAATTTCAATTTTCCTTTGTTACAGAGATCCTACAAAATTAGGCTTCAATTTCCATACGTTTAGTTTCCTACACATATTATATATCCTGCATAGTCCTACGCTATTATTATTATTATAGTACAAATTATTTGTATTACGGTATCACTTAGAGGCCCCCATCAGGTCCAATATACCAGCACTGTTTAGACAGACAGTAAAGAGCCGGCCTTTCCCCCAAACAGCTTGCAATCTTGGTTACTATCAAGATACAACGGGTGGATGAAACAAGCAAATGGGTGAGGGAGGGAAGGCAAAGTAACAAAAACTTGTGCATAAAGTAGCTTCAAGATCTGATCTGATCCTACAAACTGTAGGCAAAAGTCTTACTTGAGACAAAGATTTCACTGCAGAATCAGTCCTTACAGGGCACTGGCAGCTAATTTGAATAAACAAATATTGTTATTTATTCATATTATAATAGTGCCAATGAGCCCTAATCATGAAGCAGGGCCGCACTGTGCTAGGTGCTGTACAAACACAAAGTAAAAAAGATATTCCCTCAACTGTAAGGGCTTACAGTTTAAGTTTAATAAAACAAGAGATAACAGATGGAAACAGACAGATAGATAGGAGAATGCAAGGAAACAGTGTGACAATATTGGTCACGGCGTGGCTCTCACAATTGTGCCGCTCCAAGCAGTCGCCGTGGCCCCGCCCCTGACGCAGGCTGACGTTGCGGGGCCCCGCGGCAGCAAGGGAAGAGCGGCGGACCTGCTGCCCCTTTGCCGCCGCGGTGGGCGAGAATGAGGCAGCAGTCCAAGTCCCTCAGCGGCAATTTGGCGGCGGGAAGAGTGGACCCGCCGCCGAATTGCCGCCGGGGGACTTGGACTGCCGCCCCATTCTTGATGCCGCCCCAAGCACCAGCTTGGAAAGCTGGTGCCTGGAGCCGGCCCTGATTGGTCAGTATGATAAGCAGTGGTTTTTGCACACCAACGGCTTAAATTTTGTCAAGTTTTTGTAGGCATTACTACAATGGTTTGTTTTAAGAATGGTGTTTTAGGAAAAGGTGTTTTAAGAATGGGCTAGGAGAATGATCTTTGTAGTTTGTTCTGAATGAACTGGGTCTGAGCAGGACAAGATTGTATTAGCCACTGTCAGAGAAAAGGATGTTACAATAATCAAGATGTGAGATGATGACAGCAGACTTTTAGCTGCATGGATGGAAAGGAAAAGCTGTATCTTAGAGATGTTATAGGTAAAGAATCTGCAAGATTTAGATAGCCGGATGTGATAAGCTAGAGAGAGAACATCAAGGTTACGGGCCTGACAGGAAGAATGGTGGTGGTGTCCACCATGATCATGAAAGGAGGTATGGAGAAGTGCTTTGGGGGAAAATTAAGAGCTCTATTTTAGCCATGATGAACTTGAGCTGACAGCTAGACACGTGGAGTTGTCAGAAAGACAGTCCGAGAGTTAAGTTTGAACACAAGGAGACAAATCCAGAATAGAGAAGTAGATCTGTAAATCATCAGCATAGAGAAGGTCACTCAATCTGTATTTGTGGATAAGATTATCCAAAGATAAACAGTATAGGAATAAGAGAAAGGACCAAGGAAGGAGCCCCATGGAACATTGCAAGTTAGAGGGGGGAGCAAGTGGATCTGCCAAATGACATGCTGAAGGAGTGATTAGACAGATAGGAGGAGAACCAGCAGAAGACAGAGTCACAGAAGCCAAAGGAGGAGAAGATTTCTACAAGAGCATGACTGACTGTATCAAAGGTGGCTGACAGGTCAAGGAAGATGAGGATGGAGTTCTGAGCATTGGCTAAGAAGAGATTTTTAGTGACTTTGGTGAGAGTGATTTCAGTGGAGTGTAAGCTGGATTGGAGAGTCTAGCATGGAATTGGAGACCAGAAACTCCAGCAAGGGATTGTAAACAGTGTGTTCAATGATTTTAGAGAAGAGACAGTAGTTGGAGAGACAAATGCAGTACACGGTGGTATTTTTAAGATGGGAGAGATTAAAGCATGCTAGTATTGTGAGGGAAAAAGCCAGAGGAGAGTGTTGCTTGCATTGAGATTGTAGAAGAATGAAAATAAAATCTCCTTCCTATCCTCTTCCATTTGAAAAACACCAGTTCTCTCCCTCGCAGAGTTTTAAGCCTCCAAACCACAACCTAGCTCTGGTTTGTTTATTTGTTTGCACACCACCATCAATCAACCAGGACATCAGCAGTAATGTGCATAGCTCTGGGAATAGTGTTTTGTTAGTTAACTGCTGCTGCACAGCCAGCAAGGGAAATATGTACAAAAATGATTTTTCTATGTAGGTACAACTAAAATAATGTTGTTTCTCACCCGTGGAACAGACGATTGTTTCATAAAATTATGTTTAAAATCTGTAAGACACTTCCTAACCCATAATAGATTCATAGATTTCAAGGCCAGATGGGACCATTGGGATCACCTAGCCTGACCTCCTGTATAACACAGGCCATAGAACTTCCCTAAATTAACTCCTAGAGTATATCTTTTAGAAAAAAAAGCCAATCTTCATTTCAAAATTGTCAGTGATGGAGAATCCACCACGATCCTTGGTAAATGGTTCCAATGGTTAATTACTCTCATGATTACAAATCCATGTCTTATTTTTAGTCTGAATTTGTCTAGCTTCAACTTCCAGCCATTGGATCCTGTTGGACCTTTCTCTGCTAGACTGAGAGCCCATTATTAAATATTTGTTCCCCAGGTAGATACTTATAGACTGTAATCAAGTCACCCCTAACAGGAACTTTAAGGAAGGCCACACTTTGGGCCTAAGCTCCTTGAAACAGTACGCTTTTGAAATGCATTTACACTACCACACTTAACACTTAACATCACTTAACATCACTATTTCACTATTTTTAGAACCAATTCCTTTTCTAGCATCTACAGAACATGTGTTGCAGCAAATAGCCTGGCTCAATTATGACAAATTACAAATCAAAGTAAATTGGATAGCTAATTAAAATAAAAAAATCCAGTTTTAATTGGTCTAGTAATCACGAGCTAATTGAGTAGCGTAGGGTGGGCAGAGCTATAAAGAAAAGCATTTGGGCATTTGGTGTCATTAGTACTTTAGATGCCAGTGCACCCACAGTAGTTTCTAATACAACAACATGACTGTATGTTGCAGATTATGATTCCACCCAGTTTAAGTTAATTTAATAATACAGATAATGTAGGAATCTGGCAGATCTTGGCATCCTATGTATAACATGAATGTGATAAAGTGATAAGCACCTAAGAAATATTATAGATTGAGTCTCTTATCATATTAAAACCAACAGGAGTTATACTTGGGTCAGAAAGAGAAAAGTAGGATGAGGCCCAAATGAATGTTTATGTTCTGACCAATCTCATAAGTGGCCTGATGGTCCCACTGAATGGGACTTCCAAAGGAATGGGAGAATACATTAAAAACCCACTTCCTTCCCACAAATAGAGGAATATATATTAAATAACAGACTGGTCAGGTATTTTGCTAATCATGGTACCAACTGCTATGGACCCAATCTGGCTGCCACTATAGAAAAATTCCCATAGGCTCAAATGGGAGTAGGATCAAGCCACATTAGCAACAGTCTGCTTCTCGTTATTTCTGAAAGTAGAGGTTTGGAAAGTATAATATTTAGATACTGTTAAAGTTCTGACAATGCTAAATCACTGGGACTTTGACACCATTCCTATTAGGTGTCCCTGGCAAAGGTGCTGGTACATTAGGAATAATAGTAATAAAAGTCAGTATAGTGGATTAACATTCCCAAGGTGGTGGATTTTGGAGGAGTGGGTTGGATGGAGGACATAATGAGCAAGCACAAGTGCTGCTGTCTTGTTAGCCCAGCCTTTCAGGAAACTGTCTCCTGTCAAACAACAGAAACAACCAAAGTGTAATCGCTGAGCTTCCTCAAAAGGCCACTGAATTCATTTCATTTTAGATTGGGTCCCCTGACTCCTCCCCTTCCCTATCAACTTGTAAACTTCAAAACCAAAAAAGGACCACTGAAATGCAAACATTGTTAAGCAACCAAAGAAACTGGATTTTTAAAAGCTACATTAACACAATGGTAACATTGCAGAAGATGCAAAAGTTAAGATCCCAACAGCAACCCAGCCATTTTGTAATACATATGTAATCTTTAGTTAATCTGTCATCATAAAAAGAATACTAAAATATAGATTTTAAAGGAAAAATTGGATTAGAAAATAATATTTTTATTTATATTATTCCAGCACCTGGGATCCCCAGTTATGGATTAGCATCCCGTTCTGTTGGGTGCTGTGAAAATATAGAACCGAAAAGACTGTTCCTATTCAGCATAGCCAAATAAACACTAGCTTTAATGGTCTTATGCCAATTTAAAGCCACTCTGAGTTAGGCCCTTTAACTTTGTTTTTTTAATGTCAGAAAAAGGTCATGTAAATTTAATGTTTAACTAAGAGTATTTTCTCCATTTAATGAAAACAAAAATGAAACTTCTCTCTCACATGGTTGAATATAACCAAAGATTTCTAAATGAAAGTCAGTGGCACTGTTCCCTCTAAGCTGTGCGCGTGCACACAGATTCTAAATCCAGCGCACATGGCGAAACACTGCGCGCACAAAAATTTGCACAGAAGCACAACAATTTGTATAGAAGAAATTTTTTGCGCACACGGCCTGTCAAAAATTAGAGGGAACATTGGGGTTCATGTGGATTTAGATCACTGCAACTCAGAACAGAATCTGCACAGTAATTTTGTGTATTAATCAGTAATACTGTGATTTAAACAGGAACCCCTTATTATATTAAAGAATAATTATTATTTGATCGTCTGTTCTATTGTTTTCAGAGTCTATCTATTCCCATATAGTAAGGGAAGTTAAAGACTATAAAGTTACTAGGTGAACACTGTTTCTTTGTTCTGCAAACAGTAAAAGTACATCTGATTTCACAATAGGGAAAAGTGTGGATTTATATGCCACATTTTGTAAAACAAAGCTACTGTAAATCTTGTCTCTAAGTCAAAATGCAAGGAAATCAATGCTGGATGCTCTAATTACTGAACCAAAGCCTGCTAAATATTGAACAGAAGCAAAAGTTTCTGCTTTCTAACCAGAAAGCTTTGTATAATCAGTTATAATGAAGCCCCAAAATATCTGTTGCGAAGTGGTTTTTATCTGCACTGTGATTCATTAGCTAGATGGAGATGAAACAGTCACTGCTACCATTTTTATTTTTCAGTCTTTGGGTGACGGGGTGAGGGAAGACCAACTAGAGACAGATTTTATCCATTCGAAACCACTCACAGCAAAATCTAATTATTTACACATTTTTATTGTGGATGGGCTATTTGTGGCAACCCATCTTATTTTTCATACCATCCGGCCACCTCCAGCAATGAAACAATTAGATACTTAATAATACAGATGGCATACCGAATGCTGCACCGACAGAACTTGTGATTTAATGCCCCAAATACTGTAACTGATTGTCATTAGCAAGAAATGCATTACATAAAAGTTAGTTTAAAAGGGAGCTTGTAAGTGTAAGTGAATGTAACCTACAACCTATATGGATCACAGGTGTGCAGGTCGTATTTTCCAATATGAACAAGTTATTGGGCTATGATGTCAGGACAAGTACACCTTGCCCCCAGCAAGGACCAATGTAAAGTGTGATTCCACTCTGAGAAATATTTATGTGCCTTCTTACTCAATAGATCTGCTCCTTGTGAATATTCAGAGTCATATCTGCTGACTTTAGTGATAAAAATAAGTAGGGCCCACCTTAGGAAAATGGCACCCTGGATGAACTTGTATTTTGATACCTCTGTCTCCCCATCCATCCCCACGTTGCCCCTGGACTCCACTGCCTCCCCAGGCTCCCTACCCATCCCCTCAGACTCCCCATCCATCCATCCCACCAGGCTATCCACCCTTCCCCACTGCCCCCAGGCCTCACTACCCCCCACCCCCATTGCCCTGAACTTCCTTCCATGGCCTTGCACCCCAGGCCCACCCATTCCTTGCCTCTTGACCACGGCGTCCCCTGACCACGGTGACTTGGGTGGTCGCCCATATCGCCCACCCGTAAGGTCAACCATGAAAATAGGTTTACACTGGTTTTTGTTCCCTTTAGTCCTGCTGAGCTAAGACAGTGCTCCTTCTTGTGTATCAACAACAGAATTATTTACCCATTTCCAATCAGTTACATACACCTATGCATTGGTGGCCCAGTCATCACTGAGGGCCTTAATTTGGCCTACAGAACTATTATTACTGGTGATGATATGTGAGAAAGACGAGACCAGGATGAGTTTGCAAGCCTTGCAATTAGAAATAAGACTCCATATTTTTACTTATAAACTGAGTTCATTTGTTATGGAAATGATAGGGAAACAATGAACATAAAGCCATATCAAGCTTATTTTACAGTCACTTTCCAGAACATATCTGCACTTTGGCCTTCATCCAAAGCCTGATGAAATTATAATGCGAGTCTTTCCATTGAGCTTCAATTGCCTATGGTCATGTAAGAATAGCAATATAGTGGAGCTAGTATTATAAAGACACTGCAGTACACTTAGGTAATTTGATCCTACAGCATACCCAGGGAACATGTAAAAGTGGGCCCAAGATTCCAAGTTAGGCTCTAAACTTTCCTAAAACCCGAGAGGAAGGTTATATGGCTGGGGTTTGGATTCAGCAGATTATAGAATCAAGAATTATGGGTCCAGATGGATCAAAATTCCCGAAAATTGGGTGGGTTTAAACTGGGGAGGTGTTGGGTGTTTCCGGTCTTCAGCATTTCTAGTAAATATCACCATTCACTATGCTGCCGATGAAAGTAAATGTACAGAATCTTCCTGCAACCCTTTCTCGAGTAATGTCTTATTCTATTAAAATGCTACTCACAGACTAAGCAACTACGCAGTGTTAAGGGTGGTAGAATTTGGCCCCAAATAGTTATTGAAGCTTTCTCTGAAAATCACATTAGTTCTTTTATCACAAATTGAACAGATGCTTTATTATCTAGAACAAAACTGACCTGCAGCTCAAGTTTGAAAATGTAACGGGGGGGGGGGGGGGGGGGGAGAGGGGGGAGAGTTAAGCGGAGGGGGTTTGAAAAGAAAATGAGAAAACACGTAACTGCTTAGCTGAGGATGTTGAAACAAAGCATGGTCAGAAATGGAATAATATGACAGGTAATTTGCAGTGATCTGATGCAAATTAACTGGATGCCAAATAACCTGTTTTAGTCATGGCAATTTTTTCCCCAGATACTTTTAGTACCCTTTTTCAAAACTGCCTGTAATTGCCACATTGTATTAGTTACCCAGATTGCTGGCTTGACATGAAAAAGGGATAAAGACAGAAACTTGCTTTTTCAGGTTTGAAGGGTAGTTAATTTAGGAATAATACGCTTGATCCAGTATCTCTGAAATGTACAGTAGGATTGGGTCCGATGTGCCTAGCAGTGAAGTTGGTATCAGCTCTTGGGCTTTACCCCTTATTCAATATAAAAGTAATTCTGCTACTGGATATTTAGTTAATAGGAGATTTTAGGAATTATCAAAGGGCATGATCCAACACTCACTGAAGACAATGGAAAGACCCCAATGGACTTCAAAGGATGATGCGTTAGGATTAGAGGCTATATTGTCTTTTAGTTCTCAAATATACAGGTGCTGAATTCTAAGTTTAAAACAACAAATATATCCAGAATGCTCATACCAAGTCTCAGTTTTAATTCTATCTCTAAACAGTGACTGAAACATAATTTAGCAAGTCTCTGAGAAGTGGGAGGTAAACTTTTCATATATTTTACCTAACCCTAATGTTTCTAAAGGCCTGATAATTGTTGGAGCTTAGAATTACTCTTATTTTATTTGATAATGCAAAATAGATTAAATTTAACTTGAAAATAGATTAGCATGGAAGAAAGTTATTTGGTTTGCTAAATGTTGCTGTATCTAAGGACCATTTTATACTCTTACAACTGCAGGAGCCAGGGATATGGAAAAGCGGCTGGTGGGAGTCCTACATTCTGTGGGGCTGAAGGCTACCTTCCCCATGGATATGTGGAACTGGGAGGTCACACCCACTGTCTCTTCTGTGAACCCCCCAAACTGTTGAAACAAAGGGTAAAATTTCAAGGAAATCACCTGGCTCCACTATCCCTTTCCTGTGGGTATGTTCATAAGAGTGTATAATTTGGTTCTTAAATTTCTGCCCAAGTACAACATAATCTGTCCACCTAACTCTACAAGCCCATAACTGTGTACTTGAGCAACCCCAATTATTTATTCAAAAGCTTTAATTAGAGACCATTATTTTCATGTGAGTTAACTTCCCACATTGTCTGAGGGACTGCTCAGGAGTTACTGATGAGCCATATACCTTCCCTACAATTCTGTTTGTCTTGCGCCTTTCTATCTACAATGCATTAACTAGTTCCAGTGGCTTTACTAAGAGTATAATGACTTTTCCTGTACTCTAGTAAAAATATATCCCCACAAATCAAGAAGAAGCAGACTCCGACTAAGTGGCTCAGAAGATTTACATTCTACTGCTAACCCAGTTATTACTCTGCTGAAAACCCCATAGCATCAATATAATGAATCCCTCAACCTCTGCCGCTAGCACAATTTTTCTTTCCAACCTCATTGGCTCCCAACTTTCTGCTTGACCTTTTACAATCTGTGTGCGGCAGAACTTCATTACAACCTTTTAATGATGCACAAATGGCACACAACACCAAGGTCACAGCAGATCCCAAGTGAGAACTTTTCAAATACCACAGACTAGATAGTGAGACTTCAGTTAAAGAGACAGAGTAACCCAGTGGAGAAATAAAACCTTAGGATTTAGTTAGGCTCCCAAGGGTTGGTAGCACAAAAAAGTGACAATGTCATAAACTGAATATCTACTCCTGAGAAAATGTTTTAAGGGGAAAAATGCATTTGTCATGCTATCAGCAGCTGAATGAATGAAATAGGTCATTTAGGGAACTATCTGAATGTCAAAAGGATAACAGTTTTTAGCTTAGAAAGATTCAGATCATAATCCATATGAATGGGGGTGGAGAGGGTGTTAGCAGTAAAATCATTTGCAACATCTGCATAAGCATTTCAGAGTCCTTTTTACTGTAGGCAAATGGAAATCAAGTGATCTGGGTTCTATTCCTGATTACCACTGGCTTTTTTGACCTTGGGGAAACAACAGAACCTATGTGTCACAGTTTCTCCATCTGTACAATGGTGATAATGATAATTAACTATTTGCATAAAGTGTGGTCAGAGAGTGCTATACTAAAACAAAGCATCTCTGTCTATACACATATACACACACTGCATAGACACTAGTGAGTAGTACGCTATTCTGTTTTGATGAATATGAGAAGTGCAGATAGTGTATCTCAAGTTAGTGATACCCGCCATAGGGTATGATGCCATAAATAAATAACTCATGCTCACAGTACATAGCACAATGTAATTAGTGCCACTGATGATTGTAGTCATTTACAAATATAGCAGATAATAGGTAACAGTTCTAAAATAATAGTTTGGTTCAGATGCAGCATTTGATTTCTCTGATTCATTATGACCTATGGCATTTCCTTTCTATATGTATTGAATGTGTAAGCAGAGTCAGGATGAGCTCCACCCTGACATCTGGTGGTGAGTCATGGCAAAGCACTCCAGGGGCTGATCCAATTTGCATAGGCACACCCACCCTGCCTGGTACGAACCATAGTGGCCCAAATGGGCATTTTGGGCTGCTGTAGGATCCTCAGTTTTCTGTATTGGGGGCAGGAATTTCTGTTATTGGGGCAGGAAGAATAAACTGTTATACTGCTTATGTAAATCATGGCCAGTGGAACTGTACTTGGCCTTTTGTCATGTTAAAGGGGAACTTGCCATGAACTAAACAACACTCGCCAGCCAAGGGACATGGGTTCCAAAGCCCAGTGAATTGAGAGAGGCTGGGGACAGGGGACTGCTTCTTGGCCTTTTGGCTAAGATCAAGCGTAATACCTGGTGGTGTAAGACCCTTGTGAGGGTCCGAGACACCAATTGCAGCATCTCTGCCTCTCTCCACTGTGGAATATCAGAGCTAATGTTGAGTTCCTTGAGAGTCTGGTTTCAGACTGCTGAATTGAAATCACTCTGGGCTAATAGTGCAACTGAGCACTAGGGCTCCCCTAAACTACAAGCTGAAATCACTAAAGTGCTAACAGCCTTCTGAGCTGAAATCACTAAGCTGAAATCACTGAGCACTGTGTTAAGTAGTTTAGGGGAGCCCTAGTGCTCAGTTGCACTATTAGCCCAGAGTGATTTCAATTCAGCAGTCTGAAACCAGACTCTCAAGGAACTCAACATTAGCTCTGATATTCCACAGTGGAGAGAGGCAGAGATGCTGCAATTGGTGTCTCAGACCCTCACAAGGGTCTTACACCACCAGGTATTACGCTTGATCTTGGCCGAGAAGCAGTCCCCTGTCCCCAGCCTCTCTCAATTCACTGGGCTTTGGAACCCATGTCCCTTGGCTGGCGAGTGTTGTTTAGTTCATGGCAAGTTCCCCTTTAACATGACAAAAGGCCAAGTACAGTTCCACTGGCCATGATTTACATAAGCAGTATAACAGTTTATTCTTCCTGCCCCAATAACAGAAATTCCTGCCCCCAATACAGAAAACTGAGGATCCTACAGCAGCCCAAAATGCCCATTTGGGCCACTATGGTTCGTACCAGGCAGGGTGGGTGTGCCTATGCAAATTGGATCAGCCCCTGGAGTGCTTTGCCATGACTCACCACCAGATGTCAGGGTGGAGCTCATCCTGACTCTGCTTACAAATGTATGTACTGTGCATATATGCAAAGCAATAATAAATGTACATTATGTCCTGATTCTCCTTTTACTTACACTGGGGAAATCAGGAATAACTCTACTGAAGCCAATGCAGTTAGACAAGTACATAACCAATCTCAGAGAACTAGGCACCAAACACACATACATTTTTCTTATACCGCTGGAGATACAGTGAGCTACTATTTAACTTGAGTGCCAGGACTGCGTACTAGTGCCCCTACATTCTACTCCCAGAGCGCCTACTGATTCATCTCATTGTGACCTTGACCAAATCATTTAATACCAGGGTGCTTCCATTTATCCATTTCTAAAGCTGACATCATAACCCTTACCTACCTCCCAAGGGGGAGTGTGAGGATTGATAAATACTTATACATCATGCTGAAATGGTTGGACATACTGCACTCTAAAAGTGCAAAGTATTATATATTGTTATTTTTCCCTAAAACATTATTATGAAAAAAGGAAACAATTTGAGGCAAACACCATGTCTGATATTTCTACAATTTTGTTGTCAGCGGGCAGTGCTTAGAGTTCAGCAACTGCAGAATAAGAGATCTTTATTAATGACAACTGAAAGCTGCTGCCTCTGGAACAAAGATTATGGGGGCCAAAATCTACCTTCATTTACACTGATGTAGCAGTCAATGGAGTGGCTGCAATTGAGTCACTCTGGATTTACAGCAACGTAAACAAGAGCAGAATTTGGCCCCATTACATAAAACAAAAACAGTGAGGAGTCTGTATCCACAAAAACAACAAGAAGTCCGGTGGCACCTTAAAGACTAACAGATTTATTTGGGCGTAAGCTTTTGTGGGTAAAAAACCCACTTCTTCAGATGCATGGAGAAGAAGTGGGTTTGCATCTGAAGAAGTGGGTTTTTTACCCACAAAGGCTTATGCCCAAATAAATCTGTTAGTCTTTAAGGTGCCACCGGACTTCTTGTTGTTTTTGTGGATACAGACTAACATGGCTACCCCCGATACATTACATAAAACAGTTTGTACAAATATATGGGGCCAGAATTGTGCCTATTGTAAATTAACTGAAAAGGGGTAGATGATGCCCTAAGCCAGGGATGGGAGGTACATAAGCTGTACCACCTGCAAAGTAGTCCTGAGAAGCATTGTCTCTCAAAGACATCCCATTGAAACACAATGCCTTCCCTGATCCCCTTTTTTCCTCCAGAATGAAGTAGAATCCAGTTAACTTTGTGTTTCATTATTTTACAAAGCTGATCTATTGTGTGGTAAATAGAAATTGATGTAGGAGCGTGAATTATTAAAAAGGAAACAACTAAGTCAATAAATCTCTGACATCACTAGTTTTGCTATTGGCAGTTCAGGGCCTTTGTTCTGATCTCACAGTTCTGCAAATCAGGAGTAACTCCACTGAAGTCACTGGAGTGACACTAACGCAGCTGAGCCAGTGTGCTGTGGAGAAGTAAACTGCATCCAATAAAGGACTGCAGTAACTTCCTTCCTCCCTGGACCAAATGGGAGGCAGTAAAGGAAATGTGGCTCTAAGTCTCCGGTCTATCCTAGGACTCCTGCTGGAGTGGGCTTCAGTCCTTGCTCTAGCAGAATTCCTATTTCAATGGGTGTTTTGATGGCAGACTGCAGGATCAGGGCCAATGCCTGTGAAGTGCTTTAGGTTGGAAGACACTATATCAATTTGAGATACTTCTGTTTTTTAGTCCTCACATGAGGGAGAGCTACCTTACCCTCACTTCCAAGTATAGGGCACTGGTGAGGTGTCAGGTCACTTCTGCCATCAGTAAGAGTCCTGAACATAGACTAACAGTTTGCAAGAATGTTCTCATGGTTTGGGTCAAAAAAATCTGCAATACAAATGGTATGCAATTATTAGGGAATAAATAGAAGGATAAAACTTCAGTTGCAACATGCACATAGTGGGATGTAAATCTAACCCATATGAATATTTTCTGCTACTTGCCCTTTCATTACTAATCACCACAATCAACCCATACCATTACCTTTATAGGGCTGCAACACAATGGTGCTGAAAACCAGAGAATGGAAGCATTATGTGATACAGCATGGCCAGAAGGCAGCAGGAGAGTGATCTAGGATGAGGAGAAGCCTTATTCCCTGTAGATTAATTAAAAGCACCTGAAACCAATTAGAGCACCTGAAGCTAGTCACCTGATAAAATCCCCCTGCTTCAATCAGCCAGAGGAGGAGCTGGAGCAGAGTGAGGAGGAGCTGGAGCAGAGTGGTTTGGTGGTGGAGCAGAGAGCAGTTTGGAGGAGTAAAGCAGAGTGGATTGGTGGTGGAACAAAGAGCAGTTCGGAGGAAAGCGGAGGAGAGTTTTGAGAAGTGCTGCAGCGGGCTAAGAAGACCAAGATCCTAGGTAAAGGGACACCTGGCTTGTGCAGAGGGAAGGCAGGAAGCCCCACAAGCTGAAGGTCAGGAGAGGGAAGTAGCCCAGGGGAAAGAATCACTGGTACAAGTGGTTCACCTGCTATCATAGGGCCCCTGGGCTGGGACCCGGAGTAGCGGGCGGGCCTGGGTCCCTCCCTCTCCACTCCCCTTCCCTGGGATACTAGTAGGATAGCTGTTACCCCAGTTCAGGGGCAAGAAATGGCACCCTGAAACCCCCCCACAAGAAGAGAAAGTGCGGGACCCATCATAGTAGTGCCGGCAATTTGCCACAATTAATTTGTATTATCTGCATTATGTCTTTATGTCCGATTGCAAAATACTTGCCTTCAGCATGTATGTCTTCTTGTTTCAAACCTTTTCTATTTTTCTTGAATTGACACTAACCAATAAAAGGTAAATATCTCTCACTATTTATATTTCAGTTCCTCTATGTCCCTTTTCAAATAGCTCAGGCAATTAATACAGGACAGCATTCTATTCCAAAATCTATCCTCTTTTTGGATAGTTCTCCATTCAACGTTTCATTCATAGTTTATATTAAAATTACGTTTTTAAATAGTTGAGAAAGCATTAACAAATGATGAATAGATGTTATAAGCATGAGTTGTATGCATTATAGATGGTTGTAAGCACATCAGTAGAAGCTTTTATAGTTATAAGCCATAGTTTTAAGTGATCTATTGAGTTGCTGAACTCCATAATAATCTAGAACAATGGATTAACTATGTATTAAAACATCTATTAATAATTTATTAACTTATTTATAAATGTAACCTTGATACAGCATATGATCAAGAGCTCAGTGCCTATTAACAAGCAGGAATGTTTAGGAGTAGTAGCCGTGTTAGTCTGTGTGTGAAAAAAGAACGAGGAGTACTTGTTTCACCTTAGACACTAACAAATTTATTTGGGCATAAGCTTCCATGGGCTAGAACCCACTTCATCAGATGCATACAGTGGAATACACAGTAGGAAATATATATATATACACACATATATACACTCTCTCTCTCTCTCTCTCACACACAAACACACACACACACACACACACACACACACACACACACACAGAACATGAAAAGGCGGAAGCTGCCATACCAACTGTCAGGATACACTGGTAGTTCAGTTTGGGGAGCAGCAGGAAGAGAAGAGGCAGGGGAAAATCAAGATCAGTTTCACCAGCTGGTTAAAATACCTTTATTCCCGGGCCAAATTCTGAAGCTCTCACTAAATTCTTACTCAGGCAAAACTCTTTCTGATGCTTCAGTTGTAGTTTCACCTGAGCAAGGAATGAGCAGAGCATTAGCATGGACCTTGGCATTTTGTCTGATTGTATTTGGAAATTGTGAAAGATCCTAACATCAGCCCCAGTGTGTGGCACCAGCAGTAGATGAATTATGTTCTAGGTAGCAGCAACAGGAGTGGATTTTACTAGTTAGTTTGCAGACGCTGTATTAGGAAATCAATACACATCACTAGAGAAAGCTGGGATACTTCTTTGGAAGGCTGTACTGGCCTCACTGACATCACATATCCAGGGCTTCCTCAAGATTTCCTGTTAGAGAATCACCACAGCTATAGTTGCTGAAGAGTATCAGGATTCTGTTTTCACTTGGGGGATTACAGCCATTATCGGCATACTTTAGGGTAGGCTAATTCTGAAGCTGCCACTTGCCGTCAAATGCATTATATGCCTCCATGATGCTCTGTCCTGAGCCAAAGCTGGTGCATTATGGAGCAGGACACTTGTGAGGGACAGATGTCTGTTGACACCATCTGGCCATCATGCTTTAGGTCTTCCGGGGGGGGGGGGTGTCTTTTCCATTCCTGCTTTCATGGATGATTTTCACGATGATTCACACAGGGAAGTGGTAGCCATTTGGAACAGATGACCGTATGACCTTAGAGAATGTTGGGCAACCATCCGAGAGAGCGGGACCTGGTTAGTTAGAAAATCGATATCTTTGTTCGACTTGAATTGTACCACTTGATGTTTTCAATAGTTTGGAGATGCTTCATCTGAATCCAACTTCCTTTCAGTCTTGACAGTGAGGGGCCACGTTTCATCCCATAGGTCAGAATACTGACCACCGAAGCATTATATATTCTCAGCTTGGTCTCTCTACTTATCAGGGTGTTTGATTTGCAAAAGACATTCTCTTGATGAGGCACCCTATTACTGATGATACTTTTGCAGTGTGGGCTTCAAATTCTCTCTCGATGCTGCCCGTGTGATCGTCAACAGAGCCGAGGCAGGTGAAGCCATCGGCAATCTCGATTGGTTTGTCACCCACTAAGATGTTAGAGCCTGCAGCATATTCAAAATTGTCGATCAGAAGAATTTTAGTTTTATCTCCATCAATTTTCAGGCTGACTTTTGCCACAGAGCTTTCCAGGACTTCAAGTGCCATAACTAGCTCATCCATTGATTCAACAAATAGTGCTATATTGTCAGCAAAATCGATGTTAGTGAGGTTCTTATCAGGCTATATACTTAAAATGCATTTACTTAGTGTCTGGTCAAGCATGTAGTCTATGACAGCATTAAAGAGTTTCGGGAGGCAAAGTATCCTTGTTGAATGCCCAACTAATTTGGAAAAAGGTGGTTCTTTTCTCATTTACAAGACTGCATCTTGAGGAATCATAGAATCATAGAACCTTAGGTTTAGAAGGGACCGCAAGGGTCATCTAGTCTAACCTCCTGCCAAGATGCAGGATTTGCTGTGTCTAAACCATCCAAGACAGATGACTATCCAGCCTCTTTCTGAAAACCTTCAGTAAAGGAAATTCCACGACTTCCCTGGGCAGTTTGTTCTATGGTCCTACTGTTTTTATAGTTGGGAAGCTTTTCCTGAGATTTAATCTAAATCTGCTCTGCTGTAGTTTGAACCCATCGCCTGCCTTCTATAAGGAGAGAAAAAAAATTCTCCATCTTTTTTATGGCAGCCTTTCAAGTATTTGAAGACTGCTATCATGTCTCTCCTTAATCTCTTTTCCAAACTAAACCTACCGAGTTCCTTCAGCCTTTGCTCATATTGCTTGTTTCCATCCCCTTGATCATCTTTGTCACTTGCCTCTGGATCCTTTCCAGTGTCTTTACATCTTTTCTATTCAGCGATGAAAAATGGGATACAGCACTCCTGTTGAGGCCTAAGCAGCACTGAGTAGATTGGTACTAGCACCTCCTATGACTTGCATGCTATGCCTCTGCTAATGTCACCCAACATTTTATTTGCTTTCTTTGCAACAGCATTACGTTGCTAACTCATGTTCAGATTGTGATCCACCACAACTCCCAGATCCTTCTCAGCAGTACTGCTGCCAAGCCAGTTATCCCCACTTCTGTATTTGTGCATTTGGTTTTTCTTTCCTAAGTGTAGCACCTTACCTTTGTCTTTGTTGAACTTCATTTTGTTGTCTATAGCCCAGTTCTTCAATTATCAAGATCCCTTTAAATTTTAGCTCTATCCTCCAAAGTGTTTGCAATCCCCCCTTGCTTTGTGTCATCTGCAAATTTGATCAGTATGCTCTCTATTCCTACATCCACGTCATTGATAAAGGTATTAAACAGCATCAGACCCAGAACAGATCCCTGTGGAACCCCATTTGAGACCTCCTTCCAATCTAACATCATTCCATTAATAGTTAGTCAGGGCTTGTCTTCACTACCCACCGGATCGGCGGGGAGCAATCGATCTATCGGGGATCGATTTATCGCATCTCGTTTAGACGCTCTTAATCGATCCCTGAACGCGCTCCTCGTCGACTCCGGAAATCCACCTCGGTGAAAGGCGGAAGCGGAGTCGACAGGGGAGCGGCAGCAATCGACTCGCCGCCGTTATCACGGCCAGGTAAGTCGATTACGATACGCCGACTTCAGCTACGTTATTCACGTAGCTGAAGTTGCGTATCGTAGATCGACACCCCCGCCCAGTGTAGCCCAGGGCTTAGTTTGTGGTTTAAGCAACTATACATCCACTTAACGGTAGTTCTATCAAGCCTGCATTTCTCCAGCTTACTTATGAGAATGTCATTTGGGACAGCGTCAAAAGCCTTGCTAAAATCCAGGTATATTATGTCCACTGCATTTCCCCCATCCACCAATCCAGTTACCTTGTCAAAGAAAGAAATCAAGCTGCTTTGACATGATTTGTGCTTAGTAAATCCATGCTGGCTGCTAGTGATCGCTCCTTCATCCTCCAGGTATTTGCAAATTCAATGTTTTATACGACGCGACAAAGAGTCCTATGGCACCGTATAGACTAACAGACGTATTGGAGCATAAGCTTTCGTGGGTGAATACCCACTTCTACAGATGCATGCCAGCTGCATCTTCTACAGATCCAGACTAACACGGCTACCCCTCTGATACTTGACACAATGTTCTAGTACCTTCCCAGGTATCAAGGTCACACTGACTGGTCTATAGTTCCCTGGCTCCTCCTTCCCCCTCCCCCCTTTTTAAAGATGGGCACTATGTTAGCCCTTCTCTAGTCTTTCAGAACCTCTCCTGTCATCCACAAGTTTGCAAATATTATTGCCAGTGGCTCTGAGATTACTTCAGCACTCTAGGGTGACCAGTATCAGGCCCTGCTGATTTGCATTCATTCACATTAGTCAGATGATCTCTGATGTGTTCTATACTTATCCTGATCTGCATCCCTTCCCCCTTAGTATCTCTGATAACTCCGTTGGGCATCTGGTCACATTATATATATTTTTTTGAAGACTGACTGAAGAGAAGTAGGCACTGAGCAGTTGTGCTTTTGTATCTTCTGTTACCAGCTCACCTTCTCCACTGAGCAGCAGACCCACACCATCCTTGATATTTCTTTTTTGTCTAATGTATTTGTAGAACCCTTCCTGTTGTCTCTAACATTTCTTGCCACTTGTAACTCATTCCTTGCCTTAGCTTTTCCTGATTTTGTCCCTACATGCTTGTGCTATTCCTATGTATACTTCCTTAGTAACATGCCCCTCCTTCCATTTCCTGTATGTATCCCTTTTGGGTTTTAGATAGCTAAAAAGCTCCTTGTGCAGCCACATTAGTGTCCTGTGTCTCTTCTTATCTTTCCTCTGCATCGGAATAGCTTGATGTTGAGTTTCTACTATTGCATCTTTTACGAACAGCCAGCCCCTTTCAACTCCTTTTCTTCCTAGTTGGTCTCTCCATGGGACCTTGCCTACTATTTCTCTGAGCTGGTTGAAGTTTACCTTTTTGAAATCCAGTTTCCTTGTTTTGCTGTTATCATATAGGAGGAGTCATATGGGAGATAGAACATTCTATAGAGCTTGTCATGAAGTCATGCAAGTTTCAAGATCAACCAAAGTGATTCCCTGTCAATGCAGTCAAACATGGCTTTGATATCCACAAATACAATGCGAATGGGGTGCTAGAATTCTTGTGCCTTCTCAATAAGCTGGGACACTGTGAAGATTTCCTCAGTCATGCAACGACCAGGAGTGTAAACAGCTTTCTGTTATCTTCTCTTTCTCCTTAAGATATCAGTGCCTCAGGCCAACAAGACAGAAAGCAAAAACGTTCTCCAGAATAGATAGAATAATGCCACGATAGTTACAACAGTGTCAGCTGCTGCCTTTATGTTTTACATTTATCATGTAAAATAATGCCTTTTTGCCAGTCAGATGGGACCGACTCTGTTCTCTGCATGTGTCACCTAAAATAGTAGGAGGTTTTCCATGCTCTGCGTACAGCACTGACAGCCAGCTGCCTCTTTCCTGCTAAATTATTAAAACTTCCATTTTCTTTTCCTTATCAGAAAAGGGGAATTTCTCTTCCCATGCCTGGTGTTTAAAATATGCTTATTAGACCCCCCATCTGTGCAACCCTGCTTGACAAACCAGTTGGATGCTCCTTTTACAGAATATAGCACAGGCAGTGTGTGCATAGCTCAGAAGAGAGCCTGAACCAAGCAACCCTTCGAAATTTTGCTGTGATAAAAAATACCTAAGTTATGACTTACTTCTCTTCTGCTCTAATTACAATTTAAGACCAATTTAAATCCAATTAAGTTCTTGGAGGCTTTCTTTTAGTCATTAATAGGCTCTAAATTACAAAATATAAGACGCCATGGAACATCAATCTACAGTCACAATACTTTCGGTAGAGTTGTCATGAGATTATAGAAGGATAAAATGATTGGATGTAATTATGCAGGAGGAAAATAGGACCCATCTCAAAATGTCAATCAGCAAGTAATTAATCTTAATATATGAAAATGGAAAAAATGTGTGGTCTAAAAGTGTTATGAAAACCAAACCACAAACTCCCTAGAGGAGCTGAAGCATTCCAAGATAAATGGGAAGCCCCTTTATTATTAATTTGATCAATTTCATGTTTACTATAGTATATAACAAGGTTGCTAGATTTATTAAACTGGAGAATAGCTTTCTTAAATCTACAGTATATCATTTGTATTTTCAAATGGTGCACACACAAATAATTTAACTGATTGGGAAAGGTGCAATAAGGATCTCCTAACTTATCTTCAAACAGTGTCTATGATATTTAGATGCATTTGTAAAGCACTTCTCACCAGAGTAACTGTTAGATGCAGACTATAACTCAGTGGGAGCTGCTATGTGGCATCCCATGCTCAATCCTGCTCTTGGTATAATAGGGACCCCCTATTTTTAGCATGTCAGTCCACTACTCCACTCTAACTTTAATTTGGGGTCGATACTTCTGGGTGTGACCAGTTCTGATCGTGACTCCTTGTGGGGTACTATGACAAAGAAGTGCAATTTACAGATTGACCTGAAGATAACAAGGGGAGCGTTCCTCCTGATCTCCTTTAAGGTGGTGATCCGGGAACTAAGTTCTGCTGCTGAGAAGATAATACTTGCCATTATGAGTCTGTGCCTGGATTCAGATAATAAACATAGCTAAGGGTAATCCTGCAAGGTGCTGAGCACCCTCAAATCCCAAAGCAAGCAGTGGGACTTGAGGGCGTGCAGCATCGCACAGGGAGTGCTCTGCATTTTGCAGGATTAGGCTCTACAGGCCTGATTTTATTCTTACGGAATTCAACAGCAAACTTCCTCTTCATCTCAGTGGGAACAAATTAGGATCCTATGACAGGAAAGTCACCCCCTAAAATTGTTGGTAAGGTTTCTACACTTGTATAACTCAAAATTCAGATAATCTAGTTGGATTTATCATATAGAAATTTTCCAGTCAAGGGTAGCTAGCGTAGGTTCCACTTCAGCAAAGTACTTAAGCATAAGCAAATCAGAGCCCTATAAACTAATGCACAAACTAGCAGCTTGCACTTACTATGTATGACACAAAATAGTAAAAAGAACAGTACTTTTTCCTCTCTACATTGCACATCGATTAACAGCGACTATCATTACTGTTCAAACCCTGATAAAATCATATTATGGGCAAATACAATTTAATTGGTCTGAACAGTTTGATTTTCTGAAATTACTGTATCTAACATGCAACATAACCCTTCAACAGCTTCGTTATATTAGACTGGTGGCTCAGTCCTATACGCTCCCATCACACCTAATTCATATTGAAGTCAGTAGAAGTCCCACACAAAGGATTTGCAGGATTTGATCCCAGGTTTACACTCATAGATTTTTTTAAACCAGAATTCTCCTTAATTACCACATGCTGACAGAATTTCAATCCTCTTGCTGAACATGGTGTATTTGTAGGCCTGTATCAATACCAGCTAATACGAACAAATGGTTTCTCAAATGTGTCCCATTTCTACAAGGCTACTGTTTGAAAATTCACTACAGCAATATGCTTTAGAAGCTTCATCATATCATATTAACAACAGGAAGAAATTGCTTTGAAAAGTCTTAGACAAGCAACATGTATTTCCTAGCAAGGTGATGTTAAGAGCGACAATAACCTTCTGTCTCTTAGCTTCTGTTTTAGTCCCTTCTATACAGGGCAATGAGAAGTTGGTTGTAAGGATCCCATTACTACATCTACTTAGCTAACATTATTTTTGTTTGTGCTAAACAGGCTACTACTGGGGCAAAGCCTTTTGGAACTGTATAGATAATATATACTGATGTAGCCAAAATTGTGAATCTAATTAGAAGACCACAGAGTCTGAATTTCACGGTCAAATATGCAGAAATAAAAAAAAAATCAGTACATTGTTTGTTATTACTCCTACATTGGCTTAGTGTCAAAAATGTATTACCTGCTTTCCAAACAGAAAAAAAAAAAAACCCCTACCCCAAAAAGCACACAATCGAAAAGACAAAGACAGCTAAAAGGTGGCGGAAAGGGTGCAAAGTGAGTTATGGGATGATGTCAGGCAAAGATGTTTTAATTACAATGTTTTGGTTTTTTGAGTTGAATAAATGAATTTTACTTCCTGCAACGTCCCACCTCATTCAGAAATCTCCTCTTTCTCCCACACCAATCTCCAGTCTAAATCCTAGTATTCTTACTTCTATCCATCCTAATGCTCTACAGCCAAAATGCTTCTGAAATAAATGTAGTCAAACTTTACTAATTCAGGGTCACTGAGAACGAAAATGATGCTTAAAATTGTTGATTGGCTCTAGTTTTCAAGACGTGCTATTGGGTCAGTATATACGACCCTTGACTTGGGAATGGCGGAGGATAAGTGAGTTATAAAGGGAAGGGATCTCAATTTAAACCAGAAATGACTAAAATACATCTTTGACTGGATCTATGAATAAATCTATGACTGGGTTTGGACAGTACTTGCTTTTTAGGCAAAACAATGAATGATGCAATCTGAAGCTGGTATTGCGTCATACATGATATGAATTGCATCATGTTATTCCTAGAAGTCATGGATGATGCAATCATAACGAAGCTTACATCACTCTGCTGAACAAATTGCCCTATATCAGCTCTAGAAATCATACAGTGTCGTGCTCTCTTATTTGTCAGTGTTTGATTTTGCAAAGGGACACATTTCTGTTTAGCCAAAGTGAGCAGAGATGCCTCGTACTTGTGTGAACAGTGCAGATAACTTCTGCTACGTTTGTGGTGAAGTGACTTTTGCATCACAAAAGCGCAGTATAACCACTATGGTTAAGAAGGCCTATCACCTTTATTTTGGCTGCAAAATTGGAGATCAGGACAAGAGGTGGGCCCCACACATATGCTGCAACACTTGTGCAACAAATCTTCGCCAGTGGTTGAACAGGAAAAGGAAATCTATGCCTTTTGCAGTGCCAATGCTTTGGAGAGAGCCAACAGATCATACCAGCAATTGTTACTTCTGCATGGTGCCTCCAGTTGGGAAAGGTGTGTCAAAGAAGAAAAAGTGGACTGTGCATTATCCAAACATTCCATCAGCTATACGCCCAGTACCCCACGGAGAAGGACTGCCAGTTCCTGATGCACCAGAATCATTCTCACTTGAGTCAGACAAGGAAGAGGAAGAGGATGAAACTTCTGGTCCTGAACCATCAATGTCCCAGGACCCACATTTTCTCCCCTCCTCCTCCTCTGAACCACACCTCATAACACAAGGTGAACTGAATGACCTTGTCAGGGATTTGGAACTACCCAAGAGTAAGGCAGAGCTTTTGGGCTCCAGACTACAGCAGTGGAATCTCCTGGCAGGTGATGTTAGGGTTTCCATGTTCCGTGATCGTCAAAAGGATCTTGTCCCATTCTTCTTCATGAAAGGTGATCTTGTAGCCTGCAACAACATCAATGGTGTGATGGTTGCCCTCAACATCGTTCATGATCCAGATGAGTGGAGACGGTTCATTGATTCATGGAAGATGAGTCTTAAAGCTGTTTTACTGCAGAATGGCACTGTTTTGCCATCAATTCCAGTTGGTCATGCAGTCCATATGAAGGAAACCTATGACAACATGAAACAACTTTTGAGGTGCATAAACTATGACCAACATCAGTGGCAGCTTTGTGGCCATTTGAAGGTTGTTGCTCTCTTGCTTGGTCTGCAGACTGGATACACAAAGTACTGCTGTTTTCTCTGCGAATGGGATAGTCGTGCAAGAGATTCCCACTACATCAAGAAAGATTGGCCACTCCGACAGTCATTGGAGCCTGGGAGGAAAAGTGTTCAGCATCCACCACTTGTTGAATCAAGGAAGATTTTGTTACCACCCTTACACATCAAGCTGGGTCTGATGAAGAACTTTATCAAGGCCATTGACAAAACACAAGCAGCTTTCAAGTACCTCCGTGGAAAATTTCCAAGGTTAAGTGAAGCTAAGATAAAGGAAGGTGTCTTTGTTGGTCCTCAGATTCGTGAACTTCTTCGAGATGATGCATTTGACCATGCACTGCGTGGCAAGGAAAAAAAGGCATGGAAAGCCTTCCAGTTAGTGGCAATCAATTTTCTCGGAAACAACAAGGCAGACAACTACAGATTGTTGGTGGAAAACCTCCTCAAGGCATACAAAAGCCTTGGTTGCAACATGTCACTAAAGGTACATTTTTTACACTCTCATCTACATTTTTTTCCACCGAACTGCGGAGCAGTGAGCGACGAGCACGGCGAGCGATTTCACCAGGACATTGCAACAATGGAGAAACGCTATCAGGGCAAATGGAGCCCATCAATGCTTGCAGACTATTGCTGGACAGTGACAAGAGATGCTCCATTTAATGAATACAAGAGACAAGCCAAGAAGCGCCGAGTAGACACGGAATAGGACTAAACTATGTACATAATAGTTTTTTGCCTTTTGTTTCCTAATAAATTTTATTTAGATAACCCCTTTGCTGATTTTTAAAGTGTTACATAAACAGGACAGGTGAAATAGTATCATGTAAAGCAACCATAAACACATGAAAAGACCTAGGTTTACAGTTTATGATTAAAACTCTACTATCTACACAACATACATAGACATAAAATGTAAAAACTTAAATATCTTAGAAACAGTAGCCAATCAGTTGTTTTAATTGTCATATTTGAATTCAGCACATCAAAATACATACTAAATAGCACATTTTATCTCTGAAGCAGACGACTTCTCAAAAATTGTAGACCAGTGTAATCGAACCCCTTCCATTCATACAGGCTACAAAACTCACTTACAATTTAAATACACGGATAAGAAGATGTAGAATTATCAGTGCAAGCTATCCAGAGATAGCCACTTAGCATTCTCCAGCAGTTTATTATAGTACCCTGTGTTCTTTAATAAAATCACCAGAAAAATCTTGGCAAAACCAACAACAGAGAGATTGACTCTGCAGTCATTACTGACATTGAGTAGCATCTTATTTCTCAACCAGTGCTGTTGATTTCTCTAGAACTACCCCTTTGTATAAGGCATTCTTCATTATGCGTAAGGGAGGCAGAATTTAGATCACAGTACATATTTGATTCCACAATCCCCAACTGGTAATTGATTTAATGTCATTTCTTTTTCCATATAGTAATATTTCAGCCCTGATTTTTGTATTATCAATACCACAGTACAACATTGAGCCATGTCTTTCAATATTCATTCCTCTGTTTCAAAGATGCCCGTTATCACGTTGATCTTCAATTCATTGTTTTTCAAACTTTCTGCTTACTTATTCTACATTATAAATTCCTATTGAGATCTCCTGTTAGCTGAAGAACTCACAGAAAGGATTCTGTTAACCCTCTAATGAAGTCCCCAGACAGGGCTGCTAATATTGCGAGGAACAAAAGTAAGCATTGCTCTATGCTTCCGAAGTAACCCTGTATCCTGAAAGATCTGTGCCTTACCTTGTTGCAAATTCATGTGTTGGGTAAATTAGCCCATACCCAAAAGACAAGAAAAAAGGCTTAAATGACATTCACACTTCACATTTCCCACCAGTTGTTTAATAGGAAGAATAGTAACATCTCAATAAGCATATGCTGCTGCAAGTAAAAGAAGAAATTAAAATCTCATGGTAGACCTGCTTAGGATCCTTCAAGCCGCAAGCACAGATTATACTAAAAGAATAAGACATTCCAATGACAGGAAGAGACTACTTCTCAGACATAGGGGAGATGGAAAGCTCAAAGTGTCTACAGCTACTTCTGCATAGCACCTCTTCCTGTCATGTTGTGTCTCTGCTCAAGCTCCATGTTGACAGGTTCTCTTTCTTTACTGTACATTTCGATCGCTTTGTGTATTCGCTTTTCAAGAATGCACCTAAATCTGATTAATGCTCATGGGAGTTCTGCACATACCATAAAAGGATCGACCCCTTTCCCCCCACATCTTATTGTTCTACTTCATATTTCCATATTGTCTCAGACCACTTCTTATTCCTAGTTTCATACCACCCCTTCCCATTTTCTCCAGTGTAGTAGATTCAAACATTTCTGCCACTTTGCTGACCTGCAATATTGGCGTTTCTTCTTTCCCTTAATCATTTAATGTAATCAGAGTTCTTAACTTTCAAAGCATATCTACATCCTTAGCTCCATAATGCGTCCTCCCACCCCTCACTCCATTTAGTGCCCTTGTTTTCATCAGTTGTTTCTGCCTGACCCTTTAAGCAATGTATTACCCTTCCAGCCAGTCTCCTTTAATATTATTGTGCCATTACTCCAGTATTGTGATGCCTTTTTCATTTTAAACTATACTTTGCTATCATTTCTCTGTGTAATGCGACCCATTACAATATATGGCCTATAATCAATAGCTGTATTAAGCAGTTAAAGCAAGGGACTAAGAGAGGGACTACTGAGTACTGTTCCTGGCTCTTTGACTGATAGGGTGACCAGATAGCAAATGTGAAAAATCAGGACAGGGTTGGGGGGTAATAGGTGCCTATATAATAGCCCCCCCCCCCCCCAAATATCAGGACTATCCCTATACAATTGGGACATCTGGTCACCCTATCCACTGACTTGCTCTGCAACCAGGGGCAAGTCATCTTTAACTCACTTTATCCACCTTTAATACAGTGACACATACCTCACAGTAGAGCTGTGAGGCTTTTTACAAAGACTCTAAATAAGAGCAAATTAGTATTGTTATTATTATTCTTAAATGTTAGAGTACGTCTGTACAGCACAGTGTTTAAAAGAGATACCTCAAAACGGATACATTTTTAGATTAAAAACCCCCAAACCCTGTACCTAGTAGACAGGTACATTGTTATGCTCAGCAAAGCACATTTAGATTTGATAGTAAACTGTATTGTAATAAAATGCAAAATGGTACAGGTTGATTTCTACTTTCAGTACTATAATACCAAAAGCACAGAAAGAGTACTGTAGGTATTGGTCAAAAGGGATTCTTAATACAATTGGTTAGCGTGAATTTAATCTAAAATGATCCTGAATACAGAATACACCCATGATAAATCTGATTCATAATGGGTTTTTTAAAGTTTTTATTCTTTAATTTATTTATACCATGCTATTAGTTGAATAACAAACATTTAGGGCCTAATTTTCAGAGATGCTGAGCCCCCACAATCCCATCTAAAATCAATGGGAGTAACTAGTGCTCAGCAAATCTACATATTAGCCTTTTCGACCACCTACTGGCATCATGAAAACCACTCAACACATTTTTATTACTACTTAGGCAGATATTGCATCTTTTCTCTAAATGTCAAATTCCAGTTTTCAAAGTGTCTGCTTCTGAAAGGGTTTTTGTTTGTTGGTTTTTGTTAATCTGAGATCAGGATTTTATATTGTGAGAACAAGCCAATCTTATAATACTATCACAGCACAATGACAACTATTGAAAATTTTCTATTACAATTCCCTTACTTGTAGTAATTAGTAACTAGTGTTTTGCATTATACCATTATTTAAATTCAGTTGCTCAACAGACTGCTGCATTATTAAACCTTTTGCTCTTGGGGACTCTGTTTCAATTTCTGGTGCTGCTGGTAGAATCAGCACAATGTTGTCTAATGTCAAGTGGCAATTTTCTCAAGTTGTCATGCTGGCAAGGATCAGTCTCTTTATTGATAGCAAGGAAGGGAGGAAAATGGTTAGGAATAAATTCCTCCTGGCCTTCATTACAGGAAGATATAATGGGTGTTAGTTGGGTTAGTTCCATACTTAAATATTTATGTTTCATGGCAAAAGGAAAAGAACATAAAAAGAGGATGACTACCTATATCGCTATACAACACACTGGAATTTAGGCCAGCTTTGGGCATAGGGAGACTACCTAGAGAGTCCCATTCAACAGACCCAATAGTGCAGTGGTTCTCAAACTTTTGTACTGGTGACTCCTTTCACATAGCAAGCCTCTGGGTGCGACTCCCCTTATAAATGAAAAACACTTTTTATATATCTAACACCATTATAAATGCTGGAGGCAAAGTGGGGTTTGGGGTGGAGGCTGACAGCTCACGACCCCCCATGTAATAACCTCATGACTCCCTGAGGGGTCCCGACCCCTGGTTTGAGAACCCCTGCAATAGTGCTTGGGAGCACCATACTCATTCATTTCCAGGCAACAAGGGACAATAAATTCTGCAGTCAGTAGGGAGATTCCTGACACAACTATGCAAAGGATTCTGGGACATGGTTGGGACAACAGGTAGCCAAATCCCATATTCACCTACACCAGAGTTTACCAAAGGTATTTAGAACTGAGAGGTCATAAATAAGAGTTCTATAAAATGAACAGCTTTAAAAGTTGACCCACCCACATACCCTCAATTGAATAGCGTGTGGAAGGAGGCAGTATTATGTCATGCTATGGTCTAGAGTCATGGACACAGATGTACCGTACAGAATAATTAACATGACAATGGGTTGGGAGGGCTCCTCTATTCTTCACATACGTCACTGTGATGCTAATGCTAGAACAATGGTAAGCCTACTGCTGCTCCATAAGTGAGGCACTGAACACACAAGAAAAACAAATATTGCTGTTGCCAAGGGTTAATTTACTTCTCTAAGAGCAGACATTGAATGGAAAGGAAGGCGACTCTACAAACTAGAGTATAATTATACTCATGTTATATTATTTATATAATTATAAATTATTGTCTCTCATTTTCCCACTATAGAAGCCAGCAAGGTGAGGAGCTGATTTTCTATTTTCAGTTGAAATAATATTGGCCCACATTCATCATGTTATATCTCATTCTTTAATCTAATCTCTTTTTAAAAACTGGTTTAGAAAATTATTGAATAATTTTATATTTGTCTGTCACCAGTGTAGTTCAGTTATGGGAGAAGTTTTGGGAACCACATAAAACTTGTGCCAGGTTTTCAAAAGCATGTGCGCAAAAGCTCATTAAATGATGACAGGTGTCTCCTGACGTTTGTGTGCACAGATCAGGTATAAAAACCTGAACAGAAGAGACAGTTACAAGAACCTAAATAGAAGTTATAAGTGTGTAAGCCAGGGTCATTCAAAAATGCACACATCCTTTTTCACCTGTTCTTCTGAAAATGTGTTCCTAATGTCTTATCTGAAATGAAGTACAAACATGAATAGATCTGGTATTATTTTACCAATAAAAGAAAAACAAAGGGACTGCTTACATATTTTCTTCATAAGGGTCTGAGTTTAAGATGCTTATTGGAGTGAGCAATTGTCCGTATACAGCATATCTAATTACAGGAACAACAGTGCAGGGAAGGTAAACTGTAGATAGTTATGAAAATAATAATGGTCTGCCATCCTACAACTCCAGAGGCTACCAAGAAACTAGCACCAACTCTCAAGCTATGACTAATTTTCATATCCCGGTCACGTACTAAATGAAGGGAAATTGGTAGCAAAGGTTTGCCTTGTTTCCATGTATAAAGGTGGCTTGAGGCCTTTGTCTTCATTTTAAGAATCACTTGCACAATAATTGCTAAGAAAAAGTTTGCCATTCATTCAAATACAGGAGGTAGCTGTCCACATCACAAGACCACCACTAGAACTGGCATCCTTAAACGGGTCAAGGATTCAATTTCACTGCAACTGAGCCACTCTCACCAAAGAGGTGATTCTTCCAGGCCAAGGCAGTGGATGATGCTTGCCTTGTGACTGTTGTCACTCTTCTGCAGATACGGAGAAGATTTCAGTTTCCAAGATTTCAGTCCCACCTCTTTCACAAGCACTAAATTCACCCACAGAACATAAAGAACCAAAATCAATCAAGAAAATTTCAAAGAGGTAGAACAGTCAAATTAAACTTTCTCCTTCCCCCTTAAGCTCTGGCTTCACACAATATATTTTTCATTCTGAAAAGCAAAAAGTAAAAGGGTCTGAAATGCTGGACTGTTATTCTCAATCTGTTTCTGTTTGAAGAGATGCATGTGGCTATTTCAAATGTGTCTCTCTATGACTGAGCATTTTGTTCCTATTGGTCAAAGCCATGAAAATCAGACTGAATTATGCTGACTGGGGTAGATATAGGCATGACTGAAAAAAATCACAGGGGAAAGTTGGAAGAGTAAAACTGTAAATCCAGCAATCTCAATGAATAAAGTTAAATGCAATATGCTGGAAGTGACATCCTTAGAAGGTCAAGTGTCTACATGAAGTCTCAGGGATCATCATTTAGATGTTATCGTTATAACTGCTACAGTATTGTTATAGCAGACGGTATAATGACTCTTAAAATGATTACTTACCCCAAAGGTAGCTGCACTAAAGTGATGGGTGAAGTAATCCCTGTACATATAAAGTCACTAATTCTGCATTGCACTACGATTACCACCTTATATAAGTTCCTTGTGCAAAGAAATTGGATGGCAATAGTATTAGTTGAATTTTGTTTTCTAAAAAGAGGCTCTGAGATTCTCTCCCAGGCTGTGAGAGATGATTCTATTTGTATCGGGAATTGATAGAACAGGATTAGGACAAGGTCTACAGCGGGATAGCATGTTTTCTTTCTCAGCCTCAAATCTAACAGAGAAGGAGACAATGCTCTCAGCAGAATGTAACACAACTTGTATAACAAGAGCCATAAAGTTAAAGTATTCCCTGACCTGGGACCTTCTGCACAACTTAAAAGAAAATTTGTTTTATCCAGCAAAAAAGCCTTTCTGCAGACAAAAAGGTAATAACATTGATGCTCTTTTCCTGTCAAACTAAAGATTTGTGATTGTAAAATGGAATAAGCTTTCTGGGATGAGTATGTGTATGCCAAAAAGGAACGATTAGAGCATACCTAGGTGGAGGAGACCTGGAACAGAATAAAGCAGAGCTCTGATTCCAGCACTGTGTCATGGTAAGCTTAAATCTGCTTGGCTTAATTCTGCTCTCACGTATATGCATGCAGTTTCCACGAAAGTCAGCGTGACTGAGGGTAGCATTATTTTTTGTTGTGGCTTCTTACACTTAAGCGGCCAGATTCCCAGCTATTGTAAATCAGTGTAGTTCCATTTGACTTCATAGAGCCTCAACAATTCATACCATCTTGACAGGTATAGCTGGCCCATAATCTATTTTTGGACATTTTCTTAAGATTTATTAATTACACACTTTATAAGTATTTTTTTTCCTATTGTTATTATACGTTTATAGCAAGATGCTCAGATATTTTGGTAATGGGCATGACTATAAATCCTGAAGATAAGTATCACAAAAGACTGACCAGCAGGCAATTGCAATGCACTGAACATTTATTTAGCTTTATTTTTCAACTGCAGGCATGGAGACACGCGGTTATCATAGTGGTTAAGGGTCCACCGTGCAACTGAAAGATAGTTGTGTTCCCAGCTTCACTGTTGAATGTTAAGGGGTAGATCCTCTGGCGTGTCCCACATGCACTCAGTCCAGAACGGGAGCTGGAATGGAGCAAAGGTGGACACTTCTACACTCCCTTGAGTCTGGAGCCACTGGAGAAAGGTCTGGCCCCTGGCATAAATTACAAGAGCTGTTAATATAACTTATTCCCAGATGCCCACAGTTCCAAAGGGGCTTTTTGATACCTGAGAATTACCCAGGATTAAAACATTGCAGCCATGTATTCTTTCCCTTCAGCCTTGCTCATTGAACTGAGAGCTATGGCAGCTCTACACCATCGGTGGAGTCCATCCACACACGGAGCAGGTTTGCTGGGTTTCTGACTGCTTTGCTCTATCACAGAGCCAGGATCTGGCTTTCAGCTTTCAAAGCCTATGGAGTTACTCCAGATTTTCACTGGAGTCGGTCAAGGCAGTTGGCAAGCTCAGATTCTCTGAAGCCCCAAGAAAATTATGTGGTATTTACCCCAAACTAAAATCATTTGTTTCATAGGGAAAATATGCCATCCTGTCTGCATGATCAGTGAAGTAGCTCTTACTGGCAAGGGTGCCCATGGAAATTTGAACAGATTCAGTTAGGTGTTAGCAGCAGACTAACTTGCCCTAGGATTTTATTCCAAAAAGCCCAGCATTGTTATCTTTGCTTGGAACCTTACAGGAAAATCTTAAAATGCAGCAGCTGTCATTTACCAGCATCTCCAATACTCTTCTATCTTAGAGAAGATGAATACAGAAATCTCTGGGGGTCAATACATAAACTGCAGTATCAACAGGAAAATGTGAAGCAGAACTCTCAAAACACATTAGTAGGTCTACTACGGACTTAGAATGAGATTGATTCAGGAGAAAATCCTATCCAGAACTTACTGGACTGCTGCTGGCAAGGAGCAGAAACTCAACATGTGCAGGAGTGATAATAACTTGGTGGAATTGTGGGTGAGCTTTTGGTGATTTAAAAGCATATGTTTTGGCACTGTACCACCATTGCGTGCTGCAAAAAGGATGGAGTAAGTAGAAGCCCCAGTCTAATCTGCCGCATTCAGCTTTCACCATTTTATTTCATTATTTTCTAAAGCAAACTTGTGGGAGCAGGGATGTGGCACATGTGAAAAATAATTCAATAAAATGGACCCTATTTTTTTCTAATAGGTAGGCTCTGCAATCTCCTCTTCCCACAGCCCCTGCCCACCACACAGTCTCTAAGGGTATGTCTACACTTCAAAGTCTACACTCACAGGGCCTCAGAGACCAGGCTTCAGCCTGGGCCTGAGCGTCTACACTGTCATTGTATAGCCCCCGCAGCCTGAGCCTGACGAGCCCGAATTAGCTGACCCAGGCCAGCTGCGGCCATTCTACGGGGCTTTTATTGCAGTGTAGAGATACCCTAAGGGTACCTCTACACTGTTCACTAAACCTGGACTCTGACTCAGGTTTGAGCTCCCATCCATACACAAATCAGTCTGACTCAGGTCAGCAAGCACTCAGGACTGAGGTCCTAGGACTCTGCTAGAGGGGTGGGTCAAAGTCTGAGTTCTGCTTTGACTCGGGTCCAAGCCCTGTCATTTGGCAGTGTGGACGCAGCTGAAGCTACAGTCCCAAGTCAGAAGGTCATGTAGTACAGTATGCATGTACACTATGCATGTATGCTCAGTATAGTATGCATACAGTATGCATATATGTACAGTATGCATGTATGCTCATTTCAGAGGCCTGCATCCAAATTCCCTTTATCTACTTCCACACATGTGTTAGCACAGCTGCGAGACCCGGGTCCAGCAACTGTAAATGAAGCTTTACAATGCAGTGTGGATGCTCAAACATGAACATGGAAACACTGAGTCCACAAGCCCAGGTCTGATGGACCCAGATAGACATACCCTAAGGGTGGTAGCAGCTGGGCTGGATCTGCTTAGGCCTTCCTTTGACAGATGGCAGAGCCTCCTTAGTTTTCCCAACCAAGCATAGCCCAGCTTTGTGTCAGGCTGTACCAAATGTTTCTCTAGGATTAAGGAACCCTTTTATTGGCCAAGAGGGAGGGCACTGTCCGTTCTTACACTAAGCGCTCTCTAGTCTTGCTGCAGCAAGGTTTTCCCTCCTACCCTTGTGCTGGGTTTAGAACAAGCTGGCAATCCTTATCCTCAGGAGCTTGTATTAGCATTTGCTGAATTTGTATTATTATTCTGACTAACCCTTGCATTCTCTTTTCTGTACAAGTCGAACCACAGTTGCATATTTCCACATGTTGCAGTATGTTATGGTGCAACTTGGGAGGAGATGTAGTTGTTTCAGGGGGACAAACTTATTTGGCTGTTTGGTCAAGGACAGTAGAGTAGGGAGGGGAACGTATCTTTCAGAATTGCAGCATTCACTGTGCAACTGGGAGAGAGAGATTCACTGGCGGAGACTACCTCCAGTCTGTCACAGTGGCAGCTCTATGTCTACAGGGGTGGAGAACAGCTAGTGGCGCAAACGGCATTTCAGGCCTGGGTTGGCTGGCTGGAATCTGCTCGGTAGGAGTTCTGACTTTGGTGTCTGTCAGTGAGGACAGAAAATGGCTCACGCTCAGGTTAAGCGGCTGCAAACACCCTTTGTTTTAAAGACTTTGTTTGTTCATCTTCTTGATTTGCCTTCTTGTTATTTATTCAAACTGTAGCCTTTGTGTCACAAACAATTCCTTACCATGTAAGATGTCTTTTTGAGGATCCCTCTTGATGCAAGAGATCAGGAGGTAGCTCTGGTTTTGATAAGGCTAGAAGGGACTACTTCTAGCTCAAAGGGCTCAATACACGACTGACTGGCAAAGAGTTAGAATTGTTGGAAATTGGAAGTCAGCAAACAAAATTACCATTGAATCATATTTCAGCCTCAATGATCGGGCATATTTAGTGAGGGCTATTCGTCACTTATATGATACATATGAGAAGTCTGGTCTTAATTCTTGGAGACTTATTCCTGAGCAACTTCAGTCAGATTAACAGTAGGTTTCATTATTAAATATATTTGTACATACAGTTCTCTGAATTGATTATGGTTTGTCAGTTACCGTGACACTTACTGGTTGGCTGTTCTAGTTCCTTAATGCTTTCACTGGGATTTATTTCCCAACAAAACACAACAATTGAAAGGAAAAGCAAAAAACAAACAAGAATCCATTTGGGATTGCAAAGGAGTGTTAATCTGGAAAAAAAAAAACCAATGGAGATGGGGCGAGGGAAATTATCCAAACTTTCCCTGAGTTCATTACTATTGTCATAATACTCCACATCTTCTACACTGCATTTCCAGATCTCAAAAAGCATGATCCTGAAAGGTGCTCGGTACCATCAAGTCCCACCGAAGTCAACTGAAGATAAGGGAAGTTAGCACCTCTCACGATCAGATTGAAAGTCTCACAATAGTCTTGTGAGGTAGATAAATATTCAATCCATTTTACAGATGGATAACTGCACCACAGGAATTAGGGGTCAATGAGTGGATTGCAGCAGAGCCTGCAGCTGGGGGAAATGCACAGATGCAGCATCCTAGAAAGAGCTCCTTAAGGCACTGCATCTCAGGCAGGCCCAGTGCCTCAAAGCACGGAAGAGGAGCGCAGCTGCTACATTCCCCTGCAGTATGCACTGTGCATTCTCCCTGACGCCGGACCAGCTCCACTGTCCAGGGCACACTAGACCCTGCTACTGTCAACAGTGCTGCTGGCATACAGCTTGGCCTCCAGTAAGTTCGAAGAGTGCCATCATACCCAGCCCCTGTATACAACAGGCTACTCATTAACCATTCCTATATGTGCACTCTCATGCAGTATAAGGCACAATAAAACCCTAAGTTATTTGTCCAGGGTTGTTTAGTGAATTAGTGGCACAGATCGAAATAGTGCTCGGAGTCCTGAGTCACTGTCTCCTACTCTACATTAGAAACTTTTCCTGGTAGAGCAATGTCAGTTATGGGCGTGATTGTTTTGGTGACATTTTTATACCATCAAAAAGCACAAATGTAGACCCAGCCAGACCAACATAAAAGTACTTTATCGACAGTGTATTTTGTTTGCTAAACCAGTATAAATGACCCCATCAAAAACACTTTTTAGTGCATTAGAGAAAACAGAAAAGAGGGTTTTGCTGGTACAGCTATGCTGGTATAGCAAGCTTTTAAGTTTAGACTAGGCCTGCATGCTAGGCCATGCTCCCTCCTTCAAAAAAAAAAATGTTAATTTTGGATAATGTAAGAACAGACTCAAATTATCTCCAAAACTCCAGCCAAACTAGCTTGCCCATATTTCATTTTCTCTCTCTCTCTCTCTCTCTCTCACACACACACACACAAAGTCCCTATTCCAAACTGTAGGTGCCCTGCAGCAGCCAATCCCACCCAGCATATAACAGCCAATCTTTACGGACACTTCGGGTCACTTGTAGCCTGAGGGAGCTCTTAACTTTCAGTGGCCACATCTAATATTTGGAGGCATTTTTTTGTTTTTGTTTTTTAAAAATGTGTGCACAGTTCCATGTATTTGGCAGCCTTCCCTCCCTCCACCCCCTTACATTTAAATGGGCACGTTGTGAAACCCCACCAATTCAGAGAAGTGGGATGGGGTAAGTGGGAAAACATTACCATAAATAACAAGATTTTTTTTGTTTTTACTTATGCAACCAAAAGCACACGGCCTACTCAATATATTAAGAATACTAAGTCATTTGTATGTGTAGTAGTTAGGGTAGGTTGTATTGTATTCAGAGAGAGAGACAGAGAGAGAGAGACACACACACACACACACACACACACCCTTTCCTAGAAGCACAAAACATACATAAAATAGAGCTGAACTGAAAGGGGTCAAAGTTCTACCTCACTTAAGTATGGTTTGAGACAAAACATTTTAAACTGCCATTCGTCATGGCCCAGCTTTGCACAATGTGTGTGGCAGTAAGATGCTTGTATGGTTTGGGTATACACCAACTCACCATGCTGTCATTTTATTCGCGGAAGTCCCATCTTCCAGAAACAGTGCTTCTGGAAATGACATTGTACAGCCAATTAGCATTACCAGTTGTGTAACACTGTTCCCAGAAACAGCAACCTTCAACAGTAATATTTCCAGAAATGATACAGGCCAATGTTTATATAGGCAGGTACAAAAATAGCAATAGGAATTTACTATATGTGATGTTAGAGATATCTACCTTAAAAGATTTGTGTACTTTCTCCAGGCCTACTACTGATTATACGGATACAGTCTTTGCAGGACTGGGCTGTTATACAACATGAATCACACTTAATTTTCTCTAAGGTACTAAATAAAAATAGGGCCAAGTAAGCTCTGTGATTGATCTGACAGTTTTCTTTGATCTATTGGCATGGATTTGCAGCTGCAGTATTCAAGAGTGGAGCCCCGCAATCCTTACTAATAAGAATAGTTTTTACACAGTGCCATTGTCTCGCTCACATGAGTAAGTGTTGCAGGGTTGGGCCCTAAGGGCCAGATTTTCAAAAGCATTTAGTTCTTACTGAGATTTTCACATGCACCTAAGCAGGTTTAGTGCCTAACTGCCAATGATTTCAATGGGAGTAAGATGCCTAACCTGCTTATGTGCTTTTGAAAATCCTGTTAAGTGCTTATCTCTGGCTCAGATTTTTAAAGGTATTTAGGTGTTGCCTTAGGAGCCTAAGTCTCATTTTAAAAAGTGACTTAGGTACTTAAATACTTAAAAATCTGGGCCTAGGAGGCTGTCAATGGGACTTAGGCTCCTAAGCCCTGGTCTACACTGGGGGAGGGGGGATCGATCTCAGATATGCAACTTCAGCTACGAGAATAGCATAGCTGAAGTCGACGTACTTAGGTCGTCTTCACAGTGGTGAGTCGACTGCTGCCACTCCCCCGTCGACTCCGCCTGCGCCTCTCAGCCCAGGGCTACACTGGGGGGGGGGGTGTGTCGAATAACGTAGCTGAAGTCGGCGTATCGTAATCGACTTACCTGGCCGTGAGGACGGCGGCGAGTCGATCGCTGCCGCTCCCACGTCGACTCCGCTTCTGCCTTTCGATGAGGTGGATTTCCGGAGCCGACGGGGAGCACTTTCGGGGATCGATTAATCGCGTCTAAACGAGATGCAAAAAATGGATCCCCGATAGATCGATTGCTACCCGCCGATCCGGCGGGTAGTGAAGACAAGCCCTCACAGCGGTGGAGTACAGGAGTTGATGGGAGAGTGCTCAGGGATTGATTTAGCGCGTCTAGACTAGACGCGCTAAATCAACCCCCGATAGATTGATCGCTACCCGCCAATTCGGCGGGTAGTGTAGACATACCCTAAGTTACTAAGGATGGGATCCACGAAGGGACTTAGTCATTGCAATGCTGAGAGCAACAGCACATAACCTTTAGGCACCTAGCATATCATAGGAACAACACTGTGATCCACAAAGTGAAGCTGAAGATCTAGGCTCCCCTATATAACGAATAAGAAGAGATAGGTGCCTAAGAACATGATCCACAAAAGCCAGCACGCTAGGCAGGGAGTTGCCTAACTTAGCCAATGGGAGAGTCTAACTAAAGGGGTGTATGCTAAGCCCCATCCCTCTCATGGAGATAGGTGCCTAAGTCTTCTAAATGCTTAGAGGCCGCCTACTGGATTGGGCCCCACACATGACTTAGGGGTGGTCCACACTGGGGGGGGGGGGGGTCGAACTAAGATACGCAACTTCAGCTACGTGAATAACGTAGCTGAAGTCGAAGTATCTTAGTTCGAACTAAAAAGCACTTACCGCGGGTCCAGACGCAGCAGCCAGGCTCCCTCATCAACGCCGCTTACTCCTCACGCGGAGCAGAAGTACCGGTGTCGACGGCGAGCACTTCCGGGGTCGATTTATTGCGTCTAGATGAGACGAGATTAATCGATCCCAGAAGATTGATTGCTACCCGCTGAATCAGGCGGGTAGTATAGATGTACCCTTAGAAGGCTGAATGATTCGTGAATCACTCTGTGGCTTAGGTGGGAGATAGGCCTGCAGAAGCCTAGTGTGAAGCAGCAGTGTGCATGCTTTGACGCAGAAATACAGGTACCTAGAGAACTTTTACGGCAAAATCTTAAGTGCAGAGTTTAGGCACCTGCAAGTTTGCTGGGGGTTTTGTGCATTGCAATGGAGCCAATACTGGGAATTAGGCAGCTAAGTACTTTTGTGGATCCCATCCTAAGGGTATTTCTACACTGCAATCAGACACTGGCAGCTGGCCTGGCTCAGCTGACTCGGGCTTGCATGGCTCGGGCTAAGGGGCTGTTTCATTGCAGTGTAGACATTTGGGCTCAGGCTGGAGCCTGAGCTCTGGGACCGCACATCCAGCCCAAGCCCAAATGTCTACACTGCAATGAAATAGCTCCTTAGCCTGAGCCCAGCAAGCATGAGTCAGCTGATCCAGGCCAGCTGCTGGTGTTTAACCTCAGTGTAAACATACGCTAAGTTGCTTTTCAAAATGAAACTTCAGGCTCCTAAGTCAGTTAGACGTTGCCATGTTGAGTGGAGCAATGCCAAAATACCTTTAAGAACATCTTTAGATGACTAAATACTTTTGAAAATCTGGCCCTACGTCTTCAATTATTAAAATTCTTGCCTGGACTTCTAATGATTTTTTATCATTTTAATTGACTACTACTTCAGAATGGCATGAAATTATATTCCATTTCCAAATAGCTGCTTACAAACCCATTAATTAGGTTGTCGCAATAGTTTTTTCTCCTTTACCTACCCTATGTTCAAGATATATTCATCTAACTGGAATGGAATATTTAAACAGCAATAGATTTGATTTGACCACTGAAGATGAAGGTGAAAGCTAGTGTACGATAGCACATTCACAGTCCCTTAAAACCAACAGAAGCATTCAAATTAGCATTTGCGTTAGAGCACAGCATGGATATTAATATAAAATTAATCCTTTACAAATTTATATGGACTCCCTCAAACTGATACAGAAATAGATTTCCTTACAAAAGAACATTTAATTACATCCTTTGAAAGAACAATACTCCTTGAACTAGACAGCTACGTTGAAATAATTAATTGGAATTACTGTATTGCCAATGCAGTTTTGAAGAGTTGTTAAAAATCACATTTTATAAAACAGCCACAATAAAGGGACACCACATTGACTTTTTATAATTTATCAACTCTAATACACAAGGTTTGTTTACTGTACATCAGTGAATGTTTTTTTATGGCAATTACTGTTAATTCCTTCTCCAAAGTCAAATCAAGTTTTGTAGCAATCTTGCCATTAAAATAGTTTTATATTTATACCAAAAATAAGAGTATGTAATTTTTGTTTCCTCCAGCATTTCTTATGCTGGGAATCAATTAACAATGAAGTTAATTGCAAGCTATAAAATTGCTACTTGAGTCAAATTACGCGTGATGGCTTTGTAATTTGGATAAATGATTGATTGAAATGAGTAACCTCAAATTTACATTATGTAGGATCTGAAATTAAATTTGACTCAGGTTCCTAAAAATGAAAGGAGATGTCAATAACTCTTGATACCTGTGATAATTTAAATGGCCATGGGCCAGAGGAATGTTATAACAGCCACTTGTAAAGTGCACATTCTAGTTTTCCTGAAGGAGAAGAGAAGTCATTTAGGAAGATTTGCTTATTTTGAGCCACCTTTTGCTACTTGTCCAATCCTACCATTCAGAACTCATCAAAGAGCACATAGGTGCCTTGCTTATCGATCATATTCAGAAGGAAAAAAACCAAACAAACTAGGCTATAAGACTTTTATTTTCCCACCCAGCAAACAATTGACAAGGTTACCTGATTGCACCTCTGTTGATTTTTAATAGTAATGATTACAAAGACTAAATAAATGTGTTAGTCTCTAAGGTGCTACAAGTTTTTCTTTCTTATTTTCGTTAAAAAGCTTCTGTAATTCAAGATTATATGGGGGGGGAAATTGTTGAGTTATTACATCCAAAAGTCCCATCTAATGTTGGAGTTAATGAAATGTCTTTTTAATACAGGACAGAGCTTTTATTTTTATTTGGGGTATTTATTTTTAATCAACATGGTTTATAGATTGCTGGGAACAGAGTCTAGATGACATAAGAGATGCTAGTGATTTCTACTGGCTGAAGCAGAGAACTTGGAGCTAGTGTTTCTGTGTTTTATTCCTGCCTCTGCTACTAACTTGCTGGCTGACTTTAAGAAAGTAACTCATCTTTTGCTGCTGCACTTTACTCATTTGTTGAATGGGAATTATCAAACTTATCTCATAGAAACGTTATGATTAATTGGTAAATCTTCTGTCAAAGGCACTAAGTCTCTAATTCTGCAAATCACTGAAGAATGTGCCTAACTTTAAGAATGTGCTTAAATCCCACTGACGTCAATCAGACTTAAGCACATACTTAAATGCTTTACTAAAGAGAGATGGACTTCATGATAGATGTATGTATTTTGCTGAACTGGGGCTTGTAAGTGCGAAGGATTGGTATTGCTAAATAGCCATTAGGGAAGTTTGATGTCTGTGTTTACAGTTATGTGATTTTTCCCATCACAATCTATTTATTGCCTTCCAACCCTCTAACATTATATGCAGATGTTTAATTCAGAGAAATAACATGTATTATGATTTGCTGTTTTCTTGTTAGGACTTGTTCGTTAGAATTATTGTTAATAATATTGCTGTCTCTTACTTCCTTTGTAAGCTGTCTCCCAACGGTGTTTTGAGGATTAATGTTTGCAGAGAACTTTGAAAATGTAAAGGGCTGAATAAATGCTAAGTATCGTTTATTAACATTTTAAAATACTGGTTTTTGAGTCAATTCAAGATGACCCACATGATTTAGATATTGAGATGTGGAAGGTACTGCATTAGAAAACAAATGAAACACCGGACAACTATGGAGAAACTATCTGAAGGACTAATTATAAAGGTGAAACTGCTCTCTAATTTTTAAGCTTATTTTGAATAAGTTGAGTAATGTTCTCAAAACTGACACAAATCGTTGACTACCCCTTCAGAACTGAAAATTAATGTAGTATTTCCCCACTATAAGGCTCTCTATCAAAATGTTATTGCACAGAGACAAACCCAGCTCCCCATGAGATATTAAAGACACATTGTTATTACATGTCAGGTTAGGGCAATACATCTGTCAGACAGAAGAATGATAACGGTCTCACGGAATGGTAGATTTGGACCTGCATCAGGTACAATGGCACAGAGGCAATTCAGCAAAAACCAGCGGGTGGACAGACAAGCAGTTTTTGTCTTGAGCTTGTCACAACATCGATCAGCAAAATGAGCGTGAGAAGAATGCATAATAATAAGGTGGTGCTAGTCCCTACATATGTGGCCATTGTTTGGGGAAAGTTGGCACAATGTCAGTCTGCACCTGTTCTCAATGCCTGGGATGTTGTACTGTAAAATCAGCCAATTACAATATCCAGAACATATAATTAGTTTAATAACTGGTGATGATTGTGTGTAATATCCTTTGTTTGTACATTACCCATAAGATGGTGAATACTACTGCTAGCACACTGCAAATTACGAGTGCTGGGCGCATCTTTACAATAGCAGGAACGCTATAAAACTGCATTTATTAGATTACAGTACATTTGCATGGTTTGTCCTCAGGAATTAAAGCATAGTATTTTCATACTGTGGTTCAGAAATGACAATGGCAATAGAATGAGATTAATAACTAATGGAAACAATTTGCCAAAGAGAAGGTCACACAGTTAAAACCAGAAAGAACATTTGAGCTACCCTTTAAAAGAAGTAATCTCTGAGGCATATTTATATTTACTCTGCTTGAATATATTTAGCAGGAATTATGGGCCAGATTCAGAGGTGATGAATGGAGGTGTAAATTACACACCATCAAGTGGGTAACAGGCAGGGTAAGTTGGCATAAGTTATTTCTGAACTGAGCATTGGCATGGAATGTAAAAACCTGATGACCTTCTGGCATACAGTTAAGACTATGTTAAACTTATACTTTAACTCATACTTTATGCACCTCTCTGTTTGGAAAATAACTGGTATATCAGTGATTTTTCAGCATAGACCATAGTTTCATGGGCATACTGACCAAAGACTTTAATTACTGAACATATCTATAACATTTAAACCAAGATTTAAATTACAAACGTGTTGCCACTCAGTTGAAGACAAGTCATGAAGGGAAAACAACAAAAATTCAAATGTTAAAAGAGAAGTACTGCCATAATAAACTTTACAGGGGTAAATATATAAGAATAACCTCAGTTTTTAAGAAAATGGATTTGTGTCATTCTTAAAATAAATCTATGGACATTTTTGACCAAAAACTTAGTATTCATTCTAATCAGAGAGTGATAACGTGAAACTCTTACATTTATTTAATCCTGCAAATGATGGAACCAATGTGCCTATCAAGTGGGCTATTCACACATAAATTGCATTTAATGGCTTCCTGTTAATATGCTCTATTTGTACAATGAAAATCAAGCAATGTTATAGCATTGTTCCTCTCCTGCCATTAAGCTGAGCAATAACTGAGTCAGTCAAGAAAGTATGTTTTGACCTTGAAGTTTTACATTTACATTATTCCACCACATAACCAAAACATACTATAAAATCTTCTGTCATTGTCTTTTTAAAAATGTGGAAAGCAATTACGGTTCTAGCATTTTAATACTTTGGACCTGATCCTGTTTCCACTGGAACCAAAGGTGATTTGCATAATGGGCCATTGATACAAAATGAAATGTGTTACTGAGAAGAAAATACAATAAATCATAGAATATCAGGGTTAGACGGTCATCTAGTCCAACCCCCTGCTCAAAGCAGGACCAATCCCCAATTTTTGCCCCAGATCCCTAAATGGCTCCCTCAAGGATTCAACTCACAACCCTGGGTTTAGCAGGCCCATGCTCAAACCACTGAGCTATCCCTCCCCCCTCATCAATACACTCATCAATTTTCATGCAGAAAACAAGACATTTATGAAATTCAAGCTTAGTTCACATATTTGATTTTTTTAATTGTGTGTTTCACCAATCATAAACCATTAAACTAAGAAACAAATCAGAAGTTATTTAAAATCTGTCAGAAGAGAATTTTTAACTATATTTTAGTACACATAGCATATCAGTTCAGAGGAGAAATATACTAGAAGTAATAGGCAGTATTACTGATATGTGCCTTAACACATTTTTTCCTGCAGTCTTTCAATAAGTCGATTCAATTTAAAATGGGTTTATGCTCGTGCATTTGTATGCTCTAAATACCAGAAGAGCTATTTAATACCCTGTAAAAATAAATCCAATTAGTTTTCAAAGCTTTTTAGCTTTATATTATATATAGTATATGCTGCATATATATCATATATTAATGACTATAATATAGCACCAGTGTACTAGGCACTGCATAGACCAAGGGTGGCCAACATGAGCCTGAGAAGGAGCCAGAATTTACCAATGTACATTGCCAAAGAGCCACAGTAATACATCAGCATCCCCCCCATCAGCTCCCCCGCCACTCCCAGTGCCTCCCACCCATCGGCAGCCCTGCCGATCAGCGCCTCACCCTCCCTCCCCACACCTCCCGATCAGCTGTTTCGTAGTATGCAGGACGCTGTGTGGGGGAGGGGGGAGGAGCGAGGGCATGGCAAGCTCAGGGGAGGGGGCGGGAAGTGGAAGAGTGGGGCCAGGGCCAGGGTTTGAGCACTGAGCACCCCTCGACACATTGGAAAGTTGGCACCTGTAGCTCCAGCCATGGAGTCGGTGCCTATACAAGGAGCCGCATATTAATTTCTGAAGAGCTGCATGTGGCTCCGGAGCCACAGGTTGGCCAACCCGGCAGAGACCACCATAAAGTCAAGAATGAGCCAAGATTTGTAGATACTATGAATGACTCAGTCCCTCGAGTTTTGAATCCTCAACTTAAGACACTTTAAAGGGCCTGCAGTTCAGAAAACACTGAGCGCTAATCCTGCAAATATCAGGCCCCTAAAGTTGGGTGTCAAAAAATGAAATATGGAAAATCACCTGTCAGCTAGTTACTGTAGAAAAATCTTGGCCAATGTCCCTGTCACAACTATATCACCATGTAAAGAGCCAACTAACATTTGAAATTAGATGATACTAAATATTACTGAGGCAAATACTTACTAATAGTCTCTATCCTGTATTTCTTACTCAGGGAAAACTCCCACTGATTAAGTGAACTGTTACCTTTTACTGCTACTGTAGAAATAACATCCTACAGAACAGTCCTTGTGTCAGATATAAGGTTTTATTAGGCCTGAGAAAAGAAAGTCATAACTTTTCACCAACCACGTCATACCCACCCTGGGATTCAGCATAAATAGTACTACTGTCCTTCAATTCAAAGGAAAAAAAGTCTGCTCACTTTAGCCAGGGGTGACACTAGGCAAAACATTTGTTAGAAATGCAAGCTGAATTCTAGTAGATCCTAATTGATGTGTTTGATTTTTAATTGCCAAACTGACATGCTAGTTCTTGATTTCATGTTTGAGATTAGCATAAGAGCCTTTTCATGTAATTTAAGATTTAATCAAGCAGCATGTACTTAACAATCAACTTTCCACTGCGATCTCCAGTATTTCAAGCAGCCTCGGTCTGCTCTCAGTTTTGCCAGCATTAGTACCTAGAAACTTTATGGACTTCAAAGGAAATAATCTGGATTTATTTTGGTGCAACTGAAAGCAGAATTGGGCACCACATATAAAACTAAAATAATTTCTAATCTGATTTATTTTTAGAAAAATGATTCTCCAAAAAAGTGCAATATATTATAGAGTCTGATCAGTTCATTCGATTTGCTTTATAAAAATAAATTGCTTAAAAGTGAACAACTATTCACCTACCTAAATTTGCTTTTGATTTTATGAGTTCAGTATTAGGGGCCCAGTCCTGCCATCCTTGCTCATGTGAATACTCCTATGGACTCAAAAGGAACAACACACGTACATAAAGCCGGCAGGATCTGGCCCTAATTCATTAACAGAAACATTGTGACTGGCGCATGTCTAAACTAAAACTTTACGTTATTGAACTTAATAAGGGTCAACAAAGTAATGTCACATGGGAAAACTGACAAGTTTGTGACTCCATCTACTGACCAAATGCTACTATAGCAATCCTAGAAAAATAAAACAAACTCCACAAAACACAGTTAAAAGCAACATTTCACTGACAGGATACCAAACTAATGTCTCTACAATGCAGGTCAGGTCATGAACCATGTAAACAGAGTTAACTTGGACTTTATGCTAGAGATCTACGGATTACATGGGATGGAATTATAATTTACACAGCACATACACATACATTATGTTTACTATAAAATATAGAGGGTAATTAGAAAATTGTTTTATTTTGTTTTGTAAGATATGGTTGAATATCATCAAAAGGGTGACTAATAATTTTGTTTGACCGTATGAATTTGATCTTTAAGGCAGTATTATACTGCTGTAACAGATCACACAAGAATCCCATCCATGATTACTAAAATGCTACTTTTACTCTGTATACAGGTCGCTCATTATAACAATGTTAACATGTTCCCAGTGACACCAAAAGCTAATGAAAATGGCTGCAGGGTGTCCTCTGCTTATTTACATATTTTAAACAAGAACCAGGAGAAAAAATAAATTACATTGAAGAATCATTTATCTATAGGGATTGGACAGCCTCTTGTCCTATTGAATTATATAATCATTACTTTAATTGCTTCACTTTTGTAACATCCACATAAAAAATTAAGACCCTGTCCAGTGAAGGAAAGTAAGATAAATAACTAAGCACAAATTTGCCTATAGCAAATATACTATAATTTAATAAGTATGCTGCCTCTTTACAAATCATCTGAAGAAAAAGGAAATGACAGTCCCTCTTTATGAAGCACTGGTGTAATTGCATCTAGAATAATACATTCGGTTCCAGCTACCTCACTACCAGGAAGAGGTTGATAGATTGGAAAGAAACAGAGAAGAGCAAGAGAAGTAATTATGAATTTGGAGAGAATGACTTATGAAGAAAGATTATAAGAAATTCTATGTATAGCTTGGCCAAATGATGACTAAGTGGGGACATGACTGCCAGGTACAAGAGTATGAAGAATATAAACACCAATGAGGTGTAAGGGGACATTACCAAGATTAATGGGTTGAATAAAGCAAAGGAAAGTTTAATAGTAATGCATAATAGTACTTTGCACTTATATACAATCCCGAAGCCTTAAAATTCCACTTCTTGTGCACGGGACTCCTTGGGCAAACCTACTGAATTCTATTGAATATCACCAATCTTCCTGTTAAAAAGCAAATGCACAGTTCCTTCCAGGATGTAGATTTTTAAGATTCTAGCAGCAGAGCACTTTTGGAAGGATCTCAAAACAATTTACAAACTTTGATTATGGTTTTTTTTTTATAAGTGGGAAAATAATAGGCACAGAAAAGTGAAGTAATTTGCCTCTGTGGTAATATAATGTGTCATTGAGAGAGACTAAAACAGAACTTTGGCTCTCAGTCTTTTGACCTAACCACAAGTTCACTATTCTTCCTTGAACAGGATAAACAGCAACAAAAGTTTCCTCAGACTCTGGGAAGTGTGTACACCCTTATCCAGAGTCATCATAAAGCATCGTGTACGTAGCTCTGTGACCGTATACAGCAATAAACAAAAAGTTCAATACACTAAATTAATCAATCCTTGCTCCAAGGTGCTTATTCACTAAATCAGTGTTTCCCAAACTTGGGACGCCGCTTGTTCAGGGAAAGCCCCTGGCGTGCCCAGCCGGTGTGTTTAGCTTCCGCATCCGCAGGTTCAGCCAATCGTGGCTCCCACTGGCCACGGTTCGCTGGGCCCGGTTAATGGGGGCTGCAGGAAGCGGCGGCCAGTACGTCCCTCGGCCCGCGCCGCTTCCCGCAGCCCCCATTGGTCGGGCACAGCGAACCGCGGCCAGTGGGAGCCGCGATTGGCCGAACCTGTGGACGCGGCAGGTAAACACACCGGCCGGGCGCGCCAGGGGCTTTCCCTGAACAAGTGGTGTCCCAAGTTTGGGAAACACCACACTAAAGACAAAACAGGTACAGAACAGTTGACCAATAGTGGCTGTGGATGCTTGAGGCATCACTAACAATTGTACTGTAGGAAATAGCTTTATAGTGGCAGAAAGACTTCAGCTAACAAATTTTTTCCTCTCTAATTTCTACCAGCAAAACCCTGTCTTTACTATTTGGAACGGAAGACAGAGGTCAGGGTCACCCAAGGAAAAAGAGCCATTTTGCTGGTAGAGGGCAGGATGTTTCAGGGGAAAAAAAAAAAGAAAGAGTACTGTGTGCACCGGCTAGCAATTACTGCACATTACAACATACATGGGGGGCGGGAGAGCTCCATGTACATGAAAGGCTGACCCTGTTCCCAAGCAAGACACCACCACCACCAAGGTGCACTGCCTAGGCCAGCAGCCAATGCCGTAACCTCTCTCCAGCTCAATTTATACTTTATTTTATACTCAAACACTAGGTTGCAATCCCGACCTGCTACTGTATACATTAGAGATTCCTTACTCCCACACTGGTGCACAAACATAGCAGATGGCAGGGCTTAGCCCTATGATTTTCAACTGTATGACATATATTTGTAGTCTCTGGGCCAAATTCTCCATCAGTTATACCCATAACTGTCTTCGGTGGGATGTCACAAATGTAACTGAAGGCAAAATTTGGCCTATGATTTGATTTCTAAATAAAAGAAAAATTTGGGAAGGGATGGGTTTAGCACTGCTAGATTAATGAATGCAAATGTTCTCTCCCTTTTAGATTTTTTCTCAGAATTTTATGCCAGTCCAGATTCTTGATATGTAGTTACTACGAGGAGCTTGTGACAGTATTTTGAGACATTTTGGTGATGTCATCCCTTGTATATAAGGGACTAGCCAGCTCTCAGACGTCAGTAAAACAGACTACACAACTTTGAGACATTGAATCTAGCATGAAACTTAGCATGATTTAGTTGGGGTTGGTCCTGCTTTGAGCAGGGGGTTGTACTAGATGACCTCCTTAGGTCTCTTCCAACCCTAATCTTCTATGACTCTATGAAACTTGCTTTTGGAAAAGTCTGGAACTCTTTATAAGACAATGCATATCTTGAAGGGTGGGGTCCAGAATGGTCTTGAGGGAAAAAAATTAACAGGAAAGGAAGATTTTATCATCTCTCTCTTGAGTCTTCTCTATGCCAGCCCAGATGCTTGGGATCTCTCAAAGCAATGTACTGTTACACAATGGAGAGGGGTTAGGGTCCCATGGCTGCCTGAAATACCCTTTTACCAAATGAAACATCAGCTGATGTCTAACCAGTAAGGGCAGTTCCTCAGCTAGAGAAATTTACACAGGCTGGGGATCTGGCCAGCAGTGTTTAGGCCACATGAACAATAGAGAACATGTAATCCAGGTGGCTGCCTTGCATATCTATGGTTGGAATGCATATACTTTCCTAGCTTTTGACACAAGTAACTTCTAATGTAGCACTTAAGACATTCTTGCTTTCACTCAAGCATATTTGAACACGCCATGGCATTTTACTTCTCTTTTGTCTCCCTTTTCTAGGGCTCTTGTGCTGGATAAATAGCCTATCTGAGGCATTTACCTTGTAGGTCTTTTTAAGAGATTCAACAGAGCTTTTGCAAGTTTTAGACAATAACACCTAGTTCCCTAATGGCGTTACTAGGCAGAAGGACAGCAGTGTAATAACCCTGATTCAGATGAAAGCGTGTTGTTACCTTCAACCTGAAGTATGGAATTATTCTAAGCATGATTTATTTTGGTGAATTAATTTGGTTTGGTTCTTTACAGGAGAGCATTCACAGCTCTTCTAGTTGAGCAGAGAGCAAACAGGAATCAGATGCTGAGCAACACTAGCTTAAGGAATAGCCTCTTCCTCCTAAAAGTTCAATGGAGGATAACTAAATGAAATTAGTACAAGATTTAAGACCCAAGGAAGCACGATTGGTCCAACAGCTTCTGCTTATTAATCTCTCTACCAAATCTAGGTATATCTGAGTTAAGTCCCCTTCTGAAGTATTCCTTTGTCGCCTGAAGGCTGATGTTGACAATGAATTTACATTACAGGTGTTGGTGCTCATTCTGATGTCTACGTCATCTGGAAGGAATTCTAGTACATCAGCTGTGTCAGATCAACAGTTCATCCGTGGGAAAAAATGTTCTGCAACTCCTAACTTCCTGGATATTCTCTTGTATAAAAGGCTAAAAGCCTACAGATGATCAGTGCCGTATGTGGTGCAGAGACAAGGTGGGTGAGGTAGTATCTCTTATTCAACCAACTTCTGTTGGCGAGACAGACGAGCTTTCAAGACACAGAGCTCTTCTTCAGGCCTGAGAAAGGCACTCCCAGCATCACAGCAGGCACAGCAACATATAGCTAGAAATTTTCATAGGACCACTAGGCTTTAGAAGCCTACTGCATTTCTTTACTCGGGCCCTTCCGATCAACTGATGTTGCACCTGCTCGAGTCAAAAATAACTAAGGGTACGTCTATACTTACCGGCTGCTTCGGCGGCAAGCAATCGATCTTCTGGGATCGATTTATCGCTTCTTGTCTAGACGCGATCAATCGAACCCGGAAGTGCTCGCCGTCGACGCCGGTAATCCTACTCCACGAAAGGAGTAGGCGGAGTCGACAGGGGAGCCTGCCTGCCGCATGTGGACCCGCGGTAAGTACCTTTTCGTTCGAACTAAGATACTTCGACTTCAGCTACGTTATTCACGTAGCTGAAGTTGCGTATCTGAGTTCGAATTGGGGGGTTAATGTAGACCAGCCCTAAGCTACGGGCACCACTAAGCCTCTCTGCAGAGGATGACATCACCATTAAGTCTTGTACTGTCTCCATCTGCTGGCAGGGAACCATAATAAAACATCTGGACTGGCACAGAAATTAACAAAAGAAATAACATTTCCCCGGCGCTAAGGGTATCTCACAACCCAACCATGAAATAATAATAGGGCAGCTATTTAAATAATTATAGAATATACATTAATATACACTCTAACTGGGTAATTTAATGCTTTCTCAGTTCACTAAATAGCCCTCATAGTAAGTATTACATAATTATAAAAATCTTTGTATTCTTACAGCCCTAGATAAAAATTATTAGTCCCTACAAACAAAATAATATGTTCTAGCAGGATGTAGTATGGTCTATAGTACACTTTAAAGTGTACAATTAAAAATATATTCAAATATTTCTGTAAACAACTACTGATATCACAAGATACTGTGGGGATCAATCCTGCAACCCTTTAGACTTTTTTCTCATTTATGCAGTCTCAGGTAAGTCTCTTCATTGACCTGTTTCCAGGTGGGAGCTACTGGAAACAAAAAATGATTAATAATGATGATATAATAGATTTATTTAAAAACTGGATTCTGAATTATGCTTAAGCACTATGAAATGATTATTTAATCTTATGGCAAAACTTAAAGAAGGACTAAATGCTATTGAAGTCACTGAGATTCCACAGATATGACAGAGAACAGAATTTGGGTTAAAGACTGGAAATATATTTCAGACACATCAGGCCAATGGAACTACTCATGTGTATGGGTCACATGCAGAGACAAGCAAATGCTATTAAAGAAATCACAATGCATTATGAGCCTAACACTATTCATTTTGTACCTAAAACACGCACAGGAAGAAGTATTCCTTAAAAATACATAGGGCTTCTTTAAAGCCCTATTATTTGTAACGATACTCAATAAGAAAATACACATAAATAACACCAGCAAAAAAAGCAAACTACATTATTTGCCAAACATCAATATACAAAATATCATTGACTTGTTTCTTTGCTAAACAAAATTAATAAAATTGGTATAGTATGAAATATTCATGAATATGCATTACTATACAAACACATTTTGCACCACAACAGCTGTGAGATGTTTACTAATTCCATTTTAAATCAAAATGACATTATCTCAAGGAGGCACATATTGCCATAACTACCATTAAAAGTGAGGATTAATCAAGTTGCCAATACTGTAAACAGCTAACATGATACCAGTGGCGTCATCTAATCTTGAAACCAGATAAAATGTTAGAAATGTAATTTCTTTAAGAACAGAAATTTCTTATCTTCATATTATTTTTGTGTAAATGTATTGCAGATGAAAACAAAATTAACTTGATTAAGTTGTCAAATGTCTCAATGAATGGGTTTTTCCCCAGATACATTTCAATGTAAGCTCTCAGTGTAAAGAGGACCATGATGAAGAATGAACAGAGCAACAAGATTGAGATGGAAGCATGAAAGTGAGAGACTAGAACCACCTGATTTTGTCATCCCATTTATACTGCTACTGTTAAAACTAAACAATCTTTCCATTCAAGACCAGACAGTGCCCCGCCTTTCATTGGTGCACAAGTGGGACATTAACTTCAGGTGGCTAGGCCCCTGCAAAGGCAACAGGAATAATAACTCCTTGAGCTCAGGGGAAAATACTGGGGTGTCTTCATGAACTGAAATGAGTTTAAACTGAGGTAACTTACACTGTCTTCTGGTCCATACAGGGGACAAATTCTGCTCTCAGTTATATTGGAGTAACTCAGTTAACTTTGATGACGCTACTCATGTAAGAGAGGATTACTTAAATGAGAGAGGCTGCAGGATCACACTCTAAACTTGGTCTAAGCTAATTTTGATAAATAAAATTACGTTTCAGTCCTACCAACCCTTCCTCATGGGAGTAATCCATTCTCAAACAGTCCTATTGACTTCAATTGGGCTCCTTGCATGAATGAGGAGTTGCAGGAATGGACTTTATCTATTCCCCTTTAACTTTAAGTATGCTTTTTATATAGGCAATAATCTATATCTTTTCTCAGCCAATATCAAAACAGCAGAGTTTCAGCCATAAAAATGGTAACCATGTAGTGATAATTTCCTCCTTTTCATTTCTTATTTTATTTTTAAGATCCTGTCTCTCACATCAATTTTAATTATCTGTTTTTCCTCCAAACTAGAGCTGGTCGGGAATTTTTTGAGAAAACTTTCCTGAGGTCCAGGATGGAATTTCTGGTTAAAACACAGGAACACCACATCCCAGAATAGCAAATTCCCCAGCTGTTAGGGTAATCCAATTTTTGCTCCAAATCAGGCAGAGCAAGGTTGAGGCTGGGCTTCACTTCTGGTAAGCATTTTAGCATACTTTAGGTTCTTTTATTGTTTTTAATATGTTTTTTCTGCAACACTGTTACCTTATGAATACCTTATGTGCTTGCTTAGAAAGAGCTGTGTGGTAACTTATAATTGTGGGCAATATACTGGGTATACGCTTTGGAGAGAATGCAAACTGCAGACACTGGCCTGTTTAGGCAGTCTGGCTTGCTGGGGATATCACAGAGTAGGCAGAAAACCCTAGTCAGGAGGGAGAGGGATGCAAGCCTCTACGCAAGAGAGGTGATGGCAGGGAGTCAGAGTCTAAAAGTGGGTGCCCTTGATAGACTGCAGAGGAGAACACAGGTGCAGTTGCCCTGAAACTGTGTCAGGAGTCTTTGTCCCTGAAAAACGTAGAAGGGTCTGAATTTAGTCCCAATGAGGAATGGGAAAAATTATTGAAATCTCAAACATTTCCCTGTGACAGGAAAATTTTCCAGACAAATTCCACTCTAAACATTTTTGAGATATGATACTTTACTATTTTGGAGATACTTTACTCAGGGTTCTGAGCACGTCTGGTACCCCAGGACTGGTGTGCTGGGGTGGGGTGTTTTTGTATGGAGGAAAAGGTATGTCCCTCCCCAAAGCTGAGTTTGCATGGCTACCTGCCCTCCGGCATTAGCTGTTAGTTGTATATCTTAATAAAGTTGTAGTTGATTTTTTGCCACTCTCCACTAAATTAGTATCTATGACTTTATTCTGTTGTGTGTAAGGTGAAGTAGTTTTTTTGTAGCCAGAGACTGCAAGCTCATCTCCAACATAATTATTCTTGATAAGAATTTGCATTGATAATGTACACACATTAGGACAATTTATTAATGTAATGTAATAAGCCATATAAAATTAATGTTTTATAGACTAAGTGAAAAAGCATACATAAATTTTGATCTTCTGACATAAAATAACTTCCTAAGGAATAGTTTGTTTTATTTGTTAATCACCAATGTGTTTAACGTGTCATACTAATCTATCTGAGACAAAAAAAACACACCCTGAAATAAATCTTTCATTTAAAATACATCCATAATTTCACATTTGTACCCTTCTGAGATTTTGTTAATCCTCTACGCACAATAAGATTTTTATTAACTCTAATCATTCCTTGATAACACTTTTGATTATTACCCTAAGGCGACATTATAGATTCTAAGTTGTTTTTCCACAGTTGTAATTACGATATGTTTTCATTAATCTGATTCAGTTAGCTCACTGTTTGCTTAGTGATCTTAGTGTCAATCAATTATTCTGCTCGCCCATGCATCAATCCCATTAGGATGGGTGTAGGATTCGGAGTAGTTTTTAATTTTGAGGATTAGTCATAAAATAAACTGACTGAGACACCATCAGTAGATGAATAGCTTCTTTTTCAAATATTACACAATACCATTTCTGTATTTTCAAGGTGCTGTTCCGCATATCATTTAGTCGCTCAAAACCCATTAAAGTCACTGGGAATTGTGTGATTAAATCCCTAGCAATTCTTTCAAAATGTAAGGGTTTGCATCAAAGCAAATGGACAAGTACTTAAAAAAATCAGTGTAAACTGACATTTCCTTTTAAACATATTTTGAACTTGTCACTGTGGTTAAGGGAGAAATTGACCTCAAGCAGCTACCATACTTGATGCTGTTTCCTAGCAACAGTTTCTCAAGAGAACTTTGTAGAGAATTTCAAATGCACTTTATAGTTTAATAATTCAGCACCTTGCACCCAATTAAAATTACTCTGCATCTATTTTTTGTATTTTGAAATTATTATATTTAAGCTGAAGATGTATCAGCACTGATACTTGTATATTTAATAAAAATATGCTTCAAATTTTTACAGTAAAAATTCTGCTTCACTCAATCTAATAAAAATATGGCAAAAACTATTATACTTTATACAAACCTCTTTCACCTTTTGTATTTAAAAAAACAATTCTAATATCTTTGATGGTCTTTAAGGAAAAGGGGGGAAACCTGTATTTAACATATGACAGTACAAACTAAATTGTAGCTGTCATGGTATAGCAAGTAGACTCTTTATATTTAACTCACTTTAAAGAATGTCTATATTTCATTTTGATTGAAATATATTTCAGCAGCAGTACAAAAACTGAGAAATATTAATCCCTATGTTGACAACAAATTGAAGCATAGTCCAATGACAAATCTTTACCTTATCTTTGTTAACAGTATTCAGCTGAAAACCAAGTGATGCAAAAAAAAGAAGATTTTTTTAGTTATTGTGCGGTGTCAGATATATATGGTCATGGAGTATGACTGCATAATTCATGTCTGCTGCTGTAATAATTTACCCACAGTGCCTATTTTTGTACACAGAATGCAAAGTGCACCATCTGGCTGTAAAATAGATCCTACACGTTATTCACTTAACAAATTTCATTACAACTCATCTACTGCAAGAGCATCAAACACATGAAAGCAGGTACTGGTACATTTTTAAAGGAGTCTGGGAATCATGCCTACTGTAATTGCTTGCATGATAAACATATTCAAATGTCACTTGCCCAAACAGTAATGTTGGGAAATAAATTAAAGTAACCAAATATTGAAAAGAAAAGAAAAGAAAAGAAAAGAAAAGAAAAGAAAAGAAGCTTGAAACTGTATATTCCTTATCTTTGGCAGTTCAGCTCAAATAGAAAGGTTCTAGAATTATGACCGTTTCATGGAATAACTACTCATTCAGATATCAAAAAGGTATTCTAGTGCTAGGAACTCTCGTTTGCTCAATAACATGCCACTCATGAGGCAACTAACTTACATCCATTGCAAGCTCTTTGGGGACTGTCTTTTTGTTCTGCATTTGTACAATTCACAGTGGGGTTCTGGACCTTGGCTGGGTCTCCTAGACACTACCACAATACAAACAGATAACAAGCAGCACCTTCATTCTACGTCTAACCCAACCATGAAAAATGGGAAAAATAGATTGGCAGTCCTTGCCAAAGGCAATCCAACTTTATTGGTCTCAGGGCAGGGCAAAGGCCACTGGGCTAGAAATAAGCTGCTTCAGACCACTGAATCCACTGAACGAAAAAGTAATGCCATAGTGTCTGTTTTACACTTCTATACCTCCATGTGAGAAGGCACCATTGTGTATTAGGTCCTCAAGGGCTAGTCATTGGGGCAATGGGACCACTATGCCCAGGCAGAGGTCTATTTTAGTGTTCAGATTTAAATATTGCTACTCTGGATGAACATGAGGCTATCTTTAGGTGCCACTAAAACTACATTGACTTCCTAGGATACTGTTTTGCAAGCTATTCAATTACTTACGGCAAAAAACAAGTTTTATTCACCCTGGATAGCTTAACTAGAAACTGCAGATCATGACCTGGATCCATGCTCAAAAGTGTACCAAGAAATGAGCCAGGCCCTACAAACCAAGTTTGCCAGCACCAAAGCACGTCCAGAAATTTTCATTTAAAAAAAAAAAAAAAAAAGATTCCTCAAGAGAATGACTCTTGCAAACAAAATGCACTAACATTTGGTGTGTGAGTTTGGCCAAGGCCTCCAAGGGAAAGATTCTGGCATTCTACATATGCACTCTTAACTCCTTCTAGGCACTCAGCTGTCAGGGAAGTTCTTGATTTTGGTTTAGTGGATGAACAGCTATTTTCTTTTACAGTCTTAAGCCTGTCTTCCAGCGCATATAATTCAGAAATTTAGGAAGAGGGTTGTATCACTGTAATGAAGTATGAGATATTGTTCGTCATTGTGAACACACATATTCTTACTACTACAAAAATTGGCATAAACTCTGAAGTCTGTTTAAGACAGATTTTAAGGAGAGAGAAAGGGCAAGAGAAACACCGAGAGAAAGAGACCTCTGTTTTTCATTCTTTAAAAATCATGGATTCATTTCTAGCCTACTTCCAAAATGGCAAAAGTTTTGTGATACTATATTTTAGGCAGCTCTTTAAAAAGAATTTAAAATATTCTAGGTCAGACTGCTGAATAAAAAACACATTATGTTTTCCTTTTGGCAGGTTCAGTGGGAATCCTTATGCTAGCCAGAGATTCAAAATTAGTGGTAAGAGGCTGTGACTATATGCGAAGTATTGTTTCCTGTCCATTTAAATGTTGAGCCCTTGTTTTACATACACTATACGCAATAAACTCTATATCCCTCACAGATATCTATACATGTATCTATACAGATATCTATACATCTAACAGAGATGTGCTGAAAGTTTCTTGGAATTTAATAATCCTAAATTGACAGCAGATATTGTGAAGACCAAGGGCCAGATTCCAATCTTACACTAGCATAAATCCAGAGTAATGCCTTGAAGTCTATAAAGTTATTTGGATTTACACTGCTGAAATGGAGATCAGAATCTGGCCCTTCTATATCTGAAAAACAATGTTACATAAATTGCTTCCTAATTTATCACTGATGTTGCTGTATACTTTTCTAAAGCATCCTTTCACCACAGCATCCAAATATAAAACATGGATGGAAGAATTCTGCCTCAGATGACTTATCCACAGATACCTTTGTTATGCATAGATGCAATGTTACATTCACGTATAACAGACTTTCCTATCATTCAAATATGTTATACATTGATGTGTCATCATACTTGTTCATAACATTTTTGACTGGCAGCTTAGAATATGGACTTTAAGCAGAAAATATGTGAAACAGAGCTGATCTAACTTTAGACTAGATATCAAATAACTAATGTGCACGAATGTAACCCAAACTAAGTTTAACTTGGTGAAAAAGCACTCAGGCTCCATTATCAAGGCCAAGCACTCAGGCTCCATTATCAAGGCCAACTCAATGCTTTTTTTGCCTCTGTCTTCACAGACAAGGTCAGCTCCCAGACAGCTGCACTCCGCAGCATGGTATGGGGAGGAGGTGACCAGCCCTCTGTGGAGAAAGAAATAGTTCGGGACTATTTAGAAAAGCTGGACGAGCACAAGTCCATGGGGCCGGATGCACTGCATCCGAGGGTGCTAAAGGAGTTGGCCGATGAGATTGCAGAGCCATTGGCCATTATCTTTGAAAAATCATGGCAATCGGGGGAGGTCCCGGATGACTGGAAAAAAGCTAATGTAGTGCCAATCTTTAAAAAAGGAAAGAAGGAAGATCCGGGGAACTACAGGCCAGTCAGTCTCACTTCAGTCCCTGGAAAAATCATGGAACAGGTCCTTAAGGAATCAATTCTGAACCACTTAAAGGAGGGGAAAGTGATCAGGAACAGTCAGCATGGATTCACCAAGGGCAAGTCATGCCTGACTAACCTAATTGCCTTCTATGATGAGAAAACCGGCTCTGTGGATGAGGGGAAAGCAGTGGATGTGCTATTTCTTGACTTTAGCAAAGCTTTTGATACAGTCTCCCACAGTATTCTTGCCAGCAAGTTAAAGAAGTATGGGCTGGATGAATGGACGGTAGGGTGGATAGAAAACTGGCTAGATGGTCGGGCTCAACGGGTAGTGATCAATGGTTCCATGTCTAGCTGGCAGCCGGTATCAAGTGGAGTGCCCCAAGGGTCGGTGCTGGAGCCGGTTTTGTTCAATATCTTCATTAACGATCTGGAGGATGGTGTGGACTGCACCCTTAGCAAGTTTGCAGATGACACTAAACTGGGAGGAGTGGTTGATACGCTGGAGGGTAGGGATAGGATACAGAGGGACCTGGACAAATTAGAGGATTGGGCCAAAAGAAATATGATGAGGTTCAACAAGGACAAGTGCAGAGTCCTGCACTTAGGACGGAAGAATCCCATGCACTGCTACAGACTAGGGACTGAATGGCTGGGCAGCAGTTCTGCAGAAAAGGACCTGGGGGTTACGGTGGACGAAAAGCTAAATATGAGTCAACAGTGTGCCCTTGTTGCCAAGAAGGCTAATGGCATTTTGGGTTGTATAAGTAGGGGCATTTCCAGCAGATCGAGGGACGTGATTGTTCCCCTCTATTCGGCACTGGTGAGGCCTCATTTGGAGTACTGTGTCCAGTTTTGGGCCCCACGCTACAAGAAGGATGTGGAAAAATTGGAAAGAGTCCAGCGGAGGGCAACAAAAATGATTAGGGGCCTGGAGCACATGACTTATGAGGAGAGGCTTATGAGGGAACTGGGATTGTTTAGCCTGCAGAAGAGAAGAATGAGGGGGGGATTTGATAGCTGCTTTCAACTACCCGAAAGGGGGTTCCAAAGAGGATGGATCTAGACTGTTCTCAGTGGTAGAAGATGACAGAACAAGGAGTAATGGTCTCAAGTTGCAGAGGGGGAGGTTTAGGTTGGATATTAGGAAAAACTTTTTCACTAGTAGGGTGGTGAAGCACTGGAATGGGTTACCTAGGGAGGTGGTGGAATCTTCTTCCTTAAAGGTTTTTAAGGTCAGGCTTGACAAAGCCCTGGCTGGGATGATTTAGTTGCGTTTGGTCCTGCTTTGAGCAGGGGGTTGGACTAGATGACCTCCTGAGGTCCCTTCCAACCCTGAGATTCTATGATTCTTTGATTCTATGATTAAGTTCCTCCCCATGCTTCAGGATGGTGGGTCCTAAACCTAGCAGAGCGACTGTGGTTCTGCTGCTTGGAAAGCAGGCGGCAGAGAGACCAGACAAGGACGTTCTCCATTCCTCATACGTCACTGAGCTACACCCTGTAGAGTCTCTGCAGCAGTGTGGAGAGAGATTAAAGGGCATGGACAGGGCTGGCGCTCCCACTAGGCGACCCTAGGTGGTCGCCGAGGGCACCAGGATTTGGGGGGCGGCGACTGCTGGCGGCGATTCAAAACACTGCGCCGAGAATGCAGCTTCACAGAAGCTGCTGCCGCTGCTGCCTCTGCCGCCAGTGGAGGTGAGCTGCCGCGGGTGGGTGGGGAGCCGAGCCTGCTGCGGCCTGGTGGGGGCACAGGGAGCCGAGCCCACCATGGCCCGGCAGGGGGTGCGTGGAGCTGAGCCCGCCGCGGCCCGGCAGGGGGCGCATGGAGCCGGGTCCGCCGAGGGGCACGTGGGGCCGAGCCCGCTGCGGCCCGCGGGGAGGCTGCCGCGGCCCATGGGGGGCTGAGCTGCCGCTGCAAGGGGGGGTTAGCTGCCGCAGTGGGGGGGTGGAGCTGGCTGCCGCGGGTGTGGCGGGGGAGGCACAGGGCTGGTGCAAGGAAGTTTTGCCTAGGATGCGAAACTTCCTTGCACTGGCCCTGGGCACGGACATTAGTCTATCAACTAACCAAAACCCTTGCATGTGGCAGCAGCAACTTTACCGCAGATGATTTCAGCCCACTGGCAAAATTATCTGCGGTGAAGTTGCTTTGCTGCTCTGGAGGAAGATATCTATTCCCTTGACCCAGGTCCCTGTGCAAGAAAAGACCTATTGCTACAGATTTGTGAAGGAAGCTGAATAAGGCCCTTGATGGAATTATCTCTTCATATTACATGGTTATTTATTATTCTTACTGCTTAGCATAAGGTACTGAACCAATACTACTTCAGATATCAATAAAATGTATTTCCAACTTTACCAGTATCAGTGAAAATTGATGTTTTCCAAGACAAACTATAGAATGCACAATAAAAAAATGCATCTGTTAATAATCAGTAACTAAGTTACTTCTTCCTGTATGTCTTACTTCCCCCATACATGAAGATTACCATTGTAACACCATACCACCGACAATAAGTTTGGAAATGCCTTGGGTCTAAGTAAAATACTATCAACAACCCAGAGGTTAAGTAATGAGTGAAGCACAATGCTTTGCACTTGCAACTACAGTCTGGTCTGGGAGGCTGTCATGACTTCTTAAAGTAAATTAATTCTTTCCTATAGTGTCAGCCTTCATCATCCGTTAAGCCTTAAATTTGCAAAGCCTACTCTTAGGCTTGTTTCTCTCATTTGATAAATGAATGCACAGTTATTGCCAAGCTTGTTTATATGATTAACATTTTAATTGCAACATAGTGGAAAATATTAAAATCCAGCTTCTTGTTACTATTATTTTAAAACCAAAATGTATTTCAAATGGTCTGAAATACAATTTACATTGTAAAGAATAAACATTTCTATAGCAGTTTTTCATAGTCCTGCATTAGCCAGCCTCCCTCTTTACATTCCTGACTTCTACATAGGGCATAAGTACATTTATAATTACAATTTCTATTCATGCAAATGACAGTTATGCCTCAATATTTGTCAATGGAAACACTAGAGAATCCTAAGTGGAGCACGGCAAATCCAAAATCATTAGTAAACCTCTCTATCAACATCTGACATAAGGTACCATATTGAATAGGGTTAAATGCTTGTCTTTGGTGATTTTGTGCATTAGCTTAAAAAGTCTCTGATAAAGCCAGAACATTAGTGATGGATTTGACTGTGGTTTGCTCTTGCCTGTTTATCTGAGATGCATTTTTGGTAATAATCTGATTGTGAAACAAAATTCCCCAATATAAAACAAGCTTAATTAGATATTCAATCCAAACAAGCCATTTACTAAATCAAAGAGTGAAACAATCTCCTTTGACTTTAAGACAAATCCTACTGGCTTCTCTTCTACAGAACTGAACATTTATATGTTGGTATATGCAGGTTACATTTGTTAACCTTACACGTGTTCGTCACAAACATCAATGGTTAAGCTGCTGGTATGCACAGACCACTGCATATCAATATTGTCTCATTTTTTCCTTGTATTGCCCAGTCTGTCTTTATCCATCTATTTTCTCCTGTTTTTTAATACTTAGGCTGTAAGCTCTTTAGGGCAGGGACTGTCTTTTCAGTCTGTTTGTACAGCATCTAGCACAATGAAGTCCTAGTCCTTGATTAGGGCTCCTAGGTGCTACATTAATACAAAACATAATAAATATAAATTATAAGAACAACTTTAAAGTTTAGTAAAAATGTTCTTTTATATCACTTCTGTTTCTATCATTTCTTCAGGGGTAAGAGATCTTTATTGTACCTCATAATTTACGGACATCATACATTATCTTTGTGAAATCACAGAAGTGCAGGGATGGAAAGGACCTCAAGAGGATATCCATTCCAGTCCTTGCACTGAGGCAGGACCAAGTAAATCAAGACCATCCATGAACATTTTACCTAAACATTTTAAGTTGTAGTTAAAAGGATATATAATATTTTCCCCCTCATCAACATTCTTTTTAGCAATTTTAGTGATGAAAAGTGGACTCTCTTGGAAAAGCATCTTCCTAGGGAGAAGAGACAAAGGGCCCTGTGGCGCCTTATAGACTAACAGAGGTATTGGAACATAAGCTTTCGTGGGTGAATGCCCACTTCGTCGGATGCAAACCGACGAAGTGGGTATTCACCCATGAAAGCTTATGCTCCAATACCTGTTAGTCTATAAGGTTCCATAGGACCCTTTGTCGCTTCTACAGATCTAGACTAACACGGCTACCCCTCTGATACTTGAGACCTTCCTAGGGAGAGATCACTCTCTCCAGCTACAACAGAGAGGTATCTTTACAAGTCCAAGATATCTCTGAGGAATATGAGTGTTTTGTTAAATGAAAGGAGGAATAGTTTGACAGTGCAAATGGAAGGAAACCTGTGACTTCAACCTGATATTGAAAGAGCAGAGAATATCAGTACCTCCAAGGCAAAGATGAATACATACAGTATCTGTAATCACCAGAGATAACTAAGCTTGTTAAATAAACAGAAGAAAGGCTAGATGGGCCAATGGTTTTCTGCATCTACAATTCCTGAGGGCTAAATTCAGAAGTGAGAAACTAACATATATTACTTAAAGTTAATAAGACAAACTAATTCTTGGGTTTGAAGTCTCAACACCTGAGAAACTGTACATCTATGACAGCATTGTAAATACATACACATTAGGAACTAGAATCCTCAAAATTGACTTTATGTATTACATATCTCTGTATAATCTACAAAGTGATAGATACGGAGATAAGTGCTACATATATTAGCTTGTTTATTATGGTTATTATATAGACTCATACATTAAATGAATGCTGTGCTCTTTTGATGCTCCCATTTGAGAAAGTTACATTTTGGCAATTCTCTCATTAAAAATTATATGGTTCAAATATATTAATTTATTAAATCTTATCCAGGGAGTGACTTCTTCAGCCAGACTAATTATCATAATCTCCTCAAAAGTCATCTATGTTCATATTTTTACAAATGATGCTTACTGGCAGAACTAGAAGTGATGAAGCCTTAAGCTTCCTTAGTGCTACACTCAGTAAACATGTGAATTCAGCAAGTCTTACTGCTGCCACCTCACCAACAAGCGGTGTGTAACTTTATGCAAAATGCCTCTAACTTTCGGTAAAGAATGGGGAGGCGTTCTGCACTCATTTACAGCACAGAGTAGAATTTGTATCAGTGATATTAATCTACAGGCATAAATCCAGCCACAGAGCCTCCTCAGCCAACAGAACTGGGGCAGTTCCAAAGAACAAAGTGAGGGCTGGGTGGCATGGGGGTGCTATGCTGAAGATACTCACCTCCAGCACAATGCAGAACTCAGCTTTTCAGGATCACCTTTTGCCACAGCACATAGAGGTGGAATACAGATCGAGTGGCAGTGGCCTGCTTCAGGAGAAGGCCCAGTGGATCTGCTGCTGCTGCAGAAATTTGTCCTCCTTTCCACAAGGGGCTGTGTGTGCACTTGGAAATACTGGTGTAGCATCAGCTAGTTGTTTGTCTAAAGCAAAACTGAAAAGTTTTTCAGGATGGTCACCATGAACAGAGTCTTAGGCTACATTTTTCAAAGGCACAAAGGGCAATTAAGGTACCCAACTCCCATGGACTTTCAATGGGAGCTGGTTGCCAAGCTATCTTGGGCCCCTCTGAAAAGCACAATCTTATTTGTCCATTTATATTTTGCCATCTACTATTTTAAGCAAATTAGCTGGAGGCTAATTCTTAGACCAGAATGGAGTGTGGAAAACTATGCTAGAAATATTTACAGTTTCTATTAGAAAGACACTACTTCTAGCCCTTGCTCATGTGAAAAGTCCCATTAAAGTTAATGTAAGGACTACTTGTATGAGTAAGTCTGTAGGAGTACACCCTGTAACAGGGTGCACTCCATTGCTGCCTTCTATCCCCACAAACTGCTCAGACTCCACAGCTTGGATACCTATTTCAGATCCCTCCACCAACATCTTTACAGTTCCCTGAAACAATAGTATTTACAGTGTCTCTTGTACTATCAGCCCTTTCCCCAGTGCTCAAGAGGAGAAGAGGTCTCTCTTCCCTGAGATCGCTCCAAGTCTGGGCTCACTCAGCCCTGCTCCTCTTCTCATCACTTCCTTCCTCTGCCCATCTTATCAGTCTTGAACTGTTGGGCTAATTGGCTCTTTAGCTCACCTATCCTGCCACTGCCAGTCTGATTAGCTAATCAGACGTCAAAGGGGAAACTAATAAGTGCCAGAGTGCTGACTCCCAGCACGCTGTCACAGACCCATATATATTAATTATAATATAATTATATTATTTGGATTGCAGTAACACTCAAAAGTCCTAATCAGGATCAGAGCCCTCTGGTAGTAGTCATTGTGCAAACACACTAGAAGATATAGACCCTCCCTCTCCCAACCTACATTTTGCTCTTAGATATGCATCTGCAACTCCCAAAGAACTCAATGAGAGCATGGATGCTGTTTCGAGACACAATTTGGCCCTTAGTTCATAACTGTTCGCAAACAATAGGGTATTAGTTTATAAGGAAAGTAAATTTTCTGCCCATGAAAAGTCTGAACTTTGCTCTTTTATGAAGGCCTCTCTATCTATGCAGCATTTTGAACCAAGAACTTTATTTGCCTGTCACTTTTTGCAAAATTATATGTATTAATGCTTTAAAGCACACACTTAGTAATCATGCCTCAACTTGAATACAAGTGGCATAGAAATCGGAGAAATATTATGTGTTCCTAATGGTTTTCTGTTTCACTTTTAGGACATGAAGGTGTATTTTCTCATATCACATGAATTGGCATGTATTGCAAAAACAAAATCAAAATACAAAAGTCAAATGGTTTCACGTTTTTTCCCCTCCTGTAAGGCAAATCAAAATAACAGAATTATTTGTATCTTTCATTGGCTCACATTTAAATAACCACTTGGGTCAAACATCATTTCACATCTCTGTAAATGGAAACCTTCCCATAAATGGATGGCTAACATCCTTCAACAGCAGGCGACAGGATTTATTAGAGCCTTTTCTTCAATGGCACACTGAACCAGGTAACTGATGCAGCAATGCACGATATTATTAATGCTATTTCCTCTGCAGATTTATTATGCACTCTTAAAATCCACTGTGGAAATTTCAGATATTTTGTGTCCCAGTGTTGTGCTTCACCTTTATGGTGTGGAAATGTGTGGCCATTTAAACGACACCTCTGAAATAGTTTTACCAACATTAAAAAAAAATTATGAAATATCTGAAACATGCCATGAAAGGATCAATTTTCAACAATGGAGCATACTAAATTTAGAACGAGCTGTATTTGAACAGAGTGGTTTGGTTCCTTTTTAAGATTAGGGCTAAGTGAAGGGGGTTCTATTGTTTTAAAATATCTCAAACATTGTCATCAGTGCAGTAAGGCTCAGAAACAGCAAGGCAATAAGGCCCCCTCAAAGTCAATGGCAATACTCCTGCGCTTAACGTTAAGTATTTCTATGAATGTTTCACATGTTCAAATCCAAGCACGTGATCATAAAAAAATAAAATAAAAATCCCGAATGAGTATTTCTCACATCTCTGCTTAAGCAGATATTTACGTGCACTGTTTAGAGAGTACTTTTAACATCAGACAGTTGCTGTGCTATGAGGAACAAAAGTACCAGCAACAAAAATCGCCAGAAGCAATTTAATCTTTCAAAATTATATTCAATTTACAGTTTGGATCTTTGATTCTTTCCTGCCCTAAGAACTTGCAAGGGTTGGCCTTACACTTTTAAAATCAAAGATTTATAATGGAAAAGGCTAAGATTGGAGTCACTTTGAGCTTGCTTCAAGCCAGTTTTTCTTTGGGGTAAAATCATTATAAAAATACTAATGCAGGGAATATGTACTTTTCTATGGATCATCTAAATGAGTCAGAACACTAACTGTATGTACAAATTAAAATAGATATTTACTATGATATGGAATACCACAGAATAGTGTATTACCACAGGACAAATATTTTACCCATTTGTTTCTGAATAGCAAAAGCAACAACAAATCCTTATTATGAAAATTACAGATATTATACCATCAAGTGCAAAGGTATTGTACTAATCTCTATATTTCTGGAAAATTTCAGCCAGAACTGTTCCGCTGTTTCTGAGAACAACGCTAGGGAAAATACAATCACTTTGTTAAACAATTTTGGTGACCTTTCCCTTGAACATCTCTGACACCCCTATGTTTTGGAGCAGGGACTTGAAATTTGACAGAGAAGTGGCCTTTGTATTGGTGATGTGCCTTTTGCTGTCCCTGTGAAAACACACCCAAATTTGGTCAAGTTATATGCCTTTGGAAAAAAATCACAGTTTGTACAGGCTCGGTAGCAACTTCTTAGATTTTAGTGTCTGAATTCCACAAAGATTCCATCCATATTGAGCAGGATTTTCCTTTCAATTACAGGCCTGGGCTACTGAGGGCCATGCAGGTACGGGCATTGTGACTGGCTGCACAAGGAGACTGGGTCTGAGAACCAGTGGAACTAAGGGAGAAAGATGAAGGGGGAAAAGAGACAGATTTGAGAAGGAGCCAGCCTGTGACACTGAGATTGCGTGAAGATTCCAGGGTTGAGAATTGGGCCTTGGAGCTATTGGGGGAGAACATAGCATGTGGAGTCCGGGGAGGAGAGAACAGGGACTGGAAAGTGACACATGAGATTTAGAAAAAAAAATTTGAAGGTCCAAATCCCACAACCCTTTCCCTCAAGAAAATAAGACCACCGCTCCTGTAAAGATTTGTACACATGCTCAACTTCACACAGTTAGTAGTCATTGGGACTATTCACAATGCACAATGTCAAGCAGATAGATGAGTCTGTTCTAGGATTGAAGGATAAGAGTTTGCAGAATGGGGCCTTTTCTACTTTTTTGCCAAGTTGTGTCTAATTAGTTGCATTTCTTGTCATTCCATTTAAAAACAAAACATACTTATTACTAACAACTACAAGAGTTAATAATTTTGTTTCTGTTGGTAGGTACATAAATACCTTTAGCAGCTATTAAATGCTAAATATTAAGTAAGCTGAAATGAAAAGTTTATCCTCAGCCCTAAAGTGGTTCTTGGACATAACACACCTCCAGCTATATGCTTAATAAAATGTTTGTCTTGCTCTGAAACGGTATTTCAGAAATGTGACTTTTAAAGGACAGGATCTGGGAATGATGAAAAATAAAGCAGCAGTGACAAATGAGTTTATAGTTGAGGACTTATCTTCACTACAGGAGTAAGTAGACCTAAGTTACGCTACTCCAGCTATGTGAATAACGTAGCTAGAGTCGACGTAGCTTAGGTAGACTTACCCCAGTGTCTTCACGGCACTGAGTTAATGGGAGATGCTCTTTGGTCGACTTCCCTTAGCCTTGGTCTACACTGGGGGTGGGGGGGGTCAACCTATGATACGCAACTTCAGCTACATGAATAGCGTAGCTGAAGTCGGCGTATCGTAGATCGACTTACCTGGCCGTGAGGACAGCGGCGAGTCGATCGCTGCCGCTCCCCCGTCGACTCCGCTTCTGCCTGTCACCGAGGTGGATTTCTGGAGTCAACGGGGAGCGCGTTCGGGGATCGATTTATCACGTCTAGACGAGACGTGATAAATCGATCCCCGATAGATCGATTGCTACCCGCCGATCTGGCGGGTAGTGAAGACGTGCCCTTACTCTTCTAGTCTAACTGGAGTACCGGGGTCGACCGGAGGGGGCTGGGTCTTCACTAGACCCGCTAAATCAATCCCTGCTGCATTGATTGCAGCAGCGTCAATCTGCCCGTAGTAGAGACCAGCCCTAAGTCAAGAGAGGTTTAGGGAGGAAATAACCACCCTTACTGCTGGCATAAAAATACTCTACTGGTAAGAACTAATCAAATTCCTTGAAACACGTTAAGCTCATCACTGGTTTACAGGGGCTTCATCTTGGAGAGCAAAAGCATTCACAACCTAAAAGGGAACTCAGCTATCAAGGGCCTTCCAAAGATGAAAGATAAAAGTGTAACTGAGTTCAGCAGGATTATTGACTAGGCATTTAACTGAGATAAGCAAATACAGCATTAAAGCTGACACTCTTTAACTTACTATAATGTGCCTTAGATTTTTGGGCCCAAATGCTGTGCTGATTCATCCTCTGACCAACCATTATCTTTAATGGCATTGCAAAGAGTTTAAATTAACTCAGAATTCTCCCCCCCCCCCCCCCCCCCGAGTTGTTGCTAAGAATGTGCAAAACCTGGACAATTTTAAAGATGCTTTTGTAATTTAAGTGGGGTGTTTTTTTCTACTGTCCAATAATGCTCTCAACTGCACCTGTGCAAATCAGGAATCACTCCACCAAAGCCAGTGTAGTTACACTGGCTTTATTTCTGTGCAGTGAAATAAGAATCAGGCTGTTTGTAGTCCCCTCTTGAAAATTTTATTCCTCTTCCATTTGGCAAACACTATCACCACATTTTGAACAAAGCTCGAAACTAATTGTTTCGCTTAAATCATTATTTGTGCACCAGCATCACCAATTATCAGCACATTTCTGAGATGAGGTTAAGTTATTTAGGGTTTAGCCTTGAGATGCCAAGCAGGGCCAGCCTTAGGGAAAGGTACCTTGGGTGAACCTGTATTTTGGCACCACTGGCCCCCTCTGCATCCCTGGGTTCCCCATCCATCTCCCCATCGTCCCTGGCCCCTGCTGCCTCCCAGGGCTCCGCACCCATTCCCCCCGGCCCCTGCTGCCTCACCCACCCCTGCATTGCCCCAAGCGCCCTTCTGCGGCCTCACACCCCAGGACTGCCCCCCGCCTCTTGACCATGGCACCCCCTGACCGCAGCACCCTGGGCAATCACCCACATCACCCACCCGTAAGGCCTGCCCTTGTGCAAATTGCCCTCAATTCCCACTGATACCAGGGGCATCTTGTGTCTTGCAGGAGGCAATGAGCTCTTGTAGAAAGAGCCCTTAGTATATACTTTCTCCATGGACTCTATAGGATCTGTCTAGGACCCAATCATTAGCTACTCATTGTTTTTTTTAATTTCTCAAAGTGTTAAATGTCAAAATAACATATTTAAATTCAAATCAGACCAGAATACAACAAACTAAGCATTAAATAGCTTGACAGTAGCAATTGTCATTTTGTTTATCTTTGACTTTCATGGCTTTTGTCTCTTTGTTCTTCATCTACAACAGCAATTCAGTTTTTGCGAGTTTAATTTGGCATAAGGGTGCGAAAGTTGAATTTAGTCTGCCTCCCTCAGCTAAATTATTATGTTCTAGACTCCAATTCATGGAGGGGGCACTGAATGATCTAACCTGTCAATCAGAGACATTTAGAGATGCTTGATACTAATTAAGCATATCAGCTATGATGCCAGACTTCAGTAAGACAAAGGACTCCATCAATTTGATAAGACTCTGCTAAGCAAGATTTAAAATTAATTCATAATTTCTTTTTATGTTTGTCATGTTTTGTGAAAATGAACTGCCATTCAATATTTCATAAGCTGTGTGCAAGCAGCAGAGGCTTAATTTCAGGCAGTGTTCTGACAAGCCTGGGTAGTTTTGAGAACAAATGATTACCCACAGCGATCAAGCTTCAGATAATTGGAGCAGCACACTGAACTATCCAGCATGCAAATATTAATGGACAGCCACAAAGTCTCTTTGAATCTGCATAATCTAAGGATTTCTAACTTGGCTTTACTGTTTGACATTTGGGATACGTCATTATTTTCAATACAAACAACTTAGAAATTCTGTCCAAAGGAGCCACCATTAAAGTCCTTTCCATCTTTCTATAATTAATTAAACTCATGCAATTGTGGAGCAGTGAATTTAAAAGGCAACATTTTGGCAATTGATATTTGTCATCTGGAAAACATTTTCTGTAAGAAATTTTCACTTTTTTGGGAGGGTTTTAGGAAACCAAAGTGCAAGAACCAGGAATGACTGCTGTCTAATCTTCAGAGCAGGTGACATGAGAGGCATGATTCCCAGTTTCCATTTCTCACTCTGACACTGGGTAAGTTACCATGGCCAAAATTCTTAAAGCACCTATTCAATTTATTTTCAGACATGCTAATCACCACCAATTTCAAATGAAGTGAATAGGTGTTGTGGGTGCACAGTACTTCTGGAAATCAGGCCATTGGGTTTTAAGCAGACACTCAGAAATTGAGGCTCCCTAAATTAGTGGGCACTTGAATATTTACGCCAACATATCTAATTCTGTTTACATACCCCAGATGGGTGATGTGAGGTATGATTAATTATCGTTCGTAAAGCATCTTTGAAATCCTAGGATGAATGGATCAGTCTTGCTCCAAAGAATTACTATTACTAATAATAATAATCCAAAACCCGCTGTGAAGATTTACAGTTAGCTTCTATGCCTGTTATACTTCTAAGTAACCAGTCTGTAAGAGTAGGTTAATTAATCACACTGAAAATCTGTAGGAGAACTGTTTTTAATATTAAAATTTAGAATCAAAATTTAGATTTTAGCTGAAGCAACCAAGTTCGTTGCTTTAGACATCTCTCTCTCTCTCTCACACACACACACACACACACACACACACACCATTAATGTTGTCAAGACAATCATGGACATATTTTACTATTTTTAGGCAAAAAGTTGAAGTTACAGAGATCTTTCACTTTGCTTTGTAATATCTTGTTTAATAAAGGGGGATTGGAATAATCTTTTTTCAACTTTTTAGCATCATTATAGAGAAAAAGAAATGGTTTGTGGGATCTAACGCTGAAAAATATTTTCCTGCTGGCTGAAAACAATTATGTCTCTTTTGACAACCCTGTCACTGTACTACACAAAGGAAAAAGCTTTGTGTCCTCTCGTTAAGATCATCATGAACTCTTGTTATTGATTACTTCCTGCAGTAACTACAATCCTCAATGTGTTTTCATGCTATTCAGAAAAAATGTTGTTTGTAAACAACCACTGGTGATTAGTGATCAGTGAATGTTATTAGCCAACAAGATAAATGCAGTAGGACGTCACATGAACATTCATGCTAAGGGCTGCCTTGGTTTCATTCCCCACCCAATTCAAAGTTGATTCTTTTCAGTTTAAGACAGGTGGGGGAAAAAACCAAACCCCTGTAGAAAACCAATACATCTTGTTGAGATGAGCACAATTCATTTCTGTTCACTAATATCAGATGCAGATTAGACTTTCCAACTGAAATCTTTATGTTTCTTTGACTAAATTTTTGTTCAATATGAACAAAATTCAACACTACATAGCTTCCTTTTACCCAGGCTTCTGCTTTATATGTAAATTGCTGTTACTTATATGCTGTTTTTCAAATGTACCAAATAATTTCACAGCCGGGGTGTGTAACTACACATTTTTGAATTATATTGAAAAATAGCAACAATGGAATTAAAAGGAAGCTACTGTTACATTTAATACAATATGCTGTTGTCCTTTCTCTTCCTCAGAATGTTGATGCTGCCCTATTTGGCAATATCAAAATGCCACCCACCTGCCTCAATGGGTGGAGGAACTTGATGGGGCAGCAAGTAAGTGGGACAACTCTAGCAGCAAGGGAGGGAGACATTCGCTGAGGGTCACCAAGTGGCTCCTCCCTGCCCCCTTGGAGTCTCTGGTACCCATTGGCCAGTTGTGGGAGAAGGGATACTGAATGGTTCATATCCCCCAGCTCTAGGATTTATTCTTGAACATGGACCATGTGGATCCTCTTTCAGTTCTGTTCCAGCAGCTGGTATAAACGGCTAGAATAAAAATCATAGAAGATTAGGGTTGGAAGAGATCTCAGGAGGTCATCCAGGCCAACCCCCTGCTCAAAGCAGGACCAACCGCAACTAAAACATCCCAGCCAGGGCTTTGTCAAGCCGGGCCTTAAAAACCTCTAAGGATGGAGTTTCCACCACCTCCCTAGTAACCCATTCCAGTGCTTCACCACCCTCCTAGTGAAATAGTTTTTCCTAATATCCAGCCTAGACCTCCCCCACTGCAACTTGAGACCATTCCTCCTTGTTCTGTCATCTCCCACCACTGAGAATAGCCTAGCTCCCTCCTCTTTGGAACCATCCCTTCAGATAGTTGAGGCTATCAAATTCCCCACACACACTTTTCTCTTCTGCAGACTAAATAAGCCCAGTTTTCTCAGCCTCTCCTCCTGCCCCAGCGTTGCCCTCCACTGGACTCTCTCCAATTTTTCCACATTCTTTCTGTAGTGGGGGGCGGGGGGAAGGCCAAAACTGGATGCAATACTCCAGGTGTGGTCTCACCAGTGCCGAACAGAGGGGAATAATCACGTCCCACGATCTGCTGGCAATGCTCCTACTAATGCAGCCCAATATGCCGTTAAAATGGACTGTACAAACATGACACCAGCTCAGGTATGTGTATAGCTCACCTCTGGATTTACAGATTTGATGGCATTGTGATATTGATTTTGGAAGAACAAATATCCTCTGGCAGAACGTCTAGGAATTAGTGCAGTGGGTACAGCCTGGCCCAAAGCCCATTCTCAAAGCAAACCAGGAAGTTCACACTCTCTCTCTCTCTCTGTCATACCCCTCCACCCCTTTTTTAAAAACCTCAATCTCTTCTCTTTAGTGTGTCTGTTTCTCACTTGGTTTTTCCTCACTTTTATATAAATTGGCCATCACCCAGTCAGACTGAATCAGAACAGACTATATAATAATTTATTTCAACTCTAAGTAAAACTTGAATATCTAAACAATATTATGGACAGCATCCATCTGGTTTGAAATCAAGACCAGAAGCTATAGACGAACACTGGTCTAACTTTCCACCAGTGTTACCTGCCGTTACTGCGGAGTTCTCACTGTGATGGATGCACAGATATGTTTTGTTCCTGGTCCCTGACCATCTGACCGCAGCTTATATATTGCAAACCTTATTTCTCTCAAACTCAATCTAGTTCCTGCAGTAGCAAAGTTGCCAAGTGGTTAAGGTGAGGTTTTACAGTTATATCTGTGGAAAAAAATACTGTTTTGAAATCAGAGACCAGGTTGAGGCCTTTTTACATATCACGTCCCCAAGTTGTATGTCACACAGGCACGGGGCTATGGTAGCAGTATTTCTTAAGATCTATTTTGTATTTGTTAAAGCACTCAAGTGGTCCATTATTATTTATTATGATTTAGGCCCAGACTGTGACAATTAACCATTGGCCTATATTGGGGTGGTGTAGACGTGTTCTGCACCATAGGTGGCTCCATGAGGTGATAAACAAGGTATAAAAATCCTAGTTAGGCAGAGAAACAATACTCACTCCAACTCCACAGTGTGCAGGGCAGGAGTGAGCAGGCGGTATCATTTCTAAGGATGGTGTACCAGGCTCGCATTTCCTCACCCAGAAAACTGCAAAGACGGTGCAGGGGAGAGGAGAGAGCAAGGCCATAGGGTGACCTCCTAAAAACGGATTACTGCCCTCCCACAATCACAGGGAGTGAAATTTTCCTTATTTCTTGCTTAGGAAGTACAGAAATAACGGGCGTCCTTGCTGTGTACTCACTCAGGATATGTCTACACAGCAAAGAAGAACCTGCAGCAGGCCAGTACCAGCCGACTTGGACTCTGAGGGTTCTGGCTGCCAGGCTGTTTCATTGTTGTGTAGACTTCCAGGCTCGGATTAGAACCGGAGCTCTGGGATCCTCCCACTCCACAGGGTCCTAGAGCCTGGGCTCCAGCCCGAGCCCCAAAGTCTACACAGCAAAGCCCTATGAGCCAGAGTTGGCTGGCAAGGGCCAACCCCAGGTTTTTCTTTGCTGTGTAGACTTACCCTCAAAGGCAGTAGCGTAGCCAGGGGGGGAGCAGGGGAGCGGCCGCTCCCCCTTGAGCAGAAGTGGCGGAAGCGGCGCCTTTTTTTAGCAGCACTAAAAAAAGGCGCCACTTCTTTTTAAGTGCCGCTTCTTGCACTCACCCAGCGGCGCTCTGGGTCTTCGGCGGCATTTTGGCGGGGGGTACCACCAAAGACCCAGAGTGAGCCGCCGAAGTCCCGCCGAAGACCCGGAGCGCTGCCGGGTGAGTACAGGGGGAGGCGCCTTTTGTAGCACCGCTCCCCCTGCTCCCCCTGGCTGCGCTACTGCTCAAAGGCCAAGGGCATTCTGGCCCTTAGGAAGCATGACTCCATTACTTTGTATGGTCATTGTTAAATCAACCGAAAATGTACCATTTTAGCACTTTTCCTAGGTGGTAGTCACTGGTGGCCTTTTGACAACAGCCATTTCAATATAATATTCCCTATCTCTTCCTAAGCCTAAACCTGTATTAAGGACTGCCACCAGGACCAGTTTATACCCCCTCCCGGGTCCTCTGCAAACCTTGATTGATTTTAATAGAGGAAAACGTGACCTTTCCCTAAAGGTCAGTAAAAGCATCCTTCACATGACAAGCCTAAATCCCATTTACTTGGGACTTAGGATCCTGTCACTTAGATGCTTTTGAATATTCTACCACTTCTATTGTGATTTGTATTATTGTATACATAATAAATTGGGCAAAGAAAATACTTTTTTTACATTAACTACTATTTGGTTAAGTACATTCCTTTTTATTGGATCCTGACTATAAAGTTTTTCAAGTGCATTACTAGAAGAAACTAATAGTTTTTTGAGCCAGGCACAATATATTTCTCCTTTTAATAGACAGTTTAGTGTAGAGGATCTGGTTAATAATTTCAAATAATAGACTTCTATTCTCTGGTATATTTTATCTCATTGTATTTTTTGTAGAAGCCTTCAGCTTAAATCCTCATGCCTCTAACTTTTCCAACTAGCACTACTTACTCTAATTATATAACCTTATTCTGAGTTACCAAGCACTGCAGCTAAGTAGTTGGGCTAAAGCAATAGCCTCATTGATACAATCTGGTAATATCAGATCAATAAAACTACAGCCACTTCAAAATCCATTTCATTATTCTACTGACTGCATAACAGATGATGGTGGTAATATAATGCTGAAACAAGAGTACCAATTTCAAAGATATAATGGCATTGAGAAGAGTGAAGTGTCTCTCTCAAGGCTGTAACATTATTACAGGAATGGCACAACGGAACTCGGCACCTACCTTAAAGGCCTGCAAGAATGATAGATGCAATACACTAATTCCTGATGGCTAAAGAATGTTATTGCACCGTAAAGGTCATTTCTTCAATCCTGTGCTTATTCAATCCTTCAGCTGAGAATTGCAATTTAGAAACTTTAGTAACAATGCTTCAGCGTGCAACAAGAAAAAAATATCATAGAGTTGATAACTTTAAGACTACTTATCTGCTCACATGCTATTCCACTGTACTATGGTGCTTCTTTGCATACAAAAATTGATAACTTTAAATCTTCAAATCAGTCTTTCTTTTAAAAAAGGGGGAACCGACTAGTATCTGAATTGGTTTATTTCACAGATCCAAGTGTTATGATTTTTCAACAAAGGACTTAGTAATGCAAACCCCCCCCCCCCCCATTTTGGAGCACGAACAGGTAGGTAAGCACTCATTTACTGAATCTGTGCATCCAAATGCTCTAATGTGCACAAATATGCATAGCTCTGTGTGCATGTGTGTTGTGTTTGTAATTTCATGGGTTCACCAACTGTGCTCTCCTTTTAAAACCTGGCATATAGTGTACAGCCCTTAGAGACTACATGCATTGGTTAGGACAGGTGAAGTACGTCTTCTGTGAATGTTCATTAATATCAGTCACGTCCACAGAACAGTAGGGTCAGACATCAAAGGCAGTTAAAGAAACATTTTAAACAGCAGGTGAAACAGAAATTAAAAATCCAATATAATTACTCTTTAGATAAGGTTCTCTAATAATTACTTTAAATCCTTGTGCAAAAAGTTGCTCTGTTCCACACAGAAGTGGCTGTAGTATGGCAATAGGTGAAATAATAATCTTTTATATCCAATTATCTTCTCAGTAACACTACCATAATTCCACTGAATTCAGTGGAGCTACTCTGGATTTATACAGGTGTCAGAAAAGTACCAGGCCCACAGTGTAAAAAGCTCATTGGCATCCCTTCTGGATGAGAGATGCTGGGTGAATATGAAGTATTTATTTCTAATTTTAAACACAAGCCTTCACATTCCCTTCCTGTTCTGGCAATTATCGTAAAAAAATGACTTAGGAGCAGATGTTTTATTTAAATATTAATTGTTTTAAGCACATAACGAGTCCTTTTTGCAATTTCTTTTTTATTAAAAATAAAATTGTTTTGCCTCATAACATTAATTAAATGTACCTTAAAGCTTTTTAGCCGATATTACTCTTTAAATAATTCAGAAAAATTCTATTTTATACACAAATATTTATTTACTGAATTACTCAGGTATCCTGTTTGCTTCAGAACATGGGCAGTATTGGTTAATATACGATACATGCCATATATATAATTTAAGACATGATCCTGATGACAGAGGTTGTTGGACTCCATTTCATTGGTCCTTTCCATCCATACTTTCTATGATCTATGATCCTAACAGGGCATTACTGATCTTCATGCACAGGTGTGGCATGCTGTACTTCAAAGCAGGACCCTGGAACTCCCATATATTCTTCATATATGGTTATATTTCATACAAAAATGCCATGTAAGATATCATAGGAAAGGTCACTATCGGCTGCAACCCATTGTTCTGTCAAAATATGTATATTGTTAGTGTGTATGAAGTTATGAAATTTTGCTGTGTGGTTGTTACTGAATATGTTGAAAGTTTGAGGGTCGTCCACTGCCAGTGACACCAAAGGAGGTGACCCACTCCCAGGAGGGTGTTAAATGACCATTAATCAGCAGGGGAATTGTAAAAAAGGGATTTACAATGCTGTAAGAGCAGTGCAAGCATCACACAATGGGGAATTGCTCAACCCAGTGACTCAGCAGACATGTCTGGGCTAGTATTTTCCAGGGACATGGACTGAGGATATAAAATAGGGGACAGTAGCATCATGCTTTTACCTTTCTTCTTCTCCACCTATGCTGAAAGCAACAAGAATGCTGAGAAGACAAATATTTGAACTGAGGAGACTAGTCCCAGGCTTAAAGGGGAAGCCTGTGAATTAAGAACTGTAACCTACCTGCAACATCTACTGGAGAGAGGAAAAACTGCTTAATCCAAATACTATCTAGTCCAATAAGGTTCAAGACTTAGATTGCTTACTTAACATTTATTTTCTTTGGTACGCCTAGCACTTAAAAAAAAATCTATCTTTTTGTAGTTAATAAATCTGTTTTATATTTTACCTAAAATAGTGTGTTTGGTTGAAGTGCTTTAGAAATCTCAGCTCAGGATACAAAGGCTAGTGTGTGTCCTCTCCACACTGAGGGAGGGGCGGTCTAAGTAATGAACTTATGCTAGTCAGGCTTCTGACCAGGGCAAGATGGTACAGTTCTGGGGTGCAAGGCTGGGGAACTGGAGGGAACTAGCTGGTGCCTTTCTCTGTATGATTTGAGAGTGGCTCAGGGAGCATTCGCGCAATTTAGTTGGGTGTGGGGCTCCACATGCTGTTGAACTAAGTGATAACAGCACTTGGACGGGTTTGCTGCTCGTCACTATCAAAGCATTGTGAAAGACAGCCCAGGTTGGAGAGTTAAGGGGGCACAGCAGTACCCCAGTTCCAGGTTATAGACCAAGGATCCCGTCACAACAGAAAATTGGAAAAATTGGAGAAAGTCCAGAGAAGAGCAACAAAAATTATTCAAGGTCTAGAAAACATGGCCTATGAGGGAAGATTGAAAAAATTGGGTTTGTTTAGTCTGAAGACTGAGATGGGATATGATAACAGTTTGCAAGTACATACAAAATTGTTACAAGGAGGGAGGAGGGAGACAAATTGTTCTCCTTACCCTCTGAGGATAGGACAAGAAGCAATGGGCTTAAATTGCAGAAAGGGCAGTTTAGGTTGGACATTAGGAAAAACTTCCTAACTGTCAGGATATTTAAGCACTGGAATAAATTGCCTAGGAAGATTGTGGAATCTCCATCATTGCAGACTTTTAAGAGCAGGTTAGACAAACACCTATCAGGGATGGTCTAGATAATATTTAGTCCTGCCATGAGTGCTGGGGACTGGACTAGATGACCTCTCAAGGTCCCTTCTCTTCCAGTCCTACAGTTCTATGATTCTATGAAATATGACACAGTCAAAAAAAGAATAAGTTTAATGTGGCAAGTAGCAATTTTAGTCAACTAATCTCAAAAAAGTGGTGGGAGGGGTGTGAAACAGCCTGCCCACACACGCCTTCCTTTACTTTGTGTGGGTGAGAAAGTTACAGGCAAAGAGTTATTCAGTCTGTGAGAGACTTATGAGACCACCCCAGCTCCAAACAAATCTGGGCTGGTGTCAGTAGCTTTTTATGCCCCATGTGCAGGTTTACCCAGGAGCTGCTCAGCCACTTACTATGTTTATCTGCACTAGACACCGGCTACAAGTTGTGACAAAGGTGGGGTAGGGTTTTTTCTTTTTTAGTATTTGTTTTAAATTTTTCCTAGTTAACTAGCCAGAACTCTAGGTTCTCGTGGAGAAGGTAAGAAATCCAACACCCATGAACTAATCTCTGGTAAGAAAATCCCTTCCTGGCCTCTGAAAAGGCAATCTGGCTAAGCCCACGGTGTACTCAGACACAGCCAGACAACTACATGAAGTAAGTGCTGGATAGGTGGGTGGAGCTCTGTGGGGGACAAATGGTCACTTGCTCAAAAGAAAGGTCTTTTATCCCAAGAGGGAGATTACGCAGAAGCCAACCAGCTCCCATGACCCACACTTCATACTGGCCAAACATGGCCTTACTGAGAGAGGCATGGCCTCCACACTCCTCCCCATGAATGTATCCCACACTCTTCATGTTAATGAGGAGGACAGGAAAAGGGGGAGTCATGCTCCTCAGTAGCTGGGGGAAGGGAAAAGGTACAGGCATGTCTCCCCAACATCCCTCAATCCCAAGTATCCTCTTCTGATTTGATATGTTTAGCACACTGTGGAGATAGAAGGGGTATAATATTAAGCACATGACATTTGAACGAACTTGCTTATAACACTGCCTGTAGGTGCAGAGTTTTAGTCAATATCATATACAGCAACAAGTCGTTCAGCAAATCCACTTTTCATTTGAATGAGTAGCAATCACCATTTTTACGTACTGTGACCTCCTATTCAGGCACCAATGTTGCAATCCCCAAGCATTCAAAGCAAAACAAAACAAAAACAAGGACCCAAAAAGTCATGAGATAGCATTTAAAAATCATGCGATTAAAAAAAAAAAGCGGGCTACTTTTAATTGCCTTCTGGTTTCTGAGCCTTTAGGTTGTACTCAGATGTCATTTTCAAGCTTTTGTCCACAATCATGAGATCTAGAAACTTACTTTATTTTTTAGAAAAAAGAAAGCTGAGATCACTCCAGGAGCTGGGGCTTTAGGAATACCACCAAATATCATGAGACTCTCAGTAAAATCATAACAGTTGGCAGCAGGCTCACAACAGGTTCTCCTCAGATGCACTTTGGTTCTTTGCATTGGGTTTCAAAGTTCTTCAAAGGAACCACCACGTGATTTGGCACAAATAGGTTTGAGGACGCCTCCAGCACCTGAGGAGAAAATGGTTTTCAGGGTCTGAGCTAATCTGCTGCAGGATGAAACTAGAAAAAAGGGAATCAGTGGAGGTTTGCAACCCCACCAACAACTGCTGGCAACACCCTTGAGGACCATATTACAGTAGGTGGCACTGGCAATTCTGTATGAAAAGCCTATGTCTAAAAGTTAGTGTTAAAGACTATAAGATGGAATTACTGGTTCTCTTTCAACAATGGCATTGATCAGAGGTGTTCATTAATTCCTTTGGGCTGAGAACAGTACAATCTCAGTACATGTTCTACCTCACCAGCTACCTACAACTGTAGTTGTATTTTGTTTTCTGCTTGCTGCACCTTAATTATAAGGTGTCCGTTTGCCAGTCTCCTGAGGGTTAGGGCTTTGAGGCAATTAAAAGAGAGATTACTTATCTGTACAGTTTCTGGAGTTCTTCAAGATGGGTCCATTCTTGATTGGAGATTTTCATCGGCGGTGTCCATGGGTGCATGCCTGTGACCTATACATCCTTGTGCTCCAGTGTGAGGGGATATAGGGAGGGGCAGACCTGCTGCCACTTCAGTTCCTTGTCAACCATAAAGCCCAGAAGCAAGACTCTGCAGCAGAGAGGACGGAGGGTGGGTGGTGGAGCACCCACAGGGACAAAATGTCTCAAAGAATTCCAGTTACTGTACAGGTAAGTAACTGCTCCGTCTTCTAGTTATTGCCCCCATGATGTTCCACCTCAGGAGATTCCCAAGCAAAACCTCAATGTGGAGGAGATAGGATAGGATAAGAACCTGGTTAGTACCAGAGATCCTGGGCACAGATCAACAGGAACATTGAGTGGTACCCAGAGACAGTATATAGGTACAGTCCGTGTGTTCTTTGTGACTGAAGCCTGAGGAGGATGGTACCAGAGCATGGGTTAAAGATAGCTTCTTAGAGGACTCCTTGTTTTTGGAGTTCTCCAGTTCTGATACCGATGATGATGTCATTTGCTGCAGCTTGCCAAAAGACTTCTCAATGAGGAGCATGCGAGAAATCTTTTCAATGGATATCAGCATCTTGGAACTGCGGCTAGCAGAAGCCTCGCAGTATCCATATCAGGACACGAGGTCTCCTGGCCTGAGAACTGACTTACCCATTCTGTTGGATTCTCTCTCCAAGGAATGGGGTGTCCCCCTTTTTGAACACTTCAGGACTTCCAAAGTTGCCCGATGGTCTCTGGTTACTGAGGCTGAGGTCACCGGAGCATTCTGAGCAGCTGAGATGGATGTACAGTGTGGGTAAATCGAACCCCACAGGTCTCAAGTACATTCCATCAAGAGGAACTGCAGTCCGTCTTCCCTCATCTTCTGAGATCTGCCCTTAAACGATGAGATCTGCCCTTAAACGAAGAGCAGACCTTGCACTTAGATGGGAAGTGAGACTCTCCAAGGCAACAAAGGTAGCTGGAATGTCTGTTGCTGAGCAAGAAAGCTCTGTGGCAGGTCTGGCAGGGTTTGAAACCTTGGGTCTTTGGCATAACCTGAGCATGGAGGCTGCAGATAACAGAAGCTGAGGGTGAAGGAGGCCCTGGCCACAAAGAAAGAGATTGAGGGAACTCCCGGAAAAGCACAAGCCTGTGCTAAACAAAGAAATAAAGAAGTCAAAGAAATTCAGCCGTGTAGCTAACAGCAGACACAGCAATGCCCTGTCTCTAGCCGCAGGCAGTTGAGAAGGAACTGGAGAAGCAGTGTAGAGTGCTGGAGCACACCCGCAAACACTGCTGACAAAAATCTCCGATCAAGAGTGCCGGTGTGCGTATCCTGAGGTGTAGCACCATTAGAGACAATCTGAAGAAAATCATAAATGATATTATTGAGTGAGACATTGAATTTTCTCATTCCGATGGAGACTGTGGGCCAGATTCTCAGCTCTTGAAAATTAGCATAGTTCTATTGGAGTCAATTATATTTATGCTTAATACACTCATCTTATTTATTCTACCCTTGTTCTCTTGTTCCCTTGAATGCAGAATATAAGTCATTTAGGTGGAAAGTACATGTTTTGCTCCTTCTCTGGGAGAACCTATCAGTCTCTGACTGACCAGGGATATTTTAAGAATAATTAGAGAATAATATGAAAATCAACAACAAAAATTAAGCAACACAAAATGCTTGACAATATAATATAGTAATGAATGATACAAGAGGATGTGACTGGATATAAATGTCCAAATAGCCCAAAATTCTGTTAAATCTCATCATGAGATAATTTGGCTTCACTAACCATGGGATAAAGCATTTCAAATTTATTAACTCTACAATCCCCTTATTTCATATTTTAGGATAAAAGTCAAGCCATCACTTTATCTTCTTTATTTTGTTTATCTTTTACTATCCTGTTTTCTTCACTCATAGGAAACAGGTTTTCACCTGCTTTTATTCCATTACTTAAGTACTTAAATTTCGTTTTCGGTGAAACAGTGTTAATGAATATTTATGACTAAGTCCTGTAGTGTTCATTGAATGTGTAAACTTACCTTCACAGCAGGCTGCAGATTTACATTTTGCTTTTTATTACTAAAATATTAGCCGTACAAATCGATGTCACCTAGAAAATAAGAAAATAACAGTTCTTCCTGTAACTTTTAGCACATTTATCTGAGTAAATTCATGATTCCTTCTGTCCTGGGAGGAATATCCAGTTTACATTTTTGATATGTGATATTTAATTGTAAGGCTCCCAGTAGCCAGGGTTTGAAACACGTGCAGTCTCTGAACTGGATCCCACAAACACTTACTTGTGTGAGTAGTCTCACTGAAGTCAATGGGTCCATTCAGGTGAATAAAATTACTCACATGCATAAACATTTGCAGGATCAGGTCCTTTGCCACTACTATAAACAATCTATTAAACAATTACATTAATTTAGGGATTGATTCTATCTTCAAACAAACACTCATTAGGACTTAATCATAATGATGGTTACACATGTGCATTAAGGAAAGAATAAGCCATACAAAGTCAATTCGTAGATTCCTTCCCCAGCAAATATCTGGGGAGCCCCAAACTGTTTTTACAGTTGATCATTCATTACATTATTCCACTGTAATCATTAAAAAAAAATCAGATACTATATTCACACTAATCTAAAGGTAATTCCAATTACAAGTGTGTAGACAAAGCTGACAACTCTTCATTTTCTTTAAGGTAAACACAGGATTTTAGGCAATACTGTACAGTAATTTATAGAGGGGAAATAGCTATCCATTAATGCAAAAAAAATTACTTCAAGCATTTAGCACAAGTTTCTATGTGCCAGATTTTTTAAAGTACGTAGACATTGTTCCTCTCAGCACTGTAGTACCTAAGTGATTTAAGAGCGCCAGTCGCATTTTCAAAAGTGACTTAAGAGCCTAAGCCCCACTGACTTTCAATAAGACATAGGGTTCCTAAGGTCCATATACTCAAAGGTACCTAACTCCCATACTGATTTCAGAGTTGCAGTGCCTAAATACCTTTACAAATCTGGGCTTTACCACCTTGTAATCAATTACAATTAAAGATGGGCCTGCTCAAAATATGGGGAATTTTTTTCCTACATTTTTCTGTGATTCCCACCCACTCTCCAATTTTTTGCAGAACTGTCATTGCAATGGAAATTTTCTGAACAGCTCTACCTTTGAGCACTGGGTCTGCACTTCTGAGGTTACAAATGTGCTTTCTGCTGAGATGCTTTCAATCCACTAAATTGCACTATTACTCTTTTCTAGATAGATAGATTTATATAATTCTTATGGACAAGGCAAGAGTAAATTTTAACAATGGCTAATTCTGTACTGAGTTTAATCATCTGTCTAGTCTGATTTCCATTTATTTGTAAATTGTGCAAATGTGAACTTAGTTCATCAGAAAACTGAAAAGTTCAACCCTCCTCCCCCGGTTTGACTTCTTCAAACAACTTGAAGGTGCCAAAGAAGGCTTTATCTTCTGCATCTGGCAAGTTCCTTATATAACTGGAAAAACTGTCATTATTCATCATTGAAAAGTAACTCATTTATGTTACATTAGGCATGTCTAGCTTCTTTAGCTATTTTACTTCAATGAACAGTCATTGTAGAAAATTCAAGTATAATCCACCTCTGCCTTCGTGTGTGAGTTCCTCTGTGTTCCTTGTCCCATCTCAGAAGAGAATATTTGGACACCACCAGTAAAAGGCTCAGAGAAAATACTAAAACTAATTATATCAAAAAGTTCATCAAGTACAGACACATTGGTAGCCTGTGTTGATGGTAGTTTTATAATCTGTTTTCTTTGAGTAAAAGCAGTTCTCAGACACTGGCAACTGCTTTAGGTAGTCCTTTTATATAGGAATTCTGTGGAAGATGTTGCACATAAATTATTTTAAAAGGCCTGTGTGTGTTAAACTATATCATTAAGCAACCGCTTTGTAAGGAATTGGTTGCATTACTGCGTACTTGTCATACTCTTGGGGTGCAGCACAATAGATGCAGCAGTTAACACACATGATGCATTAAGCAGAAGGTTCGAAAATAAAGGAAAAAATGCATGCATAGATTCAAAACCAATTGAACATTTCCATTATGGCAGTTTTAAAAAGCATTTTGGATTCAGACATTACCATGTAATCTGACTTTTAAATTGCAATCAAGGTGCAATTTGGATGGATTCATGGTTTGAAAGAGCTTTGCTTAACTCTTGTTAACTCAGACGTTTTTTTTTTTTCCTTTCCCAGGATCAGCAGGAAAGAACAAAAAAGTTACTCTCCATTTTGAACAAAGCAGTTAGTAAAAATGCCATTATGTACTATTCAGGAGAAATTTTGTGACTACCAGCACAAGGCTGTTTGCTAAAACCAACATTTGGAGATTTCTAGCCAAGTAATTTCTCTTAAAACTGTTCTTCAAAAAGCACCTTCAAGTTTGTTATACATATTTTATTGAGCAGCTGTATATTTTAATTGTGAAAGCAATAACTATAAAACGATAAACCTAAAACACAGACTGCTCCCCTATCTCTAGCTCCTATATGGTGCAGGGAAATTCTACGTTGATTTATTCTCCCCCAACCAATATATCACACTGTGCTAGGCCCATGTGTCTCCTTGAATTCTACTTTGTCCTTTCAGAGACATCAGATGTCTGTGCTTGGCATACCTGTCACGAGCTTCATACCTCTGGGAAAATGTGTGGGTGGGTGAGAAAGCTAATAGCTCTCAGCTAACAGCTAACAGCCCCTTCCACCTGTAGGTCACCAGCTTGAATCCAGAGCAGCTCAGTAGGGATTAAAAATTGTGCCTGTCTAATGGATGTTTGGAGACTCCTATATAAGATAACTGTGGTAGATCTCCACACCACAGCACACACTTGTCACATGATTTACCCTCAAACTCAGAGAGGCCTAGAACTGCTTGGGCTATGGAGACTGAATTATCCTTAGCACTCCTGCAGTACACTCTGCCTGCACATCAAGGCTGAGGCATGACAGCAGGGTAAAGTGTATTGGAAGCTTGCCTTGCCAATAAACAAGGACTTCATTCAGCAGGGCTTTCAGGTCAATGCCCTTAATCTACCCAACGATTTTAAATGGACGTTCATGGTTATATGCAAATTAACTAAATAATTGGCATAAACATCCCACATGGCACTGCCCAAAACTTGTCAGCTGTGTCTCATTTATTATGGGTTCCTCAGATTGAAAATACAACTGTCTCCTTATGACTAAGTAACACTGTGTCTAGATTAGAATATGAATGGAATAGACAATTATAATTGGGTAAACAAACAGTTAATATGCTTTGAAAATTTAAAGCAGTACATAAAAACAAAAAACCCTCTCACCCTTTTATGTGGACCACTATGCGTGCATGTCTCTGTTAATGTAACCATCGTTATGTATTACCCCATTTCTTCCTGCTATTTTTTATACTGTTGCATCTAATCTAAAGTGAGGCCCTAATATATTTTAAAACACTTACTAACGTGATTAACTTTAAGCACGAGTAGTTCCATGGACGTCAACAGAATACTCACATGAATAAAATTAAGCACCTGAATAAGTGTTTGCAGATTGAGATCTTAGATTGTAAACTCTTAAAAGCAGGGATCTAGTTTTCCTATTTTCTCTATAATGTGCCCAGCATACTAATGCATACTGTAAACAATAATAAGTACTAAGAATTATTATAAAACCACATTGCTCCTGACATGGGCCCTGACTCAGCAAGGTGCTTAAGCAAGTGTCTAGCTTTTGAGTTCAATGAGATTGCTCCCGTGCTGAAATTTCACCACGTGCTTAAACAACTTGCTGAATCAAGGCCATGATGCTGCCCACCAGGTCCACAGGGACCAAGCTATATAAAATCAGTCAGAGGTTTAGCTGGATTCTAAGGTAGACTCTCTAGACACTATAATCAGAAAGAGATATAATTAAACCCTCCAATGATAAAAAAAAAAGCACACCATACTTGGTCCTGCTTTAGTATGAGGGATGGACTAGGTGACCTCTCAAGGATCCTTCCAGCCCCTACATTTTTATGATTTTATGCTGAGTAGATCATTACTCTGCATATAATCCCACTGTAGTCAATAGGGCAATGTAATACAATAAGGTGATAGTCAATGTAAGCATGGTAGAATCCAGCACATGACAACTGAAGCTGGATATTTGCATCAAGCAATGGTTTTTGGTATTGTAGGAAAACAACTTTATATAAATAGGAAGTAGAGGGGAAAATGCAGCGAAGGCTAATATCATTTTCATTGCTTAATCAGGATCATTGTAACACACGTTAAACCTAATCCAAGAGACAGAAAAGTTAATTTTAAGCACTTGCTGTCAGCAAGTCTGTAATAAGCATCTTGTTGAGATAATGCAAAAATCCTTCTTCAGAACACCACCCACTAGACACTTGATTTAATGGATTATGCTATTAAGCCCAGTTACTAAACGTCCATCTTCCAGCCTACAAGTTCTCTCTCACAATATGCACATACTATTTGTGTTGTACAAAGGCATATTCCCTCTTGTGACAGCTCCCCCTTAAATACCTTGAAGTCCTCTTCTTGTGAAATTCACTATATCTCTTAGATGAAAATGTGTCCGAGGAACTTGTATACAATGCATACGACTCTGCTGGTGTTCCTCGTTCCTGGTTAAAACTGGAGCAGAATTGTGTTTTTCCTTTAGGCAATGCCTTAAAAAACTTGAGGCCATACGTTCCTGAATTATTTATCAGACTTTACTATGCAAACAAGGATTAAATAATTCTCTTTGAGCTTCTTATGGTAAACACAGCAGCTAGAGGCATATTTCCTGGGCGATATCTACATTTTCACCATCCTTCCTGGCAAACAAATTGTGTTTTGCTGGAGATGCAGGGCCTGATTTTCCCTTCACTCATAATTGTCTGAATTATGGAGCAACTGCACAGAAGTTGATGGAGCAACATCAGTGTAAAACTGGGGTCAGTGAGTGGAGAATCAGGCTTCCTATTTGTATTCCAAATGCATTTGATTAATGAGGACTGACCAAAAATAGTACAGACTTATTTTATCTTCCCCCCAAATCTGGTATTGCTTTTTAAATAGCCAGTGGGTTTGTCAAAACTGAAAATTAAATTAAAATTCTAACAATTTCATCATGATTCTGCCATCTTTAAAAAAAAGCAAACTATGCAATCAAATGTAGCCAAAACAGAAAAAAAAAAATCTTACAAGTTTTCATAAAGATAGGTAATCCCTTAGTGATGTATATTTTTAACAAATATTTTGAATCTATATAATTAAACTGACATTGCTCAGGCATTATCTCAATTTAAAAAAGAAATCAGACTGCAGAAAATGTGGATTTGCATTGCAATCACACAAAAAGAAGAAGAAGGAAAAAGTATTATCTGAATAGGTTGCTGAGCATGAAACAGTACCTGGACACAGAAGAGATAAAAACATTCACTAATGATGAATAATACTTAGTTTAGTCTACTTTTATCACTTTACCCTACTAGTAAAGCTGAATGTAAAATTGGAATCACAAGTTGCTGAAGTGACCTCCCTGAGAGGACAGAAATTGCTTTTTTTGGATTCCTCAAGCTTAAATATATTTGGACACATTCTCAATTTTTACAGCTTCTTAGCATGACAAAGCAAAATTGGCCTCCATGCTGACGGAGTTTAAATATTTGACTACTATGCAAGAGCAGTTTAGTAGAAGGAAGTAAATATGGTTTTCCATGGAAAATACTGAACATATTTGGATAATCTTTGTAATCTTGATCTATTGTATACTGACTGAGAGGTCTGGATAATAAGGTAATATATATTAACTTGGCCTATTTAGGGACTGATAATTGAACTCTATGGGAGCTTTGTCAATGGACACAGGATCAAGTCTTAAATAATATGAGAAGCTAATATGGAGAGGTTGGGTGCCATATTAAGATGGATGATGTAGATGTACACTCTGTGGTATTAGTTCCAAACTTTTAAATACATATGTAAATTGCAACAGCCCCAACATGATTCAAATATTGTTCTTAAAAAGAGGTATTCCAAATTTCCAGAGGGGAAAGATGAACACCTGGGACAGTACTCAAAGAAAAAAATAGAACAATCTCTTGGTTTACTATGTCTAAAAACCCAAACCTTTTGCCAGACTCTACCCTCTGATATCTATGTTCAATTTCCATTGAAGTCAATGACTGAATTCAGCCCTGGAGCCAGATGCATTAAAAGAAACTTTAGAAGCAACATTTGTTCTCTCTCTCTCTCTCTCTGAAAGTGAGAATTTCTAAAAATCTTTGTCCTTTCTCATTGATCTCTAAGCTAAGCACCTCTCAGGGGCGAGCTAGAAATCAAAATACAAACATACAGTGAACCGGTGTTCATGCAAATTATTTTCTTTAGCCATATTTTAATTACCAGACACCAGCACAGCCCTTAAAGCTTGCTTATTCCCAGTGCTTTCCACACCTCACACCTTTTTAATTATTACACCTGTCAGCTTTGACTAGGAAGATTAACACTGTTGTTGACCTTTTTCTCTTAACCTCATCCCCTTCCCCTCCCCCTCCCCCCCCCCCCCCGGCCAATAAAAACAAACAAAACACCACACGCACAAACAAAAAAGAAAGCGGTACATTTTTAGGTGCTGGGCCAATGATGACAAAAATGTGGTTTGGTACCAAATATGTAGAATCAATGAGCTCATCCATGTACTTGACATTCCTACTGAGTAAACAGTGAAACACATTTTTAAAGTGTGAATAAATAAGCGGGCTTTGTAGAAAAAAAATAGAGGGATTCCTTTTACTAGAATAGAAATAAACGCCGACAAGACAAAGAGATGCTTTCATGGCTTCTGATACACTATTATTATGCCTTTTCAACAAGTATCAATGCTCTGCCTTCCCTTTCACTGGTAAACAGTGGAACCTTTGCTGAACGGATAGTCAGAACCAGTCAACAGAAACTGCCTTGGGTCACATGATCTCCAAGCACTGTTGTTGCCATAGCAACTGCACTATGATAAATTAGGCTGTCTCTGCTAAGCATTCTGTTTGCCTAGATGTCTTAGAAGGTGCACTTTCTTTATTTTAATTTAAGCTCTGTTTTCTAATTTCAAGCTAATACCTGATTGAACTCCTTTGGTGGGCTTTCTGACATTCAACGTCTTGCAGCACAAAGTCAGCAGCATATTATTCCTGACTTTTGGGATGGGATAAATACTCTCAGCTATTTAATTAAGAATTGCCAACGTGTCTGGAGGGCTGTTTTATATTTTAATGGATTTTTGTGCATTCTGATGAGGCTCGGTTCCTTGTTTTAGAAGCTATTCCAGCAGAGGTTAATATGGATTTATTTCAGGTCTACTTACTTTCATATTGGTTGATAATTGAGATAAACTGCTAAACTTAAACCTAGAGGAAAAAAATGTTGGCTATAAAAGCAGTGGAGCTTGTAATGGCCTAAACAGTTATTTATTGTAAATTAATACATTGTATTGTGCTTTTAAAAGATTACTTTCATACTATTGTTAGAATTTGCTTGACTTTCATCTTTTGTTTTCAGAGATGCAACTGAAATTGTGGAAATTTAGGAATTCCTTATTTTCTGATGATATGATGAGGTAATAAGATGCAAAAGGGCATGTGGCTATTATTGTGCACTAAACCATACACACAATGGATTCTCCCTTTGTGATTGTAATTGAATTTATTCCACCCATAATGTAATTTGTATTGTACATGACAATGCTCATTAGGGACCTGATCCTGCAGTGTGCCAAATGCCCTCAACTCCCCCTGACTTCACTGGGATTCTAGGGCATTCGGCACTTTCCATTGCCAGGGCCAGTAAGCCAAGCATCAAGGGATCCACCTGGAGATTACTTACAGCTTCATTAAATCCTTAGCAAAGGTGTAGGAAAGCAAGCAATATTTTTATAGCCATGAATGAGCACGATAAACGTAAGTTCTATCTAGCTTCCCACCTGTGAAAACTATATGAAGACGGTAACCAGATTCAGTAACCTGATCCAGACACCCAAACAAGGTTTGTTTTGTGGATTTTTGTGTGGTTTACATGGATTTCTGCAATGTTAATATCCAGCAAACTTTTGACTGAATCCAGTCCTCGACCCTGGTGGCAATTAGCGGAGAGATGGAAGTTTTATTATCCTTATCCTTTTGCCAATACACAAATGCTAGAAGCCACCCTCATTCAGAAGTCCTGTAGTATGTAACAGAAAATTATATCCCAGCTATACGATGGTAAATCCTCTATAAATTATTTAGTTTTTAAAGTAAATTCTATAGAACCCTACTAAATACAGTGTATGGAGCTATTGTGTAAGGGCGTGCTGAATTTTACCTTGAGCACACACACACACACACACACAAATCCCAACGGATGTCTCTTAGCCTTTCCATAGCTCAGACCTCCCATGGGTGTTAACGGGAACTAGGACATGTATCAAATAGAGAATAGAGCTACATGTTGAGAGTCTCTCTTGATTAGAATATCTTAATAAAAAATGTAAGTTGACATTTATGCAATGGTGGCTAAAAACAGTATTCTATCTATGGAGACATTTCTAGGAACTGATCCTGCCATGCAGCCTTACTTAAGTAACAGGACTACTTGTGGGTCAAATTCACCCCTGTGCTGCAGGCCACCAAAAGGCCTGTGCACCATTTATATCCTATTTTGAAGACTGAAGCAGACCTTTTAGGGCAAAGGCCTCTGCAAAAGGGTGAATTTCACTGTGTGTTTGTAAGAATTACAGAACAGGGTTCGTAAACTGCCCATCACCCAGATCTTGAGGTGCCATGAGCACTCAAGGAAATAGTATAAGAGGCTGTAGAGTAAAGTAAAAGTAAAGTAAAGAAATAATCATATAGCATTTAGGAGTTATGTTCCAAATACAACACATTGCACATATTAAATGTGACATGTTTAATAGAAGACTGGATAATTTAAGTAAGTTAGTTGTTACCATACATTCTGATTTAAATTGTATGAAGTATTTTTACATTATGTTAACCAGGCACAAAGTGTGTGTTTGAATGCAGTGAGATTCTTATTGCTTCTGTAATCAATACACATTTTGATTTTGAGGTTGTTTATCCACCACCACCCCCCAATTTTTTTCAGGAGTCACTGCTTCCTGGGATAAAGTTGCCCGTCCTGGCAACTTTGTTCCTAGGTGTATATATTTATAGTTAGCCACCTTAAAACACATATTATTTGCTTTCAGCCCGCTTACCAAGCAATCCAGATTGCTCTGAATCAGTGATGTGTCCTCTTCATTTTTTGCCACTCCCCCAATTAGTGTGTCACCTGCAAATTTTATTAGTGATGATTTTATGTTTTCTTCCAGATCTTTAATAAAAATATTAAATAGCATAGGGCTAAGAACTGATCCCTGTGGGACCATTAGAAACACATCCTGTTTACAATGACATTGTTAATTGTATCGTTCAAATTAGCAAGTCAAATTAGGCTGGCCAGGTGCTCAGTTTTTGACCAGAAAGTCTGGTTGAAAAGGGGACCTGACAGTGTCCGGAAAGTCTGGTTACTGTGAGCTGGGGAGGTGGGGATATGCTGGGTCATCACCACGTCAGACCCTACTCAGCCAGGGCCGCCTCATACCTTCATCAGGTGGCTGCAGCCCCCAGCCCCGTCTCCTGACCCAGGTGGGGGCTGGGAGGGGAAAAGCAGTGAGCGACGGAGGACAGAGGAGTGGACGGGGGAGGGGCCTCAGGGGAAGAGGTGGGGCAGGGGAGGTTCCGGCTCTCCTGCTGGAGTGTCCGGTTTTTAATTACCACCAAGTCGGCAACCCTAAGTCAAATGCCTTACAGAAGTCTAATATTACATCAACACCATTACCTTTACTTGTAATAATACAAAATATCAAGTTAATTTGACATGATCTATTTTCTATAACCCCCCATTGATTGGCATTAGTTACATTACCTTACTTTAATTTTTTATTAACTGAGTCCTGTATCGATCCTTCTATTATGTTGCCCAGGGTTGATTTCAGATTGCCATCCCTATAATTACTGGGGTCGTCCCATTTACCCTTTTAAAATATTGGCACCACATTCGTTTTCTTCCAGTCTCCTGGAACTTCCCCAGTGCTCCAAGATTTATTGAAAATCAACATTAATGGTCCAGCAAGTTCCTCAGCCAGCTGTTTTAAAACTCTTGGATATGAGTTATCAGGACCTACTGATTTAAAATAGTCTAACTTGTGTAAGCAGAGTCAGGATGAGCTCCACCCTGACATCTGGTGGTGAGTCATGGCAAAGCACTCCAGGGGCTGATCCAATTTGCATAGGCACACCCACCCTGCCTGGTACGAACCATAGTGGCCCAAATGGGCATTTTGGGCTGCTGTAGGATCCTCAGTTTGCTGTATTGGGGCAGGAATTTCTGTTACTGGGGCAGGAAGAATAAACTGTTATACTGCTTATGTAAATCATGGCCAGTGGAACTGTACTTGGCCTTTTGTCATGTTAAAGGGGAACTTGCCATGAACTAAACAACACTCGCCAGCCAAGGGACATGGGTTCCAAAGCCCAGTGAATTGAGAGAGGCTGGGGACAGGGGATTGCTTCTTGGCCTTTTGGCTAAGATCAAGCATAATACCTGGTGGTGTAGGACCCTTGTGAGGGTCTGAGACACCAATTGCAACATCTTTGCCTCTCTCCACTGTGGAATATCAGAGCTAATGTTGAGTTCCTTGAGAGTCTGGTTTCAGACTGCTGAATCGAAATCACGCTGGGCTAATAGTGCAACTGAGCACTAGGGCTCCCCTAAACTACAAGCTGAAATCACTAAAGTGCTAACAGCCTTCTGAGCTGAAATCACTAAGCTGAAACCACTGAGCACTGTGTTAAGTAGTGGGGGAGCCTGAAGATAAGTGGCTGGTGGAGCAGTTGGCAAGACAGCTGATGGTGTGGTGCTGCTGGCAAAGCAGAGCAGTTCGTGAGGACAGTCGGAGTGGTGCTGCTGGCAGAGCGGAGCAGTTCGTGGTTGCAGTTGGAGCAGCTTGCAGGACGGCTGGTGGAGCGGCGCTGTTGGTGGGACAGAGCAGTTCGTGGGGACAGCGGTAGCGGCTTGCGGGACAGTTGGCGGAGCAGAGCGGCCAGTGAGACGGCTGGTGGAGCAGAGTGAAGCCCCACGGAGGGGTGAGGCAATCATCTTCACGCCACGTAAGGTGCCCCTTACCCCCCGCCCCTTCCCATTGCTGCCCAGGCGGGTGGCGTGTAGCACCCTGCAGATGAACTTTTGAACTCTGGGACTGGACTTTTGGGTTCGTGGACTTTTGGGGACTTTGGGTGATGTTTGGGTTGCTGGACTCAAGAACCCAAGGGACGGGGCATGGCCCAATTGGCTGGGGTGGGTCTTGCTCACAGTTTGGCTTATAGATCCTAGTTGCGGTGTTTTCCCAATTTAAGGCTGGTATCGTTTACCTGCTGCTATTAAAGATTTCTGTTACACTGAGGCTCTGTGCTTGCGAGAGGGGAAGTATTGCCTCTTTGAGGCGCCCAGGGGTGTGTATAAGATTTTCCCAGGTTACTGGGTGGGGGCTTGAGCCGGTTTTGCATTGCATTGTTGAGAAGGGAACTCCTATGTACTGAACCTGGCCCTTGCTGCTGTCAACTCATCCTGGCAGAAGGGTTACACTTGGATAGCTGTTGATACACTATTGAAATGAAGAGAGTGCTATAACATGATATGACTGCATCATCTGTCTCACCAAAGTTGAAGTCACTGCCAAGTTTCATTTCCAGAATGAAATGATCAAGCTAACTTGCTTTGAATACAAAGTTCTCAGAAATCCTCCCACATGCACTTGATCTTTGTACATCACAAGAGGACTCCGGTATGGTTGTATTACTTTGCAGAGTTTGTTTTTTAACCAGCTATGACAGTGAAAGGAAGAGTTCATAAGAAGAGTTCAAATCAAATCGGTTAAAAAAACCCCATCCCTTACTTAGATCAAATATGCAACATTAAAATGTACATATATGTCAGGGAACAGGAATAAATAGCTTTAACCAGTCACAGAAACAAGAATCTTAGACATCAGAAGACTAATTCTAGACTCTCAGTACAAATTGTATTCACCCTCAACCATACTATTTATACAAATATGTATGTATGTATTGTGACAAAGTTCCTCCTCTACCTCGGTGGGTCCTGCGCTTATGGGCGGATTCTGCTTGCCTCAGAGATCTTCCCCTCTAGTAGAATCCACAGTCCAGGTTAACTCCTCCTGTGTCTGATCAGGAGTTGGGAGTTTTGGGGGGAACCTGGGCCCGCCCTCTACTCCGGGTTCCAGCCCAGGGCCCTGTGGATTGCAGCTGTTTAGAGTGCCTCCTGGAACAACTGCACGACAGCTACAACTCCCTGGGCTACTTCCCCATGGACTCCTCCCAACACCTTCTTTATCCTCACCACAGGATCTTACAGCAGTATGCCCTCTTACTCTCAGCTCCTAGTGCCTCTTGCTCCCAGCTCCTCACACGCAACCTCCTTCCACAGCTCCTGACATGCGCCCCTCACTGACTCACTGGGAGGCTTTTGACTAGTTTCAGCCAGCCCCTGATTGGCTGCAAGTGTCTCAATTAACCTCCCTGCCTTCTGGAAAGTTCTTAATTGGCCCCAGGTGTCTTGATTAACCTGGAGCAACTGCCATAAGGTATCAGGGATTTGTTTAGCCTGGGGCTAACTTACTGGTTCCTTACCACTTTCCTATAGCCCTCTGGCCTTGCCCCGTCACAGTATGTATGTATGTATGTATGTACGTATACATACACACATACACACACACACACACACACACACACACTCGGGGGGCAAGGGATCTTTCCTGCTTAATTGCCCGCAAAGTATCACACACGTCTATGACACTATATAAATAATACATACACACAGTAAGCTGTACAAAAGCTATACATGCACACGTTGGCTGACAAGGGAAGGATTGGGTTGATGCTTCTGTGGGTGAACTAATCTCTTGGAACCAGAGTGGCCTCCTTTACTGTGAAGGCCAGGATGTTTGTGGAACCTACACATGCCAGCAGCTACAAAGGCTATTTTGGGATAGATAGAATCCCACAAGAGCAAGACATAAAAAGTACTACACACATTTTTCTTTTTTGTCAGAAAATCTGTTGCTTTTGCACAACCATCACTCAATAATCAGGTTTAAACTTCATATAACTGACAAGCTGTTGAGTAAAAATTCCAGCCATGCGATTCAGCGGTAGCTAACTTTACTAAAAAAAAAACCCAAACCCACACAACATATAGTGATTCTGGAGAAAACTAGTGTCTAAATCACTCAACTTTATTTTCAAATGAAGGTTTTGTCTACACTGGTGCTTGTAGCCACTGGTGTAGACACACTGATGTAGCTGCACCAGTGGAAATCTAAAGTCTGGACATGGTACGGTGGTGTAAACTGGCACTGGAACGGTGCATCTATCCCATTTTGTAACATGGTTTGAAGGTCCTACACTAGGGAGTGCAGAAAAAAGACACTAAGAAAGATCTCTTAGGAAACCTTTGTATTTTGAATTGGGTGTTCCAAATTGCAGAAGTAACTATAATTTACTACAGAATTACAATTGTATAATCAAGGCTTGTTTTACTGCAACTCCCAAAGATCACTTGTTCTTTGAATAAGGTACTACTTGGTGCAAGTATGGATGGTAGAATCAGGCCCTTGGAGACTTAGGCTGGCTTCATTTAAACTTCATCTAATCAAGCTTAATTTTAATGGACATTTAAATGGCTCGATTTTAAAGGATTTGGATACCCAATTTCCATTAGGTGGCTTGATAGTGCTGAATTCTTTCAGGCCTTAAACCTTCAAATCAGGAACAATTTCTACAATTTAAGAAGATCCATTATTGAAAGCAGCACCCATTGTTGTCAGAACAACAAGGTGAAAGAGGCTCTTTTAATGTTTTAGAGGTTGTGATGTTCTTTGTATTTTACATTAATTTTAGAGAGCACATTAAGGTGCTGAACAAGGGGCTTTTGTACATGTAAATCCCATTGCTTGAAGCGACTTAGTCAAATAGATGCAAGACTATCATGCCATTCTACTTGTATCAATTCAAAATTTAAGTGGTATTTATGCCATGGACAAATCTATTGCTACACCTGTGATATGAAGTCCCTGAAGCTTATACAGGTCAGTAAACATCAATGCCCTGGTGTAAAATATTCATTATATGTCATTCATAGCAATACTGATTTCCACCTTTTTCATTCACTAGTGGGTATTAATGTGATAATATGATTACTCTATTAAACAATGTTAGCCAATTCCCTTCCTAGGTAACGATATAAAAAAGCTAAACTCATCTCTCTCTCTTTCACAGAGCATAGGGAGAGCAACATTCATATTATATGTAGTACAAATATTCCAGGAAGCCAGAGGAATCATTTGGGATGGCCCAAAGAGGTGTACAATGGGAAGAATTTAAAGGAACACTGTCAATTAATTTTTTATACAATGCATAATTAGCATTCTTGTCTCATTAAAAGGATGCCTGTATTTGCTTTTTTAAAATTTTGCTATAAAATGATTTTTTTTTTTGGCAGATCAACCTCTCCTTTTGATGTTGATACAAAGACCAGCCTACAAATCCAAATGTGCATGTAGCCCAAGTAGCTGTTCATGTCTGGGTGCTGCTGCTTACTGCAAAAGCAAATGCAGCTGCTTCTGGGGAAACCATGGAGGTTAAGCCACTCAAACATCCTGTGCGAGAGAGGCCACCTGGAAGATCCTGAGTTTGGAGAGAGACTTAAAAAAAATATTCCTTGTGCCTGGGGTTTCCTCAGAAATATCCTGTGTATCATCCCCTCCATGTATGGTTTAACACCAAGGAGAATGTAGAGACATGAACCCTCATCTGACTAGATTTGTGTACATAGGGGAAATTCCCATAAGGCTCATTATTCCTTGTAAGGAAAAAAAAATCCCTCACTGACGACTGGGGCAACATTATGTTATCTCACAATGGTTTTCTGGACCATTTAATTTAAATCTTGTTAAAGGTACAGCCAATTTTTTTAAGTTGTGAATGAAAGTTGCTATCTAAGCTTTAGTGTAGAGTGGTGGCAGCTGGGAGCCAGTTTCAGCTCCTTAATCCTCAGGATTCTGGCATAAATTAGGGAAGCCAAAGGCCTGCTCTAACTTCTGCCACGGGCATAAGATCTACAATGCAATTTATGCCATTGGAGAATCATATGTAGTGGAGCTCTGCTCCACCAAGCTATGCCACCTTGCTGCCAGACACAAACCCTCTCTCCTCTTATGCTGGGGTGGGAGGGATGGAGGACACAGATGTTAGGGAACTCTACGTGCTAATTCCAGCTGTTTTAAAGCCACTTAATGACACTTAGGCAGTGCAAACTGACCTTAGCACAAATGAGACTCTCAAAAAGGTTGCATGGGAAGACTTTGGCCCATGTGCGAGACTTAGGGTTACTAAGAGCATTTCCACAAACAGCAGTTTCATTAATGTCATATAATATCCCGAGTGTATATTGTTCAAACTAGATTGTCCCATCTAGTGCAAATGTCTGCAATGGTGTCCTCAGCATCACACTGCTGTGGGAAATTTCATGTACTTGGTGTGGTTTTGTCTCCAAATCAGAATATTCTGGAAAATGGCAGTAAGCAGAGTCTATGGAACACTGCCCCACTTCCAGCTCTGCCCTCATTTCTCCTCCCTGACCCTCTCATTCCTCTGGCTCCTCCCTTCTTCTCACCGTAGTGCTCTTTTCATTGCTTTCTCCCACTCTCAGCTCTGAACCTTTACTGTTGAGGCCCCATATGCTTGGAAAAGCCTCCCTATACTTACCCGCCATGCCCCTACTCGCCTCTCAGTCAAATCCCTTGTTAGAACCCAGGTTTTCCAGAAATCTTTTCCAGCGTCTCGAAAACATATAATCAATCTTACCTGAATTACTGCTCTGATTCTTGTCTTCTTTAGCGCAGGACTAATCTGTGACCTCTACTGTGCACCCAAACAATGGAGTAAGAACCAACCTTACATCCTTTAGTGGGCTATCCATACTTTGGGTCCAGGCACATGGGGCAAACAGGGCAATACACCCTTCCTGAACCAGGTGGGCTGCAAGTGAGTAAGGGTCAGAAATGGGTGGAGCTCTGCTCCCTGCCAGCACAATCAATAGGATTATTTGCAAACCAGAGAACTATCCAAGGTGAGTAATGATGGCAGAATCTGGCCTATTGTGAATAAGCAGCCATGATATACACTCAACAGTTGACTATTTGGAAAAAAAGCTAGCTGTTTGAGCAGGGGCCTGGATTATAAGTGCTGCTCGGTCACTCGTCTCCTGTGGTACTCCAAGTTACTCAGGTCAGTTTTTAAAAGTGTACACACACTTTTGTACACATACATAAAACATCCAGTACACCAGCGGTTCCCAAATTGGGTTCGTGAATCCCTGGGGTTCACAGGAAAGAATTCCCTAATGGTGGACAGAGCTGTCCCTAGGGATCCCGGGCAGCACAGGGCCAGCAGCCCGGAGCCCCTGGACTTCCAAGAACTAAGCAGATCAAAGCAAGCATATCTATCACAGTGAGGAGATTTAAACTTCAAGACTCCTTATAAGAAATGGAAAAGGAGGGGGATATTTTTTGCTGTTTTTAAAAATAAATAGGCAGCTAGTATTGTTTTTAAAATTATTATGAAGAACAAGTTTAAGCTTTGTTGTAACATGCATTGTTTGCCTGGACTGCTCAAGACCTAAATGCTTGTGTAGTAGGAAGAACTCTTTGAGTTGGCTTCTTAAATACCTTTATGCTGTTTCACATCTGATACTCGATGAAACATAGTAGCCTTGTCTTATAATAGGCTTATTCAAAGTGATACAAGCTACAAAAGGGAGATCTTGGAAGAGTGTTGCCATTTTCTTAATGTAATAAAAATACTGTAATGATAAATAATAATTAATAATAAATAGTGTGCAATAAGCATGTCATAAAAACTAATTTTATATTTCCAAGATCACTGCTTTTATAATTTATACTCAGGTAAAGGAGAAAATCCCTGGAAATATTCATTTTTAGGATGAGGTTTGCGAGACTTGACATTTTAGTGAAAGGGGTTCACAGGTTGTTAAAGTTTGGGAACTACTGCAATACACTTACACAAAATAGAGTTGTGCACATACAAAGGCATGTGTTCACATATCACTTGTGGGTGAGATTAACCCGAGCAGAAGGTCCGCTCAAAGCCTCTATAGTACTTAAGTCCTACTTAAGCCCTCAAAAGAGTAACTTGTGCACTTGACTTTTAGTCCTCTCTGTGCTTCACTTTATCCATGTGAACACTGGAAATAATAATGTCACATGACTCCACAAGACGGTGGTTGTTTGTTTGTTAAGGAAACATGTTGTGGTCCTTGGATGAAAGGTGATCAATAAGCACATAGTACTGTCATCTTATCATGAATGACTGCTACCAAGCCTGAAATGAAATGTACACTGAAAAACAATGAATAGTTCTATCCAAGCTAAAAATGAAGGTAATTCACTCATCACAAAGAAACCACATCATCCCATTGTCACAAATTTCTTGCTGCCCTTTCTCTTTGTGCTGCTTGCCTCTGGAATTTTTTCCAGTGAAGAGGAAAAATCCCAAACCAAGAACATCCAAAATCAAGCAGCTCTACTTTACTTGCCAAACAACGCACGTGCGCGCGCGCGTACACACACACACACACACACACACACACACACACACACACACACACACACACACACACACACACACTGTAAATCTAACCAAAAAGAAGCTTATTATATTAGACATATCTAAATCTAACAGCTTTCTCAGCTGTTACAAGTGGCTCCTATAACTGCTACCTTTGGCAGCAGTACTACTACCCAGGTCTCTGCCAGATGTTGTTTATCTTTTTTTTTTTTTTTAATTCATCTCATCTGCCAGTACCTATGGTAGTAGCCTCTGAGACTCAAGAGAAGCCCCCACTGTAAGATATAGAGCATAGTGCTAAAATGGACTGTATTTTAAAATAAAATTAAAAAGGAAAATGTGACAGTACCCTTTATTTTTTGGCAGGCAAAAGGAAAAGATCTCTAAACAAATTGCTTGAAAGCGGCTAGTTACAACTTCATACTCGTACCATTGGGTTTTATAGTGCAAAGCAACAATCTCTGGGGATGCATGAATTGACCTCCAAAGCCTCTCTTCTGCTCTCTTTGTCAACATGTCCTACAAAGAGGCTGGATACACCTGGCTGGAGACTGCAGTTATGCAGAAAGCAAGGTCAGAAAGGCAACATGGCTGCTAAACTAGGTTGACACCCCTGCCAGCAGCATGCCATTCATTGCTTCCAATTACCATCTTGTCATACTGCATGCAGGCAAAGCACTTGCAGATATGCTGCCTGCTAAATTATACACTCTTACTGTCTTAGAAAAGGAGAGGGATATTTTAATTCTTTATTCCATTAACTCTGAACAGTTGTGGCTTTAGATGAGTAATAGCATTATGTTACATAAATGAAATTATCAGACATAAGTAATTTGGGCTTCAGAGGGTGTTATGCCTTTTCCCTTTTTATCACAACATTAATTTTAAATAAAAACATGCATAGGAGGCATAGGTATCTAAATGTGATGTGTACACACACACACACACACACACACACAGTTTAGTCCTTTTAGCACCTTCCAGGAAGTGAAACAAAGACATTTCACCATTCATCATTTTGTAAAATATAAACAATACTATTACTGTAATAGCAACAGTAATATGTATATAGCGCTTTATTACAGGCCAGCCAAGAATGCAGTTCCATTGGGTTAGGCACTGTACAAACACAGATGGTCTCTGCTCTGAAGAGCTTTCAATCTCATCAGTCAAGATAAGGGGGAGGAAGGTGGTATAACACAGAAGCAAAGGATCAAAAGATCCCAATCATTTTACAAAAGTGTTATCATTGGAACTGGAGAGGTAAAGTGATATGCTCAAGATCACACAGCAAGAGCTAGGAATTGTAGTCCAGAGTGCTATATACTGGACCACGCTGCCTGCTAGATGTAGTAATCAATTCACGTTAAACGGCTGCCTGATAATATAGTCTTTGTGAAAAAGTTACCCCGTTTTTAAGCCTTGATAATGGACTGCATGCTTTTTTGTTTTTTCTTTAAATGCAGTTTAAACCGGTATATTTTTACATTGTACTGGTTATCAGGCCCGGTGTGGTGGCACGCGCCTGTAACCCCTGCTGCTTGGGAGGCTGCGGTTGGCGGATCGCTCAGGAGTTCTAGGCTGCTGTGACTATGTCAATCGGGTGTCCGGTGCTACTGATAGCTTGGCCAGCGGGTAGTTAGAGGACTGGCTAGAACAACGCATCTGATGTGTTGTGATCGGTGCTCCCTCTGTAAGGGCTGATAGACCGATCGATGGCAGTGACTGGTCATCAGAAAGTTGCCCTATAAAATCTCTGGAATGGGTTTTTTAAATGGGCGCAGTATGCAGGCCTCGTGCTTAGGGCGCCGGCTTGGCACTTGAGAGACACCCAGGCTCAATTCCCTGCTCTGCCACGGACTTCCAGTGTGAAGTCTTCGTCTGTTAGTGCCTTGGCGCTCATCTGTTACATGGAGTTAAAGCAATTCCCTACCTCACAGAGGTGTTCTGAGGATATATAGATGAAAAAACCGTGAGGTGCTCAGATACTATGTTAACGTGGGCCACGTATGCACCTTAGATAGATAGCTCATTGTTCTCTACAGGAGCCACAGATGCCAAACTCTTCTGAAGTTCTGGCCTCAGTTATGGGCACCCTCCTGCCCATTTCCCAAAATAATGCTTCTGGAAGATGGGACTCCTGTAACCGCTGTTAAAGTGTTGCCTAACATCGACATACATCTTTGAAAAGAACACTTTCAGCGATGGTACTTCTGGGAAAGACATGCAACCGGATAAAACCCAGAGATTGGAGGCATCACCCTAAACTACCTGCTCAGTGGGAGGACGCGATTCAACTCCTCTTTACAAACCATGACCAATTCTCTCACTCGCAAAGCCAAGAAACCTTTGCTTTGTGCACATGGACATGAGTGCAGGGTACACCAGAGCCCTGATTCAGCAAAGCGCTTGAGCACAAGTTTAACTTGAATTCAAGGGTAATTCAAGACAGTATCATCATTGATAACATTAATTTCCTGAATCCTTTTATTCACACTCCAATAATTGGTGAATACAGAGGGAAATGTAGATATACCTACACACACTCAGTGCCATGCCACACTCACAGTGATGGTCCCCTTCCGTTCTGTGTCCTCTCCAATGCCATGAATTACAAAGCCACTATTTTACAGATAAGATCCTTTGATTCATTCCTCCAATCTAATGTTGCTCTGAATGAGGCTATTCAAATAAATAAAATATAAATAAATTGAAGAACCGTTCAGTGGAGGGAAGGCTATATCTATTTCTGAGATTTTATATGTGGTATAAAAAGTCACTATTTTAACATTTTTATTTTGTAAATGAAAAAATCTCCTACCCACTGCTCCTGCTCCCACTGTGTGTCAATGTTACTGTTCTGAATGCAAGTCCAGGTTGCAGGAGGGAATATGCTGCATAATGAAGTAATTTCTGCCGCTGGATGGGCAAGACCTAGCTTAGGGAGGGAAGCAAGAATTTTGGTTTTAGAATAAAACCATCTGGGAGCTTGATCTTTAGCAGAACGTTTTAACTTTCAGAGAACAAGACCTGCTTGCAATTCATCTACTTCCCTTATACTGTGAAATCCTGCCTTATCTGAAGTCAATGTGAAAACTCCCTTGGCTTGAGAGGGGCCAGAATTTTACCCATAGTGTTTATCAATGCTATGAATATTACAAAGTAGTTGTGTAGGAATGATTTTTTTAAACGAGTAAGGTGTGTACATTTGATAACCATATGTACAAACAAACAGCTGCATAGGCAGAATACTCCTAACTGTACATTCAACTGTGGCAACTTCACAAGCAAATTACGAGCCAAACTGCATAGGTATTTTGCTCATGCTATTGTATGCCTGACTTATTTAAGTGCCAGTCTCTTTAAGGTGAAATTTTAAACTATTTGCCCTTTCCTTTAATCATTTAAAAGATACAACTATTTTTATATTGTTTAGTTTCTTCCGCCCTCATTTTTTACCTCACTAATTACTTACAAGATTCTTTGAAGCAAAGGCTTGCCTCCTTGAAGTCTGTCATTAAACTAGCTGAAATTGCTGCTTTCATTATGGCACTTAATTGTTATGTTGCATGTCAAGATCAATTAAATCTCTCCTGCTGGCTCAGTTGGTAATGTCAGGTTATGCCATATGGAAAGTTGAAGTTTGGAAGCAATTCTGGGGCATTAGATCTTTGTGCCAATGTAGGCTAGGACAGCAGCAAACTAAGTCTCAGCTCCAGAGACTGCAAAGTGCAGACTATATCATTCCTTGATGTCTCCTTGTGGCGGATATCATGAATGGTACTAAGAACCTCTCTGCTGGTGCCTCTCCTCTTAGACACAAGGTTAATTACATAACTGGAAGATGCTTCCTGTTGATGAACTAATAACTGTACCCAGAGGACAAACCTAAATTATTGCATTTATTCCTAGGAACCTTTATGTCAGAATGATGTAGGCAAACTGGAAGGGGCTCATAAAAGTCAATCAAATGACCAGGGGAGGGAAAGATAGATAAAAAACAAAATATTTTCAGCTTGACTGTGCAACAACTCACAGTGAGAACTCTCTACACACATCAGAACGATGTGAATAGGTACTATCCATTTTTTATTATTATTATTAGTAGTAGTAGTAGTACAAACATATAATAAAGAGGCGAGAAATTGTTTCACATGGTAAAAGAGGATACAAGAAAGAATTATGGGGTGAAATTTAAAAAAAAAAACACAAAAATTGTTGGAGAGCAGTATCATGCTGGAATAGCCCTAGAAAATGTACTTAAAGGGAATAATCCTGCATTGGCCCCCCCAGGGAAGTGTCTAGATAGCCATTTATTACTAACTAATATGAATCTATGACCAAATAATAGAAATAACATTGAACAGCACAGTTTCATTGCAAGGACTACAGGCTGAAAGCTGGTATTCTTAAAATCTTAATACCACAGGTTAAGATATGCAAGAGATCTTTGTAATTCACTGGGCCCAGCATGTTTTCCAGTATATGAGTGAAATCTTGCCTTTAAGTGATAGACACACATGGGCAAAAAGTAGAGCAGAGTAGTGCTAAGTGTGTACTGATAGGGATCAACCCTGCCAGCTGGGCAGAATGTCTCAGCACAAGCTAGAGAGGCAAGAGAGAACGGGTTTTCAGGGCACTTTGCTGCTCCTGCGAAAAGAAATAGTACAGTGGCCCAGAATGGGCTGCAGCATAATTAAGATCATGATAGGTTAGGGTCTGACATGTATAGTTTTTGCAAAGGAAAAATCATCTTTCACTAATCTCTTAGAATTCTTTGAATGTGTCAATAAAGTAGAAGATTAAGGAAAACCAGTTGACAATTTATTCAGTCCTCCAAAAGATCTTGGATAAGGTCCCTCACAAGAGGTTACTAAAGAAGCTAAGTGGTCATGTGTGAGAAGCCAAGTATCTTCATGGATCAAAAAAACCCACTAAACCCCTCTTTTTGTCCTATGACTGCAGAGGTGTTAACTGGCCATTTTACTTTGAGTCATGAATGCAGCAGCAGCACGTTATGAGTAACCGAGATCAAATTTGTGGGTTAAAGTGTAAATTCAGGTCTGGATTGTGTATCTTGAATCTTAATTGATGTATATGCTGCACAGTGCCTCTTTAAAAGCCACCTTTCTTTTTGGCTGATAATAGAGCAGACAAGAGGTATTTTCCAGGAGATAGGGATTCGGGGAGCCCATGGAATTTTGGCATTTGGCCAGGAGGTAACTAGGGAGCAAAACTTGAAAACAGAAGTTGGTGGCAAATACTAGCATGTTATTCTCCTCCCATTAACCCTCTCCTTCAGATAACTTTTCAAAGTTGTAAAGGATTTTGCCTTACCTCTGCTACGACAACCCAGTGGTATGTCAGTCAGTCACAGTGCGGCTGTGTCCTCCTCTCCAGAGGCAGCAAGTCCTGCGGGTTAACTGGGAGGCACTGCTTTGAGAAGTGTCGGATTCAGCACTATGAAAGACAGCCAGCCTGACAGGCCAAAGCTTCAGGGGAAATGGCATTAGAAAAAAGCCAATAGCAACGGGTCTGTGGTAAGCCAACTGTTGTACTGAAGTTTCCTGCATGGTGGTAAGGCCACAGTGTATCAGAGGAGGCACATACCTTCATGTGCCTCTCACAGTAAGTACCACGGAGGGGTAGCTTTAATCTGGAGGGAAGGTGAACAATTCAGAAGTAAACACTGCCTAAAATCAGATTCATGCATGCTCTAATTTGCTGGATCTCCAGGCCTAGTGATATAGAAATGCCTGCCTGATTAAAGCTCTGCTAAGAGAAGGTTCTTTAATAATATCAGAAAAAAAACACAGGAATAATTTGAAAACAATATGTTGTGAAGTGGAAACTGACAATTAACTGCTCAACAATACTTAATCAAAGGGTTATCATCAGGTACCAAGACCTCCCTGCAACTCTAACTGTCAACCGTATGGGCAGTCTGAATACCGAGTCCAAGAACTGAAGCCATAATCCAACTAAGGGAACTACTCACAAGCTTAAATTAGGTATAGACTTAAATGCCTTGCTGGACTGGGGCCATAGGATGTCATCTTCCAAAGTCAACTCCACCTAATTTAGGAGTGAGTTCAGAGCACCATGAAAATGACAAGAAAAGATCTGGAGTGAAATCCTGACCCCACTGAAGTCAATTCCCATTGACTTCAATGGATTTCACCCCAATGAATAGCTCAAAGTGCATTTGTAGTACAGTACATAGCTTCACAATACAAACTTATATGCACGTGGCGACACGATAAACAGGTGAATTGGTAGAGTAGTCATGTAAAAGAGAAGAAAAGCACTAGTTCCCTTTTAAGGAATAAAGCCATACTTAAACTGATATTTCAAAGCAGTGGAGATCATTGTGTTTCAAAGGATAAGCTCAATAACTCGCAGCACGATCGCTTCAGTCTGGCGCATTATGAGGTCATACTTTGAAATGGAGCAATCCCCTCTGCTTTTTGTGCATCAGTTCTAACGCTGTGTTATGGGGTTTCCACTTTGAAAGTGAACGGTCCTGGCTGTGGTGACTTTTAGTAGCCAGCACTTTAAAATAAATGCAACAAAAATGTAACATTTTTAGAAGCCTTGAAATGTCCAAAGAGTGCACAATTTCAAGCCCTGCACATGTCAAACATAAATAGAATACAAGAAATCAAAGACTATTGGAGGCTGAGCAGGGAATGACAACAGGGGTACAAGAAGACAGAGGCAAGAAACATTGCAGGCACCAGCAAGTTGAACGCATAAGAATGGCCCAGAACTGTTGCACTGGGCACCAGCAAGTTAAGGGACAGCACAACAAAAGACAGATATAATACTGTGCCTTCCATGGTGACAGGTTTCAGAGTGGTAGCCATGTTAATCTGTATCCACAAAAAGAATGAGGAGTACTTGTGGCACCTTAGAGACTAACAAATTTATTTGGGCATAAGCTTTCGTGGACTAAAGCCCACTTCATCAGATGCATAGAGTGGAACATATAGTAGGAGGATTTTAGTTAGTTAGTTAGATAGATAACATGAAAAGATGGGGGTTGCCACACCAACTCTAAGAGACTAATCAATTAAGGTGAGCTATTATCAGCAGGAGAAAAACAACTTTTGTATGGATAATCAGGATGGCCCATTACAAACAATTGACAAGAAGGCTTGAATAAAGACTGGGAGTGGCTGGGTCATTACACAAACTGAAATCTATTTCCCCATGCTAGTTTTCCCCTATGGTTACTCACACCTTCTTGTCAACTGTTCGTAACGGGCCATCCTGATTATCACTACAAAAGTTTTTTTTCCTTCTGCTGATTATGGCCCACCTTAATTGATTAGTCTCTTAGAGTTGGTGTGGCAACCCCCATCTTTTCATGTTCTCTGTATATATATGTATGTCCTACTGTATGTTCCACTCTATGCATCTGATGATGTGGGCTTTAGCCCACGAAAGCTTATGCCCAAATACATTTGTTAGTCTCTAAAGTGCCACAAGTTCTCCTCATTCTTTTTGCAGCTATAATACTGTTTCTTTAATGAGCATGCCACCCTGCATGGAGCCTCTCTGCTCTGGGCAACTTGGAGACAGCTATGGCTAAGGCTTTCCCCCACTGGGTTGAAAAGGAAGAGAATCCACTGCCAGGTGCTGGCAGGCTGACTGCAGCCAGGGAAAAACCAAAGTAAGGGAGAAAACAAGCACTCACTTTAGGATGGTAATTTTTGCCAGATACTCTTTGAGTTAAGAGTTTCTCGGGTTCTCCATACCTATTGGCTGGGGCTTGGTGTGGGAGTCTCCTAGCTCCATTACCCTCCTGGACCAGGAAGATGGGAAGACGCATGTGTGATTAAACCAGTCAGTTTCCTAGGGATCCCTTCCGGATCTAATACCTATCTGGCCTGAGAGGATAGGAAAGAACCCTTCTCAGAAACTCTAATCCACTACCTTTCTTTTTAATATATTAGCCTTTTTGAGCACAGATGGGAATCCCCTCTTCCCAGCCAGCAGGCTGATCAGCTTCCGTTTCCCCTTGAAGGAAATTATTGCCTCACGTATTGTGGGATGTGTACACCTCATAGCAGGAAGATAATTGATGGGCCAGGGGTGACAGGCAATGGGGTGGGGAGACAATGGGAAAAAGGAGGAGAAGGGCAACCAGATTAAAGATGGGAAGAACTGGCAGAATGAAGTAAAGAAGAAGGGAGCAAGGAAAGAAAAGAAGAAAAGAAAGAATCTGCTGGAAGCAAAAGAATTGTCCAAGACATCAGGAAATACAGATGTGATAGGAGCAGTAGCGGCGCCAGGGTTTTTGCCGCCATAGGCAGCAGCGCTCCTCCTCCGTAATCGGCGGCGCTTCGGTGGCAGCTCCTTTGAAGCTGCATTCTCGGTAGCATTTCGGCGGCTGCTTTTCTTGCCACTGAATCGCCGCCGGGAAATGAGTTGCCGCCGAAATGCCGCCCTCCAAATCCTGCCGCCCTAGGTGACTGCCTAGGATCGCCTAGTGGAAGCGCTGGCCCTGGATAGGAGGTAGCCACAAACTTGTAACAAATTTAAAAGACAAAGAGAAAGTAGAAGGAAAACCAGAGGAAAGAATGCCTTATTTCTCAGTACTAAAATGATACTTGCTTGAATCTATTTTTAAGTAATATGAGATCAGGAGACCATATATGTTTGAAATTTAAACTCCAACCTCTTTTCTTAGCATTCCTGCATCTCAAACACCTGTGCAATCCAGAAGGAATTCCTTAATCTGATCTTGTTTTACAAAATAATCACTTTGATTTCTCAGCACTTTCCCCTCTTTACTACTCTCTGAATATTATCACGTCCATCGGCTGTTATCTCAATCTCTAAATCCACAGTTTCTCACATCTCACGCCTTGAATCTAACCTTTCAAAACGTCTTATCCTCTACAGATCCAATTGTGCAGAACTGCTATTTAGTAATATCCACTGAGTTCTTCCTAAGCAGTACTAGCATTATTTGCATGGAGACATCCATGCCTTCTGAATGTATGAAAACAAAGGCAGACAGGCTCTCTCTGATCAGCGCAGGCTTGGGAGTGACATGCTGTCAATGTAGCACGCACAGAGGCTTTTCTTTTGGCATTATAGTATTTCTCTCTTATCCTAAAAGAGTAACTAGAGACATCAAATTGCAAAAAGTAGGAGCCGCAGCAGCATGACACTAACAGCTGCCATCTTCACCTGCTCAAGTGACCCTGACATTAATTCATTTAGTTAATTAGTTTTTAAAGACCCCCATGTGTTCCCTTTTGTTAAAAAGAAAGTTGGTCCTTTGTTTGACTCTCTTCACATTAAATCAGAACCTTCTGGAGGACCTGCTAAGCTAATAAAAGAACAGAGTATTTTTATTTTTCCACACAATAGGACAGCCTATTTAAATTAAGCACTCAATTAAGAAAAATATTTCCCTTCATTTTACTGTGAACTTGGGGAGATGAAAAATTGATGGCAACTGACTCTACTCAGTCACCATAGAACTAAATAGACACACAGCTGCAAAAGCAACACAGCTGCAAACATAATGATGGTCTAACACATGCCTTGGTCATATATCTTTGATCAGGAATCTAACCGGCAAGAAATAAAAAAAAAACTATAACAAATAACAAAATCATCCCCCCAAGGAATGGTACACTCTTTATCTGGAATTTTCCATTTCTGAATGTGAAAGAAGACTAGGAGGAAGCCCTTGAATCTTGTAGTGCTTTCCACATGTGTCAAAAATCAATGCACAGGTGTTCCACAAAGTTAATTCCTTTCCCATACAAACTCCTTCCATTAGCAAAATGTGATTTCCATAATTATTGGATTAATAATGTGGTGACCTCCTAAATCTTTTCAGACATTTGAAGCAGTGTACACACACACACACACACCAATGTACAGAAGCATAATACAAAAATATATGTTTTGTGGTTTCAGAATCTGAGAGCAAAATCCTGCCCTAACACTTTGAATTAGCGAAATTTTAACAACCTGAAATTTCAAAACATATGTCTCCATTTTACTTCTGTACATATAGATATGCAAAGATAGTGTATATTGTGTTTAAAAACCACAGCTATGGCTGGATTATGGAACAAGGAGTGAATTAACCTTGGTACTGGAAATAAATTTGAAAAAGAATCTTCCTTGTAAAGGAAATATCTTATATAATGCGCATGGACATGTGAAGCCATGATAGTTTTTTCATATACTTTATGTATCATTTTGACAGCTGATGCACAGTTTGTTAAATATGGGAGTTATTCCTGTTTAAACATGTAAAATATAACGAAATATTTATTTGAAACAGAGTCAATTGGAATCACCGATAACATCTTGAACTATGAGCGCAGAAATTATACTGTGATAATGTATACAGAAAGTAAAGACAAAATTATAAAAAGGGAATAGTGCTGGAATTCACATTATGGGCCAGATCCTCAGCTGAGGTAAAACAGCATAGCACCTATTGACCTCCTGAGGATCTAGCCTTATTTTTGTAAGATATTGTAATATAGTGTAGGATGTAATATTGCTAAGAATAGTACTACATTTATGCTAAAAGTATTCTTTAAATATTAAAACAGAAAGCAGGCAGAAGACCTTCTATTTGTTTGCTACAATTCAACATGTGCTGCATTAAGAGATCAAAGTCCTTGAAGCAAACTGCAGGGCTTTCAGTGGGACAAGAATGTCTTGGCATATGCCTGCAGCTATCAGATAACCCCAAATGTTTGGGAATACAACACAGAGGGTCATCTCTGGTTGGCCTCGGGAAACTTTGTGGCCGTAGAAATAATTTATTCAAGGTCATTTATTTTTTATCCATGAGGAATGGAACCGATAGAATAGAGAAGGCTATCAAAGCAGCCTTCCAAATCCATGGGGTTTTATAGTCAACCAGTGTTTCATCAAGCAATAGCAGGGCTTTCTTTTAGAGGAAGCCTATCATATACGAATGTCTTTATAGCCTATGTAAGAACTAGACAAACCACATACTTTTTACCTAACCACATTTATCGATGTAAATTATTCCAAAAGCCCCATGAATATCCAAATGTGGGTCTCTATAAAAGGATCTATCCTGCAAAATATAGGTTGACTTCTTAGACCCCACAAAACAGAGATTTGAATGTGTCATATTTCTGGAAATACTTACAACAAAGTGCAAACATTCAAAAATCCCTGGATACTTCTTCCTAAGAAGGTTTCCCAGCTGCAAATTGACAGATTTAAGAGAAAATCAGTCACCACACATCTAATCTGTATACATTTTTATTGCAAAACAACTAAGCCTAGTTGAAGTCCCTAGCTTTCCAGGTGCAGGATGCCAGGAAAGAACATGTTCACGTTCATTTGAGAAAGCCTAAATCCCTTTACAAGCTTCAGTGAATATTGTGCCAAGTCGCAATTACCAAACATTGAAGCAATCCAATGAATGCACTGGACACTATTTCAGCTACATCAGCTGATTCTAACTTATGCTGAAAGGTGCAAATGTGCAGCTGGAAAATGGAAGTTTTGAGTGGCGATTTATGAATTCTGGGATACAATAATCAGTGCTGTAAAAGAGACGACAGGACAAGATTCATAGCTTACTCTGGACCCCTGCATATCAAATTATCCCAAGTAGTACCTGGTGCTTCCTCTGAAAATGTGGATTTACATATTATTAATAAACGCTAAAAGTCATATTAAGATACTGGAAAAATTAGACAAATCCCCATCTTTCCAAATGGACATCCTTAGCTACCCACATGCTGCTGAGTTGGATATCTCACTAGCTTCAGGACAAGGTGATCTATTTTAAGGAAATATGAGTTCCTTATATCACTTATTCAGGTAGAGATTGAGTACAGACATAAATAAATATAAAGTTTAGTTAGTAAAGGAATTTTGGGAAGAAAATTATATAGCTAATGTGTGTCAGTTTTATGTTCTTTGGTTTGTTCCCTACATGTTTAACTTTATAGATATAGAAAATACACACACACACGATATTGACTGGAAGGAATTAGATAAGTGAATTTAAAATGATGCTTTTGTTATAAATATTAACAAATACTTACTGTATCAGGGGAAAGGAAGAACTCGATGGACAATCATTTTAAAAGTAAAAATACATTAAGAACATACCCCAATGAAAATAGATTTTTAAAAATGTAATTATTAACGTAAAGTAAATTAATCAAAAGATTAGTCTCCACGAATAAGTCTGATTTTTAAGAAGTCTTGCAATATGAACTGAAGTGCATCAGATTTGTGCTTTGATTAACTGTCATGGAGAGTGAATTCCAAATTGTGTGCATTATAGGAATCCAGCCTGGAAGTAATGAAACTATGGGTGACTGCAATAAGGACTGATTACATTCCCTTTGTAAGATGGGCAAAGATATGTGCTGCTGTTGCAGTAAGAGATCCAACAGGATCCTTGAGACAGCCTGTCATTTTGGAAAGGGACAGTACCAACCGCCTGATACTAACAATGATGCAGGCACAGTACTCCTCCATTCCTCTAGATGAACACACTGAGCAACCGATATTATATCATGTCTGTATTCAGTCCAAACAGTTCAGTCCTAGCCATGTCCGAATCTTGTTCAGGGCACTCAGAAAACATAAATGTGGGTTTGATGAAGAGACAGAGCTGAGCATCAGATGCATACATGTGACATTGGAGCATGCTTCACCGAAGGGGAAAAAGGGGAAAATCCATTAAAATATTAGCATTAACATGAAGTGGATCATTGAGTAGTTTTATTATGTTGGTTTATTAACAGTGGATAGGTTATTATATTATTTGTATTGCAGTGGTACTTAGAGACCCCATTGTGCTAGGCACTCTACAAACCCTCTTGCTCTGAGGGGCTTACAGTATAAAATAGGCAAGGGATGGAAAACAGAGGCATAGATGGGGGCGGGGGGTAAGGGACTTGCCCAAAGTAAGTTAGGGACATGGCTGGGATGAAAACAAAACAGCTTCTTGGTAGAGCTTGGACTAGAACCCAAAGCCTCCCGCATGCCAGTCCAGTTCTGTTGCCACTGGACCCCACCCCCATGCTGTCACTCAAACTATATTTCTTATTAGTCTGATAAATAAACTTTAGAAGCAGCTTATTTGAAAGGTCCTGACCCAACACCCACTGAAGTCAGTGCAAGTCTTTTAGAGCACTCGCCGGGGCTGTGGGAAACGAAGGTTCAGTTCCCTGTTCCACTGAGTTAACAGTTTGTTCGAGTACTTTGAGCTAGTCCCATTTCAAAGAGGACTAGGTCAAAGTGCTCTAACAAACGGTTATTGAGTGTCAGCAGGGTGCCCATGGACAGTTAATCCACAGCGGGCTAGTGCAAAGTAGATTCACACCCCAGCTTGCTGCAACCTAAATGTTTGTGTTAGCAAGCCCTTAGTTTCTCTGTACCTCAGTTTCCAGTCTACAAAAAAAAAATGAGGTGGATAAGTACTTTTATCCTTTCCTCACGGGGTGATTTGGGGATAAATAGATGAAAGGTGATGGGGGACATATAAGTACCTTAAATAGACTAGGCCCAAAGTGCTGTTCCACTCTGCAAAGAAGCTGTGTGAAAATGTCACCCTCTGACATGAGAGTTGTTCCCTACATGTATTGAGAGTCTCATCCGCTTACTCTATTGACAAAAGCAATATTTTGTTACATTTTATTCCTGATGACATGGCAGAGACAACACAGCTCTGGGACAGAGAGCTGGATTCTATTTTGCTCACACAACAGGATTGTCTACTAAGTTCTGACTACAAAATCTCTATTGTTGCATACTGAACTACATGACCCATACATAAACCACAAAGAAGCCACCTCTGCTTAGAGCAGTGGTTCTCAACTGTGGTCCACCGATTCTTCAGGGAAAGCCCCGGCACGCCGGACTGGCTTACCTGCTGTGGTGGCAGGTTCGGCCGGTCATGGCTCCCACTGGCCGTGGTTCACCACTCAAGGCCAATGGGGGCTGCGGGACGCGGCAGACAGCACATCCATTGGCCTGCGCCACATCCCGCAGCCCCTATTGGCCGGGGACGACGAACCGCGGCCAGTGGGAGCCGTGACCGGCCGAACCTGCCGCCGTGGCAGGTAAACAAACTGGTCCAGCGTGCCAGAGGCTTTCCCTGAAGAATTGGTGAACCAAAGTTGAGAACCACCAGCTTAGAGACTGCAGGCTGAATTTACAGGACTGACAATTGGAAAGTCTGGAGTCACTGAGGCAAAAACAACTTGGAACCCCACAATGCTATTTTTACACACACATTGTCTACACAGACAGTGTGTCGCCCTACCTACATCAACCTAAGTGCTACGTCTCTCACGGAGGTGGAGTTATTAGGTTGGGGTAGTGGGTGACTTACATCGGCGGGAGCACCATTGTAGTATAGAAACGGATAGTTTGATTGATGTAAGCTGCCTTACATTGACCTAACTCTGTAGTGTAGACCAAGCCACAGTCACTTTTCAAAACTAGAACTACTTAAAGTAGAAATAGAACCAATGCAGATTCATGCCATGTACTAGAATGTATAAAGTCTTAAAGCAAACTTTTTATAGTTTTCTACTTAATTTAAAAAGATGAAATTCCTAGTCCATTTTCATCATGCAGTTATAGTTTTCTCTAAAACTATAAATAACCATTCCATGGGCTGCAAGGATAATACTGTTGTATGTGGGATACTCTAGAAGTTCAATGGAGGAGGAACTTCTTTTGTGTCTTGTACAACACTGAGCACAAAAGTGATACTTAAATCAATAATACTAATTATGGACCTGATCCTGCAAACAGTTACACATTAGTAAGTCAATGAGACTGCTCATATGAATGAAAGTTATGCACATGTTTAAGAGTCAGGTTTTAGAGTAGCAGCCGTGTTAGTCTGTATCAGCAAAAAGAACGAGGAGTACTTATGGCACCTCTCTCTTATGTTTAAGTGTGTAATAATAACCAACACACACTGGCAACAGCATCTGGGAAAAACAATGGGCACAATTACTGAGAGTTACACTTCTGTATTTGAGGGCAGAGATTGGGTTTTGATATGTGAGATAGCTCTACATTTCTGCACAACACGGCAGAATCATCAACATTTCTCTCCACAATTTAGCAGTAGTCCCTGCCTTAAGTTTTAACGTCACTAACAGCTAGTTGCTGACACTAATTCAATTACAGTGGTTAAATGCCTTCATAATGTTGGTCTAATTAAATCAGGCAAAATTATGAAAACAATATTATTCATCAGATGAGGGCTTGGGTTTGTTTGCTACATGCCGCCATAGCTCAGTTCATGTTGTCACAAGTGATTGATAACTGCTCTTTGTATTCACTTTATTTTCTTTATCGTTTCTCATCAGTTATCAGCAGGTTTAATTGCTGTAGAGTTATACAAAATAAATGAACTGCAACTAAAAAAAAAGAAAAAAGAAAAAGGTTACTGGTAAGCTCCAGTAGAATTCTACAATGTAGTGTTACATATTTTAAATTCATCACTATATGCGTTAAAAGTTGAAATCTCCACTCAAAAAATATTACAGAAGTATGAAAAATGACAGTACAGCACAGAGGAAATGATGTCTCAGTTCATGTTCTCCAATCCTGCAATGGGCGTGTAATGACTACAGCTACATTCCCCAATTCAGCAAGCCAAGCTGGAACTTTTTTTTTTTACATGAACCAATTGCAGAACATACATTGTGAAACTGTTGCCAACAGAAGCTATACATTTTCAGAAGCAGTTTAAGAATGATTTCTGTAAGGGCAATCAATGGCTTTGCATGGAGATATTATTATACATACATACATACACACACACACACACACACACACACACACACATGACCTATTGAACATTTGCAATGCTTTTTAGATAAAGAAAAGGCAAATAGTCCAATATTTAGATCCAGGTGATAATCATAATCCTACAGTTTGGCTGTTATTTAGACTGATGATTAATAAGTAATATTTGTTCAACCTCTGCATTCTTGCCCAGATACTTCTTCTACCAAGCAGCATCCAGTGCTCAGGGCTGACCTCATCTAAAAGAAAGGGGACAACCAAAGATGTTGTCCAATGAAAGGTCTATCTTATTTCATCTTTATTATTATTTGTATTACAATAGCTTCTGTGGGTTAGTTTAGATAGAGCCCCATTGTGCAAATACATAGTAATACCTCATGATTTCCCCCTCAAAAATGCTTGCCTATTGCCCTGGTGGCATGCTTGAGGTACTGCAGACATCTTGAAGATGGCTGAATCCTTGTAGTCTCAAGTATCAGGGGGGTAGCCATGTTAGTCTGGATCTGTAGAAGCGACAAAGGGTCCTGTGGCACCTTATAGACTAACAGAGGTATTGGAGCATAAGCTTTCGTGGGTGAATATCCACTTCATCGGATGCAAGCAGTGGAAATGTCCAGGGGCAGTATCTGCCCCTGGACATTTCCACTGCTTGCATCCGATGAAGTATCTGCCCCTGGACATTTCCACTGCTTGCATCCGATGAAGTGGGTATTCACCCACGAAAGCTTATGCTCCAATACCTCTGTTAGTCTATAAGGTGCCACAGGACCCTTTGTCCCTTGTAGTCTGTTTACAGACTGAAAGTCCTTGTGTACTAGAAAAGGACAATTTTGTTTTTACCTGTAAATTTGTGTTTTCATAGCACAAAGGGAAGCCATCAGCCTGGAGAACCATTCCTTTGTTAATTATGTTGTTACTATGCTATAGGATGTCCTAGGCTTTGGAAGATACTGTGTTTAGCCTTTTATGCAGTTTTATGGGTTGTACACAGAAATCAGCTAGGTCCCAGAAGGTATCTAGTCAGCTACCTTTATGTATGTTAGGGAGAGTGACTACCCCGTAGTCTTTTCCAAACTACGATGGGATGGCAAAGGTACAGGTAAGAACAAAACTGTCCTATTTTTAGAGAAACGAAACTCCCACAGTTCCCATTGACACCTGAAAACTAGGCCTAAGGTGTTTCGAGTTGGGCACCCAAAATCAGAGGACACTTTTGAAAATTTTGTTCTATGTGACTTGCCCAACGTTGCAGAGCTGGAAACAAAGCTTAGAAATCTTGACTCACAGCCTCCTTCTCTAATCTAGAACAAACTGTTTGCTCTTTCTGTCAGTAATACTGTGCTGACTGTAGTAAACAGATTGGTCCAAGACCTCTCGGATAGAGATCTGAAGAGTCAAAACAGTTACCATATACTGGATGTGTTCCGTATCTGGTGCAAAAGGTTAGTGCTATTAGATGAAGTGGTGAACTGACAGCCCTGATAAATCAATCACTACAAAATGTGCTATCACTCTAAGAGCTTCCAAACGTTCAGAAGTTAAATGCTTAGAGTCATGGGTTTTTTCCTCTTAGACTTAGCGCAATAGTTTGAGTAAAAATTGTCTTATGATAAGAAAGGATTACGCCTAAGGAAAAGAAATTTATCATCCATGATGCAAATAGATTAAAGACAATGGACGATCACATTCTAATTATAAAAGTGACAGTAAATGATAATCTACTAAGCAAATTGCCAATATATACATCTATTTGCTGTCACAGCAATGAACTGCAACAAATTTATAACACATTGCTTATATCTCATTTCCACAATTGACACAAATGTGATTTTTTCCTGTCACTTTACCCTACTAAGAGCAAAGGACATGTAATTCTTTACCAATACCGAAGTGCAGGATGACTATATGAACAGTAGCAGTCTTCTATCATACTTCTCCAACATCTCATTACAAGTGACATCAAATTGACCTCTGCCCCATACTACCCTAACATTCTTATTTCTATTACTGTAAATTATTTACATCAAAAATATGGTATAATAGAACTGAGTTCTAGGCAACACTGTTTATGCTGAAGACATTAATCTCACATGGCTTAAAGCTTCATGCATGATCTTTTCCCTGTTTTTCCTTTTGGCTCTTTTCCAGTACACTGTGTCCCGTATTTAGCCTGATGGTGTGCAATCTACAGACTATCATACTGACAACATGACTACTTTATTTAAACAAAACACAAGGCTGCAGGCTTTCCAGTTTCAAACAAACCACAATTAAAAGAAGCTTGGGGTTAGGGTGAGCCTTCCATGATTCCTCTCAATTCCCTTCCAAAACCAGCTGAACATGTCATAAAATCAAGGAGAGTGGAAAATAGCCTTCTTTGGAGCACAGGGCCATTTCCAAAGCCAGCTGACGCGTGCATTGAGTCATTCAGCTATGAAGTAGAGTACTCTCTTACTCAAATGTTAGAGCCCCTTGTCTCGGCAGTTATGGCTATCTCAGTCCCAAAACTCAGATCCACTGCAGGGCAGTGTATTTTGCTGCCCATAGACCCCTCTGAACTTGAAGTGAACACTGTAGAGCACATTACTTTGAAATGTAGTGGATTAAAGATTTGCCTAACTTTCACATAACTCTCAAGTTACTGCACTACTCAAGAGGTGGCCAATGAGCATGACAATATTAGAGGACACATTTTATATAAATTATATCCTTGGTTAAAAAAACCAACTTTGTTTCTCACCAAATGCAGAAAAATTCTGCCTTCAATGGCACCAAACTGTAATTCTTCCTAGAGAAAAATTAGCAGAAACAAATGTACGAAAAGAAAGTTTACTGGTGGTTGTATGAAATACTGCTGATGTCAGTACTTTTCCCATTGTCCAAGTGTCTTCATTGGGGGTGGAAATCATCATAACTGGCATTTTAGTTGGCAACCTCAGTGGAGAAGCCAAAGACTGAGTAGGCCTGAGAGACTGAATGTTATTCTAACCATGGAGAAGGTCCCTCAAAATACCCTCTTAATGCTTTTAGCAGGGGAGGACTTTGACTGGACAGCAGAGGAATGAAAAGCCCAGCCATGCCTGGAGGAGGAGAGCCCACAGGCAATGTTGAAAATGTCACGGGAAGAGAACCAGCACACAGATTCTTTTGGGTTCTCAGCTCCAGGATGCCAGGACAGGGAAGAATTGAGGCAGATTCTGAGTCCAGGCTATACAGCACCAGGAGGAAAGGTAGAAGCTTTGTGGGGGGGTGCACACCAGCAGATGGGGTCTCTGTCCCACAGTGGAGTTTGCAACTCGGTTCCCCAACCTGTAGCTGAATCCTTCTGGGCGGAGGGGAAAAAGCGGCAGGGGTGAGGTTGTTGATGCAGCTTGCTTGCTGCAGGGGATTCAAGCCAGGGAGGTTGAGAAGACTAAGAAGGGTGCTGTTCCCTTCCCCTGCTCCCTGCTTGCAGGACACGGGGCTGAGGGACAAGGGAGGCTGGTGCCGCCACTGCTGCAGGAGCATCCTGTTCTCTGGGACCCATTGCCAGGACCAGCCAAGTTACTGCTGCCCTCCCACATCATCCTACTTGTGGAGGAGGGGCAAGGGACACATATGGCAGCTGCTACTGATGACAGGGTAGGGGGCTCTTCCAGCACCTCCTCCTGGAGCCGTTTGGATGGAACCCATCAAGATGCTGGGTCCTCTCCATCACCACTCTCGGCTCATGCGGGAGGGTACCAGGGCCCATATGTTGGTAGAGTCACTGCAGGGACAGAATTAGGCTGTCCTTCCCCCTTGCTTGGGATGGGGGGAGGCAAGCCCATGATTGCCAGAGTACAGCATCTGGGGGACTGGGGCAGCTGCTGGCTTTACAGCTGCCCCTCCCTCTGCAGTACACAGGGGTTAGTGCTGCTGGGAGGAAGGAGGGGGCACACCACAGGAGTGGACAGAGGCTGTAGAAAGGATGTCCCCTCTTCTGCTCGAGGGTCCCAATACAGCCCTCATGGATGTAGTAAGAGTGGTGGCCTCAGAGTCTGGAGCAGATGGAAGGCAACGATGCTGAGGAGGGGACCTGGAGGGGAGACCCTCTCCCATCCTGGACTGAGGAGCAGACTAGAACTGGGAGATCTTGGCAGCCAGGCAGAAGAAGCTGAGACCATTCACCTTATGGCTGGCAGACAGATTCTGTGAGCTCACCCCATTTGCCAACAGATACAAAGTGATGCCCAGTCAGCTGTGGAAAATTGGCTTCTGAGAGCTGTAAGACTAGTCGAGAATGCAGGTGCCCCAAGGATGTTGAGGGACTAAAACCCCTGCCCTACTGAGTTCACAGAAATTAGAGCTCGGGAAAGGATTCAAGTCTCTGCGGCCCATCCCTCAGTATTAAATGGTGAGACATGCAGTGTTGATTGTGCATCATGGGGTAGCTCCCTCCAATATATTGGATTGACTAGCTGGCTTGTCCTTTTGGTGTAAGTAGCAGGTTTCCTAGACCCCTGTAGGGATTTCATAGTGCAGAAGCTCTTGGACGTGATGGGCACAGGAAAGAGGACAGGAACCTCATAGCCACAGAAATGATTACAGGATTATTAAATGCTCTGCCCAGGATATGCAGTTGTGGGATGGAGGCCATTTTATTTAAGGAAGCATTCATTGTCGCCTTCTATAGTGCTTTCAGGATAAGTGAACTGGTGCCTCCAAGGAGCCCAGAACAAGTCTACGTAGCCAGTTGAATTATCAGATGCACTGTTGTCACCCAGTGCAGTGTAGGGTGCATTTAAAGTACTCTAAAGCAGACCAGATTTGGAAAAGGACCTCAGTGGTGTTACGTGAATATGCAGAGGAATGCCTGGACCCCATAGGGGGATTCAAAGCTCTCCTAGCCACAGGGAACCAGGAGCTGGGCCCACTCTTTATACCCAGGGATAGAGGCTTCCTGACAAGACACCAGTTCTCTGCAGTATTGAAAAAAGCTTTGGCATACTACAGTCAGAACCCAGCTAACTTTGGTACACATTAGTTCAGGATCGGGGCAGCAATTGCAATAGTTCAGGCATTGGCAGCAGCAGCAGGTTTTCACTCAGACAAGGTCCAGGCAATCGGCCACTAGAAATTGACCGGTTGCTGGGACTGGCAATAAGTGCGATTAACCCTGCCTGTTTCCGATTGCAGGAACTATCCAAAGCTTACTAGATGTTTGAGTTTGTGGGCACTCTACAGGGCACCAGGCCCACAAGGAGGTGGCCAGGTCAGCAGCTAGATCAGTGCTGGGCTTCAAAGGTGAAGCTGTATGCATTCAGAGGTTCAGCGGGAGTTCAGCAGAAGAGGCATGCTGTGAGCACCTCTTCCCCACAGCTGTTAACTCAACAGCAGTAAATTCACATGCACAAATATCAGAGATAAAGAAAACATTCTCTCCAACCAGGAGTACATATTAGAGGACATACTTGTCTATTTCCGCAATACAATCTAAAGTTTAGATTAGTCACAAGAAGCCATTTTTAATCATACATAAACCACTCCAAAGATAGTGTTAGGATAAGAATCAAGCCAAGCAGAGGTTAAATTTTTTCAGAGATAATGTCCTAGCTAAGATATCTATAATTACACATGTGACCTATTCTATACAATTTACTCCTCATGATGAATGAAGAGCCTCATATAAAAATTTCATTTGGACTCAATACTTAAAGGTTTAAAATTGACATTCAAAAGGAAATGAAATCCAATAATGTGTGGGTTGAAGATTACTGTAGGACTCAAGCAGGAAGACACCTTTGGAAATTAAAGTTGTGTGTTTATGGTAGGATAACCAGTGATAAAAACCACAACCCATTCTAATAAACAGCTGTGGTGAGCAAGAATGCCTAATACATTAGATACCTATCTAAATGGCACCATTTGAACAAAATAAATCAAATCTAAGACATGATAGAGACAGTTTTTTGTAACAACTGTAATTATTAAATAGAGGGCTGCTGTCCAGTTAAAGGGCTCAGAATAGAAAGTGACAAATCCTTCTCTCCTGATTTCTTGAAAAAAGAGAAGTACCAAAGAGCTAATCTTAATCTATTTACGCAGCTTTTAGAATACAATTCTAATATAAAAACCAACCCATAATGCAGCGTCTTTCTATTTTAGAACAGAGAAAAAAAATATAGGCTCTTCAAATGTAGGGAATGTGCAGTATTAGAACAAAATAAATATTAAGAATCATAGTTATAATTAATGGCAATACTTTTGTTTTTCTGTAATGATTTTCATCTTATACTTACTGGATGGTAGGTCTTCTATCTGGTGATCTAAAAGCACTTTACAAAAATTAATGAATGTAATTTCTCAATGCGTGCATGTGATAGGTATACAACTAATATTACCCCATTCTACAGAACAATCAAGGTCTCACAAGAAGCCTGTAGATAAGTTCAGCAATAGAAGTCTAGTCTTATTCCCAATGCTTGCTATAGAGATCATTCTTCATCCCATGCTGTGATGGTACGTAAGGGCCATATCCTGGAAGGTACTGAGCATCTTGGAATTATGTGCATCTTTGAACACACTCTCTAGAGGTGTACTTACCACACTTCAGAAATATACCTCTAGAAAAATCAAAGGAAGAGAATGAGATCTCAGAGACTAAATTTTTTACAAGGGGAAATACTAACTTTCTACATAGGGCAAAATGTCTATATTCAAGAAGAGTTATGCTGAATATACAGTTGAATTGCATTTTAGTAATTGTTACTTTAACGAAGGAAAGATGAAAAAATGAAAAATCTTGGGGACTCAAAGGGATTACCAAATTTTAGTATGCTCCAGTAAAACACATTTTTACATTAAAGGTACATTAAAAATAATGAAATGTTCTCTATTTACAAGTCACCTTCACACATTTATTTTGCATTTTACTGCATTCTAAAATGCTACACTTCTGTGCATCCTTTCTGCTTTCAAAAGTGGCTGAATCCTACCCATAACCAAGGAAGGAGACCACCACCACTTTCTGCAGTGGTCAATATATTAAATAAACTTGCCACAGTTCTTCAGTTTGTTCCTATGATGAGTACTCTGCATTCGTATTATAGCACAATATAGAGAGTGGTGGAAGGTGGGGAGATTAATAAAGTCCAGCAGTAATTTCCCCTGGAACTGTGTTTGGTGCAATTTTTATCATTATAAAGTCCAAAAATGTGGTCTTCAGAAGTATTTTTATGAGCCAACAAAAAAAAGTTATACATTGCATGCACTGCTCAGCAATGTCTTCAGGGGGTAAACAATGCCAGAGGCAAAGAAAAATCCACAAAGTTCATATTTATTCTCTCTCTCTCTATATATATAGATAGATAGATAGATATATAATGCTGGGCCTCAAGAAAGTGAAGAGGACTCCCAAGCATTCCATGTTATGTCTATTCCAAACATCCAGAGAAAGAGGATGGGGAAGTGGAAAGGCATCCACTGGGGAGAAAATAAGTGATTTTACATCACCTAACTCTTCAAAACACACCTTCCAAGGTCCTAATCTACGTGCTTAACTCCCACTGCGTCAATGAACATTTTGCTTGAGGAACAATTGGAGACCCAGCTCCTGATATAAATTGGTGCCTGCACAATTATGTATGTATGACAGCTGCAATTATCCCTTAAAAAGCTCTGATCTATAAAGGTCTGTATGACTTGGGTCTTCTCTACCTCATGCTCCATGTCTTGCAAGGAGCTCAACACAGGCTTTGGATGGGTGCAGAGCTCTGATTGTGAAGAACTCATTGTGGGACTGGCGCCTTAGACTAATCTTTTTGATGCAGAGACTTTGGGAGAAATTCTGGTCCCATTGATTTCAATGGGGCCAGAACTCCACCCCCAAGTTGCTTTCTTTAAATGTATAAAGCGCAAAGTTATATTGCTATAAATATTTTCAATGTGATAAAATTGTAATAATACCTATGTGGCTTCCTCTCCTTTGCTTCACACTGGAAAGCAAGATCAAGTGGGAGCACTTGCTAAAAGTGTCTAGGTTTGGACACTGGTAACTATGTTAATTTGTAATTTTTTAAAAAATTCACATACAGACACCTAATGTCACATAGGAACTTTTTACAAATTAAAAATAAGTGTTCTCTATGAGATGGCTCACGTAAACCAGCAATTAGACAGACTACATGCAACATCTCTTCTTCCCTGTTAAAAGGCTGCTGGGTTGTATCTTCAACCTGTGACAAACTACAGCTTATCTTCATCTTTACATTTAAATTTCAACCATCCATGGATTATATTGAGAGTACATGCTCTGTTTGATTTACTGCAGTTTGGATTTTATTTCCGCATTTTAATTCCTCCCCCCAACCAAAAAATAAACCAGTGGTTGTCCAAAACTAGAAGTCTTCCTTTCTGATAGGCAAGCAACATTTGCAGAAAATCTGAAGGTATATAGACTGTCTTATAGTAAATAATGCAAAAATACTCCTGACCCAGTTACATTTATATAAGAGTCTAATTAACATCCATACAGGGGCCTTGTTGAAAGTAAAAATAGCAGTGGATAAATAACCTATTAAGTATCTCTTAAATTCAAAATGCTTCCCGCCCCCCGCTCCCCAAGAGCCTGTCTACTTTTATTTGTTCTTTTCAGAATTTAAAAGGAAACAATTTATAGAACTTAAAAAGCCTGTGTGGCATGCAGAATGCTGGAAAGAGGAAAGAAGAACCAGAAATACTTAACGAAAATTACGTGCCCAATCTTCGTCCAACTGAAGTAAAAATTAGGAGCCAAATCTTGGTCCCATTGAAGTCGATGGCAAAACTTTCATTTAATTCACTTGCTAGAAAGTCCTTGAACTTTAACTTGTGTTCTCATAAATTCATTTACTCCACTGTGCTCTTCCCCAAAGTTAGCACTGCTTCTGATGTCCATTTCCTTTATACAAGTCCTTTTAGCAATTTTGACAGCTCTCATTATCACTTGCACTTGATTTAGCCAGACTCATTGATTACTAGATTTTAACGCGCCAGAAAAGACCATAATGATCATATAGTCTGACCTTCTGAAGAACAAAGTCCTCACCAGTTTAAATTTCTCAGCACTACCCCATTAATGTGCACTAATTATGACCTGCAGGACCATATCTATAGCTGACAAATGCACGACCAGTATCTAAATCACAGATCAGTGACTTACCGGTTGAGAGTGCAAACAGAGGCGCTAGCTACAATATTGGTCTTTGTACCGTTGACACCGCTCCACTGGCAACTGGTATGAAATAAATGACTCATGTCTCACAAATGACTGGAATCTCAGACTTTTGGTTACTTTTTACCTAGGGCCAAATTCTGAGGTCTCTACTCTAACCCAATTCCCATGTATTTCTAATGGGATTTTCACATGAGTAAAGACCAAGGAAGACACTGTATCCCACACCTTCATAGCCCATGGACATGCAGCAGTATTCGAAAACTGAAATATTATTTAAAATAAAGAAGTCCCAGACACTCCTCCCCTATGTCAGAGGCAAGAATTTGTGAAAAACTGTTCTAAAGCAGGGAGTCGCTTTTATTAACAGAAGCAGCTCTCAGAGAATCCTCAATTTGTCAAGTACAAATCAGTAGTATTAAAAGAAAGAGGGCACATCAAGCATTCAGCTCTCTTGAGAAAACTTGGTTGACGTAGCTGGTATCCTGACATTTGGATTCTGCTGGAACCTACACATCTATTTTAGATTAAAACTAAACATAAAATGCATTCTAAAAAAAGCAGGGAAATATCTTTAAGACTTCCCCACCACCACCACTTCGTTTGTATCCTTTCATTAACTTAAGGATCTGAGATACCCGCATTGCTGCAAACACTGATCATCCCATCAGAACACTATTTTACGCTAGTGCTTTGTATGGTTAGAGCAGCAGATTGATACTCAGCAGTCCTGAATCTGATTTCCAGTGATTGACAGTGGGACATTTGGAAAGTCCTTTATTCTCTGTAACCCACCTAAAATATCAATCTACTACCTGCTTAACAGGGAAATTGTGAGGCTTAAATTATGGTTATATAAAGTGATATGATCCTTAAATCAAAGGTACAATGTGAGCGCCAAGTGTTATTGAATACATGCTCGAAATAATTGTTATGTATTTATTAATTTTTAAATACTAAAAGAGATCATGAAAGAAAGTGAGACTAGATCTTCCAGATGTGCACGACTTAGTCATTCTGTGTGCCCAATAGTAAAATGGTTCGCTTTCACTAAGGATAGTCACATGACATAATTGCACATTTGTATTTATAAAAATGTCAGTTATAGTATTTTTGCAACAGAGGCAGGATTGTCACATTGTAGCATCACTGAACGGATGTTGTAGTTAAGCCTGAGAAAAGCATTTCATACACCTTAATCACTACATAGAAAATCCATTTCCATGTTTAGAGAAATCACCATATTCTTCTTTTACCTACCATCGAATGAAAAAAAGCTGATCTGAAATCAGTTCCATTCTTCCATTTACAGAAACACGCGCTAGACACATTACATGAAGGAAAAACAAACACCAAATTTTGTGTGTGTTTAAGATAGAAATGAATCTCCATTGACAAAATGATTAGTGTTTGCAGAAATTCACCCATTTTGGACTTTTGTTAGTGTTCTCAACATCTGTAATTCTGCGTAATGGTCAGCTGGCTCACTTAAGGGCTTGATCCTGTATTCACTACACACCCCAAACTCCCGCTGAGCAGGTTAGTTTGGAGAGAGTATGAGATGCAGAATTGGGCCATGAGTGCATTATTGTGTATCAATAAAACTGTCTTCAGAATCTCTATTCAAAACTACGTTTGTTGGTATTTGAGTCTCTTATACACTTAGGCCCTGATGCTGCAAACAGTTAGGCACATGCTTACTTTAACGCTTGTGAGCATTTCAACTGAAGCCCACAGGATGATTATTATGAAAAAAGGCATGCGCACACATTGTTTTCAGGATAAAGGCCTTAACCGTTACCTTACGTTAAACAAGAATTACTTCAACTTGGAGGCATTTAGGAGATAATTTTGAAACACAATGTTTCAATGACAAACTATATCCAAATGCAGAGATATGTGCTTGAGGAAATATTTGATAAGTCTGAATTTTTCCTCCCAGTGTGTTGACTCTGTTCATCAGGGGATTTAAAACCAAACATGGCATTGCAGCTTCAAAGTCTAATACATTAAAGCAAAATACACAGTTGATCAGTTTGTAAACAAATATTGAGCAATTATCATATTTCTCTCTTTTGAAGCTGCGGTTTTTATTACTTTCCCGCACAGCTTGAAATCAAGAACAGCTTCTTAAAAAAAAAAAGTTACTTCAATTAAAAAAAAAAAATCTCCATAAAGAGGGAAACACTGCGTTTTTATTTCTTTATATAGCTAGATGAAGAGTATTTTGTTTAAGAAATTAAACTTTCATCATCACAAGATACAGAAAAGGAAAGTGACAGACTAGCTACAGATTCATTGCAAGCCTAATCCAAAGCCCATTAAAATCAGTGTCTTTCCAATCTGAAAGAAGCAGATAAGCAAGTCAGATAGCAATGTTTTTAAAAAAAGAAAGCTAAAACAAAATACACCAACCAAGGGAAATAGAAACTGCAGATGGTTTGGTAGTGGAGATTGTAAAAGACCATTTCCTGATGAAAGCATCTGTGATGGGGCCTTCACCCCACGGAGACAGAGAAGGGGTTAATACAGCCCTGGGGAGGCTGTGCAGGAAGCAGCCAACAGGAGAGGGGCTTCAAAGAGCAGTCATTCAGGGACGAGCAAGCCCATATAAAGAATTGCAGGGCAGAGTAGGTTCGATACCTGCCTGGAGCTCAAGGAGTGAAGACAGTGTCTCTAGCAGGCTGAGACCTACAGCACCTTGGGCAGAGCAACTGCTGGCAGGGACTGGGGGAGCAAGAGGGCTCCTGTCTGGCTGCTGAGACTGGGTAGTTGCATGCCTGAGGAAGAGCAAAGAAGGTGCTGGGGCCAGGGGGGAGTAGCCCCCAGGGAAACATAGCAGCGAGCAGAATTTGAGGCTTAGCAAGAGGCTGCAATCCACAGGGTCCCTGGGCTGGGATCCGGAGTAGTCGGCGGACCCGAAACCGCCTCCCCCACTCACCACTGGAGAAGTGGCTAGACTATAGACGGAGATACTCACCCCCAGAAAGGGGAAAACATGGATGGTGACATGGCCAGAGGGACGAGTGATGAAGAGGATGCTGCGGGTCCTGAACTGAGGTGGGTAAGCAGGTGGAGAAGCAAGGCATGACAAGGAGAGGGCGTGCGGGCCAAAAGAGCTGATTCCTGAGGTGGCCAGCAGGAGGCGCCACTCTGGTGAGTGAACCCCATGACAGGCTCAACAAGTGGCATGCATTACAGCTTATTACATGCATCACCACCAGGTAGCAAAATAAGCCATTGAATTGATGACATCAGCAGTAACCTCCATGTTACTTTCTAGGCATGTTGGGATGGGTGTACAAGTTTTTATTGTGATGGAGCAGTAAAATAAGACAGAAAAAGGCTGGAAAGGTACCCAAAGGCTTGTGTGGTGGAGCATATTAACCCTGCACTGACCCTGCACTTGGGTGGCTGTGTGTGCTAAAATAGCCTCACCCCACTGTCCTGTCAATCATCCATGGTAGGGAGGGGGGCTTTAAAAGGTGGACATTGCAGTACACAATGGGGGAAGCCCTGAGAAGGGAGTGAATAGAGTAGGAGGAACCTAGAAATGTTCCAGCTCTGTGGAGATTCCAGCAAACCCCCAGGGATAAGCTCAATAGAGAAGGGCTGACTTGGCTACTCAGCCATAAGGACTCCAGCAAAGCTGCTACTCAGGCACCCATGAAATCAGGTGGTAACTCAGATCTTTTCCCCCTTATTATTGACCCCAGCAGAGGCTTGGTTTGTGCTGGCCTGAACTTTTCCTTTTCCTTCACCCAGAAGTACCATAAGCAGGCCCTCCGAGTCACAGCCACTACCAGGAATAAGAGGCTGTGGCCTGTACCCGGTAAACCCCATGATGGAAACTGGATGGGGCGAGGAGCCCCCGGAGACTCTTTTTACAGCTTAAAATAGGAGATTTTGGAGAATTTATGAAATTTTGTGTAAGATATGTTACTTGATTTGAAGCCAGCTGTAACTGGAAACACGGACACTACTGCTGGGTGAGCTACAGCTACCAAACAAGAACAATTTCTGCATTAGACTGCATGGTAAAAAAAGGTATAGCTATTTATCAGAAATTTATTAGGCAATATCCTGAATTAAGAGACTGCCCCAAAGAAATCCCAAATGTATTCAATACATTCAGCTCTGCCTTTACTGGAAGACCATCAATTTTGTCAGCACTTTGAGAGGTGGTTTAAGATTGGCTTTATTGTATTTGTATGGTAATAAAATGAGCTCACCTTTCATATTCGGTTTAAAGCCAGACTATCTCCTTTGTATTTGAATCCGAATCCTACAAGAAATCTTACTTTGCAGTGAGCGTATTATCAAAAAGTGACTACCAAGTAAAACGACGTCCTCTTTAAAGCATTTCTGGAAAGAACTTTTCTTCCACTGTACTTATACTGCCAGCTACAGTGACTCCACTTTTTAACTCCACTTTGCTGAGGTTTGGGTCCCATAGGGAACTATTTTCTTCTTCAATATATTTGACATGTTCAGCTGTTAGTGCTCATTATGGTCATTATGAGCTATTACTGCTCATTATGCTGTTAGGCAGATGACACCCAGATTTACATGCTAATAGCGATGTGGGGGGATGGGGAGACTTTTTTCTTCTTTAACAGATACCTGAGTCATCAGAATGTGTAGCAGCAACAGCTAGGAGATGGGAGGAAGAAAAACTTATTGAAAGGACTACTACATTTTTAAACCCAAAGCCATGTTATTAAATCTGATTGACAGGAAACTAGAAACAGCACATCAACACCAATACATAGCACCATTACGTTTCTCTCCTTTATTTCCTATCAACCACTAACTTTATAAACTGAACTACCAGGAAAATAATTAAGTCTGAGTGGAACAGAAGATGAGCTCCGATATTCCCATTTTTCTATTTTCCTCAATCCCATCCCTTGTGTGACAATATATTTCACTTTGGCAGCTTGGCTTAACGGTATAATTTCAAATTGCCTAGGGCACTACAATTTAAGTACTACCCAAACCAAATATTGAAATATTAGCATAGGCAATTTCTGAAAATCACATGGAGAATTATATAGCTACAAGCCTGTCTGGTAATTATAGCAGTTACAATCTTGCTTTGCACCTTTTTTTTTTTTTTTTATACAGTGGCAGAAAAAAACAGAGACAAACTCATTTACCGACTTGTCCATGGATAATTTGGATGCGGGTTGTTGGGTTTAGTTTTCTTTTTGCATTTGATTTCTATTTTAAAACCATTTACCAGCAAGAAACAGCCAAGAACATCTATCGCATACAAACCTGAACCATAATGACTAACGCATTTAAGGGTATGTCTACACAGCAAGGAAAAACCTGTGACTGGCCCATGCCAGCCGACTTTGATTCACAGGGCTTGGCCTGCCGGGCTGTCTCATTGCTGTGTAGATTTCTGGGCTCAGACCTGAGGAGTGGGAGGGTCCCAGAGCTTGGTCTACAGCCCAAGCATGGAAGTCTACATAGCAATGAAACAGCTGCACAGCCCAAGCCTGAGTTGACTGGAATGGGCCAACCAGGGGGGTTTCTTGGCTGTAGACATACCCTTAGTTGGTTAAATAACCCATGCCAACTTAATTATTTTCTTCTAACACACTTCGCTGATTTTTTAACTAGCTAGATAAGTCACCAGGTAGAGGGGGAAAAAAGACTATGATACAGATAGATATTTGACTTGGTTTAGCTGGGAATTAAGTTTTCTAGTCTATGACAGCATATTAAAAATAACATCTTGAAAAAATAATGAATTATAATATTACCTCTTGAAAGAGCCCTCTCTTAGAAGACTACAGTAAATGTAAAGATACAGCACATTCTGGCTTTCAGTTCAACAGAAGTCTTTTACTAACTTCCTGCATGTCACACAATTCAACACAGCACTAAAGTTCCTTGACACAAAATCCTAGAATAGAATCTCTGGGGGTGCACCGTACTGCAATTGCTTTAAGTATTATGCACTCACTAGTGTAAAATGGCTAGTATAAGCCAAGGAGAATCAGGGGAAAGAGACCACCACTGCTGCCTGCCACTTCAATGTAGAACAAGAAAGAAGCAAGTAATATCATGGTTTCTTACAGTAATAGTTGTTCACAGGAATGAAACAGGACCAATTGTTCATATTCACTAGCTGAGAGACAGAAAAATGCAATCAAGATGAAAGTACACAAAAACACTTTATATTTACCCTCTTCTTGCACTCTAAATAACTACACATTTGGACTGCCTATGCATGCAGTATATGGATTCTCAAAGTCCCAAAATATGTGTTTTGCCTTCACCTCTGTAAAAACCAAACAGTAAATCAGTAATGAGTTGAAAAAGTTAGCAAACAGATGGATTGAACCTTCCCTCCCAAGCATAGCCAAAGGCTCTACAAAGGCTCAAATATCTGCCCACACTGATCTGATTAGGATTAGGGTGGTGGTCCTAACTCGTGACTCCCATTGAAGCCATTAGATATTTTGACAGAGTAAAAGCAACAAGACTGGATCATCCATCACACACTAACTTGATTATTGTCAGTCTAAATATAGGGTTTAAAATGAAACCACCATATGGAGAGACTGGGCCAGAAGAGGGAATCAAGGAGAAAGTTAATGAATGTGCAATGACATTTGTCCATGCTAAGAGTTGTAACTAATATAACCCATTTTCATATTTCTAGGATTGTCTCAGCTTCGATGAGAAACCAGTTTTAAAGGATACTGCAGATTTCTTTTCAGTCAAATAAAACCAACACAGTTTATCATAATGGTATGGTGCAATGTGCCAACTCAACTTCATGACTTATCAAATTTGTCTTACTAGCCAAATGTTCAAAAGGTGGCAACACATTTTCTAGAGGAAAAAAATCAGGGAAATGAAGATACAGATCCTTCAACCCCTGGCAGACAAAGAGCAGAATTCTGACAGAAACAGAAGCTGAATTAAACACCAGGTTGATACATAATGATGGGAGCAATATACAATTTTATATAAATATAAATAATATATCTTCTGACTCTTCACTTCAGGAACCCTTTGAAGATCAAAGCATTGCATTTGTTGCTGATCAAGCATTGCTTGAAAGCTAACTCTACAGGAAAAATTAGAGTAATAGATTCTAAGACCAGAAGGAATCATTGTGATCATCTAGCCCTTGTATAAACACAGGCCACAGGACTTCCATGAATTAACCTAACTTCTATTTGAACAAGAGCACCTCTTTCAGAAAATGATCCAATCCTTATTTTAAAATTTCCAGCGATGGTGAATCCCTACATTTGTTAAATTATTCCAATGGTTGTAAACTCCCACTGTAAAAAATTGCCTCCCTTTTTCTAATCTGAATTTGTCTGGCTTCAACTTTCAGCCATTTTTTTTATATAGATAGACCGAAGAGCCCTTTATCAAAGTTTTGTTCCCCATGCAGGTACTTACAGATTGTAATCAAGTCATCCCTTAACCTTTTCTTTGTTAAGATAAACAAACTGAGCTCCATCTCTACAAACCTATTTTCTAGTTTTTAATCTATTTAAGAAGTGCCATATTGATTTAATATTGTTCCGGTTTCTTAATCAAAATGTAATCTGATAGCAAGTCAAATGCTTTACAGAAGTCTAAGTATATTATGCCAACACTATTATCTTTATTAACCATTCAAAAAAAAGGTATCAAGTTAGTTTGACAGGTTCTATTTTCCATAAAGATAGTGAAACTACAGAACTAGTGGAAGTTACCGATTAAGCACTTGTAACCAGTTTGTTGAAGCGCTAAACCAGCTCTTGACAGCAGTAGCCTCTTCCACAGAGAGAATATTTTCTTCATTTCATTTTTGTTCAATGATTAGTTCACTCAAAACTGAGAAACTGATTGGGAATTGAAGAAGCAGAAATTTTCCTCTTCCAATTTATGAATTAAAATGAGGTATGAGAGGATGATATCTACTAGTTCTACAATCTTGAAGGTCATGGTGACCAGTAACAACCAGTTCAATTAATTAACTATAGATAACACTTCCTTTGTTTAATAAATCAATTCGTTTTAAATGCAAAACATATTTTGATAAACATGTTTTTTCCCTTATGTTTTCTGCACATTTAAAATGGTATTTATTAGTTAAATAAAACTATTATAAAATGCTGTTTTATGTATTTTTAATTGAAGTCCAATTTCCATCCAAATGCAGCTTGGCACAAATGTAATAATCAAATAAATAAGAAATGTGGCAATAACAATAACATAGAAGAATGTGAAAATTAAGAATTTGAATAAATGTATATTAAGCCATATAATTGCTTAAATAAGTGTGTATCAATACAGTGTATCTGCCTCATTAGCAAAAAGTAGTACCAAATTCAGTGTAAAGACCATATTTTGTTGCAAATGGACATGTTAATGTTACCAAACTATGAGAACCAACCTTTCTTTAGCTTCTTTAACTAAAAAGTAAAAATGCAAAACAAGATTAAAATTGATTATTTTAAACCAAGTTTTCCTGCTTGCTGATTTAAATCATGATTAAAATCAGTGATTTAAATTATTTGGATTTAAATCCATTCCCTCATCTCCCACCTGTCTCTGGGGAGGTAGATGAGTAGCTTCTTGACTCCTAAGTACCCAGACCCAAAGTCTACATAGCCCATGTAGGGGCACAAGAGGGATTTTTACTCACTTGGGCAGGTGCAATGTCTTAACATGGCCAATAGTGAAGGTAATTATGGTTGGGAAGAATCACTGAAATCAATTTAATCAAACCAGGAAACCTCTTCAGGTGGAGGGATGGGAAATAAGGGGAGGGGGAGGACAAGAAAAAGAAAGTTATTACAAAGGAATTTATTGGAATATGATGAGTGTAATTTTAGCAATGGGAATTAATATGGACTTTTATAATCATGTAGTCCACAAATTCTAGTTACAAAATCATTTTAATTATCAGAAAATCTTTTTCGCTGTCATCATTGTTGTATGGTATTTTATATCAATTCACGTCTTAGATTGGTATGGTTTTAATGACTGAAGTGGCTTGAACAAAATAGTGAAAAAAACCATTATGCAAAGTACTGTCTCTTTAAATTAGTCACAGTAATCAAACTTGCAGTTTTTCCGGAACCTGTACTTTGACTTTGATGAAGGCTTTGATCTGAAACATGTATGTTCTCCTTTTCTTCCCCCTGGTATTTTGCCACCAACAAGCTTTATTTAATGGCACGAAATAATGAATTTAGAATTGTATAGTGCACTGAACCACTGATTGTCTCCCGACTACCAGTGCTGACCCAGGTGGACTCTTAATGGTCTAAAGCTCAAAGCGCAGTATACCCATCAATTCATATTACAGCCTTAGTTTATTACTCTCTTAACCTTTCATTTGTACCTGGTGTACTTTAAAACAGTATCAAAAATATATAATAAAAATGGTACAGAAAATCCTATTTCAATGAGAAATTTTTATTGCTTTACTTACAATAGTATTAACAGCATCTTGCTTGTCTTGAAGTGTCCTTTCACTATTAAAACTACTAATGCATTCTTTCTGCAAAATGAGCAGTTTAATAGACTGAACAAATTTGGGGAAAAAACCACTTCAATTTGTTCATTTGATCCTTCTTGTCAACATCTCACTTAAAGCAAGTGTATAATCACTGGTAGAAACACTTTACAGAATAATGCAGAGTTTATTACCAAAGTTGTTTTACCCCTCTTTATTCTTTTTAATCTTATATTATTTTATGGAGAACAAAAGACAGATTTATGAAGAAAATGCAATGAAAGGTCCCAGACGCATGTAAACAGTCTCTTGGGGGAAAACAAAACAAAGCTATTTATCAGTTGTCATCTCAGAGAGCAATACCCAAAGATGTCTTTAAAACAACCTTCTAGACTCTGCAAGTTGTTAAGCATGAGACATTTAACCTGCTTTTAGAGACTACTTTAGCTCAAAATGTTGTGCTATTTACACTTACTTAGAAGGAACTATTAAAAGGACCTTCAATCCACTTTACACACGTCAATTGCAGAATGCTATTAATGGTAATTGGCAATTTACATTTTTTCCCTCATATGCTGCATTAAGTTCCACGTTCAACTTGTACCAGGTATGTCGGTAAGGTTTTAGAATTTCACTAATGTCGTTAAAGTGATGTATTCATCCATGGTGTAAGTAGCTTTTAGTTAAGAAACCTGTGTTCACCAAAATGAATTTTTTTTAGTATGTGCCAAGAGATATGAAAAATGACTGGTTAGGAGAGGCACAGTGCTGTGCAAAAGGAAGGTTCAAGTTCAGGTGAGTGGGAGGAAGTGGAAGAGAAAGCTGCGCACGATGAAAACAAGGACAAAATTGAGATATATCATCAGTCTGTACTTGGTAGGTTTAATATAGGCAATTGGCAAATAACTCAAGCAGACCCAAGTTTCACTGGCACAAGTGCAGACTGTGACTTGTCCCTCTGGGGGTGTGGAAATGAGGGAGAAAGGAGAGTGCAAATTGCCTCCAGCCCCAAGGAACAATCCTGAATTCAGCAGTATGTGGATATGTCACCCCCCCAGACCTGGCAAGGGAGGGGACAGAGCCATTCTCTCTCCTCCCGTACAGCAGCTGGCAGAGGTGGTTGACTCTCAAGTGATGGTGCAGGATGGGGATGTTTCCTCCCCATGCCTGGAAGCTTGGGGAAGGATGGTGCCTCTTTTCATTCATGGGATTTCATTTCTACGGGAATCGTCACAATAGTATCTTGCATACCTTAATGAATTTTATCCTTACTACACCCCTGTCAGGTAGAAAAATATTATCCCCAATTCCTGGAGGAGAAAGCTTAGGTTCACACAGATATATCTACTAAGGTAAAAAAACAAAAAAAACCAGGAAGTTTGTGGCATCCCATTAACCAAACTTCCCCCTTGAAAAAAATGCACCAGTCTACTCCAACTTCCATTCTACAAACTGTCTTCATCACATTACAACCTCCCAACGGTATTTGTTGGGGATATGTGGGGATATACACCACAAGTTAGTAGTTTGGTGTGCTAGTTATGAATAATAGCAATAACGGACTATTAACCTTAAAACATTTTCCCAAAACTACTCGTTGCACCAGATCTACTCAGAATTCACCTCTCTGCCAGTTTTTGTGTAGAGAGACTTTTTTTAAAAAAAAGAAAGCTGTGAACAGAAGAAGTCTGGCTGACATGGATGAATGTCAGACAGAGATCAAACACTTCCTATTAAACATTTATGAAAAGAAACCAAACAAAAAAAAACTATATGGAAAATTCAGAGGTCTACAGAAACGAATACTGTAATTATATACAGAAAGACTGCCTATGCAGGGGGCGGGGGGAGAGCAGGAATTTATAACCCATTTAAAACCCATTTCAGAATGCAGATTTAAATACAGAATCATGACCATCACCTCAATATATATATTTTTTTTAATAATACTACAAACGTTGAATTTAGGGAATACTGCAAATTTAGACCGTCGTGAGACAGGTTAGTTTTACCCTACTGATGATGTGTTGTTGCAAATACTGAGTAACTATCAGTCTTGGGAACCCTGGATATATACAGGTAACATCTTGTTATTGAAAATTAACTTTTAAAGCATAACTCCTCTCTACACAGTGGGTGAAATACTAGAGCAAAGGGTGGACTGGCTAGCACAGTCCTTATCTTTCTTTTTCCATTAAAAAGACAAATTATGGAATAGGAAACAGTTTCCAGTTGAAGTGTTTAACACAAACCTAAGAAGCTAATGAGTAAGACACCAACATGTGTGTGAGCCACTATTAACAATGACAGCTAAGCAGATGGCAGGTAAAATGGGTACACGACTCTAAAGGGGGTACAAGCTCAAGAAGCATTATAAGGAAGTGTTTTAAAATACAAATAAAAGTGGAGAGGAACGTCCATAGTCTTTTTTTCTATACAACTTTCCCTTTTTCATCCACCATAAACTCATCATAGTTAAGGATTATAGAAAGTAAGAGAGGATTTTTTTAAAAGACATATAATAAAGTCCCTTATTATAATAGCATTAAGACACTCCTGGGTCATTAGGATCATTAGTATGGTTCTTTGGTAGCTGAAAGTACACAGCCTTTGGCCTTATGCCTCACAACACACATGAGGCATGCATTCATGGCTCCATAAAGGATGCCCTATTGTGTCCTATTGCCTTAATAAAACTTCAATGCTGAGCTGTTTTCAATTGTGGTGTGATTTTCAAGTTTATTAGTACTAATGCCAGAGGAAATTAGGCCTGCTCCATGTTGATCACTGGCAATGGGTGGAAGCCATGGGTGCAGATTACCAGGAATCAGGGCCTACAACAGAGCCAGTCTCCAGGCAACGTAACAAGTGCAGATGGCCTACTGCAGGTTGCCTGACTGGTTGAAAGAGTCAGCAGCCTGAATCTTAACTTACACAAGGTTTGTTGGTAAGCAGTTCAGTGGCTGATCAAAGCATTTGCCCATGTCTGCAATAGTTTCTGTGCCAGCTTGTTCTCAGCCCTGCTCCTGCCTTGCCTCACTCTAGGTAACCTGAGTCCTGGCCGTTGGCTCCAATTCCTGACTTCAAGATTTTGGCTCTGACCCTTGGTTCTGGAGCCTCTGGCCCTTGGCTCCGATTCCAGACTAGCGACTCCGGCTCCAACCACAAGGACCAACTACCCATACCCTGGTCACTGACACAGATAAATCATTTGTCTGCAAGTACTATCCGAAACAAGCATTTCAGAAACTGAGGTTAAACCCTGTCCACTGCCCATGGTTAAAGACAATGGGACAATTTGAATAAGTGCTCACCAGTGTGTGCAAGGGGAGCACAATCTACGTAAGGAGAATAGTAAATTGCTTAGGAATGTGTCTGGCTTTCATTTTTTATTGAAAGCATTGGACTGTACATGGCATTCTGCCTATCCAAGTATTTCCCACCTCTAGCTCTTTCACAGCTGCACTTCAACTTAAGATTCCCCTCTCCCCCCATTCCCCTGTATACTTGCAGTAATGTAAAATCTCTTCCTGTAAATACTCGTGAAAGGTGTGTGAAAAGACGGAAGAAATTCTGTCTAATGAATATGGAAAGACTTCAGGAACTCAAACTTCCCATAGATGATGGAAACGTACAGCAGGAAAAATGATTTTCAGTATCAGTGGAACTTCTGCATATGAAATGAATCGTTCTGAACAAGACTGCTTGCTCACCATTTTTTTTTTATTTTCTCTCTCAGGATCCCTGACACTTAGACAATCAAAAACTACTTCAGTCTGTAAGTACAAATTCCAGTGACTCAGCAAGCATGCTTGCTTCTCATTCTGAGCAATACTAAACTCTTCGGAAAAGTCTGAAACATGAGGAAGATCTACCAAATTCATTTTCATGAGAAATTATTGTTAAGATACATTGCATTTGCCATAACGCCTTGCAGTGAAAGCAAACGTTTAATCAAACCCCACAATACTGCTGTAAGGTAGCAATTATTTTCCTCCACATCCCTGAAGGAGAGTGCAGCAACCTATCATGGTATGCTGGTTTTATTGGTGCACTCAGACCAACACCAAACAGCAGAATCCTGTATTTTTCTACTGAGCTTTAAAATGCAGGGTTGGGCCCAATAGTTACTTCTTGTTCCCACAGTGTTGTACCCACAACCTGTGTCTTCTGGTCTGCCTTTTTTTCCCTTCCTTTTCAAATGGTAAACTCTTCCGTGAGGGACTGTCTGGAACATTTAAAGAGCACTGAGCACATAGTGGGCACTACCATAAATAATAATGGGGTAAGTTAGAACTAGAAGTTAGCCTTAATTCATAATTCCCTGTTTCTTGTTTATGCTTAGCTTTAAAGAAAGAAAAGGAGTTCCAACATGGTTTGGTCTAAAAATGTATATAGCTTGCTAATGTGTACAGCACAAGAGATGTTTACAATGCTCCAAAGGTGGTGATATATTTACATAATAAGCACTGTTTTAAAGACAATTTTTATAACACATTACAGGGTCTTTTAAAAAATGCATATCATTTACCCGTTAGGCTACAAGAGCTCCTTTGGTGCTCTAACATGTCTGTCGTGTAATTATGCATTCAGGGACATTATTCATCAAAAAGTATTATTTACATGACAGGATTTCGAAGGGTGCAAGTTAAGAAACTGCCATGCCAGAATCTGCAGTCTTCTGTTTATTCTCAGTTGGAGTGTAATGCAAATTGCTACATTATACTGTACAATTTTCGATGCTGGCCCACTAAAGCATCTATTTACACAGGGACCACGGATCAAATCAGAGACATAATTTAGGGCCCTCTTTTGCCCTTATTGCTGTCAAGAGAGTTTTGCATCCTGAAATCTTGTAAATCTGTGCATATGGCTCTTTGGAGGCATTAAAGGTATTGCTACAAGCTATAATATTGAGCTGCTGTTAGATGCAGAACTATATTATGAAGTATTGTGGCAAGGAAGTATCATATCAGTCTGTAGGATGGAGCTGCTGCTTATATATGCTAGCAGCTCTACATGTGTAAAACATAGAATGTAGTGATTTTTATGCAGTTAGAAATTAGCATGCACAATGGCAGCAGCGTTTAGAATGGTAATGCCCACAGACCATCAATTATCATGTTGTTACTGAATGCAACTATAGTATGTAGGAGTAATTTCAATTAAGCCTTAGAAAACCAGACACTCCATTTCTATACTGTATAATTATATATTGGGCCTTCTTCTCATCACACAGTGGTGTAAATCAGGTCCTATAGTGTACAGACAGCATAAGAGATCTTAATTGACCTCCATCCCTCTGCCTAGGGTGGTGGTTCTCAACTGTGGTCCACCGCTTCTTCAGGGAAAGCCCCTGTCACGCCGGGCCGGTTTGTTGACCTGCTGCATCTGCAGGTTTGGCCGATCGCGGCTCCCACTGGCCACGGTTCACCGTTCCAGGCCAATGGGGGCTGCGGGACGCGGTGTGGGCCGAGGGACCAGCCCAGCACGCCAAGGGCTTTCCCTGAAGAAGCGGTGGACCACAGTTGAGAACCACCGGCCTAGGGAAAGTGGATGTGACTGTGGTTGTATAAGCTACTTGGGAACATTGGCAACCAGCATAAGTTAGAAAGGTTTAGGCTGCAGTCTCTTGTAAACTTGGGGACCAGCCTGGCCTCATTGAACCCACCTTTACACCACAGTTGCCCCCACCCCAACAATGCAGCCATGGATCTGGGTCATTATGGTTGCCTGTATAATACAATTTATTCTGCACAAAAGACCAAACAATGGTGAAAAAAGTCGTTTCTTTCTCAGACACTGTATTGATGAGCATGATTGTTGCTAGATGAGCATTGCAAGTTAACAAAATGTGCAGGGGTTGGGCAAAAGTTACGGTTTAGGGAGTCAAAGATCTTGTTTTGGTGTCTGCTCTATGGCAAGTAGAATGCCTTTTTTTTTTTTTTTTGGCCCTCAGTGCACACTTCCTCCTTCATACTTTCAGACAAAATTATCAAGCTGAACTTTAATAAACTCCCAAAGATAAAACTGGTTTTTGGCAAAACTGAGATACGTTTATTACGTGATTAAATATTGATCAAGAGAATTTCTTACCAAAGAGTAATTTCTCTCTACGGGAGTGACAAAAACTGCTTTTGTGCCAAAATGAGTAATTTTAAAGGTATGTTGTTTTTCCAGTTTTAACAAGAGAGAGACTTCAATGACAAATGTTGAAGAAAAGTTACTATTTAAAATGTCCTTGTACTAGGCTAGAGCGCTATGCTTTAGCAGCAAACAATAGTGTCATCATGCCCTAAAAATAGAAAAGCAAGAGTTATCATCTATCTAAACAGATGGATAATGTCAATTTGGTGTGCCAGAAAAAGCACAGATAGAAAAGAAACGGTTCATTTTATACGTGCACTGTATATGCAGGGTGCCCATTTCATAAATATCTTGCTTGCTGTGCACTGCAGTTGACCCTTTAAACATACCAAGTCAATAACCTATTGTTTACTCTAGTCCGTTTTGTCATTTTGATGGTACAGATTGCCATGCTTCAATCTTCACTTCTCTCTCTGCTTCACTGCATACATGATTCTTTTTGGCTAATACCACCTCACAAAAAGCCACTTAAATGTCATGAATTACAGCAGGCCTGAGATCTGAATGCTAATCCTATTAACTGACCTGGGAAATTAGGACATTGTAAATCTAGGTGAGTAGTGGTTTGGCTTCATATGATCTGGGTTATCCTAAGGTCACTTGTTACATTAAAGAAAGAGGCGACTCAAATGCTTGCAGAATTGGAAGCAAGCCTAATCAAGGTATGATAAATGCATTGATATAGGAAATAGATGAATGTTGTCAGATGACCTTGATATTTTTCTAAACATTTACCACTACTGTCTATGAGAATTAAACTACTTACTTTGCATGATCCAGACAGCATTGACGCCCTAAGGCTGAGGGGATCAAGTAGGGCAACCTGGACAAATTACATAACATCTAGCATAATGTAACCCCACAAAGCTGTTAAAGTGCCACAAGGTAACTACTAGGTATTGGGGAAAATATAGATGCCTCAATATGTAGTTAAGGCCCCCCAAAAGGGGTTTAGAGTTGCATTTCCTCTATATGTCCTTACGTTCAGAAAGATTAAATGAATGATTTTCTGCTGCAACATTTTGATTTTGCTACTAATTTCTCCTCTTTACTTTCACTGTAAGGTACTTTTAATTAGGCAATAATATATAATCTTCCATTCATTTATCATCTTTACTCAAATGGGGAGTGGGAGGAAGCACAGAAGGCAGCTCACCAGAGAGCCAGTGGTGGCACAGCAGAAAGAGACTAAACAAAATGCCATCTCTTGACAGTACCTTTAAAGTTTCATAAAAAGATAATGGATGTGCCTGTCACTCTGATGCTAATGACTAACATTTTCCGAAGTTTTACTAGATATTAAATTGTGAACTATAAAAGAATTCCACTGTATGACCAATAGAGGAAAAAACTCTTTTTTTATAGTCACAGTTATGTCTGTTTGAGGCCTAACTACTGAGTCTGCTTATGCAACTCTCACTTGCACTAAGTAGTACTTGTTGCCTTGAGTAGTTCCATTGACTATTCATAGCCCTGGTCTACACTACGAGTTTAGGTCGAATTTATTAGCGTTATTTCGATTGATCCGTGCACCCGTCCACACGACGAAGCCCTTAACATCGACTTCTAGGGCTCTTAAAATCGATCTCGCCACTCCACCCCCAACGAGGGGATTAGCGCTTAAATCGATATTGCCGAATCGATGTAGGCTAGTGAGGACGCAATTCGACAGTATTGGCCTCCTGGATCTATCCCACAGTGCAACATTTGACCGCTCTGGACAGCAGTCTGAGCTCCAATGCTCCGCCCAGGTAGACAGGAAAAGCCCCGCGAACTTTTGAATTTCATTTCCTGTTTGGCCAGCATGGTGAGCTGCAGGTGAGCGCAGATCTCATCAGCAGAGGTGACCATGATGGAGTCCCATCAAAAGGATTTTTTGCTCCCCCCTCAGTTGCTTTCACGGAGGGAGGGGGGAGCAAGGGTTAGGCTCATTTCCTTCTAGCTGCAGATGGTACAATATGCGGTGAGCAAGGAGGCGCCTTCCCTTCTAGCAGCAGATGGTACAATATGCTTGATATCCATCATCAGCTCCTGGCCCCCTCAAGGATTGAACTCGCAACCCCGGGTTTAGCGGGCCAACGCTCAGACCGCTGAGCTATCCCTCCGCCCGTGTTCCAGGCAGTACTGAATCTCCCTTAAACAAAACGTAAAAAAGAGAATGACCAGAGTCACTCTGGTCACTCCCATTTATGTCCAAGCGCCCCCGGCCAGCCACACCATAGGCCGCCGGCCAGGAGCACATGAATACCAATCATATTGTACAATCTGCTGCGAGAAGGAAAGGAGCTTCTGCTGTGTGGTCCCGCGACCACGACCATTTATGGCATATTGCACCATCTGCAGCTAGAAGGCAAGGAGCTCCTGCTGTGTAGTCCCGCGACTACCAGCCTCAGGCGGAATGGCCCCCTCAAGGATTGAACTCGCAACCCCGGGTTTAGCGGGCCAACGCTCAGAACGCTGAGCTATCCCTCTGCCCGTATTATAGTGTGACTGAATCCCCACTAGACCTAATGTCCAGGCGTACGCTGGAGATGTACGGTAATTGTGAGCTGAGCAGGCTTCCGTAGCAAACACGGAAACCCCGGAAAAAAGGCGCGAAAAATATTGCTTTCACGGAGGGAGGGATGACATGTACCCAGAACCACCAGCGACAATGTTTTCTGCCCCATCAGGCTTTGGGATCGCAACCCAGAATCCCAATGGGCGGCGGAGACTGCGGGAACTGTGGGATAGCTACCCGCAATGCAATGCTCCGAAAGTCGATGCTAGCCCCGCTACTGTGGACACAGTCAATCGACCTCATGGTCTTAACGCTCTTTAGTGGGGACACACACAATCGATTCCATAAATTCGGGTTTTAAAATATCGACTTCTATAAATTCGACCTAATTCTGTAGTATAGACGTACCCATAGACTCAGAGTTTAAGGCCAGAAGGGACAATTAGATTATCTAGTCTGACCTCCTGTATGTCACAGGCTATTAAATTCCACCCAGTTACTGCTGTATTGAACCACTAACTTATGTTTAACCAACGCATAACTTGAATTTTGACTCAGGTTCAAGGGATTACTTGCATGAGTAAGAAGATAAAAACCAGGGTTAACATCATTCCGGAGCTCGCCGGCACATCCTGGGGATGTGATGCACGCCCACTTTGAATGTCAGTACCAGCCCTGGTTTTGTCAACAGTGGACTATTGTGCACCAGTTTGGTGCAACAGCTCCCACATTCATTTTTGTTGACGCTGAAATCAATGCCACATTCAGGATTGTTAGTGGCTCTCTCAAATCAACGCCAATACTGTGCCTCCCAGTTTTGGTGGGCATCATGCCAGCCAACATCAGACGAGACACTGCTGTGGTCTGGGAATACAATAAGATCCTGGCCACTCCGGACCTGCTGATACAGCAAGATCTCAACTCACTGCTACTCTCCGGACTCAAATCCAGGAAGCCTTTCTGGATCCATGTATCAACGCTACAGGCCAATGGAAAGGACTCCAGCACTCACTGGCTTGAATCGTGGGCTGCTTGTGACGTCCCAAACAAAGACCTGATTAAAGAGCCAATGAAAGAAGTCCTGGGATTCTGCCTTCCCTGTAGGCAGTGGACTGCACTCGACTGCATTCTTACAATTCACAGGTGTGGATATTTCCTCCACAAACGAGGGGAAAAAAGTCAAAGACTCACCAGGTTGTGACTGTGGTGAGGTACAAACCATGTGACACATCACAGACAACTGCTGCATTCAGGAGGACGATCTACCTAGCTACCCCAAAAGAATTAGAATGGCTTTCAAGTTTTAAGATTCAGTTATAATCCCAAGGCCAATGCTTTTCAAATGCCATGCAAAAGAAGAAGCTTAAGGGTTGCAAGAGTGCACTATTGCTACATTTTTATAAATGATTAAGTGACTTAAGAGCCAGATTTTCAAAAAAGGCATCTAGTGGGATTTTCTAAGCAGGTTAGGCACCTAACACAATTGATTTGAAAATCAACTGGAGTTAGGCACTTACCATGCTTAGATGTTTTTTAAAACCCCATTACGTGACGATTGGTATCTTTAGGCACCTAAATACCTTGACGATCTGGTCTTAGGCACTTAACTCCTATTGAGAATTAAGTGCTTAAATACTATGGAAGATGTGGACCTAAGTCACTTTTTCAAAAACAGCACTACGTTAAAGCACACTAGAGAATATTTAGTGTGCACCAACAGGGCTACACAGATCAGTTAACTTGAAAAACGTTAGTGCACTTTACAGATCACGCCCTCCCATAGTGTGCATTATCCCACACTGTACACAGGTCCTAAATCAGTTATATGCTTTTGAAAATGCTACCTCATATGGTCTATTTTGCATATGTTTCTGAAGAAAAAAATTCAATATAGATGAAATTATTCTATCCACTACATTCAAATACAAAGGAGAGTAGGTCACACATACAAAAATTAATAATTACCCGAACAAGTGCGTCCGACAGCTTTGTGAGTTAGATTAACACTGAGAAAATTCAGGTCCTATTTGAAAATACTGAGAAAAACCAGGTATCTGTGAAATCAAATTTTATTTAGAGGGGGAAACACTTTCAGTTAATTAAACCGATGGTGATATTGAATTTGGACGTTATTTTAAAGCTGTTGAAAATACATTTTTAAGATTCTATATTGTAAGCTCAGTGTTCAACATTGTACGCCTTAATTCAAATGGATAGCCCTTAATTATGCAAGTCATCTCTCTGGAGAAATCCTGGGTCTACTGAAGCCAGTGGGCATGTACTCATGTGGGCCACAGTCAGCAAATCGCACATAGCTCTCTAAACAATAAACTACTGCCGTTTTTCTTTAAAACATGCACCATTTGGTGTAGAAGCAATAATGATTTTGCAAAGCTAATACATTTTCCAAATGAGAATAAGAATGCAATTTACATTCATTTTATTAGAACTTTTGCCACAAAAAGTTGGCCTAAAGGCTTTAATTTTCATCAACGGAAGTAGCTTTTTGCTCAAAAACAACATATTTTGATTATTGCTGCATATTCCTACTTGACCAGACGGCGAAAAGTCAAGGGCTAGACTGCAAGCTTCTTACTAACACTGCTAAGTAGTTACTCATGCAAATAGGCCCACTGAACCCTGTGGGACAACTTGCACAAGTAACTGCCCACCAATAGAAGTAAGAGGTTTACAGTCTGATGCTCAATCATTGTTTCAAATGAATAAGGACCAGACTCTGCCACCCCCACTCACACTGAGTAGCCCCTTACTTCTTAAATAGTCCCACTGATTTTAATGGGACTATTTGGGGAATAAAATGCTACACAACATGATTTAGGATATCAGAATTTGAACCTAAATCTTTTAAAAAGTGAATTCTAATAGCATGAAGCCCTTTCAACAAGCATCTGTACAGACAGTGCTCTTTTTTTGCCATCTCTAGTGCAGGAAACATGACTCACATTCGTATCTAGTTGGTACTGATAGAGACCCAAATGGTGGGATCTACTATGTAACCATTGCATTTAGCAGGTTGCATTTATTTCATACTTTTTAAGTTGCTGGATGCTCATCTACCATACAGAAACGGAGAGGAAACTCAAAGCACAACCAATCTGCAAAGCTAGGTGGAACATTACATCTTCACAATATAGTCTTAGCCAGGCAGTATAACTTCTTGAGTGTAGCTAAAGGGGTACGAATTTTAAAGGACCACATATTCAGTGCAAACACAAGGAACCATGACAAGATGAAAAATACAGCACAGTACAGTCAACGAGCATTTTATAAAGAAAATGGGCCATTCAGAGATTAAATAAAAATAAAGTGCTCCTTGAAATTGAAATACTCAGTCAAACCTTATTAACACCCTAACATTCTATTTTTGCTGAGTAACCATACAGAAAAGTAAGATTTCTAAGAGTTGCTCATCATTTTAGCAAGCGTAAAGAGAGTGGGAAAGGGAATTACAGACTGACTTTCACTGTGAGCATAAAAATGAAAATTATCTGCTTGCCTTCATATCAGTATTTGTTTTTATTAGTAATTATTAATATACAAGCCACTTTTCAAGGTTCCATATAGAAACAGTACTACACTTCAAGCATATGCAATTAAGCACTATTAACAAAAACCTTTACTATCAACAGCAGTTACATTTACCAAAGAATTTAGCAGTATTGTAGTCCCAGTTCTAATTATAGGGAATACCAGAAACAACAGTATGGTAGATGTTGATTCTTTAAGGACACTCACTGGAAAAAAGAAGCCTTTTAAACAAACTTCCAAAACAGAATTGCTACATTTGTCCACCAGCTAGGATTACAAAGACCTGAGGTGAAATCCCAGACTCAGAGGTCAATGGCAAAATTCACGTTGACATCAGTATGACCAGGATTTCACCTCTGGTGTATAGAATCTGGACTGGGTCCAATAATACTGCTAACTGTATGTCAGAGGTAAAATGGGAACAAAACACAATATTGGGACCAGAGTGTGAAATACTTTAACAAATACCCAGCTTTAAAACTAATTATCAAGGGTACATAGCATTACCATGACATGAGGATAGAAACTCGTGACATTTCTCTCTCTCTCTCATTTTGCTGGAAAGCTATAATTTAATTCTGTAAAACATTCTGGGATACAGTTTGTTTCAAAGACACTGTATAGTACAAAATAAAGATGTATTGTATTTTATCATTCCCAAGTTGCCACACATTAAAAAACATGCTACACAGATTAAGAAATATTTTGGTAACTACAAAGACAGATGAGAGAGATTGGATCGGAGACCGGCATAGAGAATAAGTATTTCTCAACTAACGCCAACCTGTGACTGAACTGAAGTGCCACCTATTAAGAATGTACATATAGGAATGAAATTGCAGAAAGCAGAAAACTGGTTTAACTAATTAGTTGGCATTTCCATTATAACACTGAGTGTCCTAGCTAGTTGACTGGCAAAATAAAACAATTCCCAGAAATATGAATTTCTGGTATATGAGGAAATGAAAGAATAAGGAGGTAATTCAAGCTGGCAGACATCAGAAGATAGTGGATATTTAAATTCAGCCCATCTAGATACTATATAAGTACATTGATAGGTACCACAATCACATTGACTGTAAAACACATAGCTTCATAGCTTCTGCTAACAATGAATAGATTTTTCTTAATTACATGTAACTTATTTGCAGGCATTTACAATTTCTGTCAAAATAGCTACCATGAAAAATATTTTAAACAGACCACAATACATTTAGTATCAGAGATGCCATGGATAGAGTGTTTAAAATCTGGATTCCACTGAACACAAGGGAGTAAGGTTAACTCATAGGCATTTCATGACACTCTACCCCACACACAGAAACTGTAGCAGAAAATAGAAAGGGTGATTGGAGTACCTGCAATTAAAGGTTTAACCATTTTAATGTAAAATTAGCTGAATACACCACAGAGGAAGGTAAGTGTTTTTAACCTGATTATCAGAGTGAATATATTGCTAAATATTTAAAAGACTACTGTACAATTACAGAATTTAAGCACACCTACATCTGCTTTCTCAGCAGGGAAAACTGCTATTAGTTATTGCAACATAACCAGGAGGATCTGATTTATTGGCATATTTCTCTCTGCGTGTGGGTGTATATATATTGTGGTCTCACACTCTTAGGAGATCTGATATTTGTTTGTAATGCCAATGCAGCAAGATGGAATATACAAAACTAGAAATCAGAAGTTTCCTGTTCTTACTTTGATCATTACAAATATTTGCTTCAGGCCATTAGAAGAACAGTTTAGCTGTTTCTATGGGAAAGTTTTCACTGGCGTGTGGAGGAAGAACAAAATGGGAAATTTAAATGAGGCCCATCACTAGCTCCAGAGAAAGATTCTCATGAATCATCCTTGCATCCCCCAAGGCAGTTTAGAGATAAGTTGGAATAAAGACTGTCTGAACTATTTTTCCTTTGAATCCCATTAGGATCCTGGGAGGTAAAAAGAGTCCAAGAGCTGTAAAAATAAACTAATGCTGCAGAAGAAAGATGATCATGCAATAGGCATAGGCAAACTCTCTCTCTTTTGCTGGCACTGCCAAGGAAGACAGATGGTAAAGCAACCTGATGCAAATCACAAAGCATTGGCCCTTTCTAAATATTTCTTTTCAAATAGAAGGACATGAAAAATAACACTGCAAGTATTTAAGTCATTTCAATATGTTTTTGTAAGAGCCAAGGAGGACTTTTTAACCCATTCTAATCACAAAACAGAGGTTCTTTATTTTCATGTTTCTTTTTTGTAAATTAAGAAAAAATAAATAACCTGCCACTACTTCACTTATTAGATGAAGGTATTTGAGATATACAGCTAAAGTTTTAAATTAACGGACCTCAAAATTTAACTTGTCTGCATTTTGCCCTTTTGCAAGTTGTATTTATTATAAAGAAGACATAAAACCTTCCTAGCACTTACCACAGGGCTCTCCCTTGAGAGTCTCGGAAGTTCAAGGATATCAGACCTTTCACTTACCATCCCTCACTGGAAGAGACAGATTGCACAGGACACGCATTTAAACAGAATATAAAGGCCACAACAGATATAAATGATCTATTTCCATTCAATGGTCCCCAAGCTTCCAAAGCAAACAGCTCTTCTTTCCCTCTTGTCATTAGTTAAAGAAAGATTGTAATGGGCTTTTATTCTGGAGACAGGTTCCAGACAAAGGTAAAACTGGGCCAGGAACCTCATCAGGTTTCTCGTTTGTTTTAAATCTCCCTCTTCATTTTCATCATCTTCTCTTTATTAAATACATTTCAAGTTCAACTGACTACTAACATTTGAGTCAGGCCAGTGGGAGTGTAAGCAGCTTTATTGTCTCAAGCTACGTTCAATGCAGTTTCATAAATTCTCAGAACTGTGACATGGGATTCCCTACCCCACGGCAGACCTGCAAATGCCTTCCCCCTTAGAGGAGATGATGGCTAGAACTCCATTTAGATTCATCATCCTCTCAGGAAAAAGCTGTGGGAGAGCAATGTAGTCTCTACTGAGTTCATCTGCAGTGGTCTATTATTGTTGGCTACATAATAATCCACATCCAGATCTGTACAGCAACACTCCCCTACCACTAGTGCAGACCGAGCTCTGGAAAGAGACCACCAAATTATTAGAAACTGTTACAAGGTCAGAATGTGTACACAAGGATGCCTAAAACTAATCTACAGCATCAATCAGAAAAGATTACAATAAATTTGTGACTTCCTTTGATACACAATTGCAGAAAGCCATATGTAGGAAGTATAGTATGATCCTGAGAGTAAAGTGGTGCTGTTTCCTCAAAGCTTGCTGAACAATCAAAAATAGATTGATCGGTATAAACGTCAATCAGTTAGGAATGAGAAATAAGATTTAAGTTAGATGTGTATTCAAGAGCTAGTAATTACACGAATATCAGATGTGCATTATCCCGGCCGTGTGTTTCGCAAAAAGCAGTCATTCAAAAGTGCTGGACTTGACCAAGAGCCCAAGGCTCTGAGAAGGTACTGAATAAAAAATAAACTGAAAAAGTAAAAATAAGCCGCTCAAGTTTACTATTGTTAAGAAAAGAAATAAGCTATTTAAATAAGTTAAAGGGATCAGCAGCAATATTACCAACTCACAAACAATGCAAAAACCATCTTTATATTACCCTAAAATGCAGGTGGCTCAACTTGGGGATTGCAAAACGGTGTCGGGGTTTCACCTTTGCCCTTCCCATATTGCTAAATAGGAGGAGACTCAATCCTGGATAGATAGGAGGGTGTCTCAGTATGGAAAAAGTCGATAACCACTGCCCCCAAAGCTTTGTGTTATGTATTTGTAAAAACATACCAGTGGGTCAAATTCTGCCCTGAGACTTCCCTCTCCTTCCTCCCCAACACCACTAACATAGCTTAATATGTTTACCAGTTTTTAAGTGTTTACAGAGCTTAGCTCTGTCAGTGAGGGAGACAGTTAATGTGAGAAACAAGGAGTGAATCCTGGGGACTGCAAAGACTAATATTTTGCTGGACAATTGTTCAATGCTGAATAATATTCTTAAACAGCATCAGTCAAAGTTGATATGTACTGCATTTATACCAAAAGACCTGGGTTGAGGAAATAAACACTTATTGCATAATAGTACCTGCAGAGATGTTAAAGGAAGAAAAAATTAATGATGCAAGGCAGAGGAGAAAACTGCATATTGTGTAAGTTCTCTTTTTAAGCACTGACTTGTTGCTGTAGTGCATATATAGTGAAGTATAACAGTCATTTCATATGCAATCAGATGATATGTTTACTGAATTAAGGGAAGACTGTCAAGCTGAAATTTAGTTTTTGAAAGCTGACTTGAAAGGACAGTCATTGTAAGTATTACAGCAGTCACCGAGTTCTCTTTTCAGTTTTAGTCCTTTTACCAATACAGTTTACAATTAAAAAGAAAAAAGTACTTCTTTCTTCATTGTTGTTGCCTGAAAGACCACACAAACCAGAGGGAGAACCAAGGAATATTTCAGTTTAGTAAGATGTTACTAGCCCAGCTACTAGAGGGATCAGTGTTGAAATCTCAGGTTAAAATATAATCATCCATGCAAAGTAGTTGATTTTTGGTACAAAAAATAAGATTTCCAGGATTGCTGTTACAAGTACAATTTGGAACTAGCAAATAAGTAACAATACAATCAGACAAGGAACATTTATATCACTTGACAGCCTAGCCTAGTGGCCTGGTAATGCAGATAAATGTAAACTGATACATCAGTGATGAGTGCACTAAAATAAATTAGAAAAAAGGAAAGTCCATTAAGTGAAAGCTGATACAATATATTGACAACGAAAGTGAATTCCAAATTATTGTGCCAACAAGTCAGTGTGTAACTACAATGAAATAAAAGCAAACAAGATAACATGTTGCATTGCCAAAAGAATTGTGGACAAATTAAAGCCAGGGTTGGACACAAAACAAAGAGCCAGATAAGCTTTAAATAGTACTGTTCACTTTACAAGTGAAAATGACTGGATGCAATGTAAAACAAAATTATATCAAGTTTCAAGAATCAAAGTTAGACAACACCGAAACCAAAGGCAGACAAGAATAGCAAGAAAGTCAAATTCATTGTCTTCCAATTCCCCAGTTTTTAACAAAAAAGGTAATGGACAGATGGCAGTTAATCAGGAGAGCCAGTAAGAATTAATGAATTCATGAAAAGACTAGGTGCATACTAAACAAATTAAATGGGGACTGAGTAAATAATATGACCGTGGAATGGAAAACAAAAGCAACACGCTCAATAGCAACAGGAAAAGGTTACTGGGGGTTAACACACTAAAAATAAAGTTCACTGGCCTTGTTAACTAAACAACACGTTATTTATCACTTGATTTAGCTGCCAGTTTATCAAACTATTTGGGATATTATATATAGTGTCAGGATTCTTTCATAACATTTCTGGTACACTATTATGCAATATCGATCTATACAATATCCTAGAATCTAATTCACGTCATGGGTTTCAAAACACAAAATGTCAGCAGAAAACAATGGAAAAAACAAGTTATTGTGTTGTCTCGAGGTGTCAGCTCTGTCACAAGCTTGCCTATACTGAATGAGTAGCAAAATGTTACTTTAAGAAATACTTAGGAATGGATAGTTTGGAGTCAACCTCACAAGTCTTCCTTATTTAAACCATCAATGTCAGCATACATCATTCATCTAAGTCAAAAGAGTAGGAGTCTATTCTCTATTCTGACTCTTATTCTGTCTAGAAAATCTTGGATGTCCTTAACTAGACCGATACTTCCCACTTTAAAACCAAAGGAATCCAGCTACATCAAGAAAGCACAATGTCGTTATAAAAATGCCAGTTTACTATCCCAAAATCTCTTGCTCCTTCGGAGGACAAAAACCCATGGTGGTCAACGGAACATAAGCATTATTTCTAATCTTTTCCCTTCACAAACCAAAAATCCCCATTTCTGAATTAGCACTTGAATACTATAAATTCATTTGCCCTATGCAGTAAGTCTAATCAACATAATGTTCATAAATGACAGAAAGAGGCCACATGAACTCAGCAAATCTGAACATCTGCATTGTATTTTTATATCATTAAATTGGAAACAGAATTTCAGGTTATCTGGCATACTAAAGGCAGACATTTTGTTTCAGATCTACAGAATAACAAGACTTATTTTGGAAAAAGACTTTTAAAAACGAAGACAAAAGCAGTTTTCTGAATATATTCTCATGAATAATATGAAGTGCAATGCAGATAGCAGGGATTAATTGAAATCCGAAAGCTTCTTACCAAGTACCCCAAGGCGATAGTTGACTGTGATGACTATCACATTGCCATAACTTGCCAGAACACTGCCATCATATAAATTTCCAGTGCCTTCCATGTAGGACCCTCCATGAATATACACCATCACTGGCTTAGGTCCCCCACTGTCCCGAATGTCTGGAAAAAAATATTGAGAAACATTTTATCCCACAAAAGTTGCAAAAAAAGATACATGCAATAATGTTTCTTAGTGAGGTTATTTTTCTTTCAAAATGTGTCTCTCAAGCAACATGTATTAATTACTGGCCTGGGAGAGGGCACAAGTGTTGGTTTCCACACTTCATGCTTTGAATAGACTAATAAGCCAAGAAATGTATGAAAACGTATAATTTGGTAATTGAGTTTGTTTAAAGAGGTGGAATTTTCAACACCACTCATTTGGCCTAATGCTGCCCCCATGGAAGTTGATGGTAAACTGTCCACTGACTTACGTAGTTAAGCCAAAGATGAACTCTTCTGAAAATCCCACCCTACAGTTTTGTGCACATACTAACATATGTATCTTGTTATTAAGATTAATTGGATCATGTCTAAGTAGGCGAAGTCATGTATTCTTTGCTGGTTTCTAACAAGATACGAGAACTAACTTGTAAAAGGAGTTGTGAACATGCCTGAAGTTTAAAGTGTCAGAGTTATTCTGCTGCTGCTGGGGAAAACAGTTTGCATGCTTTAGACCTCAAATCGATACTACATTGTGCCAGGGAAAGCCAGAAGAAGGATAAGGATAAGGGGATACTTTTTTACTTAATTGAGAAAAAGAAAGTAAGTATAGATTGGCCAAGATTTCCAGAGTTGCATGAACTTAGTTTCCTAAATCCATACCTGAGTATCTAAATAAGTGGCCTAATTTTCAAAAGTACTGAATTGGCATGGAACTTCAGGCATCCCTTTTTGAAAATATTGGCCTTTATGTTTCAGAAGACACTTAATTTCAAATCTTGCCAATTTCCAAATGGTAATTTCTTTGGTTTTATGATCAAATTTTCCTTGGGAGGGGGAGGTGAGAAGAGAAAAAGAAAATAAAAAGCTTTCCTCTCCTCTGCTGCTGTAGGTGATGATGGGGAAACTCACTGCCTACACACAACTATTAGAGAGACAAGGTGAGGTATCTTGTACTGGACCAACTGCTGTTGGTGAGGGACAAGCTTCCGAGCCACAGAGAGCTCTCTCATGAACAGAAGTTGGTCCAACAGAAGATATTACCTCGCCCACCCCCTCTCTCTAATATTCTGGGACCGACACAGCCACAACTATACTGCATATACATCACTATGACTATATGGGGAAACACTGAAATTGACTATATACTGCATGCTGCATAGGCACAAAGTAAATACAAAATTTTCCCCGTTTCCCCAATGTAACTCTCCAAACTTTCATTTATACTAATATTAGATGGAACCTATAATAATAACAAGCCAAAACCAGAACAAAGTGTGATTTGTAAATTGATGTGTCCACTTAAGTAAAAATTTGGATCTCTGAAGCAGAGTCAACATTTATTCCTCCATGGTCCATTGGGGGGGGAAGTCCATGTGACTAATTCAGCATTAAACATTCATTATGAAGTCACACTACTGGCTATTCTACTAATAGCTATTGGCTATTATGAAGCCATACTACATCTATTTGTTGAATTACAAATTTCATTTTAAAGATTCTTCTTAGTGGGTCCAATAGCCATGCTGGGCTTCTGTGGAGGATTTTTTAATAAATGCCAAATTTGCCCCCTAACTGTTTAAACTTGATTAACCATCATTTTATCAGAAATGGAAGAAAAAGTGATGTAAAGGTTTAAAATTAAATTGTTATTGATACATGTCTGGATTAATGATATTTTGATCTGATCTGCTACCAGCTCACCATTTTCCATTGCCCAAGACAGCACACAATGCTGCATTCTAACATGTCTCCAAAGAGATTATGAAAATTAGCAGACTGAAGAGGATGTTTAAAATTCCAGAGTAAGGAAAAGGGAGTTCTCTCAACATCCTGGCGTAAAATTTGCTTTCACTATGAAAGATAACCGTGTTCATTATAACAATATTCACGTTCTCTCCCATCCATGTTCTGTTTAATATCAGTGTGGAAAAGGCTATCTTAGATTTGCAGATTTGCATTGTCCTTATCTTGAATCATATCCCAAGTATGGCAAGGACAATGAGATCAGGCTGTTCAAACACAGGAGCTCCTTCATCTGTATTTGGTGACAAAGGCCAACACAGACGTTTTTGTTTTTATAAGGGCAGCTACTGTATAATTTTTCTGTTTGTTTTGGGAAAAAAAGTCAGAGTGCTCAAACTCTAGAAATGGGCTCTTCTATACTGCAGGTTCTAGAATAATCACTTATTTCAAAACCAAAATGATGCTTAGAGGTAGCCCATGAAATAACCTGCCCTTCACCCAAGCACACAATAAATACTTTCCAATGTGCCACTCTCAGAGTTTAAAGTGAAGAGGGCACATATCTTTTTATGTCCGATGGAATTACGTGCTTAGGTTTCAAACTCAAAGTCCTTTCAAATTCATTAAAGCATTTATTTCCAGTGGCTGTTTACACACAGCTTTTGCTTCCTGTTTTTCTAGCATGGATACAACTGAGGAAGCAATGACAAATTATCAACCTGAAATCACTAAATGACTGTTCACAGCAGAAACTGTATGCTGTTAATTGTATACTTGGAGGTAACACAGGGGGAGATTGTTTGAAATTCTTCTTTAATTAAAATTACATAGAATTAGAAGGCACCAACTGTGAACAGTAATGAAATCTTGGTAGTACTGTTCTGTTTATGTGGAAAATAATATTGGGGTATTTAGAGAAGAATGGGTAGCTTTTATCGGAAACAAACGATGAACTATACATTCATGAGCAAAGCAAAGTTCAAGGTATAAAGAAAGGATTCTCTGATAAATTCAGCCTACATTATGCCTTTCTGAGATTTCCCTGTAAATATTATGCTTGAAAAGGTTAAGAACAGGCAAGCACTGCAAATTACTCTCCATTTATCTATATGCCACATCAGATAAGACTAGATGCAATATAAATTTTCTCCACACTGCTTTGTCAAAGATCTCAACCTTGACTTAAGGGTAACCACTTCTTTTAGAAACTAAAGGTGGTGGTTGTGTGTCTCTCACTCTGGGAAAGGGAAGTTTAACAGTGAACAAGACCGAGCCACACTTTTTTCAAGCTCACCTGAGAGCAAACACAAGATCCTCAGATGAAATACATACTAAAGGCTTTAATCCTACATCAGGAGACAAGTAAGCTAATGGGACTCTGCACATGTGCAGTGTGCACTAGCAGATTCGAAGGCAGAATCGGGTCCTTACTATGAAATGTAATTTAAAACAGACTAGAGACTGTTCAATTTTGAGATCCAATATTGCATTTCATGTGAAGTCAATGGTGGGAATTTTTCCTGAGCAGGATTGAAGTACTTTATCCACATCTGGGTGTAGTTGATAGGTGTAAACATTAGGGATAGAAAGGAGTTGTTTAAGTGGGACGAGAATATTATTAACTAAAAGTTAATAATTTAACTAGTATGAAATTCAGAAAGCATAAGTGTAGGCTGTAGGAAGAATCACTTCCTAATGAGTTCCATTAGACCTTGAAATATGTGGCCAAGGAACTGGTGTAAGCTCGCTCCATTGTTTGAGACCTTTAAAAATTAGAGTGGACAAAGTATTTAAAATATTGTGGAAGGATAAGTCTGTATTGGTATGAAGGATTAAGGGTGGGATTTTCAAAAGTTTCAGATTGGAGTTAGGTGCCCAACTCCCACTGAAAACAAATAGGACTTGGGCACTTAACTCCCTTAGCTACTTTTGAAAATCCCATCTAAAATCCATCTCTAACCTCTGAGCTGATATCAGCCCATTGTGCCAGAGTATTACAGTGTGGTCAGTAAGCTGCATGACATTAGAATATTTTCAGTTTTATACATTGCAGTATCTAGACAGAGGTCCAAATTCTATGTTGAGGTATACCTTTGCAGCTTTTGTGAAATCAGAATTTGATTCTGAGTGAATCAGGGAACAGGTTTATCCATAGCGTACTCTGTTGAAGTCCCCAGTGGTGGACTTGGCCACTAAGGGCCTGCTCTGTAACCCTTTCTCATGCTGAGTAGTAGTTACTCATGCGAGTAGTCTCAGTGCGAATAAGGCCGGCAGAATCAGGTCACAAGTTTGGTATTTCTACCAAGAGTTTGGAGTTTCTGACAAGAAGTGTGAAAATTTTCAAAAGAAAGGTATATGGGGCATCTCCATTCAAAATCCTCCCTGACTCCAGCATCTCACTCCCTTCATTTTTTATTCATACCTATGTTTTGCCTTGATACCATGATTTATTTGGTCTTAAATTGCCAACTGATAATGTCTAAGTAGACATGTCGTGGGTACGTCTGATATTTATCTTATTTATATGGCCTATGTAAATACATGCTCTTATTATGGTTTCCATCATTCTCCAACCCCCATTCCTTCTTAATGTTTGTTACAACCACTTGTTATCTCTGCTCTTAATTAGATTAAATCATTCAGGGAAGAGGCCGTCTTATTCTGTGTTTCTACAGTGCACAATGGAGCATCAATCCTGAATGAGGTTTTGGGGCACTACAGTAATGCATAAAGAATAAATAATTAATTTCAAAAATAAATTTCATAAAGTTTCATTTGTTCCAGAGGTCCTTTTGGAATTCTCACTTTGACACTATAGAGATGTGTGACATTTTTATTTACCATCTCAGGTCCATTTGGGTTGTGAACATGTTATTGTTGAAAACTGTTAAGATTTTACAAGCAAACTAGCTGCTCAGGAATCCATGTACTTTTTACTTAGCAAGATTCTACATAGGTACTGTTTTAGCTATTCCAAAATCCTTTTCTAACAAATTTTGCATAATGGGAACATGGCACCAGTCAATGCAACTATTGTCACAGTTTAAAACCTCCTTTGAAGCCATTTTACTTTGAGTTCAAGTCTATGAGACACATCTATAGTTATTTTAATAGCGTAAGCCAGTGTCACTGAAAATCTTATTATGCAAACTTCCATTAAAAATAGTCACATCTTTTGGATGTGTTGTCAAATTGAAGGCCTGACAGCTTGTGATCATTAAAGAACCTATTGCACTTTTCGTAAGAGTGGGAGTGTTTAATCCTAACGTTCTGGCAAAATTCCACTTCCTCTAATTACATTCAGCCTACCTAAATACCCCCTCAAATTTCAGTTGAATGTAGTATTCTTCTTCAGCTCCTATCTTAAGCTTTTGGGTCATTTTGCTGTACACTGTTAAGCCACTGGCTGCATTTCACCTGAGAGGTGGCTGCATTTAAGTGGTGGATGAAGTGATCCCTATATAGCAATTGCTGAATTTGCAAAGTGCTTTGAGATCCTTTTTGTAGGAAAGGCACTGTATACATGTAAGAGATACAAAGTAGTATGAAATGCAAGAGTTGTAATTCTGATAGGTCTTTAATAAGTAAACAGCAATATAAGGTTCTAATTAGAGAGGGACTCTGCAACCAAGTCAGTAGTAATTTATAAACTACTGAAAGATGAAAGTTAGTACTGCAAAAACCGACAGACCCTTCACCATACTACCAATGGTTGGTAGGGATATAATTATAATGGAACCCAATAGAGGTGCTTACGTTAAGAGGCTGTCAGAATTTTTACTACCTATATTTTGAAGTGTTAGCAACACCATTGTAAAAATTCAATGTAGGTAGAACAGAAGCTCTCAGTCAGAGGGGGAAAATATTCAGTAAAAAATTTAACATGCAAATAAATTTTTTACTCTGAAATTTTGATGCTCATGGAATGAGAAACTAATATGCCTTGGTGACAGTGTGAGCAGGCACTGTGCTGTCTGTGTATATCGGTCAAAGAATCTCCATCCTAAATTGCAACATTTATGCTTTTCCAGCCTGGCTGGGACTGTAATTATGCTGAAGCATGTGGTTGTTTTGTGATATAGACAAATGTGTACTACTATATATTGTTCTCTAAAGTCAAATGGTTTGAGTTATAGCTACCCAAGAGACTGCCTATCTTCTTGTGCTACCATGGCAATAGAGATCAGCTGAGAGGCTTGAGTTAGCAGGCCCTTAGCTTACTTTTAAAACATTGGGGCTGGTAGGGGGCTCTCCACCAGAAATACTCAAGTTCTGGAATTCACTTCCCTTCTTGGTACAATAGAGCTTCAGTCTGTTGACCTTCAGAACTTGATGCAATGTCTATCTCTTCTCCCAAATTTTGGAGAAAGTGGTGGAGAAGGGCTAGCCTTGGACTTGGAGTCCTGGGTTCCATTCCCTGCTCCCCCATAGACTTCCTCCAGCAAATCACTTAGCTTCTCCATGCCTCAGTTCCCCATCTGTAAAATGGGTGAGACACTTTCCTACCAGGGAAGTTGTGAGGATAAATACAGTAAAGATTTTGAGCTACTCTGATACCATGGTGATGAAGTGAGACAGAAAGCTAGGTGAGTTACAAAGTGTATGGGATTTCTGATGGATGAGGAGAGTTCATTGGTGACCGAGTTTTCATGTGTCTGTACAGCACCTAGTACTGTGGGCCACAATTCCAGTTGAGAATTTTACTAATAATTATTTTAATGTATATGTACCAAAAGTGCCTAAAGGATAGGTACTTTTTAATATAAATCCAGATTGAACTAAATTAATTTATGAACTAAACAAAACTAGTAAGGGACTAGGATGAAAATATTCAAATCCTTTACATTTTTAACCCAAACCAGGTTTCCAGATCTGGGATGCTAATTTATTCACTGCCTGAGCAATAGTGTCGTATCTACACTAGATATTTCTTACCCATTTGTCAGCAAAGGTGCGGATTCACTGATGCTACATGCATCACAGGTGTTTTTACAACAATGTGATGAATAGCTGTTGAGGTAGCTCAGTGGTAACACAAGTGCAGCTACCTTGTTGTTCAAAAACAGGCAAGAAAATGTCCAAGCGTAGACAAGGCAAAACTTTTAGTACAGCTCTTGTGAGACAGATGCTGGCCTGTTAAGACACAAAGTTTACGCAGTTGCAAGACTGCAAACAAAATGGGAAAGCAAAGAAGTTTACATAACTTCTGACTTTGCACACATTTTACAGTCATAGGACTTGAAAACACCTTCATTTTTTAAACTGCAAATTTGCAGATCATTAGCCTATAATGTGCACTAGTGCCTTTGGGTCTTCTGAAAACAAAAATGAAAAATGATCTAATTAAGGCTGGCCTAATGGTTGTAGCACACACAGAAGACCCAAGTTTGATTACTGTTCCCAGTCTCCTTTGTCCCTGGGCTGGCAATGATTGGGAATGCTGATGCTATAGTAGTAACACATAGTTCATGGGACTGGGGATTATCTAATACTATTTTATATTGAAATCTGCTGCTAATTAAAGTGAGAGACTGACTCCATAGGGAGTACTGTGTGGTCCCTTTAGCCAGGTGGCTATGATCCAGGCTCTTGGTAAAGGCTCATTGAGCCTCTAAAGAAACACATGCAAGGTCCTGTGCTCTTTGCAACACATTATACTTAAATTATGTGGGAGGGACCGTACATTCATGCAACACAGCCCAACGTGAATAGGGTTTTTTGTGTAACTTGTTTATTTTTATATTTGTTTTTGCTGCCCCTAAATGTTCCGTCCTCTGCAGATGTTTGCACTGACCACAAGTAACTGTATTGCAGAATATGTCAGGGGAAAGCTGGAGGTAAGGTTGGCACGTGGTTTGCTATGTCCACATCTGGGTTGCTTTTTTGGAGGGTGGGGCAGAAGAGGAGGCAGTTCTTTTGTTTAATTTGCTTACCTACCCTGCCCAAAGTAAATTTAATTTGAGGTTGGGGGTGGGGTTCAATCCTGCCTGTGCCTTGACCATAGGGCCCTGGAGCTGGAAAGTCCAGCCTGAGGTGATGAGGTCACAGCAGTGCAAATTGCCTGCTACCTCAGAGTTATCTGGCTGTGGAAGCCCAGTACCAAAGCATGCAGGAAATGCACCAATTCAGCACTTCTCCCGTGTATTCTCCATAGTGACTGTGGCTTGCCAATGGAATATATAGTTGACCTGTCCCTTTTGAAATATTTGAGGAAGGTGGAGGAGTAAACAGTGTCTACCCTTGCCCCAGGATGAATCACCCAGGTCCATCTGGTCCCACTAGCACAGAACAGGAGAGTACAATTTTCATCCCTCATGCCAGAGGGACGGAAATCCCAGTCCCATAAACTAAAATAATTAGTTATAGTTGTAATTAATTATCCCCTTTCAGTTCAACTTTACATCCTTACAATCTTTGGCTTCTCTCCTCAGACTGCCAATAATGGTGGTTGTATGAACAACATGTCCACCAAAAACTGTGATGAGACCATGAAATTCATTTAACATAAGCTACTGAGCCTCCATTTGATAGTCACTGCTTGTCACTACCACTCTGAGCTGAATTTGAACCACTTGTTTGAATATTCTGCTTTTAAATGTATCTCACTAGGGATTTAACTGTAAATTCTAAAATACAAGCAACTATTGGAAAAGGATACACCAGTCACATATTGGACCATCTTGGGGTCAAAAAACTCTCAGTCCTGAATGGGAGTTGGGCAATAGAACAGGCCAGTGACACACAGACCTGAATGGGGATGGGCAACAACTTTATCATTAAACGTATAGAAGGGTGTTGGGATAGGAGCTGTCAGGTGATGGAAGGACAGCCAGTTGAGTACCAGTGGCAAAATCTTGCAAAACAGGTAAATGTGCCAGTAGTCAGAACTACTTGGATTTAGTTGCTATATTTGCCCCTGCAAATATTTTTAATATCAAAATGTAATGTTACAGGATTAACACAAGTGAATAAAATCAGATCAGGCGAATCTAAGCAAATCAGGTGATACAATACTCATTTTTCTCTTCTCTAAACAGAAGCTATTTGAAGAAAAATATGAGCATCCATGAATAGACTGTATTCCTTTTTCTTTAGTGTTAATGAAAAGGAAAGTGGTAGAGCTCTGCAGTTACAGTTATTCTATCATTCATGCAATGGTAGGGTGACCAGACAGCAAATGTGAAAAATCGGGATGGGGGTGGACTGTCCCTATAAAATCAGGACATCTGGTCACCCTATGCAATGGTACTTGACCAACAAGCAGATGAGGGATGAGGTAACAACATTGGCAGTTTCTAAACAGCACCTCAATTTTCTCTTTGAAAAATAAACAAAATAGGTGAGATCTAGAACTATAAAACTTAACAGAAATTGGCTACACAACTTGAGAGAAATAGTCCCTAGTTACCAGTGCTTGCATGTTGTTAGTTTCTAATATGAAAAAATAGTCTTAGACTTATATGTTTAATGTTTATAATTCATAAACAAAAGTAATGTGTTCAACATTTTCATACTACCTATTTTTAATAGTGTTTGTTAATGTGTTCAATAACATCAGCCCAGGCAACTGTAGGTTTTTGTAATAATAAAAACATAATGGACCGCACCAAATTGGTGAAGATCTGCTCAACTCCACTGAATTCAATGGAATGAGGCCAATATACAGCAGCTGAAAATCTGGCTACAATTTAAGTGCCAGGCCTCTTGTCCGAGTGAGATTAGGTACCTGAGCTTACATTTCTTGACATGATAATGCAGAAGGGAAGGGGTTTTGTGCTTTTGTACTGAAAATTCAGTTGCTTGAGAGACACTTAAGATCTTTCTAACATTTTCTCTTTATAAACACAATATTTTCTATGTTTATCAAACTGAGATCAGTTGGTGAAAGAAATATCTTTGTATTTGGTGAAATATATAAATACAGAGGGTTAGAAAACATGCAAAAAGGTGTACAGAGAGACTTAAAAAAAAAGTGTTAGTTCAAATAGTATGGACAAAATTCAGTCAAAAGGTGGGATGAAACATATCAAGAGTCCATTTCAAGAAAACAAAAACCCTCGTCTTTAAATATTGTTACTCGTTTGCATAAAAATGTAAAACTTAACATTTTTTCTTTTAAAAGAATTAAAAATATATATATAAACAACAAGCAAGAAGACAAAACACATCAAAAATGGGAATAAAAAAAATCTTCAAAAGACAAGAAGTTAAAAAAAGAGGGGAGAAAAAGATTTTCAGGGATCCTTGTCATGCAAATCAGTTTGGCGGCAAAAAAAAAAATACCTTCATCTTCAGCACCGTCATTATCACCTAAATCATCTGTCTGTTTCTTTGTAAGGGGACCTAGGATTGAGAATGGAGAAAATGGAGGGAAAAAAAAGACAATTCAAGAATATACAAGACTGAGGAAAAAAATAGTCAATATTAAATTCCCAAGGATGTTTCAAGAAAAACATTTGGGGGGAGGTTCAACACACACATTTTTGTTCCATTTTTTAAACTTTGTAGCAAAATCTCTCCTACAGGGTATGGCTATTAGAAACATCTAGCATGAGAGGCAAATAATGTCTGATACTTTACATTTTAAAAAATCATGAATTAAAGGAAATGTTTACTAAAAGCATACCCACCACAAACAAATAACCAGAAGCTATATTTATCTCCTTCATTATTAAATATGAACAGATGGTGGCAATAACAAACTAAAACCAAATTAGCTCTCATATTTGATGAAATAATGTTGTTGATAAATATCGTGACAATTCGTGAAGAGAAAATTTTCTGTGAAAAGTAAAATCAAATTTCTGAGTCCAACCATTTCAACTCCTGGTTAAAAAGGACAGGCATGGGTTTGGCTATATATATATATATATATATATATATATATATATATATATATATATATATATATATTTTACTCATTTATTATATTCAAATTTGAATACAGCTGTGGACTGAAAATTTCCAGTAACCTTTCTTTGACCACCTGCTAATATATTTATTAAAAAATATGAAAGTCCCAAAGTGGACTTTAGAAACAACGGGTGAAATCTTGGCCCTACTTAAATCAATGGGAGCTACGTTTTCCATTGACTTCAGTGGGACTAGGATGTCACACAATCTATACAAAAGTAACGTTTAAAACAGAGGCTATTCCAGTCTCAGCATAGGCAGGGCAACTAACATATTACAATCAAAACTAAGAATAATGGAATTAAGGTTTAATAATTCCATTCCATATTCCATGCCAACACAAGTACCATTAACATGTAAGGAGATTCACCATTTTTTGCAACAGAAAAAAATTGCCCTTCTCTCTTAGCAACTAATAAAAAATACATCAGAAGAAAAGTCAAAGGCCATAAGGAAAATATTTCCATATATCATGTATTCCACACACTTATGCACAAACACAAGACAGTTGGAACTCAGTATTATCTTTCCTTTTTTCAGAGCTATCCAATTTCCATGACATTCTGTAATTTGCATGCAAAAAAAGCAATCAGTACAAACACAGGATTCAAGTTAAAAAACGCAGCCATGCACATAGTAGAAAACAAGAACTTTCTCATGCATAAAACAGACAAAAACAAGAACAAAGATGAATGGTGTGTCGATATCTATCGTACATGTAGGCAAGAGGCACGCATTAACTTTAAGCACATTGAACAATGAAGTAGTGTTAAAACATTTGTATTTTAAAAAGCTCCATCTACTTCTGTTATGTTACAGGATATTAGTAATTCAACATTAAGCCTGCAATCTGTGCAAAGAATTCTTTATAATTCTCATTAGTGCACTTAAACAAAAAAAATCTGAAAATGTTGTTTGTATTGCACCAGGTGCATGTGTTTGACAAACATAAATAATCCATGATGTACCATGAAATTTTAGTTGTGAATTTAGAAACCAGACCATATAGTTGAAAACCACAGTTGAATACCTTAATTACTGCATCGGTCAGGAGAATACTTTCAAGCTCATTCTAAATACAGAACACTGGAATTATACATCATAAATTCAACAAGAGAATTTTACAATTACACCTGCAAGCAATCATTCTGTTTAATTCAGAACCTTGGTGAATGCAATAGTTTCTGCTAATGGAAATCCTCAATATAATCGCTACAAAATGCGATATCTACATAATGTGACCCTATCTAAATGCAGGTAGCACCCGAATGATTTGCTGCTATCATTCTCACACCATAACTACTATACTCCCAAAAAAGGACAAAACCACTAAGTATAGCAAGAAAACTAGAAAATCATTCACTTAAAGGTATGTTTTCAGTACAGCATACAGGGAAGACTTAACTATTACCAATTCTAAGAGATATGCATATAGTAACCCGAAATGGCATGTTACAGTTAAAAATATGTATTCTTTTTAAGGGTTTCTTGACAACGTTATGTTAAAAGGAATGACCAAAAGGCAAACCTAGAGACATCTGGAAAGACAAATGTCTCATGTATTTCTGTAAATAAATTGTGTAGAGGGAAAGTTCTCTCTCGGAATGAAAACATTTAATTGCAAATAGAAAGATGACTAGTCCCTTATTATAAGGGATGTCCCTCATATGGTACATTGTGTTTCATATCTGTCTAAAATCAATATAATCCCATATCTTAACAGCAATCACACAAAGAATCAAACACTGTTATAGAAAGGTATGATCTTGTGCTGCAAGATGATGCACAGTACAAGCGAAACATTTCCCTTACAAATAAGCTTAGCCTCTATTTTTCATCAAATTGCCTTTCGTTTCTTTGAAATGTAGGAGGTCACTTTGCTGGTCAGCTTGCTACACAGGCTTATTCAATACACATAGTTCCCAGTAACAGTGGGAAGCACACTGTTAATGGAATCAAATGGTCTTGAACGCACTTCAAGCTAGCATAGTTTTTAATGTGGTTTGTCTTCTCAGTGTAGTCCAGGAATCCCAGATTTACGTTTAGGTTCTATCAAGTCTTAAATAAACGCTCAACTAATCTCCTCTCCTGGTGGGCAGAATTAATTCCTGATGAAGGCAGGTAGCAATACCATTGCCCTCTCTCCCCTGGATATTCTTCCAAGATAGATAGTAGGTGTGAATTCTAGCATGACCTGGCCCATTCCTGCAAACCTTATTGGCTGCAGCATCCTCTTTGGCAATGGCCACCTCAGGGCAACAAATGCCTCTCTCTTTCAATCTACTTTCTGCCACGGGAGATCTACTTCCTGAGGCCACTGATGTGGTTGAAACCTAGGTCATGGTATCACAGTGTAGAGGGACCTCTGTGACTATCGGTACTTATCTATGTCTCAGATGTATTGCGAGGCATCATTAATGATTGTAAATGCTCTCTGTAGCCCTTGGATGAAAGGTTTGTTTAAGAACTATTGCTCATGTGGCTGTCTGAACCATTAAATTCCAAAAGAAAGGCACCTTGAGATCTTAAAGAAACGGTGGCAATTTTTTGTTTGGATATCTATATTAGGTACTTATATGGCCCCCATAACCATAGTACCCAAGGCTAAACAATAGGAAAGCCTTCTGAATACCAAAGCAGTGGTAGAGAGTGTAGACTTGGCTTTCCTTTGCTTCAGCAGTGCTTCTCATTCCAATATAGTAAATAATGCCGACTGTTTCCTTATTCTCAGGAATAATAGACTCCACTGATTAATACTGTTGCTGTGTCTGCCTACTAGGTTAAGTTAATAAGATAAGGGCTTAAGCCTGCAGTCCTTATACAGGAAAAACTCCCACTGAAGTCAATGAGTTCAACTCAGGCAGTAAGAAAATAAATCGTTACGGAAAAATCCTACAGAATGTAACAGACAAGAATATCCCTTCAATAAAAAATTTAAACCAGCTCTGGAAATGTATAGCAGGGACATAATTCTCAATTAGGTTCAAATAAATATTTATAGAAAGTTTATCTATACTTTGCCTAGAATAGTTTCTACAGCCATTTATTCACTATTAGATTCTATAGGGTTTTTCCATTGGGGAAACAACTGGTTTTGATTTTATATTTTGTGCAGGTGCTAAAAGCTAATTAAACAGAATTCACTAAATGGTAGCGAGACAGAGTAGCGTAAAATAAAGCTTCTTAACTTTCCAGAATTACTTCTTATGGCACCAGACTACTACATTTAGATAGATAGATAGATAAATATAAAGCCACTTCTATATCTATCTTTTTCATTCCGTGGTTCCACTTTTGCCTCTTAGTATCCTTGATGAATGCTCACTAGTTCCTCTTATTTTTTCCACTCATTCCACCTAACACCTGTGCATCTATTAAGACAAAAAAATCATTTTATTATGTTTATAAACTAGCCTTCAAATAGAAAGAGCAGCTCACTGATCTGGACCAAGTTGTAACTATAATTTCTGCTTCTTTTTAATGCCATAAATATTAACTATTGGCACACTGAGCAGGTATCTTAAATTAAGAAAAAAGAGAGACAAACCTCTAAAATGCTGATGTGGGGGTGATTTATTTAACTCTATAGGGTGGGATTCTCCCATTGTAGTATACACAACTCATTAATATTAATAGCAAAGTAGACCCTATGTAAATTAAAAAGGGAGAGAAAGTGATTATTGCATTTTATGTCTCATCAAGACAACGAACAGTCTTATTGTAAAAACATAAGGAACACTGTGTGTAAGGAGAACTCCTAACGAACTCTGAACTCATTTAATTCCAGAATAGTGGTTCTTACATTACTGCAAACATAATTCAAATTCTTCACTCTGACTAATCCAACTGATGCTAAAGAAGGATACAATGCATTTTTAACGTCTCTATAACTGACCACTCTATGCTTACAGTGGAGTGTCCTTTTTACATGGAATAAAAATATCAGCATTTCTGTGCAGTTAACTGAAGAATAATTATGTGCTCCAAAATAATTAAAATCCAACAATATTAACACTACCTTTTACCATTCCCTTTGATGCAGGACTAATGTACTCCCAAATACATTAAAGATGACTCTAAATTCTCTTTATGGTCTTGTTTCAGGAGAAATTATCCATGGCCTTTTGTGTCATGCATGCATTTGAAAGGCATGAAAGTTGTGGATGTTATTAGCTTTTGACCTGGCAACCCTAATCATCAAAAATTCATACTACACATAGTCACCACTTTGTTAAAAAAAAGAAGCACCAAATCCTCACCTGAACTCAATGGACCTACATTGATGTATACAAGCTGTGGATCTAGCCAAAATGTTCTAGTCACAATAAGGAGGGGAAAGAAGGGTCTTTTACCCTGGGCGTAAGTAGCGTCCAGGGATCAGGTAATCGCTACTGATGATTCTTTGAGTGCCTGCATTTAGATGACTATCGTTCCTAGCTTAGATTGTCTGTCCCATAACTGAGAACGGGTGAAGGTGGTTTTAACCATGGAAGAATATGGGTACTGCCAAGGTTCATTAAATGGGTTGCTACATTTTGGAATTCTGGTTCAACATTAATTGCTCCATATCTGTTATAATATTATTATATATTTACCATTAATTTAGGTGAGCTTCTATCCATCTACCACTATGCCTTCATCATTAGTATAGAAGTTTTGGTTGGGTATTTAAAGATCTGTGGAAATAAAATTTAATTTGTTCATTTTAGACGTTTGGGGCTATAAAATAATATCCAAGGTTTTGTTAGATCAGATGTCATTTTCAAACATTAGGTGACATTGATGCCAACTAGAAGAAATTCAGCTTATTTTTTCAAAATAACTGGTGCTTTTCACATGTTTAATTCTTTTTTTAAATTTAATTTTGGAATAGTATCAACCTCCTAAGACCTTGACACTCCATTATACTCATTGCTTGCAATTCTAAAATCAGACATCTGACATTGTTTCAGGTGTATACGTTTACATATCGATACAAGTCTTTATGACAGTTGCCTGCGTAAATGTTATGATATATTGGAAAGATCCATTATGATGGTCATTTACTAAATGGTGGTATAAAATAATTTTATTCATTAAAAAAAAATACATGAAGAGCAGCTAGGGCGAGAAACAGAAGCAGAATTTCTTTGGGAGGAGATTTTCAGAAGGCACAAATGACCCTAACTTGGTGCTAGGCTCTAACTGCTGCCCACACTGCAGTTGGGGAGTGTGATTGCAACACATATAGGTATACCCAAGCTAGCGTGGGTACTAACAGCAGTGAAGCTCTGGCAGCGTGGGCTTTTCGTGTGGGCTGTACAAGCCCTCCCAGGACCTCAGCTACTTATTATTGGTACCATGGTATTAGTACCTGCACTTGTACGGCTTGGTTTTGCCAGCTGGTGACCCCTTTCTTCATTATTTCTCCGTCTTGTACAATTATTGTTTATTAATTACTTTAAGAAAAACAACATTGTATGGCACTTATTACTGCCTTCAAAACCCAGCATGACTCTCCCTACTTGTCAACTCTTGTCTCAGTCTAGGTCCCCCGCCCCATAGTCACACCTACCCCAATGATGTGAGCTTCAAATGCCTATTCATCAGCTTCTCAGACAATAATTTCTGTGCTGTCTTCCATGCTGCCCCTTGAAAATGATGAAGAAGCTTCCTGAACTTATCCATAAAGTTCCCACACTCTACACACACAAATAACTGCTGAAGACTCACCTATGAGAAACTTACTGACATTGGTGCACTTGGAGGAAATAGATTAGATTTTACATGTCCTATTTATTCATATTTTCTAACTTAACTGTATAATTGTTGCTCCTCCCATTTTTCTTTTCTCTCTTTAGACTACAAGCACTTTTCTGTACATAGCACAGAAATAAAATAATAAAACACAAACAACAAAACTGTTAAGATTCACACTTCCTGCTTTCCTCAAGCCTTTCATCTCCCTTCTCATAGGGACAACCTGACCCCGCTTAAAAGCCCATTTCCAAATGTACTGTACTGTCCTGTCCAGAAGAGGGCTTCAGATATAAATGAGCCATGATAAGGAACTGGGTTCCATTTTTGACCACTACAATTGCTATTGGACCATGTGATTGTGTGCACTTCAACTGTTCATACAAAAATAAATAAAACAGAAAAGATTATTGCATCATTAGTCTCTATTGAGGCTAAGTTTCTTTGTCTTTGTTTCCACAGAACCTAATTCTCCCCTAATGAACCTTACAGAACCTATTTTCAGCTAGGCTAAGGCTTTTGTGATGACTTTGTGAGCAAGTATTGTAGTTACACCTGCCAGTGAACTATAGGTACAAAAAGAATAGGCACATAATTTATTTACTAATTGCACCCACAAGAAGGAAGCCACTTTCTGTGAAAGATTACCTGTTTAATTGCATACTCTTCAATCACCAAACAGGCTATCATGGCACTGCTTAGCTATCCACTGCTATATTTCTTCATACCAACATGCTGCTGAGTAGTTAGGACAGGATACCTAAGCCTGCAACCTCGACTTTCATGAATAGTCATACTTCAGTCAATGGGTTAGATCCTGATCTCTGTTTTACAAGTGTAAGTAAATTCTAGATGTATATGGGTATAAATGACATCAGAAATGGGTACCGTGGTGCTACGCATCTGAATACATTTTGCAAGAGCAGGTACACTGGCAGTATGCAATTTTATTTTATTTTGCTTCTAACATTGCCATGAATATTTTGTATGGAGCCAACTATAAATCCTTATAGGATTGTAATGAAAGTATATATCAGGCATTATGGCTTTCCTTTACATGGAAGGCAGCCATTTAAAAAAATATATCAAAATCACTTTTATTCTAACAAATAATTAAGCTTGTGCAGAATAACTTAGCAAGCAGTCTCCTCATTAGTGAGGCATACAGAAGAACATTCTATTTAGGGGTAGCAAATATTCTATTCCCAGCACAGTGCAGCAGCCAAATGTGTCACTTTGGGGTGAAGTGGCTGGAACACATTGATGTTCTCTCACACCAGCCAACAAGTGTAGTACTTTTACAACACAATGTTTAAATTAAAGGGCAATGCACTGCATTTAAATAAAGGCCCAAACACTTGGGCGTGCGAGTCCCATGGATTTTGTTGGGACTATTTATGCCATTAAAGTTCCTCATGTGTCTAAGCACCTGCAGGATCGGTCTCTATCATCAGAAACATCGAATAAAAATTCCATGGATTGTGATAGCACTTACAAAATGTGTCAAAAGATCCAATTAAATCTCATTTTTGTAGTCCTAATCACTGCTTTCTGGTAATAAGTTAGATAACTAATCAATCTTTTTTTATATTCTAGGTACTAATGTTCATAAAACGGACCGGAAGAGTGAAGAAAAAAATCTGATAGTCTGGCAATCAATCTTTCTGGCTCATTTGAGTACTGGAAATCACACATACCTATTGTGATTTCTTAGCCATATTGGCTTCCATCACATATACCAAATGCCAATGCAGGGTAATAAAAACCATTAGGGTTAGAGTCAATGACCTTGGTTCGCTCCCCGTGGCATAAGGGGATGGAATAGGCACTTGGGATAAGGTAGCAGTGTAAATAGTGCTCCCCTCCCATATGGATTCCATTGGGAGGAAGGGGAAGCAGCTTTAAATTACATTGGGGCTACACAGGAAACTCTGGAGAGAAAAAATTGAGGTGATTAAAAAAAAGTATTGCTGGATAAGGCTAAAACACAAAACCTCAATGCCAGAAAATCTAAGGTTGAGGATGGAATGCCAGCCTCTGAACTAGAACTTTTATTTCTCAACAAGATGACCATTATTTATACTGTTTTTACACATTCTATAAAGTAAATCTCAGCGATACAATAAGATAAAGTTATTATTTCAACAATAGTTGGCTTTACAGCATTTACCAATCAATCCCACTCCATTTGGTTATATCCTTAATCCGTGCAGCTTTTAACATTTAACTTGCATGAATAATTCACTTTGTTTTACAAATATTCATATTCCAGATATGACACACCGCTATAATGAATTCATTCTTCCACAGCTGCTCTGCCAGCTGAATTGAAAGTGCATGGAACAATTTTCTGTGTCCATGAGTAATGACTAGGGCCTAGATCCTGCAAAGACTTATACACATACGTAACTTGAAGCATCTTAATAGAATCATTGAAGACAACAGGCTAAATCTTCAGTTAATATAAATTGGAGTAACTCCACTGATTTTGATGGAGCTATACCAATTTGCATTCTGAAGATTTGGGTCAACTCATGTGCTTAAAGTTTAGCACACAACAAATGTTGGCACGATTGGGCCTTGAATTGAAGGGTCAAATGTATGCCAGGTAAAACCCCATGGAGTTACACCAGGGATGAATCTGGTCCATTACTGGACTTTTAATCGGTGGCAAATAGTATTGAAGGTGCCCAAATAGCACATACTAGATATGAAATAACTCAAAATTGTCTACATTACAAAGATATTCTTCTTTATTTTATTTGGAATCTAGATGGAATACTAAACTCTTGTTATAAATCTCAGTTAAGCTGCTCTAAAATTATAAGAAGGATATGAACTCTATTCTATTAGCCTCCAAAAGATCTTATTCAGCTCAATGTGGTCGAAAAGCAAGCTTGGAGTTCAAAGGTCCACAATTCAAACCCCCACAGAAGAAACTGGCGTCACTGTCAACTATCAATATTCAAATACTTTCACTTTTTTCAAAGGTCTCCAACATTCATGCTGTAATGGCTGATTTAAGTGTGTGAAGCTTTCACAGCATACGAATGTACAAAGGGATACTGTTGCTACTGAGGAAGCTACACTTCTGACACCAAGTCATGAAGTCACCACCAACCTTGAACTATGTTGCCAGACGATACCCACTGCTACCATCTGCCCAGAATACCTACATAAATTTAGTACAACCAGTTTAAAAATTGACATGAAAGGCCTAATTTTTACCATACTGGGGAGAATCACAAAGTGCAATCAAGCATGAGAGACCCAGGATTTGGCACAAAACTACGAGTTTGTCAAGTAAGTGTAACATTACTATGGACCCAACTATACTTCCAAAAGAATCAACTTTAGTTAAGGCAGTACAACAGTCCTATAGGGCTGGACTATGAAGAGAGATCCATATGCACAACAATAATCTCTTGGGACCAGATTCTGGTACCCTTCTTTATGTTGGGTGGCACTATATTCCACAAGTATCTCCATTGATTATAGTGGTTGTTACAGTGACTACGTAGTTGATCTGAGGCACAGCTGGAATAGAACCAGGCCCTAGATACCGGAGTTAACGGCTGCCCATGAAAAGTAGCCATGTAAAAGTAACTGCAAAGCAGAGCAAATCAAATTAATCTACAATATTTTCACAAAGTAACCATGAATTATAATTAAGCATGAAGCATTATTAGGCATGAATTAAGTTCTGCCCAGATCCACCACTTAGACCACATCCTTCCAGACTTGTGTTGTCCACTATAACCTGTGTACTATTTATAGTGCACTATCTCTGAGAATTTAAGGGCTGATGTAATCAAATAATTACAGGTAAACCCTAATTATCTACCTATCTCCAGGGGCATCTAAAATCATTGAATAACCAGGGCTTTTGCAGTAGCTGTAAAGGAGGGCTGAGGGTGTTGCTTAGGTGGCTTCTTTGCCTGGCCCACCAAAGGAACATACAATAGGTGGGTGGGCCAGGAGTTTTAAGGGAACCATCTGCTAGCCAGGTTTCCCATTCCCTCGCATCAACCCCAGCTGAACAGCTTTTCTGTAATGGCGTGCAGGGCCAGTGCAAGGAAGTTTCGCGCCCTAGGCGAAACTTCCTTGCACCAGCCCTGTGCCCTCCCCCCCGCTAACACCGCCCCCACCCGTGGCGGCTCCCCACTCCCCTCCCACGGGCCGGCAGCTCAGCCCCCAGCCCGCGGCACCCCCCCCCACCCAGCTCCCGGCTCAGCCGTGGAGCCGGGAGGGTGGCAGGCAGCCACGGCCAGCCGGCCCCCCGGCTCCTGGCTCAGCAGTGGAGCCGGGAGGGTGGCAGGCAGCCGCGGAGCAGGGAGGGTGGCAGGCAGCCGCGGCCAGCCGCCCTCCTGCTCCCGGCACCCTAGGCGACTGCCTAGGGTCACCTAGTGGGCGCACCAGCCCTGATGGCGTGCGCAGCTCAAAGAGCATGGGAGCTGCCTTGCCCTCTGCTACTCCGTCCCATTCCTCTCTCATGCAGGTTCTGTCGCAGAGACAAAAAGTAGGGAACAGACGACCCTGGAAAGCTTTGTTAATATTTTAGCCATTGACCTGCAGGCCACACAGCACTAACAGACAGAATCCAAATACATCTTTAAAATTCACCCAGCACAGCACTTCAAAAGCCAATGCTGTACTGGGAATAGATCGATATTGTTGGAGAGCATGCAGCTTGTTGTTAAGGGAGGAAAGCTCTAACCTTTAGGGAGAAAGGCACTCCTTCACTTCTCTGCTCTTCGCCAGTGGCGCTCAACCTTTCCAGATGACTGTACCCCTTTCAGGAGTCTGATTTGTCTTGTGTACCCCCAAGTTTCACCTCATTTAAAAACTACTTGCTTACAAAATCAGACATAAAAACACAAAAGTGTCACAGCACACTGAAATACTGCTTACTTTCTCATTTTTACCATATAATTATAAAATAAATCAATTGGAATATAAATATTGCAAATTCATTTCAGCGTATACTATATAGAGCAGTATAAAGCCATTGTCCGTATGAAAATTTAATTTGTACTCACTTCACTAGTGCTTTTTAGATAGTCTTGTAAAACTAGGCAAATATCTAGATGAGTTGATGTACTCCCAGAAGACCTCTATGTACCCCCCCCCCCCCCACCCAGTTGACAACCACTGCTCTAAGCCTCTCCCAGGACAGCAAATTTGGGGATTATATGGTGTAAAGAGACTTGCATGGAACCCCTGTGCCGGGGTGAATTTCACCTTGAATGACTCTAGTTTGTTTCAGTTAGGCACCATACAGCATGCTGTGTGACTATATTTATGCACCTGTACACACATGGACATACAACCACCCCTTACATGTTGATTGTTTTCCTAAATTGTGAGCTTTTCAAGGCAGAAGCTGTGTTTACTTGTTCATGTGGACAGCATCTAGCACACTGCAAGTGCGACCAAAAAGAGAAATGATAAATGCTGAAAATAAAATAAAAACCTCATACTAAGAACCTATTGTTCACGGCTGCACCATTCACACAAGTTTGTTGCATTATAAAATAACACTTCAACTTAAATGTTTCTCCATAGTTCAAAGGATGTAAGGGCATCCTTACAATACTCCTTAATAGGGACCTTGGCGACTAGTTAAATTAAATAAAATTATAATTGCCCACATTACCACACCTTTTGACAGAATCAAAGAGCATAGCTCTCAAGAACAGTTGTGGGAAAGTTCAGAGGGCAACATATATTTCAAAGGCTATCTAAAGAAGTATGAGACATGGAGAGTTGCACCAATCTTATACGTATATATAGACTTTTTAGAAGAGCAAAGTTTTTAGGCAGGAAAATTCAAAACATCTTGGCACTGGAGTGACATTGAACAAGAATAGTACAAGCAGTGTTTGAAGATTAGAAGGATCAAATACATGTCATAAAAGAGTCATTTGCATTCTGACATGTTTTCAACATTAGCGTAGCTCTTGTTTTGAAACTACCATTCACTTGTTCTGCGTGTTATATTAAGCATTCCCATATGGATACATAAAGCTCTTATACTGAATGAAGCATGAAAAGAAATCAGCACAGCATTTCTAATGCAGCGGAACTAAAAGACAAGCATAGAGTCTGAGGCCATGCATTCAGACAGCTGCAGTGGACTCCTACACAGGAACAGAAGGTTCAAAACAGATGTAAACGGAAGCCTTCTTCACCCACTTACTACTTAATAGCTGACTATTACAATACTAAAGTTAGCAAACAGGAAATGGCCAATAAAAATAGATAGACTCACCAAATGTCCCGGCTGAGTATACAGAATAGTTTTTGAAAAGTACATCAAGTTTAAGAGCAAAATGTCAGCATGGCCCTTGCTTCCACTCTCACAGTACTCATTAAGGTGAGAGTTGACAGGTTGGGAACAACATAACCTGTCTAATTCTTATCTAGTGACAATGCCAACATTCTGCGGAGAAAGTCAGACACTACGCATGCCAGATACAAAGATAAGGTTTCCCAGCATTTGACGGAATGTTTTCCCATTTCAAGATTTCCACCCCAGAACATCTACTTATTTTTAGTATACTATATGGACATAATTAGCAAAATTTCTACACTGGGATTTTTAAAAACAGGTAAATCTATTTATATCGAGTGTTTTACAGTAAAAAAAAAAGTATTTTGTTCATAAAGCATGTGTGTAGAGCTCTTACATAAAGGTTTAAGAACCACCTTGACAGATACTGAAAAACTTGAAACTTATACAGCAGCTGTGTTTTGATGCAAAAAAAAAAATATTTGATCCCAAACTGAATTTCTTAAAACTCTGGGCCTCAAATAGTAAAATGTTACCTGTGAAAAAATATGAAATCATTTAATCTTCTGAAAAGGAGAGGGATCTACGGTAAGGCAATTCTTTCAATATTTTTTAATCTGTTTACTGGATCACTAGAGTCAGTACAGGATAAGAGGCTGTGAGCTGTCGAAAGGTCTATTGCTTTCATACTGCATTGACCTCCCCTCCATTCTATTGGTTCTCCTCCTCCCTCTATTGTAATAAAATACAAACATATTTTTAGAAGAGTTTCTCTTCTTTGCCTACTTTGTATAATTTTTAAAAGATAATTTAAGCAGCTCAAAACTCTAGACATTGGCATTTCATTATTTTGTGAATATCAGAACACAAGACCTTTTTAAATAACAGAATTCCTTTGATATAAAATCTGTCACATTTTTTCCAATTCAGCTCTATGGGGCACACTTTCCTTTCATCCCCACTGAAAGAAGACAGAGGAACTATCATGAAATCAACAACTGTATTTCATATTTAGATAAAGGACATTGGACTGAATGTTAGTGTCTAATGTGGATTAAATTTTAAGGGTGGGAGGAAGTGTAGAGCCACTGAAATAATCCGGGCCCTCTTTGTTGTTAATGTGTTTGATAATTTCTTTTTTATTTTGCAGTGAACTCAGTGCTAGTGAAATATGCTCAAGAAAATCCTCTGCAGATTGAAGTTTGTTTTTTTAATCCACAGAACATGTACAGCATGGGCAGCAGCACTGTAAACTGTTCACGTACATATTAGAGAGGAATAATACCCTTCATGGCAGGAATTACGGAGTGAAATTCTATGGCTTGTCTTAAGATCGTGGTCAGGCTAGATGATCACAGTGGTCCTTTCTGACCTTAAAAACAAAACTATGTTTTCTCACATTGTCCTTGAAAATATATCTCATCCTGGAACAACAGGAATCACATTGAAGGGGTGAGACTGCTAACAAGGAAGCCAGTTCAGATGATGATTGTCAGTCAACTATTAACTGGACCAAAACCTACTCATTTCACACAGGCCACTAACAGCCTGTTTGAATCTACTGATCTGTGTTGGATTTGAGTTGATGAACTTGAGCTGACAGGGTCCATAACCCACCATTAATCCCTGTATCATCCAGTCACCCTGGAGATGGTTTTAATATACTAGATAAATATCCTATGGGTTTACTTCTAGATCCAAATTTTGCCTTGGCATAAGCACTGATATCAATGGGAACTGCACCCATTTGGAATGGGAATTGCAGCACTGAGTTTTGTTCCCAACCTCCTGAGCTGTACAAAACACTGGTGATCTCATGCAGTCATAATAATGTGCATTCTATCCTCTTAATATGGCAAACAGAGCTTATAAAACCTATACCTGGGGACTACAGTGTTTTACGGTGTGGGAAAAAAAAAGACAAGCATCACTATGTAAATTGACTCATGAACAACTTGAAACAGGACAAGATGTTTTGGAAATGATCTTTGCTAAAATATATGTATACTTTTTCACAGTGAATTTCACAAGTACTATATCCACCGTAAAGGACAAAAAATGCTTATTAACAGGCACGCAACAATGATGCACTAGCAATTTCTTTTGTGCTACAATTTGATCTGACAAGACTTCCTCCCAGCTGCAGTTGCATTACATTTTGGCATTTACAGACTACTCTGCAAATTAAGCATAAGCTAATAATATACCCACTATCTACAAACAGAACAGGAAAAAATATCTTCTACTTGAGACAATAGACTTTAGAGGATATTTTTCAACTTTTCTGTTGGAACTTTGTTTTGAAGCTGGTCCCACTGAGACAAAACAGGTCTTTTTCTAACACATAAAGGCAATTTAAGTAAACAGTGAGCTGTCTTGTTTACAAGTTGGCCAAAGGTTTCTTTCATGTGCCCTCCTGATAAGGAAAACAATATTAACACAACATGAGGTAAAAGAATTACATTTTTGTAATAACGACACACATACAATTATTAAGCACATCATTAATAATCATCTGTCTTGGCAAACGGTCCCTGAGGTAACACCGGAATATCTTCTGTTTAGTACATAAACCTACAGCCATGCCTCTAAAAGAAATTCAGCATGTATTCCTTATTTCCCGGCTCCAGAGCCCACTGAAGTCAATGGGAAGACTGACCTTGACTTTAATGAGCTTTGGATCAGACCCTAAAATCTTAAAAGGTATAATTAATAATCCAATTCTATCTTATTGGGCAGAGAAAACTGCTTTGGCAAACACCGTAATTATGGATATTTGTACATATAACTGACCTTCATGGCTCAGGTATCTTTTATATATTACTGATGGTAAACAATATTTTAAATCTTAAAATACCAAATTATAGCTTGAAGTAGGGAAAATGAGAGTTATTCACACTACCTAGTCTCTGTGTGGATCCAAAGGATTGGGGAGGTCAAACTGGATCCTTCTTGCTCACAAACCCATAGTCTGAGTACAATTTCAATACTTGTTTTCCCTTAAATAAAGAAGTGAGCAAGGCTAACACCCTAATCATACTAGTTATCCCAAAGTAGATGGGAAAGACTGAGTAGGAGGAGAAGCCACGATCCTTTCATTTCTCTGAAGTTTTGGATCTCATACTTCGCATGAATCTACGTAGCTCAGTTTAAATACTTTCTAGTTGTCATGGAACACAGATTTTTTAAAGGAATTTTGACTTGGCAAGAGAGGAAATGAAACATTTTGGGCAGAAGATATTTACTAAGCTTCAAGAAGTGGCTAAAACTGACTTGGATCCAATTATTAACAAAATAAATGAAGACTGTGGTAGATGGGATCAGCTACATTTCTCACTTGGGGCAAAATCAATATAATCAAGCAGAATACTTTCCCAAGACTACTTTAGGCTGTTAGGGTTGTGCCAGCAGGGATTTCACTTGACTACTTTAAGAAGATTAATGCAATTTTTCAACAGTACTTGTGAAGTAATAATAAAAAAACCAAGAACAGAACTACAAAAACGACTCTCCTCTCACATGGTTTACTCACCCTTCCAAGTCCACTGACGTGAACGGAGTTACTCCTGATTTACATCAATGTGAGAGAAGATTTAAGCATATTTTCATCCACTAGGGAGGGTAGGTTTAAATTTCCCAAAATGAAAAATTATTTTGTTTTGTGTCTGTATTTAAACTCAATCCTGGATGACCCATAAATCAGTTACATTTAGAAAGAGAACAACACTGGCAACTTATCCAGAGCAGGAATAGTTTAAAAGCAAACATTTAATTTAAAATGGAATGAAATACCATTACAACCACCTAGCTTCCTTACTTGTTGTCTAAGGACTGTATGCACGATACGATTCTCCTCTCACTTACTGTAGTGTACATCACAAGTAACTCCACTGAAATCACTGGAGTGAGTTGATATAAAACAGGTGTGAGAAGAATCCTTTCATTTCTTTATAAGGAAAAATGAAGTGATGTTAATTAGACTAAGGTGATTGAAAGAATGAACATAGTGGACTAACAAATGGTGATTTTAATTTTTTTTTTTAAAAAAGCCCAATCTGTAAAAACTCAACATGCTTAAAAATAAACTAAAAGTTGTGTAGCACCAGTTTGGAAGGTGATTATGTAAAAAAGGCACCTTCTTATTCAACAGATATTCTTTGTGAATGCATTAAATACCATACCTGTTCCTGTACTAATTAGATTAAAAAAAATTTTTTACTCATTAGCCCTGCATAGCCAGCACAGTGATGACGTGGATTCTGTTCTTGCTCTTGCATTAACAGGATGATTAACTAAACTCTAAAGATAAAATCTCTATTTTTTCCCCATGGTGGAAAACCCCGCCATTGACTTCAGTTGGTGCTGGCCTTAGTTATTTAGCTTAAACTATAAAGGCTCAATGCTATTAAATCTAAAAATTTTAAATTTAATCCCCAATGATGATCAGGATGACAATCTTCATGTTAGTTCTGTGATGCAAATGAATGGGGGAGGTTTTAGAAATATATAAATAAAGGTGGCTTCTCTATTATTGGCTAAACTAAGAGTTACAGGTTAGAATAATTCACCCTACTTTTGCAAGATAACATTTGCTATGCATCTGTTCAACATAGAAACACTGGCTGGGGAGAAAAAATGGCCATTTGAAAGCAAAAAGATGAAGAGGTCCCATTGTTGATGATGACCCTATCACTGTGGAGTTAGGGCTCAGTGAATTAAATGAATGAGACAAATATTTGTTTGTTTTCGTTTACTGGTGAAATTTAGTTTTGTATAGGCCATGATGGTGTCAGAATCACTTTGTTGAGAGAGAACAAAGACATCTAATTAATCTGCTGGTTATAACATGTTGATAGATTAGAGTTATTTCTTGGGAAGCTGTTGTATAAAGGGAATTGTAATTTTAGATTTCAAATTATTATAGAAACTATCAGGCCTCCACCCACACAAGGGGCAGGTGGACTGCTTCATTATTAGAAGACATTTAATGTTCTATGTTCCAGTGCATTTCATCAGAGACAGTTACAGTAGTACCCTTGATTGATGCTTTGATTATATTAATGGAAAAATGGAGCAAGCAGAATTTTCTTAATGAGTATAATCTACACAAGTCTTTAAAATACAGAAAAATTGAGGTTAGCCATGATTTGGATAAGCATCCAAAAGTTTGCATGCTAATCTGGAGTCCATCCTGTGTTTATGATTCCCTCTCTATAATCTTATAGGCGTCCTCTCGATTGCCTCTCCTTCCTGACAACTTTCCAATAGGTCCCCTGGTTCTTTCTTCCCTAGTCATAGTATACCACATAGTGCAATAGCAACTTTTCTGCCCCACAAACATAAGATACAGAATTAGGGCCTATTTGATAACCTCTGACCCTCCAATATAATAGACACTCATATTTCATAAGATGGTTTTAAGGGTTCTCAGTTTTCAGTTCTCTCAGTTCTCACAGCCCTTCTGCAGAGTCCCAACCACTACTGAATTGCAGTGCTTTATGCCCTAGGGTTATCACCACAGAGTGCATTGAGCATCACTGATGGCCAAGGCCAACCAGAGAGATTATGGGGGCACCTGGTTCTCACAGAAGGGTTTTTCAAGTTAGGGGTAAGGAGCTGTGACTGAAAGGAGATGGGTTCATGAGTAATGGAGGAGTATTGAAAAACTGCAGAGAAGAATGGAACTGCAGCTTTTGGGAGTCAGGGTGAACAGGACAGGAGGAAAAAATGTGTGGTCCCTATCTGAACCTGAAAAAAGTTTCAGTTTTATCTGAATATGCTCATATGTTCAGGCTGATTTTTATTTCTTCCAAAACAGCTCATCCCATCCCCAGTAATTGCTCATACCACACGATCTACTCTAGTATTTCACCACCATGCTGACTTTGACACTACCTCAACTCATTTTGGCTACTTTGAAACTTCACTGGTTGAAGTCTTTTAATCGTAGATCAAAAAGTGCAAGTGAAGAGTGCAATGAAGACTATCCCACAGTTTGCAGCTATTCTTTAGAATACAATCCTCTCTTGGGCTCCATTTCCCTTTCCAAGCCTAAAAGCAAAATCTAACTCAGACTCTAAGTAAATGGATGCATTTACCTGGGATGTGAGTTATTACTAAGACCACAGGCTAAATAAAATAAAATGTATCCTTCTTGAGAGTGAGTGAAGTTAAAAGCCACATTCATACACTTATAAAGTTTGTGGACGATACCAAGCTGAGAGGGGTTGAAAGTGCTTTGGAGCATAGGATTAAAATTCAAAATAATCTGGACAAACTGGATAAATGGTCTGAAGTAAATAAGATGAAATTCAATAAGGACAAATGCAAAATACTCCATTTAGGAAGGAACAATCAGTTGCACACATACAAAATGGGAAATGACTGCCTAGGAAGGAGTACTGCGGAAAGAGATCTGGAGGTCATAGAGCTAAATATGGGTCAACAGTGTAATGCTGTTGCAAAAAAAGCAAACATTCTTCTGGGATGTATTAGCAGGAGTGTTGTAAGCAAGACACGAGAAATAATTTTTCCGCTCTATTCTACGCTATTAGGCCTCAACTGGAGTATTGTGTCCAGTTCTGGGTGTCACATTTCAGGAAGGATGTGGACAAATTGGAGAGAGTCCAGAGAAGAGAGGCAAAAATGATTAAAGGTCTAGAAAACATGACCTATGAGGGAAGATTGAAAAAAATTGGGTTTATTTAGTCTGGAAAAGAGAAGACAGAGGGGACATGAGAACAGTTTTCAAATATTATAAGGAAGAGGAAGAAAAATTGTTTTTCTTAACCTCTGAGGATAGGACAAGAAGCAATGGGCTTGGACAATAGGTTGGACATTAGGAAAAGCTTCCTAACTGTCAGGGTGGTTAAACGCTGGAATAAATTGCCTAGGGAGGTTGTGGAATCATTGGAGATTTTTAAGAACAGGTTAGACAAAACACCTGTCAGGAATGGTCTAAATCAGTGTTTCCCAAACCTGGGACGCTGCTTGTCCAGGGAAAGCCCCTGGTGCACCCAGCCAGTGTGTTTACCTACCCCGTCTGCAGGTTCGGCCGATCGCGGCTCCCACGGGCCGTGGTTCACTGTGCCTGGCCAATGAGGGCTGCGGGAAGGGCGGCCAGTTCGTCCGTCGGCCCATGCTGCATCCCGCAACCCCCATTGGCCAGGCACAGCGAACCGTGGCCAGTGGGAGCCGTGATAGGCCAAACCTGTGGACGGGGCAGGTAAACACACCGGCCGGGTGCACCAGGGGCTTTCCCTGGACAAGAGGCATCCCAAGTTTGGGAAACACTGGTCTAGATAATACTTAGTCCTGCCACAAGTGCAGGGTTCTGTACTAGATGACCTCTCGAGGTCCCTTCTTATTCTATGATTCAGATTGGTGAGTAGGCAGTGGGTTAAGTGTCAGACCCTCTATATTATGTCACTGGAAACAGAAGTTTGGGAAGCAAATGGGATAGTTAGCTGTCAGTTCATTCTTAATTCTTGTATGGAGTTCAACTTCCATACTATATCCCATCCTTAAAGAGACCATACAGTATGGCATTATGGCTGCACAATCAGGCTGATACATTGTATCCAAAATTAGTGCATGTGTTACTGAGGGCAGAGATGGGGAATTCACACATGTATGCTATATGCAAAATTCATTGAACTTTCAAAGTCTTCAAGCTAGTTGCACTTGCCATATTAACTGAAACCACAGAGCCTGATTCGGGTTTCAAGCTTCAAAGGTCCATAAGATCTTTTCCCCATATTCACAGACGCAGAGTGTATTTATGATATATCATTATTTGTATGCTGTATGATACATACAGATCTGACACAAATTACCTCATAATTGTGAAGGGGAGATGGCTCTATACCAGGCCTGCACAACTCGTAAAGCGGCTAGGGCCATATTACTCCAAAGACAACAGCTGAGGGACGAAAAACCCCCGGCCCCGCGGTAACACGCCCCCCCCAGTGCCGCCCGCCCCGCAGAAACAACCCCTCCTTCCCCAGCACTGGGGTGTGGAAGCCTGTAGAGGGGGAAAGAAACAGCACGCATAGGGTGACCAGATCACAGCAGTAAAATAGGACCTGCCCCCTCCCCACCATCACACCACTCTTCACCCCCGCCCCCAGGGGTCACTATATTACTGCACACAACAGTCAATCAATGCAGTTGTAGACAAATCTCTGCATTATACATTTTTGTATAACTTTTATATGACTTTGTATTGAACCTTGGTAATACATTTTCTGGCTTACTTTTCTGCTAAGCCAGCCTAAAGCCAGAAAAATTAACATCCCTGTGTTTTATCTGAAAGCATCTACCATCCCAGAGAGAAGAGACACTCGGCTCGTCATCCTCCACCCCGCCCGGCTCGCCTACTCACCCCCCGCCGCCCACTCGCCTCCTCAGCCCCCCCACTGCCGGCTCGCCATCTTCCCCCACCGCCAGCTCCCCCCGCCGCCAGCTCACCTGCCTGCCCGCTGCTGGCCTCTTACCTTCTGCCGCTGCTCCCACCCCCTGCCGCTGGCTCACCCTCACTCCCCAGCCTGCCACTGGCCTCTTCACCAGCCCACCCACCCGCCAGCTGGCCAGCCGGCCATTGGCTTGCCATACCCCGCCACTTGCCTACTCACCCCCCCGCGGGCCACACAGTGAGCCCACACGGGCCACATGCGGCCCCTGGGCCGCATGTTGTGCAGGCCTGCTCTATACCATGAACTAAGAACAAACAACCGAATTTATAATAGCCCTGTCTCACTTTTGTGGCCACAATTTCCACTGAGATTTTGTGTGTTACAATGACTTGCTCATCATGATAGCTTTTTACTTCAAAAACACTACTAAGACCTGTTGTTGTCACTAAAGCCCTGCGCGAATAATACATGTATATCCACAAATGTGGATATCCACAGAGCTGTAGGGCTCTACCGGGAACTGCAATGGTGAAGGTCACTAGTGTGTGCAAGCAGCTCACATGCTCCCAGACAGGAGTCCCTTCCACGTCGTGGTCTGTTTTTCATTAGCATTTCTCACCATTTTGTTTCTTGGTAGTCTTCCAGAGTGGTATTTGGGTTAAGGGATTTTGGGAGGCAAAGTTCTAACTTGCTGATGCCAATAGTTTTAGTTCAACATGCAATTGCTAAGATTTATTGCCTGAAAAATAAGGAGCTCGGGTCCCGGGCTAGTTAAAAAAATTATCCAAATATGTCATTTTAACTTTGAATTTTAATTTTCTTGTAAAGAAAAGTATATATTCCATGGACCACAGCTGTTTGGTAAGTACATATTTCATATGCATATAGTATTCATTTTCCAAATTAGTACTATTTGCTTGATGAGTCACAATGAATGCTTGCTGGTAAACATACATTAAAGTTCATTTCTAGAGCTCAGTCCTGCAAAGCCTTTTTTCATGGGACTCATTCTTATTCATGTCAATAGTCCCACTAAAGAACTATTCCCATGATTATAGGCCCTTACACTAGCCTAACACTGAACTCTGTGAAAGAGACTGCTATGCATGGAACAAGAGTATCATGCGGCCCAGAGTATAATTTAATGGTGATGCATAGCTCAAGGCATACCTGGCCACACTGTGACTAAAGCATTTGGTTGAAATTACAGGATGAGAGCGCGAAAGAGAGCACGATGGAGGATAGTATTGTCATACTGGATCAACCATTATCACCTCCAGTTTGATATTCAAGCACACATTTCTCATTGTGGCAGAGGATTTGTTTTGATGATCTGCTCTCTGAGCCAAATGGAGTCAGGTTGCTTTTGGAAGACTCCAAGGAAGATATGTAGAAGTGACAGACTACTCCACTGATGGTATGGCAAGGCATTATAACAGTCTTTTCCTCTTGGCTATCAAACGTGTGGCCCATAACTGCTTTCCCCCACTGCTTAACACTGATAGGACACCATGATATACTTCAAGCTTGTGACATAAAGGAGGAGGGAAGACTGAAAGAGTGCCAGTGGCAGAAGTCTCATGCGGAGTCTGACTGCATGCAGTATAAAGACTTAAAAATTACTCCCTGTGGGTATGCCTGAGCTCAAGAAAGAATTCTTTGACTTTCACCATAGCACCTCAGTGAAACTATTCCAGGGAGTGAACTTCCATTTAATCCAAACTTTCTCCATTTGGTTACATACTATAGTACTTCCACTGTAAGGAGTTTTCATGCTGCTTTGGCAATAAGATTGTCAGATTCAGACTGAACTATATATGCCTCCCTGGAAGCAGAGCTGTATCTGAGGCAGATAAACGCAGCATTCCCTGCTTAAGTTATGGCCAGTGTTGATCAGTGAGTTTCTGGAAGGGCTAGGTGAGCTTTTAACCTCCCGCAACCTGAAATCCAGAGGCAAGATACTGGGTCTGCTATTAGAGGAGAACATCAATGCTTCCTTTAGGGTGGAACAAGGTACCATAATACCTTAAAATAATGAACCTAAAGTTAGGCCTTTGCTCAAGACAAAAAAAAAAATTTGCATTTGATAGGGAAAATCTTGCCAATCACCACCTTGCCTGAACTCTCACATAGGAAAATCTTATCAAGAGATTGTAGAGAACCAATCCCAGTAGTATCTAGAATCTTCAGATTTCCTAGTCCGCAGTGTGATGAGAGTAAACAAGAGGAAACTTTGTGGGCCAACAACCTCTCTATCTGAAGCAATTCTCCTCAACAATTATCACCGTGCAGTGCCAGAAACACAACATTCTAAGCTCAAATGTGCAAACAGGCCAACTGAAAACATTAACTTATACTAATCAAATGAAATCTCATTGGGTGACTAATATTGTTAGGGAATGGAAAAAGAAAGCAGCTGAGATTTTAATTACAGACTAGCCTCAGTTCCTAGAAATGCATTACACAGAACACTCCATACCAAGCATTAACAATTACCTTGTATTTTTCTTGTCATGCATGTTTAGCTGAAAGGCACCCTATAGTCAGTTAATATGGCGTGAAGTTCTCTCTCTTATAAAAAGAAGGAGGTGGTAAACAATTATTAAATTCCAGTCAATATCCTTGCCTAATGCCACATCCTACTATATCAATGAGTTCTATAATATGCTACATTATGTTACCTTGCCTAAGGAATATATTAGGCTAACATTAAAAAACAAATGTCAAAACCCAAAGAAGAATGACTGAAGAATTTAAACCCTTGTCTGAACAAGTTTTCTGCTTTCTTATAACCATAAATTGGGGAAATGTTTAACATTTTTAATTTTCTATTTTAAACATTTTTCTTACAGTAGATCAGTCATCTGTGACATTTTAAAAAAATCTGTTTAGCCTTCTAAATGTTTTAGTTTTATTAATCTGTAAATATTAAGAAGATAAATAAGAGTTATCAAAACTGGATAACACGAGAAAAATGGCTTCTATAAGCTTCTCTCATGGCAAAGAAATTAATGTTAATTAAATGGAAATCATCACTTATTCCACAAATTTAGGATTGGAATTCAGGACTAAGGCCCCAATCCAGCAAAGCACTTAAGCATCTGTATAACTTTAAGCATATGGAACTCTCTGCATGTGACTTTAGTGACCTGGGCATACTGCAAAAGGCATCCATTTGATAGGGTTTGGGGAAAAGAATGAGGAGTGTGCTTCCTAGAATGAAAGCGTTGGAAAGACATTTTTTGTAGGCAGCTAGCTGAGTTCTTGTTTGAAATTCTTACTTTAATGCTGCTGGGATTTTGCTGTATTGCTAGTTACGTGTTTGGGCACTTAGAGCCATGCATAGGTGTCATTTTTAAACTCTAAATAAATTAATTATATAAATGGTCATGTCCTTAAAGTTAGGTATGTGCTTAAGTACTTTGCTGGATCAGAGACGAAGAAAAATTGTAGCAGTAAAACGCTAGACAACTTAGAAACTTTCAATAACAGCTAGCTAAACATCTTGTGCTATATGAATACCTGTGAACTGCTAAGTCATCACACGTTCCCTTTTTAATGGTATTAAAAGTATATAATGTTTTTTCAATACTTAAAACTAACATTTGAAAAATGTACATTTTAAAATTTCCCTTGTTGTATGAGAAGAAAAACACCATTGCAATTCATATAAGAAAATGCAAGCCTCCAAATCTTAATGGTTAAGGAGTAAGTAAATTAGTCAAAAGCTTAATTAGTCTGTGTAAAGGAAACTAGAGTCATGCCAATAATATTTGAAATCTGTTCTCTTCTACTTTTAATGACTGAAGAGAACATGAAGATGACTAATAAAAATGTGCTATAGATTTTGTTTCCTTACAGGTCAATAGTAATGATTGATATATTCATCAAGGAGAAATATAGAACTGTATGAGGTTACACTTGTACGTCGTGTGGTCAAATTTAAAAACAAGTGAAACACAGTTATTGGAATAGAGCCTCAAAATTATAATATGGCTCCTACATTACAGCCTTACTATTCGTTCGCTCTTGTTTTTAAAGCTAAAGACCTTAATTAGCTAATTGTAATAAACTAGTTATATGTAGTCCCCGAAAATGATTGCCTGCAAATATGGCATTCGCTAACAATGAAATTCACCCCTCTCCAGAAGGCCAGTATAAGACCTATGCGCCAAAGTTCCACTTGCACCCTACTTTGATAGGTTACTATGGATAAGAATGCACGGGGTAAATTTCAGTTTTGCTGTAAACAGAAGCTTGTATCAAGACAGGACATATACTCAGCCCATTGGCCAAAATCCGCCATTAAAATATCCAGCACACAGAAAATTATATGGATTTTTGAGTTATTTTTAAAAGATATGACTGCTTTGGGGAATTGTGTGTCTTATTTTTGAAAGAATGAGGGGATGGGAATAATTTTAGATTTTGGTTTCATTTTGCTTTTGATGAGGAAGGGCAGGAGAAAGGATTAAGGGATGGTTCCGTGGGGTGGTTTTTTGGGGGAGTGGGCAGAGAAGCAGATGGTTTAGGAGGCCTGTAGGACTGAGTGTGTTGGTTTATCCTTTCCCTAGGCCAAGGTTAGAGTTCTGCATTATAAATAATGAATTGTGGATTGACTTCTCATTGATTGTTCACACACAAATTATTCTGGTCTCACTGACAGGAGGCTGTCAGATTAGACCATCCCTGTCTCTGTTGAAAGTAAGGGGAAGGTGATTATTTCCCTTATGGAGAAGTTGTTTTAGGATGAGGAGGACCCCTGTTGCGGGGCTGATACACCCTGTTACAACCCCACCGAAGTGAGAGAGAAATGGGAGAGAATGCAGGATAGGAAGGGTTCCATCCATCCCTTAACGTAATAGGGGATTTGGAAAAAGCCTAAGAGCCTAACTTGCAGATGGTTTGTTATTCTCTGCTCCCCTTTTCTCTTAGGAGATTGGTTGAAGGATATTGGTATAGATAAATATTGCAGACTGCCACAGAAGTACTTTTTCTTGCGCCCTCTTTTGGGTGTATCCAAGTGAAAATTTGTTATTGAGAAAATAAGTCCAGTACTATGTCAAGTACATAGTATGACAAGACCTTTCCTATTCAGGTACATGTTGACTCCATGCTGTTCACAGTTAAGAAATTGCTTTGGAATCCTTTTTGTACTTGAAAGCTAGAACAAAGCACATTGTTTGCAGGAACATCACAATGCATGTAAAGTTTAAAGCATGTGTTCAACATGACCATTTGTCTTTTGGTTTATGCAAATCTATGGGACTTGAAACCTTATCATACATCAGCCAATGTAGATTTTTTTAGAAAGTTCAGGGCAGCAAACCATGTAAGTTATAGTGCTCTTCTGCCACACAAACAGCAAAAATTCTGCATCTACATGAGCAGATCTCATTACCCCATATTTGATAAACTTTGCCACCTGTTATTGCAAAGAATACGGATTTCTTTTTAAGATCTTCATTCAAACTCTCATTTATAAAGAAAACCTCTTAGAAAAACAAATGCACTTTATTAATCATGCTTCCGTAGGTTATAAATTGAAACTAACACTGCAGATAAAATCAAGTAAACCATCTTCTTCCTGAGCAAATTTGAAAATGAGATACATACAGTGATTTGATTTATAGAGATATCGGTCTCCCAAGTAACGTTTGATAGGCTAAGGAGTGTAACATTAGTGAGCACTCTTCTGGCCCTTTGAAGCCACTACTAAGATAAAATCTAGAGTACTGTGTGCATCTCTGGCTGTCACGTTATAGCAAGCATACTACAGACACTGAAAATATGCAACAGATGGCAACTAAAATGAGTCAGGGTTTGTGGGTATAAGTTATGATGCAAATGTGCTAAAATTAATTTCTGTGCTTTAGAAAACAGGAGACTAAAGAGATATTTGATAAAGACTGGAAAATAAATAGATTTATGCCCATGAACTGTTTGAGACAGAAACTAATTCAAAACTATACAGACATGGACTGAAGTTAGCAAGGAAAGTGAAAAACCTAACCCATAAACAATTTATAAATGTAACCACTATCCCTAGGAGCTGATTAAAAATAACACTTTGTCATGGTTACAAACAAAGGCTTTGTACATGTTAACGGCTGAGCTGAAGAAAAGGGAACATACAAGCTTCAGACACTGCCTAGATTTTGAGGTTAAGATTAGTTGTATTTCATAGGGTTATATGTACTTGAGGTCTTCTCAGATTTACACTGGAGCCAATTAATGAGATTTTCAAAAGCACAAAGGGGAGTAAAGCACCCAACACCCATCAATTTTAGACTTTCAAACTTATTACAGTCTTAAGCCTTTTCATTAGCTCTTTCTACAATATTCATAACTAAAGTATCTGAGGACTTCACATCGGTTAATGGATTTATGCTCACAACACACCTGAGAAATATGACCTCAATTTGCCAAGGCGGAAACTGAGACCGGAAGATTAAGTGGCTTGCACAATGCCACACAAGAAGTCTGTGGCAGAGTCAAGTTAGAACCACAATCTACATTTCTTTAACCACGTGTCCATCTTGTCTTTCATGCTCATCTCCCTTTGTTCCCCCACCAAACTTTACCACAAATTTTGAGCGCAGAAGCAAGTGGGATAAATCTTATGCACCAATGGGTTGATTTGTTAAGGGGTGCTTCAGAACCTTAAACAAGGACCAGAATGTGGTATTTATTTCTAAGCTATTTTGCTAGTAGCTAGGGAGACCAAAGCCTTTAATGAGCACTTTTATTTCCAATAAAAACTGCCCTCTCTTCCTTATCTCCTCAGCAACTGGATACCATTCAATTATTTGACAATATATTGTTCCTTAATCCTCTAGTTGCTAAGCCATTTCCCCCTACACCAAGCGTGGAACTTTGTTTACCATGTGCACTGAACTTGGACACTTTAGAGTAAAATACATCCCTCTATATTTGTTGGTCACCTTGGTAAAAATAACCTTAACATAAAAATGCAATTTGTGCCTTCCAAAGCAATGACATTTCTTGCCTCAATGGTTCAATATCAGATCTCAATCTTACCAGACTGAGACCCCCAGTACAAAAGGAGTACAACATAATGCGACCATTATTACTAATGGAGGTGGAGATCCCTTATCTTTTTTTTTTTTTTTTTTGCTGTTAATTCCTTTCTTGATGTGCTTGGCTCTATTTCTGCTATTTCTTTCACAATAGCAGAAATACTGAAGAGCTGCTTTTTTTCTTTTTCTTGGGTAAGAACTGGAAATTGTTAAAACTCTTGGAAAATGCGTACATCCAAAATGTTACTCATGCTGTTTCATCTCCCTTCATAATCCATGATTATCTTTTCCCACTTGGTTTAGTCATATCTATTCATCACTAGGCTACAGTAATCCTGCTCCTTATGAATAAAATAATGATTCCATGGTGAACTTACATACACTGTAGATGAAATACACTGGTGGGCAATGGGCCAGGACAAAGACTATGCACCTGTAAAGTGGCACTCAACTCAACTTTTTCTCATCCCTGGTGCCTGCCCCCTGCAGGCTGCTGGCTGACCATGGTGGGTCGTCAGAGGTTTGGGCCTCTAGCCAAGTCACAAAGTGCAAATGAACCCCTTCTGGGGTAGTTGCCTGCACTGGCTCTGGGCCCTTTAAATTCAGTCCTTCATTTGGGCTTCCAAACAAACCTTGTCTTCTCCTTAGGGCTAAGGTTAGGCTTGTCCCTCCTTCTAGGGGTTTATGCTACTTTTACCTGTGACTGGAAGGAGAATCTAGGCCCGCCCACTACGGCATGTTCCAACCCAGAGACTATATATAAATAGCAGCCATGTACTGCTTACTCCAGTCCGTCACTGTTATTTCCCTGGGCCTCTTCCTACCAGGCCCGTTATCTCCAGCCCTATCTCAGGCCCAACATCCTCAGGTTATTCTCTCTCTGCAACCCCAGCTATCTAAGTTCAGCCGGCCATAACCACTAATTGTCAGTCTCCTTTGACCAGAGAGGGGCTCCCATCCTCATTCCTCTGGTCCCAGGCAGGAACTGAACTGCAAAGGCCATGCAGCTCCTTTTATCTGGGGCAGCCGGGTCCCGATTGGCTGTTGCTAGCTCCTCTAGCCCTTTAAGGATCAGATCTCTGTGGTTTCCAAAACGACTGCTCCAAAAGTTCTCTCTAGGCAAGCCTGGAGGACCCAGCATTACTGTTCTTTTCTTCTCAGATTGCTGCTTCTTGGGGTGGGGTGTAGTTGTACTGTGGAGTTCCCGCACAGGGAGCTACAAAGGCTGCATATACACCATCACAGTATCCCTAATATCTTTCTTTAGCCTTATTCTGAGGGCTTATGTGGAATGTAAGGTAGGCACAGGCCTAGCACTCCTCACCTGCACAAGGGTGAATTAAACCTCACGTAAATCTTCTGTCGTCTCATTTTTGCCCTTGACATGGCAGCTATATTTTAATGTATTTTTATGATACATATGATCTTTTAACTACTGACATAATACAACACTGTCCTTATGTCTTGGCTTGCAGTTCCTTGGTCTTTTGATTAAGATCAAGGGTAGAATGAGTTTAAAATCTGTTATGTCTTCCATTGGGGACAATATCCTCTACATGCGGCAGACTTGTACATGTGGCAAACTGTCTCATAGGTCTTTTCCAACTCTCATTTTTAAGAGTCTACAGAGACATAGTTCTGCTAAAAACTATAACTTAAGCTTAATATGTCAGATACACTGAGACTAAAGTACATTTGTAGAAAACAAAAACTCAAGCCAAGCAGGGTTAGGCCTGCTCTCTTGGATGACAAAGAACATTCAGAATCCTTAAGTGGTGCTTGTGCTCTAGTAGCTAGGACTTATGTCTCTCATTCAGAACTTGCCTTCAGTCACCTGTACTTCAGCCTTGTCAGATTCCTGTGTTAGCGTTCTCACTCTTTTTGGCAAGGCCTGACAGATGAAAGCTTTAACTCCCCCTAACAAGAGGCAGAAGATAAGACTACTTACACTTTACATAGCTTGATAAGCAATATCTGGGGCAGTGTCCTGAGAGTCACTGTGTGCTGGCAGAGTGCGGGGAAACAACAAGGTGACACCTTCAGCTCCCCATGGCACCTAGATAGAGCCTATGTGGTGAAAATGAGTTTATCCCCATTCTTACCATTAGACACTTTAAGGATGAGGACTTTGATCTGACTTCTATTACAGGGCCAATCAAGCGTCCACTGGAGTCAATTAAAAGATACTCAAATGACAGTCAGAGTAAAGCAAAACCTAGTACATGATGGATGTATTGGACTGAAGTTCATTTTTAAAGTAAAAAGTACTCCATCTGGCAGGAGTTTGGGAAAAAAAGCTATTCTCCAAGATCCTATCATTCCCAGTTCCTCTGCATTCCCTTTGCCACCTTCCAACCCCAGTTAGGCATCCTTTTATTTCCACTGAAATCTTTCCAGAGTCATTCCTCTGCTGTTCTTTTAAAAATCTTTTATCCTTATAGTCTTTTTCAAATTTTCAACCTTATTTCCTTTCTATGGTAAGTAAGTTTGTTTCCTCTCAGCTGCCTAACCATCCTTCCAATACGACTCTCCTCACTTGTTGTCAATCTGAATATTGTGCTGGCCACAACAGAGTCTGCTCTTCTGTGTGGTCAATTATCTTTTATTGCCAAGCCAGTTATCTTTTCTCTCTTATGGTTTCAGATCTTAATACACCTTCTCACCAAATGAGACAGTTTCCTCATGTTTTTGGTTCTCTTTTATTCTAGTGGTCTTCATTCATTGTCCATGTCCCTTTCAGAGTTCTCAGGGAACTGCTTCAGTTCCTCCACACATCCTACTTTATCCCTTCGAGGCCCTTCCAAACACCGTAATTCTGGCATAGCAAGAGTGGATGGGAGGCAACACTATTGGCATCATTCCCAGTAAGGCTAAGTACAGAGAGATAAGCACAGAAATCAAAATATTGGGAATTAAATCCAGGTCTTTATTATAGCACTCCAGAGCAATAACACTTTATCCTGATTATTGAACCTTACATTTCCTTTCTTTGTTATGGTTAGTGAACCATCTTCAAACACTGGATCCCTGTGGGAATCCTGAAGTTGGATGCCCCATTCCCATTTTTCTAAACTTCTCCTTGATTTTTTAAGCTCCGATTTTGAAGGTGACCTGCAAAGTATTTTTGAAAAAGTTGGGCATTTTGTTCTTTTTTTGATCTTTATGATGATGTGTAAAGACAGACTGAAGTGTTGTATATGTGTGTGGGGGGAGGAGATGGGGGAGCTATTTTGTTTTTTTGTTTAAGAGAAAGGTGAGGCCCATCTTGTTTTTAACCTTAGAAATATAACCAATGTCACCTCTGTTGTTCTTAGAATTCTGGGTGGTCTCAGAGCATTATTGTGAGTTTTAACATCTTTACTGAAGGGGAAGTGGCTTTGAGTCTCTAACAAAATGTCCGCAATATTCATTAATTAGTCACTGCATTAAATGTATCTTATCTAAATAAAACAGGCTAACTAAAAATACCTTCCCCTCTCAACTGCTCAGCTACCACTCTGTTTGGCCAGATCCTCAGTTGGTGTAAATCAGTTCCAGGGGAGCTATGTTGACTTACACCAGCTGAGGGGCTGGCCCTCCTGACTTGTTATTTCATCATTTCTTTAGTTACCCAGTCAGCACAGGGCTTGTCTTCACAAGAAAGTTAACTCAGACTCGTATTTGAGTGTTGCCCCTTACGCACATAAGAACCTTTACCTGAGTATGATGGGAAGAATTCTATGCCAAGGAGAACTTCCCATCTGCACTGGGAAGTTTAAATGGCACATATACAAGGGAACAGAAGAGAGACATTCCAACTTTTATATAATGAGAAAATACCTATTCCTTTAACATTTTGGCTTTTAGGGATGTAAACATTGTATTGTTGACTATAATGGCACCATATCCAGGGTCAAGCCATGAATCTAACTTAGGAAACGTTTTCTCTCTCCTTCTGGTATTAAATAACTGAGCACGTTGACTTTTATTTACTTTTGCTTCCTTTTCCTTGGCACCTTACTTTGAACTGTGTACTGCTGTAGTTTATAAAACACAGTATATATTTGTATGAAATGTATAACATTTAAAATGCAAAACTTCCCCGTCTAACACGCTTCCAGTGTCATAAAACAAATTGAGTGGTAACTCCAAAACAAGTTAAGCTAAAACGACAATTAAGTCAAAAACCAGAAGTTGATTAAAATCATATGCTACCAGAAACCTTAACTGCACCAAAGGACTAAAACTCTCAAGACTCAGAAAAACATTAACACAACACCATACATATTAAAGGAACCCCTGAGGCAATATGTACACACTGAGCAAGGCTCCAGGAAATTTACATTCCAAAATTATCATCAGAAAGGAAAGTAAGCATGTTTTATTTCCACCATAGGTATGTGTGGTGCTGTACCAACACATATGAAGACTAGGTCCCTGCCTAAGGGAATCAAGATACTCGTCCCTACGACTTGGTAACAATGATTTAAGCCTTTGTGATACCTCGGCTGGACTATGCAACTCTCTGTACCTGGGTTTAGACACTTCTAACATTTAAAAAGCTTCCATTGGTCCAGAATACAGCAGCTTGCTTCCTTAGTAATATCACCCTTCTGCTCTGCTCACTAGACTGGCTCTCATAGACTACAGGGTCAAATTTAAGGTCTTGCTGTTACTCTGCAAGGCCCTCCATGGAGTTGTCACAAGATATCTCCAAGAGTGCCTCTCTCCACAATAACAACCTCCCATGAGAGTTCCCTAGGAACTCTGAAACTGTCAACCTCAAGCATGGAACTAATGATAGCGAGAGACAGGGCTGGGTTCCCTCAGCAGAGGACCTGGACTTTGGAATTTGCCACTTAAAATAATCAGAATGACTGCAAGTATCAGAGGGGTAGCCGTGTTTGCAGCAGAATGACTGCAAATCTCACAGCTCTGCGAAGGAAGCGTCAACCTCACTTCTTTGACTTAGCTTTCTCAAAGCTGCAACTAAAGGAAGGGGGAAAAGAAGACAGAGGAGGGAAAAGAAAAGAAAGAGAGGAGTAAGAGAGGAGGAAGGGGAAAGAAAAGAAGGAAATACAGTTAAAAATAAAAACCACATAATCCCACCTGCCTTGGGGAAAGTAAATTACATAACTGGGTCTATTGTCGCTTTTGTTACCTCTTATAAGACACACAGATTCTACTGTATGGGGTAGTGTTATAAGAACCTAACTAAACGGAAACACAGAGAATGACAGTAGGTTACATGTATTTGAATACAAATCAAATCTATCAGTTTCTAATTCTACAAATTAGTAGAGCTGGCTGGAAAATGTTCGTTGAAGCAAAGCTCTAAAAAAAAAAGTGAACGTGTTTTATGTGAGGGTTGCACCCCATACAGGTTCTGCGGTTCATAGAAAGGACCATCCCCCTCTCTTTGGCAGTGGGACGAGAGGGAGAGGCAAGCAGTTTGGAAACTTAAAGCTAGCCTTGTGTATAGATTAGACAGCTATACAGAGAGAGGTTTATGTATCAGGGATATACAATAGATAAAATAATAAAAGTGAACCATTAAGGGGTTCTGACCGAAGCCCACAAAAACAGGTCAGTTCAGAGTGAGCATTTCACTCCATCTTTATGGGCCATTAGTACGTACTGCAGGATTTTCTCCAGGTCCATTTCCAATGAATAAAGATCTATTAGCGGATAAAACACAGGCCCGGGGTTCTGGAAACCTAGTTCTAGTCTTTGTCTGTCACTGGCCAGCTGAGTGACCTTGAGCAAGTCATTTCCCCTCTGTGCCTCAGTTTCCCCATCAATAAAATTGGGATAATTATACTGACCTTCTTTGTAAAGCACTTTGAGATCTATAGACAAGAAGTGCTATTTAATGGCTAGGTATTATTATTCGTTATGAAACCAAAAGCTATTCTCCATATTACGGCCAAACAATTTGCAAACTTTCGTTCTTAATTTGAAACAGTGAAGCACCAAGCTAAACCAACACCAACCAAAACTGATATTTTGCCCATGCCTTCAAACAACAACAAAACCACACTCCAACGGACTTCAATCAAATCTGGAGAAACAAACGCTCCAGGGATCAGAACTTGCATGTCAACACTGCGCCTGAAGCATTTTTCAGGAGTTGCGAACCATTGGAAAAGTGGGCATTACGTAAATGCAGACAAAAATTTAATCAAAATATAACCCTTCCCCCCGCCCCCACCATAATATCAGTATGGTACATGCAAATTCAACAGGTAAAGCAAGGCAGAAAGTGTATCATGGTAAAGGCTCCTTAACTCATAATTGGCAAAGGGAGAAATGAGTTCTGGCAGTGATCCCTTTATGCGTGTAAGATAAACATATAAGCTCATATTATTCTTTTCCTATCCTATTTTGAACAAATTCATGTGGAAATGTTTAGTGTCAGGAACATATTTAGTCAGATTACAGTCAGCTGTTTCCTTTTGAAAGGAGATGAGCCATACTGGTTTAAAAATTAATCTGGGTATAGCTATAAATGGGGTAACCAACCTCCATGAGAGATGAGCTGGCAATTTAATGCTTGTGCACCACCCACATTATGCCAGCTGGCTGGCAAATATGGTCTCCACATCTCAGCTGACCCTTCAGCAACTCTCCTTACCCCGGGGACCTCTCTGACTTTTGACTCTGCCAGCAGTTTATTTCTGACTGTACATCAGGTACATGACCAGGATATTTCAGTATGTAGTGTTGTTGTAGCTTTGTTGGTCCCAGGATATCAGAGAGACAACATGAGTGAGCTAATATCTTTTACCGGACCAGCTTCTGTCAGTGAGAAAGACAAGCTTTCGAGCTTACACAAAGCTCTTGTTCAGGTCCAGCAGAGTTCTGTGTAAACTTGAAACCATGACATTTCACATCATTTCCCAGTATTTTTTAAAACAATTTTTAAAGGAACATTGTAAACTTAAATATCACACTTCTATTTGATTTTATTAACCTATTGTTACAAGCAACACCTAAGGATTAATATAATTGAAAGATTAAAAGAATCTCCTTTTCTCATCCGTTTTATATATGCGATGCACAGCACTCTGTTTATAGTCAGTTTCACTCTTTCCCTTGTATAGTCAGTTTCCACTACTGTTTGTGTGGGATTTTCACATAGGAATGGATGAAAGAAAGATATTTAGAGTTAGATTCTGCCACTCTGACTTGCCCTCTGCATTATTCTTCAATTTGTGTAATTGAAACTAATGAAACAATGTGTACAGAAAGGTACAACTCATTCAGAGTGAGGTTGGTTGAATCTGGCCACGAAAAAAAATAGAGAGGGGAATGAATCAGCTGCCAAAATAAAAGAGGCAGAGTATTCAAGTCATAATTCATTGTTCTTTTTGGGTGTGGAATAACTGGGCTTGGTCACGTCTATTTGGTTTTAGTTTTAAGATAAGTACTGAAAGCAATGAGCAGCTAACTTTTTATCATTTTAGTAAAAAAATCTTGAACCTTATCCCTTAAAATTGAACTTATCCAAATCTGATCAAGGGGAAAAAAGTTTCAAGTTTTGAGGTCACCACCTCCACACTGCATTTTTGTATACTCTGGGGCTTGATCTGCCTCAGACTTTATTGTGTGTTATCTGCACTGCAACTGAAAGCAGAGATGAGTGGGGTTCACAAAGCAATTAATAGTATTTTACCATTCAACTTTCGACCTGCATTTGGATTAATAGCTTTGTATTCCATGCACAATGTTACTTCATACACAGTACACTGTAAAATGTACTTAACATGGAATGAACTTATAAAACACTCTCCTGCTAAACAATTAGTATCACCTAGTTTATTCTGATAAATATGAATGAGATCATTGTTATATAACAAATATGAAGATTGTTACTACATCCCAGATCCATTTTAAAAAATCATGACAGCATGAAAATACAGTGGATTTCTTTTACTATATAATGTTCTAATTCTGTACAAGGGTATGTTTGGATACTGTACATTTCCTTTCCTTGCTGTTTAAATGATGAGACTATGCGCTACCTTTTTTTTTTCCCCCATGTCTTTTTAACCACCTTTTTTCTCTAGAAAGTCAAAATTTTCAGAGGTTTATGTTTGGTGAAAAAAAACTACAAAGCAAAATCAAAGAAATAATCATTTCAAATTGAACAAAATGTTTAGTTTGACCCAAAATGTTTTTGGGTTTTTTTGGCCACCAAGCCAAAAGAATTAGTCATTCACTCGGCTCTACTAAGGACCATCCCCAAACTCACTACCTTACACCCCAAGGGAAAGATGCATGTCTTCAACCTACCTTTCCTAATATAGTCATAGAAATGTAAGGCTAGAAGGGACCTCGATAGGTCACCTAGTCCAGTCCCCTGCACTGAGGCAGGAGTAAGTATTATCTAGAAAATAACACATAGAAAATGTATATGTTAAAAAACCCACCAAGAAACCCCCTACTTAAGCAAAACACTACACACACACACACACACACACACACAATTCTCCCCCTGAGGAGAAGATCTGAGAGAAAACAAACCCCATGTGACTGACTTTAGTCAGATCACTTAATGCACTCCTGGAAGGCATGCAAATACTACGGTGAAGAGGGTGGTATAAGAATCTATATAGAATAGAATAGACTGAGCAGCACTTCGAAAAAGTGGCTTTAAGCACATACGTGACTGCAAGATAGGAACAATCCACCCAACATTCTGACTTACATATACCACTGATTTTACCATTGTTTCTGTAAAGATGGCAGAGTTCACTGCTTCCTTTTCAACTGAACCCATTATCTTAGGGGACTCTGTGTTGAGCTGCTGAATACAGCAGTAATGTTACATGAACTCTCTTGCACAGCCTGAATTATCACAGAGGCAAGAGGAATCCTAACCACATGCTAAGGTGTTCCTGAACAGACAACTCTGATTCAGTTGATGAGTCCACAAAACAAGTGCAGATAGTGAGATGGAGTGAGTTTATCAATCCAGTGGTGGGAAACCAGGGACTGAGAAGTCGGTTAAACCACTTGATAAGGCAGTAATGTCTTCCCAACTCTCCTGTGTATTCTCAATTATTAGTGGTCTCATAACTGCACAAGAGAAAAAAAATGGAGTCAGGCTCTCATTCCAGCCTTAAGTCACTCTGTTTTGCCTAGGTATTGCAACACATCTAATCTCAATTGCCTGTCTGCCTCAGAACTGTGAGTGTTCTTGGATATCGTGACAGAAGCAGTACCAGTATAGCTGGCTGCATTGATCTTGGAGTGGCACCTCCAACACCAGAGGGCCGGCTCCAGGCACCAGACGGCAAAGAGCATGCCTGGGGCGGCGTCCTGTAAGGGGCGGCAGTCCGGGGATTCTGGGGCGGCCGTTTTTTGTTTCTTTGTTTTTTGCTTCGGCACTTTGGGCACTTTCGGCTGTGTTTTTTTGTGGTTGGTTTTTTTGCTTGGGGCGGCCGAAAAGCTGGAGCCGGCCTTGACACCACACACTTCAACCTTTCCACAAACTAAATACTGTAGAACCTCAGAGTTACAAACACCCCCGGAATGGAGGCTGTTCGTACCTCTGAAATGTCCGCAACTCTGAACAAAACATTGTGGTTGGTCTTTCAAAAGTTTACAACTGATCACTGACTTAATACAGTTTTGAAACTTTACTATGCAGAAGAAAAATGCTGCCTTTAAACATCTTAATTTAAATGACACAAGCACAGAAACAGTTTCCTTACCTTGTCAATTTTTTTTAAAACTTTCCCTTTATTTTTTTAGTAGTTTACTTTCAACACAGTACTCTCTAATTGCTTTTTTGTTGTTGTTGTTTTTTTGGTTTCTATTGCTGCCTGATTGTGTACTTCCGGTTCCAAATGAACTGTCAGCAAAAGTTGACTTTTGAATGGTTACTACTCTATATCCATGTTGCTAAACATAGGATAGCATAAGATACTGGCATAGTCATTCTAAGTGTCCCGCAAATTGTGCATGTGCACCAATACCTCAGATAAATACAACTCTAAATAACTTGCCTGATGGGAAGGTTCCTTTAAATATCCCTGTACCACCTATCTCCTAGCAATAAATCTCTCTGCCTCAATTCAGTGCATTGGGGGACACGTAGCTTTGAGACAGCTATAGGAGCATTTGTGGTGAAGATGGGAGCATGGAGAGATTTATAGAGCCTTCACTGCTGGGACAAGCAACCTAGAGAGATTTATAGGAGGCTTCCCAGTGACGACAGGCAACATGGAGAGATTTATCAACACCTCCCCAATAGATGAGGTACAGCCACTACAACTGCACTTAGTCAATCTGCAAAGGGGTGACATGCCCTAGTCTACATTGCTAATTCATGACAAGCTTTTGAATAAATAGGATACTGCTGCTGCTAACTGCAACCTGGATATTTGCAGGTAATGGTGAAGTTGGATTTAAGGTACCTGTAAAAGGAACTGGGTTACTGGTATGAACCATTCTTTCTATGTTAAAATAAAACAATGATTCCAGAGATGAATTTCCCAGGAGTTCAGTGCTAAAGTGAAGTGCCCTTGAAGTATGTCTGAAGTGAATAATTTGCAGGGGGACAGACGATGGTAAAACGAACTTAAAAGGGGAAGAGGGGGAAAGAGGAACATTCATTGAAACTATATGCAAAATCCAGAATTTTACAGAGTCAAAAATATTTTCCTCTCCAGAGATAACTCTCTGAGCCAGAGATAACAGTTATTCCTGGCAGGGATGGTTAAAAGTAATCAGAGAAGGGTATAAACAATACTAAAGAAAAGGAAACTTCAGTCATCACTTCTTCCACTCAGATCCTGCCTTGCAGCAGTTAGATTGGTTTACTTGTTTTTTTACATGAAAGTTTGCAATAATCAAAGGTCATAAGATTAAATCCATACTGCTCTTAGCTCATAGCTAAACCAAGATGAAGGTAAATGAGCACTAATGCTTGACTGTTTATGTCAATCATTATTCCAGTTGAAATGAAAGAACCTATAACACGGATTAACTGAGAAACTGGAACTACAGCTTCCTCAATACAAATGCAGAGGGATACAAGTAGGACTGTGCTGCTGTCAGGGTGTCTGTGCACCAATACCAGGATGTTTTCCTGTCTAATATGCATTTATCTTTGCCAGCCACAGACAGGATTTATCAACCATTTAGGCATATGGCAAAGCCCATTTTTACTCGCAAACATAGGGCCTGATGCAAAGCCCATTGAAGTCAATGAGAGTCTTTCTATCAACTTCAAATAGACTTAGAATCATGGTTTTATAGAGGTTGGATGTCATTGCTAGAGGGTCTGGAGACTGACGAATGATCTGGTAGGACCTCATAAAATGGTTGGGTAGAGGGTCTTTTGGTTTTCTTTTGTGGAAATGTCTGTATAGTGGCATTTTTGTCATGGGAATTTTAAATGAAAATATCATATAGATACAATTTTTAATCATGAGTTTCAACGTTGACAGGTATCTAGAGCTGTGCATGTGTGCCTATAAAGTAAAACAAAAGCCTTAAACAGTATTTCTGCTTCCAGTGTACAAATATACTGACACTTATGCAAATATTCTTAGCTACATGAAGTATGCTTCGTTGTCATTGAACATATAGTGGGAGAGCTAACTATTTAATCAAGGTCAGGTGTATATAATTAACTGATGAATACATTTAATTGAAGTTCACATATTAAAACTAAAGCAAATTTAACAAGACTACTGTTAAACAAGACTACTGTTACTACCTAATCCACTAGGACACCATGACAAGCAGTAACACAATTCTACAAAAGAAACATAACATGACAAGAAAAACTGTAGCATTTGTCATGAGTGGTTAAACAAGTCAGTTCATATTTTGTTTGTTTGACCTATCCATGTTAGGTATTGTGATTTAAAATATTAATAAGGATATAAAACATTAATGAGAAAAATAAAATAAATTTAGACCTCAGAAGATAAGTCAGCTTTCTATTGCTAAAGTAAGAGTTTACTATTTGCAAAGGGGTCATTTTGCTAAAGCGTTGCATGAGAAAAACACTCTCAAAATTCACTAGCTATACAGATACACTTAAGCCAATCCTTCATGAGGTATAATGGGACAGCTGATGTGCCGGAGGATGCAATCTAACAGCTTTGATCCTGCAATCGGCTATGTGAATGGACCTTTGTGCGTACATACAACCCCATTGCAAGAACAGGGCCTACAGCTTTAGTATTGGTGTATAAAGCCTTTCCTAATCTTGGCTTAAGTACTTGAGCATTTGCCTGTCATCCTGTGTACCTTCTTGGGAGTGAAGGTAGGGATTGCTCCAAGTCCTTAGTTTCCATCAGAACCATGTGTGTCTTTGTCTGTCAAAGGTCCTTGATTATGGAACCTCCTTCCTAGAGAAGGTCCATCAGAATCCTTTACTGACACTTTAGGAATACTGAAAACCCCTTGCATTTCATTTGTTCCTAATAACCGAGACTGATATTTCCAAACCAGTGTAGGGAATTTAGCAACACAGCTTCCATTAATTTTATAATAGTATCAGTTTTAAAATTAATGGATGATATTGTTAGTAAATATTAATCTTTTATTATTATTTTAATATAAAACTCTCGATTTCTTGACCAGACATGACAGAATCTTTTCTATTTTATCCAAAGGTGCTGGCTAAACTCTACTGCTAAAGAGGGTTTTGTTTTGGAAAAATGAATGCCTTTGTCCTAGTAGTCCTATACTTCATTATACACTCTGAACTTTAGCTGACCCTATTACGTTATCATTAAGCAGAATTTTAGCTGCACCTTAGCATGCTATTAAATAATGGATTGTGCATCCTTTGTACTCTGAACTCTTGACCCTTAAGGAAATGTCCAGGAAGAAACTATTTGTTACCTATATAGGGAAGGTTTTTTCTGTAATTAATAAGATAATAATCATCCAAGGATGCATTTAGCTTGATCAGGAATTAGTCCAACAGATGATTTCTGTCATGATGACTGGGTTATAGATATCTTTTGTAATTGATAAAATAGTGGATGGTTGAACATGTGTCATAAGTAAGAATACGATTTAGTCATGGGTATTTTTAGTCTTGGGTATTTTTAGTCATGGACAGGTCACGGGCAATAAACAAAAATTCACGGCCTGTGACCTATCCATGACACACTGTAGATACCCTTGACTAAATGGGGGGCACTGTTGCAGGGGTGCGCCCCATGGGTCTGCTACTATGGGGGTGGGGGTGTCCAGGGCCAGCCGCGGCACCAGCTGCTGGGGGCCGCCGAGCAGTGGCTACTCCAGACACCCCAGGGACCACTGCTGGGGGCCGCCAGGGCAGCGGCCAGTATGGCTGGACCTGGGGCCGCTCCAGCAGTGGCTGGTGCGGCTGGCTGTGGGGCTACCTGAGGAGCTGGAATCCGTGACTTCCGTGACATCCATGACAGACCCAGAGCCCTAGTCAAAAGAACGTAAGAACAGCCGTACTGGGTCAGACCAGTGGCATCTAGCCCAGTATCCTGTCTTCCGACAGGGGACACTGCCAGGTGCTTCAGAGGGAATGAACAGAACAGGTAATCATCAAGTGATCCATCCCCTGTCGTCTACTCCCCACTTCTGGCAATTAGAGGCTAGCTTTAGCTTATCCATTATGCAAACCAGATACCACGGAAAGACGTTCATAGTCAATAGTTCATTTTCTGTGTCTCTTTTCTGTGAACACATAGTATATGGGGTGACCAGATGTCCCAATTTTATAGAGGCAGTCCCGAAATTCGGGTCTTTTTCTTATATAAGCGCCTATTATGCCCCGCCCCTTGTCCCAGTATTTCACACTTGCTATCTGGTCACCCTAATAGTATACAAAGAGATGCCAGTTATTATAGATGTATGTTGTAACGGACAAAATGGTCTAATTGATACAGCTTGCTCATAAATGCTCTGTGATTGATAAACTTAATAATTGACAAAATGGACAAGGAACATGTGGTATAGGAGGTGTATTCTATAATCAATGTATTAGCAAAATATTAATGTATGGATTAATGTTTAAGTATTAAGAGCTAATTGGGTCACAGATGGTCCTAACAGTAATAAATTAGTTACAAATATCATTGGCTTATTGATTCAAAATAAGATCAAACATGAGAAAAGATTTTTCTTTGTTTTGAACAATATAGAAGAAGAGGTGAGTTTTAGGGAGTTAGTCAGAAGTGAACTCATGTAGGCTGCCCCTTCTTCAGTCTCAGATTTGGTACATATGTTTTCTTTCCTGTATTCTATATAGTGCTGTATTAAGTATTGCTTGATTGTCTTCCTTAAATACAACTTCAACGAGTTAGTTATTAAACATCATGACTTATTAAATCCAAACATGCAACAATTGTGGTTAAATCCCCTTTTTTAAAAACTCACTCTGAATTATTTGGAATTCCTCCCTTTGTTTCTGACTCTCCCAGTCCATTGCTTGCCCCAGTTCCTTATCCAGTTGGGAGCCAATCTCCTTGGACAGGGTGGGTTTTTAGAAGCTGCCTGTCTGTGTTCTGTATTTTGACGGATGTTTTATCTTTAGTAATTATTTGAAATCTATCTTTTGCAGTCTGGTGCTTTGATGCTCACAATAGGTGGCGTATGAAATTAAATAATTATACACAGTGAATAAATATGCGGGGACCTTTTCTCACGAAACATACTGCAGGGAACAATCTTGTATTGGCAGACTAGGTAACTTTGTAGGTCTTTTCCATTTCTAACCTCTCTGATTCTACAGTATTTGAACTAGTATTTGAATATAAAGGTTAACTGGACATTGACTTCTTCTGAAGTGAATATTCAGGGCCATACAATGCCCTTGGCTCACATTTACACATCACATTGATATTCTAGTCTTATCAAAAGGGATCTCCCCATACAGGGTGAGGGCAGAACACACACAGCCCTTGGAATGCAAAAGGTGGACATTTGCATAGGGAAGTGAATGTCCTCTGGAAAGCTGCAGTAGCACCTCAACAGAATTATAACTAGGTGAAATTAAAGGCTTAGCAAGTGCCATGTGGCTATAGGCTGGACTCTGGAAGCATCATTTACTGAACACTATTTTTTTCCTATTTGTTTTCCCTTCTTTCTACCTCTTTTTTATCTCCTCTTTTGTGCATTTCCCTCAACCTTCCCTTTTTTTCCTCCTTTTTCTTTTCTGTTTCATATTACTACCTTTTCCCCCTTCTCTCTCTCTTTCCTCTCCCACTATATTTTCCTTTTCCCACGTCTCCTTTTCTGTCTCTCCCTTTACCCCCATGCTTTTTTGCTACTTTCACTCCACCTGTGCGCCTTCCATTTTCTTTCCTCTCCTCTCTCCTTCTGTTTTCTTCATCATCCCTCCTTTCTTCCCAAATCATTATTTTTATTTCCTGTGTTTCTCAATCAATTTAATGTGACTAATCTGTTTTAAGATATGCAGCAGTACACAAGTAGCACCACACTAAGTTGGCAGTATAAAAACAAACTCACTCCAGCTCCTCTCAGCATCTGCAGTCAGTGACAAGGAATTGGCAGCACAGCTATGTTAAGGGTCTGACCAGATCAACCTTCCGACTTGTGTGGACAGTTTGAAGGATTGAGCCCCCTATTCTGTGCTACAGAAGAGCAGGGGTTTAGCGACCTCTGGTTTTGCTTCAGCACACTCTGAAACAAAAGGCAATGAAAACTTCAGCCCAATCCTAAAGTCTCAGACTCCACATTATTTTCATTGGCCTTAGCAGTCATTATAAGGCTACTGTGTTATCAATCTATTTCACTCAGTTTCCACAGCACTTTTCAGTCAGTTTCGTAGACCACCCTTGAGGAGAAGGTACTCCATAGCCTCCTGCTTTGTCACATGTTGCCTGTCCCCCGCCCACCCCCTTTATCTGAGACAGCTGGCTTATTCTGGAGTAACTAACTGCTTCACTAATAGAGAAAACAGCATTTCCTCATGCCAGACCTCTGAAAGTCAAGCCACAGTTTTCAAATTGAGCCTACATTATCGGGATGTGAGAAAAAGAGTAACTCCATTGTTTTCCTTGACGTCATGGGCAATTAACACTTCTCTAGGTCAACAATTTTCTATATTCATCTGCCACCAGCCATAAAATATATGAAATCCTCAGTCCATGTCTGTTCACTGGTACAAGTCAGGAACAATTGACCTTAAAGGGTTCCAAGAAGCCAAAATGCAGTAACACAGATGTTTCTCTGTATTAATCAATCAATTGTAAAGCCCTGTTGAGATCCTTGGATGGAAAGTGTTAGATTAGTGCTAACTGTTATTGTAAGAAAAAGTTGTTTACTGAGTGCTAGTTTTGCAACACAGTCTTTTGCTGACAGGCCAAGGTTTCTTCAGTGATCTAAAAAATCACTTCTTGCCAAAAAGCCTCATTTTTTCTATATTATTGAAAGGTTTCTGATTTATTTTTCCTATAGCTCTGCCCACTCTAGGCCATGACATTTAATTATGGATTCTCAAGAAACCTTTCCCTCCATGTCAGAAATGCCTTTTCCACAAGGACTCTGACAAAATGACAGCAGGTCCCCATGGCTCTGCCTGTCTACTATTAAATCCTGAGTTAACGTAAGCAAACCCTGTCAGCTGTCAGGATGAACAATTCCACCTCCCTTCTCTTCCCCTCCTTCCCTATAGGAGAGCTACTACCCTGGCATCTCACAAAGGGGTGGGTCTCTTGGTAGCCTTCTGTCATCAAGTTGATCTGGATCAACAATTTTCTATACATTCTTTTGATGTTCTGCAAAATAATATAGTTTCCACTTGACAAGCTAGTTACAGCCTGATGTGCTGCAGCAGCACTAAGAAAGCTACTTAAAACCAGTCATAATTAAAAACACGAAAGAAAATGGTTTGACTTCATAAGTGAGGTCACCAAGGAAAACCTCATAAGTAACTCATCCTACTATCTATAGCTTCTGCAGCACTTTTAAAACCAGTAGATGGGTTTACCTTGTTGACCCCTTCAATACACACACACACACCAAGATGCATTAAACACATCAGCATGTCAAAAACAACTGAATTCCTTGCCTTGTTCATACTCAATGACTCTAAAAAAATAAAGTAAATACACACAACTCTGGAAACTTATACTGAGATGCTTTCGTAGAAAACATTCTGCCTCAAAACAGCTTCTTTGAAGGTACCCTTGGTATTTTTTGTGCATGTTGTGGCATTGGCACAATAATCTGAGAGTATCGTTGTATGTTGTGACATAGCGTCGTCCTGCTCCTATGTCTTTTCTAGTCACAAAATTCTTGGAGACCTTATTCTGATGCAATTTACAGTCTTCTCCCCACCACCCTTATAAACTTGTGCAGCTCTGTATTTACAACAGCATACATTCCTTAGCTCACTCAGCCTGGGAGTGGGGAAAATACCTCCTGTGTTCCTCCAAGAGCTCTCTCCTGTCTCCAACTCTCAAAAGCCTGTCTGTCAGTCAGTCAGTCTCTCTCTCTCTTCCCCTCTGAACTCGTCCTTCAGGTTCCTTTCTACTTTCTGGGCTAATGAGTTAATTAGCTTTGTCCTCCCTCCAACCCATCCCCAATCTATCAATTAGACCCAGCTTTGGCCCTTAGGTTTACTCCAGGGCAGTTTAATTGGTGACCCATTGATCAGAGTGCTGGTACAGATGCTGTTGCCAACACACTATCACAGATGTCTATATGAAATTCCAAATATTAAGTTGGCGTTAGGAGGAGCCATGCAATTTCTCCCTCATCTGTGTAGGACTAATTTTGATTAGGAGTATTTTTGCCTTCCTATGATAACATTAATAAAACAAGTTAAATATATTTGTAAATGCTTTTTAAAAGTTAAAAATGCAAAGAAGTTTTTTTTATGTAGAATAATGAGAGCATCAATTCATGACAGATGTAACGGGTCCATGGTAATCATCTATTCTTACACTACTGAGTAAATGTGGGGCCAAGTAAATCAAAGGGTCCCAGTAATCAGGGAAATAAGTGATTTAAGTGCTCATTGTTGCAGCTATAAAGATATATATTCTGTCTGTTCTTTGATATACAAGATCGTGACCCTGAAGCTTTTTAAATATGTTAGGCAAGAGAATCTGAAAAATCCCTGAAGATTATCATCATCATCAATGGAAATCTTTTTCTGTCAGTTTGTGGGTTTATAGTAAAATTGATGCCACTGCTAGACTGATCTAGAAGACTAAATTTCACAGATCAATTTTCTGGGATACATTCTGCTATTTAATTTGCACAAAAATCTAATCTCTTTCTGTTTTAGGTATTTAAAGAGCACCCATCCCCATAGTATCAAAATGTTAGTTTGGACAATTTTATTTTCCAGATTTGGTTCAAAATCACTTATATTCCATTCTGGTTGAACCCATACATCAAAGCCAATATTTAAAACAAAATTGGCATAGCTTCACTGTTTGTGAGATTTCATGGGAACTAGAAGACCTAGCACATGAGAAACTGTCAGAAACAGCTTGTTATAAAACAAAAACAAAGCCACAAAGCTCAGTTTTGAAAAATTCATGCCTATCTAGGGACACCAATATTTTTATTCCAAGGTCTCATGAAACAGATGCTTGCCCCTCAAAGCAATTTTGGATTAAATCTGTAAATTTGCCCTTGTTCTAGCCACTTTTCAGTTGGTTTTGCGTTTTACTGTAAAACTGATTTATTCACAAGCACTAACACTAATCTACTGCTAGTATTCTAGTGGATTAGCTGGTGAGAGTTTTAATTGTTAAACAAGCCACCAAGTTGTAATGTTACATAATTATCTCTGTTTACTTTTCTGTTATTGTTTGTCTTGTCAACAAAGCTGGAGAATGTTAATAAGAATATTTGTGAATCGAAAAAGCCTCAGAAACCTAACTCACTACTAAGTTTCAATAATTTATCTTACTCATATTTATTTCATTTATACACACACAAACTTTGAAAATACTGGTGACTGCACAGAAACTCTGCTGCAACCATAACTACTGGACAGCACATATAAATAGCCTGGCAAATTAAATGCAGCTGATTTTTTAAATTCATCAATAAAACATGCTGTGGCACTTCTCTCTCATGTGCTCAAATTTTATAGCACACTCCAATTTACATGTTGCCATCATTAGTTTTAATATTTACATGCTCCAATCACACTAAGCTAGCAGGTCCTTAATTTCTGTGATGTTTCAGGAGTTGCTCTAATTTCTGCCTCTCCATTTGTAGCTGGCATTGGTTCCCTTTTAGCTAGTGAATAATGCACCTGGAATTCCAGGGGAGAGTGCAAAATCTGCACCTCTCATGTGCTGTTGATATTTATTAAATACGGTAGCTTCACTAAACTCTCCTTTCCACTTAGAGAAATATAACATTCAATTAGCAAGAAAATGTGTACATGCTTGTAACAATCTAGCAAAACTATACAGACAGATGGCAAAATGAAAGCAATACAGTGTTGAAATGGAAGTACAAGAGAATTAAGTGTCTGTATGGATCATCCATTTGGACTAATATAATCTTGTAAGGCATTCAGATGCTATGGTGATGAGTGTGGTATAAGTAGCTAAAAAAGAAATATTTTATTTATTTCAATTTATTTCTAGTGTAGCTATCCTATGCACTGCATCCTACAGCTATTGAAAAGCTTCTTCCGTGGTACTCAAGAACGTTAGTTTATTTTTATAGTACAATACCAGTAAAACCTTTATATACTATCACCAATACCCACCCCTACCTCTGGATTTCTCAATCCACCTTTTTTAACTTCCACAGATTCCAGATCCAGAAAGGACCATTGTGGTCATCTAATCTGACCATCTGTATAACACAGGCCATAGAAGCTCCCCTAAATGATTCCTAGATCATATCTTGTAGAAGGACATCCAATCTTGATTTTAAAATGGCCAGAGATGGAGCATCCACCATGATCTTTGGTAAATTGTTCCAATGGTTGGTTACTTTCACTGTTAAAAATGTATGCCTTATTTCCAGTCTGAATTTGTCTAGTTTCAACTTCCAGCCATTGGATCATGTTACACCTTTCTCTGCTAGATTGAAGAGCCCATTATTAAACATCTGTTCCCCATGTAGGTACTGTGACGGTGTACCCCATAAAACTTTATGGGGAGATGCTTATAAATGTATACATGATGTAACTGGACTATGTTTTATGTTACATGTGCCATGTAACATATCTCTGTGAAAGTTATGACTACTGAATTTATTCCTCCCATTTATATGCATGTATCATTGCTGTAGTTGAAGTTATGAATATTGGTTGTATTTCTTGAGAAAGGAATGTGCAGGTTAAGTGCCCAGTCAAGAAGCACTTAACAGACAATAGAACTTGCAGACACCAATCCACATCTGAACTTTGCCAGGAATGTGGCTGGTCTGAGAAGGAACTGAGTTGTGCATAGACAGGTGACTTGTCCATGTGACCCCAACTCCATGTGGTAACTGGATGCTACACAGGGAGAGGGAGGGGTGTCCACCCAGAGGAGAAAATCTATTTAAACCCCGAGGAAACCCCTCCATTTTGTCTTCAGCTGGCTAAAGAAAGAAGCTCTCCACCCCCCCAAGGATATCTGAAAGAGACTGAACAAAGGACAGAGACATTAGGGGGGTGAGTGATTGCTGGACCCAGGCTAGAAGGAAGATAGCCTGTTTACTGGACCTAGTGAGGTTTTTATCTGTACACTGGGCGATTAGACCTAGAACTGCGTGTTCTATTTTATTTTATTTAGTAATTCACTTTGTTCTGTCTGTCACTACTTGGAGTCACCTAAATCCTACTTTCTGTACTTATTAAAATCACTTTTTACTCATTAAGTTTCCTGGTGTACGAGTTGGTACCTAGGGGGGCAAACAGCTGTGCATATCTTTCTATCTTTGAAATAGAAGGCGAACCATTTATGAGTTTGTCCTGTATAAGCTTTATACAGGGTAAAACGGATTTATTAAAGGTTTGAACCTCCTTGGGGGTTGGACACCTGGGTGTCAAAGGCAAGAGCGCTTCCAGGAGCCTTACAGTTGTGAGTGGACTTGGTTCGGACCTGGGTCTGTGTTTGCAGCAGATCAGTGGAATCTGGCTCAAAACAGACAGGATTCGGGAGTCCCAAGCTGGAAAAGGCCTGGAAGCAGGGGCAGAAGTAGCCTTGGCACACCAGGTGGCAGCACCAAGCAGGTCTCTGTGACCCCAACCCATCACAGGTACACCGGACCCTCGCTAGAACACGCGTCTATATAACGCGAATTCGGTTATAACGCGGTCACGGCCATGGATCCCAAATGTAATTACATCATCGCTATGCATTTGCGCAGTTGCGTCGCCGAAATAATTTAGTCAAGTCCCTAAGATGATTGCTGTAGGCCTAGAACGTTATACTTACCTACACTAAGGCCAGGGGGTCGATGTAAGGTACGCAACTTCAGCTATGTGAATAACGTAGCTGAAGTCGATGTACCTCGCTCGACTTACCGTGCCGTGAAGACGCCGCAGGATTGACTGCCGCTGCTTCCCTGTCAACTCCGCTTCCGCCTCTCACTGCAGTGAATTGCTGGAGTCGACAGATGAGCGATCAGGGATAGATTTATTCGCGTCTACACTAGACGTGAAAAATCGATCCCCGAAAGTTTGATCACTACCCGCCGATCCGGGTAGATGTCAAAGATGTCAAAAATGTTGGGCAAAAGGAAGGCTTACATTGTGCAGGAGAAGTTGGACGTTATCGAATGACATAGAAATGGCAAAGATTAGCTGCAATATTGGCATTAACGAGTCCACCCTTCGTGGATGGCTAAAGAATGCGGACAAGCTCGGAAGTTACATGCATAACCTGGATAAACAGCATTGCCTTCTAAGAAAACGAGCCCGTTTAGCAAATGATGCCGATCTTGATCCTGTGGTGTACACGTGGTTTGTGCAAGAACAGCAGAAAGACATTCCAATCTCTGGTCCGCTTATAGCCATGCAAGCGGAAAAATTCGACCTAGAACTTAATGGCGAATTCAGCAATTTTAAGGCTAGTTCGGGTTGGCTATGGCGATTTCAGAAAAGACACGGAATCTCTCAGATTGCAGTTTTGGGAGAAAAACGCTCTGCTGATGCTGCTGCCGCGCAATCGTATCCTGCGAAGCTGAGGGAAATTTTACAGGCAGAGGGTTACTCGGAAGAACAGGTTTACAATGCAGATGAAACAGAGGAAGATGAAGTGGACGCCATTCCAACGTCAACTGCGACCGTAGCCGGCTTAGAGACTGCTTTGAGATGGTTTGAGACACAAGACGTTGAGCCTATAAAAATTATGCAGCTACGTAGTCTTTTGCAGTTTGCTAAGCGGAAGCAGCACAGCAGCAAGAAGCAAAAGCAACTCACCGACTTTAAGAAAAACTAGACTAGCTTATTGTAATGTCTACTTTAAATCTCTAATAAAGCAACACCTTTTTTCTCGTTTATTGTTTCCTTCAAGTAGGAGTTTATTTTCTAAGGTTTTCTATACTTTATGGATGTGAAGGTAATTAGCGCTACAAAAATTTCTATATACAGTACATATTTCATTATAACACGGTCCCCGCTATAACGTGGTACTTGACATGGATCCCAAACCCCGTGTTCTAGCGAGGGTCTGGTGTACTTACAGACTGTCATCAAGTAACCTCTTAACCATCTCTTTGTTAAACTAACAAGACAGCTCTTTGAGTATCACTATCAGGAATGTTTTCTAATCCTTTAATCGTTCTCGTGGCTCACCTCTGAACCCTCTCCAATTTACCATGATCCTTGAATTGTGGACAGCAGATCTAGACACATTATTCCAGCAATGGTCAGACTAGTGCAAAACACAGAGGTAAAATATCCTCTCTATTCCTACTCAAGATTCCCATTTATACATCCAAGGATCACATTAGCACTTTTGGCCACAGAGTCACACTGGGAGCTCATGTTCAGCTGATTATCTACCATGATCGCCAATCTTCTTCAGAGTCACTGCTTCCCAGGGTGAAGTCCCCCATCCTGTAAGCATGACCTACATTCCTTGTTCCTACAGTTATACATTTACAATTAGCTATATTTGCCGTTTTAAGTCTGTCTTTTAGGTCCCTATGGTGCACTTTGATCCACAGAGGCAGATCCTTCTGCCCATGCATCGTCCCATTGAAATGAGTGGGGGTCAGCACATCTGATTGCAGGATTAGGGCTATGGTTGGAATGCTCTTTGTGATATGGACTGTCTTTATTGCTTGTAGTGTGCAATGCGAAGCACATTGCTGGTGCTACACAAGTAAGGACAACAAAATTAATAATAGCAATGATAGTAAATTAATGTAGACAGTAGAACAGAACAGATAATGTGAGAAATAAAGATTTAAGGTAGAAGGAAATGCACACTCTCATTCTGTTTGACACTATGCAGGCAACACGATTGATCTCCAGGGTGGAGCTGCCAATGTCAGAAAACAGCTTCTGCCAACCAGCTTATCTAGGGGCTTTGTTGCCTGCCAGCCAACTCAGGCACGAGTTGGGAAACTCAGGGAAAATCCATTCGGTCATTCTCCCAACAGTAAGTGCCAAAGTAGGAAAGGAGAATCCAGAACAAAATTAGGGGTTCTGATCCAGAAAGTAAGGAACCAAAATCAGACTTTGACACCTAGAGATTACTAACCAAAGATTGCAACAGAAAGATCCTAAATAATTTTGTAAGCAACTGAGGGGTGTTCTGTTTCACACACATTTACAGTTTACACACCAATTGCTGCCTCAATTCTGAATCTCCAGATTCAGTCTACACTGAAACTGTCACAAGGGGACTTCTGTATTCTAAATAAGTTTAAGCAGATGGGACTGGGTCATTTTTTTAAACTAGAAAGTTAGAACAGGATTCACTGGAGCCTGCTTTTGAGCTCACTCTACTCTGGATTTAGATTTTTAATTGATTGAAATACTAAGAACATACTGAAAATGGGATAACAGCACTGCTTCTTCTCACCCATAGATTAGGAAGTTGTAACATCTTATTTTGATATGGATAATAAAAATTGTTAAATATTAAAAACAGTTCAAGATTTCTACTTCACGGAAGTAAGGCACACAGTGGGGCATCAAATACTTTCCATCGGTCTGAGTGATGGATTTTGATTCAGTAGCATTCTAAACCCACTTTGCACAGGTCTGAATGACATTAGGAGCAGGGCAGGAGAGAATCAGACCCAGGGTCATTTGGCCCTACCCCATCTCCAGTTGGAGAGTTAGCAAGTGCCATGATAGGAGGCAGAGTTACTATAATGAAGTTGTCAGCCAGGGTAGGGGTGGGTCCTCGTCAAAGTGAAGAACCCTCTTCCCCCTCAAATGATCTGAATGAGGAGAGGCAGAGATGCAAAGGGAAATACCACAGGAACCCAGTTTGTCTCCACAACCACAGAATCCTGGTAGCTTACAAGGATTCTAAGGGCACCATGCCATGGAAATGTCATGGGATGGGGTTTGGGTGATTGTTCTTAAAACTTAGTATGATTTTAACTTTCAGGTTTAATAATGCAGGTACAGAATACTTAAGCCTGGAAGGATTAGATTTTTATTAGTAAATGTCAGTAAATGTTGATTTCACTCTACACACAAGAACTAACAAAATATTTCCATCAATAATAAATGAAAGTTACAGATAGGCAAAGTAAGAAAAATGCTGCTTGAGAACATATGACAGTCCCACCTTCACGTGGACAAACCATGCTGTGATGCCAGCATTCGTGGAGCTGGTTTAAGGATATTTACTTTGTATAATTTGACGTGTGATGTTGACAATTTGTGTTTCAATGGTTTATAAAGATTTAATTTTTTGAATCTAAGTCGACTGCCATAAATTATTGTCTGAACCCCCCTATAATTTATTACAATTGGGAAAATGTAAACAAAAATCTAAAAAAAACCCCCAAAATAAAAATCTAATTCTGTCAAACCTAAGAATACTCTAGCCTAAAGAGGTCTGTGTGTATCCATCCCTAGCTGGGCAGTTACTATTTAGCAGCCACAGGGAAAATATACACATTCGCTTAAAGAGTTAATTCATTCTCTTGATGACTGAAAATCATCTCTAAGGCTGCTCTTCATTTAGAAACAAAACTGCCAGTAACACTCAGAATTAAACAAAAACTAAAAATCCTGTGTTACTGTATCTTGAAATGAGTTTAAGCTTTGTGCCTTGCCAAGAAGTGGCAAGCTTCAGAAATAATATATATTCCTGTCCTTTGCCATTCCCAAGAATCCTCCATAAAAAAACTTAAGTTACATAAGAGTCAGTGCTTAATAATTTGCAAAAAGAGCTCAATGCATCAGATTTGCCCATCTGATTCAAAGAAATGTTTTTTTCCTTTCCCCTCCCCCCTCCTTTTTTTTTTTTTTTTTAACAGAAAAGAGACAGAAAGAGTCATTTTAGAAAAAGAGTAAAAGCCAGCTTTTTTCTTCAGCTCAGAGGTCCCGTACATTCGGCAACTGTTCACACCACCATTTAGTTAGGTAAAATAAAACCAAACAAAGCACAATTTGCCTCACAACGCTATTACTTTTAAAATTCTGTCACCCATTTCCTTCTATAAATCTATATTAAAAATCATCTATCTACAGCACGTATAGGCCTGGCCTCCAAGAATAACTGCAAGAAGCATCTTCAGCCTACAGTGACTGTGTATCCTAGGCAACCAAGTAATGGCTAAAGCACTGCAGTGTTTGTTTAAAACGTGATGTGGAAAGCAATCAGAGGGGGTTCATTTCTGAGGAAATTCCCTTTCAATGTAAGTGTCTCACTGTATTATAAGTGGCACTGTTTCCCCCACTATAGTTTAGTTGTCTTGCCATTTCCATTATGAACCCCTATTTTCCTAGGTTTGTAACTTGGCTGTAAAAATTTGTTCCTGGCAAAAATGTGGCATGCAAAGGTCTGGCTCCATCAACTTTGTTGTTGTTGTTTACAAACTAACTAACTAGTCTTGCACTTTAAGTAAAAAAAAAAAGTGCAAAAATAAATAAATAGATGTCTGCCCACAAAAAAAAAAAAATAGATCACAAAAATATAGTCTGACAAACTGTTAGTCCTTTTTGTTTGACTTCTTTTTCAATTCTGAAGGATATGAAAGTATAATGAATGATTAATGCCCTGGTAAAGCAGTAGTTCCTTTTCAAATAAATTTAATCAGTATTTTTTTATGATGTGCTCTAAACAGATCACCACAGTAATACGGGCCAAATTCTACTCGTAGTTTTGCCAGAGAGAATTTGGCTCTGTATGTTTAGAAGAAATTATATGTACTTAAAGGGCGTTTGGTCTGTTTATGGTATCTCTGTGGGGACTCTAGTCCAGATTTACAGAGAGATGTGCCTAGTGGGATTTACAAACACTCCCATGCAAGTTAGGTGCCTAATTCCCATTGACAGTCAATAGGAGTTAGGTGCCTAACTCACTAACCCACATTTGAGCTGGGAGGTGCAATTCACACCTTGTATAAACATACCCATGTGTCAAGATCCTAACTAGGGGAGTCAGAACCAAGGAACAGAGCAGGGTCAAACCTGAGGCTGAGCAGCACAGGAGTTCATAGTGAAGTTCCAGGCCTGGGTCAATAACAAGCATCAGAGTCCGAGTCAGCCAAGGTCAAAGCCAGGAGTTCAAAAACTGAGAACAGGCATGGTCATGGAAGCTACTGCAGAAAATCCACACTGTTACCTAGACGCTTTCTGGAATGCCCCTGGGGTTTATATAGGACAGGGATCCAATCAGGAGCCATGTGGCTGCTGCCTGTCTGACTCGTTGAGGCAGGACTTCCTGTTGTCTGTGTCCTGAACAGGTCATGGGTAGTGGCGCACAAGCTGGTGATAGCTGCTGCTGGGTGGTAATATGGAGGTGTCTGCTACCTGGCAATTCTGTACACCCAGGTTTGAGACCCATGGGGCTAGTATCTTAAAAACAACAACATATTCATATGGGCAGCTGCTTGGAATACCTACCGTGAGTACTATCCTGCCTGTTCCTCTTGATATGTATGTAGGCAGTAGCCTGAGCTGCCATGGACACACGGCTATTTTATAGATGCTGGCACAGGTACATTTACAAGCTAGGAATCACATCTCCCATCTCAAATGTACCCACAGGAACTTTTGTAAATCACAACACATGCCTATCTGCATCTCTAAGTGCTTAAAAACTTCTTTAAATCTGGCCCTGTAGAGCTGGGTTTTCAGGCTCTTTAATCATGCCTGGTGGTTGAAGTCAAAGCTTGATTCTCAATTACACTAGGGCTGTTTTACACCACTCTGGCATCAAAAAGGCTGAAAAGTTCTTGGATAACCGGCACCATCAAGAATCCTACAAAACCTTAATAGCAGGGAATCTAACCTTCTGGGTCCCAGACTAGCTAAGCTAGCTGGGAATGCATTACACTAATGATAAGGTAAGAGTGTCGTAAGGTGTTCAATGCCATACAACTGCTCAAACATTCAGCTCATACTCAAGATGTCACAAACATAATGAATCAAATTATCATGGGATATGAAAAGAAGAAAATCTTTAATTGCATGTATGCTAATGCTAGAAGTCTATAATAAATAAGGGGAGTGCTGGAATACAAGAAATTAGACATAACTAAAATTACTAAAATTTTTGGAAAGTGTAGGGGACAATTTTCTGGTACAAGTGCTGGAGGAACCAACTAGGGGAAAAGCTCTTCTTGACCTGCTGCTCACAAACAGGGAAGAAATAGTAGAGGAAGCAATAGTGGATGGGAACCTGGGAGGTAGTGACCATGAGATGGTAGAGTTCAGGATCCTGACACAAGGAAGAAAGGAGAGCAGTAGAACAGAGACCCTGGACTTCAGAAAAGCAGACTTTGACTCCCTCAGGGAACTGATGGGCAAGATCCCCTGGGAGAATAACATGACGGGGAAAGGAGTCGAGGAAAGCTGGCTGTATTTTAAAGAATCCTTATTGAGGTTGCAGGAACAAACCATCCCGATGTGTAGAAAGAAAAGTAAATATGGCAGGTGACCAGCTTGGCTTAACAGTGAAATCCTTGCTCGTCTTAAACACAAAAAAGCAGCTTACAAGAAGTGGAAGATTGGACAAATGACTAGGGAGGAGTATAAAAATATTGTTCAGGCATGCAGGAGTGAAATTAGGAAGGCCAAATCACACTTGGAGTTGCAGCTAGCAGGAGATGTTAGGAGTAACAAGAAGGGTTTCTTCAGGTATATGAGCAACAAGAAGAAAGTCAAGGAAAGTGTGGGGCACTTGCTGAATGAGGGAGGGAACCTAGTGACAGAGGATGTGGAGAAAGCTAGTGTACTCAATGCTTTTTTTGCCTCTGTCTTCACAGACAAGGTCAGCTCCCAGACGGCTGCACTCCGCAGCACGGTATGGGGAGGAGGTGACCAGCCCTCTGTGGAGAAAGAAGTAGTTCGGGACTATTTAGAAAAGCTGGACGAGCACAAGTCCATGGGGCCAGATGCACTGCATCCGAGGGTGCTAAAGGAGTTGGCCGATGTGATTGCAGAGCCATTGGCCATTATCTTTGACAAATCATGGCAATCGGGGGAGGTCCCGGATGACTGGAAAAAAGCTAATGTAGTGCCAATCTTTTAAAAAGGGAAGAAGGAAGATCCGGGGAACTACAGGCCAGTCAGTCTCACCTCAGTCCCTGGAAAAATCATGGAACAGGTCCTCAAGGAATCAATTCTGAACCACTTAAAGGAGGGGAAAGTGATCAGGAACAGTCAGCATGGATTCACCAAGGGCAAGTCATGCCTGACTAACCTAATTGCCTTCTATGATGAGATAACTGGCTCTGTGGATGAGGGGAAAGCAGTGGATGTGCTATTTCTTGACTTTAGCAAAGCTTTTGATATAGTCTCCCTCAGTGTTCTTGCCAGCAAGTTAAAGAAGTATGGGCTGGATGAATGGACGGTAAGGTGAATAGAAAACTGGCTGGATGGTCGCGCTCAACGGGTAGTGATCAATGGCTCCATGTCTAGTTGGCAGCCGGTATCAAGTGGAGTGCCCCAAGGGTCGGTGCTGGGGCCGGTTTTGTTCAATATCTTCATCAACGATCTGGAGGATGGTGTGGACTGCACCCTTAGCAAGTTTGCAGATGACACTAAACTGGGAGGAGTGGTTGATACGCTGGAGGGTAGGGATAGGATACAGAGGGACTAGACAAATTAGAGGATTGGGCCAAAAGAAATATGATGAGGTTCAACAAGGACAAGTGCAGAGTCCTGCACTTAGGACGGAAGAATCCCATGCACTGCTACAGACTAGGGACCAAATGGCTGGGCAGCAGTTCTGCAGAAAAGGACCTAGGGGTTACAGTGGACGAAAAGCTGAATATGAGTCAACAGTGTGCCCTTGTTGCCAAGAAGGCTAACGGTATTTTGGGCTGTATAAGTAGGGGCATTTCCAGCAGATCGAGGGACGTGATTATTCCCCTCTATTCGGCACTGGTGAGGCCTCATTTGGAGTACTGTGTCCAGTTTTGGGCCCCACACTACAAGAAAGATGTGGATAAATTGGAAAGAGTCCAGCAGAGGGCAACAAAAATGATTAGGGGGCTCGAGCACATGACTTATGAGGAGAGGCTGAGGGAACTGGGATTGTTTAGCCTGCAGAAGAGAAGAATGAGGGGGGATTTGATAGCTGCTTTCAACTACCTGAAAGGGGGTTCCAAAGAGGATGGATCTAGGCTGTTCTCAGTGGTAGAAGATGACAGAACAAGGAGTAATGGTCTCAAGTTGCAGAGGGGGAGGTTTAGGTTGGATATTAGGAAAAACTTTTTCACTAGTAGGGTGATGAAGCACTGGAATGGGTTACCTAGGGAGGTGGTGGAATCTCCTTCCTTAGAGGTTTTTAAGGTCCAGCTTGACAAAGCCCTGGCTGGGATGATTTAGTTAGGGTTGGTCCTGCTTTGAGCAGGGGGTTGGACTAGATGACCTCCTGATGTCCCTTCCAACCCTGAGATTCTATGATTCTATGATACTCAAACCCAGTGGAGGATTCACATGATTAAAATGATAAAATCACTGGCCATATTCTTTTCAGAAAGTACAGAGTGGCACTCTGTGTAAGGACTCTGCGTCTAGAACACTGGTCTGTAGAGTCTGGGATGGCTGGTAGTCCCACAGTGCCACCAAGATACCATACAGAGAGATAGCCAGGGAGCACTATGGAGAGTAGGCGCCACAGGAAGTGCTGCATAAGAGATACAGGGTGATGGTACCCTGTGGCCCTCTGCTTGGCCATCCCTTCTATTTAGCCCCAGGGGTTGCCCCAGGAAGTTGTCTGGTCAACCACTCAGACATTGGCCTGCTGCAACACCAGACCCTGCTTCATCTCCAGCCTGACTCTGACCCTGATTCCTGCCTCTCGACTCTGGCTTGGTACTGCTTCTGAATTCTGGTCTTTGACCCCGGCCTGACCCTGACCCTTGCTTATGGAACCTGGTCTTGAGATCCCTCCAGCTTCTGCCTGGTGACCATCGTCCCTGGTGGGCAGACTGCAGCCGAGCTGCGACACCAAGGCCAGACTGCCCGTAGAGTCCATTACACTCTACGTCGAAGATACCATTACCTGTTACTGACAACTTAGAAGTGCAGGACTTGGAATGGTTATGGATCAAAGTTCTAACTGACTGAACACAAATGGTCTTAAACAGACCACCAAATCAGACTACCACACCCCATTAAGAGCTCAGGCCCAGATGCAAGTGGAGGCCAGGAGGTTTCCAGCTAAAGGTCAAGAACCAGATACTTCTGCCAGCGGCTGGAAGTCAAGTGCAGTAACTGCTAGGTTGACAGCCATCCCAGCACCCTATCACAGAAGTGGCAGAGAATGCAGGCAAATGCTCTAGTCCCTGCATAAAGGTGTCAGATGGGGGGGGGGGGCGGGAGAATACTCAAGCAAACTCCCTCTCCCATAGCTTAATAGAGATGGATCTACTGCTAAAATGGATGGCAAACAGAAAGCACAGCAGAAGCAACTCTTTCATCAAATGGCCAATCAGCAGCGCACTTGATCCATGATCTAGCTGTCCAACAGCAGAAGCTGGTACAGCTGGTGATCATGATACTATAGCCATCTGCCACGGCGCAGCCAGTGAGCTTCGACCTTGCCCCTCTCAGGCTTACCAGGATGGGGCCTGATGACAATACCAACACCTTCCTCGAAATCTTCAAACAAGTGGCCACAATAGCTTGGTAGTCATTAGACCAACAGGCCATTCCACTGGCTCCAAACCTAACCGGGGTGGCACAAATCACATATTGCACTTAAATCCCATTGTGGCCCGAGAGTATGCGCAGCTCAGGGAAGCCATTCTTGATGCCATGGACATCTCAGAAAGGACTTTCTGGTAACACTTTGGTGACAAGCGGTACCCTCTGGGAGCAACTGCCTGGTCACCAGAAGCTACAAGATTCATGCTGGAGATGGATAAGACTGGAGATGAAGATGGGAGCTCAGGTGGCCAACCTGGTCCTACTCGAAAAGTTCACCCAGATACTGCCCCGGGGGAAAACACAGCGCGATCCCGAAACCATGACTGACACCCTCAGAACATTTGTTCTCCATCCACAAGTGGTTTGGGGGAACAGTCCAACAGAACATTCAAAATTATGCTCAGGAGGTTCGTCATTATGAATGTCCAACAATGGAACCAATTGCTCCCTCCCTTCCTGTTTGCTGCATGAGATGTATCACAGTCCTCCCCCAGCTTCAATCTGTTCAATATACTATATGGGAGACGACCATGAGGGATTTTAGGTCTTGCTTGAGGAGTGTGGGAAGAACAACTGCCTCAAGCCAATAATGTGATACAATACATCCTTAACTTGCAAGAGAGAATCTCTTATGTGTCCGGAACACGCAAAGAGAAGCATATAATAAAAAGGCCCCCCCTCCAGGTGTTTCAACCCGGTGACTGGGTTCTCTTACTATTGCTCTGAATGAAAGCTGCTAGCCCCACTGGCAGGGGCCATATGAGATAATACGACTAGCGAGGCCAGTGAATTGCAAAATCTGATAACAATTTATTCAGAGCAAGTTGAATTGCTTGATAAACTGGTCACAAGCAAGTACGCATTGTAAAATGGCCAAATGCCAAGTCATTTCTCTATAAGCAAAGCATTTAGCCCATGCTTATAGTATGGCAAACTGTATTCTGCAAAGCAGCAGCTCCAAAAAGGACTTATGGGTCATGGCTGTTAACCAACTGAACGTGAGCTGCAATGCTGTAACTAAGAGGGCTAATGTGATCCTTGGATGTAAACTAGGAATATCAGGTAGGAGTAAGGAGATGGCGTTATCTTTTGTCTACAGCATGGTACCATTCTGTGTCCACTTCTGGTGTTCATGCTTCAAAAAGAATGTTGAAAAATTGGAGAGGGCTCAAAAGAGAGCCACAAGATTTTCCTGCCTCTGCTGGATTTCTTCCCCTTCCCTGAATTTCAAACCTTTTTGGATATTGCCTCACAGTATTTTTCAAAGATGAAATTTATCCCAACTCAAAGATACTTCTAAAAACCAAATATTTTTCTTTTGAAATACACCTCATTACACCAGATGGCACATGTTTTTGAAAAAAATGTTCCTGTGGAAGAATACTCCTACACATCCTCTACAATAGTTTTATCCCTTTCTCGTCACCCTTCAGATTATTCAGAGACACTTAAAATTACAAACTGGGACATACAAAAAAGGCACAAAATGACATTCAGTTGCACTAAGGACTTTACTTGCCCTTGTTAAGATTCATAGTAGTTCCATTGTAATACTTATTACTTTATATAGCACTTTTTATCTATAGATGTAAAGGCTTTTATACACAGTACATGAACCCCCTGGAAAATCTAGTAAATTAAATATAACAAAACCTGCTTATAATGTATATATATTTACCCAGTAGGCTGGAATCACCCCTTCAAGGATATTCAGATGTTAGTAATAAGTGTGGCCCTAACTCCTCTAATCAATCAAGCATAAACTTCTTATCTTCACCATCAAGGCCCTCCATAACTTCAGCCCAGCCTTCATATCCAACCTAGGTCATGATTCAAATCCTACTTGCATTGGCGTAGTCCTACTGACCTCAGAAGAGTTAGTCCTGTTTTGGAACAGTGGATGAGAGCAGAATTAAGCCAAATCCTCCACTGGAATAAATCAGCAAAGTTCCATTATTTTCAATGGAGTGACACTGATTCATGCTAGCTGAACATCTGGCCCATAATTTCTTTCTACATCCTACCCCTTTCCTTTCATCCAGCAACAATGCCAGCTTTGATGTTCTGACCATGCTACTCCTACAAAAGGAATGCTCTGCCAATTATGGTTTGCCTGGCAAAGCAGATAAAAATCAACTTTAAAAAAATCAGATTTTTTTATTCAGATGAGTTTTTTAATTAAAATGAAGACATTTTCTTTTAAAAAATATGCCTATTTAAATTTAAATTTGAAATTATGCCAACCTATATTAAGGCCTAAATTTACAATAATCTATTAACATTATTTAAATTAAATTTAAAAATTTTAAGCAGAACATGCTTGCTGCTAAAGTTTAAAAAAAAGTCAAACCACATATTGGGAGAGGTCACTGGCTAACCATCTGGAATCAGAATGAGGAGTACTTGTGGCACTTTAGAGAAGTACTCCTCGTTCTTTTTGCGAATACAGACTAACACAGCTACCACTCTGAAACCTGTCATCTGGAATCAGAGTTTGATAAAGTGCTAAATCAGCTTTTGAAAGCAGTAGCCACTTATGCAGGTTCAGATAGAATACTTTCTTCATTTCATTTGTTCAACTAGTTGAGTTGAATGATGAGTTTGTTCAAAATTGAAAACTAATTGGGATTTGGAAAAGCAGGAAAGCTTGTTTTAGTCTTCAAATCTATGAATACCAATGAGATGTAAAAGGTGAGACCTACTAACCTAAAATCTTTGAAGAACACAGTGACCAAAACCAGTTTAATTAACTAAATACTAATAATATTTCCTTTGTTTAATAGACGGGTCACTTTTAAATGCAAAACATGAGTTGATATGAAAAGAAGTAAATTTATGTATCCAGCCCATTAAGATAATTTTACTTAACCAACTAAAAATTTTGAAATACTGTTTTTGTGCATTTTACTTGAATTCCAATTTCCATCCAAATGCAGCTTGACATAAATCACAAATAAAAAAAATCTAGTAAATAAAAAGTAATTTATTATTTTCAAACATAATAAAAAAGTAAAAATTAAGAATATGAATGAGTGTATATTAAGACACGTAACTGCTAAAATAAATGTGTACAGATATAATGCATCTTCCTAGTTAGCAAAAAGTACTACCAAATTATACCAATCAATAAGAATCAACCTTTCTCTAGGAAAAATAACTAAAAATACAAATGCAAAACAAGATAAAAATGGATTATTTAAATTAAGGTTTCCTGCTTGCTGATTAAAATTGGTGATTTAAAATCTATCCACCCTGCTGCCAGGCCACTATCATCTTGTCATTCAAATCTCTCCATAATATTATTTATCTCAATTTCAAATACTTATTTTAAATAATACTTCTCCAAGGATCTAGACACCTTTGCCATCAATTAAACACAGAATCACAATTCAAAGACCTCCACCACGAACTACTTCTCACACACAAAAACAAAAAGTACTGGTTTAGAGACAGAATCAATACATAGTCAATACCCACTACCACAATATCAGCCCTTCTCAGGCCCTATGCTACCAGCACTCCCAGCTATCTTCGAGACACCACTGACTTCCTGAGGAAACTACAATCCATCGGTGATCTTCCAGAAAACACCATCCTGGCCACTATGAATGTAGAAGCCCTCTACACCAACATTCCACACAAAGATGGACTAAAAGCCATCAGGAACAGTATCCCTGATAATGCAACAGCTAACCTGGTTGCTGAACTTTGTGATTTTGTCCTCACCCACAACTATTTCACATTTGGGGACAATATATACCTTCAAGTCAGCAGCACTGTTATGGGTACCCGCATGGCCCCACAGTATGCCAACATTTTTATGGCTGACTTAGAACAACGCTTCCTTAGCTCTCGTTCCCTAATGCCCCTACTTTACTTGCGCTACATTGATGACATCTTCATCATCTAGACCCACGGAAAAGAAACCCTTGAGGAATTCCACCACGATTTCAACAATTTCCATCCCACCATCAACCTCAGCCTATACCAGTCCACACAAGCGGTCCATTTCCTAGACACTATTGTGCTAATAAGCAATGGTCACATAAACACCACCCTATACTGGAAACCTACTGACCACTATACTTACCTACATGCCTTCAGCTTCCATCCAAAACACACCACACGATCCATTGTCTACAGCCAAGCTCTAAGATACAACCGCATTTGCTCCAATCCCTCAGACAGAGACAAACACCTACAAGATCTCTATCAAGCATTCTTAAAACTACAACACCCACCTGCCGAAGTGAAAAAACAGATTGACAGAGCCAGAAGAGTACCCAGAAGTCACCTGCTACAAGACAGGCCCAACAAAAAAAATAACAGAACGCCACTAGCCGTCACCTTCAGCCCCCAACTAAAACCTCTCCAGCGCATCATCAAAGATTTACAACCTATCCTGAAAGATGATCTCTCACTCTCACAGATCTTGGGAGACAGACGAATCCTCGCTTACAGACAGCCCCCCAACCTGAAGCAAATACTCACCAGCAACCAGACACCATACAACAAAAACACTATCCCAGGAACCTATCCTTGCAACAAAGCCCGATGCAAACTCTGTCCATATATCTATTCAAGTGACACCATCATAGGACCTAATCACATCAGCCACACCATCAGGGGCTCGTTCCCCTGCACATCTACCAATGTGATATATGCCATCATGTGCCAGCAATGCCCCTCTGCCATGTACATTGGCCAAACTGGACAGTCTCTATGCAAAAAAATAAATGGACACAAATCTGACATCAGGAATCATCACATTCAAAAGCCAGTAGGTGAACACTTCAACCTCTCTAATCACGCAGTGACAGACTTAAAGGTGGCAATTTTGCAACAGAAAAACTTCAAAAACAGACTTCAATGAGAAGCTGTGGAACTTGAATTGATATGCAAACTAGATACCATCAACTCAGGGTTGAACAAAGACTGGGAATGGCTTGGCCATTACGTTAATTGAATCTATTTCCCTTAAATTAACTATCCTCACTCACACCTTTGTGTCAACTGTCCGCAATGGGCCAGCTTGATTATCACTTCAAAAGTTTTTTTTCCCCTGCTGATATAATTCCTCTTAATTAATTAGCCTCTTAAAGTTGGTATAGGCACTTCCACCTTTTCATGTTTCTCTGAATGTATAAATATCTGCTCACTGTGTGTTCCATTCCATGCGTCTGATGAAGTGGGTTCTAACCCACGAAAGCTTATGCTGAAATAAATGTGTTAGTCTCTAAGGTGCCACAAGTATTCTTTTCTTATTTTTTTTGCTGAGACAGACTAACATGGCTACTACACTGAAACCGGTAAATACACAGGCCTTGCAGCATGCTCTGAAGGTCAATGAAGATCGGCTATTATTCAGACAAAGGAGGAGGAGCAATTTGAAAACGTTAAGGGCCCCTCCTAGAAAATGCCCTGTTAGTAACTTTAGCAATCTGTTATTGCTTTAGATAATAGTGGCTCTAGCTTGAGCATCTCTGCCTAGTCAAAGAGACCTTAGGCATTTAAGGGTGGTCTTGACACAACCTTCTCTATACTCTTAGTCAAGAATGGAAAATTGCATACCATTGTCTGATATCTTAACATCAAATGGCGATTTCATATGCAAAAGCTACAAAACAGCATCTTCAGGTAATATGGTCAATTTTATCTGCAAAGCAAATAGACATTTCTCTATGGTTGATCCTCCCACAATGCCAAAACACCATATTCCCAGACCTAGGCAATGTTCCAGCCTGCTTGGCCATCATCATAAAGTAGACATCAAAGAATCATAGCTGTAGCCACCGGGATATTAGAATAAGGGCTTCTGATACTGACTACAAAAGTAATCTAAGCAGCCTAGCACAACACAGTGCAATCTCTCTCTCTCTCTCTCTCAAACACACCCAAGCACGCAGACACATACAAATCAAGACTAAGTTCTTCTGCAACGCTCACAAGAAGTGGGTTAACATTCACAACTGCTCTATTAAAAATAAAAATGGAGGCCCGTTTCTCTGCTTCTCCAAGCTTATGATAAGCACAGTCAGGGAGCTGGTTTAAATCTCTGAAATTCTCAAGGCAGACCTGGGCTGCCTTAGAGTTGCTCTAATTTGTACCACCTGGCTGGCATCCCTAACGGGCAGTAGCTTGCTGAGAACAAATGGAATGCAACATGTTCTGGCCGTGGCCCCTCCCTGTCCCACCACACTCCAATATGCCCCCTGTGCTGGGGCCAAAGAGAGCAGTACAAGTGCTAGCTATGTTGGCTATGCACCCGATGAGATCTCCTCCACAACAGTGAAATTCTCAACTGGTCAGATCTGGATGCTTTTCAGTGAGTGTCACAAAGAGGCTTAAACACAATCAAGAACTTGACCTCAAAACATTTTACTGACCCATTAAGATGTGCACTTCCCTAAACTGAATCTCAACAAGGTCATATTGCTCTAATCCTTGTCCTTCTTTGACATCTTTTGTTCCTTCATTTGTCATGTAACATCTAAAATTTGGGATGTCGACCTATTGGGGTAGAGACCATATATGTGTTTCTGCAAAGCAGGTTTGGGGCACCTTAAAATAATTATAAAAGAAAGCTTGTAATTTTTTTAATATTACCCATCACCCTTCATTTAGATAAACACTAAAGCTGAAATACTAAATGATGAAAGCAAGAAAATTCAGAGACAAAGCTAACTTACTCCATCATTGTGCATTTTTCTTTTGACAAACTGGCTTGAATTAAGAAATACTCTTTATTTAATCCCTTCTTGTATCAGTTTGTGTCACAACAGTAATGTTGTTTCAGAATTGTTTTTTATTTAATTAGGAAAAGATGTAAAAAACCACAACACCACAGAATATAGAACAAGAAAAAGAGCTTTAAAATTGTTATTCCTTTAAGAAGGCAGTCTAGTAATAAAACTGTTTAAATTATGCATGGAGCGCTGTATCCTCCCAAAGACACACATTTATTATCTCCTGAGACTCTGTGTATTAGATATTAGATTGGCCATGTGAAAATTCTGTTATAAGATTTCAGTGTAAAAAATGCTTCAGGAGATGGTAACAGTTCTATACAGTAGCAGTTAGCAGAGGATATTAGTCATCTACATCACCTCAGTGTTAACATTTAAATTAGGTTCATAAAAGTTGTTTTTTAAAATCTATCCCATGAAAAGCAATTACCCTGACAGCCTCAAAAGATGGAACAGTCCCTCCGCTTTTTGGACAATGTGCTGAGTGCCCTCGATTTGCACTGGCTGCAATGGAAGTGGACAGAGAAAGTTAAACACTGCGCAATCTGGTCCTTATTTTCCAACATCCTCTACTGCAACCAGTTCTCTTCCTGAATCATTTTCACTACCATTAATTATTGCATAGACTCAAACAAGCAATGTATGCTATTGGGTCATATTGCAACCCATGCTTAATGCAAGGAACTCCATTCATGCTAACTGGAGTACTGAGCCAAGGCTGCACTTAGAATGCGGTCCATAGCTTTCCATTTCTACATTTCCTCTTCACCGGCAGCATATATTCAGACTATTTTAATTTATTTTGTTTTCCTATAATTCTTCAGGAAGATAGAAAGCAACCCTGAAAATGAAAAGCCAGACTCTAACAGGCCCTTAGGGTAGTGTGGAAGCAGGGACAAAGAGCCAGTCAGAACCGCAGGGGTTCATACCACTCCAAAGGCAGCAGGAAGGAGTGAGGCCTGTCATACATGGAAGTATGCTACAAGGAGATTAGCAGGGCATAATGCTCCCACTAGGGCAAGGCAGTACCCATATAAGTGGCTAACACAGCCCGAAATAATGAATATATCGTGAAGACATGATATGGGAACCCGCTTTTCATTAGGATATTTTGTATCTTAAGAATAGTATATAACACGTAACAATGGGGAAAGCAGTTGGAAAAACTAAGAATTTTAAGGACACACTGAACCAAAGAAACCCCAAATCTTCTAGAGGTTAACATAAGTACATTCTTCTCTATGCATCTGATCTGAGGACTCTTCTACCCCACCCTTTCCACCTCCCAAAAGGGCTCAAACCTTTGGTGATATCACAGGAAGTCCATAGTGAGGTCTAAATCCATGTAGGGGTCTGTGCTTTATTTGTGGCGGCCTTCAAGTCCTGTGTGCTATGGCATTTCTCCAGAGTCAGAGGCATATAATGTAAACTGGACACTACTGAGCCAGAGAAAGCCCAACTCTTGCAAGTTGTGAAGGCAAACCTGTTCAACAGAGACCATCAGAGCCGCAGAGACCCTGATATGGATTTGTCAAAGCTGAAGCTGAGCAAAGCTAAGGGGGACTTTTGGAGAGGAAGAGAGAGGTAAGGTGCAAGGATGGAGAAGAAAAAGGTATGTTGGGAAGAGAGGATTTATTGAGCCCACGCTGGGGTTGAGCCGGAATGCTGATTATATTAAAGAGCGTGAGAAAAGGAGAGGCAGAGCTCCCATTGACTGCAATGGGGCCAGCATTCCAACCAAGAAGTTCAAGGCCAAGGATCGGATCAGGCCTCAAACAGTAGAAAAATACTCTTGTTCTTCATGTGGAGGAAGCCTGAATTAATTATATTAATAGCATTTTACTTCCATTGTACATGTGAAATGTTAAGAACAAAGGATTCACAGCACAAGTATATGAAAGCTGTTACAACATCTAAACTGGAAAGATTCACAGCAAATAATGGAAGCCAAAAGATCATTACAAGGAATACAAATTTTGGGGAAAAAACAACATAGTTGTTACTGGAACAAGATAGATTCAAACTGATAAGACTGTAATCTAGCAACTGTTAGTTGGACAATACTGATGTGAGTAAGGTACCATATTATTAAAAGGATGAGGGTAAGAGTGTCATTACAGATAGATATACCTGATATGGTCTTCCTTGAAATGCATAAGAGTTTTGAGCATGCAGAGAATCCAGCATCAGGTAATAAGGCTAGCAAGACAGGCAGGGAAGATATGTGATATTGAGGGGGAGAGCTTATTTTCATTTATAATGTAACTGGAATAGATAAAAGTTTGTACCGTACAAATGATATGCAAGTGCACAGTTCATTTGATCAAGAGCACAAGGAAAGCTAACCAAGTATCTCTGATACTTTAAGAAAGGAAAATCAACTTTTTTTAATTAGAGAGACAAGGTGGATGAGGTAATATCTTTTGTTGGACCGACTTCTGTTATTGAAAGAGACAAGCTTTCGAGCATATACAGAGCTGTTCTTCAGCCAGAGGCAGTGCTAGCCCACTGGGGGCCCTAAGCAGGAATACTCCTCCCCACCACATACAGCACATAATAAAAAGCGAATGGGGAGCCCCTTGAGCTGCTCAGGGCCCTCAGCAGCTGCTTAGTCTGCTTAAGCTCTGTCTCCAGCTATACTATTTTAAAACACATTGAATCCCAACATAAATGGCAAGATTTTGAAACTATCCTGAAGTTGCCCACATAAATTATGCACATTTACAGTTTTGCTGAGGCTATTTTTGAACATGTATTCCTCATAAAAAAGTCACTGCTAACAAACCCCTGCAAGTATTGTAGTTCCTCCTGACTTTAATGTAGTCGGACATTTTTCCTACTTTTATGATCTCAGAATGAATGGATTATACTGAGTATGCAGGTATAATATATGGTTTTTTGAAAAACAACAACAAGGTAATTAAAACATTCATTTGATTTTAATTAGCCCAGTTATAGCTGTAAGAAATCTGGTTTGTCCATGTGTGCATTTAAAAAATGTTTTTATATTAATGTACATCTGTCATAAACAGTATAAATCAGGATTGTAGAACATATTTGCATTTTTTTCCCACTACCACAGTAAAAAACAGGGGAAGGAAGGAATTATTAGTGCATTTCAAACAGTGTGCATATTGCTTTAGAATGTAGCCTGGTTGCCTGTTTTCACACCTACACAACTTATGTTCCTAGCTAGTGCATTTAAAGATTAAATATGGACCCTGGATGTCAGCTTCCAAAAAAAAATCTTACTAAGAAATTGTGTACAGATTTGCACTTGTTATTTGAGAATACAACCGTAAATGTAAAGTTTTAGCTTCCTCAGAAACTGAAACAAAATGAGATTTTTCTCAAATTCAAATCTCAAGTCCCAATCCTGCTACTGCTAATGTAAATTCTTATTCCCACAAGGACTCCCATGAAGGAGTTGAGAGTTTTTACACAGCTATACTGACACAGGAGATGTCACTACAATTCTAAATTCACACCTACAGATGTAAAAGGCTGTCCACAAAAACTGGAGCCATGATGACTATTACATATAAAGAAAACCAAGAGAACCTGACACAATCAGGCAACATCCTGAATGGTGAAAGCAGTAGCCACTTTCATTTGCTTATGCCCTCTTACTATGTTCATTGCCTAGATACTATGCTAACTGGCTGGCACTCAATGAGCAGGGACTCTAAGTGGGGTTCAAGATTCACCTCCTATTTCTGCCTGGTTGTCCTCCAGAGCAAAGGACTTGTAGTCCAGGGAATATGAGAGTTGTACGTCTGAGAGCAAGGACTCCTGGGAGAAGTAGCAGCATAAAGCCAGGCCCCTCTTCTCAGTGGGGAGTGAGAACTAAAGAAAATAGCATTCTGACAGATAGTTTCTCCACTGAGGGTGTTATTCGGATCTAGATAAAGGCTGCGGTGAAGGGAGGGAGGAGTGAGAGGGAACCAAGAATAAAGTCTGAGGAAGAGCCAGGGAAGGATGCCTAGAAGGAAGGTAGGCAAGAAAACCAGCCAGTCCACCAGTCCAGGAAGAAGCCCCAGTGAGAGCCAGGGTCTAAGAGACTGATCAACAGGGAAAAGGAGGCATGGCCATGATTTGGTCATGAGAGGTAAGCAATCCCCTTACAAGATACCCAAGATAAAATAGACAGAGAAATTATAATTTTGCAAGGTTGCTGTAGTCATGTTGGTCCCAAGATATGAGAGAGACAAGGCAGGTGAGGTCATATCTTTTATTGGAGCAACTTCTGTTGGTGAAAGAGACAAGCTTTCAAGCTACACAGCATGACTGAAGAAGAGCTCTATGTAGCTCGAAAGCTTGTCTCTTCCACCAACTGAAACTGGTCCAATAGAAGATATTACCTCATCTACCTTGTCTCTCAGATGTATTGCCTTAAACCCAGTCACAGCCAACTTTGGGCCTAGGCCGGCATGTTGGTGCTAAATGACATCCATCGCTGGAACAGCCAACTAGAACTGTGGACCCTCAGCACTTCAAACGGTCTGGCCCTGCACAGGAAGGGTCAGTGGTGCAGGTTATTCAAGAGGAGCATAGCCACACAAGTGCAGTCTGATATTTCCTGTGACTGTTGCTGGAAAATAGTGTTGCCTAATGTGTTATTCCAAGTGAATTGAGAGGCTGAGTTGCTTATATGTGACTGTTGTAGATTGTGGACTCTATTTTTTAAATGAGATGCATATCTCCCTGAGTAAATGGAGCATAGATAGTACTTATGCTCCTCTGATTTGACTGTGTTTTGCAACAGCTTCTGAGCAGTGTGCTTATGAATTAAGCACCAGCCTTCCCCAAACAGGAGAAGAAAGATTCTTAAATGAGGCGGACTCATTTTACAGTCAGCTCATGCTGACTAGTCATAGAATCAAAGAGCATGGCCAGAAAAAGACCACGTGCTTGGCTGAGATCAGCTCATGGCTGGACAATAGATAGTCGAAGCTAAACCTGAGCAAGATGGGGGTTGTGCTTGATAGCAGAGGGAAACACTGTGAGGAGTTTGCAGCCACCCAGTGCAGTCCCCTTTGGTTGAAGGTATGCACCTACTGTGGATCAATTCACTCTGCAGTCTAGAAATGCACCTGGATTCTTTACTGATGCTTAGGAGACCTGCTTTCAGAGCAAAGCTAACACATTCAATCATTCCAGTTGTCAAGACCCATCTGCAAGCTAGTCTTAGTCATACATGCATGCCTTCATCTCCTTCCAACTGGGCTACAGCAATGCAACATTCCTAGGCATGAAGTCATATGCCTTTAGGCCACTCCAATTAGTATAGAATACAGCACCACGTCTTCTCAGACACACCACCTGTCCTCCACTCTGTAGATTGGCTTCCCATAGAATAATGAGTCAAATCCAAGGTCTCTTTTTCTCATTTTCAAGGCACTCAATGATATTGGTCCAGGATATCTAAAAGATCATCGGGAGCTCCAAGATAAGGGCAGTGGTTAACAATTCCATTCCTCAGGCACAATGGAGCTATCTGTGGAAGGGTAACGCTTATCTATGCGGGAGACAGAGCTTTCTCTGGGGCTGGTGCAAAGCTGTGAATTCTCACAGAGTCTAAGAAGTGCCTCCAACATCACTACTTTTTGTTCCAAGTGCAAGGTGAACTTGTTTGAGCACCCCATCAGTAACAAACACAGCACAGCAGACCAAAATAATTTATTTTTAGTTATTTTAAAAAACTCCCAACCCTCACATAATTTTCCCATTGGGGAGAATAGGGACAAAGAATCACACATGACAAATGCTAGTCACATTCCTTAATGTACTCCTGGAAGCCATTCAGAGACTATGGTGCTAAGAGCAACATAAAAAACCTGAATAGAAGAGAATTGGGACATCTAATTTGAACCCCAGAATTTTGCTGTTATAATTCATGACATAAATTCCTAAGAACATTATCTAACTGTTCTTTGCGAGTGCATCATTTCCAGCAGTATTTCAATAACATTAACTATTTTAAAAGTTTATATCTGTTTTCCTGTTGTACTTCTGCAATACATGCATCCCTACAGATCTATGATTAAAAGGATAGAAAAATTCCTGGTGTTTGCAAAAACACACACCATCTTTTTTTTTTCTACTGCTAAAGCAAACAAAGCTTGTGTGTTCCTAAGGAAAAGCGGTAAGGGGACTACAGCTGTTCTAGGCAATACATACATCTTTTATTTCCCATTCTCTGTTACTGTTTACATTGGTTGATATTAATTTTAAACTCTCCTTGCATTTTGTAGGCAATAAAAAGGGCAATAAAACTTTTTTGCAAAATGTGCAGTTCTAATTCTTGGTTTTTAAACCACACCTACGTGCTTTCTCTCCTTTCATGTAAAAATAGGAGCACTCAAATTTTCATAAATGCAGAACTAGTGTGATTGGAGAATACTGCTCCTTTCAGTTATGCTCCTAAAATGGTTAGAAAGCAGACAGCAAGAGAAAGTGCAAGAAATGTAGTAGGACAAGAGCATGCACACAGCCTAGGGGTATTACCTTTGAGCCTATATCTATGCAAATGGTGCATCAAATAAACAGAGAGCCAACACAGTGGAGTGGAAAACAAAGCCCTTTACCGGCTTCCATTTTTCCACAAGCAAATTCAATGAAAAATTATTTCCACAAATACTCATCTTTATAGGCAATCTGTCATTGACATAGAGGAGAAACATCAATAGGCATTATCATTCTGCATTTTATAAGAAAGAAAGGCAAGTCTGTGTACAGGAAAGGAAAGAAACACAAGGGAGAAATAGGGAAATGGAAAGGGGGACGTGCAAATGGAAGAAGGGGAGATGAAGAGAGGTGGAGCCACTGGAAATGAAGGCTCAGATGAAAAAGAACAAGATGGGGATGAACGAATAATAAATGGAGTGAGAGAAAGGAGATTATGATAAATATATGAGGTTTCCTTGAGACCAGATTGAGTCTGGAAGCTGTTCCAGGAATGGGAAGAAGCAAGAAACCTTTAACTTTGCCTTCTGACCTCATACCAACCACAATTACAGCCCATGAGTTCCCACAAGCATGCTCCACCACTGAGTTCTTGGTTACAAGCTACTTTATTAAGTATGCCGACACATCTCCATATTCACCACTGTGATATGATTATGGTATGTTTTGTACAAAGTATGGCTTGTGTGGTATCATTTTAAAAGTCTTGATCTGTTGACCATTAATATCCTATTGGATTGTATGTGCTATCATTATATGTGAAGTTATGAAAAGTTGCTACATGTGTTGCTGAAATATGTTCTAAGGTTAGGAACACCCACAACCAGCCTTTCAGTTACAACAAAGGAGTAGCCATCAATAGTCAGATGGCAATAATGGCTCAACACACAATCCACTATCCCAGAGACTTCTCGAAGAAGTCACGTACACTAGGGGGACAGAGTTACCTACATCACAGCAAAGATCTTTCCAGCAAGCTGGAAGAAAGTATAAAAGAGACAATGACATCATCACTTGGCCTTGCTCCTCTCCCACCTCCCCGGCCCCCAACTCAACACCAGGAAGAACGTCTGAAGGACAAAGACTTTGAAGTGGGGAAGTTTGGTCCCTGGCTGGAAGGTAATCCCAGCCTGTGTATTAAGGAACTGTAACTTGCTTGTACCATCTATCAGAGTAAGAAAAGCTGTTTGATTCAACACTTGCTCACACTCAAAGTTTAGGACTCAGAATGCGTTTCTATTTTTATTTCTTACGGTAACTATCTCTGACCTTTATACCTACCACTTATAATCACTTAAAATCTATCTTTCTGTACTTAATAAACTTAAGTGAATTTGCCTAAAGTGTTTGGGAAATCACAGCTCAGGTTACAAAGGCTGGTGCATATCCAAAAAGTGGCAAACTAAGTGAAGAACTTATACTGACCAGTGCAAGACAGTACAATTCTGGGTGCAAGACTGGGGTTCTGGGGGGAATTGGCTGGAGCCTCTATTTATTGGTTCATGAGTGGCTGGGAGAGCATTCATGTAACACAGTTGGGTGTGTCCCGGCCTGTGGATGTCTGTGTAAGTGCAGAGCCGATTAGAGGTTTGTAGCTTGACATCAGCATCAGACTGTGAGAGGCAACCCAGGTTGGTGGGTTTGGAGGTTTCAGTAGGCCCACAGTCCAGGTTTCACCCTGGGGACCCGTCACAATGTCTATTTGACAAATGCTCTTTCCCCCCCTCATTCTTCTGTGCATAATTTCATTCTAAAATGCACCATGTAAAATAAGCTTCTGGGAAACCCTTAGCACTACTGACCTTTCAAAAATCTACACTTCTCTCTGGCTTTTATATTCCTCTTTTCCTTACAACTCACTTTACATGGGGGTTGTGGAAGTCCTTGTCTTTCCCACTGTTATACTGCTTACTGCCTCCTTTGCTTACAAATTGGTTTCCCCCAGTTGATTTTTCCCATGGCCTCAGACAAGTGGAAATACTGACTCTGGCAAAGATTGCACATTCAGTCTCGGACTATCTATTTCCTACTGGCTTTCAATACACAGCATCAGCTGTGTCAGGCAGCAATGTGTTTGCTATCCCATTGGTGTACAAAGTGCTGTGTTTACAGCTGATCTAGTGAAAGGGTTAGAGGAATCCACTCAGCATGATCGCTTGGGTGCTCAGTCATATAGGCCCAGATGTCTGAACTGTATCTCTGCTAGTCCATGACTTCCTGGACCATATGGGGCAGAAGATACAACTCCTCTGGGCATGGAAATAAATTAGAGAAAATTAGGGATTATAAAAGTGCTTCCTCTAGTGCTAACCCCTCTGCTAGAAATGGTAAAAAAATTATTTGATTTCATGTATTTTTTGTTGCTGATGACATTTTCATTTTTATTAGCAGTCTTTTATCAGCCTATACAAAGATCAAATTAGCACTTCAGCCGAGATTACGTTAAATTCAGTTAATGACTAAAGTTCAACAAAGGTGCTTTGTAACTGTAAGAATTACCGCGGCATCACAAAACAGAATGATGTTGCTTAAATTTACTTCAGTTGGGGAAGTTTTTTTTTAATCACCTCCACTTCACAATAATGTAGTGGAGGAATGGGACTGAGGAGTAGTTAAAGCCATCTGCTCATCAGCAGTTATTTAATAAGAAGTAACTTGCAGAGGTAGCTGGAGGGGAAATCAAACATTAGAGATGAATTCAGGCTCTGCGATCGAAGCTGCAGTTTCATTGATTAACGTCTGTAAAAATAAACTGCTGGACTGTGGACTTTTTCATTTACTGCCTTCACCATATTTCAGTTGCTATGATATCCTCCTAAAGACATGTGACAATGACTCATCTTGGAGCCAGTCACAGGACTATAGAAGGGAAAAATCCTAATTAAAAAGCACGATTAACAAATAACCTAAACTGAATTATTCTGCCCCTTATTGCAAGCTTCTCTCTTGGATAACGATATATATACCTTGGCTCCTAGCAACACTAGAATTCTTACTCTCGCTCACTAAAATAACAGTTCTCCTGTCCCCTGGGCCAGCCAGGGCTGGATATTTTGCAGTATATATGGGACACAAGGGAGGGGTAGCATCCTGCATCCCACCTCTGTTTTAGAAGTGGCATTGATGGCCTCCAACCAAAGTGGTGGAAGGCTCAGGGCTGAGACAAGAAGGTTATTAGGGGAGGGAGATTTAAAGCAGGGCTGCCTTCTAAAAAGTCATTATTATGTAAGAAGGGCACTGAGTCACTCATCAGGTCTACTGCTCTATCTGTGTATTCAGCGTCCTACATGCTGATTTTACAGACAAAAAGAGGCCAGATTTTTCTACAGTAATTGTTTGTGCTTGGTTTTTCCAGGTGCTGAAGACCCACAGATTCTCCTGACTTTAGACTGGACACCGTAAACTTCAGTAGAAGCTACGAGTAAGGCTAAGATTTTGTCATGGATATTCTGACTAAAAATCACGGACAGGTCACGGGGGGAAAAAAAATTCACGGAAGCCGTGACCTGTCCGTGAGTTTTACTAAAAATCTCTGTTACAAAATGGGGATCTGCGGGTCCCCATACTGCCCGAAGCAGGCAGCTGCACAGGGGCTAGGAGCTGCCTGCAGAAGCTGGGGGCTGTGGGGTACACCTGCCACCTGAAGCTCCAGGCATCTCCCGCGGCACCCGCAGGGGCTGGGAGCTGTGGGGTACCCCTCCTGTCCGCAGCTCTGGGGGGCTGCAGTGGCCGGGAGCTTGGGGGTTCCCCCACCACCCACAGCAGCCGGGAGCTCTAGGGGCCACCAGAGGCATCAGGGGTTCCCCACAGCTCCCTGCCCCTGTGGGAGGCAGGGAACCCTGCAGCTCCCAACCACCACAGGCTGAAGTCACGGAGGTTGCTGGAAGTTAGGGATTCCATGACTTCCACGACCTCCATGACTAAATTGTAGCCTTATCTATGAGTCCTCAGCACATCTGAAAACAAGGCCCAAAGTGCCTTAAGTCAGACACCCAAAAACAGAGAGAGACAAAATTGATGAATACTTACTAAAAACGTGGCTGCAGATTTCTACTGCTTTTTACTTCCATTTGCCCAGGTAGTGGGAATCTATGCCATCTCGCACAAATCAACATATCTGTTTACTAAACTCTAATGGGTTTTACCTGTGTTAGTCCATACAAAGGCAATGGACTGATCAGCTGTCACCATAGGCATAATTTGAAGATAACAGAGATGCTCAGGTCTGAGTCATGGTATTGTTTAGCTTCCAGGAAAGTTGTTATTGGTGATGATGCGAGAAAAGGAAGGGGCCCAGTTTGCCTCAGATCCATCACTGGTTTTGAAAGGCATTTAGAAAAAAACTTCATTACTTGTAAACTGAGCACTGGAAATCATTGTAGGCAATAAACACGAAACCCCACAAAGCCACTTTTATGGAGTCACTTTCCAGTTCAAACCACACTTTAGAATAAGGAGAGCAGGTGTATCTGGAGAACATCCATGCATACACAAAATCCTTTCCTACATAGAAATGCCAAAATTGCAGAAAGAAGTATAAGTGGTTCTTGGCTGTAATTTTTGCCCCAATTCACAAGGTACTTAAGCACATGCCTAACTTTCAGCCCCTGTCTAGTGTTTATTTTATTGCATCTACTCTAAACCCAAAATCTGTATAGTAAAATATTATAAAATAGGTATTTATAATGTAACCAGAACAACCGTACCAAGGAACTGCTGGTAATATACAATTTACTTTTTAAAACCTAGATGTCATTCACAGTAAGAATTTACCATATTCAGGCATCAGTATTCCAAAGGGAACCATATCGTATGCCATCTCAAAAAACTGTTTTTAAGGGAAATTTACTATAAAACATAATTTAACACAGTAAATTATTTACACCACATTTCCCTTATATTTGTACACGTTATTTTCAGCTGTTCTGTATGAAAAGTTACTTAGCAGATTGCTGTAGAATCAGCTACTATTTAAAAGAAACATCAAAACCAATGTGGTTTTGGCAATTAAATAAAATATAGCTGCTTAGTCACAGCACAGATACTTCCAGGTTTCAAATTAGAAGCTGTAAGTGTTGCACATGGAGAACAGTGCATGAGCATATATTTATACCACAATTATTCTTTTATGTCCCTCTCTCCTCTATTTATTTTCAAATCACACACACAGACACGACTCAGAAAAATATGAACAATTTAAAGCATTTGAAATTTTGTTTAAT